>CM062819.1:575016497-576391827 GCA_031772625.1 Pinus tabuliformis
TTTCATAACATTTGGTATCAGAGCTTTGGATTCTAGGGTTTCGCTGCTCCAAACAGGTCATCGTGGCATTTTCGCTATAACTTTTTTTCTGTGATGTTTCAGAAGTCACAAAAAAAACCCATTTGAGAAGAAATCGCGCTGAACCTTGGGTCCAAATTTTAGAGCTTTTCGCGCTATATTTGCAGAGATATGATCTGAGGAAGTTGGTCTTTTTGCAGACTCCTGA
This sequence comes from Pinus tabuliformis, assembly GCA_031772625.1. Taxonomy (NCBI): domain Eukaryota; kingdom Viridiplantae; phylum Streptophyta; class Pinopsida; order Pinales; family Pinaceae; genus Pinus; species Pinus tabuliformis. The sequence continues at coordinate 575,016,724 of CM062819.1, forward strand.
ATTACATTCCAAACAGGTGACCTGGGGAAAATCGTCATAACTTTCTCTCTGGGGATCGGATTGAAATTTCGTAAAAAGGTACAGAAAGAGGATAGACTCTAGTTTCTTGTATGCATTTTTTAGATCCAAAGGTTGAAACAGTGACTCGTGGCACGTCGTACAAGTTCGCTCTACTGAACTAGTCTATAATCAAGTCACTGTGGGAGATTTCACATAACTCTTCCTTGGAGAATCCAATTTGGGTCAGACTTGTCACGTTGGAAAGAGGACACAGAGGGCTACTACAGATCAAAAATTCAGAACTAGATGAGTGGAAGGTACAGAGATACATCAGAGGCAATATCGAGCTCCTACAAAGTGAAAAAAGGTGTGTAGATTTTCTTAAATTTTTGCTTAAGCTTGGTTTGAAAATTTATTTTGAAGGAATTCAAAGGGCATAGTAGAGAATTATTATCGGTAACTGATGCCCCGAGGAAAGACAATGCAAACACCTAGTAAAGAACCTGAAAGCTCTAGCATGACTCATGAAGAGGAGGAAGAAATGCAACATGATATATCAAAATTACAAGACCAAGTGCAACAACTGTCCCTTACACAAAAAGGAATAGAATCTAAGATGGATGGTTTAAAGAAAGGTGTAGAAGCTAAGATGGAATGTTTAAAGAAAGGCGTAGAAGCTAAGATGATTGACGTGGAAGCTAAGATAGATGATTTGAAGATAGATTTGAAGACAAACATGGACGAATTGAAGATAAATGTGAATAAGTTGCTACAAGAAATGGGCACTAAGGGTGAAAAGGTACTAAAGGAAACTCATGATGAGAATAAAAAAAATGTTAATCATGATTCCATAGATGCTAATGTTGGATCGAAGACTCACCATATTCCAAAAATCGATATGAGGAAGTTTGATGGCAAGGATCCTGCCACATGGATATTGCAGATGGAGCAATTATTTGATCTCAATAATGTGCAAAACACACAAAAGGTACGTATGGCAACTTTATATTTGGAACCAAATCAGTTTGTATGGTATCAATGGCTTTGCTCTCGTAAACAATGTTATGAAACTAGCTCAAGAAAAGATAGATCAATGCCTTAGAATTCAGCCTCTTCGAGGGGGCAACCTCCTTTACATTACATAAATGAACAATTCTTGGACGATACAAATGAAAATACCTCCTTTCTATATATAGGAGTCTAAGGGGTCTTAACATAATCAGAGCCGACATAACAATAATAATGTAAGGGCACAATAATAACAATAGTGGGCTTCTATGGGGTACAATAGTAACAATATGGGCACTACATGGGTACATCAATATAATAAGTGGGTTATACTAATAACAATAAGGGGTTACACTAGTGGTATAGGGGCCTAACATGCCCCTCTCCTTCAAAAAGCGTTGTCCTCAACGCTTGAGTAGTTCTTGATGCTTCTGTATAAAATTCTTGTCCTCCCATGTGGAATATTCAGCAGGTAAGTTCTTCCACTTGATGAGATACTCTGAAATTGATCGATTTCGTAGTTGTCGGTTCTTGTTTCTGTGACTACTCCAGGTTCCAATATGATTTTTCCTTCCTCTTCAATTTCTGGAAATATTGTTTGCATTGGAATCTTTTGCAACTTTTGAATAAGTGGCCATACTTCTTTGTCCTTCTTCCATTCATCCCTTACTTCGTTTATCCAATCTGGTTGGATAATAGAAATAACACAAAACAATGCTTCCACATCCTCATCCTTGAAGAGTCTTCCCATTCGGTAAGGTCGCCATTTGTTAAGTGCATGTAGTATTACCAACATTTCCTTCTCATAAATAGCTTTCTTTAGATGTAGCAGTAAAAATACCCAATCACCTACATCAAAACATTTTTCACTATGATGTTGATCTACTTGTTGTTTCATTTGATTTTGCACCAAAGTGGCATTATCCTTTAAAACTTGGAGAACTTGTTGTTGATGCTCGATGTGATCTTTCACTGCTTGAACCTTTTTCTTCTTGATATGTCCTTCTATCTTTAGAGTTTGAGGAGTGGTAATTTCTTCCAATCCTTTACAAGATATGGTCAGATTCATTTCTTGACGCTCGATGTGATCTTTCACTTCTTGAACATTTTTCTTCTTGATATGTCCTTCTATCTTGATAGTTTGAGGAGTGGTAATTCCGACCAATGAATTACAAGATATGGTTGGATTCATTTCTTCTTTCTTGATGTGATCTTTCACTTCTTTCACCTTTTTCTTCTTGATATGTCCTTCTATCTTGAGAGTTTGAGGAGTGGTCATTCTTGCTAATAGTTTACAAGATATGGTCTGATTCATTTCTTCTTTCTCTGGGGTTGAGTCCTGGCATATATCCTCTTCTTTTGATGTTTCTTGATCCTTTTCTTCCTCCTCTTCATACTCTATGTAAAATAATTTCTTCTCAGCACACTTATGACCTTTAGTGCATTTTCTATCACAATTGTAACAAAGCCCTTTTTCTCTTTTTTCTTCCAATTGTTGTGGTGTAACCCTTGTAGGTTGTGGAAGGCTAGGAGAAATAACAATTCCATCTTTATAGTTGTGACGGGTAGAATTCCTTGTTGCCATAATTTTACTTTCCAATATGTCACAAAGCCCTTTTACTCTTTCCAATTGTTGTGGTGTTGCTCTAAAGAAGGTGTTGCTCTTTGTATCCTCATAATGTGCTATCATTTCCTCTGTGAGAATTGACCACGTAACAAGTTGTTTACGAGAACAAAGCCCTTTATACCATAAAAATTGATCCGGTTCTAAATATGAAGATGCAATACATACCTTTTGTAACACTGGTACACCATGTAGATCAAAATATTTCTCCATTTGAAGTATCCAATTTACCAGATCCTTGCCATCAAACTTCCTCATCTTGCTTTTTTTTTTATTTTAGGACCTCGATCTTGAAACGACTATAGATCTATACTTTCAGATATTTAAGTTCTGAAATTGCTATCTGTAGTAGCCCTTTGTGTCCTCTTTCCAATGCCACTAATCTGATCCAAATTGGATTCTCCAAGAAAGAGTTATGCACAATCTCCCGCAGTGACCTGATTGTAGACTAGTTCAGTAGAGCGAACTTGTATGAAGTGCCACGTGTCACTGTTTCGATCTTTGACTCTAAAAAATATATACAAGAAAACTAAAGTCTGTCCTCTTTCTGTACCTTCTTGCGAAATTTCAATCCGATGCTCAGAAAGAAAGTTATGAAGATTTTCCCCAGGTCACCTGTTTGGAATGTAATTCAGGAGTCTGCAAAAAGACCAACTTCCTCAGATCATATATCCGCAAATATAGTGCAAAAAGCTCTGAAATTTGGATCCGAGGTTCAGCGAGATTTCTTCTCAAATGGGTTTTTTTTGCAACTTCTGAAACGTCTCAGAAAAAAAGTTATAGTGAAAATTCTATGATGACCTGTTTGGAGCAGCGAAACATAGAATCCAAAGCTCTGATACCAAATGTTATGAAACCAGCTCAAGAAAAGATAGAAAAGATAGATCAATGCCTTAGAATTCAGCCTCTTCGAGGGGGAAACCTCCTTTACATTACATAAATGAACAATTCTTGGATTATACAAATGAAAAGACCTCCTTTCTATATATAGGAGTCTAAGGGGTCTTAACATAATCAGAGCCGACATAACAATAATAATGTAAGGGCACAATAATAACAATAGTGGGCTTCTATGGGGTACAATAGTAACAATATGGGCACTACATGGGTACATCAATATAATAAGTGGGTTATACTAATAACAATAAGGGGTTACACTAGTGGTATGGGGCCTAACAAACAATTTATCACTTGGGCAATTTTTATGGAAGAATTGGTAGCACATTATGAGGATACAAAAAGCAACACTTTTTTTAGCCAATTGATAAGTCTCAAACAAAAGGGTTCAATAATGGAGCACATTGAGGAGTTCCAAAAATTGAACATAAGGGTAAAAGATATTCCAGAGGAGCATAGGATTGATGTGTTCATAGGGTCTTTAAAGGATAATATCCAACATGATGTTCGCCTTTGGGAACCTGATTCATTAGAGAAGGCATTCAGGTTAGCAAGAAAAATGGAAAGCAAAATTATGGCAACCAGGAAGCATACCACTCACAACTATAAAGACGGAAGTGTTGTTGCCCTAGTCTTCCACAACCTATAAGGTTGACACCACAACAATTGGAAGAAAAAAGAGCAAAAGGGCTTTGTTACAGTTGTGATAGCAAATACACTAAAGGTCATAAGTGTGCTGAGAAGAAATTATTCTACATAGATTGTGAAGAGGAAGAAGAAAAGGAGCAAGAAAGGTCAAAAGAAGAGGATATACTCCAGGAACAAAGCCTAGATGAAGAACAAATAAATCCGACCATATCTTGTAATGCATTGGCGGGAATTACCACTCCTCAAACCATCAAGATAGAAGGACAAATCAAGAAGAAAAAGGTAATAGTGTTGATTGATTCAGGAAGCACCCACAATTTTATTCATTGTAAGGTAGCAAAAGAATTGAATTGCTTCCTATATCCAGCACCAGAGTGTCAAGTGATGATTGCAAATGGAGGAACAATAAATTGCTCTGGAAAGTGCCATAATATCAAGCTATCCATGGGAGAATATGTATTGACTAGCCCAATGCTTTCCATTCCAATGGGAGGTGCTGATGTTGTACTAGGAGTCCAATGGCTACAATCCTTGGGTACAATAGCTTTTAATTTTCAAGAACTTTTCATGAAATTTTCTACGGAAGGAAAGGAAGTTGAATTAAGGGGTATTGCAGGGAAACCAGGAAAGATAATCAGCTCTAATGGTATGACAAAGCTTCTAAAAAAGGAGCAAAGAGGTGTAATTGCACAATTATGTTCGCTAGATGTTTCCACATTGGAATCATCTATTTCTCCAGATCTCCAAAAAGTCCTGGACAATCATTCCAAGGTATTTGAGACTCCCAAAGGTCTCCCACCTATGCGTGATCATGATCATGCTATTCATCTGATTCCAGGAAGTGTTCCTCCAAACATCAGGCCGTACAGATATCCCTATGTCCAAAAAAGTGAAATTGAACGTATGGTTGCAGAAATGCTAGAGGCTGGTATAATTCAACCGAGTCAAAGTTCTTTCTCTGCTCCAGTAGTATTGGTGCACAAGAAGGATGGATCATGGCGCATGTGTCCGGATTATAGGGAGCTCAACAAGCTCACTATTAAAGATAAGTTCCCCATTCCTGTCATTGATGAATTACTGGATGAATTGCATGGATCAATTTACTTCACCAAGTTGGATCTTCGTTCAGGATATCATCAAATCAGAATGAAGATTGAAGACATTCCGAAAACAGCATTTAGAACTCATGAGGGTCATTATGAATTTTTGGTCATGCCTTTTGGCCTTACCAATGCACCTTCAACATTTCAAGGTTTGATGAATTCAATTTTCAAACCATTCCTTAGAAAATTTGTGTTAGTATTTTTTGATGATATACTAATCTACAGCAAGTCTTGGAAGGATCATGTTGAACATGTTGACAGGGTGCTACAACTATTGGAGGAGAAACAATTATATGCAAAAAGATCCAAATGTTTCTTTGGAGTCCAGGAGGTGGAATATTTGGGTCATATTGTATCTCATGAAGGAGTTAAGGTAGACCCTAGCAAAATTAAAGCCATTAAGGAATGGAAAATCCCCACATCCATAAAGCATCTGCGAGGATTTCTTGGGTTGACAGGGTATTATCGCAAGTTTGTTAAGAATTATGGGAGAATAGCAGCACCTCTAACAACATTATTGAAGAAAGATGCATTTTCATGGACTCCGGAAGCAACAAAGGCCTTTGAACATCTTAAAGAGGCAATGTGCCAAGCACCGGTCTTAGCTACACCGGACTTCACAAAAACCTTTATTGTGGAATGTGATGCTTCAGGAAATGGAATTGGTGTTGTTCTAATGCAAGATGAAAGACCCATTGCTTTTGAAAGTCGTCCAATCAAGGGAAAGTTTTTAAGCAAAGCTATTTATGAGAAGGAAATGTTGGCAATACTCCATGCACTTAAGAAATGGCGACCCTACCTAATGGGAAGACACTTCAAGGTAAAAACGGATCATGATAGCCTTAAATACTTTTTAGAACAAAGATTATCCTCTGAAGAGCAACAAAAGTGGGTCACAAAGATGTTGGGTTATGACTTTGAAATCATCTACAAAAAAGGGAAGCAAAATGTGGTGGCAGATGCACTCTCAAGAAAGGATGAGGATGTGGAAGCATTGTTGTGTGCCATTTCTATTATCCAACCAGATTGGATAAACGAAGCAAGGGAGGAATGGAAGAATGACGAAGAAGTGTGGGCACTTATTCGAAAGTTACAACAAGATTCCAGTACGTCTGATACATTTAGCTGGAAAAATGATTCGTTATGGTACAAAGATCGCTTATACCTCTGTAAGAATTCCCAGCTAAAACAAAAGATTCTTATGGAATTGCACACTTCTCCCTTAGGAGGGCACTCAGGATTTTTAAAAACTTACCACAGGGTTAAGAAGGAATTTTTTTGGGATGGCCTTAAATCAGATATTCAAAAGTTTGTGGCGGAATGTTTGGTTTGCCAACAAAATAAAGTTGAAACAATTAAGACACCGGGTCTATTACAACCTTTATCCATTCCAAGCCAACGTTGGGAGGAGGTTTCAATGGATTTTATCACAGGTTTACCCAAGTCTGAGGGAAAGAGTGTCATCATGGTGGTAGTTGACAGACTTACCAAGTATGCACACTTTTGTGCATTATCACATCCATTTAAAGCCAGTACAGTTTCTACTGCATTTATGGAAACAATTCAAAAGCTACATGGAAACCCAAAGATTATTGTAAGTGACAGAGATCCCATTTTCACTGGAAATTTTTGGACAGAATTATTTTCTTGTCTTGGTACTCAGTTAGCTCATAGCTCATCTTATCATCCTCAATCTGATGGGCAAACTGAGATAGTAAACAAATGTTTGGAAGGATATCTTCGTTGCTTTGTATCTGATAAACAGACACAATGGGTCAAATGGTTGCCTCTGGCTGAATGGTGGTATAACACTTCCTTCCATACAGCAACAAAAATGACCCCATTTATGGCACTTTATGGGTATCAACCACCATCCATCACATCATATTTAAGAGAAAATTCTAAGGTTCAGGCAGTGGAACATCACATCGAACATCAACAACAAGTCCTCCAACTCTTAAAGGATAACCTCGTGTTGGCACAGAATAGAATGAAACAACAGGCAGATCAACATCGCAGTGAAAGAAGTTTTGATGTAGGTGATTGGGTATTCCTACGGCTACAACCATATAAGCAAATGTCCCTCAAGCAAGCTAAGAAGGATAATAAATTATCACCAAAGTATTATGGTGTTGCAAAAGATTGGTACTATGGCATACAAATTGGAGCTTCCTGCAGCTTCTCGATTGCACCCAGTTTTCCATGTTTCATGTTTAAAGAAGGTTATAGGCGACAAGCTCCCAGTTCAAACAATATTGCCAGAACTTGACGAGGAAGGAAAAATTATATTGGAACCGGAAGCAGTCACAGAAACAAGAACTCGACAGCTACGAAATCGATCAATTTCAGAGTATCTTATCAAGTGGAAGAACTTATCCGCTGAAGATTCCACATGGGAGGATGAGAATTTTATGCAGAAGTATCCAGAACTACTCAAGCGTTGAGGACAACACTTTTTTGAAGGAGAGGGGCATGTTGGGTCCCTATAATACTAGTGATTACCCCATTACTATTGTAGTTATACCCCTTATTAATATTGTTGTGCCCCTATTACCCCATATTGTTATTACTGTGCCCCATAGAATCCCTCTATTGTTATTTTTGTGGCTTTATATTATTATTGTTAGGTCGGCTGGATTATATTGTGACTCCTTAGACTCCTATATATAGAAAGGAGGTTTTGTCATTTGAATCATCCAAGAATTGTTCATTTATGTAATGTAAAGGAGGTTTCCCCCTCGAAGAGGCTGAATTCTAAGGCGTTGATCTATCTTTTCTATCTTTTCTTGAGCTGGTTTCATAACATTAATGCTTCACTTGCTTCTTGGAAAAATGATTGGTTGCTTGATTCAGGAACAACTTGCCACATGACCTTTAGAAGAGATTTTTTTGAAGATATACTGACAATGTTGATGGAGCAGTATACTTTGCAGACAAGTCAAAACTCAAGCCATAAGAGCTTGACACAATCAGGCTCAAATTTCCTGGTCTTCTAGACTTTCTTCTCCATGATGCTTTGTATCTCCCACAACTGAGGAGAAACTTGTTGTCCTTGGTCCACACCTACTAGCAAGGACACTCCATTCATATGTTTGATGGTAAGGTTGAGGTGAGAAAAGAATCAGATCACTCGCTTGTCTGGATGGGGATAGAAGAAGAAAGGCTTCTCAAGCTGCAAGGTACGTCTACTTGTGCACAAAATTTCTCATATAATTCCCATTATGATGAAGGTACATTCCCATCAAGTCTATTATGGTATGCTAGATTTGGACATTTAAACTATGATAGCCTTCGCTTGTGGAAGAAAAGTGGTGTTACTGGTTTGCCTACAATTCCTAGGAAACTTAAGAAATGTGATGCTTGCATTCTAGGAAAGCATAGCAAACAGTCTTTTCATGATTCACATTCCAGAGAACATAGAAAAATTGAACTCATTCGTTCATATTTATGCGGTCCAATGCCTGTTCCTTTTGCAAATGGAAATAAATATATGATGACATATATTGATGACTACACCAGAATGGGTTGGGTTTATTTATTGAAGAACAAATATGATTCTTTTCAAGCATTGAAGAAATTTCATACATGGATTGAAAATGATGCACAATCTCATATTGGCTCTATTCGCACTGATAATGGAAAAGAATACACTTCAAATGAAATTAAAAACTATCTTCGCCAACATGGGATCAAACATCAAACAAATGTGCCTTATAATCCTGAACATAATGGAGTAGATGGAAGAATGAATAGGACAATCTTAAATATGGTACATTCCATGATGTTTTTCAAGAATGTAAAACTGATCTTTTGGGCTGATACATTTCTATGTGTTGTATATGTAAACAATAGATTTCCATCTAATGCTATTAGAAACAAGACTCCTTATGAAATGTGGTATGGCCACATTCCTTCGGTAAAGCATCTCAGGGTCTTTGGTTCCACCTGCTATGCCTTCATACCAAAAGTACATATAAACAATCTTGGTGCAAAGAGTCATAAGTGTATCTTCTTAGGGTATTCAAATACCTCCAAAGCATACCATCTCTATGATGAAGTTAATAAAAAGTTTGTTGTATCTAGAGATGTAATCTTTATTGAATCTTCTAAGACTGACAATTTTGTTGAGTGACAACTTGATCACTTGGATAGATTCGGAAATGAAAAATCATTTCAAGAATTTGTTAATCAGATTCCACATCTTGAAGGGGGGATTCCTATACTGGATCAATCTGTGGAATCTTCTTTTGAAGCACTATCTCCCCCACATGAAAATCCAACCACTGATGATACTTTGAGTGACGTGATTGACATAATTGGGAGAATCAATCTTGATTCATTCCCAACTCAATCAACTGAGCAGCCTGAACCATCTCATGATGGTCCCCCAAAGAAACTGACAAAGACTCTTGAAAGTGTTCTTCCCGATGAGGTTGGAAAGATAGGAACAAGAAATTCAACTAGGCAAAATGAAGGTGATGTAGATGATTATGATTTACCTATTGATATAGATGTTTCTTATGATTGTGAACTGAATTTGTCTACATATTTTGAACCAACTTCCTTCAAAGAAACTGCTTCTCGTGATGAATGAAAAGAAGCAATGTAAAAGGAGCATGATGCCTTGATAAAGAATGGCATTTGGATGCTGGTTGATCCTCCATTGGGAACCAAACCAATTGGCTGCAAATGGGTCTACAAGAACAAGTATAAAGCTAATGGCTCACTTGACAAGCACAAAGCTAGGCTTGTGGCAAAAGGTTTTGTATAGAAGGAAGGGGTCGATTATGAGGAAACTTTTTCCCCCACATAAAAAAGGGATACCATCTGGATGTTATTTTCACTAGTAGCTCAAAACGGTTGGAAAGTCCATCAAATAGATGTAAAAACTGCTTTCTTGAATGGAGGTCTAAAAGAGAATGTTTTTATGTCCTAGCCTAAAGGATTTGTTGTAAAAGGATATGAACATAAAGTATGCAAACTTGTGAAATCCTTGTATGGCCCCAAGCAAGCACCGTGAGCCTAGTATGAAAAGTTAACTTAGCATCTTCTAAAATTCAACTTCAAACATTATGACCTTGATGATGCAACTTTGTTTGTCAAGAAAGTTGGCAAAATAATTGTCTATCTTGTGGTATATGTAGATGATCTTTTGATGACAGGGAGCAATGAGAGCTACATTTCATCCATAAAGAAGGAATCGAGGAAAGGTTTTGAAATGACTGATTTGGGATATGTTCATTACTATCTTGGCATTGAAGTAACTCAACATTCGAAGTCTATATTCCTTTCTCAAAAGAAGTACATTGGAGATCTATTGAACAGGTTTGGCATGGATGAGTGAAATCATCTAACTACTCCAATGGAACAAAACTTAAAGCTCACATCCATTAAAGGAAAAGAATTTGAGGATGCAACAAAGTATAGACAACTTGTAGGAAGTCTCAACTACCTGACTACTACCAGACCAAACATTTCGTTTTTTGTTGGAATCCTCTCCAGGTTTATGGAAAAACCTTGTGAGGGACATTGTTCTACTGCAAAAAGAGTTCTAAAGTACTTGAAGGGAACTCAAGACTTTGGACTCAAGTATACACAGGTGGAGATCTCCAGACTTTGGGCATTATGAATATCTCCATTGTAAGGTTTTCTACTTCAACTTTGAATTCTTGAAATTTCAAAATACTTCATCTTTGGATTTCATCAGGTAAACCCAAGTTTTCCTTGAATGATCATTTATAAGTGTGAAATAATATAGATGAAATCCAAGTGATTTTGGAGTGATAGGAACACAACCATCGGAATGAATAAGATCCAATATTTATTTTGATCATGAAGCACTGCTTCCAAATGGTCTCTTGGTATTCTTAGCTAATGCACATCCTTTGCATACTCCTTCATGATCTTCTTTCAATTCAGGGATTCCTTCTACTATAGAACTTAGAGTTGGAAGGATTTTGAAATGAATAGGGCCAAACCTTCTATGCCATAGTTCACATGGGCTCATTTCAATGTGAACCAAAGCTTGTACAAGAGGAGATATCAGCCTGTAAATCCTTCTTTCATCCATACCAATTACTCTAGCATTCTATATCCTTGAGTTTTACTCCATACTACAACTCTTCCATCAATTAAAGCTACTCTATCACCCTTATCTTCTAGACTTGAAATAGAAAGTAAGTTCTTATGCAAACTTGGTACAAATAGGATGTTGTTGAGATTAATGTTGCTTCCATTTTCCAGCTCTATAGATGTAGATCCAATTCCTCTTACATGATAGATCTTATTATCTCTAAGTTCAACTGAGTAAGAAGGCTTTCCCTTTGATAATGTTTTCAGTTTTTTCTTTTTTTTTTCTTTATGACCAGTAATGTGTCTAGATGCACCACTATCGATTACCCAAATATTCTCGTCTTGGAATGTGCTAGTGAGTATTAAGAAGAGTCCATCCTTTGTCTTGGTTCCTTCCCTCTTTGTAGTGAATAGAATATTCCATGCTTCCTTGATGCCTCTCTTGAGATGGCTTGCTACCTTTGAACACTTCTTTAGGAGCGTCTTCAATGAAATGGAGATCTTCAGGATTAGATCGAGACAAATAAACTCGGGTATCAACTTCTGGTTATGCTATGAATCTTGGATTAGGAGTTGTCTCCTAGAGATCACACAAACAATCAGCTCCAATAGATTCCACAACAGAGGCAGAATATGTGGCAACAGTTGAGGCAACAAAATAAATTGTGTGGCTCAGGAAAATATTGGAAGATTTCCAGGTAAGACAAGTACATTCAACTCCACTCATGATTGACAACACCTCTTCAATAAAGTTAGCCAAGAACCCAAAGTTCCATGATAGAAACAAAGCACATCAATACAAAATACCATCTGATTCGACATCATGTTGAGGCCAAGACAATCCATCTACGCCATTGTTCCACTAATGAGCAGATTGCAGACATCTTCACCAAAGCAGTTGGAAGAGAAAATCTTGAAAGATTCAAAACGATTCTTGGACTCACCAACATCCCTTCTGATTAAGGGGGGGAATGTTGACACCTAATCATGGGGATTGGGTGAACACTTGTAAATAATGTAAATAATAAATAATGGAAAAGGAAGAGTCATTGGGAGGTTAAACCCACAAGTCACTCCCTCATGTATATAACCATGAACAATCTTATTGAATAAACATAGTCAATTTGAGGAGGTACCTCCTGGCCTGATAGGTGACACACAATAAATTGTATTTTGTACTTTTTCTGTGACGATTTCAGAGTCACCTATTTCTTTGAGAACTTCAACTTTCAGGTCAATAGCTTTCTTCAAACCCAAAATGAGTGCCTTGTATTTGACAACGTTATTATTGCACTCAAATTCCAAGTGAAAAGAGATCAAATGTTTTCTCTATTATAATTCTATTAAAATGTAACCATCTCTAGATCCCTCCCATGTTTCAAACCATCAAAGTACAATAACCAAAAGTTAGCAATATTAGGGCTATATACTATACTACTACTATTTACATTTATTGTACAAAATTCATTTGCACCATATGGATTTTGAGGAAGCATTTCCAACTGTGTATCTGGTGGGACGGTTGAAGTTTGTGCTAGATAACATCCATAGTCTATTGCTAGAAAAAAAATTCTGAAAATAACATCTACAAAGCTGATTGGTTCTTTTTTTCCCTCAAGTTGTGTCACAATATGTTTCATACAAGGCTCGTTTTCTACTCGAATATGGTTTTTTCTTCCCTTGTATGGAAGCCAAAAATGTGTCAAGTCAGTTGAAAACTACCCTTGTAATTTTTTGGACCAATCTCTGCTCAACAGTAAATAGTAGGCTTTGAGAATGTCCACAATTACAATATTTATGCATTGGTGAACTCTATGGTTAGATGACAAACAAATGATAACATTGCTAAGTTCGCCAATGGCTTAGACAAATGATCTGTTGAATCGTATGATATGCGCATAAGTTTTATCCTATTTAGCATTAATTTTCTTAGCAACGAATAATGACATAACATTCATGGATGTGCTAGAATCTACCAAACAATTATCGACATTATAATTAAAAATTTCAAAAGTTAAAAGAGACAAAGGGCATAGACTAGTATAACTCAATTTAACAAGATTAACTATAGATTCAATGATATCTTAAGAGTTATCAGACATTACTTGAGAAGCAAAAACTTCTTTACTTGATGAAGAGTGCGATGAGAGTGCCTGGATAATCAATTCTTGCTGACCCATTATCGTTGAGAGCTCAAAGATTGAAATGTTGGCTTGAGCTTTTTTCATATCGTCAAAATCGTTATAATCAATATTTTCCATCTTAATAGGTTGTCTTGACATATCAAGTGGTGTAGCTTTATTTTATGATTAAGGAGTGGTGGAATTGTTCTTGGTTTTCGTGGAAGTTTTCTTGGAAGAAGGAGAACTTCTAGACTTTTTTTGTGAATTTTGACCTGGATTGGAAGGTGGTAGAATTCTATACAACAATTTCTTCTTAAGTTCCTACTCAGAAACAAGTCCCTTTCTCCTCAACTTATAATGACCAGTTGACTTCTTGGGAGGAGCTTCACTCTCTGATGGTTCATCATCACTCTACATATCAACATTGTATATAACATTAAACATGTTCACTGAGTGTCTAGCACCTGAAATTTTTTCGGTCACGACAAGTTCATCTATTTCTTCATTCTACTCAGTTTGTTCTTCCACTAAGAAAATATCAACCAGATTAGCCATCATAGTGTTCATATTGTGATTCCACTGTGGACACATCTTTTTGGAATGTTTTTCTTGGTGAAAAGTGCATAAGTTATCTATGCCCAAACTTTCGACATTGAAAATTATGTTAGAAATTTGAGCATATTTGGCCAATTCAGAGTTATTGTTATTTTTAAAGAAAGGAAGCCTAAAAGACTTGCTACTAGTGATGGATGACTCACTTGACCTTCCCTTTAACTCTGATACTTCATTCATGAGTAGCTTCAAATAATTGGTCAACCTTTCCATGTTGAAATTGTCTTTGTCTTTAGCTTTGTTAAAAGATGCGTGGTTTTTCTTACGTGCTTCCTTGGATTCTTTGAGATCATCGTTGTCTTCAATGAATCCAATGGAACACAAATCATTTTCAATAGCAAAAGCTTCTACAAAGTTTTAAGGCCAAAGTATTCTTTCCAACACTTTTGACAAACACATAAATGTTGGTTGGCAAAGAAGTTGTGTAATAACCCTTAGTGATGTCATCATGCAGTTGTACATCAACGAGGAACTTGTTAAACAAAGAAGTTAATCTTTAGTTAAAAAATTTAACTCTTTCTTTGTCCCCCATTTTCAGGTTCCAAAGTTCTTTTAATAAAATGGTAGGATTTTTATCATCAACAATGTTTTCCAAAAATAACTTCTTAAACTCCCTCCAGCTATGGATTTAATTGGCCAAAATACTATGATACCATAACAAATATCTACCTTCTAAAGTGTATGGAAATAGTCTATAAGCAACATCATCAAAACGTACCTCAAGCATCCATAAATGCATGTATAAATTGTCAAGATGGTCTTCATCTTTGGTCTTATTATCAAGATCAAACTTTGGCAACAAATTTTCCAGATGTTTTGGCATCTTGTGAAGATTATCAAAAAGAGTGAGTGGCCCTTGGGCAATCCAATCCAAGTCTACATCAACCATGTCTTTTTCTCTTTCCTCCTCCTCTTCTTCTGAATCTAAAGAGGCTTCTCCTTCACTATAAAAATTTGCATTATAAGCAGGATGTTCCTCATCAAAAAATCGAAAATATTTCCCTTCATTGTCCAAATTCTCCTCAATGGGTGGAAGTTTGCTTGGTGACTTGCTACTTCTACAGGATTAGCTAACTTCTCAAGGGTTTTGGATTTAAGAGATCTGTGGTTTGTACTTTTCGAATCATTGACCAGAGAATCCACAGTATGCACATTTTTATACCAACGTTTCAAATCCCAAATGGGATCCATCATCAGGGTTAGAGAATGATGATAAAAGAAGAGCAGAATGGATAGAATAAATACTCATGAGGACACAATTTTTAAGGAATTGTTGTCCCGACAGTTCTTAAGAAAATGTAGATCTACAGCTCTTCTTGTTATCCTCACACTTTCGAGTAAAAGGATTTCACTCCAAGTATCCCCTCCGTACAGGGATAAGATTTTGGATTTAAGAGATCTGTGGTTTGTACTTTTCGAATCATTGACCGAAGAATCCACAGTATGCACATTTTTATACCAACGTTTCAAATCCCAAATGGGATCCATCATCAGGGTTAGAGAATGATGATAAAAGAAGAGCAGAATGGATAGAATAAATACTCATGAGGACACAATTTTTAAGGAATTGTTGTCCCGACAGTTCTTAAGAAAATGTAGATCTGCAGCTCTTCTTGTTATCCTCACTCTAAAACTTTCGAGTAAAAGGATTTCACTCCAAGTATCCCCTCCGTACAGGGATAAGATTTTGGATTTAAGAGATCTATGGTTTGTACTTTTCGAATCATTGACCGGAGAATCCACAATATGCACATTTTTATACCAACGTTTCAAATCCCAAATGGGATCCATCATCAGGGTTAGAGAATGATGATAAAAGAAGAGCAGAATGGATAGAATAAATACTCATGAGGACACAATTTTTAAGGAATTGCTGTCCCGACAGTTCTTAAGAAAATGTAGATCTGCAGCTCTTCTTGTTATCCTCACTTTAAAACTTTCGAGTAAAAGGATTTCACTCCAAGTATCCCCTCCGTACAGGGATAAGATTTTGGATTTAAGAGATCTGTGGTTTGTACTTTTCGAATCATTGACCGGAGAATCCACAGTATGCACATTTTTATACCAACGTTTCAAATCCCAAATGGGATCCATCATCAGGGTTAGAGAATGATGATAAAAGAAGAGCAGAATGGATAGAATAAATACTCATGAGGACACAATTTTTAAGGAATTGCTGTCCCGACAGTTCTTAAGAAAATGTAGATCTGCAGCTCTTCTTGTTATCCTCACTCTAAAACTTTCGAGTAAAAGGATTTCACTCCAAATATCCCCTCCGTACAGGGATAAGATTTTGGATTTAGGAGATCTGTGGTTTGTACTTTTCGAATCATTGACCGGAGAATCCACAGTATGCACATTTTTATACCAACGTTTCAAATCCCAAATGGGATCCATCATCAGGGTTAGAGAATGATGATAAAAGAAGAGCAGAATGGATAGAATAAATACTCATGAGGACACAATTTTTAAGGAATTGTTGTCCCGACAGTTCTTAAGAAAATGTAGATCTGCAGCTCTTCTTGTTATCCTCACTCTAAAACTTTCGAGTAAAAGGATTTCACTCCAAGTATCCCCTCCGTACAGGGATAAGATTTTGGATTTAAGAGATCTGTGGTTTGTACTTTTCGAATCATTGACCGGAGAATCCACAGTATGCACATTTTTATACCAATGTTTCAAATCCCAAATGGGATCCATCATCAGGGTTAGAGAATGATGATAAAAGAAGAGCAGAATGGATAGAATAAATACTCATGAGGACACAATTTTTAAGGAACAGCACATGGTCGGCTTGAAAGATTGTTGTCCCGACAGTTCTTAAGAAAATGTAGATCTGCAGCTCTTCTTGTTATCCTCACTGTCCCGATAATTCTCAAGGGTTGCAATAACCAAATATTCCACAAAAGAAACTAATACGCTGATGGGAGTTGTTTCTTTCTTTATAGGATTATGAGGTATAATAGTAGCCATAAGGAGTAAACGAAGAGCTCTCGCAAATTGAAAAGTAATGGGTTGGATAGTCTGGATTTTATCATAAGTAACCTCAAATGCTTGTCCCATACTACAATGAGAAGTTTCCTCTCTCTTAGGAGTATGATTTGGAGTGGAAATCATAACATTACTACTGTGTGAAGAAGTCTGTTTGTTAGGATAAGGTGATTTATCATCCATAAAAAGGTGGTTACACTCCTTTTAGTGCCAAAATGTTGATGGTGCTTGATCCCGCCAACATGGAAGGGGGTATCACTGATGAAAAATCCCAATTAGAATTTGCACCATTTAGTGTGGAAGCCTCATTCTAGAGATTGGTCTAATGCTATAAAGTGGGAGTTAGAAAGGTGGTCGATCCAGGTGGATGTTGGTGGCCACTCACCTATCCCACTTGGACCCCCACAACTGTCTCTTTCAATTTTTTAGTTTCCTTAATTATAGCACAACTTACTATTTTTAGTAGTTTTTCAGGGCCTGAACTTTCGGAGCCGTTTTGAGGCCCTAAACGACGTTTTTTGGGAAATATGTGAGAAAAATGGGTGCATGGACCCTCAGATAGATATTTCTAATGAGCTATTGTGCACGTCAAACAGAGATCGTGTGCCAAAGTTACGACCTGGGAAGTTGATGTACCAATTTACTCGAAATGGGGCCCATAGTTTGGTGTTTCATCTCCTAGGGTTAGGTTTTTGGATGTTTAGGGTTTTCCATTGTTTCCCAACAATAAATAGGCCTTCGAGCCTCATTGTAACACAATTCAGAGGCATGTAGCCACCACATCTCTTCTCAAAAATAAGCTACCATCGCCCTAGCTAGTTTATTTCCATTTCTGTTTGTAAGCATATTTCAATATTTTACAGTAATGAAATGAAGCATTATTTCCACTTCATCTCTATATTTATGGCTATTTTTGTAATTTGTTGTGTTCCTATTTAAATCCGAATCAGTGGTATTAGAGTGATCTGCTCTTTCTCTGTCTTTCTTTGCATGTCCCCAACGAGGTTAGGATATAAGGAGTTAGGGCTTGAACTGGTCGAACCTTTGCAAGACCAACCTCACAAATCCCAACAGCCTCCCATGGCGGATGAAAAGAAGGATGAGGGGGTAGGAGATCCTATCAAAATCTTGCTCGAAGAGGCCCTCGAGTGACAAAGGAATGCAATGATGGACGACTTTGCCCAGATCCTTTAGCGGCTACCCAAGGGCAACATATCTACTTCCAGCAGCTACTCTGGAAGTGCCACACCCTTTAAGGTACACGTTAACTTTAACATTCCCGTATTTGAGGGTTAGATAGACGCAGTTGCCGTAGATAAATGGTTAAATCTACTAGAAGGGTATTTTTCTGTTCATGAATTTTCCAGTCGAGAAAATATTATTTTCGCTCTTCTCAAGGTAGCCCCCCATGTCAAGGACTAGTGGGAAACCTACTGCAAGCAGAAGGATGAAAGTATGGGCTCACTATTTTCAGCCGCACCCACTTGGAATTCATTCTGGGATGCCATCAAGGAGTAGTTCTACCCTGTCAAAAGCTACAAGGACAAATACATAAAGTGGGCCATGCTGCAGTAGGGAAGGGACCAAGATGTGTCAGAGTTCACAAACATTTTTCATACCCTTCGCACACAGTTAGGTATCAAGGCTTCTGAGTTACATTTGGTACTCAAATACTGCGACTTCCTACACAGGTACATCCAGGAAGAGATGGAGTTCCTGAACATCTCCTCGCTCGGCATGGCATACCGATACACTATTAAAGTCGAGCAGAAGTTTAAATATAAGAAGGGAGACTTTTGATCTGCGAATCCGAAGCAAGGTAAAGGCTTCCTCAAATCGTATAACCAAGGACAAATCCAAGACGGGGCAACCCAAGACAACCCGTTGAAGCCACAAGAAAAGAACAACACCATGAAGTCGAAGAAGGAAAGAGGAAAGTGGTGTGAGTTCCATAAGAGCCCCATTCACAACAAAAGTGAGTGTCAAACCAAGCAGTCGTTGGTGGCCGAATTGAAGGCTTCAGAATGAGATGCATGTTCCGACCCTGAGTCAAAACCCAACAAGGGGAATGGCAAAGGGAAGCAGATCATTGACGCGGAGCCCAGTGCCACTGTTGCCACCACCAATATCCAGAAGAATGAGATCGAAGATCTAGAGGAGGGGGAGTGTCTTTTCCACTCACAGATGTGGGTGAAGGGTTTGCCGTTACTATTCATTTTTGATAGTAGGAGCCAAAAGAACCTCATTTTAGTAGAGGTCATGAAGTGGTTGGGTCTACCAACTACACCACACCCGTAGCCGTATAGTATTGGGTGGCTTCACCAACGATGAGATCTCCGAGTTCGCCAGTAGTGCCGCCTTCCCTACAGCATCAAGCCCTTCACAGACGAAGTATTGTGTGATGTTTCACCTATGGATGTTTGTGATGTATTATTAGGCCAACCATACTTGTGGAGGTAAAATGCTGTGTATGAGTCAAGGCCTCGCACTGTCATTATTTCTTTGTGTAATTCATTATACAGGATAGAAGAGGTAGCCCCACCTACCACCACCTCTTTGATCTCTGCTAAGAAATGCAGTAAGATCATCTCACAGACTAGGAAATTTATTTTCTGTTTGGTCCGCTCCTAAAGTAAGGGGAAGATCGTCGCCACATCCATGACCCCCGTGAAGGGTTCCTCCACGTAGTAGCAGCAACCGATGGATATGGTCATGAAAGAACACAGGAACATCTTCTCCTCACCCACAGGGGTATTGTTGCACTGTCAAGTCAAGCATTCATTTGACCTAACTCCTAGAGCACCTCTACCCAACGGGTTGATATATCACTACTCCATTCAGAAAAACGACAAGTACAAGAAGCGACATGGTCCTTACACCACTACCAAGGTTGTGGGGAATAATGCTCTGGAGCACAGCATTCCCCCATTACTTTGCTTGCACCAAGTTTTCAATGTGGAATGCCCTCGATCATGCTTCCCACCATTACTGGACACATTAGAGATTGAAAAACACCTCACCAGGGACCAAGTTCAACAGATGGAGGAACTCAACGCAATGGGGACCATTGCTTCCTAGGGGGGAGGAATGATCCAGGTGGATGTTGGTGGCCACCCACCTATCCCACTTGGACCCCCACAACTGTCTCTTTCATTTTTTGAGTTTCCTTAATTGTAGCACACTTTACTATTTTTAGCAGTTTTTCTGGTCCTGAACTTTCAGAGACATTTTGAGGCCCTAAACGACGTTTTTTTTTGGAAATATGGGAGTAACATGGGGTGATGGACCAATGTTACTCTTCCCAAAGTTGTAGTCCTCGAATAGATCTTTCTAACGAGCTATTGTGCGCGTCAAGCGGAGATCGTGTGCCAAAGTTATGACCCGGAGAAGTTGATGTACCAATTTACCCAAAACGGAGTCCATAGTTTGGTGTTTCATCTCCTAGGGTTAGGTTTTTGGATGTTTAGGGTTTTCCATTGTTTCTCAACAATAAATAGGCCTTCGAGCCTCATTGTAACACAGTTCAGAGGCATGTAGCCGCCACATCTCTTCTCAGAGATAAGCTACCATCGCTCTAGCTGGTTTATTTCCATTTCTATTTGTAAGCATATTTTAGTATTTTATAGTAATGAAATGAAGTATTATTTCTTCTGCATCTCTGTATTTATGGTTATTTCTGTAATTTGTTGCGTTCCTATTTAAATCCGGATTATTAGTTGGGAAATCAAAGGAGTTAATTGACTGGTACCCATATCACACATCAAAAGGATAATAAATCATGGTCGAATGCTATTATTTGATATAACAATGTTGCACCATGTGTAATTCCTTATTCCATTGATTATTTTTGGAATAGGATACCTAGAGTAGTTAAACCAAAATGTAGTTGATCACCTTGGTTTAGAAATTGGTTGTATATGGAAAATAGTAGAGAATTGCTTCATGTACTCTAAGATCTACAAAACACTTTCCAGAAATGACTAAGAAAATATGCATCCCTACTATAAGTGATAGTGTGAGGAAGGACAAAAGTTGTTTAACCATGGTGGCAAGAAAAGTCTACTATCTATTGTGTGGTAATTTTCTTGTTATAGGGTGTGAATAAGGTCATCTATAAAAACAAAAATTCTACAAAAAAACCACAATAATGGTTTTGGAGGGTTAGTGATAAGTCTGAAATAATTTCCATAGAAGCATCCTTTGAATGACATCTAGGAAGTGGAAATCACTGGTAGAATCCAAGTGTGTGATTGGCAAGCTTATTCTAGCTACGTAAGGCATAATGTTATATAAGGACAACATAAATAATTCTATAGATGTAAGAGTATTTTGGGCATGGAAGTGTCACCCTTAGAGTAATGAACATGTTTCCTTGATTCACAATAAATAGACCTTCGAGTAGCAAGTATACAAATTTTTTGATAGTGGTAAAACTAGCCCTCCCAGAGTATGTAGTTTAGAAATGACATCTGGTATACTTAGTAGGGTGTTGTGGGGCATACAAAATTGAACCCAACACTATATATGATTCACATTATTGTTTCTATGCATCGAAAGTGGGCTCTCTCAACCTCGAAAAGTTGGAATATTGGAGCACATGGGAAGCCTAACAAATCTAATACTTGATTGTGTGATGCCCTTATATTAGTACTAGATAATACCACTAGATATAGGAAACTCATTTGAGGTGATGGTCTTCTTGAAGCTTAAATTCTGAATTGATAATGATCAATGAGCATGGTTTCTTTAACCAAGAAGTAATGATTCCAACATTTTAAACTCTTAAGTAATGTATTGAGTTCCTTGAAGTATATGTTGAACTTCAATTTAGCCACTAATAAGGGTTCTAAATGAAACACATCCCTATTTGAGAATGACCTTAATAGTCTTATTCAAAGCATCACACTTCATCTAAAAGTGATGCTATAAGTCAAGAAATTAAGGAATGGGTGTAAAACACATGAGATGCTTCAGGAAAGGAATGATGGATTTGATTTCTAAGATCCAATAAAAAGGAACACTAATTGGATGGTATATGTATGTACTTATAAAAATGGGAAGGGTGAAAGCATGAAGATGGGTTACACTTTTGAGCCAAATTTGTCGATGAAGTTTCAATTTTTTCCTCTTTTATTGAATTGAAGCCCTCAAAATTCATATAAGCACTGTGAATTTTGTTTCGGAGTAAAAAGACAAATTGTGGAGAATTATGTTGTTGCCCTAATGATATTTTTTGCAAAAATATTTAGTGTCATATAATATGTCAAATTTCCATTAAATGAAATGATTGTCCTTGCAAATTTTCACACATCTTAAGAGGTATGTGTGTGTTAACATAACATAACTTAGTCTAAAATGTCTAAATTTTGAAAAAAAAATATATATGAGCCTATTTTGCATGGAGAGAACTAAGTTTTTCATACTAAAAAATTATTTTTTTTATGCAAAGTTATATTTTTTATTATTTTCCGAAGTTGGTGAAGTAATATTTCAATTGCATTTTGCAAACACGTGTTCACGTAAGGTTTTTTCAACTATTTAAATAAATTGAAAAACTAAGAGTACCCTTTTGAAGAGGGTTTGTAAACGAAGATAAAGGTATTGTTTGCATTTTTTGTGTTTTGTATATTTTATGATATTGATTTTTTATTCAAACTCTTGTATATTTTATGATATTGATTTTTTATTCAACCTCTTTAAAACTGTTCAAAAAAATTTCAAGAATTATGTTTAAAAGAAATTAGATAAAAAAATATCATATGAATTTGAAAATGTCAAACTCATATGCCATTGGATAGAGGGTTCCTTCGCAAATCCAACATGATCAACTCCGCCACTTAAAGATAAATTTTGCTTGGAGTCTACTAGGTTACAAAATGGTGTTGCAGAAAAATATGCGGAAGAGGAGCTAAAACTCTCTCTTTTAGGCCCTCAACAACTGAGTATTTGAAATTCAAATTTCAAATAACTCGATCGAGGGTTTAAGAAACCCTTGATCGTGGTTAAACAGAGGTTCGATTGAGCTAAAGGCTCTTCCAAGATTTCATAATTATCTTAAAAAAAAGACTAGCCTCTCAATATTGGTCTATAAGTGAATCATAAAATTTATTTATTCCACATTTTTTTAAATATAAATATTCAAATATATTCCAAACTCTAATTTTCTTTAATTATAAATCCAAATTTTATTTCATTTTATGAAGAAAATAATTATAATAATATATAGATATTTTTTTCAATTTTGAAATTCTTAAAAATAATAATTTGTTTATTGTTTTGATTTTAAATATAACATATTTTTATACTTAATCACTTTATAACCTTTTTTTAATGTAAAAATTTTCAATAAAAACTCAAAATCTAATTATATTTTGAATTTAATATAATTAGATTTTACATTAAATTCAAAATATAATTAGATTTAAATATAATAATAAAAATTAAAAATAAATCTAATTATAATAAATAAATAAAAACAACAACAAACCAAACTAAACTAAATTTTCTAATATTATTATTTTAAAAATAATTTCATAAGCACATTTAAATCTAGATTACTCAAATTTAAATTAGTCAAATAATATTTTAAATCTATGATTTCCTTATGTTTTTATTATTTTAAAATATATATTGCAAACCTCAGTTAGGAGTAAAAAATTCTATATATACTTTGCACTTGTGAGGACAAAATTGAGTATAATCACATTTTACAAGTTGAGAGATATTTAAAAGTGCAGATATCATTGCATCCATTACAACTATATTAATTATAAGTGACAACTATTACAACTACATTAATTATTACATTTATTCATGTAAAAAATTATAATATTTATTAAATCAAATTGATAAATTTTCTTATGTTTAATCGATTCATTATTTAAATTATATTTATAATAAATTTCTTATTTAAATTATAACACTGACAATTTAAATCATATTAAAAACTAATTTTTAAGTTACCAAATTATAAATATAAGAATATTACAATTTCAATTGCAAGTGAGATAGAATCATTTTTAAATCTATACAAAAAAACCCTAGAAATGAAATGAGAAATTAATCCACACCATTGTTAATTACCTATTCAAATGTAATTAAAAATTAAATTTATTTTTTTTAAACTCTCAAGTAGTTAAAATTTTAAAGTTTGCATATCATTATTGATATTTACATAAATTTTAAATTTTCCAGCTTTAAGGCTTGATGGAGGTTTAGGCTCGATCGAGCCAAGATTTAAAGCTTGATGGAGCTTAACCCAACTCCATGCTTTCACCCGAAAATGTTTTTTTAATGAAAATTGACACTTCCTAGAAAACACCTAAGATCAACCATAATGTGGGGTAATGGCTAGTATAAGAGGGTCTTGCCATTATGAAGGATTTGTTGAATTCCTTGTGCAAAAATTAAAATTCCCAAGAAAGAAACAATTTTTTTGCCAAACACATATTTTTTGAGTTTGACCTATAACTGATTTTCATGTAATATATCTAGCACTTGGATGAAAATTGAGATTCCGAGTCTTGTTGAATTTTAGTTTATCATCTAGATAATAGTGACAAGTAACATCCAAGATGTGGATATAGCAAGTGATTAATGAATCTCATAAAAGTGATGGAGTTATTGGTGAGACCAAAGGCATAACTAACCCACTCATAAAGATGAATTTTTTTCTTGAATGTTGTCTTCACTCATCATTTTCCTTCATTCTAACTTTATTATATCCTAAAATAAGATCTAAATTTGAAAATTAACAAGAAGCTTGCAAATGTTATAATAAATCCTTGATATGAGGCAATGGACATATGTTCTTGGTAGTCACCTTGTTGAGAGATTTACATTAATAATTGACCATCGTTCATGGGTTTCCTTCTTGGGGATAATAAAGAAAAGAAATCCATAGGGTGAGGAATTATGGAAAATATTCTTGTCTTCTAGCAGTTCTTGAATTTGGTTGTTATTCATAGTTGTCTTATTAGAGGTAGAATTATAGGACTAGGTATTGGGGAAGGGGGTAATCAATACAACGTTGATGATATTCTCAAAATGTCGTCGGGATGGAAAGGTGTCAGGATCAATATAAATATATAGATATTAAAAGAGGATATGTTGCAATGATATAGGGCATATAAAGGCTTAGTTTCCTAGATAATACATAGATGTAAACAAGGACAACTTAACTTATAACGTCATTACTAGATAAAAATTTTAGAGAGGAACCAACACATTATTAGAAGTAGAAGTGTTATCCATCCTTAGTGAGGGTGTATGTGTTGGTGCAAAAATAACATGGTAGAGTGCTCATGCTAGTAAGGTATCCCTTGTGGTAAGTTTTTGCAATCTAGTGGAGTAACATCACATAGGATAATTCCTAAAAAGTGAGGACCAATGGAAAATGTGATATTCAATTTTTGGGTCACAAAAAAATATTGAATAACCTCACTCAACTAGTTAAGATGGTGGGGACAAGGATGACGACTTACCAACAAAGACACGAATTTAACATGGGCTATAGAGACAATTTTTTTTTGGTAGTCATTGTTGTCTATAATGACTTTAGTGAGATGACCCTTTATGTGGTGATTTTGAGTAAAGAGAGTGAGACAAGATGGAAAGGCTAGACATGTGAAGCATGGCACTTTGTAATTCTATATGAAGATTATTTATGGAATCTACAATAATGACCAATTGGGGAGCATGGGGAGGTTGTAACCATAGGATAAGGCATAACATATGGGATAAGTCAATTGTGGAGATTGGAACCACAAGATAGAATGAAAGGGTATGAGCATTTCCATAGCTTGTTATGAGATAAAGCACGTTGAAAAGATAATGAAAGGAAAGAGTTATGCACCAAAGAAACTTCATGACAAAGAGTAGGAAGTAAACCAAAATAAGATTTAATTATTAGTACCTGTTTTAGTTATGAAACAAGGAGTTGCACCTAGAGTTTGTAGAAGATTTCAATCTATAATGAAAATGTCTAAGTGGAAAGCCAACATAGTTGTAATTAACACACCCAAATGCTCTCTTCATAGCTTTCTTGATAGAAACACTCTTGAAGTGTAATACAAAAAAGCTAGCCATTTCTACATTGTGTTCTATGTAAAGGGAGTTTTCATTTCCACCCTTATGTTTGACCTAATCCCACCATTTGACAAGTTATCCTTACAAATGAAAGGTTACCAAGTTGACTTTGTCTCTTTCTAGTAGTATGGTCTAATGCTAGAAATATGAAGGGAATGATTGTATCCAAGCCTAAACTTGATTGCCATCAAAGGTGCTAAAAAAGTGTGGAAGGAACAATTTAGGTTCCCAACATAATTCAAAGGGTGGTTGAGACATGGTCTTGTTGAGCTTCAAATCTTATGGTTATGTAGTTATAATAGATACCATCTAAATGTGCTCTTGATGAAGTTGATTACATTGCTAAATAATTTGTTGATGTTGCTAGAAGAACTACACTTGTGCTTTTACTGGAGTGACATCCTCATGATTGGAGTTATGGGAGGAGACACAAAGTTCTCGTTAAAGCCATGGAATGACATAAGATGTGTATGTTGAGAGAAAAAGAGAAAGGTGTACCCATTTACATATACCTCTATCATTTTTTGAAATAAAAATACATTTTTATAAATAGGTATACATCTAAAATTGATACATAAACAAATAAAATTATGCATAATTAAATATTTTTATCCATTTCAAGAAATAATTTCTTATTTAACAAAAAAATTCTTAATTAACTTTAATCATATCACCTGCTTTATTTTTATAATAAAAACTAATAATTTATTAAATACACTTCTATATTATAAAATATTATCCTAATTCCAAACTTTCTATTTCATATAAATTGACTTTTTTTTAATTTTTTTAATAATAATACTATTTTGGATTATCCTCAATCCAAGTAAAACAATTTTAAAAACTAATATATTAATTCCAAACTTTCTATTTGAAATAAATTGACTTTTTTTATAATGCTAATGCTTTGGATTATCTTCCACCCAAGTAAAACAATTTTAAAAACCAATATATTAATTCCAAACTTTCTATTTCAAATAAGCTGACTTTTTTTATAATACTACTACTTTGTATTATCCTCCACTCACGTAAAACAATTTTAAAAACCAATATATTTTCTCAATATGATATAAACGGTTAATTTACCTCTCCTCAAATTTTAAAATAAATAAATAAAATATTAAATTGTGATCAACGTAGTGTTTATTAAACTCAATAAATTTCAAAGATCATCCACTTGTAATGTATATCCCATTTAAATGGAATGATATCAAAAGCGATAAGTCATTTTCATGGTGGAATTAATACGTGATGTCTCCACTAAGCAAGTTAAGTTAGCAGTGGCCATCGTATATTTAATATCCTCGCTTTCTATTACGTAATTATAAAGTTGAGAGCTAAATTTAGTTGAGAATTAGCCACTTCCTATGTTGTGCGATTTCAGAGATGATATGGACATGTTAGCGTAGAAGATTTAAAAACAAGTCATTGCAGTCCCCGTTGAAAATTTAGAATTACGTTAAAGGTTGACTCACCAAATTAATCCAGTATTTGTTCAGCCCAACCAAACACATTCATATTGTGAAATTCGGATCTCACAGATTTTCGGGGTTTCGAGAGAAGGAAGAAACACAAACACGCAGGTCTCTTCTCTGGATTCAGTTGGAATGAATTAGATTTTTTAATAATTTAGAAAATTTTCCAAAAAAAATATATTTAAAAATTATTTATTTCAAATATATATATGTGACTAATGGGATTATTGTAAATTTATTTCAAACACCAAAATTATTACGAGGTCTTTCAGAGCCCAGAGTTGGTGATGAGACTTGTTTTCATATTGCTTGTAGCCTCCTATGCTACAGGCTACTACAAATCAATTCCAAACTCCAAAGAGTGGGACTACTACAAATCAATTCCAAACTCTAGAGATTTGAACACGGGTGAGACTACTACAAATCAATTCCAAATACCAAAACTCCAACAGTGGGACTACTACAAATCAATTCCAAACACCAAAACTCAAGAGGCCAAGTTGGCATGAGACTTCCTTTCATATTGCTTGTATCTTCCTACACATCAATTCCAAACACCAAAACTCCAGAGACCAGAGTTGGCATGGGACTTGCTTTCATATTGCTTGTATCTTCCTACACATCAATTCTAAACACCAAAACTCCAAAGGCCAGAGCTGGCATGAGACTTTCTTTCATATTGCAAACGCCAAAACTCGAGAGGCCAAGGTTGGCATGGGACTTGCTTTCATATTTCTTGTATCTTCCTACATTACGGGCATATGGGTGACACCTTGAGAAATTTGAGCACAGGTGGAACGGCTGCAAATCAATTCCAAACATCAAAACCAAAGGCCAGAGTTGGCAGCAGAACTTAATTTCATATTGCTGGTACCCTCCACTAAAATTTTCAAAAACATTTTTAACATTAATAATATCTATGGGACTTGCTTTCATATTACTTGTATCTTCCGACACTACCAGCATATGACAGCTCCAGAAATTTGAACACAGTTGGAATGGCTGCAAATCGATTCCAAACATCAAAACCAAAAGCCAGAATTGATAATGGAACTTAATTTCATATTGCTAGTACCCTGCTACACTAAAATTTTCAAAAACATTAATAATATCTACGGGACTGGCTTTCATATTGCTGGTATCTTCTTACACTACAACCATATAACATTTCCAGAAATTAAAGAGAGCTAGAAGCTTCTAAGACCATGCACAACGAAAACAGCCAAAACAGCCCGCCCATTGGATGAGATTATTTATTGATTTCAGTTTTGAGCTGCAAGGCTGTAGCAAACCAGTACACTGTCCTTCACTTCTCAGGCTGTCAAATTGGATGACTTTTCTCCTCTTCTCGTTGCTCACTAAGCTAATTGGTCGCATTCTTTTCTTGTGATCCACACGCCCCCTCACCGTTACCTTCTTTTGCCTCACGTCCACCACATAGTCCAACAAATCTGCCCATCATCATGCCACAAGAAAACTTCAGAAAATGACAAAAAAAAAAGATTAAGAGTCCCAATAGAATCACAAGGGACTGATTATGTATAAAAAGGCAACACAATTAACGATTTTTTTCATTTATTATTTGATGAAGAATTAACATACTGCCCATTTTGGAGAGCACTTTGGAGACCCTGTCACGGCACTGTGGGCAACACATATTAGCATTCAGAACAATCACCTGAACCTGTGATGAAATGTATTGTTTGTGACAAAATCAACGGATCAGAGTTAGCAATAAAAACGAGATTAACAATATGCAATAAAGACATTAATGGCAGAAATGGGCTTACTCCGGGCATTGTTAAGGCTTCGGCCGAGCACAGGATTTCAGTGGTTGAACCCATCTGTGAGCTTTAATGACAAAGATCAAGAACATTGGCCAGCTACAAAGACAAGGTACCGAGCAGCAGCATAGTTTGGATTCATTAGATTGATCTAATTATGAAAATGACGACAGATAGGACCTCTGTTGTACCTGACACAAAAATGAAAGCATACAACCCCATTTTATTGCATTGAAGGAATAGTTGGGAACAATCTCCTGCCTATGTTTTAGGTTTGTCTCAGTCATTTTTTGACGCACTCGCAAGTCTGTCAGTTGGCAGGTCCACGCGCGGCTTTGCCATCGCTCTAGTCCCGGGACCGGGTGGGTGTGGTCTCACTAGTTGTTGGGTGTGCTTTCACTGGTTTGTTGTGTGTATCTGTACTGTCACTGGATTTTTTAATGGACAAACTTTATTTTTCCACAAGTGTATTCACGTACTATTCTTTCCTCTCTTGTTCAGAGAAGAAGAGTTTTTAAATTTTCTATTCAATTTGAAATTTTTATTTATTTTTCAATGCATTTGGACCTGTTTGAAACAAAGTAAAATTTCCAGAGTAAGCTTTTGAAATACAGATTTGATAGGCAAACCTCAAAATATTGCCAAAAATCTAACCAAATTCAGGTTCAGTAATTAGTGAATAGATGTTCAGTGTTTGTTTGAATAGATATTCATTAAGAAGTGCATTTGTTTGGATCTGCCAGTAGTTTAATTCTTTTTTACAGTTCACTAGTTCACTAATTAGTAAATAAGTATTCATGGGAAATGATATCTTGTTTAATAAGGTTATAATTTCAAAAGAAATTTGAATGATTGTTTGTTTAAATATTATTTTATAGTTGAAATAGATTTAACATTATTAAGAATTTAAAGGGTGTTTAAAATTTTAAAATTATGTTAGATTTTCCTAAGGGTGTTTAAAATTTTAAAATTATGTTAGATTTTCTTAAAATCATACTAAAATTTTTATTATTTTCTAGAAAAAATACCCAGTTTTCTCAAACTCATATTACAATTTTTATTATTTTCCAAAAAATGTTATTTGTCTACTAAAATTAAATTTTGACTTTACTAAAATTTATATCCCATATACTTCTAATTAAATTCAACGGTATTGATAAAAAAAAATTAAGAAATTCGATTGTTAGTGCAGAAATAGATAATACAAAGTGAATTATGCACATTTCCATAAACGATGCACATTTCAATGAAATTTTAGACGCAAGTTTTTAATGAAATTCATGTTAATATATATTAACCTATGGCTTAGGATGTATAGGAAAAGTTATAGCGTGGATTCGAAGTTCTGTGCAGGACTAGATCACACAAGAAAACAATGCATATTTCAATGAAATTTTGGAGGAGTTTTTTTAATTGAAATTCATGTTAATATATATTAACTTATGGGTTTGGATTATATTAACTTATGGCTTTGGATGTATGTCTTTATGATATATACAAAAGTTAGTTAACAGAAAATTAAGTTGGTAAAGGAAAGTAACTTATGGCTTTGGATGTATGTCTTTATGATATATACAAAAGTTAGTTAATAGAAAATTAAGTTGGTAAAGGAAAGTATTGATGTATGTGCTATTGGTACATTAATAATGTGTAAATATATTGAGAGATATTTATTAAATTTAATATACATTAATAATGTGTAAATATATTGAGAGATATTTATTAAATTTAATTAAAATATAAAATTTTATGATTTTTTTAAGTTGATTTTTTGAGATATTTATTAAATTTAATTAAAATATAAAATCTTATGATTTTTTTAAGTTGATTTTTTTTAATAAGAAATTTGAATTTCTATGGTGGTGTAATATATTATTTGTATAGAAATTTAGTTTATTAAATATTAAATTATTTAATTTAGAAAATAGTTAGTTATATGAATGAATATAAAAATTTCCAAAAAAATATTTTAAATGTAAAACTATAAGTGTGTATATAATTTTATTTGCAATAAACAATTTTTAAGAAATTTGTGAAATTTGTCATAAGTATAATTTTTAGATTTCAATTTTTACCAATATTGAAAAATTAATATATTTAAATAGTTAAAAGAAATATACTTTTGAATTTTTTCCTTATTAAATTTTAGATTTTTTCTGTACCTAATTGCATTCAGGCCATGAAAATGAACAACATAAACTTAAGCAATAAAGAATATAATCTCAGGCAATGGAATCTAGTATTCTTGTGTAGATTGCAATTTTGTAGGGTTAATAAATCAATTTTAAATTAAAGGTGTTGTTTATTAGGGTAACAATTTCTTTTGATGACCATTTCTAATCATGATTGATTTATTTTCTAAAAAAAAATTAATCAGAATAATTTTTTAGAATAAAAATAAATTCTACACTATCTAAAAACTACTTGATAGCCAAAATCCTAAAATTTTTCTGCTGCAACCAAAAATTCCAAAATTATCAAAATCATACCAGAATTTTCATTATTTTCATTCAAAACTTTGCCTTAAATTAAATGGCGGCTTCACTGACTCACTGCCCTGACATTAAACGAAAACTCAAAACGTGTTGGGATGCATCAAGGATGCTCGGTAGAGGTGGTTGTAGGTTGCCATGACCCTGTTCATGGCGTACAAAGTCCGTGAAGAGATCATTCTTTGGTTGTTGAGACGGTGAAATCCTCCCTACATGTTATTATCTATGTGGTTTATATAATCATTGCGTCTTAATTATTAGTCATCTCCTAAATTAATTTCGTTTCAAGGCCATGTTCTTGCTACGTGTAAGCTGAAAAATCAACGATACATCGTAATTTCAAATAACGGGATTGCATTAATACAGTACCAAAGATGAAATTATATATTCAAGGACCTGTGTTTAGCCACGTAGTGGCAATTCTGATCGTATTTTCAGAAGAGCAAAACTTATTCAGTGGCTTGCGTGTAGATGTTAGACGTGATTTTGGACTATGGTCAAATTTGTGATAGAGCCTCTAAAAATATATATAGCTATGAGTTTCGGAGAAAATAACAGATTAACCTGTACGCAGTGTAGATCTCTTGGCCATTATGGGAAGGAAGTCTAAATGTTAATGTTTGTCTTAATGTTTGTCTTAGGTCATTTTAAGTTGATTGCAGATTTCCGGAATATTTCTGGATCTGATGGACATGGATGTGGTTAATTTTTTTGACCGTGCAAATGTACGTCGGATCCCAGAATATTCCGAGAATCTGCAATCGACTTAAGCTCACAGTTTGTCTTATGAGAGGTAGCAACTCAGTTTTCATCTTAACATTTACCTTTTTTCTTTTTCTCTTTCTTCTTTTATATATATGTATATATATCATTTTTACCTATTTAATTTTAGATTATTTTCTAAAATATTTTTAAATTTTCTAAAATTATAATAATTAATAGAAAATGATTTTAATATAAATTATGGATTTTAAAGTTAATATTTATATAAATGTGTCCTATTATAATTCACAATTTTTTATTAGAATTTGTTATGTTTTCTGAGAGTTTTGTTTCGAGTGTTTAGTCCTTTTAAGTTTTCAAATCTTATATTTTAAGATTTCATTCAACTAGATTGTAATCAATATATGTACTTTATTGTTGGCTTAGTAAATATAAGTGTGAGTGGAAAAATTTCCTACATAAGTGATTGTCTCACTAGTAAAGTGCAACTCATTTTCCAATAATTTGTTTTCCATAAATATTGAGTTGGTATCAATCCCTGATTGGAAGGGCATGATGCCCTATGGTGTGGCTCAGTGATAGAGCCTTGTGGATTGTTTGGAGTGTGACTGTGTGATAAATCCATGTGGAGTGGTGTATATGCGTTTGTTGAGTGGTTGAGTTTGAGCTGGTTTGAGAGGAATCGACCGATGTTGCAAACTAGGGGTGGAAGATGAGGGTTAAAGGCGTGAACGTTGGTACCCTACGTTGAAATCTAACAAGTCATGGCTGCAAGAGTCCATGCTAAAGTTCCATGCACTAAATCTTGTGTCAAGATATCTTCTTTGCAATGGAAGAGAGGGTTCCTTCTAGGAGGAGCTAGGGCAGAACCAAATTACAACAATTAGAGCCAAAAAATTGAAGAACCAAATAGTAGCAATTGGAAATCCAAGTAAGGAAACCAAATTGCAACAATTGGGCAGAGAGGAGGTTGAAAAGGACACAAAAAATCCAAAGAGGATGCTTTTATATTTTTATTAGGGAACTGAAGATTCAAGGCTTGGTGATTATCTAAAAGACATTTATGGTATGTGTAAATGACTTATGTATTACTTTATATTAACAATTCAATGCTAGTTTCTTTGTTTATGTGAAATTCATTTTTTAATTGCAAATTGACGATCCTTTCATTAGTTGTTGAGTTGTTGATTAGATGTAGGATGTTTGTGATGTTCTTCAGATATTTTTTTTTTTTCATTCAAGAATGTGATAATATATTTGCAGTTAATCCATGTTTAAAATCATTCCTCTGAGGACAGTGGATATGGAAATTAGCATTGCATACCCTTAACAAATCTAATAGAGATCCAGATAATGCTAAAGTTGGATTAGAAGGCTTTGGCTGAGGTTATCTATCCCGAAGTGATCTCTATTAAGTCAAGTCCAACATTTTATGTGGTATTGTGTTAGGGAACATAGACATGGGCCCTTGTTGGTTGATTGTGTAATTGGAAATACAACACCAGGCTAAGAAGAAAAGTGTGGAGTTGTTGGATAAGTTTGGTACAAAATGATCAACTGCTACAAAATTATGTGAATGTGGTGTGACAACACATTATCTGCTTAAAATACACTTTTTCTAATTTGTTTTTTACTTGTTTTAAAATAGCCAATCATTGTTTCTTAAATGTGAATTATTGTGAGCCTAAAAACTATTGATTGATTTGAAGTTGGAGAAACATTTGTTTCCAAAAGGATAATCCTCAAGCATAATCATATCTAAATGAAGCAACCAAGATGGATGGAAACAATTATGTGAATTGGAAGTTTAAAAGGAAGACATTGATGGAAGGATAAAATGTATGGTCAATAGGAAGTGGTGATGATGTGAAGCTAGAGGTTGTTATGGAAGCTACAACTTTATCAAGTC
The DNA here is from genome assembly GCA_031772625.1 of Pinus tabuliformis. NCBI lineage: Eukaryota > Viridiplantae > Streptophyta > Pinopsida > Pinales > Pinaceae > Pinus > Pinus tabuliformis. The sequence continues at coordinate 575,051,272 of CM062819.1, forward strand.
AAGATTGGGAGAGGTGAAAGACAAAGGCAAAAGTGATGTTTAGAATGTTTGTAAAAAACAACATTATACCTCATATATGAGATTGCAAGACATATAACAAGATGTGGACAACAATCAAAGATTTGTATGAGTAGAAGAATAAAAATTGACTCCTATCTAAGAAGAGAAAGATGCTTTCTATTAAAATGGAAGAAAATGAAAGCATCAATAATTTCATTTCAATAATTAAAGACATTAAAGATAAACTTGGAGATATATGTGAAACGGTATCCAATACTACACTAGTCACTATAACCTTAAATGGAATGCTAGATGAGTATCGAATTTTCATCACAAGTCTTGCAACAAGGGAGAAGGCTCCCATTTTTTATGAGTTGGCAGGTATACTCATGCAGGAGGAAGAAAGGTGAAAGAACGTTAGACCTCAAAGCTTTGATTTGGTGTTGATGGAAAAAGGGAAAGAGTCTTCCAAAGAGAAGCCTGGGGAAGGTAATAATGGAGGAAAGCCACCACGTGGAAAGCTACCATTTTCAAAGCAAAAACAAGGTATGAAATCTACAAATATTGATGTTAGAGTTAAATGTCATTTCTATGACAAGTTTGGACATTATTCTAGCGATTGCATGAAAAGGAAGTATCATGAGTCCAAACATAGAAGAAAAAGCAACATTGGTCATTTTGTTGATAGAGGAGAAATAATGAATGATGAATTCAAATCTTAGGCTATTTATTTAAGAGGTTGCACTGTATCTTGAAATACATGATTCAAATACATGGTTTGTTGATTTTGTAGTCTCCATCCATATGTCATGTAATAAGCTCTAGTTTGAGGACTTTCATGAAACTATAATGGTGCAAATATATATCATGGGGATGATTGGTCACATCAAATTAAAGGGTATGGTAATTCATTTGTGACATTACCAAATGGTTGTGTTAAACAATTTCACAATGAAATGTATGTGCCTAGTATTAAGAAGAAAATAAACTTAGTTTCTACCATAACAGATCGGAGATTGAAAGTAGAATTTGCAAATTCACATTGTGTGGTGAAAGATATGTAGGATCTCTTCAAGGTTGTTGTAACATGAGTTTTAATTGGAGGTTTATATAATCTTAATGTGACAAGAAAAAGTCTTATTGGCATTCACAACCATGACAACAAATGTTTTTTGTAACCAAAGGTATGACCACATTAATTATCATGATTTGTTACTATTGTAAAAACAAGGAATGTTATAAGGACTTCCAATGCTTAAGAATGATTTTTTTCACATGAAGGGTGTGCATTAGCAAATATGCATAGGGAAGATTTCCCTACTCATACATATAGAAGAAAAATGGATATTATTGAACTTGCACATACAGATGTCTGTGGTCCTATGTAGACAATATCATTAGGTGGAGCATATTATTTCTTTATTGACGACTACATAAAATATACATGGGGTACTTCATGAGAAAAAAAAATGATGCAATTGGAGACTTTAAAGAAGTCAAAAAGCTGGTTGAGAAGAAAACCATAAAATATATCAAGATCCTCCAATCGGATCAATGGGAAGAATATATTTCAAGTGAATTTATGAAGTATTGCAAATTCCATGAAGTTGTATAGAAATACACAATACCGCATACTCCAAAGTAGAATGGAGTAGTTGAAGGAATAAAACAACCCTATTAAATTTGCATGAGGCATGTTAAAAGGTAAAATCCTTACCAATGCCTTCTAAGTTGAAGTTGTTAGCATTGTTGTTTATTTGAAAAATAGAAGTCCAACTAAAATTTTAGATCATAAGACTCATTTTGAATCTCTTTATGGTTATAAACCAATAGTAATCCATTTACGAATATTTTGAAGGAAAGCATTTTCTCATGTTCCAAAAGAAGATAGGAAAAAACTTGGTGCAAAAGCTATCAAGTGTATTTTCATAGGTTATGGTTTTGATCATAAAGCATATAAGTTGTTTGATATGTAAGTTTTTGCAAGCATAAATGTGCTATTTCATGAACATGCATTGAAGGCCATAAGGAGGACATGTGTGATGCATGACATATTCCTTATGATTATGATGATGTAAAAAGGAAGTAGATGATAAGAAAGAACAAAAAGAAGAGAAAGAATATAGTGACATAAACAACCCTAACAACCATAGCACACCAAGAGGAAGATATGATTCACAACAAAGTAGGAGAAGAGATGAAAGTAGTGAAGCACCAAGGAGGTCATCATGGTAAACTCAACCACTAGTAAGATTTAAATATTGTGCCTTAATGACTAAAGTAATGAATGTCATAGAACCTTTGAAATTCAAACAAGCGAATTAACATAAAGAATGGAGAGATGCAATGGAGGAAGAATATGAGCCCATAACGAAAAATGATACTTGGAAATTAAAATAATTGGCTGAAAAGAAAGTACACATAGGATCCAAATGGTTTTTGAAACCCAAATTTAATGTTGATGGAAGTATAGATATATAAAGAAAATGGTTGGTTGCAAAAGGTTACAGATAGAAAGAGGGAATTGATTATGAAGAAAAAATTGTACTTGTATCTAATATAAGCATAATTAGATTAAATATTGCATTAACTACAAAACATAAATGGAAACTATGTAAAATGGATGTTAAATCTACTTTTATGAATAGTGAACTAAAGGAATAAGTATACCTTGTTCATCGAGAAGGATTCATAAAGGAGGGTCAAGAACACCTTGGTTGCAAATTAAATAAAGCTTTATATAGATTAAAATATGCACCAAGATCTTGGTATGTGAATATTGAAGTGACCCTAACCTGTATATCAAGTCATATTAGAAGGGGCATTCTATTATGATTTCCTTGTATGTTGATGATTTTATTATAATAGGAAATTCTTTTAAGTTAATTGATGGAGTTAAATAATAGGTTTTTGAAATGAAAAACCTTGGGAATTCCATTATTTATTAGGTTATGAAATATGGAGAGAAGTTGTTTAGACAATGGCTACACAAAGTAAATATACAAGAGAGCTATTCAAAAGGTTCAAAATGGATCAACATATGGGAGTACCAATACCTTTAGAACATAATTTCAAACTCTATGGTAATGATAGGACAACTATCTCACTACAACCAGATGAGACATAGCATATTCAACTAGTATCCTAAGTCAGTTCATGGCCAAGCTCTTGAGAGCCATTGGAAAGCAGCAAAGAGAATCCTTCAATATCTAAAATGAACTATTAACTTTGATATTAAATATATTGATGATTTGATGTTGAGTTGGAAGGCTATTCTGATTCAGATTGGGATGAAAATCCTGATGAAAAGAGATAAACCTTAGGATATGCATTTAGCCTTGGATCCATGGTTGTGGCATGGAACAAAAAAAAACAACTAATTTTTTCCTTGTCATTAATTGAAGTTGAGTAAAAAGATTTGTTAAGTGCCACATGTGAAGCAGTTTGGTTGACACGATTTCTTGAAGATGTGGGAGAAGTACACAAAATGGAAATAATTATCAAATGTGATAATCAAAGCTCCATCAAACTAACCAAAAATATTATATACCATGCAATATCAAAACACTTTGAGACTCACTATCATTTTTCATAGAAAAACATAGTCCAAGGAAATTGATTTACTTTATTGTAATGCCAATGAAAATGTGATTGACTTCTTTATAAAGCTTCATAGAAAATAAATTTTTGAAGTATGTAGAATTCAATTAGGTTTCGTAGAAAACACATTTCTCCATTAAGGGGGGAGTGTTAGAATAATGGAGAACTCTAGAATATTTGATTATTAGATCTTGTTATGTGTTGTTAGAGTTATGTTGGGACTGAATGTTATAACTAGTCCTTGTTAGTTTTCAGATCCTATATTCTAAGATTATACTAAACTAGATTGTAATCCTATATATGTACTTGATTGCTAGCTTGGTGAATGTGAGTGTGAGTAGAGTAGTATCTTGCATGAGTAATTGTGACACTAGTAAGATGCAACTCATATTCCAATAATTTGTCTTCCATAATTTCTAAGCTTTCATACATCTTGTAATTTGAAATTTTCTAATCTTAACAAGTATCATAGATCTTGCAATTTTATAATAGAGTAGGTAATAATCATTGAGCAATAGCATGGAATAAATGTTGAGATATATAGGGAACAAAAATTGAGTATAAGTAGGGAATTTAGTTGTGTAATAATATATATAGAATAATTTAGAGTGTGGGGTATATCTCTCGAGAGAGCCAAGGAAATTGTTGTGTAACTAATTACTACTCCTTTAATTTACTTTTTATTTATCATTAACAACTATTTGTTTAAATTTTCCAAACATTCCTTTTTTATTGGTTAGTCCAGGAAGCATAATATGCACCTCTACTTCTTGTCATTTCATATCAGAGCTTGATCACCTCATATCCAACATGTTAGAGATAAGTTTTTTCTAATCTAATATTAATTTGAGTGGGAGCTTGTGTAGAAGAAAATTTTGTTGCTAAGAAGTGTCAAGCACATATAGATTGGAAAGGAGGAATTTTAATGGAACTAACTTTGAGTTATGGAAGCCCATGATGGAGGATCTTCTAATAGATCAAGATATATTAGTCATACTATCTGAAACCAAATGCACTAGTGTGAAATATGACAAGTGGTTGGTGTCAAAGAGAATCCTTATCAAGTTATTTGTCTATTTTAGTATTATTGAATATCCTTGTAGGAAAAAATGTAGCAACTCTCTAGAAAAAGTTGGGCATTTATACCATGTTGAATCCCTCATTAATAAAAAAAACCACAAAATGGTTGTTCCCTCATTAACAAAAAAAATTGCACAAAAAAGGTTGTGCATCTTGAGAAGTGCACCTAAACACATTTAATATTATTGTGAACCAAATGATCTTAATTAGAATGAAGGTGAGTGGGGAGAATCATGGTATGTTCATTTTATTTTTTTTTCTAAATTATGGGATGACATAGTAATGGCTATTGAAACCGCTACAAAGACATTGGTGCTTGATAAGGCTATGACTTATTTTCTCTTAGAAGAGGTGAGGTGAAAAGCTTATGGATGCACCAATGAGGCCTTAATTGTTATGAATGATCAATGGAGAAAATAAACAAGATAAAAAAGGGCATATCTAAATCCCATGGGAGAGATAAGTCTCTTGGAAAGTCCATGTTAAAATATTTGGAACATTGGAAAGGTCAAGTATTTCAAAGATACTACAAGAAAGAGAGAAAGATGAATAAGAAGGAAAAAATTATTTCAATGATAAGTATGATTTTTTTAATAAGATGGTGGAGATGACTTTGTTGCATTTTTAGCAACCCATCCTGGGAAAAGTACATTGTTGATAGATTCTAGACCTTCCTTCCACATGACTTCCTATCAACATTGGTTTTCAATGTATGTGAATTGAGATGGTGGGAAAGTATACATCAAATATGAATCTACTCTTAGAAAAAATGGTCACGTTAGACTCTTTGTCAAATTCCTTGATGGCAGAGTGAAGGGGATAAGTGGAGCTTTTCCGATTCCAGGTTTGGCATGGAATCTACTATTCGTAAGAAAACTTAATTATTTGAGTGTGCATGGGTTGTTTTCTTCAACAATGGGTGTAAGATTGGTTGAGGAGTTATTGTGCTCAATAAGGGGGTTCATAAGGCCACTTTCTTCTAGATTTATGCATGCACCATTTAGTTTTATAGTTCCTCATTTTTTTCAATAGAGAGATCTATAGGATCTACACTTTCACAACTAGAACATATTTATGCTTATGAAAATCATTCCTTCTAGGTGCCTAAATGTTTCATTTCTTTAGAAAAAAGTTAGATATAGATAAGATAGCGCTATGGCACCTATATTAGGACATATAAGGGAGAAGAGAAAACAGACCCTGAAAAAATTATCTTATGGAGGGATTAAATGATTGTGCACTTGAGTTTTATTTTTGCGAGAATTCTATATATGGAAAGAAAAACCATGTTCAATTTTTTTCTAGTTCTTTCAAATCTTCTAGGTTAGTAGAAATTTATTTCATTCTAATATATTTGATCCAATTAAAGTTACTTAAAGTTCTATGTCTTTGTATTATGTGTCATTTATTGATGATTATTCTATAAATACATGGGTATGTTATCTTAGAACTAAATATGAGCTTTAGAGTTAGTTTTAGGAGTGTAAATATTTCTTGGAAAATAAAACTGGTAGGGTGTTTATATTGTCACAAAATGATAATGGAAATGAGTTTCATTCTCTAGAGGTTGAAAAGTTTTATAAGCATAATTCCTTTGAAAGACATAAGGAAACCCCATATGCCCCCAACATAATGGAGTTTTAGAAAGGGTGAATAGAACATTGATGGGGAGAGTTAGGAATAAGTTTAATTGAGCTAGATTAAAGAAGAAGTTTTGGGTATAAATTATTGCTATCACATGTTTTTGGATTCATAGGTCTCCACATAAGTTCTTGGGATAAATCCCCTATGGAGGTCTCGATAGGCAAGAATCCCTCACTTTAGCATTTTCATATTGTTTGTTGTGAGGAATATACCCATTTGCTTAAAGAGAAGCAATCAAAATTGGATAATGAGGTTATGAAATATATTTTCATCAATTGTGGCATTGGTGTCAATTAGTGCTAGCTTTGGGATCATATGGTTGGAATTTTTTTAATAGGAAGAATGTTATTTTCAAAGAAGTCAGGCGTTCTTCCATAGTGGTGTAGTGATAATAGGATGAGAAGAAGAAAATGGTTCTACATTTGCTTGAGGCCAAGAAAGATAATAGAAAATGAACAAAAGATTCATGATGGACCTAATAAGGAGAAGAGTTTAGAGTGTTCAAAAGATGAAGAAGAAATTCACTTAGAATTTTTGAAGGTTCTTATACTTGAATTTTTCAGCATAGGGATTTTTAGGATATTATTAGATGTTATGATGCCAAAATGACATAGTTGGGTAAAATTACCATAAATTATTCCACAAGGAAATAATTATTTTGTCACAATTTCATATTTATTAAATAATAATGTTCCATAATTGAGAAGAAGACTCATAGTGAGTTGGAAAAAGTTCACAATTAAGCATGGAACTATGGCAAAAAGTTCATAATAGAGAAAAAATCCCATAATAGGTTACCAAAAGCTCGTAATTCATGGAACTTGTGCATGAGTTCTATTTTCTTAGCTCACATGCCATAAATCCTATATCGCACTTGTATCCACCTAATTTACATGCCATGAATCCTATCTCAGAGGTATTCTAAATTCTGATAAGAAGAGGACGGATTGGGAGATAGGGAGAATTTAGATTTTAGGAGTCATTATGTTAGAGAAATAGAGAGAGACTTTATAGTTATAGTATCCTCAATTTAGTGGAGAGAAATCATGAATGGAAAAAGAAGGAACTCTAAGAGCTTGGAGATAGAATTCATGGCATGTGAATGTGATGGATTGGTGTAGGAGCATCTTACCAATTGAAATCATGACTTACTAGAGGAAGTTGGTTTCCTCAAAATTTCATTTGCTAGAGAAAGTTAGTTTGCTCAAAATTCCATTTATTGGAGGACATGGGTTTCCTCAAATTTTTATTTCAATTGCAATATTTAGTGCTTTCTAAGTTGTAATAGTTCTAGGAATCTCTATGGTTGGAGGTTTTGATGCATATCAATTAGTTTTCCATATAATAGAACAAATTGTCTAAATTAGGAGATTGTTAGATAATTTAGGACAATTTTAAATGTGCTAGTATGAGAATATTTCATGTATGGATTTTTCATTGTATTCAGATTAGAAAGAGAGATAAGAGAGAGAAAGTGTGTGTAGAGATATCAAAGGAAGAAAAATTCCATGTCAGACCCTGTAGAAGTGAATTTCAAATTTGTAATAATTCTCTATTTAATCAGTCATATGAGCTTCAATGTTTTCCCTTTGTACTTCCTGGTTGTTGGATGAATGGTGTGCTTGCAATAAGTTGACTTTATATTGTTAAATGGTTTATTTTCATATTTTTGGAAAGATATTTGATTCAATATAAATAACTAGTCAAGCATTTATGAAAAGGTTTTGATCTTTGGCTTTAAAACTGTTGAAGAAACTATTCATGTGTTAAAAGTTTCAAGTATAAAAATTGGTGATATATTAGAAAGCCTTAAAAAAAAAATATGAAAATCATAATTTACCATGAAAATCATAATTTACTAGTGTCTTGTGTACTTATGTTAATTGACATGTTAATTGACATGCCTGAGTGATGGAGATATTGCCATGAAGTTCCATATATATTATTGGAATCCAAATAAAAAGTGACGAGGTCCCATATCAAGTCTTAGTTATTTGGAAATAATTTCTTTGTTATTGGTTTCACGGAGTTGCGATATGCCAAGCTTACGAAAATATACTTCAACCTCCGATATCAAGGTTCTAAAGAAAGGTTTCACCCCGAAATCTTGTCACTTGCGGAGAATTTTTTTGTTATGTGTTTTGTTGAAGTTATGAGATTCAATGTGTATTATCGTTAATTAAGTAGAGTGAGGTGACATGCTTATTCTTGTTAGCAAAAATTTGGTCTACTAGAGCCAATATATATCAACGTTTTATTATTAGATCTTCCAATAAGAGAATTGTTTGAATATTCTATGATGAGTTGTGACTAACATACAAAGTATTGACCTCATGGTGGTCCATACTGAAATTATACAAAAATCATTGTACCGAAATTATACAAAAATCATTGTATGAAATAAACTTTGGCTTTCCAATATCTGATATACACTAGCAATGGGTCATGTCTTTTAGTTTTTTGCATTTAAATATGTTTAGCACCTAGGTACTAAGGCAAAATAAATGTTGGTTTTTATGTGGGTTATAATGTTAATCTCTCAATAATGCGGGAGATGGAAATTTTAGCATTTGACCAAAATTCCATTGTAATGATGGAAAAATAGGTAAGTAGGTGATTTGAAGAGGGTGCATTAGTTCAATTCCATCATAAAATTTGGTCTCAGAGTAGGTGTGCTCTTGAAGAAATAAAATAATGAAACAATGATAGAGAGGAGTATGAATAGGCTAATGGATGCTTGTAGAAAATGTAGTGCTATCAGAAGAAATGAGGCACATCCAAGTGAGATTGGAGGCAATGGAAACTATTCAAAGAAGAGGTGATGACAATGAGAAAGAAAAAGAATATTTTAACAAAGAAGGAAGTGAAGGAGACAATATATTGGAGGATGATGAGAGTGATCTCCAGAGTAAGGTAACTATGTATGATGTTAATTTAAATGTTGAGGAGATGATGGACTGAATTATTGCCACAAAAAAAAAATTTTGATTATGAACATGTGGATAAAGAGAAAAATAAAGCATGTAGTGACAAGGTTGAAAGTTCATGCAAATCTATGGTGGCACGAAGTACAAGTAGATAAAAAGAGAAAAGGCAAGTCCAAAATTGATAATGGGACATAATGGTTACTAAATTCAAAAATAAGTTCATGCCAAAAGGACTACTAGTTAAATATTTTCAAGAAATTACTTAATCGTAGGGAGAGGTCTATGATAGTAAAGGAATATACTGAATAATTTAATAATTTAAACATTAGATTTGTTCATATTGAAGAGTATGTTGAAAATGTTACTAGGTATATCAATAGGTTGATATTAATATCTTGTCCATAAATATAGTGTAAGATGCACATCAAGATGCCTTAAAGGAAAAAGATTAAGTATGCAAGAAAACAAAGTGAACATCAAGATGCCTTAAGGTCCCACCTTACCAAACAACAAACCATAATGAAGTAAAAGTTCTATTGCATAGAAAAACTCAAAATAGGATTATATCTATCTATCTATCTATCTTAAATTAAAAAAAAAAATAGCTCGCATATATATATATATATATATATATATATATATATAGATATATATATATAGATATAAGCTATTTTTTTTTTTAATTTACTAGGAACCACTACCTTAAACCCTCACCCTTGAGACACTTTAGGTCAAGTTAATCATTGGTAAAGTATGAAATGACATTCCTGGATGGTAATACAAACTTCCAATTTATTATAAAAATTATACAATGTTTTCAAATGAACCCTTGCTCAAAATTTTTGTCCCTGCTTCACTCTTAACAAATTATTATAAATATTATATTTAATCCATCAAGTCTTCAGTGATTATTAATGGGTATATTATTACATAATCTCACAATAATGCCAATAATCCTCAAATGGAGCTTTACACACAAGTAAAGATGCCAACCATATTCAATGATGCATTTCTACAAACACTATAGGGACACAAAAGACTTATAGATATTGGGGAAATTTTAAAAATAGCATGCAACCATGTAAGCTACAACCATTGGGGATTTTTGACAAACAATTAGCAGACATGAAATACTTTGTCATCAGAATGTTGAACTGTCTAAGTATCCACCATTGGGACATTAAAAAGCAATTTCAAGTTCATGAATCATATTGGAATCCTTATTATAATTAAGTTGTTATATAATAGATGGTAATGTTTTTGCAAAACCAACAACAGTTGGTCCATACAAAGCAACAAAAATTCTGTAAAATCGACCAAATTGTAAAATCAGAGTTTGAAAACATGTTTTTTGGAATCAAAGTGGGGGTTACATGGTCATATGGTATGGATAACCCCTGATGTTGAGTGGAATTAGAAGAAAAATGCCCAGAGATGTGTTTCTTTAAACAACAAAAAAGGGAGATGCCTACTATCTCATTTACCACTTTTGTCAAACACTTAGTATGCAAACTTTATCTACAACTATACATAGAGAAAGAAAACCCATATTTATGCTAATATGATCTTTTCATCAAATTTACAAACCACCATATGAGTTCTTGATACCTATACTTAATTGAACATTGTACAACCTACAAAGCTACTTCCCTTGACATAAATTGACAAACTTATTGCAACCACTGTTATAATTTTACAAAATCATGGTAGCCCTAAATGCTTCAGTCATTAAATTTTTTTGTCAATTAGTTTGCAACATAACTATACAAAAAAATAAATCTTACCTAAAATGAACTACATCCATTGAGGAATTACTTCAAACATTTAGTGTGCAACATCTACACATATACATTTCAGCCAACAACTCAATTTACAGTGAGTAAAATCCATGTAATGAACTTCTAAAAGGGCACAATAAAATGATATCAAACATATAAAATTGAATTTAGATAATATATATGACCTATTATGGACAAAATTGCATTATAAACTAAATTTGAATACTTTGGCAACACATTCTTGTTTTAATCCCTTGCATATAAATTCTCAACTATAGCTGCCATTCATTGTTTGTTAGCTTTGAAATATCTCTCTAAATATCTCATAAATATTTACAAGTAGCAATCTCCAATAAATTGAAATTTCTATAGCACTTTAAAATAATAAATTAAAATTTCAAGAATACTTATGAACATACCTGATAGTGTATATATATACAACTCCAAAAAAATGAGTATGCTCCAGCTCCAATATCCTTACCAACTCATTGTGAACCATCCGTTTTTCCTCCTAACCATATTCAGGAAGAACTCCCCCCCGCCGGATTCCCCAAGCTGTAAAAACTCACAAGCAGTACCAAAATACATTAGTTAGAGATATACAAGGCAAAATAAGGAAGATAATTTTCACTTCCTCTCAGTACCACTCATGTTCAACTCCACTAGTTAGAGCTACTTAGTAATTTAGTTTAAGAATTTCAGATTCATTTTGACAACAATTGGCTACTCTCAAGGTCTCTCCCTCTCACAATATTCCTCAAGTCTCTCCCACTCTTGGCATCACAATGCACCTCCCCCCAAGTGAGAAGACATGAGACACATATATAGGAGGAGCAACCAATTTTTGTCATAAAGGAGGAATAATATGCATGCCTTGAGGAAGAGTAACATATTCCATTTAGAGGAGTGTAACTCATGCCATTAAGGAGAGGTATGCATGCCTTAGTTAAGGAGAGTGTAACATATGTATTAAAGAGAGCGTAAGAGGAATATGCCACTATTTGATGAGTGTGTACGAGAGAATGTAGTGTATCATTAAGAGAGAGAGAGAGAGACTACATAGATCCATGAGAGTCATTAAGGAAGGAGGTGTGAAGTGATTGAGGTGATGAAGGTGACTTGTAATTCCATTTTAATAATGATATCGTAGTCTCATAAAAGATAATAATATTAATGTTAATATTAATAATATTGATTATTAAGTCAAAATTTAACTATCTAGATTGATTAATGATAAGTTAAGTGATTTTCCTTCAACTACACTTGATTACCAATTTATGCAAGGTGATTTACTATTTTTGGAAAGTCGTGCTTGAACTCCTAGACATTTTATTTTATTTTTAGAAAGTCACTCTAAGATTGTTGGAAATGAGATTTTATTTAAGGAAATTCATCCACGAGCTACCAATTTTCAACACCCATGAGTGGTATTTTCTTCCAAAGAATAGGGATTGTACACCCCTATTAAATTCATCTCCATGCCTTCGTAGATTGAGGACTCTGCGCCCTATTCTACTCTAAATATCCAAGATTCCACATCTTGATCTTTTAAATATTAAGGACTCAACATCGTAATATCCAAGACTCCATGTCTTTATCTTTCCTGGATTTAGGACTCCATGCTCTAATTTCCATTCCTTGTCATCTACTATGCTTTGAAAATCCGCTCTTTGCCTTATGGTTTTGATTATGAGCTTATACCCATTTGGTGGTTCATTGGTAAGGCCTTGCTACAAGACCTGCACACATAAAAATATCATAGATCAAAGGAATCAAATGAATTTCATAATTAACATAATTACATTTTACCAAGAATTGTACATGACTTCCACAATCATTTTGATTTTGAAGAAATGATTTCCATGTTCATTTATTATTTAAGCATACTTGTTGGAAAATGACTAGGTACTCTACCACATCTGATCAGTACAAGATTAGAAATATGTAACCATACAAATCATGTATCATCCATAAATCATAATTAACCATATGTTCTACATAATCATGATCATCCATGGATCTATGTATCTCAATCTGTAACACCCTCCTCCCACATTTACCCAAGTTAACCAATCTGTTGGGGTAAACATTTGACGATAGGCTACTGCATTCTGATTCAACTCCCCATGTATAATTAAGGAAGTGGAACTGACACAACACAACCAATTTGACCTTCTCCAAATGTCACAAAACCTATAGGAGACAACCAACCCTTCTAGGTAATCAAACCCTGAGACAACTTGACACTTCACTACCCTAGAGATTTAGTTGCTCCCATGAAATGGGCATGCATGTGACTGGAGCCCTATAGTCACTCTCACATCAAGGGCATGCAAGCAACTCATGTCTTTTTCAGCTAGTTCAGAGCTAGCGACCCCAGATTTTGTGCCACTTTTTCAGGGCTAGGTCTCAGGCCACTACCCATAACTTCATGGAACTTCCATAAATGAAAAGTAACTTTGAAACAATGATATAAATTCAAATACTTGAATTTGGACTTGATCGGACCCCTACTATTTATGACATGGTTTTCGTCAAACATGTCACAAATATGCATTCTTAGCATAGGGGTCTCATACTTATCTAATAATAGCTAAGAAGCATTGATTCCTTATCACATTAGCTACATTATCATCTATTAGGTCATATATTCACTATTCATTCATTTACAAATCAAAACATGATGAGAGCCATACATCATTATTGTCATGAAACATGCTCATAATCATCATATAAACAACATAAATAACAAGGACATTTAAGCCATAAATACCACATATAAACAAGTATATTTACCCATAAAATACAAGAGAAATAATATTTTATTAACATATGAAAAATGCAACCAGGTCTGGGAATTCCGTGAACCACCTGACCATAGACTAGGTTGAACCAAATCTCTCTTTTAGCTAGTCACCTTAGTGCCATATTCCAAGCATGAATGTGGGAGCTCATGGAACACATATAACAAAACCAAACCAGGGATTCCAGAGGCCAAACCACCTCAACCCTCAACTAGTGATTCCATCTCATGGTCGGACATCACTAACCATCACTAGATTGGTCTCTACCCAAATTGTCTAGGGCTCCAAAGTGTTTGTTTCAACTAAGGCTTCCAGGACTAGTAACTCAACCGACCACTGTCGTCGGGATTCCAGAGCGTTTATCCAACTAGAGATTCTAGGACTAGTAACTCAACCCACTAAGGGCTTCTAGGACTAATAACTGAACGCAAGTTCTTACAGGGCTTCCAGAGCATTTGTCCAACCAAGGCTTCCACGAACTAGTAACTCAACTCACAACCAAAGGAACATGAGAACCAACCACAAAACATAAGGAAAGAAGCCCAAAACACCATGGTTATCCAGGAAATCCAAAGGATAATAAATCCACCATCAATCTAGGCATTCCTCCATGCCAATGACAGAACATAGCCAATAAATCACATGCATATGCCATGCATGCCAAAACTAACAAGGAAATCATACATCCAACTCAATACCTGCAAGAAAATCCCACTATAGTTGTTGATCCCGATGTCCTCTTGCACTTTCCTACTCTTCCTTTTCCTTCTTGCTCAAAAAATCCAAGTATACCAAACTCCTCCAAGAGTGCTCCAAGAAAAATCTAAGTGTCCAAGAGTATGATATAGAGAGAAGAGAGAGAGCTTCAAAACTAAACTGACAAAAGGTTACAAATTGATCCTCATAAGCAGTTTTATTAATGAGGCCTCTATTTTCTTCAATTTTCCATTATTTTCCTTCAATTTCCTCCTCACATGCAACTTGTGACATTTCACCTTCATTTTCTCCTAATTTCCATTATTTTTATAAGTAAAATGCCAATTAATGCTTCATGCCTTTCCAAAGCTTTTGCATTTTCGTTTTTTGATTTCCTTAGACATTACTTAATCACAAGTGATCCTCATCACTATGTTTTTTCCCAATATTTAGCTTGAAATACATGTCCCATGACCATGGCGATTATTTTTCCTTTATTAACTTTATTACATGGAATTTTCACTAGGGTTGTTATAGAACCCTCCTCGTTGTGGGAACACCATCTTCGGTGTTCAATAACAGCTACAACCACCAAGACTTCTGGAAAGAAAAACATATTTCCCATGGAGCTTTATAACTTAGCTCGTTGCAGTATTTATAATGGTCATCCTGCTAAAAACAAACCAACATGACAACCATAATGACATGACATCCATACTGCTTATTGGAGATTTATAACACAACCCATGGTGAAACTTACATTCATATATATATATGTACATATACTAAAACTTCATACCAAAAAATATACCAAAAACATTCACTCAACCAACGAATAGAGAAGGATACATGGCCCGCATCTGATTTTCCATCTCCCATGTAGCTTCATTAGGCCAAAAGTGCTTCTATTGAACTTTAACCTGCTTGATTTCTTGGTTCGAGAGCATGAGAATCTTTCTCTACAAAATTCACTAAGGTTTTGGCTGGAATTCTCCTTCTGGCTCCACCTGCAATGCATACCACTCAATCACATGATAAAAATCTTTAACATACTTCTTAAGCAATTACACATGGAAAACTTCATGGACTTTCATTGTCATAGGTAGTGCAAGTCGATAGGCTTCTGGTCCAATCCTCTTAAGAATCCTAAGAAGTACACAAAATCGAGGTTCCAACTTGGCACATGATCCAATACTTAAGGATCTCTTCTTACGCTTGATACACAAGAACACGTGTTCCCCAACCTAAAACTCCTTAAACAACCTATTCTGATATGCATATCTATTCTGTCTATCTTGTGTTTCCTTTAGACTCTTCATGATTACCTGCATTTCCTGTTCCATTTTTGCCAACATGTCCAGTCCAATCAACACCCCGTTCAATGGATCACTCCAATTGATGGGAGTATTACAACCCTGCCTATAAAATGCCTCAAGCAGACTCATCCTCAAAGATTCCTGATACCCATTGTTGTAAGAAAACTCAACCAGTGGAAGACACTCGTCCCACTTTCATTGCTAATGCATGGCATAAATCCTCAGCATGTCCTCCAATATCCTATTGACCCTCTCTGTCTATCCATCTGTCTACAGATTTTAAGTTGTGCTAAAAGCCAAATATGTACCCAAACCTACAAATAACTCTTTCTATAACCTATAAATGAACTTGGCATCCCTGTATGATATGATCTTCTTTGGTACACCATGCAACCTCACTGTATCTATGATGAATACTTGTGCTACATAATTAGCTGAATATGTAGACTTCACTTGAAGGAAGTACACTACCTTAATCAACTTATCCACAACAACCATGATAGAATGATGAGGCCTAGATGTCCTCAACAAGCCTTTAATGTAGTCCATGGAAATGACCTCCCACTTACACTCTGGAATTGGAATAGGCTGAAGTAATCCACCTAGATGCTTACACTCTACTTTCACCTGTTGAAAATCCAAGCATCTAGCCACAAACTCTGCCACCTCTTTCTTCAAGTTTGGACATTAGTAGAACTTCTTCACTACTGTCAATGTCTACTTATATCCCAGGTGACCTAAATATGACTTAGCATGAAATTCCATCAAGATAAGCTTCTTGAGCTCACTATTTTCGAATAAATATATCATGTCCCTAAATCTAACCAAGCCATCTGTTGTGAGATGATAGTCTACATCCTGCATACCAGTACCTGTACTTATACCTATGCTCTTCTATAACCTATGCATAAGCTCCTTGTACCTATTATCCTGATGCCCTTCCTGCAAGATATGTTCTTGTAAATCTGTCCCATAATAACTCATAGTTGGTATGTGATTTACATGTATCAGCCTCCTAAGAGCATCTACAACCCTGTTCTCTTTACCTTTAATGTACTTGATCTAGAAGTCAAACTCACTGATCATGGCCAACCATATAGATTGTCTGACATTCAAATTTGGTTGGTCAAATAGATACCTCAATCCACTGTAATCACTCATCAAGATGAATCACCTACCAGGAAGATAGTGCCTCCACATCTTCAAAGCATGGAAAATCGCTTCCAACTCAAGATCACGTGTCTGATAATTCTACTCATTCTCATTCAATTTCCTTGATTAATAGCATACTACCTATCCTTCCTGCATAAGGACTCCTCCAAGTCCTCTTTTGCATGCATATGTACATACCAAAAATTCTTTGTTCGAATCTACAATCTTTAACATTGGAGCATTTGTCAACAATTTCTTTAACTGTTCAAAACTTGTTGCACATTCCTTTGTCCTTTCAAATTTATTACCTTTCCTTTGAAACGATGTAATAGGATAAGAAATACGAGATAATTTCATGATAAAACTCTTGTAGTAACTTGCTAACCCCATGAATGATTTTACCTTATCCACATTCTTAGGATCTACCCATTCCATGATAGCCATTGTCTTCTCCGGATCCACTTCTCCAGATCCACTGCTATTCCTTCCTTGGAGATCATGTGCCCCAAGTAATGTACCTTTACCTAAAAGAAATGAATTTTACTGAGCTTAGAATACAACTGATGCTCTCTCAAAAATCTCAATACTACTGCTAAATGTGCAGCATGTTCTTCCTCATTTTTATAATATACCAATATATCATCAATGAATAAAATAAAATAAATGTCTAGGGAAGGACACAATACACTATTCATCAAACACATAAAAGTAGTCGGAGCATTAGTCAAACCAAATGGAACTACAACAAACTCATAATGCCAATACATGGTTCGGAAAGTAGTCTTTTAGATGTCCTCTTCTTTAATGCGTACCTGATTATATCCTGATCTCAGATCTATCTTCAACAACACTGTTTCTCCCTTCAGCTAATCAAACAAGTAATCAATCCTTGACAATAGATACATGTTCTTGCTGGTCCCCTTGTTCAACTTCCTCTAATAAATGCATAACATGAGAGTACTGTCCTTCTTCTTCAAAAGCAACACTAGTGCACCCCAAGGTGATACACTTAGCCTAATGTATCCCTTTCCAAGCATCTACTTCAATTGCAAATTCAATTCCACTAACTCTAGTGTGATCATCCTGTAAGGTGCCTTTGATACTGGTCCTTCACCTAGTACCAAATCAATAGAAAATCTACTTCCCCGTGACGCGAAAACACTGAAATATCTGCTGGAAACACATCCTCAAACTGTTGTAGAACTAGGTACCTTCTCAAGACATCTGCATCCTCAACTTCCTTATCTTTTTCATTGTAATTAGGAACTACAAATAACGCACACCTTTTCCTACAACTACACTTTGCCTGCATAGTTGTAACCATTATGACTGATGTTACCTTCTTCTTACCCTGTAAGACTTTGTTGTCCATTATCATCGAAACTAGTCAATTCCCAACAACCTACTATATGATCCCAATGAAAGTACATTCAAATGTGCTGACATAGGCATACCATTCAATTCAAATGCACAAGATCTTACCTAGTGATGAACTATCTTCGTTTTACCTATAGCCAAATGTACTTACCAAGATTCTTCATGTAATTCTTTATTCAAACCACACTTATCCACCAGGTCAGGATTAACATAACTATAATTATATCCAGGGTCAATAAAAATAGAAACAACTTGATCACACAGCTTACTGTCCATCTCGATAATAGATGCCTCATGATTTGCTTGCCTGTTCTCCAATGTTGTGTAAATCCTTGGAATTCTCTGCCCAACATCCCAAACTGTCCGCGCTTCATGTGCCCCATAAATATGAGGCCTACCACCTTGATGTTTTGGACAATATCTCCCGAAATGTTCTCCTCCACAAGTCCAAGACTGTAAGGGCTTCCAACCATCACCCTTATTTTTCTCCTGATACCAAAATCCCTTTCCTCTATCAGATGCATCGAACTTCTTATGTGGGGCTGCATTCTCTTTATTACTTGTGTCATGAGGTCTAACTCGCTTCTTGTCCCATTTTCCTACTCTTATCATTACCTTTCCTATCCTGCTTAGTCTTAGATTTGTGCTTTGATTTCTCAAAACAATGCTTTAGATTCTAGATGGCCTCCTCCAATGATTTAGGCTCATCAAACACAATCCTATCTTTGAATTCTACCGGCAACCCATTGATGAATCTCTAAATCTTGGCCTTCTCATCCTTGAGGTAAGGCACATACCTCAATAGCTCAAAGAATCTGCTAGGGTACTCCTCGTCGGTCATAGATTCGATTTTCAAATCATAAAATTATTTTTCCCTATCATCATAGTATCTCGCTGATATATACTTGTTCTTGAATAGTCTCTCAAACTCACTCCAAGCCAAATCTTATTCATAAATACCTATGATGTTCTTTACTTCTTCCCACAGGATATTTTCTCTACCTTTAAGACTAAATGTCACTGTTGTAGCCTTCATGTTTGTTGAGTAATCATGCAAACTAAAGAACTTATTCATCTCAAGCAACCATGCTTCAAAACCATATGACTTATTCATTGCCCCATCAAAAGGTTCCTTTGCTTTCTTGATCTCATATGCAAAATATCTCCTATCACTCCTCTAGCAAGGATGATAACGACGATGATCATGATACCCATCAAAACCAGAACTAGAACAAAACCTGTGTCCATTGCCTTTCCTATTTGGAGTATCCAAGAAATTTCCAACTCTAATTGTGTCATCTCTATCCGACCTATGCCCACCATGAGATCTACTGCCATATGCCCCATTATTTATGTCCTCCTACTCATGGCTGATCTGAAGTGGTCCCTTTTTCTCCAATTATGGCAAACTCTAAAGGATTACTGTATTCTTCTTGTTTCTCCTGTGCCTGCATGATTCTGCCATTATATTCTTTACAACTTCTTATTTCTGCCTTCAATTTTTTCAATATGTTTGCTAAGTTAGAAGAATTCCCAACACCACGTTGCTCATCTGATCCATAGGGAGAGTCTCAAGAATTGTCGTCTACCATCTTTCTAGTCATCTTTGTTGTTTTCTTATTGCAGGGTATGTCATGTTAGCTTAACCAAATCATAAACAAATCAATGTACCTCAGTGTAGTTCATGGAAGGATATCTCGTCTGTAAGACCAACCAGATTAGCGCAATCTCTCTCTCTCTCTCTCTCTCTCTCTCGCTGTGTGTGTGTGTGTGTGTGTGTAAACATAATCATATCAAAATTTAATCATCATTTCAATCATTATCCAATCATCAATACATGAACATATAGACCACATACCATGACCTCATGCATGACAACTACAACCATATCAATGTATGCATAATAATATATAAACACTAACATGCATGACCAATGCACAAACGACATAGACTCATGACGACCACATTCAATAACAACACCACTAACTTTCACATGGCGACACCACTGGAACTATGACCAATGCCATGCATACACAACAAGTACATAGACCACAAGCATAAATAACACATATTCAATTGAAAAGAATACACAACCAACACACACTGCCCATCCTATCCAAGGAGTGAACCATGCTCTAATACCACTCTGTAACACCCTCCTCCCACATTTACTCAAGTTAACCTGTCTGTTGGGGTAAAAATGTGACAAGAGGCTACTATGATCTGATTCAACTCCCCATGTACAGTTAAGGAAGTGGAATTGACAAAACACAACCAATTTGTCCTTTTGCACATGTCACAAACCTACATGAGCCAACCAACCCTTCTAGGTGATGAACCACTAAGACAAATTGACACTTCACTGCCTTAGAGCCTCAGTCACTCCCATGACAAGGGGTTGAATGTGACTGGGGCCCTCCAATCGCTCTCATAGCAAGGGCATGCAAACGACTGGGGTCTTTTTTAGCTAGTTCAGAGCCAACGATCTTTCATTATGTGCCACGTTTTTAGAGCCATGTCTCAGGTCACTACCTATTGGGCATGGGATCCTCTGCCGCTTCTTTTTGGGGTTCAAAGCCCAAGTTTGGTCAAAGGTTTTGTAAGATTCTGTGAATTGCGGGTGCGGAGCGAGAAGTAGAGGGTGAGTCATAGGGCTGTTCGCCCTAAAATATTGTAATATAATGTAAAGTCATGTTGGCCTACCCATGGTCCATGGACCATGGGAGTGTATAAATAGAGTGACGCTCTAAGTTGTAAAGATAGTGAAGAATGAAGAGAGAAGAATATAAATGGTTCAAGCTTAGAGTCGGATTCGAAGTGTCTTGGGTTGTAGTAGTAGGAAGAGGCTCTGCAGATGAGTGTGCAGAGGCCTAGTAGAGTCCGCAGCTGAGTACGCGGACCCCTGTAGCCGAGTGCGCAGGGCGGTGTCGAGTGTGTAATTGGAACAAAAAGCTAATAAAGAGAAGTTTATCCTAATTCTGTGCATCTATTCTTGAATCATTATTCTATTGTTATGTATCACTTTTACTCTGTTTATTTATTGTGCGTAGTTGAGTAAATGCTTGTATGATTCATAATACTTATATATGAAAATAATCTAATTAATTAGCTAACAATGCATAATTAGGAAAGACTTGGGTAAATAACAAGGATTACGTTGTGAATAGGACTGCGCGAAGACAGCATCACAGGTCGTGAGGTGCCCACTGGTGCGCATAGCATAGTGAGCGTGAGGGTTGGACCGTGTACCAACCCCAACATATCAAAAATCCCTAGGGTGCGGAAACCTAGTTCTAGTAGCCTCCCATACTACTTCGGGTGAGACCTCAGTCTACACTCCACGGACTATTGCCAAAAGGGCCAGTAGTAACGAGATTTGTGTTGGGTTGTGTTATATTCATTCCACGTAGTTAACAGGGGGTTTGAGGGGCACTCATAACCCCACTTTATGGGGTCCGGGGTAGCGCCGTAAAAATTTTTGGTTTTGGACCCTATGTTAGGTTGGACAGACCCACCTATGATTTTGTGCTTGATTTTCGCACATGTTTCTTGGACGCGATGGTTTTCGGTCCATGGTATTGGATGCGATGGTTTTCAGTCCATGGTATTGGATGCTTCGACATGTATAAATATGTATTATAACTTTGAAAGAAACATAATGAAAATCAAGCTGGTAGTCCCGGTTTTGGGATCCAGGGGAAAATCTCTGTGTATATGTGTTTTATGTGTTCTGCTCTCACATTATTTATTTTCTGTGTTTTAGAATTTGTATGCAGGTAATTTCTGTACAGGTTAAAACCTAAATTTGGTATCAGAGGAGAATTGGCTTCAAGGGGACACCTTTGTTGCTGAGGGGTTTCACTTGGGCCTGTGGTAGACCCTGTTCGGTGGGAGATCTGTGAGATAGATTCTGGTGGTGAAAGAAGATGACGAGCAGTGGAAAGATAAAGATCGAGAAATTTAATGGTCAGAGTTTTGAGTTGTGGAAACTCAAGATGGAGGATCTGTTGGTGGATAAAGATCAGTGGATCACGGTAGATCCAGGTACTAAACCAACGGGAGTGTTTGATGAAGAATGGAAGAAGTTGGATCGGAAGTCAAAGAGCACAATACGATTATGTGTTTCAGATTCAGTATTGGTGTATGTATCAGGGGAAGCTACAACAAAGGATTTGTGGGACAAGTTAGGGACTTTGTACCAATCTAAGTCTCTGGTGAATAAACTATTCCCGCGGAAAAAGCTGTATAACCTCAGGATGAAATATGGAGACTCGGTGACAAAGAATTTGAATGCATTTAATAATGTGGTGAGTCAGTTAGCATCTGTTGATATTAAAATTTCAGATGAAGATAAGTGCATCAGTTTGTTGTGTTCTCTACCAGATTCGTGGGATAGTCTGGTTATTGCAATAGATAGCAATGCAACTACCTTGCAGTTTGATGAAATAGTCTCAGCCTTGCTGATGGAGGAGATGAGATGGAAAAATATGGAGAGCCAAAATGGTGGTGCCTTGTCTGTACAAGGACAGTCCCAGAACAGAAACAAAAATAAGTCATCGAGTGGGAGATCTAAATCTAGAGGGAGATCTAAATCTCCAGGAAAACTTGTAAAGGTGGTGTGCTGGAAATGCGGAAAGGAAGGCCACTTCAAAAGGGACTGTAAATCTAAAGCTCCTAACAAAGGAAAGGGATCTGATGAGGCTCCTTCTATAGAGGTGAAAACCACCTCAGATGAAGGTGGGGATGTGTACTTGGCTTCTTCAGGTACACATGTAGATCATGAGTTATGGTTGATTGAATCAGGTGCATCCTTTCACTTCACTCCCCATAGAGAGTGGTTCTGTGAGTGTGAGAAATATGATGGTGGTGATGCCTTCTTGGGGGATGATAGGAAGGCTAGAATCATTGGTCATGGAAAAGTAAAATTGAAGCTACAAGGTGGAAGGGTTAGAACACTTCCGGGTGTTCTGCATATTCCTGCATTAGCTAGAAATCTGATTTTTGTTAGTAAGCTAGATGATACAGGTGTAAAAACAGTGTTCGAGAAGGATACCTGCAAGATGGTTCGAGGAGCACTCGTATTGATGCAGGGAGTTCGGATTAGAACTCTGTACAAGTTGCAAGGTAGCACTGTTGTTGATGGGTGCAACAGTCCCGTGGTTCTTGAAAGTGGAGCAGAAAATCTAGTGGTCTCTAGAGAAAATACCATGCTGTGGCATCAAAGGCTTGGACATACTGGAGAGAAGGGCCTTCGAATACTTCATGGTAAAGGTATGGTAGAAGGCATGATTAATAACTCTTTGGATTTTGATTTTTGTGAAAATTGTGTATACGGGAAGCAGAATTGGGCGAATTTCCCCTTTGGTGGTAAGAGGGCGAAACATATATTAGAGCTTGTGCACAGTGATGTGTTTGGACCTGTGAAGGTTCCATCACTAGGTAAGTCTGTGTACTATGTATCATTTATAGATGACTTCTTAAGGAATACATGGATATATTTCCTTAAGAAGAAATATAAAGTCTTTGACAGGTTTAAAGAATTTAAGGCTCTAGTGGAAAACCAGACAGAGAAGAAGATAAAGGTGCTGAGGACAGATAATGGTGGAGAGTTTTGCAATAAGGAATTTGAAGAATTCTGCAAGAAGTGTGGTATAGCATGGAAGAAGACTACTCCATATACACCTCAGCAAAATGGAGTTGCAGAAAGAATGAACAAGACGTTGATGGAAAGGGCAAGAAGCATGCTCAGTGGTACTGGGTTAGGACAGGAATTCTGGGCAGAGGCGGTGGATACTGCATGTTACCTCGTCAACAGGTCACCTTCATCAGCGTTGGAGGATAAGACTCCACAAGAGGTATGGACTGGTAAGAAACCCTCTCTTTCACATCTGAGGGTATTTGGATGTGATGCATATGTACATGTTCCAAAGGAGAAAAGAAGAAAGTTGGATAGTAAATCTGAAAAGTGCATCTTTATTGGGTATAAGGATGGTTTAAATGGTTATAAGCTTTGGAACCCAGTAAGAAGGAAGGTTATGTACAGCCGAGATGTGGTGTTCAGAGAGGTGAAAGATGTTATTAAACATGAATTCCAACCAAAGGAACCTGAGAAGATAGAGTTTGAGCTAAAGGAGGAAGAATTAGACTCTACAGCAGAGGACGAATCAGAAGATGAAGAGCCACAAACTCTGGGTGTGAGAAGATCAGTTCAAGAAAGAAGGCAGCCAAAAAGATATTTTCCATCTGCTTTCTGTTCATATTTTTCTTTGTCTGTTACTGATGATGATCCCAGAACTATGAAGGAAGCAGCGGATTCAGAGGATGGAAAACTCTGGAAAGAGGCCATGGTTGATGAAATGGCATCTTTGCACAAAAATGAGGCTTGGGATCTAATGGAGTTGCCGGCTGGAAGGAAACCCATTGGCAGCAAATGGGTGTTCAAAAAGAAGACAAATGCAGAAGGAAAAGTGGAGAAATACAAAGCTCGGTTGGTAGCAAAAGGTTATTCCCAGGTGCCACGAATTGATTTTGATGATATTTTTTCTCCTGTTGCCAAGGTAAATTCTATTAGATTACTTTTATTTGTTGTTGCTGCTTTTTATTTTGAGATAGAACAGATGGATGTGAAGACAACATTTCTTCATAGGGATCTTGAAGAGGAGATCTACATGAAGCAACCTGAAGGCTTTGCGGTGAAGGGTAAGAAAGAACTGGTATGTAAGTTAAAGAAGTCTCTATATGGGTTAAAATAGTCACCAAGGATGTGGTATCAGAAATTTGATACATTTATACGGGGACTTGGATTCACCAAAAGCAAAGCAAATCACTGTGTGTATTTTAAATTAATTCGTGACCGTGTTATTTATATGGTCTTGTATGTGGATGATATGTTGTTGGTTGGAAATGACAAAGAAGTTATCCAGGATTTGAAGACCCAATTGTCCTCCAAATTCGACATGAAAGATCTTGGTGCTGCAAACTATATTTTGGGCATGTAAATTAAAAGAGATCGAGAAAAGAGGAAGCTTTGGTTAAACCAGAGGAAGTATGTTGAGACAATATTGCAGAGGTTTAATATGCAGGATAGTAAACCGGTGAAGGTTCCTATTCCTGTAGGTGTGAGGTTATCTGCTGAACAGTGTCCCAAGACACAAGAAGAGGAAGAGGACATGTCTCATGTTCCATATGCAAGTGCAGTAGGTAGCCTGATATATGCAAAGGTCTTAGACCAGACATTGCACATGAAGTGGGAGTATTGAGCAGGTTTATGTCAAAACCATGGAAGGAGAACTAGACAATAGTGAAGTGGGTTTTCAGGTATTTGTGTGGCACTAGTGATTATGGTTTGTGCTACCAAGGAAGACCAGGATTAGACAAAGTGTTGGATATTCATGGCTTTGTTGATGCAGACTGGGCTGGAGATCTGGATCAGAGAAGATCTACAAGTTGGTATGTGTTTAACCTATTTGGAGTTGCAGTCAGTTGGATGAGTAAGAAACAATCTGTAGTGGCATTGTCAACTACAGAGGCAGAATACATGGCAGCCACTCATGCAAACAAGGAAGCAGTTTGGTTGTAGAGATTGTGTTCAAGTATGGAGTTAGTACATGAAGCTATAAGGATAGACTGTGACAGCCAAAGTGCAATTTTCTTGGCAAAGAACCGCACATATCATTCAAAGACAAAGCACATTGGTGTTCAGTATCACTTTGTGAGGGATATGATAGAAGACAAAAAGGTGTTGTTGGTAAAGGTGGACACTTTGAAGAATACTGCAGATGCATTGACAAAATCTATGAGCTCTGAGAAGTTCTCTTGGTGTAGAGAGACAATGGGCATTTCAGGGCTAGAAAAATGACTAAGATCTCTTGTGGCCCCCTGTGGAAAGAAAAAAAAAAAGTGGGAGAATGTTGGGTTGTGTTATATTCTTTCCATGTAGTTAACAGGAGGTTTGAGGAGCACCCGTAACCCCACTTTATGGGGTCCGGGGCAGCGCCCCAGGAAATTTTGGTTTTGGACCATATGTTAGGTTGGGCGGACCCACCTATGGTTTTGTGCATGATTTTTGCACATGTTTTTTGGATGCGATGGTTTTCGGTCCATGGTATTGGATGCTTCGGCATGTATAAATATGTATTATAACATTGAAAAGAACACAATGAAAAATCAAGTTGGTAGTCCCGGTTTTGGGATCCAGGGGAAAATCTCTATGTATATGTGTTTTATGTGTTTTGCTCTCGTATTATTTATTTTCTGTGTTTTAGAATTCGTATGCAGGTAATTTCTGTATGGGGTTAAAGCCTACAATTTGTTTAGTTAAAACACCTCTGAACTTGGGTCAGGCCCACTAAACCAAAAAATGGTTCCGTTGCCAGGACCAAGATCTGCATAAGGGACGTCTGATGTCGTGCCACTGGAACCCAACAAAGAAAGAAATTGAAGAGTGGTTAGACAAGAAGATTCACGAGTTCGGGACACAGGAAAACAAAACTCTACAAGTATCTAAGGAGCAGTGGTTGGAGCACTACTTGTATATGGAAATCCATGAAATTTTCTTTTCATCCTTTCCTTCTGAGTTGTATGAGTGGATCGGGAAGTTAGCAGACAACCAGAGAAGGTGTAGACTTGATAAACCAATAGTGTGGACTCCAGAATTAGTGCACAGACTAGAAGCATTAGAAGATAAGATCGTGCGAGCAGTGGACCATTGGCTCGACCAGATAATAGGAGGATTTATCACTAAGTTTGTGGTAGACACGACCGTTAGCTACAGTGAGGCAGAACAATGTTTTCTCAAGGGACCGCGAGGTAAGTATATTAAATCTTTGAACACTTGGATTAAGATGCTATTGTGTGAAAAGCAGGTTATGGGAATATATTAATGTTTGGGACTATGCGGAGCGGGAAGATCTACAGAAGCGGAAGTAGTGAAGCATTAGAAACCAATCCCTTATTTTCACCCTCGTGGGAGAGCAATGACGAGCTCGTGAAGGTTTCTCCAAGAAGCACAGTCAGTTTGATAAGGCAGTGAATTCTGCATTTACCACCTCCACCCACACTACCACCTGTTTCACCCCCCTCACCTCCATCTCCACCCACTCCACCTTTTCCACCCCCACAGTTTAGTATGGCAAGTGTGATAAAGCTACCAGTATGCAAAGGAGTAGGAAATGAAGATCCAGATCAATTCTGGTTCGTGGTAAGAGTGGTATGGGAAGCATAAGGTGTCATGGATGATAATATTAAGAAATCTACGCTGGTAATCACGTTGCAGGATTGCACATTGACATGGTATATCAAGCATTCTAATGACCACCCAAACGCAGGAATTGCAAAAATCCAGGATGCGCTGAATAGGGAATTTAGTAGGCCAAAGTCAGAAACACAACCAATCATCGGGTTTCAGGAGATTGCAACGCTCCCGGGTGAGACCCCCTGGGATCTAGATCAAAGGCTGAAGAGTACGATTCATGAAGCCAATATGACGTTGATGGAAATACAACATCGCGCATGGTTTGTAGCATCTCTGACATGGCACTTGAGGACAGCGCTGTCACAGTAGAAACTTTCCACTCAGGTTGAAGCATTGGAAATGGAAATGAGGTTACATGAGACCCCTATACAAGACCTTGGATTGGGAGTCCAAAAAATCCACGTGCAACTACAAAATTTGTGTCTGGAAATGTAGAGTTTGAAACAGGATAGGGCACCTCTCTTAGAGGCGCACGAGGAAGTATGGTGCATAAAATGCAAAGGCCAAGGCCACGACAAGGATCGATGTCTAGTGTTCGCAAACTACTTGGCAGGGGGAGGGCCGATGCCATTGAGACCGGAGGCATAGGCAAGCCGGAGTGCGGCACCTGCTTTATGGCGCGTGATCTGTTAGATAGGAGGGAAACACACTACGGATAATTTTCAATTGTTGCAAAAGTATACACAGATATCCCAAAAATTATTTTGTAACTTCTGCAGGTTGGTAGGCCATGATGAGCACCCTTGCCGCAGTTATGAACTAATGATGGATCAGACCCCTGCTTATAGAGTGCAGACCGAAACGCAAGCTCTCGACCCAAATGCGGGGATGGCACACACTAGATTTCAGGGGCGCGGTCAAGGACAAGGTGGAATGGGACTAGGAAGGGGTCACAGACAACTAATTTGTTACAATTGTGAAGGGCCAGGACACTATGCTCGCGACTCTACCAACCCGACAAGGATATCGTGTTTGTATTGTGCTTAATTTGATCATGAGACAGAAGACCGTCCTTCGTTGATCACAAGGATGCACGAAAAGGGGGTATTCTAGCCCCCTCCAACTCAGAATATACAAATGATGAGATCTAAGCCGCGTGAGGAAGACCTGAATGTAAACATGATGATTAGAAGCGGTATGACCACAGGAGATGATAAGAGGAAGAAACGAGGGCACAACTGGACCTCAACCTTCAGATTACTGAGCTGCGATTAAAGGCACAGTCCTCTATGCCCTCGGAAGTTAGGGAACAACACGCTGACACTATTCAAAAGGGGCTAGAGGAAACAGGACAGGACAAGCAGTACAAAACTGCATCACTATGTTGGAAGAATCCTTCGAGGTCCTCACTTCATTATAGGAGGACCCCAACATACAATGCCTAGAAACGGAGGCACGGGAGCTTCAAGTGTAGTATGACAGTGTGTGCAGAATGGTGCAGACCGCTATCCTGACCCAACGGCTTGAAAAGATACAACAGGCAAAGGCGTTGAAGGAGCAGGTGGATGCCACGCGGCTGAAAGAGGCAGTCCTTAAAGTGCGCGTCCAGCCTTGGATTGATGAGGCCTTCCTTGTCAGTATAGAAATCGAAGGAAATCTCTCACAGATGAAGGCGGTGCATGCCTTAAGACACAGATTTGCCCCTGACAGTGAGACTTCAGCCAAAAGAGTGGAGCAGATCCAACAAACTGCAGAATAGTGCATTGTGGACCTCTGTGCAATGCAGGAACAGTTGGAGGGGCTCCGTGCCAAGATCGCCGCACTAGCAGAGTGACTTGGGACAAGTCACAATGATTGTGTTGGGGGCTTGTTGGGCATGGGATCCTCCGCAACATGTTTTTGGGGCTCAAAGCCCAAGTTTGGTCAAAGGTTTTGTAAGACTCCACGAATTGTGGGCGTGGAGCGCGAAGTAGAGGGTGAGTCATAGTGTTGTCCACCCTAAAATATTCTAATATAATGTAAAGTCATGTCAGCCTACCCATGGTCCATGGACCATGGGAATGTATAAATAGAGTGAGGCTCTAAGTTGTAAAGATAGTGAAGAATGAAGAGAGAAGAATAGGAATGGTTCGAGCTTAGAGTCAGATTCGAAGTGTCTTGGGTTGTAGTAGTAGGAAGAGGCTCTGTAGCTGAGTGCACAGAGGCCTAGTAGAGTCCGCAGCTGAGTGTGCGGACCCCTGCAACTAAGTGCGCAGGGCAGTGTCAAGTCTGTAATTGGAATAGAAAGCTAATAAAGAGAAGTTTATCCTAATTCTGTGCATCTATTCTTGAATCGTTATTCTGTTGTTATGTATCACTTTTACTCTGTTCATTTATTGTGCGCAGTTGAGTAAATGCTTCTATGATTCCGAATACTTATATATGAAAATAATCTAAGTAATCAGCTAACAGTGCATAATTAGGCAAGACTTGGGTAAATAATAAGGATAGCGTTGTGAATAGGACTGCGCGAAGACAGCATCGCAGGCCATGAGGTTCCCATTGGTGCGCGTAGAACAGTGAGCACGAGGGTTGGACCGCGTACCAACCCCAACATATCAAACATCCCCAGGGGTGTGAAAACCTAGTTCTAGCACCCTCCCATACTACTTAGGGTGAGACCTCAATCCGTGCTCTGCGGATTGTTGCCGAAAGGGCCAGTAGTACCAAGATTTGTTTGGCTAAATCACCTCTAAACATGGGTCAGGCCCACTAGGCCAACACTACCCAAAACTTCATGTAACTTCGAGAAATGAAAAGTAACATCGAAACAATGATACCAATTCCAATACTTGAACAAGGAATTGAATGGACCCCTACTAGCCATGATAGACATTTCATCAAACATTTCACAAATATATATTTTACAAGTCATAACAATATATATGAGCATAGGGTTCTCATAATTATCTGAGAATCGCTAATAAGTATTGGTGCCTTATCACATTAGCTGCATTATCATCTATTTGGTCATATATTCACTGTTCATTCATTTACAAATCAAAACATGATGAGAACCATACATCATCATTGTCATAAAACATTCGCATAACCAACATATAACCAACAAAAATAACAGGGATATTTCAGCCATGAATACCACAAGTATATTTACCCATCAAATACAAGAGAAAAGAAGATTTTATTAACATATGAAAAATGAAACCAGGTCTGGGACTTCCACGAACCACCTGACCATAGAATAGGCTGAAGCAAATCTCTCTTTCATCTAGTCCCCTCTGTGCCATATTCCAAGCATGAATGTGGGATCTCATGGAACACATCCAACAAAACCAAACGAGGGCTTCCAGAGGATTCCTCAACCATTGATTCCACCTCACGGTCGGACATGACTAACAATCACTAGATTTGTCTCTACCCAAGTTGTCGAGGGCTCCATAGTGTTTTTTCCAACTAGGGATTCCAGGACTAGTAACAAAACTAACAACTCCCACTAGGCTTTTAGAGTGTTTTTCTAACCAAGACTTCCAGGACTAGTAACTCAACCCACCAAGGGCTTCTAGAGTATTTTTCCAACCAAGGCTTCTAGGACTAATAGCTCATGCCAAGCTGTTACAGGCTTTCGGAGCATTTTTCCAACCAAGGCTTCTAGGAACTAATGACTCAACCCATAAACAAAGGAATGTGAGAACCAACCACAAAACAAAAGGAAAGAAACCCACAAAACCATGGTTATCCAGGAAATGGAAAGACTAAGAAATCCATGTCAATCCAGACATTCCTCCATGTCAATGACATATAATAACCAAGAAATCACATGCATATGCCATGCAGGTCAAAACTAGAAAGGAAATCATACATGCAAGCTAGTACCTGCAAGAAAAAACCATTGTAGTTGTCGATCCTGATGTCCTCTTATGATTTATTTCTCTTACTTTACCTTCTTGCTCCAAAAATCCAAGTATGTGACACTCTTCCAAGAGTGCTCCAAGGAAACTCCAAGTGTCCAAGAGTATGAGAGAAAGAGAAGAGAGAGAGATCTAAAACTGAACTAATTAAAGGTTACAAACTGATCCTCATAAGCCTTTTTATTAACAAAGCCTCTATTTTCTTCAATTTTCCATTATTTTCCTTCAATTTCCTCATCATATTCAACCTACTACCTTTCACCTTCCTTTTCTCCTAATTTCCGTTATTTTCATAAATAAAATTCCAATTAATGCCTCATGCCTTTCCAAAGCCTTTGCATTTTCCTTTATCGATTTCCTTAGCCATTAACTAATCACAAGTGATCCCCATCACTATGTTTTTTCCCAATATTCAACTTGGAATATGTGTCCCATGACCATGGTGATTATTTTGCCTCTATTAACTTTATTACATGGAATTAGATTGTTACACAATCCTGGATCACCATCCATGTCATACACCTTCATCATAAGTTATATGCAAAAAGAGAAACATATGTATAAAATTTACTTAACCAAAAACCATTTAATACACATAATTAAAGATACCACACATAAGATGAAATATAACTATGTATATAAAATATTGTTCGCGATATAGTGATCAATCTACCATACATAAATATAAGAGGAAATATAATTATGTATACAAAAAATTCTTCCCCAATCAAGTCATCAATCTGCCATTCATAACTGATTAAAAATCACCCTTGATTGGAGTGACAAAACTATACTTGGAAAAATAGGACACTGCATATAGGAAAAAGAAGAGAGTATGAATTCAAATACAACATAAACTAGTCCAAAAGTAGGAGAATCATTGTTGATGAAAAGAGTGTTGATCAAATTAGAGAAATAAGAATAGGAACCATCCTAAAGGAAAAGTTTATTTAGGATTGTTTTCAAGTAAAAAGGTAAGTGTTGTGAAGTTGTGATTGATAGTGGTAGCGCAGATAATTTGGTTTCCACTGAAATGGTATAAAAGCTATGATTGAAGAGAATAACACATCTCACACCCTATAAGGTGTCCTAATTACAAAAAGGACATTATATTTTGGTTAATCAGTAGTGTAAAGTGTTGATTTTCTAGTACCTTAGAATCATGTATATGACTAATCATGATGACAAACACACTAAATACAGACAACTTCTAACAGTTTGCACAATGGAAATATAACAATAGTGAATAAAAAAAGTACACAAGAATTTGTAGATCCACAACTCGTGTTATTACTTCTTTAACAAAACAAACACAAGGCTCCAATGCCAAGGATCACGGCCCTTACGAAGCCATGATACAAGGAAAACTAGGGTTTGAATTCAACAACGTTTGACTATCAATCTACCCAAGAACAAGATCAAATATTAACATAGTTGTTGTAGCTATCCTCTGGCCTTTTCAATCCACTTTTGTTGAACACCTGGAAAGTAATTTGCACCAGTTCTGACATAGTTATTACACCTTCAATACCTTTGAAAATTGGCTACTCACAAGGGGTTTGTTTCTCCAAATATATTTCACAATTAACTTAAACCAATCAACATTCCCACAGTGATTTTTCTACTTTAATTCATTGTATAATTAGCCTTAAACATGCTCAACATCTCACAATTATTTGACACTCAAATCACTATATAATCAACCTTCTTTAACCTTACTGTTCAACACTTATTAGTGAACATAATTAAGTACAACCTCTTAAATAAACCAACATAGAACATGAGCCTCTTATACCTCTGTCACAAACTTAATTCCTTTCACTTCGAGACAAATCAGGGGCCTCAACCCTCCTCAACATATTATTCCTGGTTCTGAGGCCTTTCAGTCTTACTGTGCCACCATAAGGCCCTTTTGATGCTCTCCTAACAGAATTGAGGGCCTTTTCAGCATGTTGTAGCACAAACAAAGGTCTCAACCTCCTCCACTGGGCTTCACCCTTCCCTTTCCAAGTAGAACAAACTCACGGCGACCCCCTTTCTAACTTGGTCTTTCTTAGAACATAAAGTAGAGAACTCATCCAATCCTCAGTTTGAACTACTCAAACTTTAAAGAAACTCTTTCTTCTTCTAGCTCGACCTTCTTGAGGGTTTGCAACTTGCTCTTGTTTACACATGGATGATTGCTCTTGTGTGTTTAGACCTATATTAGGTCACATATATTCGTACCTTTCTAACATTGTCTTAGGTGCTCATTTTTCTCATCAAAGGTGCCCTCACACATGAATTAGACTAAACAAATATTTCTTTTGGGTCTTTGGCCCACTATATTGTGTTCAAAGAGCCACCACTTGGATACATTTCCCACAAAACCATATTTTTGTTAGTTAACTCCACACAACCTAGTACCCTAAGGGTTGTAGGAGTACCTCCAAATCTACACATTTCAACATAAAGTGGAATGATCCAAAGAGAAAATGGCATCAACCCATGGTATTCATCCACCCATGTTATTCATCCACCCATGGAATTTGTCCATGGTATTATAAATTGCATCCACCCATGGTATTTATCCACCCATGTTATCGTAAGTGGCATCCACCCATGGTATTCATTCACATATGGTATTTTCCCATGGTATTGTCACATTCACCCATGGTATTCATTCACCCATGGAATTTACCCATGGTATTGTAACCGAAAAGGACTATAAGTAACAAGTCACATTTTGTAAAAGGACAGATTGTCCACCACAATGTAGTCCTTATAGTCATTATCTGTTTTTAATAAAAAGTTTCTTTGTGGTTTTGTTGTTGTGTGTTCTCTCATTTTGTTTTTGGCATTGAAATTTTCCAGATCTTGGGGACCTCCCCCCAAGATCCATTTCAATTTGTTTTGGATCTTGGGGGCCTCCCCCAAAAATCTAGATCAATGGTATCAGAGTAGGTTATGCTTCCATGGGAATGAGGGTTTGACGCATATTTCAGTTTCAAAATTTTCAGCAATATTCAACAAATTTTAGGCATGTGCTACGTCCTCCACAAAGCATTTTCCTGGGCCAAGCGAGAAGAATTTTTCTTTTTTCATTTTTTTGCAGGAAAGTTTTTGGGCTGTGAGTTTTTAGATCAGATCTAAATTTTTTGGTGAAAAATTTACAAAAGCAAATAACGGATCTAGATTTATTGCGAAAAAATACCCAAATTCAAAAATAAAATTGGCCGAATCAGAGTTCGGATGAGGGAGATATCGCTGATTTAAAATCATCCATGTTGTAGAAATGTTTCTGACGAAAATTCATGGATGGTGGATCTCCTATTATGTTTTTCAATTTTGGTGCTGAATTTTAGAAAAGTGATTGCAGATTTGAGCTCCTCTCGAAAAATTTCTCAATTTCAAAAAAAGATGGGTCGAATCAGAGTTCAGATGTGGGAGATATCGTTGATTTAAAATCAACTATTTTTTCAGAACTTTTGTGATGGTGGAATAGTTGGAGTGCGAATTTGAGATTCCAAAGTGTCCAGATAAGGATTTCTGACACATGGGAAGATGCAAAATGGTCATTCTATTTCCAAAAATGTGTTATAATAAAGATTCTAAGTTATATTGACTGAGTTATGTCCATTTTAAATCTGGAGCAACATTCAGAGCGGGTTCCCTTTGGAGACGTGCCCTCCCACCCTGCTTTAGTAGGCACCTGCTTCACATTCATTAGTTTCAGCATAACAACATCCAGCTTGGGTTATTTGGAGATGTTCCTTCCCACCCTAGGCTATGTAGGCACCTGCTACTTCATCAACAATCAACAACACGGTTATGGGTAAACCATATAAAAACTTTGTCATTGAAGTCCATTTGCTAGGCCGCACACTGTTAGTATCACAGTTGGTCACACACATTACAAGGTATCTCTATCCTCAGATCTTCGTTTGTCATGGTTATGGGTCATCCACAAACCAACACTTCATCGAAGTCCATTTGCGAGGCCGCACACTGTCAGTATCACAGTTGGTCACAAGAATTATAGCGTATCTCTATCCTCGGATCTTCGTTCATCATGGCTATGGGTTAACCACATAAAACCCTCCTCTTCAGTGGCTCTTCATATTCAACAAAGGCTTCATGGGAGGGAACTTCACGCAATGGGGACCATTT
Source organism: Pinus tabuliformis (assembly GCA_031772625.1). Classification (NCBI taxonomy): domain Eukaryota; kingdom Viridiplantae; phylum Streptophyta; class Pinopsida; order Pinales; family Pinaceae; genus Pinus; species Pinus tabuliformis. The sequence continues at coordinate 575,086,896 of CM062819.1, forward strand.
CTTCTTAAGGAGGGAGGAATGATCTGAAGAGAAAATGGCATCAACCCATGGTATTCATCCACCCATGGAATTTACCCATGATATTATAAGTGGCATCCACGCATGGTATTGTAAGTGGCACCTACCCATGGTACTCATTCACCCATGGAATTTACCCATGGCATTGTCACCGAAAAAGACTATAAGTAACAAGTCACATTTTGTAAAAGGATAGATTGTCCACCACAATGTAGTCCTTACAGTTATTATCTGTTTTAATAAAAAGTTTTTTTGTGGTTTTGTTATTGTGTGTTCTCTCATTTTCTTTCTGGCATTGCAATTTTTCAGATCTTAGGGGCCTGCCCCCAGGATCCATTTCAATTTTTTTTGGATATTGGGGGCCTCCCATCAAGATCCAGATCATTTGTATCAGAGCAAGTTATGCTTCCATGGGAATAAGGGTTTGACGCATATTTTGGTTTCAAAATTTTCAGAAATATTCAACAAACTTTAGGCATGTGCTACGTCCTCCACAGAGCATTTTCTTGGGCCAAGCAGGAAGATTTTTTTTTTTTTTTGTAGGAATGTTTTTGGGCGGCAAGTTTTAATATCAGATCTAAAATTTTTGGTGCAAAATTTACAAAAACAAATAAAATATATGGATTTCTTGTGAAAAAATACCCAAATTAAAAAAAAAAAAAAAAAAATAAAAATAAAAATAAAAATAAAAATAAAAAAAATAAAAATAAAAAAATCGACTGAATTGGAGTCCGGATGAGGGATATATCGCTGATTTAAAATCAATGATGTTGCAGAAATGTTTATGACGAAAAATCGTGGATGGTGGCTCTCCTATCTTTTTAAGCAATTTTGGTGCATAATTTCAAAAAAGTGATTATATATCTGAGCTCCTCTCGAAAACTTTCTCAATTTCAAAAAAAAATGGGCCGAATTGGAGCTCGGATGTGGGAGATATCGTTGATTTAAAATCAACTATTTTTTCAGAACTTTTCTGATAGTGGAATAGTTCTAGTGCGAATTTGAAATTCAATAGTGTCCATATAAGGATTTCGAACACCTGGGAAGATGCAGAATGGTCATTCTATTTCCAAAAATGGGTTACAATAAAGATTCTGAGTTATATTTACCAAGTTATGTCCATTTTAAATCTGGAGCAGCATTCGGAGCGGGTTCCCTTTGGAGACGTGCCCTCCCAACCCAGGCTATGTAGGCACCTACTACTTCATCAACAATCAACATCACAGTTATGGGTCAACCACATAAAATCCTTGTCATTGAAGCCTATTTGCTAGGCCACACACTGTTAGTATCACAGTTGGTCACACGCATTACAGGGTATCTCTATCCTTGGATCTTCGTTTGTCATGGTTATGGGTGATCCACAAACCCACACTTCATCGAAGTCCATTTGCTAGGCTGCACACTTTCAGTATCACAGTTGGTCACAGGAATTACAAGGTATCTCTATCCTCGAATCTTCATTCATCACGGTTATGGGTCATCCACAAACCCGCACTTCATTGAAGTCCATTAGCTAGGCCGCACACTATCAGTATCATAGTTGGTCATAAGAATTACAGGGTATCTCTATCCTCGGATCTTCATTCATCATGGCTATGGGTTAACCACATGAAACCCTCCTCTTCAGTGGCTCTTCATATTCAACAAAGGCTTCGTAGGAGGGAACTTCATGCAATGGGGACCATTGCTTCTTAAGGAGGGAGGAATGATCTGAAGAGAAAATGGCATCAACCCATGGTATTCATCCACCCATGTTATTAATCCACCCATGGAATTCACCCATGGTATTATAAGTGGCATCCACCCATGGTATTCATTCACCCATGGTATTTTCCCATGGTATTGTCACATCCACCCATGGTATTCATTCACCCAGGGTATTGTAACCAAAAAAGACTATAAGTAACAAGTCACATTTTGTAAAAGGACAGATTGTCCACCATAATATAGTCCTTACAGTTATTATATGTTTTAATAAAAAGTTTCTTTGTGGTTTTGTTATTGTGTGTTCTCTCATTTTCTTTCTGGCATTGCAATTTTTCAAATCTTGGGGGCCTCCACCCAAGATCCATTTCAATTTTTTTTGGATCTTGGGGGCCTCCTCCCAAGATCCGGATCATGGAATTTCAAATTGGTGGATATAGAGATGAGGTGTTACATGATATAATTCCAATGGATGTTTTCCATATTTTCTTGGGAATACCATGGAATTACAATAGGATATGAATTCATGATGATAGGAGAAATACTTATTCTCTTGAAAAGGATGGTCAGAAACATGGATTGTTACCTTTGAAGAATAAAGCATCAAAAGAAGAAGTTGGTACTCAGACATTGCTCGTAAGTGGAAAAGAACTATTGCAAGAACTAAAAAAGGAGGTATATTTGCTTTAATTGGTAAGCGCAAGGTAATACTTACCAATACAAATTTAAATGATTTTCCTACAAAATTAAAACCTTGTTGAATGAGGTTGATGATATTATAGTAGATGGTTTTCCAAATGACATACTTGCTATAAAGAGTGTTGGTCATCACATATATTTTATTCCAAGATTTTTTTTCCCAAAGAAATCAGTGTATAAGATGACTGCAAAGAGAATGAAGAGGTAAAATAACAGGTGCAAGAGTTATTGGATAAAGGTATGATCAAGGAGAGCTTGAGTCCATGTGTTGTTCTTATAGTTCTCAACCCCAAAAAAGATGGAGTATGGAAAATTTTCACAAGTTCTAGAGAAATAAATAAAATCACAATTAGGTACATATTTCAATTACCTCCTATTGATGATTTACTTTAAAAGTGGGTATCATCAAATTAGAACTATAGAGGGAGATGAATGGAAGGAAACTTTCAAATTCAACAAGGGGTTGTGTGAATGGGTGGTGATGTCTTTTGGGCTCACAAATACCCCTAGTACTTTCATGAGATTGATGAATGAAGTTTTGAATTAATTCATTGCTAAAAGTTTTATAGTTCATTTAGATAATATTTTGGTGTATAGCAAGAAAAAGGAGGAACATTTGAGACACCTTAAGTTGGTCATGAATACCTTATAGAGGGAAAAATTACTAATCAATCTAAAGAAATGTAGTTTTATGAAGAAATAATTGATAGACTTGGGTTTTGTGATTTTTGAGGATGGCTTGAAGATTTATTAGCATAAAATCAAAACAATCATAAATTGGCCTATTCCAAGTGACATTTTTTAGATAGAAGATTCCATGGTTTATCAAGTTTTTAGGAGAAATTTATCATAAAATTTAGTACTATTTGTGCTCCCATTGTGGAAACTATTAAAGAAATAAAACAACAATTTAAATGGATAGAAGCAGTTAATAAAAAAATTAGATTCCTAAAGAAGAAAATTACAGAACATCTTCTTTTGGCTTAGGTAGACTTTAATAAGTTTTTTCGAGTTGAGATTGATGCTAGTGAGACTACAACAGGAGCTCTTCTAAGCCAAAATAAATAACAATTACATATTTTAGTGAAAAAATTAATGAAGCAAAACATAAGTATTCCTCATATGATAGAGTTTTATGCCATTGTTCAAGAACTAAAGAGGTAGAGGCATTACCTCATACTTAAAGAGTTTGTTCTGTTTGTTGACAATCACGCTTTATAATTTATTAGTAGTCAACCAAAATTAAACCAAAGACATGGTAAATGGGTGGAATTGCTAGAATTTTACATTTGTTATTAAGCAAACAAGTGGTAAATCAAATAGGGTAGTTATTGTGTTAAATAAAATTAATTTGGTTCTACATGAATTCCAATTTAACATTTTGGGATTTGATGAGTTAAAATAAATGGATAAAGATGATGTAGATTTTAAGGAAGGTTGTCCACTTGTGGAAATATAGTTAGCAAAAATAGAACTTCATGGTTGAACTACATGATACAAGAATGAATGTTATTCAATGACAATGGATTGTGCATACCAAGATGTTCGAGGAGAAAAAAACAATAAAGGAAAAACATAATGGAGTACTATCAAGACATTTTGGATAGGATAAAAAAAAATCTTAGGTAAATGCCTTTATTTTTCCACAAGTATACAAATTGATGTAAAATTAATTTTTGAGAGATGCAAAATATGTCAGTGTACCAAATGAAGACGTTTGAATGTAGGTCTATATCAACCATTTCTAATCCCATGTAGACCCTCAGATTCAAGAAGCATGGATTTTGTGTTGGGTTTCCAAGAGCATAAAGAGGTAATGATTCAATCTATGTTGTCATTGACAAGTTCTTAAAAAATGGCACATTTCATAGATTGAACAAAAACCAATGATTTAACCAATATAGTAAATTTATTCTTTAAAGAAATAGTAAGGTTGCATGGATTTCCTAAAAGTGTTGTTTTTTATAGAGATACAAGGTCATTTTTGGAGAACTTTGTGTAAGAAACTATGTACTAACTTGAATTTAAGCTTAGTATACCACCCATAGGTTGATGAGTAAACAAAGGTGGTAACCAGAAATTCGGAAAACATTCTAAGAAGTTTGGCAAGTGAAAATCCCAAGAAATGGGATCAATAACTTGCTCAGGAAGAATTTCCAGACAATGATTAACCCAATAGAAGCACATGGATGAGTCCATTCCAAATTATTTATGGAATGTATCCAAGAGGTGTCTATGAATTGAGAAATTTAGGAAAATGTGAATTAAGAAGTGCTTGTGGGGAGGATTTTGCAGCAAATATGCATGAATTGCATTAAATATTTAAGCAATTGCAAGAAAGTAGCAACAAGTATATAGATATATGAGAAGGAGACAATTGAATTTTGAAGTTGATGACTTATTTATGCCTATTTAAGAAAATAAAGGTTTCGTACAGGACATACAACAAATTATAACTTGAAAATGTTGGAACATGTGAATTTTTAAGAATTTTTTCTTCTAATTCTTACAAAATAGAACTCCCAAGTAACATTGGGCTTTCTCCAATATTTATTGTATCTCTTCAAGGAAGCATAACATGTTTCAGTACATGAACTTGTTAGTGATGAATATTAGACCATTTAATGGAAGAATCAACTATCAAAAATGATTTAGCAAGATATTGAATCAATACTGGACCAAAAGGTGGCAAATTGAAGTAGAGGCAAATAATACTTTCAATATTTGTTTACGTGGAAGAATCAACCATCATAGGATGTCACTTTGATGAAAGAAACAAAAAATTTCAAGTACACTACAAGCATTGAAGAACTCATGAACCATTCTTTTCTTCCCCAATATTTTCATGCAAGAGAATCTTACTAATTGAACTCAAGATTTATTGGAGGAAGTTGGTTTCCTCAAACTTCTTGGTTTCCTTGAAATTTCACTTACTAGAAGTAGTTTTATTGAAGCTTTTGTAATATTTAGTGTTTTCTAAGTTGCAATAGTTCTAGATATTTCTATGGTTAAGATATTTTGATGCATATCAATCTTTTTTTATGTAACAAAATACACTAGCTAAATTAGTAAATTATTAGATAATGTAGGAAAAGATTGAATTTGTTAGTATGAGAACATTTTATGCATAAATATTTAAATATAATCATATGAGAGTGAGAGAGACAGAGAGAAAGTACATGTGTGTAGAGAAATCACAAGTACAACCCTATAGAAACTAACAAAGTAAATCCATTTCAAATATGTAATCATTCTCTATTTAATTAATTATATAAAAATTTAGTTTTTTTCCCTATATATTTCTTGGTTGGGAGACGAATGGGGTATTTGTAATAATTTGACTTTGTATTGTTAAATGGTTTTTTTTTTTGACTTTTGGAAAGATCTATGATTCAACGTGAATAACCAATCAAAGTTCCAATCTCGAGATTCATACCTACCAGAGGCATTAGTCTCCGTTAAAAGTTTCAAATATAAAATTTGTTGATATATGAGAAAACATTTAAAAATCGTAATTTCCCAAGATTTTGTGAATTTTTTTAATTTACATACATGAGTGATGAGATATTTTCATTAAATTCTTTCTATCTTATTGGTATCAATCTCAACGGTGGGTATCAATCTCAACGGTGGCAACATTTCATTGAAAGATTTTTTTATCGAGCCTCAAATGTTTCAGAATTTTTTTATTTGTTACACATTTGTTATTAATTGACGAGATTGAATTTTTCATTCCTAATCATCCATTTTATCACCCTTTTCTTGTGAAAGTAACCTGTTTCATCCATTTTTATTTTCATATTATCTCAAGTACCCATCATATTTAGTATTATTGGATTAGGTGGAAAGGGAACAGTAGTTTTAAAATTTGTTAGTGAATTTACAATATTTTTTTTTTATATGGATTGGATAATGTTTATTGCATAGCTATCCATGGACACCCATTTTCATTTTTTTTTAATGTATAAAGAAGTTTTTCAGTAAAAATATTTATCAACAATTATGAGTTAAGCTTCTTGTGACATTACCCACGCCAAGGATTTTTCTCTACATTATTAAAGCTGCACCGACCTGCACAACCATTTTACAAAGATTTTCTGTAACTAAAAAAATCTAAAAAATAAAACCCACTATTTTCAATACCCATATTTCTTGCTAGATTAACCCTTACAATTTTACTCTCACTACTTCATACCATTTGGACCACAAGGCCTATAACTAGGTTGAAGAAGTGCAGCTCAAGAAAGTAGTTAAAATAAATTTTATGGATAGAATCCAAGTTTTGGGACACTTGCCTGTTGTAACTAAAAAAGCTTGATTCCTTTATATCAAGCTAAAACCAGGTAGTTTTTTTTCAGTAGAGAAGTTTTATTTTTCGATAAAAACTAGGAGGACTGAATTAGAAAGGTTTCACTTTTTGGTTATGTTATTATTATCTTTTATAATAAAAGAAACCGACTATTTTTTATCCTTGGAGTGTGTGAAGTGTGTTTTTCAATCACCAGTTAATTATTGGACAAGAGCCACTCTACACGTGTGGTGATATTTTTGTGGTATATTTTTTTGTGAATTTATTTCCTTTCATGCAAGCATTTTCACTATACATACTTACTAATTTTCCATACTTAGGGAATTTTCATTTACTCATCACATGTATAAATCATTTTCTGTGTTTTAACATATTTTTGGAACAACAGTTGTTGTTTGATATTTTTTTATTAGTTATATTGTATTTTTTTGGTATAGAAATTAGTTTATTCAACTGGTTTTTTTAATTCTTTTGCATGAGTTACATTCTGATTTATTAGTAATAAAATACTGTGGTTTTTTTTCCTTTCTGCTATATTGATTTACAATTTCTGTCTAATTGTAATGAATTTATGTAGCAAGCATTGTTATTAGATTTATTTTTCCTGTAATTTATGAATTTCTATAATTAGCATAAATGTTTTCTTACTCTTAGTTTAAAAGTTACTGTAGAAATTAGTTTAATTTAATTAAACCATAATAATATTTTTTAGCCTTGTCTATAATATATGTGAATAATTATATATAAATTGTAGATAAACTACTCACTGGCTTAATCTAATACCAACATAACAACCTAGAAATGTGTATATATTCTTTAGCATTTTGTGAAAGTAAATGAATATGTGTTGCTATTAATGTAGGTTTATATAAGTGCATTATAGGAGTCCATCAACAATTTAGCGGGGTTCTGATATGCCGAGATTGCTATACTAGACTTTAAACCTCCAATATCGTCATTCTAGTGAAAGGTTCCATCTCTACCTCTTGTTGTTTATTGAGAATTCCTTTGGCTTGTGTTTTATTGAATTTTCGAGATTCAATGTTTATTGTTGTTAACTAACTGAAGCAAGGTGTCAGGAGTATTCTCATTAGAAAATGTTTCATTTATTAGAGTCGAGATATATATCAATGTTTTATTTATTAGATCCTCTAATATGAGAATTGCCTTGATATTTTGCTATAAGGTTTGACTGGTATACAATGTGCTGACCTCTCAATGGTTCATACTGTCGATATAGAGAAAGCATTCTATGAAATAAACTCTAGTTTTCCAATATTTGATATATACTGGCGTTGAGTCATGGCATTTGGTTTTTTGCATTAAATATATTTAGTTCCTTGGTGCTAATGCCAAATAAAATTTGGTGTTCATATGAATTATAGTATTAAGCTCTCGAAAACGCAAGAGTTGAAATTTTAGCAGTTTACCAAAAACACTTAAAGACAATCAAGAAATAGACTAAGGAAACTAAGGAAGTGACACAAACACGGTGCATTAGTTTGATTCCATTATCATGGATACAAGTCATAGATAGGCTTGATGGCATGTGAAGTAAGAAATTATATTTCATAGATAAGATTAATGGAATGTCAAATTAAGCATTTACAAGTCATGCTAAGTTTTGTGCTTAATTATGAGATTTTTCTAACCGTATGAAATTGTGATGAAATATTTCTTTCCCTATGAAATAATTATGATACATTTAGTGAATTATGTAATTTTAGCTTTATAACATCTAATAACATCCTTGGAAGCCCTATGGTTGCAAATACATGTATAACATAGGTCCACTCTGAAAAGAAGGAAAATAGACAATTATAAGTACATTCCATATGATTTTAGATGTATATTTGGTTTATTTGTTGATGTTTATGAGACTGTAATTGTGAAAAAGGTGATGGAGATGGAAGACAATTAATCCTAACGATTGCCCATGGATGAGGAAATAGACACACTTAAAAATAATAGATGGGACATTATCATTGCATGATGGAAGAAAACCAATTGTATGTAAATGTGTGTTCAAAAAGAAGAGCAATTAGATGACAATATTGAAAATCATAAGGCAATGTTGGTTGTGAAAGGATATTCTCAGGTTGATGGGATAGACTTCATCGATATTTTCTCCCCAATTTCTAATTTAATATCTATTAGATTCTTATTATTTGTACAAATAGAGTTTGATTTTGATCCAGGTGGACATTGGTGACCACTCGCCAATTCCACTTGGACCCCCACAATTGTTTCTTTTAGTTTTTTAGTTTCCTTAATTGTAGCACAATTTCCTATTTTTAGCAGTTTTTTGGATCCTAAACTTCCGGAGCCGTTTTGAGGCCCTAAACAACATTTTTTGGGAAAACTAGTAGCAACATGGGTCCATCAATTGATGTTTCTCTTCCCAAAGTTGTAGTCCTTGGATAGATCTTTTTAACGAGGTATTGTGCATGTCAAACGGAGAGCGTATCCCAAAGTTACGACCCTGGGAAGTTGATGTAGCAATTTACCTAAAATGGGGCCCATAGTTTGGCGCTTCATCTCCTAGGGTTAGGTTTTTGGATGTTTAGGGTTTTCCATTGTTTCTCAACAATAAATAGGCCTTTGAGCCTCATTGTAAGACAATTTAGAGGCATGTAGCTGCCACATCTCTTCTCAGAGATAAGCTTCCATCGCCATAGCTAGTTTATTTCCATTTCTGTTTGTAAGCATATTTCAGTGTTTTACAATAATGAAATGAAGTATTATTTCTGCTGCATCTCTCTATGTATGATTACAGCTGTAATTTTTTGCATTCTTGTTTAAATCCAGATCAATGGTATCAGAGCGGTCTGCTCTTTCTCTGTTTTTATTTGCATGTCCCTAACGAGGTCAGGATATAAGGAGTTAGGGCTTGAATTAGTCAAACCTTTGCAACACCAGCCTCGCAAATCCCGACGAACTCCCATGGCGGATGAAAAGAAAGATGAGGGGGTAGGAGATGCTATCAAAATCTTGCTTGAAGAGGCCCTCGAGCGACAGAGGAACGCAATGGTGGACAACTTTGCCCAGATCCTTCAGTTACTACCTAGGGGTGGCACATCTACTTCCAGCAGCTACTTTGGAAGCACCACACCCTTTAAGGTACAAGTTAACTTTGACATTCCCATATTTGAGGGTCAGATAGATGCAGAAGCCGTAGATAAATGGTTAAATCTGCTAGAAGGGTATTTTTCTATTCATGATTTTTCTGACCAGGAAAAGATTACTTTTTCCCTTCTCAAAGCTGCCCCCAACGTCAAGGACTAGTGGGAACCTTACTGCGAGTAGAAGGATGAAAGTACGACCTCACTTTTTTCAGTCGTACCCACTTGGAATTCATTCCGAGCTGCCATCAAGGAGCTGTACTACCCTGTCGGAAGCTATGAGGATCAATACATAAAGTGGACCATTCTACGGCAAGGAAGGGACCAAGATGTGTCGGAGTTTACCAATATTTTCCATACCCTTCGCACAAAGTTGGTTATCAAGGATTCAGAGTAGAATTTGGAACTCAAATACTACGGCTGCCTGCACAAGTACATCCAGGATGAAATAGAATTCCTAAACATCTCCTCACTTGGCACGACCTACTGATATGCCGTCAAGAACGAGCAAAAGTTTAAACAGAAGAAGCGAGACTTTGGATCTACGAATCTAAAGCAAGGGAAAGGTGCCCCCAAACCATAGAACAAAGGACGGCGGCCCAAGACAACCTGCCAAAGCCGCACGCAAAGAACAATGCCACGAAGCAAAAAAAGGACACGGGAAAGTGGTGTGAGTTCCATAAGAGCTCCACTCACAACATAAGTGAGTGTCGGGCCAAGTAGTCACTGGTGGTCGAGCTAAAGGTTTCAGAATCAGATGCATATTCTGACTATTAGTTAGAACTCGACAAGGGGAATGACAAAGGGAAGCAGATTATCGATGCGGAGCCCAACTCTACTGTTGCCACCATGAAGATCCAAAAGGAGAAACTTGAAGATCCAGAGGAGGAGGAGCACCTCTTCTACTCCTAGATGTGGGTAAAAGGCTCCTTGCTATAGTTCATTGTCGACAGGGGGAGCTAAAAGAACCTTATTTAGGTAGAGGTCGTGAAGCGGTTGGGCTTACCAACCACAACACATCCACAACTGTACACCATTAGGTGGCTTCAACAAGGATGGGATATTTGCGTGAGCTAGTAGTGTCGCCTTCCATACAACATCAAGCCCTTCATGGATGAGGTATTATGTGACGTTGTTGCCCTTAATGTTTGTGATGTATTATTAGGCCAACCATACTTGTGGAAGCGACGTGCTATGTATGAATCAAGGCCTCATGTTGTTATTGTCACTTTGACAAATAAGTTGTATAAGATATCGGAGGTAGCGCCTCCTAGCGCCATCTCTTTGGTTACTGCAAAACAATGCAGTAAGCTCATTTCCAAAATCGGGAAATTTGTTTTCATGATGATATGCCCTTAAGAAAAGAAGAAGACAGTGGCCATGACCTCCAAACAGGGCCCCTGCGCATGACAACTACAGATGGACAAGGTCTTGGAGGAGTACAAGGACATATTCACATCACTCGCAGGGGTTCCTCTGCACTGTTAGGTCAAGCACTCCATTGATCTGAACCCAGGTGCGCCACTACCCAATGGAACAATCTATTGGTGCTCCGTTCTAGAGAATGATGAAATCAAGAGGCAAATTCAAGAGCTGTTGCAGAAAGGTCACATCCGACCGAGTTCGTCGCACTGTGGGAGTCCAATCGTGTTGGTACAAAAGAAGGATGGGATTTGGAGACTCTGTATTAACTATCGGGCACTAAACAAGATCATTGTTCAGAATAGGTACCCGATCCCACAGATTGATGACCTTATGGACCAATTGAAGGGGGGAAAATATTTTAGCAAGATCGATTTGAAGTCAGGATATCACCAGGTACCAATCGAACCCTCCAATGTGTGGAACATTGCCTTCAATGTCAAGGAGGGCCTTTTCGAATGGTTAGTTATGCCTTTCAGGTTGAAAAATGCTCCTGCAACCTTCATGAGGCTAATGGATGACATCTTGCAGCCATTCACTAACTCATTTGTAGTAGTATACTTGGATGACATCCTGATCTTCAGCCAGAGTTGGGAAGAGCACCTCCACCACATCTGACAGGTTCTCCAAACACTGCGGCAACACAAGTTATGTGCCAATTTGGAGAAAATCACTTTTGATGTTGTAGTTTATATTGTGATTTAAGCCTTATTCTTAGTTTTATCACAAAATGAAAGAAAAATCAAAAGAAATGAAAATCGAACCATTGGCTAAAGGTTATGCTAGTTTAAGAGGCACGATCAAGTGATAGCTTGATGAGTACAATGAGGTGTGCTGTGGGGAAACAATAAGCACGAAGGTTAATTAAGGCTCATCCCCCGCATTTGATCATGACATGGGGATGGTTGACCACAATGTGTGGCCTAAAATCACTGCGGGGGTTCAAGCTCAATGAAGCTCCCTTATATTCTTTACCCCCCACAAAGTTTAAAAGAGATAACCTAAATAAAGTATTTTATTTGATTAAGGGGATGGATTTTGAATGTAAACCCGCGACAAGATTTCTATTGTCCGATCAACAGGCCACAGATACAACAATAATTGGGTGGGTAACTTTCGGATGTGACGATATATAAAACACAGTTTAAACTTACTAAAGTCTGAGTCAATTTCAACCGTCGATCCAAAAAGATAGGATCCAATGGATATCGAGTGTGTTAGGGCCTAAATCTACCTCAGGCTGAGAAAGGTAGGTCTAGGGTAACATCAAACCACACTTAACCTGGTAGCTAGCCCTACCAGGTCGGGAGAGGGCTCTCTCCTTGTCAATCTCAGGAAAATATGGCAAGTAAAGCTTGAGATGACTGATATAAAGACTAATTTTAGGCTAGGTATATGCTTAGAGGAGTTTGATTGAATTTAATGGAGGTTTGTTGGATCAGATGTGAAAGGCAATTTTGGGTCTGGGGAATGAACTCAGTTTTGCAGAGGTTTCTGTGGGGCGAGGTAGGCAAGTGCTTTAGTACTTTGAATTAAGTGAAATGGAGAGATTTAAGATCGGTGAGGAGTTGGAGAGGCATGTAAGTGTCATGAGTCCTCTTCAAACAGTAGAAAACATGTAAAGCTAAACAAACCCTAAGTTAGAGCACTGCAATATCAATGATTTCCACCTTTATACTTGATTCATTTAGTTAAGCTGAAAAGAGAGAGATAATGGCACACATAAACACATGATAACTCGAATCACAGAATGAAAAACAATACTAAGTCACCTTGCCACATGAATCCCACAAAATACTGCAAACCCTAGTCTATTTCCTTGTCAAACTACAGAGATGATGTACAATAATGCTCAAAGCATTCACAAGAGTCCAACTTTTACAAATGACTAAGAAAATACATGATATAGACCTCCAAACCACCTGAGCTATCCATCAGGTGTCGAATCCATAAGAAGAGGGGTGGTTTCAACCATATCTAAACTAGGAACACAAAATAGGTAGTGGAACAACTTGCCTCTAAAACCTAGGACACTTATTCATTCAACTCAAAACCACCTACAACTGATGTATCTACCTCATCAAGTCAATTTTTATCATTTTTACATCATAGTACATCAACTTACATCATGTCACATCATGAATTTGACCATAAGAGAGAAAAAGTCAAACTAGAAGAAAACTAGGCAAAAAACAGAGTTTTTGAGCAAAATTGGCACTTTTTCATCCCGTGTGTAGCGCCATTTTTTCTGTGCATAATGATTTTTCCAAGATGATTTTGGGGGGCTTCCCGATGTCCAAATCAGGTGCAAGATAGCTTGTTGGAAAACCCTGTGAGTCTACTTTCTGGAACAACTTGAAATTTGTGATTTTGAGTCCATTTTCCCCTTTAAAATTGCAATCTCCCAGGACTGCTTCCTGTGTGGCCAAAAAGTGGTAGAGATGGAATTTTTTGGGTGTTTTTGGCCCTTTTGGAGGTCCAAAACTTGTCAAAATTTCCTAATAATTTCTTTGCATACATAAATTTTCATAAGGAATCAAAAAATGCCAAGTTTTCTTCAAATGGAGGTCCCCATCAAAAGCGAGTGCCAGGTGGTGCTACGCACCTGCTGGAAAAACCTGTTTTTTCCATGAAAAATTCAAAAATGTCAAAAAGTTTACCAAATTTCTTGAAATTTGGCATGAGTGATCTATGTCAGGTGCTATGCTGGGCCAATGAAGCTTCAGCCAAGATCTTGAGTTTTTCTTGCTCTTTCTTGCTCCTCAAAACTTTTCTTAGCTTGGCCTTTAGCCTCTTTGTCCTTGCATTACAAATATTTTTCCTTGATGATCAAATCTTTGACACTCCTTGGATTTTAAGCATCCAAGCACATTAAACTCACCTCTTGTGTCACCTCATGATCCACAAGGACAAAATCTCCATGATCACTGTCCATTGGCTTGATTGACTGTAAATGATAGTGAGGAAAGAAAGGTAGTGTGGGTGAATGATGAGTATGAAGAGATTTTCAAAAGAAAGGGAATGAGTGGGATGAGACAAGGATATGAGTGAGATTTGATGTGATGTAGGGTTTCAGCAAATAGGGTATTGTTATAGACATTTTTGTGCCTTACAGCTATAAGCATGAAATGTCCATAAACCAAGGGATCCTAAGTCCCTAAAGATGTTGTTCCAGCTCCTAAAGAAACAAGGTCAACAAATTACAGCTTCTCCCAGAAGTTCTCCACCAGAAACTGCTCAAAACTAGTCAAAACAGGATCATTTCAAGTGCTCCACTAGCTGGCTGCGTTGCAAAGCACCCAAATACACTGGCTAGGTGCGTTGCAACGCACTTGAATGCACTACCAGGGTGCGTTGAGCAAGAAATGACAAGTGGAAGAGTCATTCAACGAGGTGGAGAGACAATGGAAGCTTCCAGAATCTTCTCCAATGACGCTTGCCTCACTGAATTCGACCAGTGATGAGTAAGAGGCTCTCAGTCTCCAAGTGGAAGCAAGAACTGATAGAGAGAAGCCACTAATCAATTCATGAGCTGACTCATCCTCTTTGCATACATCTATATATGGATCCCTCACCAAGAGATCCAGAGGCTGGAATTTTGTACATTGCAGAGAATTGTTGTTGGTTTTGTGATTGATATCAGAGTATTGGGTGATTTATGCTTTGTTGGAGGTGAAGAAGGGATTCTATGTTGGGAGGCTGATGCTGGATCAGGACTCATCGGTTGTAACTCCTCTTGGATCTTCTTGTTTTATCAATAAAACTACTTGAGTTTCTCCTACATGCTTGTATATCTGATGTGTGTTATATTTGTATGTTTAGCTTAAATCTGATCCTAAGATTTTTATGAACATAAATCTATGTCTTTGTGTAGTTTCTCTCTTCTGTGAACTTACAGGAACTTGGTGACGCTGGGCAAGTGAGGGAGCAGATCGGTGTAAGCTGGCAAAGAGAGGATAGATTGGATCGAACAACTAGTGCAAGACACCGGTCGGTTCATCTTAATCATCTTTGTTTATAGTTCATAAAGAAGAATACAAGAGTAGTTTTCCTTGTTTGTTTCTGAGGTCTCTGTCACAACCCTGTGGGATAGGGTCGTTCTGAATAGACACTTTTCCCGAAAACAAAATGGCGACTCCGCTGGGGATCATGTCTAGTTAGTTTATTTGTGTTTCTATTGTTGTTCATCTCATAAACTTAGGAGTGGCGAATCGAACTGCATTTGCCATTTACAAATGCAAAGTAGACATCCGCTACTCTAGTCCATTCACTGGGCCTGTTTATGATTTGAACAGTTGACTCACAAATGATCTGATTACCCTTTGTGATAGCTCTCAAACCTCTTGTAAATCAACCCTCTGATTGTACACATTTGATTGCTTTTATCCGGCCAAAAACCATAGATTAAACTGCAAACCGTGACCCAGAACCCAGAGAAAATTCTCGTTTCTGCTTCAGCGCAGGCTCTGTGAAGAGACTCTGCATTTCAGCGTAGTTCTCGAGAGGGCTACCTGCGTTGCAATTCAGTTTCTCTGTGTAGCAGGTGCGTTGATCAGCCTAGCCCTGCCTAGCTGAGGTTCTTTGCTCATTTTTTCCAGTTTTGCCTCTGATTTTTGCAGCCTGTGATCAGTGTGTTTGTCGGTCTAAAAGCCCCTTTTCTTTGCCTTAATTCCGCCTCAGTTGTATAAAAGAAACTGTATTTGTTTTTGTGTATTTGTTACGTCATTTACAGTTTCCCATTGCAAAAGTAAACTGGTCATACTGTCGCCCTTAGATCTACATCTGTCGTAAGTGTCATTTTGATCTTAGGAGAAAGTTTATTGCTGTTGACAGTTGATTACGCTTTTACTTTTGCCTTTGGTTTGAATTTATGAATTTCTAGTGTCGAAACAAGTGTTTACTTCAAAATCATAAAGTGTCGTAATCATCTCTACCTTTTGATTTCGAAAAGAAGCTTGTTTGTGTTTTTCACTTGAAATCGAATTCAAATTTGTACAACAACTTTCCTTTTAGGCATCAATATTAAGAAAGTGAAAAACAAATACATGCACAAGTGCATTTGCATATTGACAGTTTGTATGGCTTGATTTAGGAAAAGTGCATTTACAGTGTGCTCTTTGCTCTTTGAGAAAAGATTGTGTCTTTCTTTTCCCCTTGTAGCTAGGATTTTCATTGCTGAAAAGAGATAAAAGCTTGCTTATCATCTTTAGATTGCATTTTAGGAATTACATCTACATCTCGTGGTGAACCCAAAAGGCAAACTTCATAAGAAAGATCAACCTAAAATAAATTCAATGAACTTAACAACGCTTTGTAACTTAACGCACAACATCTAGAGGTCTAGGCTAGAGACGTATTCCGGCGTCGTAAAGCCTGGTAACTGTTGTCCTCACTGTTGGTTGGGTGATTCCTCCACTTTGAGATGATAAGTGCCAGTACGGACTTGTGCTCCCACGTACCGTCGAGTATATATTGGGAGACCCCTATAGGCATAAAACCTTTATCCATAGGAAGCCATGTCGGCCGCCCTACTGATTGCAATGCACTGAACACAGCATTCAGGAAGATTGACCGCCCGTACCCTAAAAAGTATTCTGCGGTTTTGCGATTGGTTTGGCACTCCCTCTACCTAGACCTCCAGAGCAGTCCCTTTCGTTCCTTTTCAGACTCCTTAACGGAAAAGGTCCATCTGAGCACTTGTCACTTTAGGCTCATTAAAAATCGAAGGAGACTAGAGTCATCTTTTGTTTTTTCTCGACTCTTTAAAACTGAAAAAGCAAGTTGTGTCAAAAGCGTCTAAAATTCATTTAACACGGAAACATACTTTCCCTTTTATTTTAGTTGATCGAGTAATCCGCAATCGTGGAAGAAAGTCAATTGAAACCCCGTCGTTCGTGGAGGCTTACGAGTCAACCGTCTTTGTCTCCGGAAGCGAAACCAGTACGGACAAAGCAGACTCGTTTAACCGGATCCAAGTCTCCAATCAAAGTTAGAACA
The DNA here is from genome assembly GCA_031772625.1 of Pinus tabuliformis. NCBI lineage: Eukaryota > Viridiplantae > Streptophyta > Pinopsida > Pinales > Pinaceae > Pinus > Pinus tabuliformis. The sequence continues at coordinate 575,104,170 of CM062819.1, forward strand.
AGTGTTCCAACGACATTAGAGACTTTGGTTACTCCAAGCATTTATGGAATCCCTGCCTCAACAGAAGAAGTTCGACAGCCATAGAAGGACAGTGATACTGATCCTAGTTTGAGAACAAGCACTTGTGTTACTGAACCAGTTCCATCCATAACCGGTTCAGAGAGTCTTACTTTTCAAACATCTGTCGCTGCCTCTTCGGCACCAGAAATATTTTACGGACCTGACGGTCTTCCCCTTCCACCTGGTTTGATTGCGATAGAGGAAATTGTAGAAGATCTGCAAGCAAGTACTCCAACACATTTTGGAGTCGGGGTCACTCTATTTCCTTCGACATCAGAAGTTAGTCTACCACCAGCGGAAGTTCCTGTAGAATCGCTAGGTAATCTTTTGGATAGACTACAAATGTCTGAACAACTGTCAACATCTAGGACTATGTCTTCTGACACAGCGATGGCAGAACTCCCTGCTGTCACTCCGACAATGTTTGCCGGCATACCATCTGTCCCGACTAGCTCACAACCGCTAGAAGGAGTCCATCCAGGGGCTATTTCGACAGTCTGGTCCGTTCCTGTTTGTTCATCCGGAATTATACCCGGAAACTCTTATGTTGAGTCTCAACAAATTGATCCATTTGGAGGTCAATTTGGGTAGTCCGGTCCCCAAGGGCAAACAATTCCCTTGAGTTCTGGATTACCACCGTATGGGGGGCAGTACACCCTTTCATTACCACCTCCAGGAGGATATCCATACGGGAGTTCACAACAGCATTCAGGTTATACTGGAATTACATCAAGTGGTTGGGTACCTATACTACCCCAACAACCAAGGGTTGTATATTCGATGCAACAATGCGTACCTGTGTCGAACATACCCACTACACCAGCTATTGTGACTGTGTCGCAAGTTCAAGCATTGCCTGTTGTGTGTCAACCTCAAGTTTCTCAGGTTGTAATACAACAGCCTATTGACCCTGCGACTCAACCACAATCGCCAACTAGTGGGGCGACACAGGCCCAGACGGGTACAATTACCCCTCACCTTGGTCAAACGGTTAGTATCGGGCAACAACACATGGCTTCACAACCGTGGCTGGTGCAATACCAACAACCATAATTCCAACAAGTATACCAAGGTGCTGAGCAACAGATCTTTGCAAACAGTGGACAACCGTACATTCAAAACGGTCAAAATCAACCATTTTATAATGGTCAAGTCCACCAACCTTACCAAACATATCAGCATCAAATGCATTATGCCGGTATGCAAAGACCAATTGCTCAGGCGATTCCATCGTATCCTGGGTATGCTTCACCTAACCTAAATCAACAGTTACCATTCGTGGCAACTTTAGAGTTACCTGATTTAAACCGGCTAACAAACGATCCAATTGCTTACGCCCCTTGGTGGCCAGCGATTCCACACAAACTTCCATCAGATATTCCTAAATTTAATGGAAATCCGGGTGAAGATCCATCGAATCACGTGATGACATTTCATCTATGGTGTTCATCAAACACTTTAAATGATGATTCGATAAGGCTTCGCCTTTTTCAGAGGACATTAATAGGTCCGGTGGCAAAATGGTACATTGAATTGCCTAGAGCTTCGTTCGACAACTTCAGCACCTTAGCCACAACCTTTTTAACCCATTTTCAATTACCGATAAGGTATGAAATGGGAACAGAACTACTTACCAACTTTAAATAGACAACAACCACTCACATATCTGATCATATACATGAGTGGCGGCATCGTCGCAAGATGGTAAAAACGTACGTTTCCGATCAGCTATTAGCTGAATGGTTTATCAAGTCATTACTGCCTTCCATCACGGAAGATGTGGCAAAGGGGGGAGTCATAACAGAAGAGCAAGTGATCGCTCGTGCACAATATCTGGACTTGATTTACACTCAGTCCGGCACGCTCTACGACAAAATACCTGACGCCCCTAGACCGGAATCCTCGATTCCTCCTCCTCCTAAATCAAACAATGACTCTCACGCCGACGATGGCGTGATTGGCACGACAGACACGAAATCGACAAAGGCCACATCCAAAAAGGCCCGTAAGGTTTCAGGTCAAAATTCAAAAGACGAACTTCTTGCTTCGGAAGTAAATGTCGTATCGACAGATAAAGGCAAAGAAACCAAACAACCAAGAAGCAAGAAAAAAGGAAAAGGGAAGAAGAAGAAACAGGATGAGCAATCTCCCGAAAAATCTTCTTCAAACCCTCCTGGAAATAGGAAACCCTCTACAGGATGCATGATATGCGACGAGGATCATTGGACAAGAGAATGTCCGTACAAAGCTGAGCTTAAGAGATTCTTTAAAAGTTCGAAAACCTCAACAGTATTAACCGATCCGTTTCCGAATCCAGGAACAAATATGGTTGAAAGTGGAAATGCTTCCCCGTCTCAAGTGCTAATGTTGTCGATTTCGAAACAGAAAAATGATGCTTTCATTTCGACAAGGAACAAAGATTACGGGAATCCTCAGCTGTCGAACAACAAGGACAAAGATCAACCAAGTAGTTCGACAACAACTTCGACAGAAGTTGTACCACCCACCATCCCTGAATTGACAATAAAACCGCCAAAGGGAGTAGTACACAAGTCGACATTTAATCCTCGCGCTAGAGCGGCGCAGCATTATAACATAGTGGAAGATTTGGCCCAATCGCGATCCACTATGTCGACTCTTGAAGTACTGCAAAACTGCCCATCCCAAAGGCAGGCTTTGTTATCAGCCATTGGTGGGATTGATCCAAAGGATTCCAATTTTGTATCCTTTGACCACAAAGGGTACGATCCTCAGTTACCAGCTCAATTAGCTTTCCTTGTTCAAGTGAAAGCCCTCAAAAAAACTGTTCACCGAACGATTATTGATGAGGGGGCATCTACATGTATCATGTCGATGAGCTGCTGGAAAACTTTAGGATCTCCAACCTTGTCGCGATCTGCGACAACATTAAAAGCATTCGACGGAAGGACGTATACCCCGTACGGTATCCTAAATAACTTGAAAGTTGAACTAGGAGGGAAAACAGTAGAAATAGATGTTGAAGTCATCGATGGGAATCTTGATTACAACATCCTACTAGGAAGATCGTGGATATATGCCATGGCAGCTGTTGTGTCGACCTATTTTAGAAAGATTGCATTTCCCTTTCAGGGGGGGATTACAATCGTCGACCAACAAAACTTCCTCCCCAATGGTTCACAAGTTACAGGAAGCATTCCCATGATCCATGGAAGCCCCCATTTGCTTCAGAATATCGGAGTAGGCCTACTAAAAGATCCTATACTAATGGGAACTTTCGCTCTTCCACCTCCAATTGATTTGGCGGAAGTAGCGTCGATAGGAACCTGCAATATGATATCTTCCGCAAAGATCTCAGAAAACGATATCCACATGGATCATGCAATGGTTTTGCTCCCGAGCCCAATAGAAATATTATAGCAATCAATGTTTCTGGCATGGGAGGCGAACCCAAATCAACGCTCATCAAGCGTTTGGATGGACAGGTCTAGAGAATATGGTACTCCTTCAGATCCTTGGTCGCAAGTGCATGACACCGACGAAGGAATTCTCCAAGCCATGGTAGTTGAAGGAGCACCATGGAATGATTCCCACCATCGTTCTCTTCTTCCGAATTACGAAGAAGATACTCAAAATGACCTCTACCATCCTTCAGTAATTGATTTTCTATCAAATACTGTAAATACGGTGGATTCCGAGCGAAACTTGTCCAACATTGAAGAGACTATAGCCATAAATATCTCGACCAAAACAGATATTGTAGAGAATATTTATGTCGGCAAATGTTGTTCTCCTTCAGAACTGGAAATATATAACGCTCTTTTTCGCGAATTCAGAGATGTCTTTGCCTGGTCATACAGTGAAATGCCAGGCATCGACTCGAGTATCGTTGAACACGAAATCAAGATGTATCCAGATGTTAAACCGGTACGGCAACGGCTGAGGCAGGTGCACCCCAAGAAAGCCGCTGCCATCAAGGCAGAAGTCGAAAAACTCCTGCATGCTGGTTTCATCTACCCGGTTCCGCTAACCGATTGGGTATCGAACATTGTCCCGGTTATGAAAAAACAGGGGACGATTAGAGTGTGCGTCGATTATAGGGATGTAAACCAAGCTTGTCCAAAAGACAACTACCCTACACCCTTCATTGACCAAATAATTGATGAATGCGCCGGATGCGAAATCTTTTCATTCATGGATGGATTTTCCGGGTATAATCAAATAAATATCCGCCCACAGGACCAGTCAAAGACTGCATTCATTTGTCCCTGGGGCATGTTCGCATATCGAAAATTACCCTTTGGTTTAAAGAACGCAGGGGCGACGTTTTAGAGGGCAATGAACTATGCCTTCCATGACATCAAAAACATCGTTCAACCTTATCTCGACGACCTTCCGGCTCATTCGCGAAAGCGGACTGATCATCCGCAGCATTTAAGAGTGATATTTCTACGTTGCCGACACTACAAGATACGACTCAATCCGCAGAAATGTGTGTTTTGCGTCAGTTCTGGTCGTTTACTTGGCTTTGTAGTCTTCAAGGATGGGATTCGTCTCGACCCTTTTAAGGTACAGGCAATCATAAATATGCCTCCACCTTCGAATTTGCTTCAGATTCAGAAACTCCAAGGGAAAGCAAACTTTCTGAGGAGGTTCATTCCAAATTACGCCAAACTTGCTAAAGGTTATACACGTCTTTTGAAAAAAGGGGTACCCTTTAACTGGGATCAGGTCGCGCAAGCTTCCTTTGATGCTTTAAAGGATTCCCTAATGAAAGCATCATTAATGTATGCCCCTGATTATCAAAGAGACTTTAACCTGTATCTGGCTGCAGCAGATACGACCATCGCAATGGTTTTAGTTCAAGAAGTCGATGGAATAGAACATCCTATTTATTATTTAAGTAAGAACTTAAATGATACAGAAAGCAAATATTCTTATGTTGAAAAACTAGCGCTTGCAGCGGTTCAAGCGATACAAAGATTTCGACACTATGTCCTCTTTCGGAAAACTACCATTCTATCAGATTGCAACCCCATGACTTATATATTGTCGTGACAGTTGCTGGGGGGCAAATATTCAAAATGGATAGCAATCCTTCAAGAGTTTGACCTGGAATTTGTAAAATCCAAGTCAAAGAAAGCTCTAGTTTTCACAGAATTATTATGCGATCTCCCATCGTCGTCCAACGATGAAACATCCGAAGAATCAATCGTGGATGAAAGTTTGTTTCTGATATCTACAAGCAATGAGTGGTATGGAGATATAATCATTTATCTCCAGACCCAAAAATTCAGGCCAAATACCTCTCACTCTGAACAAAAACGTATTCAATACCAAGCAAAAGACTACATGATCGTCGGTGATACACTTTACCATCGGGGTATTGATACAGTTCTGAGGAGGTGCCTCACCCATGAGGAAGCCGAAAAAGCCCTGAATGAGTTTCATTCAGGCGCGTGTGGGGGGCACCAATCTGGATATGCTACAGCACAAAAAATCTTACGAGCAGGATACTTCTGGCCAACCATGTTCAAGGATTGCATAATCGCAGTCAGAAGTTGCCATGCTTGTCAAATTTTTGATAGCAAAACCAGAAGACCACCCGCACCTTTACAGCCAATAGTTGTTGTTGGGCCATTCGCGAAATGGGGCATCGATTTCATGACATGTAACCCCACCTCGACCGGGGGGCATGGGTATATTATAGTCGCCATGGACTATTTTACCAAATGGGCCGAGGCGATGCCTACATTAGATAATACTGGTAAAATAGCTGCCCTTTTCTTTTTCAATCATGTAGTCGCCAGATTCGGCATACCACAGGCTATAGTCATAGATCATGGATCGCATTTTCACAATCACATGATGGTTGAATTAGCTGCCAAACTAGGGCTATCTCACGACAGCTCTACTCCATATTATCCGCAGGCCAACGGACAAGTTGAAGCAATCAACAAGGTCCTGAAACGCATGCTGCAAAGGATGATCGGAGTTCACAAAAGAAGATGGCACCTAATCCTGTACTCAGCTTTGTGGGCTTACTGAACGTCGGTAAGGAATGCGACCGGGTTCACGCCCTTCCAACTGGTATATGGCCTGGAAGCAGTCTTACCAGTCCAGTGTGAAATCTCGTCTCTCAAACTCGCAATCGATCTCCTCCCTGGAACTTCAGAAGAAGAAGCTCGTTTCTTGGAATTAATCCAATTGGATGAAACCCGTCGTGACGCCGCGTTGGCTAACGAAGCCCATAAGAAACGAGTCAAGGCGCAGTTCGACAAAAATGTCAAACCCCGTGTCTTCTCGGAAGGTGACTTGGTCCTGCTTTACGACCAAGAATCCGATAAATTGGGAGCAGGTAAATTTAACTCTTTATGGATGGGCCCCTACATTGTTAAGTGGGTGTTAGCAAAGGGAGCCTACGAGTTGATGGATTACAATGGGATTCCACTGGCGCAACCTCGTAATGGGTTGTACCTCAAGCGTTACTACGCCTAGTAGTGACCAATATGCTTTTGTTATATTTTTGTTTTCGCTAAGAGTGTTTGTTTTGGTCAAGTAATCCACCTTTTTACATTTATTGCAGATGTCAAACCTATTGGAACCATGTGTTGGATACGCCGACGGAGCAAGTCGTAGTTCGCGGAACCTGTCCTCCGCAGCCTGGGCCATTTTTGATCCAAGTGGCGAGTTAGTAAGTTTCAGAGGTGTATGTATTGGTCAATCAACAAACAATATCGCTGAATATAGTGCGTTGATAGAACTTCTCTCTGATGCCATCACTCATGGTATACGCTGGCTAATTGTCAGGCTAGACTCACAGCTCGTAATACTACAACTCAATGGTATATATTCCGTCCGAAACCCAGCTATTTATCGCATGTTCCTAAGGGTTAAGATTTTGGAAAGACAATTTGATCTTATTCAATACCAGCATATTTCCAGAAACTTAAACACATTAACCGACTCATTAGCAAACTATGTGTTAGATAGAAATTTGCAACATTTATAAAAAGAAACACATCATCAATTTTCTACATGTGGATCACATAACTCAATCAGAATAAAACTCCGAAAATCAAAAATACATATATAGTTGTTTATGGTTTACACATAATGTTCTGTAACCAAGACAAAATCGGTCACACGACCCAAAACTCAAAATGCTAGGGGGCACCCTAGTCTAATGATGCTCGTGATAGCAAGTCACAGCCTGTGCGATCATGCGTAAGAGACGAGTCCATCGTCGAGGCACACGAGTAGTATGCCGCTGTAACTGCAAAGGTAGCTCGTCGATCCTCACATCTGGGATACCGAGAGTAAGGCTCTCAACCTGCTGCTGCACAGCTGTAAGAGTCTCAGCCACATCGAGGTTGCGAAGAATAACCCTTCCGACGGCCTCTCTTCCTGGGACAACAACTGGTACTCTCACGCGAGCTACTGGACGAACAGGACCGACATCTGCATGTACACATGAGTTTGATTAGAGTCTTGATAGAACAAAGCACAAGGACATTATAAACAAAAACAGTAAACAGCAATATGGTCAGAGATTTTACCAATAGCACCCCACTGCTCGCCATCCGGCAGTACCAAATCTGGGTCACCCCGGAAGTCCATACCGGCATATGGATACTCGGAATAGACCATCTCCTGATGATCAAACCACCTGAAGAAGGTATCAGAGAACGAAATCTGAGATTGACCAGCATGCCTAGACATATGGTCAACCCATCTCTGCATGCGTGGTTCAGTATGAGAAGGTAAGCCGAGTGCAATGTACTGTGGCTGCATCAGTGGTATCTTCTCCAAGGCAAAGGCGGTCAAAATGGAACCGAAACCAAAGTTCTTCAACTTCTCGTTCTTTATCTTGGTCAACTGCTCTTTCATAACAAGAAGTACTGCGTCGCACCAGTTCAACACCTTCGGTTGAAGGCATTCCAAGGCATGCTGCATATAGGATCTGTTGGCTACATGAAGAGATGCGCTACTGGCCATCCTGCCAAAAGTAAATAGGATAGTCCTAAGGGACCTATCAGTGACATCACGGATGATGATCTTGCCGTCTTTACTCGGCTGAGATCCTTCCCTGCAATACTGACGGACGTAATCTCTCACAGAATCGCCTCCTCGGACCGAACCTGACAAAGAGATAGGGGCACCCTGCCCCGAAAAGCCAGTCAAGAAATAGATGTCTACTACGGTCAAGGGGATAGATTTGCCCCTAATCTGGAAAACCTGGTTGATAGGGTCCCAAGAGTCAAGCAAATACTTCAGCAAGTTAATCTGTTGTCTCATACTAAAGATACGGAAGAACTTCAACAAGCTACAGTTCCGCAGCACGTTCACTGTAACAGGATCATGTAGGGCAATCATGTCCTCTTCTTCATGTTCTCATTCTTGCCATGTAAGGGTCATTTTGCTCCAATATCTCTGCAAAAACAAACAAGAGAGGAGATTAGATCCTGATTTTGATGAGAAACAGGGAAAAATTCCATTAAAAACTGTGCAACAACTTTCCTTTCTGCGCCCAACGCACCTGCACATGTGTTACAGGTGCGTTGAATGTCAAGTTACCTTCATGAGGACCCACATTCAGCGCAGGTTTCGATGTACCCAGGGTGCGTTGATGGCAGAACGAGCCCATCAAACCCCAGGGGCTCAGAAAAGCAGGGAACAGGGCACAGAATGCAAAAAGGAAACCATGAAATGAAAGGGCTCGGGTTTAGCTCCTACCTGGTCCAGACGGCGCCGAGAATCGTCCACAGAATCTCCCGAAATCAGCTGATGAAAATCGAGGGGGAAAACACCTCCAAAGCTCCAACAAACCAAGTTCAAATGAAATGGTAAAATGAGAGGTAAAAAACACTTTTTAATTACTTTCACGTAGTTCGGAGTAAGGTATTAGTGTTTTAATCTCATTTTCAAAGCAAATATTGATCATTTCTAACTAGTTTGATGAAGCAGTTGAAAATACAGTACTATCTTTGGAAGGACAGAGCTATCTATGGTAAAAATCAAAATAAGACCACTTAATCGAGCAGTTTTAGCGCATAGTTCAAGCTCGTTAAAAAATAAACATAAGATCGAGCAAATGTTTCCACCCGCGTTTAAGCTCGTTAAAAAATGAACTATCCTCCGGTAAATAACCACCGTGAATGAAGCATTTTCAGCCATTAAAGCCTTGGTCGTGTTTGCACCGTCACCTCCACTTTTCATTTGGCCGATCATTCACCTCCATTTGATTGTTTACCCATTTTGAGGAACAGCTGCGAAGAGTGATTTCACTAGCCATCCTTGTGACACTGCCGTGATTGGAAAATTCCAAACCTTACCTGGAATCAGCTGCTACCCGTCTTATCACTCATTCCTCAAAAGACGAGTCTTCTTTAAGCTCTTTTCATCTGACTCGTAAAATATGAAAAGATTGCCGAGTTATGGCCTTCCAGCTCGTTAAAGTGACAGGAAGTGCTATCCCTCCTCTAGATTTTAATCTTTTTGGACCTGAGGGATTATTGCAAAAAAAGATCGAGCGCTTGTTTTGTTCGGCTCGTTAAAACTATCAAAAATTCATCCCTTCTGTATTGTTTTATACTTTTTCGGACTTAAGGGATTAGATGACGAAAAAGGAATTCCGGAGTTATCTTTACGTACCTTTTCAGACTCCCTAAAAAGGAAAAGGACCGAGTTATCTTTGTCGTTAGGCTCGTTAAAAGGATTAATAGCGACAAACTTGTCTTTAGACGAGAACGAGTTTCACTATCGCTAGGCTCATTAAAACATAGCGATGGGTTTGCCCGAAGGGCAAATTATAGAACAAGCATATGTCATCCTCCTCAAGCTTGACAAAAATAAAGAGGTACTGGTCAGAAATGACTGGGGAAAAATTGGGAAGAAAACTCAAGGAAACTTTACTGGTAGCAAGTCGCTCTTGAACATGACACTTCCACTCCGTGGCAGAGTCGGGTTGGGTTGTTTCATTCACCGGTCACATCACCATGGTCACGCCATACCATCCACATTTGGGGTAAATGCTACCGATCCATCACACAAGTGTCACCGACATGTTCAAGAGAAGTCATCCAGAGAAGTCACCCGTGTCCCATCCACTACCATACATTATATTCCACTCTTTCATGACCGCCACCCTGAACCGTATGTCATCAGATCGTTTTCACCTCCATCAAAATCATTTGCTCCGTTCCATGTCATTGATGTGGAATTCATTAAGGTCCTCCTTTGACAGATCGCTTCTTGTCGACATCAGCTCATTATCCAAGAATTTGATCTAGGAACACCCCTTCAGTACTTTGAAGCTTGCATGCCTCAATGGCAAGTTTCTCACTTCCGGCGACAGGTATACATCAATGACCTTCGACCGAAAGATTTTGCGTGGTGTTCGATGCCAAGTCCTTTATTCACACCACGTGAACTGTACTGTAGTACCTTGAGGGTCATTATCATTATCGGTGATTCCTCTAGCGCTTGTTAACAGTTTACATCATTGACTGGTAATCAAGCGATGTCTTTCCATGTTCGACTTCAAAACATTTCTCACATGGATCGACTTGTACTTAGAGTGAAGATCGGACGAGATTGAAGACCCCAGATCTAGTTTCATCCATCCAGGCTGCGATATATATTCAGGAAAAATAAAGACATTGGATGGTACAACATTGCAGCACAGATAATCATCCTACCAAAAGGATGATGACTTCACCAGAATCATCAGTCTACCATCAGACGATTGTCTGTCCTATGTACATGAAAATGAATTTATAAAGCTCAGCATGGGAATGCCCGCCTCAGCTAGATCATGAAAATAGTATGAAAATACTGTATTGTATTGTATCTCATTACAGGTCTCCTCTCCAGCATTAGAAGAACTTCGGATCCTCCTAATAAAGCATTTCACCCGATAAACGGCCTCATACTTTAGGGGGCAACTATTATAGACATTTTTGTGCCTTACAGCTATAAGCATGAAATGTCCATAAACTAAGGGATCCTAAGTCCCTAAAGATGTTGTTCCAGCTCTTAAAGAAACAAGGTCAACAAATTACAGCTTCTCCCAGAAGTTCTCCACCAGAAACTGCTCAAAACTAGTCAAAACAGGATCATTTCAAGTGCTCCACTAGCTGGCTGCGTTGCAAAGCACCCAAATACACTGGCTAGGTGTGTTGCAACGCACTTTAATGCACTACCAGGGTGCGTTGAGCGGGAAATGACAAGTGGCAGAGTCATTCAACGAGGTGGAGAGGCAATGGAAGCTTCCAGAATCTTCTCCAATGACGCTTGCCTCACTGAATTCGACCAGTGATGAGTAAGAGGCTCTCAGTCTCCAAGTGGAAGCAAGAACTGACAGAGAGAAGCCACTAATCAATTCATGAGCTGAATCATCCTCTTTGCATACATCTATATATGGATCCCTCACCAAGAGATCCAGAGGCTGGAATTTTGTACATTGCAGAGAATTGCTGTTGGTTTTGTGATTGATATCAGAGTATTGGGTGATTTATGCTTTGTTGGAGGTGAAGAAGGGATTCTATGCTGGGAGGCTGATGCTGGATCAGGACTCATCGGTTGTAACTCCTCCTGGATCTTCTTGTTTTATCAATAAAACTACTTGAGTTTCTACTACATGCTTGTATATCTGATGTGTGTTATATTTGTATGTTTAGCTTAAATCTGATCCTAAGATTTTTATGAACATAAATCTATGTCTTTGTGTAGTTTCTCTCTTCTGTGAACTTGCAGGAACTTGGTGACGCTGGGCAAGTGAGGGAGCAGATCGGTGGAAGCTGGCAAAGAGAGGATAGATTGGATCGAACAACTAGCGCAAGACACAGGTCGGTTCATCTTAATCATCTTTGTTTATAGTTCATAAAGAAGAATACAAGAGTAGTTTTCCTTGTTTGTTTCTGAGGTCTCTGTCACAACCCTGTGGGATAGGGTCGTTCTGAATAGACACTTTTCCCGAAAACAGGTATGAAGGGGATGACTATGGTTTTGGGAATTTAAGGAATAGGATTTCAGGGATAGTGTAAAGTTTGTGTATGTGAGGTATGGTTTGGGAGCTTTATGTGTGGGAAGAGGGTATATGTAGGATAGGGTTTATATGGGGGTAGGGTTTAGGGATAGTGTTGATGATGTAGGGAGAGGGAATGGGATTTTTTCTAGGGATGAATGGCAAAGATGAGGTAAGTAAAACAATGGAGAGGATGATAAAAACTAGGGTTTTAATTTTATGAGTGAAAGAGTCACCAAGACTTGATGAAAACCCTTTTCAACAAGAAAGATAAATGTACTTACTTGAAAAGAGGTAACTTGAGAGTTCTGAGGAAAATTGAGTGATTTTGGAGCGTTTTGGGGCTTGGCTGCCAGGTGCATAGCGCCAGTGCAAATTAACAAAGGAAAACCTTGCCAGGTGTGTAGCGCCTCCCAGGTGCGTAGCACCTTTTTGCAGACCAGTTTTGAGGGCCTTCCTAGTGTCCAAATTGGGTGCACGATAACTTGTTGGAAATATTATTGAGTCTACTTTCCAACACAACTTGAATTTTTCAATTTGGAGTTCATTTGCCCTGTCAAAAGTCAAATCTCCCAAGACTGGTCAAAATGTGCAAAATGAGGCTGCCTAAAGGAAGAGTGTTGTTGCAGTTAACTTTTGAAGGTCTTCCTCAACTCCAAATTGAGCTCATGATAGCTCATTATAAATCTATTTGTGTCTAGTTATCATTTGACTCATCAAGAAATTCATTTGGCCAACCAAGCTAGGAGAAATCTTGATTTGCCCAAGGTCACTCTAGAGGTACATCAACCCCTTGAGGCAACTTTATTTTTGACATTTATCTACAACCATGACACCTCTGTAAAAAGTGAAGGATTTTTTTCTTCCTTGGCCTATTTTGGAAAAAAACCTCTCTCACGTTTTCCAAATTCATCTTTTCTTGCTCAGAAACATCATTTGAGTAAAACCTACCCCAATGTGTGGAACAAGGGTTTTGTCGAAATGAAGTGAAATGAAGGGGATAAGGGGCTTCTAAATTATTGAGAAAATTTTGGGAAGTATGGAGGGATGTTAAGAAACAAGAGAAAGTGGAATTTCAAAGATTGAGTGAGGGGAATGGGTCCAAAAGGGAAAAACACAGGCCTAGCCTAGAAAATTATCAAATTGTAGCAAGAAACTAGGGTTTGTGTGAAAATGAGGAATTTGAGGGATATCAGTGATGGGAAGTGTTTAATAGGGTACATTAAGTATAGGGGAAGGTGTATGAACATTAGGATACAATATTTTTTATGATGTTACCATCCAAGAGAAATTACCTTCAAAACCCTAGGAGAGGGAAATGAACCTTACCTAGGCACAACTAAAGCACGAACAAGGTGTAAAATGACCCATTGGAACCTGACATGATGATCACAACCCTCTAAATGATGGTATACTCAGCTGAATGGTGACATGTACCGACATTTGGACAACTTTGAAAGGAGTGAAAACAAACCCTAGACCTAATACCTAGTGACCAAATTTTACTTGAAGATTCTCTGAAATGACAAAATTTGACTGCAACATCCTAAAACTACTTTGTAAGAGCATATTTGATCACTAGTGGAAGGCTTTCAAAGAATGACACTAACAGGGTGAAGAAATAATCGGGTTTTAGCATTAAAGTCAAACCCGATAGATTATTAATTGGTGGTTTATATTTCCTATCAGGTCTGTATGGGAGTCAACGGAGCGGTGAAAAGGCAGACTCGATATGATTTATTTCAAACAAGTTTAAAGTCTCATGAATTCCAAAGGATCAGACCATTGACTGAATGAATGATCGGAAGGTTCACGCACAGCTAAGGCAGACCTAATGGGTTTACGAATCAAAATGTTAATTCTTTTCAGTTCCGTGGCAAACTAATGTTCCATGTAAATTAGCCAATTCCGCTGTTTCCGCAAGATAATCAGAATTAGCGGTGGATGACTAAAATTCCAAAGAAAGGTGATTGGTCGGGTTTTCTTGTGTTTTGGCCAATCAAAATGTGCTCGATACATACGTAAGCCCAGGTCCATACACGGGGTTTGAGTCAAATACAGTTTATTATGATTAAAACGGTTTAATCATTGTTAAAGAATCTAGAGAGACTTCATTAGCAGCCAAGCAGCAAAGCCGAAAAGCTAACTGTCATCATCATTTTTTAACTTCCGTTACTTCCTATTATTCTATCTTCTCTAGAATGATGTGTCTTTTACCCTCTGTGTAATGTTCTGTAATAATTTTTACTCTAGACAGTTAGGAAAATAGTTAAGCAGTTTGATAGTTTTGGTGATCACCAACTGTCTTATAATGTATAAAAAGAGGAAAATTTAGAGAGAAGGGGTTCGAATTTTGGAGAACCTGGAGACAAGACCACTGAATTCTTGATACAACTGTTGATTAATGAAGAATTAGAAGTTTTCCATTCATTGTTGGGTATGATTTTCTATCTTCTCTATTATGTGTCATCTTATGTTTTCTTCCTTTAAGTATAGTAATTGAAGAAGCAGGTTTTTATTTGCTTGTGTAAATAAAGTTGAAATCCCTTAAAAGAGTGCTCATATACTTGAAGTTTTCACCCCTACGATTCTTCTAAGTTAGAGATAATAGTTTCTGTGTAAGAAAACATATTATCTATAACTTCAAGTGTCACAAATAATAGATCCCATGTTAAATAGAATATTGTCTATGACTTATTCAAGCTTTCTTCATTCATCATTTATATTCAACAATCAAATGGCATTCTGATATTTCCTTGTCACCTAAGTATTGAGGGTTAAGAACCATATTTTCCAGGTCCTTCATTTGAGAACACAATATACAATTAAGTGACAAACAAATAACAAATAAATGACAATCATTATAATCACTAATGTCTTAAGCACAATTTCTACACAGCCAGGAAATTGGTTTCTTAAGGTACAACATTTGGCATGAACTAAGTTCATTATCTGGGATACATTATTGATGAAGAGGGGGTGCATGTGGATCCATCCAAGATCTAATTCATTCGGGATTGGCCATCTCCAACCACTCTGACAAAGCTTCGCAGCTTTTTGGGTGTTGCCAACTTCTACCGCAGGTTCGTGTTGGGATTTTCTCATATCACTTGGCCCTTGAGTCAAGTCACCAAGGGAGGAGCAAAAGAAAAATTCTTTTGTTTTGAATCTCAATAGAAGGCATTCACAGAGTTGAAACATCGCCTCCGCTTAGCACCAGTTCTTGCATTACCAGACTTGCAACAACCATTTGAGATTGAGACAGATGCCTCTGATTATGCTATTGGGGCAATCCTTACTCAACACGGGCATCCAGTGGCATATCATAGGGAGACACTTTCAGACACAGTCTAGAAGTATCCCACTTATGACAAAGAGATGTGTTCGATTGTACAGGTCTGCTGACAACGGAAGAATTACATTTTGGGGAAGGAAATGGTCATCTAAAAATACCAACAGTCCCTGCAGTTCATATAGATGCAAGGGAAGTTGTAGAATGATCACCATCAGAAGTGGTCCACATACTTGCAATAGTTCCATTTGAATATCAAGTATAAGAAGGGCAGCACCAGTAATGTTGTAGATTGCCTCAATCGACCATCGATCATGGTGTTAACCACTGTGCTCAATTCTTGTGGGCATGAGACTTCTGATTGGCCACTTCTCTACAAAAGCGACCCATAATTCGGCCACACATACTAGACACTCTTGGAGGGTCAGCATGTTCCAGATTTTCACCTCCAGGATGCCCTATTATGCCACCTAGGTCACCTTTGTGTTCCTTCAAGCGAGCGTGCCAAGATGATTTGGGAAGCACACTACAGTCGGGCTACTGGAAATTTCAGGGTCGAGAAAATGGTGGTAGTATTGCAGAAGTATTTCTATTGGCTGAATCTTTGACAGGATGTCAGGAAGTACATCAGATCCTGCACTACCTGCACCATTGCCAAATCGACCATCAAGAAGCAAGGCCTCTATACTCCGCTGCCTACCCCTAGTCGACCTTGGGAATCCATCTCCATGGATTACATGTTGGGCCTTCCTTCTACTAAGCATGGAAACGACTGTGTTTTTGTGGTCGTTGATAGGTTCTCGAAGATGGCCATTATGGCAGCCTGTAAGAATAATATCAAAGCAGAAGCCACTACTAAACTCTTCTTTGAACGGGTGTGGGTACACTTTGGGATCCCACAGTCTATCATCTCAGACCAGGACAATAGGTTCCTCAGTACATTTTGGTCTAGTCTCTGGTGGATGATGGACACCAAACTCACTAAGTCCATAGCCTTCCATCCCAAAACTGATGGCTAGACGGAGGCTATCAATAGGATGATCGTACACATTCTGTGCATGTACAACTCAAAGCATCCATTCACATGGGATGAGAGCCTCCCCTATGTTTAGCACAACTATAATTGGGCTCTCCACAGCTCGACTGGCCACAACCCTTTTCAGGTGGGCTTGGGATTCCAGCCACTATGTCCCATTGATGTGGCCATGCCATTTGTAGCTACTCAGGTAGATTCAACTCATGTCCAATCTGAAACAGATAAGGCAAACAACTTCATTGAGAAAATCCAACATATCCGCCAATAGGTCCATGAAATTCTAGAGAAATCAAATGCCCAGTACAAGTAGCAACATGATCAACATTAGGTGCCACACAAGTTTCAGGTGGGCAACAAAGTCTCGTTTCATTTGTAGAAGGAATGCCTTACCTGAGCCTATCAGAAACTTAGACCACTCCGATATGGTCCTTACACCATTACCAAGGCTGTGGGAGACAATGCATTTGAGCTCAGCATTCCCCCATTCCTTGGCCTGCACCTAGTGTTCAATGTGGACCTCCTTAGGCCATACTTTCCACCATTACTAGACACATTTGACATTGCAGAACAGCTCACAACAATAGAGTTAAATCCAAATTGCATGGAATAAGCTGCAATTGATCGAATCACGGACACATAGATAAAAAACACTCACCAGCAGAAGATTCAACTGTATCGAGTTGTTAAAGCAGGCCAAATCTTTCACCAGGGAAAGTGGCTCACCAGGGACCAAGTTCAGCAGAAGTTTCCTCATCTTATGGAGGAACTCAACAAAATGGGGACCATTGCTTCCTAAGGGGAGAGGAATGATCCAGGTGGATATTGGTGGCCACCCACCAATTCCACTTGGACCCCCACCATTGTTTCTTTCAGTTTTTTAGTTTACTTAATTGTAGCCAAATTTACTATTTTTAGCAGTCTTTCAGGTCCTAAACTTTTGGAGCCGTTTTGAGGCCCTAAACGACCTTTTTTGGAAAACCTGGTAGCAACAAAGGTCCATGGCCAAAATTTTCCCTTCCCAAATTTGTATTCCTCATATAGATATTTCTAACGAGGTATTGTGCGTGTCAAATGGAGATCATATGCCAAAGTTATGACCTCGGGAAGTTGATGTACCAATTTACCCAAAATGGAGCCCATAGTTTGGCGCTTCATCTCCTAGGGTTAGGTTTTTGGATGTTTGGGGTTTTCCATTGTTTCTCAACAACAAATAGGCCTTCGAGCCTCATTGTAAGACAGTTCAAAGGCATGTAGCCACCACATCTCTTCTCAGAGATAAGCTACCATCGCCCAAGCTAGTTTATTTCCATTTCTATTTGTAAGCATATTTCAGTATTTTACAGTAATGAAATGAAGTATTATTTCTGCTGCATCTTTGTATGTATTATTATACCTGTAATTTGTTTGTTCCCTTTTAAGTGGTATCAAAGCGGTCTACTCTTTCTCTGTTTTTCTTTGCATGTCCCCAATGAGGTCGGGATATAAGGAGTTAGGGCTTGAACTACTCAAACGTTTGCAAGACCAGCTTCGCAAATCTCGATGGCCTCCCATGGCGGATGAAAAGAAAGACGAGGGGATAGGAGATCCGGTCAAAATCTTGCTCAAAGAGGCCCTTGAGCAACAAAGGAACGCGACGATGAACAACTTTACCCAGATCCTTAAGCGGCTACCTAAGGGTGACACATCTACTTCTAGCAGCTACTCTGGAAGCTCCACACCCTTTAAGGTACAAGTTAACTTTGACATTCCCATATTTGAGGGTCAAATAGAAGTAGACACCATAGATAAATGGTTAAATCTGCTAGAAGGGTATTTTTCTGTTCATGATTTTTCCGGCCAGGAAAAGATTACTTTCGCCCTTCTCAAAGCTGCCCCCACGTTAAGGATTGGTGGGAAACCTACTGCAAGTAGAAGGATGAAAGTATGGCCTCACTATTTTTAGTCACACCCACTTGGAATTGATTCTGAGCTGTCATGAAGGAGCAGTATTACCTTGTCGGAAACTATGAGGATCAATACATAAAGTGGACCACGCTGCGGTAGGGAAGGGACCAAGACATGCCAGAGTTTAATAATATTTTCCATACCCTTCACACAAAGTTGGGTATTAAGGATTCGGAGCAGCATTTGGTACTCAAATACTGTGGCTACCTGCACAGGTACATCCAGGACGAAATAGAATTCCTTAACATCTCCTCGCTCGACATGGCCTATGGATATGCCGAAAAGATCGAGAAAAAGTTTAAACAAAAGAAGTGAGACTTTGGATCTGTGAATTTGAAGCAAGGAAAGGTGCCCCCAAATTTCAGAACAAAGGAAAAAGCCAAGGCGGGGCGGATCAAGACAACCCACCAAAGCAACAAGAAAAGAATAGCGCCGTGAAGCTGAAAAAGGACACAGGAAAGTGGTGTGAGTTCCATATGAGCTCCACTCACAACACAAGTGAGTGTCAGGTCAAGCACTCACTAGTGGTCGAGCTAAAGGTTTCCGAATCAGATGCATGTTCCGACTCTAAGTCAGAACCTGACAAGGGGAATGACAAAGGGAAGCGGATTATTGATGCGGAGTGCAACGCTACCGTTGCCACCATGAAGATCCAAAAGGAGGAACCCGAAGATCTAGAGGAGGATGAGCACTTCTTCCACTCCTAGATGTGGGTAAAGGGCTCCCCGCTACAATTCATTGTCGACAGCGGAAGACAAAATAACCTCATTTTAGCAAAGGTCGTGAAGCGGTTGGGCTTATCGACCATAGCACATCCACAACTGTACACCATCGAGTGGCTTCACCAAGGACGGGATCTTCGCGTGAGCCAGCAGTGTCGCCTTCCATACAAAATCAAGCCCTTCACAGATGAGGTATTATGTGACGTTGCTCCCCTTGATGTTTGTGATGTATTATTAGGCCAACCATACTTGTGGAAGCAACGTGCTATGTATGAATTAAGGCCTCGTGCTGTTATTGTTAGTTTGGGAAATAAGTTGTACAAGATACTGGAGGTAGTACCGCCTACCATAATCTCTTTGGTTACTACAAAACAATGAAGTAAACTCATTTCCAAAATAAAGAAATTTGTTTTCTCGATGATACGCCCTCAAGAAGAGAAGAAGATGGTGGCCACGACCTCCAGACAAGGCCCCTCCACATGACAACTACAGATGGACAAGGTTGTAGAGGAGTACGAGGACATCTTCACCTCACCCACAGGGGTTCCACTGCACTATCAGGTCAAGCACTCCATCGATTTAACCCTCAGTGCATCGCTATCCAATGGACCAATCTATTGGCACTCTGTTCTAGAGAACGATGAAATCAAGAGGCAAATTCAAGAGCTATTGCAGAAAGGTCACATCTGACCGAGTTCATCACCCTGTGGGAGCCCGATCGTGTTGGTACAGAAGAAGGATGGGACTTGGAGATTCTGTATTGACTATCAGGTGATGAACAAGATCACTATCTGGAATAGGTACCCGATCCCACAGATTGATCACCTTCTAGACAAACTGAAGGGTGAAAAATATTTCAGCAAAATCGATTTGAAGTATTGATCAAACCCTCCGATGTGTGGAAGACTGCCTTCAAAGCCAAGGAGGGCCTTTTTGAATGGTTGGTTATGCCTTTCGGCTTGATGAATGCTTATGCAACCTTCATGAGGCTAATGGATGACATCTTGCAGCCATTCATCAACTTGTTTGTAGTAGTATACTTGGATGACATCCTGATTTTCAGCCAGAGTTCAGAAGAGCACCTCCACCACATCCAACAGGTTCTCTAAACACTACGGCAACACAAGTTGTGTGTCAATTTGGAGAAATGCACTTTCGGCATGACCCAAGTTCAATATCTGTGATACATTATTGATGAATAGGGGGTGCATGTGGATCCATCCAAGATCCAAGTCATTCGGGATGGGCCATCTCCAACCAATCAGACAGAGCTCCACAGCTTTCTAGGTCTTGCCAACTTCTACCGCAGGTTCATGTTGGGATTTTCTCATATCACTTGGCCCTTGAGTCGAGTCACCAAGGGAGGAGCAAAAGAAATGTTCTTTTGGTTTGAATCTCAACAGAAGGTATTCATAGAGTTGAAACATCACCTCTTCTCAGCACCAGTGCTTGCATTACCAGACTTGCAACAACCATTTGAGATTCAGACAAATGCCTCTCACTATGCTATTGGGGTAGTACTTACTTAGCACGAGAATCCAGTGGCATATCACAGTGAGACACTTTTGGTGAGCACCAGTATTGCAGCAATAATGCTGCAACTCTTGGGGCTTCCTACTTTACTTTTATCAACCCAGTAGTTCGTAACAAACTTGGAAGTGATGGTGCTGTATGCATAAGTACTAGCTCTTACTGTAGGTTGTCACTTGGTTAGCTGGCGCAAGATCACTACGAGCTCAAGAAAAATTCTATGAGTTTCTAGAAGAAGCTTTTAACTATGATGAAAGAGAGCTAACTCTACAGAGTCTATTCCACTTGCAGAAAAATAAAGAAGACTGAAGTGTAACGCAAACCCTAATTTTTCCAACTAACCCTACTTTTGTAGGAAAATAGATGAAAACTGATGAAATGAGTGCCATTGACTAATGAAAAGGTGAATTTCATCTATTCAAGCTACTTCTAAAAGGAAATGAGAAGAAAACATCTTTTTGTGTTTTTGAGTGTTTTTATGTGAAATTATTATGCTCGGAATTTATCTATTTGTGATTGTGGCAGAGGTTTGGTGGCGATGGAAGGTGGATCTGGTTTTTGCAGGGGTGTAGGAAGGTGTGGAGGAGTCCTAAGAAGACTATAGCACCTTTCTAAAGACTTCCCTTGCAATCAGATTTCGAAAAATCACTTATAGGAAATTCTACAGGAGGCTGTAGGGGATCTATAGGAGAATCTACAGGAGGATGTCGAGAATTATTTTTAGAGGTTTTAAGAGTGGAAAAATGGTGGAAAAGGGTATCTGAAGGCTAGAGGGGTGTGTTGAGGTGTCTAAGGCTTAACAAGGAGGATCAGGAAAGAAAATGATGGTTGGATTTGTTCAAATGACGAGAGGAAAGCTTATGGAAAAAGTGCAGAAATTACGACAAATTTGTGAAGGACTGTGAATGACTTATGAAACCTATGGGGAATGAGATGATTTTGGTTGCTTTATTGATGTATTGTGATCTGAGGTGTGTTGTAAGATATCTACACATCTAACTACTGAACTGAGCAAGAAAAATACTAGCTACATCAAGAAAATAGAACCATATCTCTTGTTAACCTAATTTCTGACCTAGAAACATGAAGTGCTAAACAATACCCTTTGAATAGAAAAGCTTGCAATGAGACTTATTATAGAAACAAGAAATAATCTTGGAAAAATGAATCTGAAGTAACACTTGAACTTTTCAAATCAAATCATCACACTAGAGATTGCATGGAAGAAGCAAAACTATGTTTTTGGTGGCAATAGTAGTGCTTTGACCTCAAATCATGGTCCCAAGAAGGGAGAAAGGAGATCAAGGCTTGCTATTGGCTGTTTTGAATCTTAGCCTATCATTGTATCAACCTACTTCAGCAACTGAAATAAAAACAGCTATGCAAACTATCAAAAACAACCTATGCTAAATAAGGTAAAATGAATCTATGTAACAGAAATTAACTCATGAACTGAAGCAAAAACATATAAGTACAAAGCAAGAGGTGTTGGGCAGCTTGGGCCAGGCCCTAGCCCAAGAGCTTCATCCCTCTGAAAGAAATCAGTGCTGACTCAAAAAATATGTCATCTCCATTATCAAAATAAAAGTCACATTACATGAACTGTTCACAAAAAAAGCTCGAAAATGAGTTGAACAAGAGCTGCACAAAAGTACAAAAATTCTACTAATAACTGGCTAACCTACTGAGGCTCTAAGCCCCCTTACTTATACAAATGGAATCCTTTAACAACCCTCCTAAAATCAAGGAGCTCAGCTTTCCAAAACTGCAGATAAACAACAGTCCCTTCTTTACTTGCTTCGTTTGCCCCTTGGATGCACTAATGTGGCTACTTGTGCTTCGAGTTTCTGATGGAGAATTCGAGGTAAGGGTTCATAAATTAAGGGGACACCCCCCTACAAATGCTCTTCCCTGTTTTCCTTGAATATCGGCTGCCAAATGCTCATAATCCTTTGACTTTGTCAAAATTGACCAAAAAATCTGCATAAAGCACACATTAGACTTCATGGCATAATGACTAACCCAATTCACTCTATTAGCATAAATATAATAAAAAACATGGAATAAACTAATCATAATGGTGGATTAAGTCGAATTAAGAGGCAGAATGAGCCCATATAATTATCCATTTATGGGGCTCATCATCACCCCCCTACTGAAAGTGTTGCTCATTATCTTAGCAACTAATCTATCTCCTCATCCTTGATGGCCTCCTTGACATTCCATGCTTCAGATATGAGATCCTCTTCCCTATCATGGAATCTAGCTTTGGCATCCAACTTCTCCCACTACTGCTTTTCTTCTTCTTCCTTTGTGCCTTCTAGTAGTCCTAGCAGCAGTGGAGGTCTTAGCTTCAGACCAATCCAATGGGCCTTCAGACTTTGCATATAGTGCTTATACAGGGGCACTCTTCTTAGTGCTTCTCTCATTCTGTTTGGGGAGTGGTACTCCCTGATCTGTAGGCTGTGGGGGAGTGTGTTCCACCTTCTCATGCAGGCATGGATGCAATCTTCCCCAAACAACCTTTCCATGTCTTCAAAATGCACAACAGACTAAGCTTGCTCATTGATGTACTTAGGCACACTTTGAGGATTAGCTGCAAGTTGTTGGTGTGTGTAAATGAGAGCCATAAGGTCTGATGGTTCTGCTCTAATCATCAGAGGTTCATTTTGCTTTTTTTCCATCCTTTTCTGGATTTCTGCTGCCCTTTTCTCTTCACGGCTCATCCAAGATGCCATGGCCATCAGCTGCAAGTATCCTAACACAGCATTGGGGTCCCATAGGTTCATATCAGTAAGGGCCATGTTGTGTAAATAAAACTGTGCTAGCTTCGCTTTGTCCTTAGTTGAACTATGGTCACATAGATCCATGATTTGGTCGTAATCCTGAAAAGGTATGGTGCCTCTCTAGGCTAGAGTCTTGAATTGGAACTAGAGCCACTGATCTTTGAGGTATACTGCATATGATTTGGCTAGCTGCCTGCACTGTAGTGCCTCCATAGCCCAGCTGGCCATGCAGGCTAATTGGGCTTCCCTTTCCTGTAGTTGCCTTCTTAAGATCAATACCTCATTTTCTGCCTGGGGTTCCCTTTCCTGTTGCTGTCTTATTAATATCTCACTTTCTGCCTGGGGTTCCTTTTCCTGCTGCTGTCTTCTTAAGATTAACAACTCATTTTCTGCCTGGGGTTCCCTCTCTTGTAGTTGTTTCTTTAACCTTTCATTTTCTTCTTCCAATTGCGATCTCCTAATGCCTTCTATATGCCTTACAGTGCTTAATTCTTTGCCCATCTCTCTCAACTTGTTTTCCATGTGCCCAATGTCTTCCACCCCTTTTGATTTTGCGATCTGCATCCACCTATGGCTTCTGACCCTTTCTTTTTCTAGCTCAAAGAAGAGCGGGACTGCAAATTTCTGAGGGATAATTTTTCCTCCTTCAAGAAGGTTGTAATAAGAGCCCAAATTAGGCTATGGGTCAGGTTCTGGTATCTCTTTTGCCTTATCTTTCTCCTTGGTCTGCTCTTCTGCCTCTTTCTCAAGTTTCTCAGTCTCCTGTAGCTTTGTCCAGGTCTCCTGTAGGGCAGTCTGTGCCTCCTGTAGGATAGTTTTAGAGTCCTGTAGTTTTATCCTTTCTTTCCAAGTGGAGGTCTTAGGACTTCCTCTCTCATAGGTGATGGGGGTTTTGGATGGAGATTCCTCCTTTTTGGTAGTAGGGGAATCTTCAATGATGATGGGCTCCTTTGAAGATGGCTGAGGCTTCCCCATCTTTATTCTGGTGCTTTTTCGAGCCTTGAAGTACATGGATGGTTGTCTTTTCCTTTTTCCTTTGGGCTTGGCTGGAGTACTAAGTGCAGCAAGAACAACTGCTGCCTCCCTTGCTAGTGTCTCAGGAGACACTTCTTCCTGCTGTGCTTCTTTTCCTTCATCTACTGTCTTTTCTGTTCCTGTTGGTTTTGCTTCTTCTGTCTCTGATTTGGTTTGCTCCTCTTCTTTCTTAGCTTCTGCTTTTTCTGTGGTAACCTTTTTCTGAACTGTCCTAGGCTTCTTCTTTTCGGTTCTAGGCCTCTTCTTTTTCTCTGCTGTGGTTTTACCCTTTTTTGCTTTTGATTCTTTCCTCTTTTCTGCTTTAGGCTCATCTCTAGTGGTGTCATTTTTATCCTTTTCTGTCTGGTTTTCTTCTTTCTCTGGTTGGGTCTCCTGTTATATCATCCTCTTTAGTCATGTTTCTAAAAATCTCCCAAGCTATGGGAATTGTGAAAGTGTGGAGGGAATCTTCCACCAGCAATTTAATTAGCCCAAGGTGAGCCAATTGGTCTGGAACTCCTACCTTCAATTTGATGCTAGATTCTATTAAGGATTGGAGGAGAAAATAGGGAACACTGAGTTTTTGAGGTGCAAGGACATCCATGCCATACCTCAATTCATGCAAAAGTATGAAATGATACCCATAAACTATGTTGTATCTTCCTTCACAAGAGATGTATTTGATAATCTGATAGCTGACCTCATCCCAGGGGTAAGGTATGCTAGTTCTCTTGATGCCATTCTTGTCTTCCACAGGGTACTCATTAGGTTGGAAAAAGGTTTTCCTGGCAACATGGCCCAGTGGTTTTTCTTCCTTGCTCCAAGGTAGTCCAAGTGGGAGACCGGTGTGAGTTCTATGGTTAGACCCATGAAACTGACAGTGGCATGGGTTTTTGAGTGAGGTTTTAAAGACAATGCAAATTCCTCTGTGACTTCATCATCATACCCATGAAACTTTTCAAAGAAAGGCATCCAATTTGCTCTAGTAAAGAGGGCTACCACTTCTGGATGTTCATGCAGCTTAGTTGAATTCAGAGGCTCCTTCCTCATAAAACCCCCTGTCATGATGTTTCAAATTCTGCTGGAATATTTCAGTTGAAGAGGGAGGCAGCAAGTTTCAATCCCGAAAACAGAGGAACAGCTGAGGTTTTCTTTCAAGAAACAGAGAGAGAGTTTTTGTGTTCTTTCTTTTAAACAAAAACAAATTGCAACTTTCCTTCCTTCCAAACTCGGTTCTCTAGACTTACATTACTTCTCTGTCTGTTTGAGGGAAACAATACCTTAAAAAATAGAGAACATACAGGACTGTGTCTTTCTTCTTACAAAACGTGCAGACTACCCAATGCAAATTCACTCTTTTCAGGCTTACTTTTCTAAAGTTGCATCATCTTTTTTCATTGGAGAATACCACGGAGGAGAAAGAGACAGTATTTCGGGCAAAGAGCAAATGGAGAAACTGTATATATAATTTCTTAAAAACACAGGCAGACTCTGTTCTCACTTTCCTTCCTTTTTCAACTCAATACCTCGCTTGGAATCACACCACCCTTTGTAGAGATAGAAATGCAGAGAGGGTCTACACAAAGCCTACCTCTTCGAGCTCGAATTTGCCATAAAATCCTAAATTTTCCTCTGCGATGCTGCTCACTGGCCCTCCTGTAGAAAGGCTCCTGTAGGACTGTGTTTTTGCTCTTATAGAGTCTGATAATGCTCCTGTAGAGCCTGATAAGTGGGTAGGTCCTGAAAATGACAGAATTTGACTGTTTCGAGGCTCTGGAGGTGGTAGGTAGGTTGCTACAGTCGAGAGCACGTCAACACAAATGAGAACAAAGGTGGTGAAGGCAGTCGACTACAGCGTACTTAAGCTTACGGGAGAGTTCTGCGGTGATGAGGTGAGGTGGTAGGAAGGGTATGTTACCCTCATTCAGACTATTGGTCCCCACTGCAGTGTCATCATGGAACTTTTATGCCGCCTGCCGCAATCATTTCCATCATTCCCGTTGGATTCCGCCACTACCTGTTCTGAGATTTTTTCGAGTTGACTGAACACACGTGCTGAGTGCACCTGCAGAGCACTGTTTGATCTGGACGAGGGTGGCCAGTTAGCTGGCCACCGATCTAGTTCAATCTTGACCATCTCATTTGTCCATGCAGTTTTTAAACTATACCCATGCAACAGAGGAATGGGTTTAGTCACTTACCTGTTAGTCGAGAATTGCATGCTACTATGATGTTGCATGCTTAGACTTTGGCGTTCTATCCACAGATTTCTGCTGCTGGAGCTGGTGGGCTTTGGATTGGTGGCTCAACTACCTTGTACAGGTGATCTTCAATCAGGATCTGGCTCCTTGAGCATTCTACACATCTGTGGCTGCACTGACCCTACCTCTGGAGCTCGATTTTTAAGGGGATCAGCTGCTATAGGAATCCTACAGGAATTCTTGTAGCTGCTTCTCCCTCTAAAACTTTTGGTTGAGGCTTGAGCAGGGACTTGAGAGGAATCTGAGGAAGATTCTAACAGTCATGGGAAAGCAGTTGGTATGCAATAGGTAAGAGTTAAGGATGCTGCTTGTTTATTTTTTTATTTTTCTAAAAAACCAAAAGAAACAAGATTTCTGTGTTTTATGTGCAGGGAAGAAAGAAGCGAGTGGAAATGTAGTGGTGTAGGTATGGAATGGAGGGTTATGAGGATGAATGACGATAGGATGTCCCACAGGCCTTCTGTGAAGGTTTCCAGCTTTTCAATTCCTTCTTTGACTTGACTTCGAGCGCTCTGTGATTTCTACAAGAGCTTCCTATAGAACACACAGTGCCTCCTATAGGATGCATAGATTTTAGAAAAAGCAATAGCAGGGGATGGAGGAAGATAGAAACAATGGAAGAGGGTTTAGAAGAGATGTAATCGGCTTGTGAGATGTCCCCCTTTCCTTCTTTGGTTCTCCTGCAACACACAATGCACTCAAGAAGAAGTTATTCTCTTTTTTTTTTTTTAAGAGACAGGTAGGGCGCCTCCAGGAGGTTTTCACCCTACCTGCTTGCTCTGGGCACCTCCAAGGGGAGGTTTTCACCCAGGGATCTTTATTCTCCCCATTTTTTTCTATTTTTTTTTAGGGAGTGGGTGGAGTGGAGGCAGAGACTTGCTCCACTACCAACACTATTTTACTCAATTTTTCAATGAATTCTTACTTAGAGAGGGGCTTCTTGTAGATTTTAAACCTATGCCCATTGACAAGGATGGGGATGGCTTCTTCATCGATGGTCCTGATCAGAACTGAACCATTGTCATTGCACTTTTCTACTGTGTACGGTCCTAACCATCTTGTCCTCAGTTTGCCCTTGAAATCTTTATACCTTGAGTCATACAACAACGCCCAATCTCCTTCTCGAAATTGCTTCTCTTTGAGGTGTTTGTCATGCCATATTTTCCTTTGAAGATGGAATACCTTTGTGTGGAGAAGGGCCTGCAATATTTGTTCATCCAATCCATTTAGCTGGAGTAACCTTTCCTTTTGTGCATGGATGAGATCTAGGTCTAGTTGAGCTGTCATCCTTAGTGTATTGTATTCAAATTCTATTGACAGCAAAGCCTTCTTCCCATAGACCAATTCATAGGGTGTGAATCCAGTGGTGGTCTTCCATGTGGTGTTGTAGGCCTAGGTGACCTCAACCAGTTGATCTGCCCAATCTTTTCTACTGTTGCTCACTACTTTGGTCAAAATTCCTTCTAGGGCTCTGTTGGTGACTTCCACCTGTCCATTGGCTTGTGGATGGTAGGGGGTGGAAGTCCTGTGCTTGATTCTGTGATGTGTGAGCAGGTCTTCAATTAGATTGGAGGTGAACTGACTTCCTTGATCTGTGACTAATTCTCTTGGATATCTGAACTTATAGAAGATGTTCTCCCTCAAAAACTCAGCTACTTTCTCTTCAGTTGCTACCTTAATTGCCCTTGTCTCTGCCCATTTTGTCAGATAATCGGTGCACACAATGATGTATTGTTTCTGGTTTGAAGGAGGGTTGATAGGACCCACAAAGTCCATGCCCCACTTCTCAAATGGCTCGAGAGTCACTTGAGGCTACAAGGGCATCTCATCCTTTGGAGTAGGTTTCCCCATCCGTTGACACCGATCACATTGGCTGATATACCTCCTCACATCTTGATGAAGAGTGGGCCAATAGTAACCTGCTTGCAGAATTTTGAAGGCAGTCCTCTTTGCTGCAAAATGTCCTCCACAAGGCCCATCATGACAGGTCAGGAGGATGTCAAAGACTTCCTCCTCCCTGACACATCTTCTCAGAATCTGATCTGGGCCAAGTTTGAAGAGATTGCCCCCAATCCAAGTGAAAGGGGCACTTTTCCTCACGATCTTGCTCTTCTCTTTGGAGGACAGGTGTGGTGGGAACTGTGCTGAAACCAAGTAATTCGCTATATCAGCAAACCATGGGGAGAGTACTGAGATAGCGAACAGGTGTTCATCTAGCATTTGATCATCCACCGTTCCTTCTTCACCTGCAGGCAGATTTAGTCTAGACAAAAAGTCAGCAACAACATTTTCCTTACCAGGTTTATCAATAATGGTTAAATCAAACTGCTGTAATAAGAGCAACCATCTAATGATACGAGCATTCACATCTGGTTTATTCATCAAATACCTAATTGCAGCATGATCAGTGTGTACAAAGGTCTGATAGCCTGTAATGTAATGTCTGAATTTATTTAAGGAATGGACAACAACTAGGAGTTCTTTCTCAGTCACTGTGTAGTTTAATTCTGCCTTTGACAAATTCTTACTTATAAAGTATATGGCATAAGGTAAATTTTCATCAATTTTCCCTAAGGCCGCCCCTATTGCTTTGTTCAAGGCATCTGTGTGAATTTGGAAAGAAAGGGCCCAGTTTGGACCTCTCAAAATTGGGGCAGTCACCAGTTTACTTTTCAAGGTATCTAAGGCTTCCTGATAATTGTTAGTCCACATGAACTCGACATCTTTTCCCAAAAGGCCAAACAATGGTGAGGCTAGCTTACTAAAGTCTTTAATGAATCTTCTATAATATCTCACTAAACCCAAGAAACTTCAGACATCCCTCACCTTTTGAGGAGATGGGACCTTCTGGATAATAGCTATTTTGTTGGGGTCTGCCTACAATCCTTGTTGAGATATTGTATGACCTAGCACGGTCCCTTCAGTCATCAGGAACTCGCATTTTTCTAGACTGAGGGACAGGTTCATTTCAATACACTTGTCCAAAACCTTTCCTAGGTTAGATAGAGCTTCCTGGAAGTTAGAACCATAAGGAGTAAAATCATCCATATATATTTCCACTACATCATGAACCAGTTTAGGAAAGATACTCAATACAGCTCTTTGGAAAGTGGGGGAGCATTGCACAAACCAAAAGGAAGGACCCGATATGAAAAGGTACCCCAAGGGCAAGTGAAAGTGGTCTTATCTTGGTCTTCCAAGCTGATTTGGATCTAATTGTACCCGTTGAACCCATCTAACACCTGATCTATGAAGGGCAAAGGAAAATGGTCCTTTTTGGTGGCTTTGTTTAGTTCCTGATAATCGACATAGATTCTCCACTTAGCATTTTACCTTGGCACCAACACCAAATGAAAGACCCATTCATTGTCGGAGATGGGGTAGATGAATCTTGCATCTAATAGCTTTTACAATTCTTCCTTGACAATGTCTTTAAGGGTTGGATTCATCCTCCTTTGGGGTTGTCTGACTGGTTTGCAATTTTCCTTAATGTAAATGTGATGAGTACAAACTGAAGGGTGCACTCCCTTCATCTCCTTATAGTTCCAGGCGAAGGCATCTAAATTTTTTTTCAATAAACCACACAGTTCCTTCTCCTGGGAGTTGGATAGGAGTGAATTGATTTTCAATGTTCTTTCAAGGACGAACTTTATATTTTTGACTCGAAGAGAGGTCGGGTCAGCCACACTGAGATCAAATAAAGGATTGACTTGGGTTTCTTTCACTAGCTCTTCTAATGGCAACATACTGGGGGGTGGATTTTGAATTAAGTCTTCAATGATATCGTCCTTAGTTTGTGGTTCCTCCCCCATGGTAACTTCTACTGCATATAGCGGTGTAGAATAGACTTCATCTTCATCTTCCTCCTCCAACCAGAGAGGTAGATCATGTTCTAACAATGGTTGGGCAGGAGGGTATAGGACTAACTGCTTGGACATATGCCCATTCTTGATTGTCATGTTCCTAGCTCGACAACTGATGTAGGCATCTGCGGTAGCCAACCAGGGTCTTCCCAGAATGAGAGGATACCCAGTGAGCTTTGCTTTCAACTGGAGAACCAGGAAATCAACAGGGTACTCCCAAGAATCGATAAAGACTATTACATCTTCCACAATCCATTCAAGGGTCACGTTGGAGCGGTCTACTAACTGTAGTACTATTGTGGTCTTTCTCAGGGAGCCTAAAGGTTGAGCTTGAGCATGGTGTCCTTTGTCATCACATTAATAGCAGCCCCCAGATCAATCAGGGTATGGGGAATCATGGTGCCATTGATGTGAACATCAACTATTGGGCTTCCAGGGTCTAGATACTTTAGAAAAATTGCCTACCCCAGCATTAGTCGGACAGTTGTCCTATGACATTGATGGTTGAGGCATCTCTCCTGCGCTTGCCTGGATGCCTGAAACACTTCTCTTTGATCATTTTGTTGTATATAGGCACATCCTTTATGGCTTGAAGAAGTGGTATCTTAACACATAACTGTTTCAATTCTCCCATAAGTTCAATTTCTTCTGGGGTAGGCTATGTTGTCCTGGATAATCTCTCAAGGAAAGGTGGAATTGCTTTTGGTTCACTTTTCTCTTTATCTTCCTCATCCTCCTTAGGGGGAGGCTGGTTATCTAGGAGAACCTTCCCAGATTGTAGGTTAATCTCCTAAATCTCCACAACATAAGTTGGGCATGCTGGTTCCCCACTATATGCTTGGTGAACCTATTTGTTATTTGGGTTCGGGTTTAGTTGAGCAGGCATTTGGGGTTGCCTTGGTGGAGCAGGAGGCGATGGTTGTGGTTGAGCAGGTGGTGGAGGCAAAAGAGCGGGAGGAGATTTATATTGGGGCCTCCACCCTTGATGAGATGGATTCCACTGAGGTTGTGGCTGAGCATAGGAGTGGAACGAATGAGTAGCTGGTTGAGCATGATATTGAGGTGGATATGACCAAGGAGGGGGTGTGGACTAGGAAGGATGAGCAGGGGGACCCCAAGAAGGCATGGAAGTGGCTTGATTGGGGTTGTAATATGCCTGGGATGTCCCTTGCATTCCCTGTTGGTAAGGTCTGGGTCCATGTGGCCTCCTTTGGTTCATGAAATAGAGTGGTTCAGTGGCTCCTTCGACCCCCTGGTATTAAGTCTGGGCAAGGAAGGGCACTTATTTGTAGGATGATCTTCTTCACAGACTAAACACACTTCTATAGAGTTCAATGGACACTCGTTCCTAGGATGCCTTCTGGTGCACCTAGGGCAAAAAATGGCCAAAGCCCTTTCTACTTCCTCTTGTTTCCTTTTGATATGCAAGGTATCCATTTGCATGGCAAGAGTCTGCATCATCTCGCTCTTGAAATCTTCCAGCAGATTTCCAAATTCTCCTTTAAGGGATGAATTGGATGAGGAGGTACTAGCTATGGGTTGACTCCCCCTACCTCTCTTTCTGGTTGCCCTAGAATGGTTTCTAAAAACAATCTTTATGTATTCATAAGGTAGTTGGTAGATGTCCCCCCTAGCCAGCAAATGGAGGGTGTCTAGAAGGTCTTCCATGACTCCTCTAAGTAGGACCAACTTCAAAGATTCGGGGTCAAGCGTGCACCTGGCCCTTTTATAACTGAGCTGAAACCTCTCTTCATAATCTTCCAAGGATTCATTGCTTTCCATGGTCATTCGTAAGATTTCTTCCTTGGTATCTTTTGACCTACAGTAGTCCCAATATTTGTTATTAAAGGCTTGTTGCATCTAAGCCCAAGTTGTGATGTTGTTGCCAGGTAATCCCATGAACCAGCACAATGCTGCATCCTTGAGGGTAGAAAGAAACAGTTTCAACTTCTTCTCATCTTCTGCATAGTCATAGGTTCGACAGATAACAACAAATTCAAACAAAAACATATCAGGATCTTTGGTCGTCAACCCATGGAAGTGAGGTAGGGTTGAAGGGCTTATGTTCTTCATTTTAGTGTCCCCATTGGTCTCTTGGATGGGAAATGTACCCTCTACTCTTTCTCCATTCCCCCTAATGTTTTTGTTTCAGCCATTGTCTCTGGAGGGATGGTTTCTTCCTCTTCTTCTACTATAGGATCTTCATATATCTCTGGTTGTTCACCTATAGGTTCTTCTGGATCACTGCCACCGAAGAAGAGAGAAGGGTGGCTTTGTGATGTGGTGGGGGTGTTGGGTAGGAATTTCCCTGAATTATCTCTATTCCTACGAGGCATGAAAGGGAATCTCTTTTTGGGTGGTTTTTTCCTTTTTTCTGCTTGTACCTACAAAACTAAAATTGATTGAACAAACAAATTGCAACTACTGAAATGAACTTGCTGAAATGAAATGGCAGAATTGAAATGAAAGCAAGGAAATGACTAATCTACTTACTGAAATGGAAATTGCAGAATTGAAATGAAAGCAAGTAAATGACTAATCTACTTGTGCTAGAATGGAAATTGCAGAATTGAAATGAAAGCAAGGAAATGACTAATCTACTTGTGCTGGAATGGAAATTTCAGAATTGAAATGAAAGCAAGGAAATGACTAATCTACTTTTGCTGAAATGGAAATTGCAGAATTGAAAGGACCAATCTACTTTTGCTGAAATAAACTACTTAGAAGAATGTTGCAGTAGAAAATAGAAGAAAAGAAGTAATCACAAAATACTCTGAAGCTTCCCCGTAACGGTGCCAAAAAGTGGTGAGCACCAGTATTGCAACAATAATGCTGCAACTCCTGGGGCTTCCTACTTTACTTTTATCATCCCAGTAGTTTGTAACAAACTTGGAAGCGACGGTGCTATATGCACAAGTACTAGCTCTTACTTCAGGCTATCACTTAGTCAGCTGGTGCAAGATCACTAGGAGCTCAAGCCAACTTTTATGAGTTTCCAGAAGAAGCTTTTAATTGTGATGAAAGAGAGCTAACTCTACAAAGACTATTCTACTTGCAGAAAAAGAAAGAAGACTGAAGTGTAACGCAAACCCTAGCAAACCCTAATTTTTCCAACTAACCCTACTTTTGCAGGAAAAGAGATGAAAACTGATGAAATGAGTGCCATTGACTACTAAAAAGGTAAATTTCATCTATTCAAGATACTTCTGAAAGAAAATGAGAAGAAACCATCTTTTTGTGTTTTTGAGTGTTTTTATGTGAAATTATTATGTTTGGAGTTTATCTGTTTGTGATTGTGGCAGAGGTTTGGTGGTGATGGAGGGTGGATTTGGTTTTTACAAGGGTGTAGGAAGGTGTGGAGGAGTCCTAAGAAGCCTCTAACACCCTTCTAAAGACTTCCCTTGCAATCAGATTTTGAAAAATCACTTACAAGAAATTCTACAGGAGGCTGTAGGGGATCTATAGGAGGATCTACAGGAGGATGCCAAGAGTTATTTTTAGAGGTTTTAAGAGTGGAGAAATGGTGGAAAAGGGTATCTAAAGGCTAGAGGGGTGTGTTGAGGTGTCTGAGAATTAACAAGGAGGATCAGGAAAGAAAATGATGGTTGGATTTGTTCAAATGATGAGAGGAAAGCTTATGGAAAAAGTGTAGAAATTATGGCAGATTCGTGAAGGACTGCGAATGACTTATGAAACCTATGGGGAATGAGATGATGTTTGCTGCTTTATTGATGTATTGTGAGCTAAGGTGTTTTGTAAGAGATCTGCACATCTAACTACCGAACTGAGCAAGAAAAGGCCTAGCTGCATCAAGAAAACAGAACCATATCTCTTGTTAACCTAATTTCTGACCTAGAAACATGAAGTGTTGAACAATACCCTATGAGTAGAAAATCTTGCAACGATACTTATTACAGAAACAGGAAATAATCTTGGCAAAATGAATCTGAAGTAACACTTTAACTTTTCAAATCAAATCATCACACTAGAGATTGCATGGAAGAAGAAAAACTGCGTTTTTGGTGACAACAATAGTGCCTTGACCTCAAATCATGGTCCCAAGAAGGGAGAAAGGAGATTAGGGCCTGATGTTGGCTATTTTGAATCTTAGCCTATCGCTGTATCAACCTAATTCAGCAACTGAAACAAAAACAACTATGCAAACCATCAAAAGCGACCTATGCTAAACAAGGTAAAATGAATCTATGTAACAGAAATTAACTCATGAACTAAAGCAAAAACATATAAGTAAAAAATAAGAGGTGCTAGTCAGCTTGGGTCAGGCTCTAACCTAGGAGCTTCAGCCGTCTGAAAGAAATTAGTGTTGGCTCAGCAAATATGCCATCTCCATTATCAAAATAAAAGTCACTTTACATGAACTGTTCACAAAAACAAGCTCGAAAATAAGCTGAACAAGAGCTGCACAAAAGTGCGAAAATTATACTAATAACTAGCTAACCTACTGCGGCTCTAAGCCCCCTTACTTATACAAATGGAATCCTTTAACAACCCTCTTAAAATCAAGGAGCTCATCTTCCCAAAATTGCAGATAAACAATAGTCCTTCTTTACTTGCTCGGCTGCCCCTTGGATGCACTAATGTGGCTACTTGTGCTCCGAGTTTCTGATGGAGAATTTGAGGTGAGGGTTCATAAATGAAGGGGAAACCCTCCTACAAATCCTCTTCCCTATTTTCCTCGAATATTGGCTGCCAAATGTTCATAAATCCTTTGAATTTGTCCAAAATTGACCAAAAAATCTGCATAAAGCACACATTAGACTTCATAGCATAATGACTAACCCAATTCACTCTATTAGCATAAATATAATTAAAAACATGCAATAAAATAATGAGAATGGTGTATTAAGTCTAATTAAGAGGTAGAATGAGCCCATATAATTACCCATTTATGGGGCTCATCAACTTTCAGAAACAGTCTGGAAGTATCCCACTTGTGACAAAGAGATGTATTCGACTGTACAGGCCTACTAACAATAGAAGCATTACATTCTAGGGAAGGAAATGGTCATCCACACAGACCACCATTTCCTACAGTTCATACAGAGGCAAGGGAAGTTGCAGAATGACCGCCATCAGAAGTGGTCCACATACGTGCAACAGTTCCATTTGAATATCAAGTATAAGAAGGGTAGCACCAATAATGTTGTAGATTACCTCAGTCAACCAATGATCATGGCATTAACCACTGTGCTCAACTCTTGTGGGAACGAGAGATCTGATTGGCCACTTATCCACCAAAGTGACCTAGAATTTGGCCACACATACTAGACTCTCTTGGAGGGTCAACATGTTCTAGATTTTCACCTCCAGGATGCCCTGTTATGCCACCTGGGTCACCTTTGTGTTCATTCAAGTGAGCGTGCCAAGATGATTTGGGAAGCACACTACAGTCAGGCTGCTGGTCATTTCAGGGTCATGAAAATGGTGGCAATACCACAGTAGTATTTCTATTGGTCATATCTTCGACAGGATGTCAGGAAGAAAATCAAATCCTGCACTGCCTGTGCCATTTACAAACCAACCATTAAGAAGTAAGGCCTCTATACTCCGCTGCCTACCCCTAGTCAACCTTGGGAATCCATCTCTATGGGTTACATGTTAGGACTTCCTTCTACTAAGCATGGAAACGACTGTGTATTTGTGGTCATCAACAGGTTCTCGAAGATGGCCATTATGGCGGCTTGCAAGAAGAATATCACAACAGAAGCCACTGCTAAACTCTTCTTTGAACGAGTGTGGGTACACTTTGGGATCCCACATTCTATCATCTCAGATCAAGACAGCAGGTTCCTCAGTACATTTTGGTGCAGTCTCTGGTCGATGCTGGACACCATACTCACTAAGTCCACAACCTTCCATCCCCAAACATATGGCCAGACAGAGGTTGTCGACAAGATGATCGTACACATTCTACTCATTTAAAACTCAAAGCATCGACGCACATGGGATGAGAGCCTCCCTTATGTTCAACACAGCTATAATTGAGCTCTCCACAGCTCGACTGGCCATAGCCCTTTTCAAGTGAGCTTGGGATTCTAGCCGCTATGTCCCATTGATGTGGCCATGCCATTTGCAGCTACTCAGGCAGATTCGGCTCTTGTTCAGTCTAAAACAGATAAGGAAAACAACTTCATTGAGCACATCCAACATATCCACCAACAGGTCCATGACATTTTGGAGAAATCAAATGCCAAGTACAAGCAATGTCATGATCAACATCGGGTGCCACACAAGTTTCAGGTGGGTGATAAAGTTTGGTTGCATTTGCAGAAGGAATGCCTTATCGGAGCCTATCGGAAACTCAAACCACTTTGATATGGTCCTTACACCATTACCAAGGATGTGGGAGACAATGTATTTGAGCTCAACATTTCCCCATTCCTTGGCTTGCACCCAGTGTTCAATGAGGACCACCTTAGGCCATACTTTGCACCATTACTAGACACATCCGACATTGCAGAACAACTCACACCAACAAAGTTAAATCCAGATTGCATGGAACAAGCTGCAATTGGTCAGATCATGGACACATAGATCAAAAACACTCACCAACAGAAGATCCAACTATATTGAGTTGTTAAAAGCAGGCCAACTCCTTCACCAGGGAAAGTGGCTCCCTAGGGACCAAGTTCAACAGAAATTTCCTCATCTCATGGAGGAACTCAACACAATGGGGACCATTGCTTCTTAAGTGGGGGAGGAATGATCTAGGTGGATATTGGTGGCCACTCGCCAATTCCACTTGGACCCCCACTATTGTTTCTTTCAATTTTTCAGTTTCTTTAATTATAGCACAATTTACTATTTTTAGTAGTTTTTCAAGTTCTGAAATTCCGGAGCCGTTTTGAGGCCCTAAACGACCTTTTTTGGGAGACGTGGTAGCAACAAAGTTCCATGGCCCAAAGTTTCTCTTGCCAAATTTGTAGTCCTCAGATAGATCTTTCTAACAAGGTATTGTGTGCGTCAAACATAGATCATATGCCAAAGTTATGACCCTGGGAAGTTGATGTACCAATTTACGCAAAATGGGGCCCATAGTTTGGCAATTCATCTCCTAGGGTTAGGTTTTTGGATGTTTAGGGTTTTCCATTGTTTCTCAACAATAAATAGGCCTTCGAGCCTCATTGTAAGACATTTCAGAGGCATGTAGCCACCACATCTCTTCTCAGAGATAAGCTACCATCGTCGTAGCTAGTTTATTTCCATTTCTGTTTGTAAGCATATTTTAGTATTTTACAGTAATGAAATGAAGTATTATTTTTGTTGCATCTCTGTATGTATGATTATATCTATAATTTGTTGCATTCCTATTTAAATCTGGACTAGTGGTATCAGAGTGGTGTGCTCTTTCTCTTTTTTCTTTGCATGTCCCCAACTAGGTCGGGATATAAGGAGTTAGGGCTTGAACTAGTCAAACCTTTGCAAGACTAGCCTCACAAATCCTGACGGCCTCCCATGGCAGATGAAAAGAAATATGAGGTTGCAGGAGATCCTATCAAAATATTGCTTGAAGAGGTCCTCGAGCAACAAAAGAACGCGATGATGGACAAATTTTCCCAAATACTTTAGCAGCTACTCAGGGGAGACACATCTGCTTCCAGCAACTACTCTGGAAGCGCCACGCCCTTTAAGGTACAAGTTAACTTTGACATTCCGATATTTGAGGGTCAGATAGATGTAGACGTCGTAGATAAATGGTTAAACCTGCTAGAAGTGTATTTTTTTGTTCATGAATTTTCCGTCCGGGAAAAGATTACTTGCGCCCTTCTCAAAGCTGCCCCCCACATCAAGGACTAGTGGAAAACCTACTGCGAGCAGAAGGATGAAAGTACAACCTCACTATTTTTAGCCGCACCCACTTGGAATTCATTTCTGGCTGCCATGAAGGAGCAGTACTACCCTATTGGAAGCTATGAGGATCAATACATAAAATGGACCACGCTGCGGTAGGGAAGGGACCAAGAAGTGCTAGAGTTTACCAATATTTTCCATACCCTTCGCACAAAGTTGGGTATCAAGGATTCAGAGCAGTATTTGGTACTCAAATACTAGGGTTTCCTACACAGGTACATCTAGGATGAAATAGAATTCCTAAACATCTCCTCGCTCAGCACGACCTCTGATATGTCTTCAATATCGAGCAAAAGTTTAAATAGAAGAAGTGAGGCTTTGGATATATGAATATGAAGGAAGGGAAAGGTGGCCCCAAACCGCGGAACAAAGGACAAAGCCAAGGTAGGGCAACCCAAGACAACCCGCCAAAGTTGCAAGCAAAGAAAAGCATTGCGAAGCCGAAAAAGGACACAGGAAAGTAGTGTGAGTTCCATAAGAGCTCCACTCACAACATAAGTGAGTGTCGGGCCAAGCAGTCACTAGTGGTCGAGCTAAAGGTTTCAGAATCAGATGCATGTTCCGACAATGAGTCAGAACCCGACAAGGGGAATGACAAAGGGAAGCAAATTATCAATGTGGATCCCAACGTTACCGTTGCCACCATGAAGATCCAAAAGGAGGAACCCGAAGATCTAGAGGAGGAGCATTGACCCACGATCTTTTGCTTATAGATGTGTTAAAGAATTACATGCATAAATTGTAGCTTAACATAGAAAACTTAATGTGCACATGAGAGAAGAGGAGAAACACATAAAGCATGAAAGAAGACAAGAAACCTGATAACAGAGTTTGTTCGACTTGGACTACGTCTCTGAGCCCTCCATACTAAAAAATGGCCAAGAAATGCAGAACTATGATGGAGAAATAGAAAACACCATTGCAATCGTGGCATTGAGAAATGCTGAAACCATATAAAATTTGTCAAAATCTAACAAAGTGAAAATTTGGCCCACCTGCAAAAATTTGCCTCGAACTACGTGCACTCTCCTCCTCTACCTCGGCACACTAATGAACTATGCTCAAATAAAAATTATGGTGGTAGACTTCACAACAAATCAGTTGTGGCACAGTGGTTATGGATCCAAATATTGTGGAGGAGGTCGGGCAGTCAAACCCCGCCTCACTTTTTTTACATAACAAAACTTAAATGGGAAGGGAGGTCAGGTTTGGCCTACCTTGGGCGGCCTGCCCACCTCACCTATCCTCTCTCCTTACGACGTTGTGTCTTCATTAATAGTCGGAGGGTGAAGGTTGGGTCCGTGCCCCAAGGGCCAACCCACCTTTAATGCAATGTTGTTTGTTTTTAAATGGGTTGGGTTCATGCCGCAAGGGCCGGCCCACCCAAAATTCTGCACTCAGTTATGGTGGGATGGGGGGAGGGGCTGGGGGTCATGGCCCGCCCCTCCAAAAATAAATTCTGTTGATTGATACGGTTTGGGGTGGCGGGGTTGGTGGCCCGCTACCCTTTTTTATAAATTTTTGTTATAAAAAAACAATGTGGCCATCTTTGAAAATCCTGATTTTGACCAAAGGAGTCATTTTAACTAGGCGACAATTTCACCTGGAATCTAGCTAGAGTTGGCCGGATTCCATCTGTCAAAAAAATTCCAATTTGTGTCTTCATTAATCTTGCCTAGTTAGCAAAAGTCAAGCCAACTTTGACTACCTCTATCTTCCTCATCCAGACTCGAATTGGAGTGTCGTTTGCATCGTTGGAATCAGGGCAATGAGCACTTCGATTTGATGTCAAGTTAATTGTCCTTCTACCACTTTGAATTTTGAGCCTTTTCCATGCCACTGGTGTCTGGAGTTCCACCTTGATCAATCCTTCCCATTGAGGAGCTTTTGGATAGCCAAAAGATTTATCAGTCAATTGGCAAGTGAGGGAATTGTTCCCTCACTCTTTCTTTTTCCAGCCATTTTGCCTTGCTAGGGTGCATCCCCTTGAAACCAAATCAAAGGTATTCCACATCTCCTCGCCGTGAAGTCCTGGTTCTTCTGTCAAGGATGATGTCTTCAGGTAACTCATCGAGATACTCTAGTGAAAAAGTAATCAACTGTAGGAACTGTGCCCACCTCTTTGGTGTCCATAATCAATGGTGGTTCATACAGCTTTAAGTTTTCCACATTCACTACGGAGTGCATTTGCACATATGTCGGCAAATCGAGACAAAAGGCATTTTTTCCAATCTTCTCCAAGATGGTGAATGGACCATACTAGATTGGTCACAACTTCTTCCTTTCTCCCTTCATCCTTTCCTTTCTGATATGGAATCACACTTTGTCGCCCACTTGAAATTGATGGTCGAATCGGTGTTTTTCAAGTCAAGTCTTGTACTGGGCTTAACTTTTCTCCAACTGCTCTTGTACTGCTTGGTGAATCAATTAGATCCATCGAATGAACTGTTGCACTTTGTACCTGTCATCACGTCCACTCGAGTCATCTTCCCTTCCCAAGACCATATCAAAAGGATCTTTTGGTAGGTAGCCAAAACATGTCTCAAATGGTGAATGATGCATAGATGATTGTACTACTTAATTGTAGGAATGATGCACATATGGAAGATGCTCATCCCACAACTTAGGATTTTTCCCACAATAGCCTCACAACAAGTGTACCACGGTGCGGTTGACAGCCTCTGTCTATCCGTTAGTCTTTGGATGGAATGCCATGCTTCTTTTCAACTTGGTGTCCATCATCTTCCACAAGCTGGTCCAAAAATCTAAGAGAAAGCGAGAGTCCTGATCTAACATAATCGATGTGGGCAACCCAAAATGGACCCAAACATGCTGAAAGAAAAGATAAGCAGTCTCCTCCATAGTGATCTGCTTTTTACAAGGCATTAAAATACACATCTTACTAAAATGGTCAACGACCAAAAAAAAATAGTCATGACTTTTTCTAGACAAAGGCAAACCTCCTACAAAATCCATTGACACACTTTCCCATGGATGACTTGGAATAGGGAGTGGTGTGTAGAGCCCAAGTTTTCTATTAGAGGGCTTTGAAACAGAACACATCACACATCCCTTTACATAGTGAGTTACAATGTTCTTCATATGAGGCCAAAAACAAATCTTTGTACATGACATAAAGTTTTTTCAACACCAAAATGACTAGAAACAAGGGAGGTGTGGGCCTCCCGGATTACATGTACCCTTTCTCCTATGGGTATTCATAATTTTCCAAGGCGATACAACAATTTCCACTGCAAGTGATAGTTGTCCACCTATGAACCATGGGTTAGTTTTGCATAAATCTCCTTAAAGTCATCATCGTTAGCATATTGTTTAGCATAACTTTCAAAAGATAATGAAGCATTATGCAAAATAACAGAAGCAGAAATAGGAGGGCGAGATAGCTTATCAACCACTTTGTTGTTAGTGCCCTTCTTATACTTTATTACCAGATGAAAATGTTGAAGCAAACCCATCCACTTGAAATGACGAGATTGCTGCAACTTGGTTTGTGATTGAAGATACTACAAGGGCTAATGATCCGTATGGATGATGGTATCCTTGCCAATCAGGTAGTGTTTCCACTTTTTCATACTCTGGACCAAGGCATATAACTCCTTGTCATAAGTGGGATAGTTTATCACAGCCTGAGAGAACTTCTCTTAATGGTAACATATCAAATTTTTTTGCTGCATTAGTACAACTCCCATGGCATATCCGCTAGTGTCTGTCTCAATCTCGAATGGCTGTTGGAGATCTGGGAAGGCCAAGACCGGCATGGTGCTGATCTTTTCTTTCAATGTTTCAAAGGACTTTTGTTGCTTTCCTCCCCATTGAAAGATTTTCTTTACACTTGTCAATGCGTGTAAAGGTGCTACAATAATAGAGAAATTGGCAATAAATATACTCCAATACTGTACTGCACCCAAAAAGTTGTGAACCTCGGTTACACTAGTAGGCTTAGGCCAATTTACAATTTCTTCAACTTTAGAAGGATCAATTTTTAACTGACCATGACCAACAATATGACCTAGGTAAACCAAAGAGGTTTTCCCAAACTCACAACTTGACAATTTTACATAGATCTTTTATTTTTTCAATACATCAAGCACTTTCTTCACATGGCATACATCTTCATTCCAACTTTTACTAAAGACAAGAATATCATCTAGATATACAAGAACAAATTCCTTAATGAAACGCCTAAAGAGATCATTCATGACCCTCATGAAAGTGGATGGAGTGTTGCAAAGTTTGAATGGCATCACCATCCACTCGAACAACCCCTGTTTGGTATTGAAGGTGGTTTTCCACACATCCTTCTCTACAATTCGGACCTGGTGATAACCACTATGCAAATCCAATCTGGTGAAATAAATAGCATTCTTTAACTGATCTAATAAGTCATCAATGCAGCGAAGAGGGTAACAATTTTTCACCGTAATTTTGTTTAGTGCTCGATAATCCACGCACACCCTCCATGTGCCATCTTTCTTCGGCACTAAGACAATCGGTGAGCCGCATGGAGAAGTTCTTGGTCTAATGACCCCTTGCTTCATTAGTTCCTGCACCTGATTTTTGATCCCCTCCATCTCAATGGTCGACATCCTATACATGCCAATATTCGGTAAAGGAGTGTCATGTTGCAAATGGATCTCATGATGGATTTCCCTCTTCGGAGGTAATCCTCTTGGTTCCTGAAACATCTCATCATAGTTAGAAATTAATTCACATAATTCCTATTTATGCACATGATCACAACCCTGGAAAGTATTGGATAATTCTGCATCTTTCCCCCTTACAACCATAAGCATGCAACCCTTACTCGAATTCACCAACCTCTTCATTTGTCCTACACTTACAAGGCTGGCATTGATTTTAGTTTGATGAGCCCTTACAATATATTCTACCCCATCTTTTGTGATTTGCTATTTGTTTTCATGATGGAAGAAGATTGCCTTTCTATCATATAGATATGGACTCCCTAACACCATGCCATAGATATCTAATGGTATCACATAAAGTTTTACCAAATCCACTAACTTAGAAGTGATCTCAAATTTAACCTTGCACTGCTTAGTTACAGTCAGTTTTGCTTTTTCATGTATCCATCCAAGTGGGTGAGATTTTGGATGTGGTTTGGTTTCTAAGCCTAGATTCTTTAGCAAGGACTCTGAAATTAAGTTTGCTTGGGAACCGGTGTCAAATAGAGTTTCCACTTTTGTATGATTTATGATAACTCTAATATGAAATAGCTCAATTCCATTTCATTCATTAGGAAGAGACTCATCTATTGAACTAGTACCTTCATGTGATTCAGAATTAACATGAGTTGTAAGAGTACCTTTTTTTCCTGTTGTTGTGATCAATACTTCATCTCCCGAATCGGATCCAAGGTCTTGCTGCACAGTTGCCACTGTCTTCTTCTTGCCTTTTCCTCCATACTTCTTTGGTCTCTTTTTCGAGTATAGTTTCCAACAATGATCGTCGTCATGACCTTCATTTTTTGCAGTGAGTGCAATAACGTCTTTCTCCTTCATCTTTCTTGGTTGATGCCGTCCTCTTCTCCTTTCCTTTTCCTTTCACTTTGGGTTTTCCATTTGGAGGTTTGAAAGTTGGCTTCTTGAAATGATCATCTCTTTCATTTTTTCCCCTATTCTCAAGATGGATGGCCTTTACACTGGCCGAGTCAATAGTAGTTGGTTCAAACAATAATAATGAATGTCTAAGGTAACTATGTAATGATCCAATATACTTAGTTACTACTTCAGGTGAGTCAAGTGCAATGCCAAAATTAAGAGCCTATTTTCTAAATTCCTTTGTAAAGATTTAAACATCCCAACCTCTGCCTTGCCTTAATCATTGCCAATCCATTAAGGCTTTTTGTTTATAACCCAAGGGATAAAATTGTTCCTTTAATGCAGAAATGAAACTAGGCCATGAGGAAAGAATATTACCCACACTCTTACTGCTTCGCAATTTGCTCTCCCACCAGACGAGAGCGGTGCTACTCAGCCGAAGAGAGGCCAACTGAATCTTTGCCTCATCCTCTTTGATCTGCTGAATCCTGCAGTATATTTCAATCTGCCTAATCTAGTTATCAAGCTTTTCTGCATTACTTTCACCGTTAAACATGGGAAGATCAAATTTGACATCTAATTTAAAGAAAGGTTTCTTAGATGCATCCCTTGAATTTCTATGATGATGGTGATGAGAGGAAGAAGAACTTTCACTCGTGGAAGGAGAAGGAGGGGGTTCTTCTTCACCATTTCCACGCACTGAACCATTATTGTGGTATCAGAGCACCAGTAATGCTACAGCTGATGTCAGGAGGGGATTATAACTCTACAGGCACATGGAAAACTCCATTAATTTGGTTAGTTAATATTTGGTATCTAATTTTTTTATTTTT
This sequence comes from Pinus tabuliformis, assembly GCA_031772625.1. Classification (NCBI taxonomy): domain Eukaryota; kingdom Viridiplantae; phylum Streptophyta; class Pinopsida; order Pinales; family Pinaceae; genus Pinus; species Pinus tabuliformis. Next base: position 575,148,969 of record CM062819.1, read on the forward strand.
TTATTTATCAGATTAAAAATAAAAAAAAATTGCTTCAACTATTTGTGGTGTTGGGAGTTTGAATCTAAGCATTGGAGTAGCCCATGTGAATTGCTCTGGAAAACTAGCATCTGAAGCTATGCTTACCTATTAGAGAAAAGCAATATTTACTCTCTGTTAGAATTAGAGGCATCAGCGACAGACAATGGGATTTCTTATGCATTTGGTTGGAACAAGCACGAGAAATTGGGTTTTGGATCTACACAAAATGACGTGGAGAGCTCTCCAGTCTGGTGTCTTGTATCAGATGCCACAAATGCTATGTGTGGAGCTGATTTCACTGTGTGGTTATCTTCTGTACATGGCTCTATTATCTTGATTGCTGGTCTTCTACAATATGGTCAGCTTGGTCTTGGAATAGATAATGAGTATAATGCAAAAGAGGGTACAATAAAACTGGCCTATGAAGCATAACCCTGTCCACACGCAATTTTTGCCTTATCAACAAAGCCAATCATCATTCGAATGGTAAAAAAACTATGAGCAATCCGAGATTTAATGAACTCAAATCTACTGTCTATATGCCTCATCTATCACAGTAAGGGAACTCCTATTTGGATCTCTGTCTCATCTTTCGATGCTTTTTGTTGATCCTCCTCATCCGCTTCTTCTTCCACTTTGCCCTCATTGTTGGTTGACGGCAACCCTTACACTAGAGCTCCTCCTACTTCAGTAGCACAAAAACCATGTGGCCTGCAAAGATTTCTCCTATATTGCATAAATGAAATAGCTATATACCAGAGACCTCTTTGGACACAATGCAAGGATTCCAGGTTTGAATTTTCTACAAGAAATTGGCTTCCTGAATCACAGGGATTACAAGTCGCAACCTCATTGGTGATTTTTTTATGGGAAAATGCTTTTGGAGATCTCAAATAAGATCCATAGCCTGTTGTTTTGAACTTTTGTGAAGATCTACAGCAAAATGGACTTCGTGCATTAGACGTTCATTCATGTTGATTGTATATGGCCGACAAGGATAATTTTAGGGGCGAATGTTCGCCCATTGGCGAAATTAAGGGGTTTTAAACTTTTAGTGGGCGAATATTTTGTATCATAGTACATTTTTACAAATCACCTCAAATAGCCCACCTTATTTTAAGGGAGAGGGTAAAAAAGGTAAATTTAGCCCTTGAAATTAGGACTTACAACCTTCCATTCGCCCATTTTCAAGAATAGATTTTATTTAAGTGAATCCATTCGCCCATTTTCAAGAATAGGTTTTATTTAAGTGAATCCTATGGGCCAAATACCATATTTATAAAAGAGGTATGGTAAATTAATAAAAATATAAATAAATGAGAGGTATGGTAAATAAATAAAACATTTTTTATATTTACTCCATAAGTCACCTTATATACATGTAAGGGTGTAAACAAATAAAAATATAAGTAAAGTGGAGGTATGGTAAATAAATAAAACGTCTTTTTATACTTACTCAAAAGGTATGGTAAATAAATAAAAATATAAATAAACTAGACGTATCGTAAATAAATAAAACCTCTTTTTATATTTAGTCCATAACCCTCGTTCTATTTATGAAGGCTCAAGAAAGATGTTTTATTTAAGTGAATCCTATGGGCCAAATACCATATTTGTAAAAGAGGTATGGTAAATTAATAAAAATATAAATAAACGAGAGGTATGGTAAACAAATAAAACATTTTTTTTTATATTTACTCCATAAGTAACCTTATATTTACGAACACTCAAAAAATGGGTTATATTTAGGTGAAACCTATGGCCAAAATACTATGGGACAAATACCATGGACTAGATTGTTATTAATACCATGCAAAAAACCATTATTAACCCTAATATTAGAATTAATAAAAATAAAAAGGGCACATGGTATTGACCCATGGTATTCACCAAAATGGCACATGGTATTGACCCATGGTATTCACCTGGAATGTAGCCTATTTAAATGGGGGAATTAAACCAGCATGTAGCCTATGCTAAGATTCACTGGGACTTTACAAAGTTTTATTATTTAGTGAAAGACTCGCCAAGATCTTACAAGATTTTATAATTGAGTAAAATATTCGCCATGCCTGGTGAGGGATTCGCCAAAAAATTATATATACATATTATATTATTGATAAAATCGCCTTCCATTTTTCCTATATACCATGGAGATTCGCCCATTTATTATATTTATAAATTTAGGGGGGGTTCTTAAAATTTTCCCTGATGGCCGATTAGTCTCAGGGTTGATTGTTTTCTCTATCACAATTGTTGTAATGTCATGGAATTGGCTTGATAACTGAGATTCTCTCTCCTTCCCTGGGTATGGATAAAATTATATGGCTTCCTCCAAATATGCTTTACAATTTCTAACGCACTCCTTTGTGAAAAAATTTTGGAGAGAAAAGTTTTTTTGTAATGGGGTGATAAAGTTTTTTTATTTTTTTATTTTTTTATTTTTTTATGTAATGGAGAAATAAGGTGAATTGAATAATTTCTCAAGGAAGTGATTTTTTGTTTAAAATATGTAAATTTGGGTTCATCACATTGTAACTCAAAGTATTTTTACTTTGAGGGGGGGGGTATTTTTTTTACCAGGATTTGCAAGAGCATTGTAAAAGTCAAATTTCAAAAGTTACCTTGTAAAATTTTGATAAATTGACTAGAGCCAAGTGGAAAGCTCAGTCATTTTTCTCATGTTTTAACGACTCTACGAGGGTCAAGGCCAAGCCCCAATAGATCATTTTTTCTTTTTGCGTAGTGTGTTGCATGTTGTGTTGCCCATCTTGATATTTTTTTTTTCAGAGTATGATTCTTGGTGTGAAGCGTCAACACTACAATGTCAAAGTTGATTAATTTGTTTTCTGATTCCGAAAAACTTGAAGGCACAAAATCTTACAAAACATGGCAATGCCTCATCGAAAGCACTCCCATTTATAATGAACTGTGACATGATATATGTGATGGAGACATTAAGCCAAATAAACCGACAGATGCAGCTGCACTAGCAAAATGGGAAGTTAAGAATGCCAAAGCATTAACTCTCATTAAATCTTTTGTTAACGATGAAATGTATGTCCATATAGAAAATTCTACAGATGCATGGTCTGCTTTGAAAATTTTTAAAGACTTTTTTGATACTCAGCCCAAATCAAAGAAATTTGATCTATAATTAAAATTGTTGCAACAAAATTTGACTGAAGGAGGTGATGTTCTTGAATACATCTCCAGACTTAAGAATATTAAGAAAGAAATCATTAATGGTGGTTTTCAAGTAGCAGATGATAGTTTTATGGTCAAAATTTTAATTTTTGGACTTCCTTCTTCCTACACACATTTGTTGGAAACTCTACAATTAACTGGAAAGTTAGAGAAGCTAAAGTTTGATGAGCTCTACGAAATGTTGACCCAACATGATAAAACCTTTGGGAAGAAAAAGAAAGTTGGTGAAGATGTCTTTTTCATAGAGGCCAGCACTAGTAAATCAACAACTGAAAGTTCTAGAAATAGAGGTAGAGGGATTTTCAATCAGAATCAAGCAGCACATAATGTACAAAGTAGAGGTCGAAGCCAAAGCAAAGGAAAAAACTTTAACAGTGGCAACAATTCAGGCCAGAGTAATTTTCAAGGCAGAGGAAACAATCAAGGAAGAGGCTATTTTCAAGGAAGAGGAAATAATAATCAAGGTAGAGGACAACCTCAAAACAGAAGTCAAAGCAGAGGCAGAGGACAGTCTCCAGGAAGAGGAAGAGACTTAAGTCAAATTGTGTGTCGAAGGTGTAACAAAGTTGGACATTATGCTGAAGATTGTCGAACTTCTATTGACAAAATCCCCAAGTTTCATCAGCACTCAGTACAATTTGCAAATGATCAAGATGATGATAGTTCAGAATATGTCTTTACTTCTTCACCGGAATTACAACTTTCATCCCATCTTAAAAGTGATTATGAAGATGCTTGGATCTTAGATTCAAGGGCAACTCAGCACATGACTTGTCGACGTGACTTTTTTTGGAATTTTCAAGATTGCCAACTTAATTCCATCTTTCTTGCAGATGATACAAAACATACTCCTTATGGAAAAGGTGCAGTTAAAGTTTCTATCCCTGGCATTAGAGAGAAAATGATTTCAAATGTACGATATGTACCAACCTTTAAGAAATTTTTTTTATCTTTAGTCACAATTCGACAAGTAGGACATCAGATAATTATGGAATATGGCTTAGTTAAGATTAATTCAGTCAAACAAATCTTGCAAACAATGATGAAAGGTTATGAAGATGGAAAATTGTTAAGGATGAAAGGGACAATTATTCCAAGGCATTCTGATTTTGCAGGGGTAGTGACTACAAGAATTTCACCAATAAGATTATGGCATGTAAGATATGGACATTTAACTTTTGATAGTATTTCTTAATTGAAAAAACAAGGGATGGTTAAGGGAATTCCAACTTTCAAAAAGGAAAATGCAAAATGTGAAGCTTGCATTTATGGAAAATAAAGTTGAGAAAGTTTTCCAACAAGTTCATGACGCGCAAACAAGCTACTGGAACTAGTTCACAGTGATGTTTGTGGACCACTACAAACTTCATTCGGTGGTTGCAAATATTTCTTTCTATTCATTGATGATTTCAGTAGAATGACATGGGGTTTATTTCTTGAAGCAAAATTCAGAAGCATTTGAAAAGTTTAAAATTTTTTGTCAACTTGTTGAAAATGAAGTCAAAGAAAAGATAGGCACTCTCAAGACAGCTAATGGGGGAGAATTCACTTCAAATTAATTCAAAACTTATTGCAGTGATATTGGCATAAGAAGACATCTTACAAATGTTTACACTCCACAAAAAAATGTAGTAGAAGGAATGAATTGCACCTTGTTAGGAATTGTGAGATCTATGTTAACTTTCAAAAGGTTAAGTCCAACATATTGGGTAGAAGCAATTCATACAGCCGTCTACTTAAGAAACAGATCTCCAACTACTTATTTAGATGGAATCACACCTTATGAAGCTTGGTTTGGTTTCAAACCTTGATTTAAACATCTTAGAGTTTTTGGATCAGTATGTTATGCCTTAGTTCCGAAAGAAAAAAGAACTAAGCTTAACTCAAGAAGTTTGAAATGCACAATGATTGGGTATTCTGATGAGAAGCAAGGGTATTGTCTTTTGACAAATGGAAAATTTATTGTAAGCAGGGATGTAATTTTTGATGAAACAGAGAGTATGAGTGCTAAAGAAATTGAAAGTCTTCTTCAAAAGTTAGAAATTAAAGGCAGTCAAAGAAAAGGAAATATGCAAAGTCAACCAAATTCACCAAATTGGTATGAACTTTATTTTCCTTCATCTGAAGATGATTCATCCAGTCCATCTACTTCAACAACACCATCAGGATATTCTAGTAGTTCATCTGCATCTCCCAGCAGCAGCAGTTCTTTAGACAGTGATTCTCCACCTCCAGAATCTTCACTTGATTGACGGACATCAGTTTACATTAATCATCTTTACAATGATGGTGACTTTTCAGAATCTCAAACAAGTGAGCATCAACTACCAAAATGGGCAGTTCAACTTTTGAAAGATGTAAAGCCTGATGAGCATAATAAAACATGAACAAGGAAGTCACATAGAAGTGAAGGAAATTTTGCCTTGATTGCAAATGATTTTACTAAACCTTTCACATACAAAGAAGCAATAAAACATAAAGAATGGCAACAAGCTATGATTGAAGAATATCGAGCAGTAATTGATAACAACACTTGGAAACTTGTTGATTGTCCTCAAAATGTTAAACCCATAGGATGAAAATGTGTTTACAAAATTAAGTACAACCAAAACGGAGAACTTGAAAAGTATAAAGCAAGACTTGTGGCTAAAGGTTTTTCACAACAGGAAGGCATTGATTATGAGGAAACTTTTGCTCCTATAGCTAAATGGAACACCATTCTAGTAACACTTACATTGGCCGCTCAGAAAGGATGGAAAGTTCATCAAATGGATGTAAAAAGTGATTTTCTCAATGGGGATTTACAGGAAGAAGTATATATGACACAACCACCAGGTTTTGAAATTGATGGGAAAGAACATAAAGTGTGCAAATTGATCAAGGCTTTATATGGGTTAAAACAATATCCCCGAGCTTGGTATGCAAAAATGGATGAATACCTTAGGAAAGTTGGTTTTCAACGAAGTGAATCTGATGATACTTTATATGTGCGACAACAGGGTAAATATCTAGTGATTCTTGTTATGTAAGTAGATAATTTGATCATTACTGGAAACAATGATGATCATATTGCACAGGTGAAAACGGAGTTATATGCAGGTTTTAAGATGACAGATTTGGGATTACTTCACTACTATCTTGGAGTTGAAGTCTTCCAATGTCCACATCATATTTTCATTTCTTAGAGTAAGTACGTAGTAGAGGTTCTTTTGTGATTTGGAATGCAGGATTGCAAGCCCGTACATACCCCCATGGAGCAAAACTTCGAACTTTCAAAATTTGAAGGGGGGGAAATGGTGGACAACACTACTTATAGACAGTTGATTGGCAGCTTGATTTATTTGACAAATACTCACCCTGATCTATCTTATGCAGTCAATATTCTTTCAATTTTTATGCAGGAACCACGAGACAGCCACTAGAATGCCGCCAAAAGAGTTCTTTGATATATGCAAGGAACAAAAGATTTTTGTCTTCTTTACACAAAGACTAAAAAATTTGTACTTGGTGTATTTTTAGTTGCCGACTTTGCTGGAAGTATTGATGATCAAGCATCAACATCAGGTTATTTATGAACATGGGGTCAACAAAAGTATCTTGGATTTGTAAGAAACAAGCTATGGTGGTCACTTCTTCAATAGAAGCAGAGTACATTTCAGCATGGGAAGCAGCATGTGAAATTGTTTGGTTGCGCAGAATTTTGCAAGACTTGGGCATTTCTCAGGCGGAAGCTATGTCATTATTCATTAACAGCCAGTCAGCCATCAAGCTTGCCAAGAACCCAGTTTTTCATTCAAAGACAAACCATGTGGACACCAAGTATCATCATATCAGATCTCTCATTGCCAAAGATGTCCTGAAGCCAAATTATTGTCCTCCAGAAGATCAGATCTCCAACATTTTCACAAAGCCTCTTGGCAGAATAAAATTTACTAAGTTTAGGGATGAACTTGGTATCTATTGTAATGTATCTTTGGATCATAGGGGGGAATTTTAGATGATCCAAAATAAATATTATCATAGGTTATTAAGTTAGAATAAAATAATTATTAATTTAAGATATTAAATTAATAATTATTAATCTAGAATATTTAATTATTAAATGGAGACATTTAGAATTGGTTTATTGTTGTAAAAGGATATGAATCTACAAATGTGTCGTATCTTAGGCTCTAATTTAGGAGAATTGTTAGTAAGTTGTTTGAATAGATTTTATTGTAAGAGGACACTTGTTATTTTATAAGTGATCCATAATTAGAGGTAGTTAGGACATTGAGCTTATAAATAGCTCATTACAAGAGTGTTTTGTTGTTTGGGTGTAAACTCTTGCAAAATTCTAGATGTAATTTCTTTTCTTATTAATAAAATTACATGTCTGAGGACACTTCTGCCATTAAGAAAACTTAATGTGCACATGAGAGAAGAGGTGAAACACATAAAGCATGAAAGAAGACAAGAAACTTGATAACAGAGTTCGTCTAACTTGGACTATGTATCCAGGCCCATCATACTGAAAAATGGCTGAAAAATGCAGAACTCTGATGGGGAAATGGACAATGCCATTGCATTCGTGGCATTGAGAAATGCTGAAACCATATAAAATTTGTCAAAATATGACAAAGTGAAAATCTGACCCACCTGCAAAAATCTGCCTCAAACTACGTGCACTCTCCTCCTCTTCCTATGCGCACTGATGAACTATGTTTAAATAACAAATATGCTGGAAGACTTCACAACAAATAAGTTGTGGTGCAGTGGTTATGGATCCAAATATTGTGGAGGAGGTTGGGCGGTCAAACCCCACCTCCCTTTTTTACATAAAAAAACTTAAATGGAAGGGGAGGTCGGGCTGGGCCGGCCTTGGGCAGCTTGCCTACCTCCCCTATCCCCTCTCCTTACGACATTGTGTCTTCATTAATAGTTGGAGGGTGATGGTTGGGTCTGCGCCCCAAGGGCCAACCCACCTTTAATGCAATGTTGTTTTTTTTTAAATGGGTTGGGTTTGTGCCCCAAGGGCCGACCCACCCAAACTTCTGTGCTCAGTTACAGTAGGATGGGGGGAGGGGCTAGGGGTCATGGCCCACCCCTCCACAAATAAATTCTATGGATTGATACGGTTTGGGGTACCCTTTTATTTATATAAATTTTTGTTATAAAAAAAACAACATCGCAATTTTTGAAAATCCCAATTTTGACCGAAGGAGTCATTTTAACCAGGTGACAATTTTTCGTAGAATCTAGTCGGAGTTGGCCAGATTCCATCCGTCGAAAAAATTACAATTTGTGTCTTCATTAACCCTGCATAGTTAGCAAAAGTCAACCCAACTTTCACTACCTCTATCTTCCTCATCCGCACTTGGATTGGAGTGTTGTTCACACCATTGGAATCAGGGCGATAAGCACTTTGATCTAATGTCAAGATAATCGTCTTTCTGCCACTTTGAATTTTGAGACTTTTCCATGCCATTGGTGTCTTGAGATCCACCTAGATCAAGCACCTCTTCCACTCCCAGATGTGAGTAAAGGGCTACCCACTATAGTTCATTGTCGACAGCAGGAGCCAAAAGAACCTCATTTTGGCAGAGGTCATGAAGCGGATGGGTTTACTGACCACAACACATCCACAACCGTAAACCATCGAGTGGCTTCACCAAGGACGAGATCTTCATGTGAGCCAGTAGTGTCGCCTTCCATACAACATCAAGCCCTTCACGGATGAGGTATTATGTGACATTTCTCCCCTTGATGTTTGTGATTTATTATTAGGCCAACCATACTTGTGGAAGCGACGTGCTGTGTATGAATCAAAGTCTCGTGCTGTTATTGTTACTTTAGGAAATAAGTTGTATAGGATACCAGAGGTAGAACCGCCTACCACCATCTCTTTGTTTATTGCAAAACAATGCAGTAAGCGCATTTCCAAAACTGGGAAATTTGTTTTCCTGATGATACGCCCTCAACAAAAGAAGAAGACGGTGGCCACGACCTCTAGACAGGGCTCCTCCACACGACAACTACAGATGGATAAGGTCGTGGAGGAGTACAAGGACATCTTCACATCACTCGTTGGGGTTCCTCTACATTGTCAAGTCAAGAACTGCATCGATCTGAACACAGGTGCACCGCTGCCCAATGGACCAATCTATCGATGCTCCGTTCTATAGAACAATGAAATCAAGAGGTAAATTCAAGAGTTGCTGTAGAAAGGTCACATTTGACCGAGTTCATCAGCCTGTGGGAGCCTGATCATGTTGGTACAGAAGAAGAATGGGACTTGGTGACTCTGTATTGACTATTGGGCACTGAGAAAGATCATTGTCCAGAATAGGTACCTGATCCCATGAATTGATGACCTTTTGGACCAACTGAAGGGGGAAAAATATTTCAGCAAGATCGATTTGAACTCAGGATATCACCAGGTACCAATCAAACCCTCCGATGTGTGGAAGACTACCTTCAAAGCCAAGGAGGGCCTTTTCGAATGGTTGGTTATGCCTTTTGGGTTCATGAATGCTCCTGCAACCTTCATGAGGCTAATGGATGACATCTTACGACCATTCACCAACTCATTTGTAGTAGTATACTTGGATGACATCCTGATCTTCAGCCAAAGTTGGGAAGAGCACCTCCACCACATCTGATAGGTTCTCCAAACACTGCACAACACAAGTTATGTGCCAATTTGGAGAAATGCACTTTTGGCATGACCCAGGTTCAGTATCTAGGATACATTATTGATGAATAGGGGGTTCATGTGGATCCATCTAAGATCCAAGTCATTTGAGATTGGCCATCTCCAACGACTCTGAGAGAGCTCTGCAACTTTCTGGGTCTTGCCAACTTCTACTGTAGATTCGTGTTGGGATTTTCTCATATCACTTTGCCCTTGAGTCAAGTCACCAAGGGAGGAGAAAAAGAAAAATTCTTTTGGTCTGAATCTCAACAAAAGACATTCACAGAGTTGAAACATTGCCTCTGCTCAGCACCAGTGCTCACATTACCAAACTTCCAACAAATATTTGAGACTGAGATAGATGCCTCCGACTATGCTATTGGGGCAGTCCTTACTCAACACGGGCATCCAGTGGCATATCACAGTGAGACACTTTTAGACACAGTCCAAAAGAATCCCACTTATGACAAATAGATGTATTCCATTGTACAGGCCTACCGATAATGGAAGCATTACATTTTGCGGAAGGAAATGGTCATCCACATAGACCACCAGTCCCTGCAGTTCATACAGATGCAAGGGAAGTTGCAGAATGATTGTCATCATAAGTGGTCCACATACCTGCAACAGTTCCATTTCAATATCAAGTATAAGAAGGTCAGCACCAATAATGTTGCAAATTGCCTCAATCAACCACCGATCATGGCGTTAACCACCATGCTCAAATCTTATGGGCACGAGACTTATGATTGGCCACTTCTCTACAAAAGTGACCCAAAATTCAGCCACACATACCAAACACTCTTGGACGATCAACATGTTCCAGATTTTCACCTCTAGGCTGCCCTGTTATGCCACCTAGGTCACCTATGTGTTCCTTCAAGCGAGCTTGTCAAGATGATTTGGGAAGCACACTACATTCGAGCTGCTGGGCATTTTAGGGTCGAGAAAATGGTGGAATTACTGCAGAAGTATTTCCATTGGCCGAATCTTCGACAAGATGTTGGGAAGTACATCAGATACTGCACTGCCTACACCATTTCCAAACCGACCATTGAGAAGAAATGCCTCTATACTCCATTGTCTACCCCTCGTCGACCTTGGGAATCCATCTCCATGCATTACATGTCAGGCCTTCCTTCTACTAAGCATGGAAACGATTGTGTTTTTGTGGTCGTCAATAGGTTCTCGAAGATGGCCATAATGGCAGCCTGCAAGAAGAATATCACATCAGAAGCCACTGCTAAACTCTTGTTTGAACGAGTGTGGGTACACTTTGGGATCCCACAGTCTATCATCTCAGACCAAGACAATGGGTTCCTCAGTACATTTTTGTCTAGTCTCTGGTCGATGCTGGACACCAAACTCACTAAGTCCACAACCTTCCATCCCCAAACTGATGGCTAGACGGAGGTTGTCAACAAGATGATCGTACACATTTTGTGCATGTACAACTCAAAGCATCCACTTACATGGGATGAGAGCCTCCCCTATGTTCAACACAACTATAACCGGGCTCTCCACGGCTCGACTCGCCACAACCATTTTCAGGTGGTCTTGGGATTCCAGCCACGATGTCCCATTGATGTGGCCATGCCATTTGCAGGTACTCAGGCAGATTCGGCTCATGTCCAGTCTAAAATAGATAAGGAAAACAACTTCATTGATCACATCTAACATATCTACTAGCAGGTCCACGACTTTCTAGAGAAATCAAATTCCAAGTACAAGCAGTAAAATGATCAACATTGGGTGCCACACATGTTTCATGTGGGTGACAAAGTCTGGTTGCATTTGCAGAAGGAACACCTTACCGTAGCCTATCTGAAACTCAAACCACTTCGATATGGTCCTTACACCATTACCAAGGTTGTGGGAGACAATGCATTTGAGCACACCATTCCCCCATTCCTTGCCTTGCACCTAGTTTTCAATGTGGACCACCTTAGGCCATACTTTCCACCATTACTAGACACATCCGACATTGCAGAACAACTCACATCAAGATAGCTAAATCCAGATTTCATGGAACAATCTCCAATTGATCGGATCATGGAAACACAGATCAAGAACACTTGCAAACAGAGGATGCAACTGTATGGAGTTGTCAAAGTAGGCCAACTCTTTGACTAGGGAAAGTGGCTCACCAAGGACTAAGTTCCATAGAAGTTTCTTCATCTCATGGAGGAACTCAATGCAATGGGGACCATTGCTTCCTAAGGGGGGAGGAATGATCTAGGTGGATATTGGTGGCCACTCGCCAATTCCACTTGGACCCCCACCTTTGTTTCTTTCAGTTTTTCAGTTTCCTTAATTGTAGTACAATTTACTATTTTTATCATTTTTTCGGGTCCTGAACTTCCGGAGCCATTATGAGGCCCTAAATAGAATTTTTTAGGAAAACTAGGAGCAACATGGGTCCATGGACCGATGTTTCTCTTCCCAAAGTTGTATTTCTCAGATATATCTTTGTAATGATGTATTGTGTGTGTCAAATGGAGATTGTATGCCAAAGTTACGACCCCGAGAAGTTGATGTACCAATTTACCCAAAACGAGGCCCATAGTTTGGCGCTTCATCTCCTAGGGTTAGGTTTATGGATGTTTAGTGTTTTCCATTGCTTCTCAACAATAAATAGGCCTTCGAGCCTCATTGTAGGATAGTTCAGAGGCATGTAGCCACCACATCTCTTCTCAGAGATAAGCTACCATCGCCCTTGCTAGTTTATTTCCATTTCTATTTATAAGCATATTTCAGTGTTTTAAAGTAATGAAATGAAGTATTATTTCTACTGCATCTTTGTATGTATGATTATATCTGTAATTTGTTGCGTTCATGTTTAAATCAGGATCAGTGGTATCAGAGTGGTCTGCTCTTTCTCTTTTTTTCTTTGCATGTCCCCAACGAGGTCGGGATATAAGGTGTGAGGGCTTGAACTAGTTGAACCATTACAAGACCAGCCTCATAAATCTCAACAGCCTCCCATGGTGGATGAAAATAAAGACAAGGGTGCAGGAGATCTTATCAAAATCTTGCTCAAAGAGGCCCTTGAGTGACAAAGGAACGCGATGATGGACAACTTTGCCTAGATCATTTAGCAGCTGTCCAGGGCCGACACATCTACTTCCAGCAGCTACTCTGGAATCACCACACCCTTTAAGGTACAATTTAAGTTTGACATTCCCATATTTGAGGGTCAAATAGATGTAGACGCCATAGATTAATGGTTAAATCTGCTAGAAGGGTATTTTTCTGTTCATGAATTTTCCAGCCAGGAAAAGATTACTTTCGCCCTTCTCAAAGCTGCCCCCCATGTCAAGGACTGGTGGGAAACCTACTGTGAGCAGAAGGATGAAAGTACATCCTTACTGTTTTCAACCGCACCCACTTGGAATTCATTCAGGGCTACCATCAAGGAGCAGTACTACCTTGTCGGAAACTATGGATCAATACATAAAGTGGACCACACTGCTGCAAGGAAGGGACCAAGACTTGCCAGAGTTTACCAATATTTTCCATACCCTTAGCATAAAGCTGGGTATCAATGATTTGGAGCAGCATATGGTACTCAAATATTGCAGTTTCCTGCATAGGTACATCCAGGACGAAATAGAATTCCTGAACATCTCCTCGCTTGGCATGACCTACCAATATGCCGTCAAGATCGAGAAAAAGTTTATACAGAAGAAGCGAGGCTTTGGATCTGCGAATTTGAAGCAAGGGAAAGGTGTCCCCAAACCGCAGAACAAAGGATAAAGCCAAGGCAAGGTGATCCAAGACAACCCGCCAAAGTTATAAGCAAAGAGCAGTGCCGCGAAGCTGAAAAAGGACACGGGAAAGTGGTGTGAGTTCCATAAGAGATCCACTCACAATACAAGTGAGTGTTGGGCTAGGGAGTCTCTGGTAGCTGAGCTAAAGGTTTCATAATCAGATGCATGTTCTGACTCTAACTCAGAAGCTAACAAGGGGAATGACAAAGGGAAGAAAATTATCGATGTGAAGCCCAATGCTACCGTTGCCACCACGAAGATCCAAAAGGAGGAACCCGAAGATCCAGAGGAGGAGGAGCGCATCTTCCACTCCAAGATGTGGGTTAAAGGCTCCTCACTATAGATCATTGTTGACAACGAGAGCCAAAAGAACCTCATTTCGACAGAGGTCATGAAGCGGCTGGACTTACCAACCATAGCACATCCACAACCCTACACCATCCGGTGGCTTCACCAAGGACAGGATCTTTGCATGATCCAGTAGCGTCACCTTCCATACAACATCAAGCCCTTCACATATGAGGTATTGTGTGACATTGCTCCCCTTGATGTTTGTGATGTATTATTAGGCCAACCATACTTGTGGAAGCAACATACTATGTATGAATCAAGGCCTCGTGCTGTTATTGTTAGTTTTGGAAATAAGTTGTACAGGATAATGAAGGTAGCACCGCCTACCACCATCTCTTTGGTTATTGCAAGAAAATGAAGTAAGATCGTTTCCAAAACTGGGAAATTTTTTTTCCTGATGATAGGCCCTCAAGAAAAGAAGAAGACGGTGGACACAACCTCCAGACAGGGCCCCTCCACACGACAACTATAGATGGACAAGGTCGTGGAGCAGTATGAGGACATCTTCACCTCACCTGTAGGGGTTCCTCTGCACTGTCAGATCAAGCACTCCATCTATGTGACTCCAAGTGCGCTACTGGCTAATGGACCAATCTATCGGCTCTCCATTCTGGAGAACGATGAAATCAAGAGGCAGATTCAAGAGCTACTACAGAAAGGTCACATCTGACCAAGTTCATCACCTTGTGGGAGCCCGATCGTGTTGGTACAGAAGAAGGATGGGACTTAGAGACTCTGTATTGACTATCGGGCACTGAATAAGATCACTGTCAGGAATAGGTACTCTATCCCACGGATTGATGACTTTCTAGAAAAATTGAAGGGGGAAAATATTTCAGCAATATCGATTTGAAGTTAGGATATCACCAAGTACCAATCGAAGCCTCCGATGTGTTGAAGACTACCTTAAAAGCCAAGGAGGGTCTTTTCAAATGGTTGGTTATGCCTTTCGGGTTGACGAATGCTCCTGCAACCTTCATGAGAATAATGGATGACATCTTGTGACCATTCACCAACTCATTTGTAGTAGTATACCTGGATGACATCTTGATCTTTAGCCAGAGTTGGGAAGAGCACCTCCACCACATCCGATAGGTTCTCCAAACTTTGCGGCAACATAATTTATGTGCCAATTTGGAGAAATGCACTTTTGGCATGACCCAAGTTCAGTATTGTTGGCATTATGACACAGGTTTGGCACAGGTGTTGTCCTTGATGGCAACTCACTCAGATGGAAGATCACAGTTCAGGCTCTCAGAATGAAAGAAAAAGAGATATACGCGGTTTCCTCTTAGCCAAGTCGCGTATACACGCGGGATCGCTGATCAAAATGCGCGTATATGAATGCACGCACTTTCATGCAAGGAAAAATGCGTACATATGGGAAAAATTATTTTTGGTCCATGGTATTTAGTCCTTGGCATTTGGACCTATGGTTTTGGACCATGGTATGTTGTCTGAAGTGTTGAACCCAGGTATTGGGTCCATGGTATTGATTCTCTATGGTTTTGGACCATGGTATTGAGTAAGGCCTAAGACTATAAAAGGGGAAGGAGATCTTTTGGCAAAGGCATTGACTCAAGCATGGAAAATATTATGAGGAGCAAGATCTAGAATACTGGTGTTAGGCCCCTATACTATTAGTGTAACCCCTTATTGTTATTAGTACAACCCACTTATTATATTGATGTACCCATGTAGTGCCCATATTGTTACTATTGTGCCCCATAGAAGCCCACTGTTGTTATTATTGTGCCCTTACATTATTATTGTTATGTCGGCTCTGATTATGTTATGACCCCTTAGACTCCTATATATAGAAAGGAGGTCTTTTCATTTGTATCATCCAATAATTGTTCATTTATGTAATGTAAAGGAGGTTTCCCCCTCAAAGAGGTTGAATTCTAAGGCGTTGATCTATCTTTTCTACCTTTTCTTGAGCTGGTTCCATAACATTTGGTATTAGAGATTTGGATTCTAGGGTTTCGCTGCTCCAAACAGGTCATCGTGGAATTTTTGCTATAACTATTTTTATGCGACGTTTCAGAAGCTCAAAACAAAACCCATTTGAGAAGACATCGCGCTGAATCTCGGGTCCGAATTTCAGAGCTTTTTGCTTTACATTTTTGGAGATATGATCTGAGGAAGTTGGTCTTTTTTAAGACTCCTCAATTAAATTCTAAACAGGTGACTTGGGGAAAATCATCATAACTTTCTCTTTGAGCATAGGATTGAAATTTTGTAAGAAGGTATAGAAAGAGGACGGACTGTAGTTTCTTGTATATATTTTTTAGTGCCAAAGGTCGAAACAGTGACACGTGGCACTTCATACAAGTTCGCTCTTCTAGAAAGGTCTATAATTAGGTCATCTTGGGAGATTGTGCATAACTCTTTCTTGGAGAATCCAATTTGGATCAGACTGGTGGCATTGGAAAGAGAACATAGAGGGATACTATAGGTCGTAATTTCAGAACTTAAAGATCTGAAAGTATAGAGTTACAGTCGTTTCAAGATCGAGCTCCTAAAATCAAGAAAAAGCAAGATGAGGAAGTTTGATGGCAAGGATCCGGTAAATTGGATACTTCAGATGGAGCAATATTTTGATCTACATGGTGTACCACTATTACAAAAGGTACGTATTGCATCTTCATATTTGGAACTGGATCAATTTTTATGGTATGAAGGGCTTTGTTCTCGTAAACAACTTGTTACGGGGTCAATTTTCACAGAGGAAATGATAGCACATTATGAGGATACAAAGAGCAACACCACAACAATTGGAAAGAGTAAAAGGGCTTTGTGACATAATGGAAAGCAAAATTATGAAAACCAGGAAGCATACCCCTCACAACTATAAAGATGGAAGTGTTGTTTCTCCTAGCCTTCCACAACCTATAAGGGTTACACCACAACAATTGGAAGAAAAAAGAGAAAAAGGGCTTTGTTACAATTGTGATAGCAAATGTACTAAAGGTCATAAGTGTTCTGAGAAGAAATTATTTTACATAGAATATGAAGAGGAGGAAGAAAAGGATCAAGAAACATTAAAAGAAGAAGAGATATGCCAGGACCCCACCCCAGAGAAAGAAGAAAAATGTTCAAGAAGTGAAAGATCACGTCGAGCATCAAGAAATGAATCCAACCATATCTTGTAAAGGATTGGAAGAAATTACCACTCCTCAAACTCTAGAGATAGAAGGACATATCAAGAAGAAAAAGGTTCAAGCAGTGAAAGATCACATCGAGCATCAACATCAGGTTCTCCAACTTTTAATGGATAACACCACTTCGGTGCAAAATCAAATGAAACAATAGGTAGATCAACATCGTAGTGAAAATTTTTTTGATGTAGGTGATTGGGTATTTTTACTGCTACATCTCAAGCAAGCTATTTATGAAAAGGAAATGTTGGCAATACTACATGCACTTAAAAAATGGATACCTTACTGAATGGGAAGACTCTTCAAGGATAAGGATGTGGAAGCATTGTTTTGTGCTATTTCTATTATCCAACTAGGTTGGATAAACGAAGCAAGGGATGAATGGAAGAAGGATGAAGAAGTATGGCCACTTATTCAAAAGTTGCAAAAGATCCCAATTCAAACAACATTGCCAGAAATTGAAGAGGAAGGACATATTGGAACCTGGAGTAGTCATAGAAACAAGAACCCGATAGCTATGAAATCGATCAATTTCAAAGTATCTCATCAAGTGGAAGAACTTACCGGCTGAAGATTCCACATGGGAGGACAAGAATTTTATATAGAAGCATCAAGAACTACTCAAGCATTTAGGGCAACGCTTTTTGAAGGAGAGGGGCATGTTAGGCCCCTATACTACTAGTGTAACCCCTTATTGTTATTAGTACAACCCACTTATTATATTGATGTACCCATGTAGTGCCCATATTGTTACTATTGTGCCTCATAGAAGCCCACTATTGTTATTATTGTGCCCTTACATTATTATTGTTATGTTGGCTCTGATTATGTTATGACCCCTTAGACTCCTATATATAGGATAGAGGTCTTTTCATTTGTATCATCCAAGAATTGTTCATTTATGTAATGTAAAGGAGGTTGCCCCCTCGAAGAGGTTGAATTCTAAGGCGTTGATCTATCTTTTCTATCTTTTCTTGAGCTGGTTCCATAACAACTGGTCATTGGGTTATGGTGCATAGATGGATCTGAACCAAGGAGGAACCTGAGCGCTAGAAGAAGGATAAGTACTATTGATGGGTCAAGATCTTAAGGCTTGAATAACAGTATCTTTGTGTGATTTTGATTTGTTATATTTGGTGCATGACTTGATCTATAAATCTGATAATCTGGGTATAACTGATGTCTGAATAAGTGAAAAGGGTAAATTGTCTTTTATAGATCTGTACGTAGGTTCGGCACATCAGAGGTGCTTATACATGCTGGTTTAGTAAGTCAGAACAACATATACACTGGTTGGCCTTAATACAGAAGTGTATGCATGCAGGTTCTATATATTGTAGTAGCGTACATCTCATGAAATATGTTTTAGCTACTTCTGTTTATTGCTGTCGTGTTCTGGGTTCAGGATTGGTTTCTGGTTACTGTTAATGTCTTCTGGTTACAACATTCAGAGAAGCAATTGTTTGATTCAGTTGATGCAGATGTATTTGATGTTTGATTATTGTTATTGATGGATCCAGTCTGAAAATTTATGAAACGTGGTCCTTGGAAGAAAAGAGAAGGTTGTAGCCTTCTATAGGTCAACACCTATGTACTAGTACATCAGCTAGTACAAGAGCTAAGGGGGTTGTAGCTCCCTTCCAGGAGAAGTTGGAAAACAAGATAAGGTTGTAGCCTTTTGCAGGTAGAAGCCTGTGTACTGGTATAAGACTGTGCCAGTACAGATCCATTGTAAAAAGAAGTTTCTAATTGAAAGAAGATAGAGACGAATTACAGCAGGTGGTTTTCACCCACAATGGGTTTCCACCTTATATCTTGTGTTCTTGTTTGTGACTGTTTATTCTGTTTTATTGTTCCTGGTTACTATTTATATGGTTCTGACACACAGATTAATGATCAACATTTGAAGAATAAATTAAATTATAAGTCTGCAAGTTATACGCGAGTTTCCTTAACTGCAGTTGCATATATACTCTGTTTCCACTAACTGAAGTAGCATATGCAAATCTGATTATGAAATGAAAAATAGACTTGATAATACTAATTCACCCCCCCTCTTAGTAATATTTCCAACAATTGGTATCAGAGCAGGTCCTTCAGAAGAAGCTTGATCACTTGAAGGAAGATCTATCATCACGAGCAACTACGGAAAAGTGGCATCGATCAGGCCACCAATCTTTGATGGGAGAAACTTCGTCTATTGGAAGGTAAGAATCACAGCCTATCTTCAATCTCTTGGTATAGAAGTTTGGGATATCGTTGAAGCAGGATACACATTTCCATCAACAACTCCTACAGATACAGCTGCTAAGAAGTAGTATGAAACAAATGCAAAGGCTGTCAATACTCTATTAGGGAGTTTATCTCAATTAGAATTTGTCAAGGTTATGCAGCTCAAAACCGCAAAAGAAATATGCGACAAGATCGTTCTGAGCTATGAAGGAGACGATTAGGTAAAACATGCAAAACTACAAACTCTCAGAATTCAATATGAAAATCTCAGAATGTACAATGATGAAAGTGTGGCTAATTATTTCTTACGTATAGATGATATTGTTAATCATATGAAAAACTTGGGTGAAGAGATAAAAGAAGTTACTTTGGTTGAAAAGGTTCTAGGATATTTGTCTTCTAAGTTTGAATCAAAAGTCTCTGCCATAGAAGAAAAACAGGATCTACAAAGTATTACCATGTCACAGCTGCACAAAATCCTAACTGCTTTCAAAATGAGAAAAGGGGGACCATCAAACAATAGAGAAGCTGCATTCAAAGCTTTAGGAAAAGGATATTACAATGAGTCAGGACATATGTCAGAAGGAGAGGAAGAATCAACGTTGTCAAGAACCTTCAACGGGGTTCTGGAAGATTCAAAGGTAAGCTACCTTTCAAATGCTTTTCTTGTGGAAGAGTCAGTCATTATGCAGCCAAGTGTCCTCATAAAGATAAGCTTGATAAAGGTAAGGAACCAGTTAGATGGAATAGAAAACAAAATGTAAGTAAGAAGAGCTATTATACACATGAAGACAATGATGGATTTTCGATAAGTGATGAAGATGAACAATGTAATGATGGTAGACTTTTGATGGCTTTTGAAGATGATGATTTCTTGGATGCTATAGATGAAAATGATCTCTATGAAGAAATTTCTAAACTTAAAATCTGTTTAGAAGAAAAGAGTATGATCATAGATACTCTGACATTCCAACTTGCTAAAAGGGAAAAACACAATGAAAAGTTAGAATGTGAAATTGTGGGACTTAGAAAAGATATTGAGAAAACAAAAGCTCTTAATCTTAGATTTGCTAAAGGATCTGAAACTTTAGATGAGATTATCAAAGTGCAGCATTCTCCACTAATCAAGATAGGTCTTGGATATACTGAAGAAGCATCTCAAGCATAGAAGCCATCCACCTCCAAAAGTTATCTTGATGCAGCAAGGAGAAGTGAACAGGTTGACAATCAACAGCAAAGGCATAAAGCAGATCACCAAGTAAATTAGGGTCAATCTACCTCAAGGATGAACAGAGATCACCAAGTACATCAGGGACAATCTACTTCAAGGATGAAAAGAAGCTACAACCAACCGCAGGTAAATCATTCTCAATTTGCCTCAAGAATGAATGTCTATGGAAATTACAATCACCTAGACGGAAGGCTTGATAATCGCAGGAATTTCTTCAATGGTCAATGTTTCTCTTGTCATAACTTTGGACACAAAGCAGCTCAATGTGTTGCCTACAAGACCATCATGACCAGAGAAGCACGAAATCAAAGGAGTGTGACTGGAATCATAAAAAGAACCTACAATAAATTTTCTGCTCTTGAAAATGAAACAGAATGTTCTATTTGTAACAACTTAAGTCATGAAGATTTTGAAAGCAGGAGTAGGTTTCAGAAAAAAACTTAGAAGTAGCAAGCTTCATTGAGTCCCAAAAAATGGAGAAAGAAAGAACCGTAACCAGAAAGATGTGGTATAGCCTTATATGCGGAAGGATAGGAAAATCAGTGGTACATCGACAGTGGATGCTCAAAACATATGACAGGTGATAAAGAAAAACTTCATTCATATAGTGCCTTAGAAAAGGAAAGGAAGGTCTCATTTGGAAATGACACCCCTGCATTCATAAAAGGTAAAGGTTCTGTTATTTTGAAAGAAAAAGTCAAAGATGGAAATGTTATGTATGTTGATGGCTTAAAACATAATCTATTGAGTGTCAGTCAAATGTGTGATCAAGGAAATGAGGTAATATTTCGATCAAATGGATGTATTGTTCATGAGCTTGATACAGGACAAACAGTGATCAAAGGCATAAGAACTCCAAATAATTTATACATACTCAAGGGAGGACAACAACAATGCTATCTAAGCAAGAATGATGAACACTGGCTATGGCACAGAATATTGGGGCATCTAAGCTTCTCTCAGATAAGGAAAGCATGCAAATATCAGGCAATTCGTGATCTCCCTGACATCAGAATTCCAGACAATACAATATGAAAATCATGTTAGTTCGGTAAGAAAACCAGAACTAATTTCCCTGAGAAGGAAGGTTTAGCTAGTAAGCCACTTGAACTTGTCCATACTGATGTATGTGGTCCATCCAGGAAAATATCACCTCGAGGAGAAGAATACTTCATATTGTTCATTGATGACTTTTCCAGGATGTGTTGGATAGGACTTCTGAAGCATAAATATGAATCTTTCAAAAATTTCAAAGCATTCAAAGCCTTGGTTGAAAATGAATTAGATCGCAGAATCAAATGCCTCAAGTCTGATTGAGGAGGGGAATTTACCTCGGATGAATTTTTCGATTTTTGTGAAGAACATGGAATAAGAAGGGAATTCTCTACTGCAAGGACTCCTAAGCAAAATGGAGTAGTGGAAAGGATGAACAAAATGGTTCAACAAATGGCTCGTGCTATGCTTGATGAATCTGGAACTCCCGCAACCTTCTGGGGTGAAGCTGCATTTGCTGCTGTCACTATTCTCAACAAGACAAACGTCCAGGTGAAGAGCACTCAAACTCCTCATGAACTTTGGTATGGTAAGACTCCTACGGTAAAATACTTCAAAATTTTGGGAAGCAAATGTTACATCAAAAGGACTGATGAAAACCTTGGCAAGTTTGAACCTAGAGTATATGAAGGCATTCTCCTTGGTTACTCTCCCCAAAGCAAAGGATATAAGTGTTACAATAAAAGACTTAGAAAATTTGTTGAAAGTATTGATGTAGTGGTTGATGAAGAAGGAAACATTCCAAGGCAGGTAAAATCCGAAGATTTCAAAGATGATGAGGACTATCATTCAACATCAAATCAGACTAATGATGAAGAAGAAACCTATGAGGCACCAGAAGAATAGATAAGGGTAGAAGAAAAGACTCCATCTAGGTATGTCCAGAAGAATCATCTAGAAACTCTAATTTTGGGGCAAAAAGAGGCAGGTGTACAAACAAGAAGAACTATTTCAGAAGCTTCAAGCTATCTAGCATTGCTCTCCTCCACTGAACCACGAAATGTAAGTGAAGCATGCAAATATGAATGTTGGGTCAAGGCCATGAATGAAGAACTTGAGCAGATTGAAAAGAATAACGCTTGGGAGTTAGTTCCTATACCAAATGATACGAATGTCATAGGGACAAAATGGATACTCGAAAACAAGCTGAATGAGAATGGAGATGTTATTAGAAATAAGGCCAGACTTGTTTGCAAAGGGTATGCTCAACAAGAAGATATAGACTTTGAAGAAACTTTTGCACCAGTTGCTAGACTTGATGCCATAAGAATGTTCCTTGCTCTTTATAGCTTTCAAGAGTTCAAAGTATATCAAATGGATGTGAAATCTGCCTTTCTAAATGGAGACTTAGAAGAAGAAGTGTACATTGAGCAACCAGATGGATTCATCCTTGGGAATGATCCAAAACTTGTATGCAGACTCAAAAAGGCTCTCTATGGCTTTAAACAGGCTCCAAGGGCTTGGTATTATCGTTTGGATAAGTACCTCCATCAAAAAGGTTTTTCAAAAGGATCAACAGATAGCAATCTATATATAAAAATTGATAATGATAAATTGCTAATACTTCTTGTGTATGTTGATGATATCATCTTTGGTAGCAATGAAGAAGCCATGAGTCAAAACTTCGCTTTGGTGATGCAGAAAGAATTTGAAATGTCCTTACTTGGTGAGCTCACATATTTTCTTGGTTTACAAGTCCAACAAAACAAAGACGGTATCTTTCTATCACAAACGAAGTACCTCAAGTAGATCTTGAAGAAATATGGGATGGAGGATTTGAAACCAGTATGTACCCCTATGGTAACAGGATGCAGCCTCAGCGCAAATGATGAATCAGTAGCAGTGCATCAACCAACCTATAGATCAATGATTGGAAGTCTACTCTATCTAACAGGTACCCAACCAGACATCATGCATGCAGTTGGAATAGTCGGAAGATTTCAGGCAAATCCAAAGGAAACTCATCTTCAGGCAGTCAAAAGAATTTTCAAGTATCTTCAAGGAACTCAAAATTATGGCTTATGGTATCCTAGAGATACAGATCTGACACTTCATGCATATACAGATGCAAATTGGGCAAGAAGCATGGATGATAGAAAAAGAACTAGTGGTGGTGCATTCTTTATGGGTTCCAGATTAGTATCTTGGTTCAAAAAGAAACAAAGTTCAATTGCATTATCTACAGCTGAAGCAGAATATGTGGCTGCTGCATCTTCCTACACACAACTCCTTTGGATGATGCAAACATTACAAGACATTCAAATCAATTATACTCCACCTATCTCCATTTTTTGTGATAATACAAGTGCAATCAGTATTTCAAAGAATCTAGTCATGCATTCGAAGACCAAGCACATACCTATCAAATATCATTTTCTCTGAGAACAAGTGCTTGAACAAAAGGTCAAATTGGAGTATGTTCCCTCCAAGGAATAGGTTGCTGATATATTCACCAAACCACTGCCCAGGGAGACATTTGAATATCTCAGACAAAAGCTAGGAGTATTCGATGCATCATCTTGCTGTTGAAATTATCTATTCAGAGAACAGTGGTTGTATGCGAGTTTCATGAAGTGTATCCGCGTACATACGCAGGTGTCTGTGGACACAGTCGCATATATTATGGTTTGAAGACAAACAGTGGGGCCAAACTTAGGATGAAAAGAGTCTGATATGGGTCTGACAGAGACCATCTGGCACAGGTTCAAGGGGAGCATATACTTCTAATAATGCATTGTTGGCATTATTTTAGAAGATCTTGGTTCAATTTCACAGCTGTTTTTGTTCAGGTGGAACAGGTGCAGAGGGAGATCATGGTTTCCAGTCTGAATGATGATTGACAGATGCTGCTTAGTTGCTGATGACTATCATAGTCTTGTCTTAGATATTTAGTCTCTATTTCTTTTATTATCAAGGTCATGTAACGACCTATGTTGGTTTCCCCACTATGCCTGGGATGGATGATGTAATGTTCTTGTTTTATCATGTGTAAACTTTTGGTGTATCCCCACTTGGTTGGGTGGATGAGTCAATATTGGTATATCCCCACTTGGTTGGGAGATGGATGTATATATGAGTCTTTGGTGATAGGAAGGTCATTTATGATGTATAAAGTCATGTTTCTTCTTGTAAAACATCTTTTTGCAGACCTTGCCTACAGTCATGGGGAGCATGGACAGCACAACAAAGCAGAGATTTCAGCATGTACTCAAGGGGAGCATAACTCTTTGCCCTTGATGAAAAAGGGGGAGAATGACTATGAGTGACTCAGGGTTGCCATCAATTCCAATGGGGGAGATTGTTGGCATTATGACACAGGTTTGGCACTATGGCACAGGTTTTGTCCTCGATGGCAACTCACTTAGATGGAAGATCATAGTTCAGGCTCTTAGAATGAAAGAAAAAGAGATATACACAGTTTCCTCTTAGCCAATTCGCGTATACATGCAAGATCACCGATCAAAAGGCACGTATACATATGCACGCACTTTCATGCAAGTAAAAGCGCGTACATGTGGGAAAAATTATTTTTGGTCCATGGTATTTAGTCCTTGGTATTTGGACCTATGGTTTTGGACCATGGTATTGAGTAAGGCCTAAGACTATAAAAAGGGAAGGAGATCTTTTGGCAAAGGCATTGACTCAAGCATGGAATATCTTATGAGGAGCAAGATTTAGAATATTGGTCATTGGGTTATGGTGCATAGCTGGATCTAAACCAAGGAGGAACCTGAGCACTAGAAGAAGGATAAGTACTATTGATGGGTCAAGATCTTAAGGCTTGAATAGTAGTATCTTTGTGTGATTTTGATCTGTTATATTTGGCGCATGACTTGATCTATAAATCTGATAATTTGGGTATAACTATTGTCTGAATAAGTGAAAAGGTTAAATTATATTTTATAGATCTGTACGCAGGTTTGACACATCAGAGGCATGTACACACGCTAGTATAGTAAGTCAAAACAGCGTATACGCTGGTTGGCCTTAATACAGAAGCGTATGCATGCATGTTCTATATATTGAAGTAGTGTACGTCTCATGAAATATGTTTTAGCTACTTCTGTTTATTGCTGCAGTGTTCTGGGTTCAGGATTGGTTTCTGGTTACTGTTAATGTATTCTGGTTACAACATTCAGAGAAGCAATTTTTTGATTCAGTTGATGCAGATGTATTTGATGTTTGGTTATTGTTATTGATGGATCTAGTCTGAAAATTTATGAAACGTGGTCCTTGGAAGAAAAGATAAGGTTGTAGCCTTATGTAGGTCAACACCTACGTACTAGTACATCAGCTAGTACAAGAGCTAAGGGGGTTGTAGCTCCCCTCCAGGAGAAGCTGGAAAACAAGAGAAGGTTGTAGCCTTCTGCAGGTAGAAGCCTGCGTATTGGTATAAGATTGCACCAGTACAGATCCATTGTAAAAAGAAGTTTCTAATTGAAAGAAGATAGAGATGAATTGCAGCAGGTGGTTTTCACCCACATTGGGTTTCCACCTTATATCTTGTGTTCTTGTGTGTGACTGTCTGTTCTGTTTTACTATTCTTGGTTACTGTTTATATGGTTTTGACACACAGATTAATGATCAACATTTGAAGAATAAATTAAATTATAAGTCTGCAAGTTATACGCAAGTTTCCTTAATTGCAGTTGCGTATATACTCTGTTTCCACTAACTGAAGTAGCATATGCAAATTTGATTATGAAATGAAAAATAATTGACTTGATAATACTGATTCACCCCCCCTCTCAGTATTATTTCCAACATGTATCTGGGATACATTATTGATGAACAGGGGTGCATGTGGATCCATCTGAGATCCAAGTCATTCGGTATTGGCCATTTCCAACCACTCTGATAGAGCTCCGAAGCTTTCTGGGTCTTGCCAACTTCTACCACAGGTTCGTGTTGGGATTTTCTCGTATCACTTGGCCCTTGAGTCAAGTCACCAAGGGAGGAGCAAAAGCAAAATTATTTTGGTCTGAATCTCAATAGAAGGCATTCATAGAGTTGAAACATCGCCTCTGCTCGACACTAGTGCTCGCATTACCAGACTTGCAACAAACATTTGAGATTGAGACAATGCCTCCGACTATGTTATTGGGGTAGCCCTTACCCAACACGGGCATTGAGTGGCATATGACAGTTAGACACTTTTAGACACAGTCTGGAAGAATCCCACGTATGAAAAATAGATGTATTCCATTGTACAGGCCTGTTGACAATGGAAGCATTACATTTTGCAGAAGGAAATGGTCATCCACACAAACCACTGACCCCTACAGTTCATACAGATGCAAGGGAAGTTGCATAATTATTGCCATTAGAAGTAGTACACATACCTACAACAGTTCCATTTGAATATCAAGTATAATAATGGTAGCAACAATAATGTTGCAGATTGCCTCATTCGACCACCAATCATGGCGTTAACCACCGTGCTCAACTCTTGTGGGCACGAGACTTCTGATTGGCCACTTCTCTACAAAAGCGACCTAGAATTCGGCCACACATACCAGACACTCTTGGAGGGTCAGCGTGTTCCATATTTTAACCTACAGGATTCCTTGTTATGCCACCTGGGTCACTTTGTGTTCCTTCAAGCGAGCGTGCGATGATGATTTGGGAAGCACAATACATTCGGGTTTTTGGTCATTTCGGGGCCACGAAAATGGTGGAAATACTGCAAAAGTATTTCTATTGGTTGAATCTTCGACAAGATTTCGGAAAGTACATCAGATCCTGCACCATTACCAAACTGACCATCAAGAAGCAAGGCCTCTATACTCCACTGCCTACCCCTAGTTGACCTTGGGAAGCGACTGTGTTTTTGGGGTCATCAATAGGTTCTCGAAGATGGCCATTATGGTGCCTTGCAAGACGAATATCAAAATAGAAGCCAATGCTAAACACTTCTTTGAACAAGTGTGGGTACAGTTTGGGATCCCACCATCTATCGTCTTAGACTGGGACAATAGGCTTCTCAATACATTTTTGTCCAATCTCTGGTCGATGCTGGACACCAAACTCACTAAGTCCACAACCTTCCATCCCCAAAATGATGGCTAGATGGAGGTTGTCAACAGGATGATCGTACACATTCTGTGCATGTACAACTCAAAGCATCCACTTACATTGGATGAGAGCCTCCCCTATGTTCAACACAGCTATAACCGGGCTCTCCACAACTCGACTAGCCACAACCCTTTTTAGGTGGGCTTGGGATTCTAGCCACTATGTCCCATTGATGTGGCCATGCCATTTGCAGCTACTTAGGCAGATTCGGCTCATGTCCAGTCTGAAACAGATAAGGAAAACAAATTCATTGAGCACATCTAACATATCTGCCAGTAGGTCCATGACATTTTGGAGAAATCAAATGCCAAGTACAAGTAGCAACATGATCAACATCGAGTGCCACACAAGTTTCAGGTGGGTGACAAACTCTGGTTGCATTTGCAGAAGGAACACCTTACCAGAGCCTATCGGAAACTTAGACCACTCCGATATCATCCTTACACCATTACCAAGGCTATGGGAGACAATGCATTTGAGCTCAACATTCCCCCATTCCTTGGCCTGCACCCAGTGTTCAATGTGGACTGCCTTACGCCATACTTTCCACCATTACTAGACACATCCGACATTGTAGAATAGCTCACACCAACAGAGTTAAATCTAGATTGCATGGAACAAGTTGTAACTGATCAGATCATGGACACACAGATCAAGAACACTTGCCAGCAGAAGATCCAACTGTATTGAGTTGTCAAATCAGGCCAACTCTTTCACCAGGGCAAGTGGCTCACTAGGGACCAAGTTCCGCAGAAGTTTCCTCATCTCATGGAGGAACTCAACGCAATGGGGACCATTGCTTCCTAAGGGGGGAGAAATGATCCAAGTGGATATTAGTGGCCACCATCAAATTCCACTTAGACCCCCACCATTGTTTCTTTTAGTTTTTCATTTTCCTTAATTATAGCACAATTTTATATTTTTAGCAGTTTTTTGGGTCGTGAACTTCCAGAGTCGTTTTGAGGCCCTAAATGACGTTTTTTTGGGAAAAATGGGAGCAACATGGCTCCTAGGTCCCATTTTTTTCTTTCCAAAGTTGTAGTCCTCGGATATATCTTTTTAACGATGTATTGTGCATGTCAAATGGAGATATTATGCCAAAGTTACAACCTCGGGAAGTTGATGTACCAATTTACCCAAAACGGCACCTATAGTTTGGCGCTTCATCTCCTAGGGTTAGGTTTTTGGATGTTTGGGGTTTTCCATTGTTTCTCAACAATAAATGGGCCTTTGAGCCTCATTTTAAGATAGTTCAGAGGCATGTAGCCGCTACATCTCTTCTCAGAGATAAGCTACCATCGCTACATTCCTATTTTTGAGGGTCAGATAGATGCAAACACCACAGATAAATGGTTAAATCTGCTAGAAGGTTATTTTTCCATTCATGATTTTTCTGGTCGAGAAAATATTACTTTCGCCCTTCTCAAAGCTACCCCCGACATCAAGGACTGGTGGGAAACCTACTGTGAGCAGAAGGATGAAAGTATGGCCTCACTATTTTCAGCCGAACCCACTTAGAATCCATTCAGGGCTACCATCAAGGAGCAGTATTACCCTGTAAGAAGCTACGAGGATCAATACATAAAGTGGACCACGCTACGGTAGGGAAGGGACCAAGACATGCCAGATTTTTTCTATATTTTCCATACCCTTTGCACAAAGTTGGGTATCAAGGATTCAGAGCAGTATTTTGTACTCAAATATTGCGACTACCTGCATAGGTACATCCAGGATGAAATATAATTCATGAACATCTCCTCACTCGGCACGGCCTACCGATATGCCATCAAGATCGAGCAAAAGTTTAAACAGAAGAAATGAGACTTTGGATTTGCGAATCTGAAGCAAGGGAAAGGTGCCCTCAAACCACAAAACAAAGGAAAAAGCCTAGGTGGGGTAGCCTAAGACAACCCGCCAAAGCTGCAAGCAAAGAATAGCATTGTGAAGCCAAAAAAGGACGTGTGAAAGTGGTGTGAGTTCCATAAGAGCTCCACTCACAACATAAGTGAGTGTCAGGCCAAGCAGTCACTCATGGCCGAGCTAAAGGTTTCAAAATCAGATGCATGTTTCAACTCAGAGTCAGAACCTGACAAGGGGAATGGAAAAGGGGAGCATATTATTGATGCGAAGAACCAATGCTACTATTCCCGCCATAAAGATCCAAAAGGAGGAACCCGAAGATCTAGAAGAGGAGGAGTGCCTCTTCCACTACCAGATGTGGGTAAATGGCTCCCCGCTACAGTTCATTGTCGACAACGGGAGCCAAAAGAACCTCATTTTGGTGGAGGTCATGAAGCCTCTTGGCTTACCAACCACAACACATTCACAACCATACACCATTGGGTGGCTTTGCCAAGGACGGGATCTTCGCGTGAGCCAACAGTGTCGCCTTCCATACAACATGAAGCCCTTCAAGAATGAGGTATTGTTTGAAATTGTTCCCCTTGATGTTTGCAATGTATTATTAGGCCAACCATACTTGTGGAAGTGACGTGTTGTGTATTAATCAAGGCCACATGCTGTTATTGTTAGTTTGGGAAATAAGTTGTACAGGATACCGTAGGTAGCACCGCCTACCGCCATCTCTTTGGTTATTACAAAACAATGCAGTAAGATCATTTCCAAATTGTTTTCCTGATGATACAACCTCAAGAAAAGAAGAATATGGTGGCCATGACCTCCAGACAGGGCCCCTCTGGATGATAACTATATATGGACAAGGTCGTGGAGTAGTACAAGGACATCTTCACCTCACTCGCTAGGGTTTCTCTGCACTGTCAGGTCAAGCACTCCATCAATCTGACCCCAAGTGCACCGCTGCCCAATGGACCAATATATTGGTGCTCCATTCTAAAGAATGATGAAATGAAGAGGCAGATTCAAGAGCTGCTGTAGAAAGGTCACTTCCGACCGAGTTCATCGCACTGTGGGAGTCCGATCGTATTGGTATAGAAGAAGGATGGGACTTGGAGACTCTATATTGACTATCAGCATTGAACAATATCACTGTCTGGAATAGGTACCTGATCCCACCAATTGATGAGCTTCTAGACCAAATGAAGGAGGAAAAATATTTCTGCAAGATTGATTTGAAGTCAGGATATCACCAAGTACCAATTGAACCCTTCGATGTGTGGAAGACTGCCTTCAAAGCCAAGGAGGGCATTTTCGAATGGTTGGTTATGCCTTTCGGGTTGACGAATGCTCCTATAACCTTCATGGGGCTAGTGGATGACATCTTGTGGCTATTGACCAACTCATTTGTAGTAGTATACTTTGATGACATCTTGATCTTCAACCAGAGTTGGGAAGAGCACCTCCACCACATCCTACAGGTTCTCTAAACACTGTGACAACACAAGTTATGTGCCAATTTGGAGAAATGGACTTTTGGCATGACATAAGTTTAGTATCTAGGATAAATTATTGATGAATAGGGGGTGCATGTGGATCCATCCAAGATCCAAGTCATTCGGGATTGGCCATCTCCAACCACTCTAACAGAGCTCCGCAACTTTCCAGGTCTTTCCATCTTCTACCGTAGGTTCATGTTGGGATTTTCTCATATCACATGGCCCTTGAGTAAAGTCACCAAGGGAGGAGAAAAAGAAAAATTATTTTGGTCTGAATCTCAACAAAAGACATTTAAAAAGTTGAAACATTGCCTCTGCTCAGCACCAGTGCTCACATTACCAGACTTGCAACAACCATTTGAGATTGAGATAGATGCCTCTGGCTATGCTATTGGGGTAGTCCTTACTCAACACGGGCATCCAGTGGCATATCACAGTGAGACACTTTCAGACATAGTCTCGAAGAATCCCACTTATGACAAATAGATGTATTCCATTGTACAGGCATGCCAACAATGGAAGCATTACATTTTGTGGAAGGAAATGGTCATCCACACAGACCATCGGCCCTTGTAGTTCATACAGACACAAGGGAAGTTGCAGAATGCTTGCCATCAAAAGTGGTCCACATACCTGCAACAGGTCCATTTGAATATCAAGAATAAGAAGAGTAGCAAAAATAATGTTGCAGACTGCCTTAGTCGACCACCGATCATGGCGTTAACCACCGTGCTCAACTCTTGTGGGCACGAGAGTTCTTATTGACCACTTTTCTACAAAAGCATCCTAGAATTCGGCCACACATACCAGACACTCTTGGAGGGTCAGCATGTTCCAAATTTTAACCTCCTAGATGCCCTGTTATGCTACCTAGGTCACCTTTGTGTTCCTTCAAGCGAGCGTGCGAAGATTATTTGGGAAGCAAAATACAATCGGCCTGCTGGGTATTTCGGGGTCAAGAAAATTGTGGCAGTACTGCAAAAGTATTTCTATTGGTCGAATCTTCGACGAGATGTCGAGAAGTACATCATATCCTGTACTGCCTACGCCATTACCAAACTGACCATCAAGAAGTAAGGCCTCTATACTCCACTGCCTACCCCTAGTTAACCTTGGGAATCCATCTCCATGGATTATATGTTGGGCCTTCCTTCTACTAAGCATGGAAATGACTGTGTTTTTGTGGTCATCGAGAGGTTCTCGAAGATTGCCATTATGGCAGCCTACAAGAAGAATATCATAGCAGAAGCCACTACTAAACTCTTCTTTGAACGAGTGTGGGTACAGTTTGGAATCCCATAGTCTATCATCTTAGATTGGGAAAATAGGTTTCGCAGTACATTTTTGTCTAGCCTCTGGTCGATGCTGGACACCAAACTCACTAAGTCCACAGCCTTCCATCCCCAAATTGATGGCTAGATAGAGGTTTTCAACAGGATGATCGTACACATTCTGCACATGTACAACTCAAAGCATCCATGCACATGGGATGAGAGCGTCCCCTATGTTCATCACAACTATAACCGAGCTCTCCACAGCTCAACTAGCCACAACCCTTTTCAGGTGGGCTTGGGATTCTAGCCACTATGTCTGATTGATGTGGCCATGCCATTTGCAGCTACTCAGGAAGATTCAGCTCATGTTGAGTCTGAAATAGATAAGGAAAACAACTTCATTGAGCACATCTAACATATCTGCCTGTAGGTCCACGACATTTTGGAGAAATCAAATGCCAAGTACAAGTAGTAACATGATCAACGTTGGGTGCAACACAAGTTTCAGGTGGGTGACAAAGTTTGGTTGCATTTGCAGAAGGAACACCTTACCAGAGCCTATCGAAAACTCAGACCACTCCGATATGGTCCTTACACCATTACCAAGGCTATGGGAGACAATTCATTTGAACTCAACATTCCCCCATTCCTTGGCTTACACCCAATGTTAAATGTGGACAGCCTTAGGCCATACTTTCCACCATTACTAGACACATCCGACATTGTAGAACAACTCACACCAATAGAGTTAAATCTAGATTGCATGGAACAAGCTACAACTGATCAGATCATGGACACACATATCAAGAAGAATTTCCAGCAGAAGATCCAACTGTATCGAGTTGTCAAAGTAGGCCAACTCTTTCACCAGGGCAAGTGGCTCACCAGGGACCAAGTTCCACAGAAGTTTCCTCATCTCATGGAGGAAATCAATGCAATGGGGACCATTGCTTCCTAAGGAGGGAGGAATTTTCTAGGTGGATATTGGTGGCCACCCACCAATTCCACTTGGACCCCCACCATTATTTCTTTCAGTTTTTTAGTTTCCTTAATTGTAGCACAATTTACTATATTTAACAATTTTTCAGGTCCTAAACTTCGAAGCCTTTTTAAGGCCCTAAACGACGTTTTTTGGAAAAAATGGGAGCAACTTGGGGCCATGGACCAATGTTTCTCTTCCCAAAATTGTTGTCCTCATATATATATTTGTAACGATGTATTGTGCACATCAAACGAAGATCGTATGCCAAAGTTATGACCTCAGGAATTTAATGTACCAATTTACCCAAAACAGGGCCTATAGTTTGACGCTTCATCTCCCAGGGTTAGGTTTTTGGATGTTTAGGGTTTTCCATTGTTTCTCAACAATAAATAGGCCTTTGAGCCTTATTGTAAAATAGTTCAGAGGCATGTAGTCACCACATATCTTCTTAGAGATAAGCTACCGTCGCCCTAGCTAGTTTATTTCTATTTCTGTTTGTAAGCATATTTCAGTATTTTACAGTAATGAAATGAAGTATTATTTCTGATGCATCTATGTATGTATGATTATATCTGTAATATTTTGCATTCCTGTTTAAATCCAGATCAGTGGTATCAAAGCGGTCTACTCTTTCTCTGTTTTTCTTTGCATGTCCCCAACGAGGTCGAGATATAAGGAGTTAGGGCTTGAACTAGTCGAACCTTTGCAAGACCAGCCTCGCAAATCCTGACAGCCTCCCATGGCGGATGAAAAGAAAGATGATGGGCAGGGGATCCTATCAAAATCTTATTTGAAGAGGCCCTCGAGTGACAAAGGAACGTGATGATGGACAACTTTTCCCAGATCATTCAGTGGCTACCCAGGGGTGACACATCTACTTCCAGTAGCTACTCTGGAAGCGCAACACCCTTTAAGGTACAAGTTAACTTTGAAATTCACATATTTGAGGGTTAGATAAATGCAGATGCTATAGATAAATGATTAAATCTGCTAGAAGGGTATTTTTCAATTCATGATTTTTCCAGCCGGGAAAAGATTACTTTCGCCCTTCTCAAAGCTACCCCCCATGTCAAGGACTAGTGGGAAACCTATTGTGCGCAGAAGGATGAAAGTACGACTTGACTGTTTTCAGCCACACCCACTTGGAATTCATTCTGTGCTACCATCAAGGAGTAGTACTACCCTGTCGGAAGCTATGAGGATCAATACATAAAGTGGACCATGCTGCGATAGGGAAGGGACCAAGACGTGCTGAAGTTTACGAATATTTTCCATACCCTTCGCACAAAGTTTGGTATCAAGGATTTAGAGTAGTATTTGGTACTCTAGTGTTGCGGTTGCCTACACATGTATATGCAAGATGAAATAGAATTCCTAAACATATCCTCGCTCGGCACGACCTACCAATATGCCGTCAAGTGTTGGAATTATGATACAAGTGTTGTCCTTGATGGCAACTCACACAGAGGACAGATCATAGTGCAACAAGTCAGTAGCAAAGAATGAAGATAAAAAGGTATATCCCACAGGTTCACTATATACCAAGTAGTGTATACACACAAGATCACTATATACAAAGGAGCGTATATCGTACACATGCACTTTCACACAAGGAAAGGCGCGTACATGTCGAAAAACTAAGTTTTCGGTCTGTGGTATTTAGTCCTTGGTATTTGGACCTATGGTTGTAGACCATGGTATTGCATCCGAAGTGTTGAACCCAGGTATTGGGTCCCAAGTATTCGTTCTAAGTGGTTTTGGACCATGGTATTGAGTAAGGCCTAAAACTATAAAAAGAGAAGAAGATCTTTAGGCAAAGGCATTAAGAAAGTCTTGAATATATGATGAAGTATGAGATC
This sequence comes from Pinus tabuliformis, assembly GCA_031772625.1. Taxonomy (NCBI): domain Eukaryota; kingdom Viridiplantae; phylum Streptophyta; class Pinopsida; order Pinales; family Pinaceae; genus Pinus; species Pinus tabuliformis. The sequence goes on from CM062819.1 coordinate 575,184,211, forward strand.
TAGTATGCAGGTTATGGGTTCATAATGCTTTGCTAAGGAGGAATCTCAATGGCTGACATAAAACAAGATCTAAGGATAGATTGGGATCTAATGGCTTGGAATGAATCATCTCTATACGGTTTGATCATGCTTATTCTAGATCTGTATACTGATGCATGTAATGTTCTGTAAATATTATGATCTAGGTATAACTCAAGTTTTGGAATCGCTGCAAATCATGAATGAATATTTACAGATGTATACGCTGGTTGACTATGATAAAAGCGCGTGCATACGCAGGTTAGATACATCTAAGTACCGTATACCATATGAACTATGATGTTTGAAGTTACAGGTGGTTCTGGTTGTTAATGAGTTCTCATGACTGTTTACTGGTGTCAGTATTCTGCATATTCAGTTTGGCTGATTGTGTTTAGCTTCAGTGTTGATGGATGAGATATTTAATGGATCAGGATCATAATGACTTATCTTTATGTGATCTGATGGACTAGATCTAGTTGCTAACATACGTATTATCCTTGTATATGTAATGATCTGGGCTTGTCTGGAGTCAGGAAGTGCAGGGAAGTTATAAGTAAGTAATTAATGACATATACGCTGGTGCGCTTTGGTGAAGTTGCGTATACACGTTGCTTTGGCTCTTCCAAGTATCGTATGCACTCTGATACATGATTTTTGATGATACAATTAGATCTGAACATTGTTGTAGAGCTCTGTGTTCTGGTGATTGCAGTTTGTTAATTGGGTTTTAGTGATTGAGTATTGGGTGATTCAGAGATTGATGATGCTAGTGTTGATTGATTGTGTTCTTCAATGATATTGATGGGTCCAATATGAAAATTGGATGAAACGTGGCCTTCAGATTATGATGATGTGTTCCATGAGTATCCAGTCTGAAAATTTATGAAACATGGTACCTGGAGGAAGAAAGAGAAGGTTGTAGCCTTCTGTAGGTCGGCACCTACGTACTAGTACATCATCTAGTACAAAAGCTAAGGGGGTGGTAGCTCCCTTCCAGTAGCAGCTGGAAAACAAGTGAAGGTTGGAGCATTCAGTAGGCTGGCACCTACGTACTAGTAAAAGGATCAGCTAGTACAAGAGCTAAGGGGGTTGCAACTCCCTTCCAGGAGAAGTTGGAGAACGAGAGAAGGTTGTAGCCTTCTACAGGTAGAAGCCTGTGTACTGGTATAAGACTGCACCAGTACAAAAATATTGTAAAAAGAAGTTTCTTATTAAAAAAAGATAGAGACAACTTGCAGTAGGTGGTTTTCACCCACATTGGGTTTCCACCTTACATCATGGTGTTCATGTGTGCTTCTTGTGTGTGATGATCTATTCTGTTTTACTGCCCCTATTTATTGTTCATATGGTTAATAAAAGTTCTGATGCACTAAATAAAGATCAACATTTAATGGATTAACTGAATCATAAGTTTACTGGATATACACTAGTTGCATTAGACACAGCTGCGTGTACATGCAGGTTCCGTTCACTGAAGTAGCGTATATGAATCTGAGTATGAAAATGAAAAAGTGTTTGATTTGATAATATTGATTCAGCCCCCCTCTCAGTATTATTTCCAACAATTGGTATCAGAGCAGGTCCTTTGGTAGAAGCTTGATCGCTTGAAGGAGATTCGTAGAACAATGGGAAAGAAGCTTAAGAAGAAAGTGCCTAAGAAAAGGAAGACATCCCAGAAGAACTATGACAGTGGGAGAATCGATTGGGGAATATGTGGAATAAGCACTTCAGAATCAGAATCACTTTAGAATGAAGATGAACAAGCAAAAGAACTATCAGGTATGAATTTGTTATCCTCTGGTGATACATTTCTCCATCCATTTGAAGATGATGAAAGTGATAGTGAAACAACTGAATTTTCTCTTATGAGTGAGAAAGAAAGATATCAAATAGAGGCAGAATTTAAAAGGCTTATAGACAAAATTAGAGATCAACAAGATCTATTGCACAAAAGGGAATTTATCTCCAAAGATGAAGCTACCAAACTAAAAGCTCAACTAGAGGAAGGAAACAAGGTAAGAAAGCTATTCAAGGAAAAGGAATATCAATGTCAAAAGTTGTAGGATGAAGTGACATCATTAAGAAGTGAAGTAAATGAAAGGAGCACAACACTCAATAAACTCAGAGAAAGATCTAGTTACTATGAAAGTCTTGAAGCTACGATCCTCTCGCTAAAAGAAGATCATGAAGAATCAAATAAGCATAATAAAGAACTACTCCAAGCTCTTGAAAAACTAGAAAACGAAGTTCTTGAATTAAGACACCAGTTGGAAGAACGAAGAAAAGTTGAAGAAAACATGAAGAAACAGTATCGTGAAAAGGAAGAGTAACATCAGGTTGAGGTAAATATTCTAAAATATAACTTAGAAGAAAAGGATAAGCTCTTACGATTTCAAGATAGTACTAAGATCTTGGATGATATTCTTAGTAGTCAAAGGTCTCTTGTTATCAAAACTGGTCTTGGTTTTCATGAATCTATTGAAGGTGAATCTAGTTCACAAAATAAGACAAGGAACTCTAATGCACAATTTGAAATACTCAACAAGGAGATGAGAGGTCAAGCCCATCAACAACCAAGGAAAGAAATTCTTCAAAGAAAATCTTTTACTCCTCCGATGAATAATTTTGAATGTTATGTATGTCATAATCTTGGACATGTTGCAGCCAAATGTAGAGATAGAATGGTTGAAGACCATCACACAGAAAGATCATCACGTTCCAGGTACTTTAAGGGATATTGTTTTTCTTGCAATATGTTGGTCACAAAGCTGTTGATTGCTACAAAAGGAATATGAAAAATGTAAGATGTTATGCATGTAACAAGCTGGGACATATAGCAAAGGAATGTAGGAACAAAGTATGGGCACCATACCAAAAGGAGAAAACATAATGACACTTGAAGATATGGAAGAAGAAGGAAGCAGAGTTTGAAAGATGTGGCACAGCACAATGTACAGACATGACAGACTCAGAGGAAGCTAAAAGTGTAAAACTTCAGTGTTCTCAATCTCATATGTAAGTTTCATAAATAGAAGTCGCGTATATACGCGAGTTAGACTCTACAAAGTCGCGTATATGTCAGTTTGAGAAAAGAAGTGGGACAGGCTCAGGAAAAGGCCCTGATATGATTCAATCCATTACTTACTCTGTTCGATAATGGTTACAATCTGTTGATGATGTGTGGAAATTTCTTGATACTTGTAAGATGTTTAGAAAGGTTTTGATCCTAACTTGTTGATGATGATGCCTTGATACTTCTTGCTGATATATGCGTGATCAGATCTAACAGTAAACAAGATGGCACAGATTCGGGGGGAGCATATACTTTTAATAATGAATTGTTGGCATTATGGTTAGTAGTCCTTGGTGATGATGCTTATATGGCTAAATGATACATCTTTCTATGATATGGTTATGAGTTTTCCATGATAAAATCTCATATGATTCTTGGGGTTACATAGCTGGTGTTCAGATCATATTTGTGGTTGATTCTCTGATGATGCATATATGGTGCTTACATGGTGATCTTCATAAGGATAAGGAGACGTACAAAGCTTGAATACACAATTTCATTACTTGATGATGAGTCACTCATATGCTGCTGTTGACATATAATTAAGTTATTATGCAGGATTCCTATACTTCTTGGCATTCACATGGATGAGGATTGTTGCTGTTGATGATATCAAGAAGTCTTGACAAAAGATCTTGAGCTCAACATACATAGTACTATATACAGTATGCTGGATACATGGATGATTACTCAAATTTGCATTGTTGGAGACATGATGATGATGAGTTCTTACCCATATGATGACAGGTTGATACTTACATATGTTGATTGATACAGATGAGGGATGTCCCCGAGTGATGATACATGGATGATATATAAGATCATGCAGATCTTGATGTTGATGAGATGGCTATGGTGTCTTTCACATATGATATAATGTGAATGATTTTATAATGCTCAAGATCAAGAGGATGAATTGATATCTATATGTAGACATATATTGTCATAGGTTTATGCTATCTACACTAATGGACATATACAGGTTGCTGGTCTAGATGCTGTTGACACATGCTTATGAAGCAGATCATACACTCTGTATGATAGTTGTTGATGACTATCATGGTCTTATTTAGATGTTTGGTCTCTGTTATAAATGTCATGTATATCATTCAACGTAAAGGTAATATCAAGACTCATGATGTAATAGTTTGTCTCTATCTATTGTAGTCATTTGATGAATCCCTTTTGGTCATATGATGTAAACTGTACCACCACTATGCATGGGAAGAATGATGTAATATTTCAGTCATGTATATCCCCACTTGGTTGGGTGGATGAATCAATAGTGGTATATCCCCACTTGGTTGGGAGATGGATGTATGTATGAGTCTTTGGTGATAGGAAGGTCATTTATGATGTATAGGGTCATGTTCTTTTTGTAGAACATATTTTTACAGACTTTGCTTACAGTCAGGGGGAGCATGAGCAACACACTTTAGCAGAGTAGAGATTTCAGCATATACTCAGAGGGAGCATGGATAGATTGGTACACCTTGGCATATACAAAGGGGGAGCTCAATCAGAGATTTTAGTAGGTACTCAGGGGGAGTATGGACAGCGGAATGTATATCAAGGAAGAGAATATCTTGGTTTTCCCTTTGCCCTTGATGTCAAAGGGGGAGAGTGACTTGGTATGGTTGTTGCCATCAAGTCCAAAGGGGGAGATTGTTGGAATTATGATGCATGTGTTGTACTTGATGGAAACACCTTGTAGAAGAGAAACTCACTTATATATAACTAGATGAATCTACAGAAGAGATATCAGATGTGACAGAATACATGGGATGTAGGACAGCTCAAAGGAATCAGCTCAGATGTAATGAACAATGACAACTCATTAAGATGACAGTTCTCAGTATGGCAAGTTAGCTTTGCCATCAAGTCCAAAGGGGGAGATTGTTGGCATTATGATACAAGTGTTGTTCTTGATGGCAACTCACAGAGATGACAGATCATAGTGCAGCAGGTCAGTAGCAAAGAATTGATGATCAAACTACAAAGAATAAAGAAAGAAAAGTATATATGGAGGTTCACTATATACCAAGTCGTGTACATACGCAGGTTCACTATATACCAAGTAGTGTATACACGCAGGATGACTATATACAAAGGAGCGTATATTGTACACATGCACTTTCACGCAAGGAAAGGCGCGTACATGTCGAAAAACTAAGTTTTCGGTCCGTGGTATTTAGTCCTTGGTATTTGGACCTATGGTTGTGGACCATGGTATTGCATCCGAAGTGTTGAACCCAAGTATTGGGTCCCAAGTATTGGTTCTAAGTGGTTTTGGACTATGATATTGAGTAAGGCCTAAGACTATAAAATGAGAAGAAGATCATTAGGCAAAGGCATTCAGAAAGTCTTGAATATCTGATGAAGTATGAGATCTAGTATGCAGGTTATGGGTTCATAATGCTTTGCTAAGGAGGAATCTCAATGGATGATGGAGAGCAAGATCTAAGGATAGATTGGGATCTAATGGCTTAGAATGAATCGTCTCTATACGGTTTGATCACGCTTATTCTAGATTTGTATACTGACGCATGTAATGTTCTGTAAATATTATGATCTAGGTATAACTCAAGTTATGGAATAGCTGCAAATCATGAATGAATATTTACAGATGTATACGCTGGTTGACTATGATAAAAGCGTGTACATACGCAGGTTAGATACATCTAAGTAGCGTATACCATATGAACTATGATGTTTGAAGTTACAGGTGGTTCTAGTTGTTGATGAGTTCTGATGACTGTTTACTGGTGTCAGTATTCTGCATATTCAGTTTGGTTGATTGTATTTAGCTTCAGTATTGATGGATGAGATCTTCAATGGATCAGGATCATAATGACTTATCTTTATGTGATTTGATGGATTAGATCTAGTTGCTAACATACGTATTATCCTTGTATATGTAGTGATATGGGTTTATCTGGACTCAAGAAGTGTAGTGAAGTTATAAGTAAGTAATTAATGACATATACGCTAGTTCGCTTTGGTGAAGTTGCATATACACGCTGGTTTGGCTCTTCCAAGTAGCGTATGCACTCTAATACATGATTTTTGATGATACAATTAGATCTGAACATTGTCGCAAAGTTCTGTGTTCTACTCTGTGTTCTGGTGATTGCAGTTTGTTGACTAGGTTTCAGTGATTCAGTATTGGGTGATTCAGAGATTGATGATGCTAGTGTTGATTGATTGTGTGCTTCAATGATATTGATGGGTCCAGTATGAAAATTGGATGAAACGTGGCCTTTAGATTGTGATGATGTGTTCCATGAGTATCCAGTCTGAAAAATTATGAAACTTGGTACCTGGAGGAAGAAAGAGAAGGTTGTAGCCTTCTGTAGGTCGGCACCTACGTACTAGTACATTAGCTAGTACAAGAGCTAAGGGGGTGGTAGCTCCCTTCCAGTAGCAACTGGCAAACGAGTGGAGGTTGGAGCATTCATTAGGCAGGAACCTACCTACTAGTAAAAGGATCAGCTAGTACAAGAGCTAAGGGGGGTTGCAGCTCCCTTCCAGGAGAAGCTGGAGAACGAGAGAAGGTTGTAGCCTTCTGCAGGTAGAATCTTGTGTACTGGTATAAGACTGCACCAGTATAGAAATATTGTAAAAAGAAGTTTCTTATTAAAAGAAGATAGAGACAACTTGCAGCAGGTGGTTTTCACCCACATTGGGTTTCCACCTTACATCATGGTGTTCATGTGTGCTTCTTGTGTGTGATGATCTATTCTGTTTTACTGCACCTGTTTACTATTCATATGGTTAATAAAAGTTTTGATGCACTAACTAAAGATCAACATTTAATGGATTAACTGAATCATAAGTTTACTGGATATACGCTAGTTTCATTAGACACAGTTGCGTGTACATGTAGGTTCCCTTCACTGAAGTAGCATATATGAATCTGAGTATGAAAATGAAAAAGTGTTTGATTTGATAATACTGATTCACCCCCCCCCCCCCCCCTCTTAGTATTATTTCCAACAATTGGTATCAGAGCAGGTCCTTTGGTAGAAGCTTGATCGCTTGAAGGAGATTCGTAGAACAATGGGAAAGAAGCTTAAGAAGAAAGCGCCTAAGAAAAGGAAGACATCCCAAAAGAACTATGACAATGGGAGAATTGATTGGGGAATATGTGGAAGAAGAACTTCAGATTCAGAATCACTTCATAATGAAGATGAACAAGCAAAAGAACTATCAGGTATGAATTTGTTATCCTCTGGTGATACATTTCTCCATCCATTTGAAGATGGTGAAAGTGATAGTGACACAACTGAATTTGATTTTATGAGTGAGAAAGAAAGATATCAAGTAGAGGCAGAATTTAAAAGGCTTACAGAAAAAATTAGAGATCAACAAGATCTATTGCACAAAAGGGAATGTATCTCCAAAGAATAAGCTACCAAACTAAAAGCTGAACTAGAGGAAGGAAACAAGGTAAGAAAGCTATTCAAAGAAAAGGAAGATCAATGTCAAAAGTTGAAGGATGAAGTGACATCATTAAGAAGTGAAGTAAATGAAAGGAGCACAACAATAAAGAAACTTAGAGAAAGATCCAGTTACTATGAAAGTATTGAAGCTACGATCCTCTCACTAAAAGAAGATCTTGAAGAATCAAATAAGCAAAATAAAGAACTACTCCAAGCTCTTGAAAAACAAGAAAATGAAGTTCTTGAATTAAGACACCAATTGGAAGAAGGAAGAAAAGTTGAAGAAAACATGAAGAAGCAGTATTATGAAAAGGAAGAGAAAAATCAAGTTGAGGTAAATATTCTAAAAGATAACTTAGAAGAAAAGGATAAGCTCTAACGATTTCAAGATAGTACTAAGATCTTGGATGATATTCTTAGTAGTCAAAGGTCTCCTGCTATCAAAGGTGGTCTTGGTTTTCATGAATTTGTTGAAGGTGAATCTATTTCACAAAATAAGACAAGGAACTCTAATGCACAATTTGAAATACTCAACAAGGAGATGAGAGGTCAAGCCCATCAACAACGAAGGAAATAAATTCTTCAAAGAAAATATTTTACTCCTCCGATGAATAATGTTGAATGTTATGTATGTCATAATCTTGGATATGTTGCAGCCAGATGTAGAAGTAGAATGGTTCAAGACCATCACACAGTAAGATCATCACGTTCCAGGTACTTTAAGGGAGATTGTTTTCCTTGCAATATGTTTGGTCACAAAGCTGTTGATGGCTACAGAAGGAATATGAAAAATGTAAGATGTTATGCATGTAACAAGCTGGGACATATAGCAAAGGAATGTAGGAACAAAGTATAGGCACCATACCAAAAGGAGAAAACATAATGACACTTGAAGATATGGAAGAAGAAGGAAGCAGAGTTTGAAAGATGTCGCACAGCACAATGTACAAACCTGATAGACTCAAAGGAAGCTGAAAGTGTAAAACTTCAGTGTTCTCAATCTCATACGTAAGTTTCATAAATAGAAGTCACGTATATACACGAGTTAGACTCTACCTAGTCACATATATGTTAGTTTGAGAAAAGCAGTGGGACAGGCTCAAGAAAAGGGTCTGATATGATTCAGTCCATTACTTGCTCTGTTTGATAATGGTTACAATCTGTTGATGATGTGTGGAAATGTCTTGATACTTGTTAGATGTTTAGAAGTGTTTTGATCCTAATTTGTTGATGATGATGCCTTGATACTTCTTGCTGATATATGCATGATCAGATCTAACAATAAACAAGATGGCATAGGTTCAGGGGGAGCATATACTTTTAATAATGCATTGTTGGCATTATGGTTAGTATTCCTTGGTGATGATGCTTATATGGCTAAATGATACATCTTGCTATGATATGGTTATGAGTTTTCCATGATAAAATCTCATATGATTCTTGGGGTTACATAGTTGGTGTTCAAATCAGATTTGTGGTTGATTCTCTGATGATGCATATATGGTTTTTACATGGTGATCTTCATAAGGATAAGGAGATGTATAAAGCTTGAATATACAATTTTATTACTTGATGATGAGTCACTCATATGCTACTGTCGACATATAATACAGTTATGATGTAGGATTCCTATAGTTCTTGGCATTCACATGGATGAGGATTGTTGTTGTTGATGATATCAAGAAGTCTTGACAAAAGATCTTGAGCTTAAGATACATAGTGCTATATACAGTATGCTGGATACATGGATGATTACTCAAAGTTGCATTGTTGGAGACATGATGATGATGAGTTCTTACCCATATGATGACAGGTTGATACTTACATATGTTGATTGATACAGATGAGGGATGTCCCCGAGTGATGATACATGGATGATATATAAGATCATGCAGATCTTGATGTTGATGAGATGGCTATGGTGTCTTTCGCATATGATATAATGTGAATGATTTTATAATGCTCAAGATCAAGAGGATGAATTGATATCTATATGTAGACATATCTTGTCACAGGTTGATGCTATCTACACTAATGGACATATACAGGTTGTTGGTCTAGATGTTGTTGACAGATGCTTATGGAGCAGATCATACACTGTGTATGATAGTTGTTGATGACTATCATGGTCTTATTTAGATGTTTGGTCTCTGTTATAAATGTCATGTATATCATTCAATGTAAAGGTCATATCAAGACTCATGATGTAATAGTTTTTCTCTGTCTATTGTAGTCATTTGATGAATCCATTTTGGTCATATGATGTAAATTGTACCCCCACTATGCATGGGAAGAATGATGTAATATTTCAGTCATGTATATCCTCACTTGGTTGGGTGGATGAGTCAATATTGGTATATCCCTACATGGTTGGGAGATGGATGTATGTATGAGTCTTTGGTGATAGGAAGGTCATTTATGATGTATAGAGTCATGTTCTTTTTGTAGAACATCTTTTTGCAGACCTTGCTTACAGTTATGGGGAGCATGAACAACACACTTCAACAGAGCAGAGATTTCAGCATATACTCATAGGGAGCGTGGACATATTGGTACACCTTGGCATATACAAAGGGGGAGCTCAAATAGAGATTTCCGCAGGTACTCAGGGGGAGTATGGACAGCGGAATGTATATCAAGGAAGAGAATATCTTGGTTCGCTCTTTGCCCTTGATGTCAAAGGGGGAGAGTGACTTGGTATGGTTGTTTCCATCAAGTCCAAAGGGGGAGATTGTTGGCATTATGATGCATGTGTTGTACTTGATGGCAACCCCTTGTAGAAAAACAACTCACTTATATATAACTAGATGAATCTACAGAAGAGATATCAGATGTGACAGAATACATGGGATGCAGGACAGCTCAAAGGAATCAGTTCAGATGTAATGAACAATGAAAACTCATTAAGATAACAGTTCTCAGTATGGAAAGTTAGCTTTGCCATCAAGTCCAAAGGGGGAGATTGTTGGCATTATGATACAAGTGTTGTCCTTGATGGCAACTCATACAGATGATAGATCATAGTGTAGCAGGTCAGTAGCAAAGAATTGATGATCAAACTACAAAGAATGAAGAAAGAAAAGTATATATGGAGGTTCACTATATACCAAGTCGTGTACATACGCATGTTCACTATATACCAAGTAGTGTATACACGCAGGATCACTATATACAAAGGAGCATATATTGTACACACGCACTTTCACTCAAGGAAAGGCGCGTACATGTCGGAAAACTAAGTTTTTGGGTCCATGGTATTTAGTCCTTGGTATTTGGACCTATGGTTGTGGACCATGGTATTGCATCCGAAGTGTTGAACCCAAGTATTGGGTCCCAAGTATTGGTTCTAAGTGGTTTTGGACCATGGTATTGAGTAAGGCCTAAGACTATAAAAGGAGAAGAAGATCATTAGGCAAAGGCATTCAAAAAGTCTTGAATATCTGATGAAGTATGATATCTAGTATGCAGGTTATGGGTTGATAATGCTTTGCTAAGGAGGAATCTCAATAGTTGATGGAGAACAAGATCTAAGGATAGATTGGGATCTAATGGCTTGGAATGAATCATCTCTATACGGTTTGATCACGCTTATTCTAGATCTATATACTGACACATGTAATGTTCTGTAAATATTATGAGCTAGGTATAACTCAAGTTTTGGAATAGCTGCAAATCATGAATGAATATTTACAAATGTATACGCTGGTTGACTATGATAAAAGTGCGTACATATGCAGGTTAGATACATCTAAGTACCGTATACCATATGAACTATGATGTTTGAAGTTACAGGTAGTTCTGGTTGTTGATGAGTTCCGATGACCATTTACTGGTGTCAGTATTTTGCATATTTATTTTGGTTGATTGTGTATAGCTTCAGTGTTGATGGATGAGATCTATAATGGATCAGGATCATAATGACTTATCTTTATGTAATCTGATGGACTAGATCTGGTTGCTAACATACGTATTATCCTTGTATATGTAATGATCTAGGTTTTTCTGGAGTCAGGAAGTGCAGCGAAGTTATAAGTAATTAATGACATATATGCTGGTTCGCTTTGGTGAAGTTGTGTATACACGGTGGTTTGACTCTTCCAAGTAGCATATGCAATCTGATACATGATTTTTGATGATACAGTTAGATCTGAACATTGTTGCAAAGTTTTGTGTTCTGCTCTATGTTTTGGTGATTGCAGTTTGTTGACTGGGTTTCAGTGATTCAGTATTGGGTGATTCAGAGATTGATGATGCTAGTGTTGATTGATTGTGTGCTTAAATGATATTGATGGATCCAGTATGAAAATTGGATGAAACGTGGCCTTCAGATTATGATGATGTGTTCCATGACTATCCAGTTTGAAAATTTATGAAACGTGGTACTTGGAGGAAGAAAGAGAAGGTTGTAGCCTTCTGTAGGTCGGCACCTACGTACTAGTACATCAGCTAGTACAAGAGCTAAGGGGGTGATAGCTCCCTTCCAGTAGTAGCTAGAAAACGAGTGAAGGTTGGAGCATTCAGTAGGCTGGCACCTACCTACTAGTAAAAGGATCGGCTAGTACAAGAGCTAAGGGGGTTGCAGCTCCCTTCCAGGAGAAGCTGGAGAACGAGAGAAGGTTGTAGCCTTCTGCAGGTAGAAGCATGTGTACTGGTATATTGTAAAAAGGAAGTTTCTTATTAAAATAAGATAGAGACAACTTGTAGCAGGTGGTTTTCACCCACATTGGGTTTCCACCTTACATCATGGTGTTCGTGTGTGCATCTTGTGTGTGATGATCTATTCTTTTTTACTGCACCTGTTTACTATTCATATGGTTAATAAAAGTTCTAATGCACTAACTAAAGATCAAAATTTAATGGATTAACTGAATCATAAGTTTACTGGATATACGCTAGTTGCATTAGACACAATTGTGTGTACATGCAGGTTCCCTTCACTGAAGTAGCGTATATGAATCTGTGTATGAAAATGAAAAAGTGTTTGATTTGATAATACTGATTCATCCCCCCCCCCCCCCCCTCTCAGTATTATTTCCAACATCAAGATCGAGCAAAAGTTTAAAGAGAAGAAGCAAGACTTTGGATCTGCGAATCTGAAGCAAAGGAAAGGTGCCCCCAGACCATAGAACAAATAACAAAGCCTAGTTGGGGCAGACCAAGACAACTCACAAAAGCTACAAGCAAAGAACAATGCCGCGAAGTAAAAAAAGGACATGAGAAAGTGGTGTGTGTTCCATAAGAGCTCCAATCACAACACAAGTGTGTGTCGGGCCAAGCAGTCACTGGTGGCTGAGCTAAAGGTTTCAGATCAGATGCATGTTCCAACTCTGAGTTAGAACCCAACAAGAGGAATGAAAAAGGGAAGCATATTATTGATGCAAAGCCCAATGCTACCATTGCCACCACGAAGATCCAAAAGGGGGAACGCAAAGATCCAGAAGAGGAGGAGCACCTCTTCCACTCCCAGATGTGGGTAAAGGGCTCCTCGCTACAGTCCATTGTCGACAATAGGAGCTAAAAGAACCTCATTTTGGCAGAGGTAATGAAGCGATTGGGCTTATCGACCACAACACACCCACAACCGTACACCATTGGGTGGCTTCACCAAGGATGGATCTTCGCGTGGGCCAACAATCTCGTCTTCCATACAACATAAAACCCTTCACGAATGAGGTATTGTGTGACGTTGGTCGTCTTGATGTATTATTAGGCCAACCATACTTGTGGAAGCAACGTGCTGTGTATAAATCAAGGCCTCGTGCTGTTATTGTTAGCTTGGGAAATAAGTTGTACAGGACACCGGAGGTAGCAATGCCTACCGCCATCTCTTTGGTTACTGCAAAACAATGCAGTAAGCTCGTTTCCAAAACCGGGAATTTGTTTTCCCGATGATAAACCCTTAAGAAAAGAAGAATATGGTGGCCACGACCTCCAGACAGGGCCCCTCCGCACGACAACTACAAATGGACAAGGTCGTGGAGGAGTACGAGGACATCTTCACCTCACCCGTAGGGGTTCATCTACACTGTCAGGTCAACCACTCCATTGATCTAACGCCAGGTGCACCGTTGCCCAATCGACCAATCTATCAGCACTCCATTCTAGAGAACGATGAAATCAAGAGGTAGATTCAAGATCTACTGCAGAAAGGCCACATCCGACCAAGTTCATCGCCTTGTGGGAGCTCGATCGTGTTGGTACAGAAGAAGGATGGGACTTGGAGAGTCTATATTGACTATCAGGCTCTAGAATAGGTACCCAATCCCATGGATTGATGACGTTCTTGATGTAGGTTTTAACCCCATACAGAAATTACCTGCATATGAATTCTAGAACATAGAAAATAAAGAATGTAAGAGCATAACACATAAAGCACATATACACAGAGATTTTCCCTGGATCTAAAACCGGGACCACCAACTTGATTTTTCATTATGTTCCTTTCAATGTTACAATACATATTTATACATGCCGAAGCATCCAATACCATGGACCGAAAACCATCGCATCCAAAACCATGGACCAAAAACCATCGCATCCAAAAACATGTGCGAAAAACATGACAAAACCATAGGTAGGTCCTCCCAACCTAATATAGGGTTACCTGCATGCCTCAAACCCCCTATGAACCCCCCCCCCCCCCCAAACTACGTAATTGACGTAACAAAGGGGAGGCTCCACCCCCTTCTAACCTCCCTGTTAACTACATGGGCTAGTTGTGGAAAGAATATAACACAACCCAACATTCTCCCACTTGTTATTTTCTTTCCACAGGAGGCCACAAGAAAGCTTAGTCATTTATCTAGCCCTGCAACGCCCATTGTTTCTCTACACCAAGAGAACTTCTCAGAGCTCACAGATTTTGTCAATGCATTTGCAGTATTCTTCAAAGTGTCCACCTTTACCAGCAACACCTTTTTGTCTTCTATCATATCCCTCACAAAGTGATACTAAACATCAATGTACCTTGTCTTTGAATGATATGCAGGGTTTTTGGACAAGAATATTGCACTTTGGCTATTAAAGTCTATCCTTATAGCTCCCTGTACTAACCCCATACTTGAACAAAATCTCTGCAACCAAACTGCTTCCTTGCTTGCATGAGCGGCTGCCATGTATTCTGCCTCTGGAGTTGATAGTGCTACTACAGATTGTTTCTTACTCATCCAACTGATTGCACCTCCAAATAGGTTAAACACATACCCACTTGTAGATCTTCTTTGATCTAGATCTCCAACCCAGTCTGCATCAACAAGGCCATGAATATCCAACACTCTTTCCAATCCTGGTCTTCCTTGGTAGCACAAACCATAATTACTAGTGCCACGTAAATACCTGAAAGCCCGCTTCACTACTATCCAGTGCTCCTTCCCTGGTTTTGATATAAACCTGCTTAATACTCCCACTCCATGTGCAATGTGGTGAGCACTAGTATTGTAGCAAGAATGCTGCAACTCCTAGGCTTCCAACTTTACTTTTATTAACCCAGTAGTTCATAACAAACTTGGAAGCGTTGGTGCTACATGCACAAGTACTAGTTCTCATTGCAGGTTGTCACTTGGTCAGCCGACGCGAGATCAATAGGAGCTCAAGCCAACTTCTATAGATCTTAGAAGAAGCTCTATGTGTGATTAAAGGAAAGAAATATTATTCTACAGATGCTATTCTAACTGCAGAAATGAGACAGGCTGGAATGTAAAGAAAAACCTAGTAAACCCTAATTAACAAGCTAATTCTAATTTTTCCAAAAACACTATGAAAACCATGAAACAAATTCCATTACATACTCAAGGAAGTAAACAACATCAAACCATGCTATTTCTGGAAGAAAATAAGCAAAAAACATATTTTTGGATTTTTATGTGGTTTTATGTGAATTTAACATGCATCTAATTTATTATGTGTGAGTGTGGTAGCGAACATGTGGCGTTAAAGGGTGATTTTGGAGCTTGGGAGGATGTAGGATGGTGTGGACGGGTCCTAGGAGGTCTTAGGTGGCCCTCTAAAGGCTTTTCCCACACTCGGCCTTCAAAAGAAAGCCTACAGGAAAAACTACAAGAGGACACAGGAAAACTACAAGAGGAAAACATGGAAACTACAAGAAGACTATAGGAGGAGGCCGAGAGAAATTTTTTCCATTTGAGGGTGTGAGAGTGGGTAGAAAAGGTGGATGAAGGTTGGAATGAGGTGTTAGGGCACCTAAGGTCTACCCTGAATCACTAGGAGAGAGAAGGATGATTGGGTTTGCTCAAGGAGAGTGGAAGAAGTTCTATGAAAAATGAAGGAAACTAGGGTAGAATTGAGGTGAGGTTTGGGAGACCTATAGGGCATGGATTAGATGGAGGGTGTGATTTCTAGTAAGCTAGCCTACTGCTGGAAGAGATCTGTTGCATAGAAATTGACAGTCAACCAAGAAAATCAAGCAAACAATTAAATAAGTGCATCCTAGGAAAAACAGAGTTTTGCATTAAAATGGCCTAAACTATGATGTATAGAAGAAATGTTGGAAAATGTTGTAAGAAAGGAAAGTTTGAAAAAGGACTATTGCAAATCAGGAAGTGAACATGCTAAAGAAGATCTAAAGTAAAGCAAAACTTGACAATCAACCTACCAGGGAGCTGCAAACACTAGAAGTCCTAGGAATGAGGAAAATCTGTGTTTTTGGGGCAGCAAGAGAGTCTTTGCCTCAAATCATGGTCCTAGAGGGAGGAAGAGAGGCTAGGGAACTATTGCTAGCCTTTTAAATCTTCTCTGATTGTTGTTTAACCTGCTACAGAAAGCACAAATTGAAGCAAGCTACTAAATCATCAAAAGCAACCTATTGTTAACCATAAGAGAAATACATCTAACAGAAAACTAATCTACAAACTGAAGTAAAGTATACAAATACAAGTAAAGATAAGCTTGGCTACTTGGATTGGGCCCTAACCTAAGAGCTTCATCCCTATGAGGTAACTCAGTGCTAGCTCAAAAAGGATTCCATCTTCATTATCAAAAAATAGCAAGATTACATAAAACTGTCATAAAATAGTAAGCTCGAAATTTGAGCAGAGTTTTCCCAAGAAAAAAGTCGACCCTAGTGAGGCCCTAGGCCTCTCTACTTATACATCTGAAGCTACCAACATATTTCTTAAAATCAGGGAGGCTTGGCTTCCAAAACTCGAGATAACTACCAATCATCTTCCACTTGCTCGGCTGCTTTCTAGTGCATGATTCAACTGCTTGTACTCCGAGCTGAATGAAGGGGAATTCGAAGTGAGGAGAAATAAATGAGGGGGATTCCCTCTTATAAGTCCTCTCCTCTGTATACTTTGAGTTATTGCTATAATTCTACCACTAGATCCTTGAATTCGACCTCGAAATCCATCAATAATCTACATTAAATACATGTTAGACCACATGGCATAATAACTAACTCAACTCACCCTATAAGCATAAATATAATAAAAAAATCATACAATAAGCTAAGAGAATGGTTGATTTCACTAGGTTAGGAGGTAAAATGAGCCAATATAATTACCCACTTATGAGGCTCATCACAATGTCTAGTCTAGTACAGACCATCGCATACATCAGGCTACCGACTACACTTGCATATGGAACACGGGACATGTCCTCTTCCTATTCTTGTGTCTTGGGACAATCTGCAATAGATAACTCTACACCTACAGGAATAGGAACCTTCACCTATTTACTATCTTGCATATTAAACCTCGGCAATATTGTCTCGACATACTTCCTCTAGTTTAACCAGAGCTTCCTCTTTGTCTGATCTCTTTTAATTTCCATTCCCAAAATATAGTTTACAGCACCAAGATCTTTCATGTCGAATTTGGAGGACAAATGGGTCTTCAAATCCTGGATAATTTCTTTGTCATTTACAACCAGTAACATATCATCCACATATAAGACCAGATAAAACATGGTCACCAATTAATTTAAAATATACACAGTGATCTGCTTTGCTTCTGGTGAAGCCAAGTCCCTGTATAAATGTATCAAATTTCTGATACCACATCCTTGGTGACTATTTTAACACATACAAAGACTTCTTTAACTTGCATACCGGTTCTTTCATACCCTTCACCGCAAAGCCTTTAGGATGCTTCATGTAGATCTCCTCTTCTAGATCCCTGTGAAGAAATGTTGCCTTCACATCCATCTATTCTACCTCAAAATCAAAAGCAGCAGCAACAGATAAAATTAATCTAATAGAAGTTACCTTGGCAACAGGAGAAAAAATATTACCAAAATCAATTCTCGGCACCTGGGAATTACCTTTTGCTACCAATCGAGATTTGTATTTCTCCACCTTTCCTTTTGCATTTGTCTTCTTCTTGAACACCCATTTGCTGCCAATAGGTTTCCTTTCAGCCCGCAACTGCACCAGATCCCAAGCCTCATTTTTGTGCAAAGATGCCATTTCATCAACCATGGCCTCTTTTGAGAGTTTTCCATCCTCTGAATCTATTGCTTCCTTCACAATTCTGGGATCATCATCAGTAATAGATAATGAAAAATTTGAACAGAAAGCAGATGAACTATACCTTTCTAGCTGCCTTCTTTCTCAAACTGATCTTCTCACACCTGGAGTTTGTGGCTCTTCATCTTCTAATTCCTCCTTTTTTGTAGAGTCTGATTCTTCCTCCTTTAGCTCAAACTCTATTAGGTTCCTTTGGTTGGACTTCATGTTTAATAACATCTTTTACCTCTCTAAACACCACATCTCAGCTATACACAACCTTCCTTATTATTGGGTTCCAAAGCTTATAACCCTTTAAACCATCTTTATTCCCAATAAAGATGCATTTTTTAGATTTACTATCCAACTTGGTTTGTTTCTCCTTTGGAACATGTACATATGTATCACATCCAAATACCCTCAGATGTGAAAGAGAGGGTTTCTTACTAGTCCATACCTCTTGTGGAGTCTTATCCTCCAACGCTGATGAAAGTGATCCGTTGACTGAGCATGCTTCTTGCCCTTTCCATCAACGTCTTGTCATTCTTTTTGCAACTCCATTTTGCTCAGGTGTGTATGGAGTAGTCTTCTGCCGTGCTATACCACACTTCTTACAGAATTATTCAAATTCCTTACTACAAAACTCTCCACTGTTATCTGTTCTCGGCACCTTTATCTTCTTCTTTGTCTGGTTTTCCACCAGAGCCTTAAATTCTTTAAACTTGTCAAAGATTTCAGATTTCTTCTTAAGGAAATATATCCATGTATTCCTTGAGAATTCATCTATAAAGGATACATAGTACACTGATTTACCTAGTGATGGAACCTTCACAGGTCCAAACACATCACTGTGCACAAGCTCTAATATCTGTTTCGCCCTCTTACCACCGAAAGGAAACTCACCCAATTCTGCTTTCCATATACAAAATTTTCACAAAAATCAAAATCCAGAGAGCTATTACTCATACCTTTACCATGAAGTATTCAAAGGCCCTACTCTCCAATATGTCCAAGCTTTTGATGCCACAACATGGTCTTCTCTCCAGATACCACTAGATTTTCTCCTCCACTTTCAGGAACCATTGAACTGTTGCACCCATCAACAATAGTGCTACCTTGAAGCTTGTATATAGTTCCAATTTGAACTCCCCACATCAATACCAGTGCCCCTTGAACCATCTTGCATGTTTCCTTCTTAAACACTGTTTTTACACCTGCATCATCCAAATTGCTTACAGAAATCAGATTTCTGGTTAATGTAGGAATATGCAGAACACCCAGAAGTGTTCTAACCCTTCCACCTTGCAACTTCAACTTTACTTTTCCGTGACCAACGATTCTAGCCTTCCTGTCATCCCCCAAGAAGACATCACCACCATCATATTTCTCATACTCTCAGAACCACTCTCTATGGGGAGTGAAGTGAAAGGATGCACCTAAGTCAATCAACCATGCCTCATGATCTACATGTGTACTTTAAGAAGCCAAGTGCACATCCCCACCTTCATCTGAAGTGGTTTTTGCCTCTGCCGAAGGAGCATCATCATATCCCTCTCCTTTATCAAGAGCCTTAGATTTACAATCCCTTTTGTAGTGCCCTTCCTTTCCACATTTTCGGCACACCACCTTTATAGGTTTTCCTGGAGATTTAGATCTCCCTCTAGATTTATACCTCCCTCTTGATGACTTATTTTTGTTTATGTTCTGGGACCATCCTCGTACAAACAAGGCATCACCATTCTAGCTCTCCATATTTTTCCGTCTCATTTACTCCATAAGCAAGGATGAGACTATTTCATCAAACTGCAAGGTAGCTGCATTTGCTACCTATTGCAATAACCAGACTATCCCACGAATCTAGTAGAGAAAAAAACAAACGGATGCACTTATCTTCATCTGAAATTGTAATATCAATAGATGATAACTGACTTACCACAGTATTAAATGCGTTCAAATGCTCTGTCACCGAGTCTCCATCTTTCATCCTCAGGTTATACAACTTTTTCCATATGAACAATTTATTCACCAGAGACTTAGATTGGTATAAAGTCCCTAACTTGTCCCATAAAGCCTTCGCCATATCTTCCCCTAATACATTCAGCAACACTGAATCTAAGACACACAATCATATTGTGCTCTTTTCCTTCCGATCCAACTTCTTCCATTCTTCATCGGATACTCCCGTTGGTTTAGTACCTAGATCTACATCGATCCACTGATATTTATCCACCAACAGATCCTCCATCTTGAGTTTCCATAACTCAAAACTCTGACCATTAAATTTCTCGATCTCTATCTTTCCACTGCTCGCCATATTCTTTCACCACTAGAATCAATCCTGCAGATTTCCCATTGAATAGGGTCTACCACAGGCCCGAGCGAAACCCCTCAGCAGCAAAGGCATCCCCTTGAAGCCAAAATAGATCTGATACCAAATGTAGGTTTTAACCCCATAAAAAAATTACTTGCATATGAATTCTAGAACACAAAAAATAAACAATGCGAGAGCATAACACATATAAACAAAGATTTTCCCCTGGATCCCAAAACCGAGACTACCAGATTGATTTTTCATTATGTTCCTTTCAATGTTACAATACATATTTATACACGCTGAAGTATCCAATACCATGGAATGAAAACCATCGAGTCCAAAACCATGTGCAAAAAAAATACATAAAACCAAAGGTAGGTCTGCCCAACCTAATATAGGGTCTGAAACCAAAATTTTTCGGGGCACTGCCCCAGACCCCATAGAATGGGGTTACTTGCATGCGTCAAACCCCTTGTAACTCCCCTCGCTACGCAATCAGCGTAACCAAGGGGGGCTACGCCCCCCTTCTAATGCCCCGGTTAACTACGTGGGCTAGTCGTGGAAAGAATATAAGACAACCCAACACTGGACCAACTGAAGGGGGTAAAATATTTCAGCAAGATCAATTTGAAGTCAGGATATTGCTAGGTACCAATCGAACCCTCTGATGTGTGGAATACTGCCTTCAAAGCCAAGGAGGGCCTTTTCGAATGGTTGGTTATGCCTTTCAAGTTGACGAATACTCCTACAGCCTTCATGAGGCTAATGGATGACATCTTGCGGCCATTCACCAAATCATTTGTAGTAGTATACTTGGATGACATCCTGATCTTTAGCCAGAGTTTGGAAGAGCACCTCCACCACATCCTATAGGTTCTCCTAACACTGCAGCAACACAAGTTATGTGCCAATTTGAAGAAATGCGCTTTTGGCATGACCCAAGTTCAGTATCTGGGATACATTATTGATAAATAGGGGGTGCATGTGGATCCATCCAAGATCCAAGTCATTCAGGATTGACCATCTCCAACCACTCTGACAGAGCTCTATAGCTTTCTGGGTCTTGCCAACTTCTACCGCAGGCTCGTGTTGGGATTTTCTCATATCACTTGGCCTTTGAGTCAAGTCACGCAGGGAGGAGAAAAAGAAAAATTATTTTGGTTTGAATCTCAACAGAAGGCATTCACAGAGTTGAAACATATCCTCTGTTCGGCACTAGTGCTCACATTACCAGACTTGCAACAACCATTTGAGATTGAGACAGATGCCTCTGACTATGCTATTGGGGCAGTCCTTACTCAAAACGGGCATCCAGTAGCATATCAAAGTGAGACACTTTCATACACATTCTGGAAGTATCCCACTTATGACAAAGAGATGTATTCCACTGTACAGGCCTGCTGACAATGGAAGCATTACATTTTGGGGAAGGAATCGGTCATCCACATAGACCACCAGCCCCTGCAGTTCACACAGACACAAGGGAAGTTGCATAATGATCGCCATCAGAATGGTCCACATACCTACAACAGTTCCATTTGAATATCAAGTATAAGAAGGGCAGCAAAATTAATGTTGCAGATTGCCTCAGACGACCACCGATCATGGCATTAACCACTATGCCCAGCTCTTGTGGGCACAAAACTTCTGATTGGCCACTTCTCTATAAAAGCGACCCTGAATTTGGCCACCCATACTAGACACTCTTGGAGGGTCAACATGTTCAATATTTTCACCTCCAGGAGGCCCTATTATGCCACCTGGGTCACCTTTGTGTTCCTTCAAGTGAGTGTGCCAAGATGATTTGGGAAGCACACTACAGTCTGGATGTTGGGCATTTTGGGGTCGCGAAAATGGTGGCACTACTGTAGAAGTATTTCTATTAGCTGAATCTTCGACAGAATGTTAGGAAGTACATGAGATCTTGCACTGCCTACGCCATTTTCAAATTGACCATCAAGAAGTAAGGCCTCTACACTTTGTTGCCTACCACTAGTCAACCTTGGCAATTCATCTCCATGGATTACATGTTGGGCCTTCCTTCTACTAAGCATGGAAACGGCTGTGTTTTTGTGGTCATCGCCAGGTTCTTGAATATGGCCATTATGGCAGCCTGCAAGAAGAATATCACAACAGAAGCCACTGCTAAACTCTTCTTTGAATGAGTGTGGGTACACTTTTGGATCCCACAGTCTATCATCTCAGATCGGGACAATAGGTTCATCAATACATTTTGGTGTAGTCTCAGGTTGATGTTGGACACCAAACTCACTAAGTCCATAGCCTTCCATCCCCAAACTAATGGCTAAATGGAGGTTGTCAACAGGATGATCGTACACATTCTGTGCATGTACAACTCGAAGCATCCACGCACATGGAATGAGAGCCTCCCCTATGTTCAACACAACTATAAGAAAGCTCTCCAAAACTCAACTGGCCACAACCCTTTTTAGGTGAGCTTAGGATTCCAGCCACTATGTCCCATTGATGTGGCCATGCCATTTGCAACTACTCAGGAAGATTCGGCTCATGTCCAGTCTGAAACAGATAAGGCAAACAACCTCATTGAGAACATCCAACATATCCACCAGTAGGTCCATGACATTTTGGAGAAATCAATTTCCAAGTACAAGCAGCAACATGATCAACATTGGGTGCCACATAAATTTTAGGTGGGCAACAAAGTCTAGTTGCATTTGGAGAAGGAACGCCTTACCGAAGCCTATCGTAAACTCATACCACTCCAATATGGTCCTTACACCATTACCAAGGTTGTGGGAGACAATTCATTTGAGCTCATCATTCCCCCATTCCTTGGCCTGCACCCAGTGTTTAATGTGGACTACCTTAGGCCATACTTTCCACCATTACTAGACACATTTGACATTGTAGAACAACTCACACCAACAGAGTTAAATCTAGATTGCATGGAACAAGCTGCAACAGATTGGATCATGGACACATAGATCAATAACACTTTCTAGTAGAAGATCCAACTGTATCGATTTGTCAAAGCAGGCCAACTCTTTCACTAGGGCAAGTGGCTCACTAGGGACCAAGTTTTGCAGAAGTTTCCTCATCTCATGGAGGAACGCAATGCAATGGATACCATTGCTTCCTAAGGGGGGAGGAATGATCCAGGTGGATATTGGTGGCCACCCACCAATTCCACTTGGAACTGCACCACTGTTTCTTTTAGTTTTTCAGTTTCCTTAATTGTAGCACAATTTACTATTTTTAGCATTTTTTCGGGCACTATTAGGTCAAGTACTCCATCGATCTGACCCCAGGTGCTTCGCTACCCAATAGACCAATCTATCAGCGCTCCTTTATGGAGAACGATGAAATCAAGAGGCAAATTCAAAAGTTGTTGTAGAAAGGCCACATCCGACCGAGTTCATTGCCATATGGGAGCCAAATCGTGTTGGTAGAGAAGAAGGACGAGACTTGGAGACTCTGTATTGATTATCGGGTGTTGAACAATATCACTGTCTAGAATAGGTACCCGATCCCTCAGATTGATGACCTTTTGGACCAACTGAAGGGGGCAAAATATTTCTGCAAGATCGATTTGAAGTCAGGATATCGCTAGGTACCAATCGAACCCTCTAATGTGTGGAATACTACCTTCAAAGCCAAGGAGGGCCTTTTCGAATGGTTGGTTATGCCTTTCGGGTTGACGAATACTCCTACAGCCTTCATGAGTCTAATGGATGACATCTTGCGGCCATTCACCAAATCAATTGTAGTAATATACTTGGATGACATCTTGATCTTCAGCCAGAGTTTGGAAGAGCACCTCCACCACATCCTACAGGATCTCCAAACACTGCGGCAACACAAGTTATATGCCAATTTGGAGAAATGCGCTTTTGGCATGACCCAAGTTCAGTATCTGGGATACATTATTGATGAAAATGGGGTGCATGTGGATCCATCCAAGATCCAAGTCATTCGGGATTGACCATATCCAACCACTCTGATAGAGATCAGCAACTTTCTAGGTCTTGCCAGCTTCTACCACAGGTTCGTGTTGGGATTTTTCTCATATCACTTAGCCTTTGAGTCAAGTCATGAAGGGAGGAGCAAAAGCAAAACTATTTTGGTCTGAATCTCAACAAAAAGCATTCACAAAGTTGAAACGTCACCTCTTCTCGGCACCAGTGCTCGCATTACCATACTTGCAACAACCATTTGAGATTGAGACAGATGCCTCTGACTATGCTATTGGGGCAGTGCTTACTCAACACAGGCATCTAGTGGCATATCATAGTGAGATAGTTTCAGACACAATCCAGAATTATCCCACTTATGACAAAGAGATGTATTCCATTGTACAGGCCTACCATAATGGAAGCATTACATTTTGGGGAAGGAAACAGACATCCACACAAACCACCGCCCCATATAGTTCATACAAATGAAATGAAAGTTGTAGAATGATCACCATCAGAAGTGGTCCACATACCTGCAACAGCTCCATTTGAATATCAAGTATAAGAAGGGCAACACTAATAATGTTGTAGATTGCCTCAATCAACCACCGATCATGGCATTAACCATCGTGCTCAACTCTTGTGGGCACGAGACTTTTGATTGGCCACTTCTCTATAATAGCAACCCAGAATTTGGCCACACATACTAGAAACTCTTGAAGGGTCAGCATGTTCCAGATTTTGGATTTCAGAGATCTGTGGCTTGAATCTTTTGAATCATTGACCGGAGAATCCACAGTTTTAACATTTTTGTACCAACGTTTCAAATCCCAAATGGGATCCATCATCAGGATATGAGAATGATGATAACAGAAGAGCAACAAAGAAGTAATAAATAGTGAAATTTTTAGAACAACATACTGTCGGCTGTAATAATCATTAATTAATTTTATATAATTTAATATTAATTTGTTTTAATAAATTACTATTATTTTATAATTTTAAATTTTTGGAAAAGTTCATAAATTAATACCAAACCTAAAGATTAAATAGGGACTAAACTAAGACTAAAGAAAGCCTAATAAATTAAAAAGAAGAAATAATTTCAATATAAAATTAAAATAATGTATTAACCTAATTTATATTAACAGTTATAAATAATAAGTATTTATAATTGATTAATATAATAATTAATATATTAATTAATTGTTATATAGAAATTATTTTATTTTAAGGAAAATAATGCTAACTAATAAATTTTTAAGGGCTATAACTAAAACAAAAATAGGTTGAAGAAACTAAAAATCACTAAATACTAGGGAAATATTAATTCTTATATAATTTAATTTAATTTAATTAAAATATTAATCAAATTATATTAACCATTATAAATAATTAATATTTATAATTAATTAATATAATGATTAATATATTACTTAATAGCAATATAGGAATTAATATATCCTAGTATTTAATGGAAATTCTATACCTAGATCTAAATGAAAACATAGACTAATGACACGAGAAGGGAGAGGGATAACTTACCTGCTGAGGCCTTTACCAGGGGATGTGCTTGCGCTTTTTATTTCCCTGATCAAGGGAAGCCAGCTCCCACTAATCTCCACACCATTATCCCTGTTCAGATTATGAGGATGTTTGATGATTTCAAGCGCTTCTCTGATCTTTCGTCTCTGATGTTGCTCTTCCCTTGCGATAATTGATGCGCTTTCTAGACAGATATGGTGCTTAGTCTTTAAGGAGTGCTCTGCCAGGGCTGAAGTACGAGATCTTCCATTCTTAATATCAGCTCCATGTTCCTTGAGTCTTGTCTGGAGGGAGCGACCTGTTTCACCAATGTAGCTTTTTCCGTAGGAATACTCTATTTTATATACTCCTTTAAGCTGATGATTGTCGATGTCATCTTTAACAGACTTCAAACTTTGTCTGATAGTACCTGGAGCTGAGAAATGTGTGATAATGTTTTTCTTTTTTAGGATTTTAGCGATTTTGTCTGTAATTCCATGGATATACGGTAGAAAAACAATACCACATTTAGGCTGGTCTTGAGCCTTAGGCTCATGAGACAACATCTTTCTTTCAGCTTTCTCAATGGCCTTTTTAATTTCCTACTCCTTGTAGCCTATACTTTTAAAAGTTAAAATTAGATGCTTCTTCTCTTCGTCCAGGTGCTCTGAGTCGGAAATTCGAAGGGCTCTGATGGCCAGCGTGTTTAGAACACCAAACTTCTGGGCTGGGTGATGGTGGGAATCAGCATGGAGGTAACTTTCTGTGTGGGTTGATTTCCTGAAAACCTTATGGCCCAAAGAGCCATCCTCTTTTCTGATGATTAGGACGTCTAAAAAAGGAATGCTCTTGTTTTCTTCAAGTTCCATTGTAAACTTTATATCTGGAGAGATCGAATTTAAGTGAGTGAAAAACTTTTCGAGTTTTGCTTTACCATGAGTCCATTTTATATTGGTGTCATCGACAAATCGCTTCCACCAAGCTGGTTTCAAAGGATATGAATTCAGGGCCTTCTTTTCAAAGTATTCCATGTATAGGTTGGCCACGATTGGCGAAAGGGGGGACCCCATTGCCACACCGGATGTTTGTTCATAAAATACTCCTTGGAAGGTGAACACAGTCGACCTTAGGCAGATCTCAGCCAGCTTTGCAGTCCCCGGATCAGCAACTTCTTTTATAACCTGAATGGCTTCATCAAGAGGGATCTTAGTGAATAAGGATACCACGTCGAAGCTTACAAGGATATCATCATGTTCCAACTTCTCATTTCTAATAAGATTCACAAAGTCCTGGGAGTCCTTGATGAAGGAATCGGTATTTCCGACAAGGGGCTTAAGAATTTTTGCAACATATTTCGCAAGCTCATAGGTTGGGGAACCAATAGTATTAACTATTGGTCTAAGAGGGACCCCTTCCTTATGGATTTTGGGTAATCCATAGATTCTGGGGACAGTTTCACAGGAGGGGATCAACTTCTTCTTTAACTTTTCGTCGAGGCTTGAATTAGAGATAATCTTCTTTACATCCTTCACGATTTTGGGGATGGGATTGCTGCTTAGCTTCTTATAACTGCCACAATTTAGGTGATCATTCATCTTACAAACATAATCTTCTTTGTCCAGTATGACCGTAGCTCCTCCTTTGTCTGCTTTAAGAACCACAACCTTGTCATTGCTTCGCAAGGAATTGAAGGCTTTTTGTTCCTCTTTACTTAGGTTGCTTTTGGGAATTTTGGTTTTCCTCATGATGAGAGAGCATTCTTGCCTCAATGTTTCTTTATCCTCTGTAGTAAGGTTACTGATCCCATCCTCTATGTTACAAATCATCTTTTCAAAGGGAAGGTTTTTAGGAGTCACTGCAAACCCTAAACCTTTGCTGAGAATATTAATGACTACAGGATCCAATTCTAGAGAGGACAGGTTAACCACTTTTCTTTTTGATTTATCATTATGCTTTCCACTGCCCATCTTCATTGTTATGTCCTTGCTCTGTGAGTTGGAAAAGTTATCTGATTTCTGAGGAAACATTGGAGTCACTAATGTCGATAACCCCTTGCCATCTGTGATGTGATTGTCCTTTGCATGGGAATTCAACGAATTGGCTTCATCATTCTGCTCCCCAACCATAATGTTTTCATCATCAAAACCACTGATTATCCCCAAATTTGGATTTTCTTTCTTTGAATTCTTATCCCATCTGCTATGATTACTGTTGCTACTCAACTTATCATGATTAATATTAATAATCATGTGGTTTTCTCCAGCGCTATTCCTATCACCTGCGCAATTAATACTTCCAGCGCTGTCCACCTTTGAATCACAACAACTGATGTTTGAATTTTCTTGATTCATCACGGTATCTGCGCAGTCTACACTCATACCTACGCAGCTACTTCTTGTGTCGACATCACATGCTGCGCAGTCTTTGTTTAACTTGCTGTAGCAGGTGCTGAAATTATTTGAATATTCTCCATCGTTAATACTAATACCTGCGTAATTAATACCTCCTGCGTTGATCATCATGGTTTCTGCGCAGTCCCTTTTTAATTTGCTGTAATCGAAGTTATCTCTGCTGTCACACATAGTCTTAATATTATTAATACCTGCGCAGTCTTTGTTCTTGCTGTAATAGGTGCTATTAGGAATAGGTTTAGTACCCGAGTCTGTGCGATTACCTTCAGTGCTGACAACAATTGAACAGGCATTGGTTTCTGCGCAGCTGCCTCCACTACGTTTAATCGACTCTACGCAGTTAACTTCCCATGAATTATGGAAGCTGATCCCTGTGCAATTGCTGTCTTCTTTTTGGGTTGAGCCTTCGATTTGGGAATGGACTGCGCAGTTGTTATCCTTGCCACCTACGCTGTGGGAGCAGCAGGTATTTAATGAATCTTCTTTGGAGTTCAGCGCCCTATCCAACGGGTTAACTTCGAAGTCTATCATACCATTATCATTATCTTTCATGCTGACATTCTGCGCAACTCTAGTGGCGTGGTTCAGGGATCCATTTTCCTCATGAGAATTATTTAATAGTCTAGACAATTTCTTTTGCTGCCTTGCCAGAGCAATCTGTCCTTCATTATCAGCTTTGAGAGCAGTCCTTGCATCAATAATAGCCCAGAGATTCTTACTGATGCTGTTAGCAAGCTTAAGGTGGGATGAGAGAGCTAAACGACCCAGGTTTTCCAGAGCAGCTCTAACCCTTCTGATTTCTGACCGAACTAGAGAGAAGCTTAGTTGAAAAAACGCTTTATTATTATATTTGTTCTGAAGTTTATGCTTAACCTGAGCGAATGGAGGAATGATCTTGTTATCCCGACAGTTTTTGAGAAAATGTAAATCTGCTGCTCTTCTTGCTATCCTCACTCTCGATTTTTCGAGTAAAAGGATATCACTCCAAGTATCCCCTCCGTACTGGGACAAGATTTTGGATTTCAGAGATCTGTGGCTTGAATCTTTTGAATCATTGACCGGAGAATCCACAGTTTTAACATTTTTGTACCAACGTTTCAAATCCCAAATGGGATCCATCATCAGGATATGAGAATGATGATAACAGAAGAGCAACAAAGAAGTAATAAATAGTGAAATTTTTAGAACAACATACTGTCGGCTGTAATAATCATTAATTAATTTAATTAATTTTATATAATTTAATATTAATTTGTTTTAATAAATTACTATTATTTTATAATTTTAAATTTTTGGAAAAGTTCATAAATTAATACCAAACCTAAAGATTAAATAGGGACTAAACTAAGACTAAAGAAAGCCTAATAAATTAAAAAGAAGAAATAATTTCAATATAAAATTAAAATAATGCATTAACCTAATTTATATTAACAATTATAAATAATAAGTATTTATAATTGATTAATATAATAATTAATATATTAATTAATTGTTATATAGAAATTATTTTATTTTAAGGAAAATAATGCTAACTAATAAATTTTTAAGGGCTATAACTAAAACAAAAATACGTTGAAGAAACTAAAAATCACTAAATACTAGGGAAATATTAATTCTTATATAATTTAATTTAATTTAATTATAATTTAATTAAAATATTAATCAAATTATATTAACCATTATAAATAATTAATATTTATAATTAATTAATATAATGATTAATATATTACTTAATAGCAATATAGGAATTAATATATCCTAGTATTTAATGGAAATTCTATACCTAGATCTAAATGAAAACATAGTCTAATGACACGAGAAGGGAGAGGGATAACTTACCTGCTGAGGCCTTTACTAGGGGATGTGCTTGCGCTTTTTATTTCCCTGATCAAGGGAAGCCAGCTCCCACTAATCTCCACACCATTATCCCTGTTCAGATTATGAGGATGTTTGATGATTTCAAGCGCTTCTCTGATCTTTCGTCTCTGATGTTGCTCTTCCCTTGCGATAATTGATGCGCTTTCCAGACAGATATGGTGCTTAGTCTTTAAGGAGTGCTCTGCCAGGGCTGAAGTACGAGATCTTCCGTTCTTAATATCAGCTCCATGTTCCTTGAGTCTTGTCTGGAGGGAGCGACCTGTTTCACCAATGTAGCTTTTTCTGCAGGAACACTCTATTTTATATACTCCTTTAAAATACTCCAGATTTTCACCTCCAGGATGCCCTGTTATGCCACCTGGGTCAAGTTTGTGTTCCTTCAAGCAAGCGTGCCAAGATGATTTTGGAAGCACACTACAGTCAGGATGTTGGGAATTTTGGGGTCAAGAAAATGGTGGCAGTACTTTAGAACTATTTCTATTAGCCGAATCTTCGACAGGATGTCAGGAAGTACATTAGATCCTGCACTTCCTGAGCCATTGCCAAACTAACCATCAAGAAGCAAGGCCTCTATACTCCGTTGCCTACCCCTGGTCGACCTTGGGAATCCATATCCATGGTTACATGTCGGGCCTTCCTTCTACTAAGCATGGAAACGGATTTGTTTTTGTGGTTGTCGACAGGTTCTCGAAGATGGCCATTATGGCAGCCTGCAAGAAGAATATCATACCAGAAGCCACTGCTAAACTCTTCTTTGAATGAGTGTGGGTAAACTTTGTTATCCCACAGTCTATCATCTCAAATCAGGACAACAGGTTCCTCATTACAGTTTGGTGTAGTCTTTGGTCAATGCTAGACACCAAACTCACTAATTCCACAACCTTCCATCCCCAAACTAACGGCCAGACGAAGGTTGTTAACAAGATGATTGTACACATTCTGTGCATGTACAAACCAAAGAATCCATGCACATGGGATGAGAGCCTCCCTCATGTTCAACACAACTATAACTGGTCTCTCCATAGCTCAACTGGCCACAACCATTTTCAGGTGGGTTTGGGATTCCAACCACTATGTCCCATTGTTGTGGCCATGCCATTTGCAACTACTCAGGTAGATTCAGCTCATGTCCAGTCTAAAATAGATAAGGAAAATAGCTTCATTGAGCACATACAACATATCCACTAGTAGGTCGATGACATTTTGTAGAAATCAAATACAAAGTACAAGCAACGACATGATCAACATCGGGTGCCACACAAGTTTCAAGTGGGCGACAAAGTCTGGTTGCATTTGGAGAAGGAACGCCTTACTAGAGCCTATCGGAATCTCAGACCACTCTAATATGGTCCTTACACCATTACCAAGGCTGTGGGAGACAATGCATTTGTGCTTAGCATTCCCCCATTCCTTGGCCTGCACCCAGTGTTTAATGTGGACTGCCTTAGGCCATACTTTCCACAATTACTAGACACATCTGACAATGCAGAACAACTCACACCAACAGAGTTAAATCTAGATTGCATGGAACAAGCTGCAACTGATTGGATCATGGAAACACAGATCAAGAACACTCGCCAGCAGAAGATCCAACTGTATCGAGTTGTCAAAGAAGTCCAACTCTTTCACCAGGGCAAATGGCTCACTAGGGACCAAATTTTGCAGAAGCTTCCTCATCTCATGGAGGAACTCAATGCAATGGGGACCATGCTTCCCAAGGGGGGAGGAATGATCTAGGTGGATATTGGTGGGCACCCATCAATTCCACTTGGACCTCCACCATTGTTTCTTTCAGTTTTTTATTTTCCTTAATTGTAGCACAATTTACTATTTTTAGTAGTTTTTCGGGTCCTGAACTTCCGGAGCCGTTTTGAGGCCCTAAACGACTTTTTTTGGGAAAACTAGGGAGCAACTTGGGTCCATGGCCTAATGTTTCTCTTCGCAAAGTTTTAGGCCTCGAATATATCTTTGTAACGATGTATTGTGCACATCAAACGGAAATCGTATCCCTAAGTTACGACCCCGGGAAGTTGATGTACCAATTTACCCAAAACGAGGCACATAGTTTGGCGCTTCATCTATTAGGGTTAGGTTTTTTGATGTTAAGGGTTTTCCATTATTTCTCAACAATAAATAGGCATTCAAGCCTCATTGTAAGACAGTTCAAAAGCATGTAACCACCACATCTCTTCTCAGGGATAAGCTACCATCACCCTAGCTAGTTTATTTCCATTTCTGTTTTTAAGCATATTTCAATATTTTACAGTAATGAAATGAAGTATTATTTATGTTGCATATCTGTTTGTATGATTATATCTATAATTTGTTGCATTCTTGTTTAAATCCGGATTAGTGGTATCATAGTGGTCTGCTCTTTTTTTGTTTTCCTTTGCATAATAGTGTAAACTTTGCAAAGAGAACTGATACTGTTACCCGTTTCGTAGAGATAGCAAAAAATGATCTGATTTTGAAAAGGTGTGATGCAGAACACACATGTTTTTTTTAGAGCATAGTTGTTGGCACTTTAATTATTTTATGTACATTACGTTTTAGAATGGTAGTGATTTTAATGCTGATTTAAAAAAGTGGGTATTCTGCATCACATCCTTTTTTTAAAAGACCTGTTTTTTGGCTTTAAATTTTCTAATGTATAAAATGTAAATAATTATTTTGTAAATTTGATAATTTTTGAAGTGGTCATTTTCTTCATATTTTCTTGTTTTTTATTTTAATTTTAATTTTTTTGTAGTGAGGTTTTTATTGTTTTGCATTTTTAAATTCGAAAGTCGATATTTTGAATTTTCGATATTCTACATATTTATGCATCCTTAATTAATTTTTCAATCCACATGAAATAATTGTTTCTAAAAAACAATATTTCTTAACAATGGACATAAAAATAACTATTTTTAACATAAATATAACTAAAAAACTACACGTTTTGATAATTTTTTTCTAGAATTGACATGTCAAAATCATAATTTTTGTACGAAAATTCTAATTAAAAATGGTTAAATAATAGTTTTTTTAATGAATTTCATGTCTAAAAAATGATAATAATCACTTTTTTTCCAAAAAATAATGATTAACTTAAAAATCAATGCGAAAATCACATATTACAAATATTGAACACATAACAACCCTAATTGAGTGTTTATTCTTCTCATAAAATGTCAAAGTCAAAACATTGCAAAGCTTGATTTCCAAGCATAACTTAAATTTAATCAACAATGTCACGTAATCCAAACTCTTCGTCCTCTAGAGTTTCGTCATTGTTTTCTTCCACAATATTTTATGTTTCCTTTTGCTCATTTTCCTCTTCTAATGGATCTTTGATGTCTGCGAATCTCCCAATGTATGTCTTTCCAAACATTCCATGTAATGGTGGTTGGGGTTCCTTTGCCTTTTTTGCCACACGTGATTCACTAAAGTCCTCTTTCTTCAACTCAATTTCTTACATTGCATCTGGAAGAAATTGAAGAGCATTAATTCTTTGCTGAATGAAATTGCACTATACTGGATCTTTTTCAATTGCAATGCAATTTCTTCCTTTTTGAAGGCAACATGCTAGTGTTGTACCTAATTATCAAGCACAGAAGAAATAATGAACAGAAATTAGTGCAATGACATATTAATTAAAAATAATATATTGAAATTCAATTCGATATAATAAAACTTACCTGAGCTAGAAAATAAATCTAGAACCCAATATCCTTCATTTGAACATATGTCTATAAGATAGTTAATCAATAATTGTGGTTTTTGATAAATGTTAACTATCTCTCCTTTTGCTTCTTTGTCTTCATATGTTAGTTTTCTCACAACAACATCATAAGTCAGTATTTGGCTATGACTCTTTCCATCTACCCGATTAAAAATCATAGACATATGGCTATCATATTTTGCCCAACTATCAATATGAATGAACTCACAATCATTTATAAATTGTTGATCTTCATTGTTAAGAAGATTTGACTTTTTCCTGTAACATGAAATAGTAAAAGTTCAATTAACTTGTACATAAATAAATTTTTCAACAATAATCAAATATACATTTTAAACGTCTTACCATGTAAGCTGCATCCTTGAATTTTTTTCCCCTTGAAGCTTGACAATATCATTGCCAATTTTTTGTCTGCATGAAATGTCACAAATCTCCATAATGGTGATGAAGTGACTTCTACAAATCTTGCAACCACTTTACTAAGAGCTTGATAAGTATAAGGGTCACTGTCATAGTCAATGTTTGGAATATTGAAACCATGGGGAATATCTGCAATGACTAAGGCATAATCCCTTTTAGGTATGAGTTTAGTAATGTCTTCACAGTCGCCTTGTATAACTTGATATTGAATAGTGTCTAGCCCATTCCAAGTGAAATGATTAAGAGTTGGATCAAGTTGAACATTCTTAATACGTTGCTTCCTCAGTCTTTCGATCTTTATTTTTTCAATAAAGGTTTTTAAACTATGTGGTGCTCCATTATCATCCTTTCTCATCTTTTATAAAATAAACAAATATATGTGTAAGTTTTAAATTAAAAATAGTACACAGGTGAATAAAAATGAATTTATAAATTGAGATACCTTTTTAGATGCAAGATAAAAAGCTTTTAATGTTGATATAGAACTTGAATCTCGATAGTTGCATACAAGATCATCCCAGCTATCTTCATTCAACAATCTAACCATTTGTTCTTGAATTTTCATGTAAACTTTGTGACTGCATAGATAAGGTAACAAAAAGTTAATATAATGATATGTATAACAAATAATACCAAGAACAACATGTTTTATTTAAAATATAATTATAATCTAGAAATAAATAAAAATAATTCAACAAACTTACTTTTGAAAATTTTCAGACATTTCCTCCAATGATAATTCCCCTGATCTCACACGAGATAATATTGTTTTGACAATTTTTTCATCTTTCACTCCTTGCATTGCCCTCCAAAGTGTGATAGTCATATCGTCTGGAAGCTGCTTCATTTCAGGAGCTAATTTACTATTGCTACATATCAGTGGCTTAGACTTTTTGACCCTCTGGTTTTTAATGGCAATGTTTTCCCGCATGCTAAAAATCTCATCAATCAACTTCCAAACATCTCCAGTTCTAAATGCCAATTGGAAAATGTTACCAACACCTCTAAATAAATCACTATTTTTGTTTCCTTTTCCACCTTTTGAATTGGTTTTCTCTTCAATTTGATAGGCTATTTCCATACAACATTCCTTTCAGAAATCTGCAGTAACATTTATCTTACCCCACCACATTTTTTTCAAATTAACTATGAATAAATCTAACCCTTTGAATGAAAGTCATAGACATCCTATATTCATTATCTGAATTATGATCCCATGCCACTAACTTTGCTTCTGTATCTAATAAACTAGCGTAAATGATACATTTCATTGTTTCAAAACGTGGGTTATTAGGATATTCCTCCATCAATTGTCTTTGAGCTTCTACAGAATGGTTCCCCCCAAGCACATAACAATTGTATTCAAAACATTTTGACTTATCAAATGCTTCTTTGTTGGGAACTTGAAGTGGATCAACAAAAAGCACATAACTAACCACATGAGCATATGGATTGTACCTCATCAATGTCTTCAAGTTGTGAACATGCAGATGATGTGGCTTTCTAACTTGATATTGACATTGTCCTTCACTTGCCTTATAGGTTTGCCTGACATTAAGCTGAAATGTACGACCACCATCAATTAAGTTTCTATTTTTCAAATTCTCTCGAATGGAATTTTGCTTTGTTTTGATAATGCCATCCTCTAAATCAGCTCATGGTGTAATGATTTCTCTGCTTTCTTTTGAAGTTTCACTAGGTTCTTGACTGCTGGTAATGACTGCTTCAAAATCTTCAACTTTACTTTTCTTCGTCATAACATTCCCAACAGATTTATTCTTGAGCATTGTTACTTTTGGTCTTTTACGGATATTCTCAGTTCCAATGTCATCTTCAGTAATGGCAACATATGCTTCATTGTCAGTTTCAACTTCATCGTCCTCAAAAGTAACTTGTTTACCCTTGCTAGATTTATCCACCAGAGGCCTTTTTTTTTCTGATTATTTGGATGTAGTTTTGTAGCATCATCAATTACTACATTTTGCTTGTTTTCCATATCTTCTTCTAACACTGAGTAAAAACTGTTGACAACTTTCATGATATCATGCTCTATGAAATGAATGCCTCCCAACCTAATTGAACAACTTTCAACAAAATTCTGCCAAACAAAATATCATATGTCAATAAAAAACAAAGTTAAAAAAATATAGCAAGACACTTTCAAGAATGCAAAATACAAATATAAATAACAATACTTACGATGTTTTGTGTTATCTCATTTACGATTTGTTTACACAACTTTGTAGATACCTCTCTCGTGTCATACAATGAATATGGTAGTCAGTATTTAATCCTTTCATGTGACTTGGGATCTTTTGTAAGTATGTAAGCAACTTCAATGTCTGGTAACGAACACATATCTATGACTCTTCCCATCACCTCAAAAATTCCATTATCATTTGGTATATCAATATATAGATATATATTCACATTTGTGCTTTCTCTTTCTTTCACATACCAGATTCTTGATGGAAATTTCACCTCTTTTGAATTCTTCTAGTCTGAAATCATTTTCTTATCACTTGAGGCACTTGAAAGATTTGTAGCCATGAGTTCAGGTGGAGTTCGTTCACCAATGTTTCTTGAAGATGCACCTTTAAGAGTTTTTGGTCTAGAAAGGTTCACATAAATTTTCTTTGATGCCATTTTCCTGAAAAATATAAACACATAAATCAGTAAATAACAAAAACATATTAACTTAAATTAACAATGAAAATATATCATAAATTTTTTATTTGTATAATCAGAATCGCCCAGCCACCCCTAATGGGCGGGCGGGTGGGTCAGCGCTGGGCGGGTCGGTGGGTAGGCGGGAGGTTGGGTGAGGGATGGTGGGACAAGGTGGGTAGCCGGGCAGGTGAGGGTGGGTGGGGTCTACGGGCGGGCTGGGTGAGTGTGGGCAAGAGGGGTGCACGGGTGTGGACGAGCGGGTGGTGGGTGGGGACGAGCATGCAGGGGGGTGCATGTGGGGTGGGCTGGCCCCCAACCTACCCATCCTCACCCGCATCGGCCCCCTTGACCTGCAGACCTCCCGATCCTCACCCGCACCCGGCCCCCTTCCACCCCCATGCACCCACGCCGACCCTCTTCCCTCACACCCACCCGCCTCTTCCGCACCCCACTCGCCTCCCCCTCACATACTCCCTCACCCCTTCACACAAAATTGCCTCTCCCCCACCCCTCTCGCACCCCCACCTACCTGACCCCTCCCACACCCCCTCACACACTAGGCACTCCCGCACACCCTCACCCACCCGACAACCCCACACAGTCCCGCCCATGGCCTCCACCTCCCTGCCCACCCTTCCACCCACCCTCGTCCTCCCTTTCCCTCCCCTTCTCTGCCCACCCCCTCACCCGCATGCCCTCTGCCCACCCTTCCACCTGCCCACGCCCTCCCCCTCACCCACACACCCCCATGTCCCTCACCCTCTGCCCCCTCCACCCCCCTCACATTCTAAAATGGTATGCATTAACTTTCTAATGTAGAAAAGGTAAATGACGAATAAAAAATTCCAAAATTAACTATGTATATATTATATGAAAGTAGTAAAAATAATAAAATTCTTACATTTTATTATTTTTTTAGTCAAAACCTTCATAGATCTATCTTGATTCTATATCTAATAAAAATGTAGAAGAATAAAAAATCATGTAAACATTTTTTAAACTTTACACTCAAAATGATATTTACATCTTGATATCTACTAAACCCAAAAATCTAATATTTTCAAATTTAAAACAATTTATTTTAATATTTCATTTAATATATGTTTGATTTTTTTAATAAGTACAAAAAAAATATATGTAATGAATAAAAAAAATTGAAAATAAAAAAATATTTGACCGAAAGTAATTATAATATACCGCCAAAGATTTTAAATAAAAAATATATCACCCAGTCAGGCATGAAACAAAATGAACCGTGCACATTAAAAATCTTCGAAAACTTAACCATGAAAGAAGTGAATAAAATTGTTTGTAAACAAAAGGTGTATAACAGAAGTTTCCATTAATTCAAAATGAGTAACAACCATCGTGAGTGACAACCCTCCACCGCCCTCCCCTTCACCCTCCGCCCCCTCACCTGCACGCCCTCACCCCCACCCACCCTCTCACGAATGCTCCCCCCCCCCCCCCAACACCAATGCTCCCCCGCCCTCCCCCTCACCTGGCTCCCTCCGCCTCACCTTCCCCCCCACGTGTTGAGATTTTCTGTTTTAATTAATTTTGGAAAAAATCTCATGTATGTGACAACAATAGGATTAGTTGCTATATTAGCTCCAGTATTTTTTGAGAAGGAGTTAATGCATCCTATATTTGTTGTGAGGGAATTTATGATTCAGTTTTATACTCCAGCTATAAGAAATGTAATCCCGTAGAGGATTGTGAGAGTGTAGAGAAAATAGGGTGAGCTAAGAGTATGTGTGAAGGATTAAAATTGTTGTAATCTCCTGTTGAATAATAAGATTTCCGATGCCTCTGTTCTGGTGGATGTAGCCCAGATTGGTTGGGTGAACCACATTAAAATCTCTGTGTTATGGTTTTGTGATTTTGTATGGACTGTGTATGTATGTTTACTTTTATTTCCGCTGCGCATTGTTTGGTCTAACAATTGGTATCAGAGCAACGCAGCGGAAGCGTGGTGGGCCCATAACCTATAGGTCTCTGGTTGTGGAGCTGGTGCGTGTGACAGAGCTGCTGAAGGTGGAGTTTTGGCGATTGGCGCAGTTTCGGCAGAGACAATCGCGCTAATTTCTGACAGTGAGCGGGTTGGCGCATTTTATTTTGGAACAGACGCGCCAATTGGCACGGATCTGAGTTTAAAACTCGCGCCAAAGCACCAGTATCTCGATTGGTGAGGAATCGACAGGTTTAAGCGCGCCAATTTTGTCACTTATACCATTTTTTGTTCTAGCGCGGATCGTCTACTGTCAAGGAAGCGCCAAGTCCCTTTCAGCGCGCTAAGCGAGGATCGCTTTGGTAAAACTGCATTTTTTTGTTATTTGTTTTTATTTGTAATCTGCAGTTTGTACAGCAGAGGGATTGTATGATAAGGTAAAGGCAGCATAGTAGAAGGCAAAGGCATTTTTTGTTAGATATTAACTTTATTTATTAAGTTGGAATTGGAGATTGTTTGTTTGATACAATATGGAAAAAAACTGAAAGTGCTCATTTTGAGATCGAGAAGTTCAATGGCAAAAACAACTTTGAGATCTGGAAAGTAAAGATGCATGATCTACTTGTGAAACAAGGCGTGGCGAAGGTGTTGTTGGGAAAATCCAAACAGCCTTACACCATGACAGATGATGAATGGAATGAATTGGATGGAAGAGCTCTGAGCGGTATTCGACTGTGTTTGGCGGATGATGTTTTGTTTAATATCGTGTCAGAGAAAATTGTTGCTGGTTTGTGGACAAAGCTTGAGAAGTTGTACATGACAAAATCCTTAACCAATAGGATTCTTCTGAAGCGACAATTATACAGTCTGCGCATGAAGGAAGGTACAACTATTACTGATCATTTGAATGTCTTTAATACTCTCCTAGTGTAATTAGAAAGTATAGAAGTAAAATTTGAATAAGAAGATAAAGCTATAACTTTATTATGCTCGTTGCCCGAGTCATGGGATCATTTTGTTACTTCTATAAGTCTAAGTATATCAGAAACCATTGAATTTGATGATGTTGTTGGAGCTTTGTTGTCCAAAGAGACAAGGAAGAGGTCAAATTCCGAAACCTCTACATCAGAAGCAATGATGGCTAGAGGTCGTTCTAGAGAAAGATGCTCCGGTAAGCACAACGACTCGCGTTCAAAATCAAAAGGGAAGAAGAGTAAGGTAAAGTGCTGGTTTTGTTTCAAATCGAGACATTTGAAGAAGGACTGTTGGAAGAGACAGCAAGCATCCAAAGAAGACTCTTCAACAGAGAAGAAAGAAGCAAACACGACAAATATAGGTTCGACATCCAAGACAGG
Organism: Pinus tabuliformis; assembly: GCA_031772625.1. NCBI lineage: Eukaryota > Viridiplantae > Streptophyta > Pinopsida > Pinales > Pinaceae > Pinus > Pinus tabuliformis. The sequence goes on from CM062819.1 coordinate 575,224,391, forward strand.
TATGAGTGATGAAGTGCTATCAGTTGATTTGTCTAGTCATGATCAACATTGGCTATTAGATTCTGGTGCATCAAATCACATGTGTATTCATAGGGAATGGTTTAAAACTTATAAACGAATCAATGATGGAGTAGTTTACATGGGAAATGATGTCACATGTAACATTGTGGGAATTGGAAGCATTCAGCTTAAAATGTTTGATGGGACAAATAAAATTTTAACTAATGTAAGACATGTACCTGAACTAAGCAAAAACCTCATTTCATTAGGAGTACTAGACACTAATGGATATAAAACCTTTATTCAAGGTGGAGTAATGAAAGTTTATAAAGGAATTTTACTAGTAATGAAAGCAAAGAAGGTTGGAAATCTTTTTCAGTTAGAAGGAAGAACAAAGTCAGATCATGTTTCTACAGTGTCTGAAAACGATAGTAATTCTATTCGTTTATGGCATCAGAGGTTGGGCCATATGAGCGAAAGAGGTTTAAAGATTTTATCTAATCGTAAGTTACTTCCTAATTTAAAGTCCGATAAGTTAGATTTCTGCAAACATTGTCTGTTTAGGAAACAAAGCAAGCAGAAGTTTAAAACTGGAAAACATACTAGTAAGGGAATCATTGATTATATCCATTCTGATGTTTGGGGTCCGTCTCCTACAACCTCATATGGAGGTTCATCATATTTTGTATCTTTTATTGACGATTTCTCTAGAAAAGTGTGGGTCTACATGTTAAAGAAGAAGTCTGATGTGTTTACAGTTTTCAAACAGTTTAGAGCATTAGTTGAAAACATCACTGGAAGAACTATTAAATGTCTAAGAACTGACAATGGTGGTGAGTTTACTTCAAAAAAATTTGATAATTATTGCAAGGAAGCTGGGATCGAAAGACATAAAACCACTGTGTATACTCCTCAACAAAATGGAGTTGCTGAACGCACGAACAAGACTCTTTTAGAGAGAGCAAGAAGTATGTTGAGTAACGCCAATTTGTAGAAGGAATTTTGGACAGAAGCGGTTGCTACAGCTTGCTATTTGATAAATCGATCACCATCAACTGCAATAGGATGCAAAATTCCTCAAGAGGTATGGAAAGGTCATCCTTGTGATTATTCTAAACTGAAAGTTTTTGGTTGTGATGCATATGCTCTAGTTCCAAAACAACAACATTCTAAATTAGATCCTAAATCAAAAAGATATATCTTTGTTGGATATGGTGATGGGACTAAGGAATACAGATTGTGGGATCCTACTACTCACAAGATCATCATTAACAGAGATGTTAAATTTAATGAATCCTCACTTGAAAGATCATATGTAGATGATAAATTGAAACAGGATAATGTATCTAAGCTTCAACACATTCAGTTTGAAACCAGTTCAAATACTGATGATGATCAAGATGAACATGGTTCAGATGCTAGTCATGAACAAGTTTCAGATGTAGATCATGAACATGTTTCAGATGCAGATCATGAAGAAGTTCCTACAGATAATAATCAGCAAATTGTGGAAGTACCAAAAACATCTTTAAGGAGGTCCACGAGAATTAAACGTCCTCCTAGAAGGTATGATGATTATGTTACTTCAGTTGCTTTAACCGCTAACGATGATGAACCTTTGTGCTATCAGGAAGCTGTAGAAGGTTCTAAAATTGAAAAATGGAAAGAAGCTATGAAGGACGAGATGATGGCGTTAGACAAGAATGACACATGGGATCTGGTAGAACTTCCTAAAGACAGAAAAACCGTGGGATGTAAATGGGTGTACAAATTGAAAAGGGGTGTTGATGGTTCAAAGGACAGGTACAAAGCAAGGCTGGTCGCGAAAGGTTTTTATCAGAAAGCAGGAATTGATTTTCATGAGATATTTTCACCGATTGTAAAAATTGTTTCAATTCGAATTGTATTAGCATTAGTTGCCTTACTTGATTTAGAATTACAGCAACTAGATGTTAAAACTGCATTTTTACATGGAGATTTAGATGAGGAGATTTACATGGAACAACCGGAAGGGTTTGTTCAAGATCGCAAGAAGAACTTTGTCTGCAGGCTCAAGAAATCATTTTATGGTCTGAAGCAATCGCCTCGACAATGGTACAAGAAATTTGATTCTTTCATGTTGAGTCAAAATTATATAAGAAGTGAATATGATCATTGTGTTTACTTTAAAAAATTAAGTAATGGAATTTTAATTATCTTAGTGTTATATGTTGACGATATGCTTTTAGCAAGCAAAAGCATAACAGAGATCAACAGGTTAAAGGCTCAGATGGCTAGGATATTTGATATGAAAGATCTAGGAGCAGCAAGACAAATTTTGGGCATGGAGATTTTCAGAGACAGGAGCAATGGTAAGCTGTGGCTATCACAACAGAAGTATATTGAGAAAATACTCTTGAGGTTTGGTATGAACAATGTGAACCCTGTTTCAGTCCCTTTAGCTTCCCATTTTAAGCTTTCTTCAAGTTTATGTCCTAATACAAATGAAGAAAAGGAATATATGTCTCGAATTCCATATTCCAATGTAGTAGGTTGTTTAATGTATGCGATGGTTTGTACTCGACCAGATATTTCACATGCAGTTGGGGTTGTCAACAGGTATATGGCAAATCCAGGAAAAGAACACTGGTCAGTAGTGAAATGGGTTCTTCGGTATTTGAGAGGCACAAGTGACTAGTGTATCACTTATAACAGAAGTAGTGAATTTGTTTGCGGATATGTTGATTCTGATTTTGCAGGTGATTTGGATAAGAGAAGCTCAACTTCAGGGTATGTCTTTACTCTTGCAGGTGGAGCTATTAGCTGGATGTCAAAGCTACAGAATATTGTCTCTTTATCCACTACTGAAGCAGAATACATAGCTGCTTCGCATGCTTGCAAAGAAGCGGTTTGGTTGAAAGGTTTGATTGGTGAGTTTGGTAGGTTACAGGACAACATCAAGTTATTTTGTGATAGTCAAAGTGCAATTTATTTGGCTAAGAATCCAGCCTATCATAGTAAATCTAAGCATATACCTATTAAGTACCATTTTGTAAGACAGGTTATCACTGAAAGGGGAGTCTCTATTGAAAAAGTGCATAACGAAGGAAAACTGTGCAGACATGTTCACGAAACCAGTTTTGTTAGGGAAGCTACGTTGGTGTCTGGATTCTCTTGGCTTGTAGAAAAGATAAAAATAATAAATGAACAGGGTGTCAAGCTAATTGTTGTCAAGGTGGAGATTGTTGAGATTTTCTGTTTTAATTAATTTTGAAAAAAATCTCATGTATGTGACAACAATAGGATTAGTTGCTATATTAGCTCCAGTATTTTTTGAGGAGGAGTTAATGCATCATATATTTGTTGTGAGGGAATTTATGATTTAGTTTTATACTCCAGCTATAAGAAATGTAATCCCGTAGAGGATTGTGAGAGTGCAGAGAAAATGGGGTGAGCTGAGGGTATGTGTGAAGGATTAAAATTGTTGTAATCTCCTGTTGAATAATAAGATTACCGATGCCTCTGTTCTGGTGGATGTAGCCCATATTGGTTGGGTGAACCACGTTAAAATATTTGTGTTATGGTTTTGTGATTTTGTATGGACTGTGTATGTATGTTTACTTTTATTTCCACTGCGCATTGTTTGGTCTAACACCGTGCTCCCCCTCACCCTCCCTCACCCCCCGCTTCCCCTCTCCCTCACCCACGCTCCCCACCTCACGCCCTCTCCCCTCCCCCTCCTCCTCCCCCTCACCCATGCTTCCCCTTGCCCACCCCCTCACCCATGCTACTCCCTACCCCTCCCCTCCCCACCCCCCGTGCCCTCCGCCCTCTCCCTCCCCATGCACCCCCCCCCCCCCCCCACGCCCCCTCCCCTCCTTTCCTTCCTCCTGGCTCCTCCCCCTCCCCCTCCATCATCCCCGCCACCCCGCCCCCTCCCCTCCCCTTGCCGCCCTCTCCTTCCCCCTCGCCGCCCTCCGTCCCTCCCTCTCGTGGCTTGGCCGAGGCCTGCGGTACCCCGGTGGTCGGGCGATTCCCGGAATCACTCGGCTGCCGGTCAGGTGGGGGTGCGGGCCGCCGGGGTGGTGCCGGCCTCGGGCGGGCCGCGGGAGGGAGGGAGGGAGGGAGGGTGGGGAGGGGAGGGTAGGGGGAGGGTGCGAGGGGGATGAGGGAGGGGGGGGGAGGGGAGGGGGAGGGCGTTGCAGAGATGAGGGGGCAGAGGGCGTGTGGGGGGGGGGGGGCAGCGGCGTCGGGGGGGAGCGTGGGTGAGGGTGGCGGGAAGGGGCAGGGCGCAGGGTGGGGGTAGGGGGGGTGCGCGAGGTGGGGGGGAGGGAGGGCAAAAGGGGGGAAGTGGAGGTGGAGGGGGTGGTGAGGGAGGAGGCGCGGGAGAGGGGAAGGTGGAGGGCGTGCGGGGGGAGGGCATGCGGGTAGGGTGTGTGGGTGAGGGGGTGGGCAGGATGGGTTAGGAAGACACATGGGTGGGAAGGAGGTGAGGGGGAGGGCGTGTGGGTCAGGTGGTGCAGAGAGCGTGGGTGGAGATGGTGCATGAGGGGGAGGGCGTGCAGGTGAGGGGGCGTGGGTGGGGTGGTTGATGTGGGGTGCAGTTGGGTGGGTGTGGGGGGATGAGGGTGAGGGGGAGGGCGAGTGGGTGTGGGTGAGGGGATAGGGGCAACGTGGGCGCGTGGAGGTGGAAGGGGGTGGTGCAGGTGGGGATGGGAGGGTTAGCGAATCATGTGGGGATGTGGGGGTGAGGGTTGGTGGTAGGGGATGAGGGTGGTGTTGAGGGGGTGGAATGTGGAGGGGGGGTTAAGGGGGCAGGGGCGTGGGGTGTGGGTGAAGGGAGTGAGGGTGTCGGGAGGGGGGGTGGGAGGTAGGGGGCGAGTCAGGCTGTGGCGCCCACCCTGGCAGCTCGCCCACCCGCCGCGGGAGTTGGGCGATTCTCTGAATTGCCCAACCTCGCGACAGGCGGGCGTGCCGCCGGGCCGCCCCCACACCCCCTACCGCCCCCCCATGCCCTCACACCTCGCCCGCTCACCCGACCCCCCTACCCACCCCACGACACCACGGCGACCCACCCACGGCTATTGGGCGATTGAGTTTGATCGGGCCCACCATGCTCACGATGAATGTAATTGTTATTTTGGCTCAGAAAAATTATTAATTAAAAAAATCTTTTTCATTAAACTAATTTAATATGAAAATTTTCAAGGAAAAAAATTTAACTTACCTTTCAATTGCGAGAATTCTTCGTTGAATATGTTGTTGATAGCAATGTAGCTGCTCCACAAATTCACAAGTCTTTCAACGATTTTCAGAAAACCTAGATGTGATGTGAATAATAGTGATAATGAAATTTTAATATATAAGTAAAATTATGGAGATGTTTTACCGTACAGTTAATGTGGGATAATTTGTTTTAAAATATTATAAAGCGAATATTGTATAATTGTTTTACAACGGGTTGAATGTGGGATTAATTTGTTTTACAATATATTATTAAAAAAAAAAATCAATTGTTTAGTAAATATTATATACTTTAACTATTAAAATAATTAATGTAGAATTTGTAGTTTACAATTTTAATTTTAATGATTTATTTCATAAAAAAAATTAGTTTACATTTTTCAATAAATTGTAGAATGAAATAATGAAGGTAAATAAATCTAACAAGCTTTTTGGAAGGAAATATTTTCGCGAAAATTTTTGGAGGGAAATATTTTCGCGAAACTTTTTAGAGGGAAAATTTTTGGAGGGAAAATTTCATTCTTTAAGCTATATAATATCTTTAGGAGACTCTCCATTTATATCATTCAACATCTTCTATTTGAAAGGGACTGATTGTTCTGATAGTGAATTTTCGATTTATACATCATCAACATCTTCATCGCGTAACAACTCTATTCATATTGATGAATATAGCGGGAATTCTTCCACTATGAATAGAAAGTCAATTCTTCCACTTAGTCCTAATTCTAAGGACTATGAGAGCAACACTGATGAAAGAGGGGATGGAGAATTTCAAATAAATAAAGAGTCACAAATTCCACTTAGTCCTACTTCTAAGGACTATGAAAGCAACAGTGATCAAGAGCATGATGGTGAAGTTCAAAAGAATGGAGTGTCACGATGTCCACTTAGTCCTAATTCTGAGGACTATGAGAGCAGTAGTTTTGAAGAGCATGATGGTGAAGTTTAAAAGAATGGAGTGTCATGGTGTCCACTTAGTCCTAATTCTGAGGACTATGAGAGCAGTAGTTTTGAAAAGCATGATGGCGAATTTCAAAAGAATGGAGTGTCACAGTGTCCACTTAGTCCTAATTCTAAGGACTATGAGAGCAGTAGTGATGAAGAGCGTGATAACGAATTTCAAAAGAATGGAGTGTCAAAGTGTCTACTTAGTCCTAATTCTAAGGACTATGAGAGTAGTATTGATGAAGAGCATGATGATGAATTTCAAAAGTATGGAGTGTCACGGTGTCCAGTTAGTCCTAATTCTAAGGACTATGAGAGCAGCAGTGATGAAGAGGAGGAGGATTAATTTAAAAAGATTGGAGTGTCACGGTGTCCACTTAGTCCTAATTCTAAGGGCTATGAGAGCAACAGTTATGAAGAGCGTGATGATGAATTTCAAAAGAATGGAGTGTCACTGTGTCCTCTTAGTCTTAATTCTAAGGACTATGAGATCAGTAGTGATGAAGGACAGGATGGTGCACTTAGTCCTAATTCTAATGAGTATAAAGGTAGCAGTGACAAAGGCTAGGATGTAGCATCTTCAATAAGTAAACAGTCACATTTTCGACATAGTCCTAATTCTATGGACTATGAGAGTAGCACTGAAAATGCACATGAGGAAGAATATCCATTAAACATTGAGTCAGATTTTCCATTCAGTCCGAATTCTATGGACTATGACAGTAGCACTGAAGAACGGGAAGATGAAGAATATCCTCCAAGTCAATATTTGAAAAGCAGAGCTGATCATAGTGTGGATAACATTCCTCTTAATGATGATGAAAATCCTTATATAAATGATGATCCAATGATGGAGATGTTGCCAAGAAATATTGTATCGAGGAGTAGGAGTAGACCTTTTCGTATCAATGCAAGTTGTTCTAGTTATACAAGGGGTAGAGCATAATATCTAACGAGAAGAAGTTCTATCAGCGCTCTCATTTCAAGTGAATGTTGCCAAAAAGATTGCTTGAAACATATGGATTTCAAATTTTCATTAGAAAGCAGGAAGAGATATTTGTCAATGAATAAAGGCATGCAAAATTCATATTTAGTTGGGTGCATGCAATCTACATTGTCAGGTTATGATTATCATATTGGGACTTTATTTATCTGTAGAAAATCTTTCAAAATGTTTCATTCGATTGGGAATTTTCGTCTCTCGAGAATTCAAGAAAATTTGGAAAAGGATCCCACATTTTGTTCAGAAATACGTCATAAAACACAGTTTGGACCATTATCAAATACTGCAATGTCATGGATGAAAGATTTCTTTTCAAAGCATGGAGAGTGTATGCCAAATAGAGAGACAATACATATTCCAGATAAATTTTCAAGACGAGAAATCTACAACTTATACAAAGAATATGCAGAAGGTGCTGAGGGACATGGCCAGTTTATTACATATTAATATTTTGTGAAAGTATGGAAGAAAGAATTCAACAATGTCCGTATTCTTAGGAAGACAAGGATGAGGATTTGCAGTACATGTGCTTCTCTTAAATCAAAAAGGGACAAATGTGAAGAGTCAAAAAGAGGTAAGCATTCATAACTTTAACTTTTAAAATTGTATAGTCATCAACTATGAAAACATATTTCTTAATGAATTTCTTTTATGTTGTGTAGATTTAATTGTCAAAGAACTTCAAGATCATCGCGAACAACAAACAAACGAAAGGAAGAAGTTGTACAAGCATCTAAAGAAGTGTTAGATATCCCAAATAAATATTTGGGTTTGATAATTGATGGTATGGACCAAAAGAAAACACTTTTACCACATTTTGTTCGCACACCCAAAAATTTACAGGAGGAAAATTTTATTCAGTTTCACTTGGTCAGTTGTATGGTCTTCAATGGGAAAATGTTGCCAAGGGTGTACTTCACAGCTCCAAATATTCATAATGATGCAAATCTAACCATAACCATAATTCATGATGTGATTTCTCATCTGGTAATCTTCCTGAAGTTTTTTATCTACAATTGGACAACACTTGCCATGAAAACAAAAATTAGGTTGTTTTTGGATATCTAAACATGCTTGTTGAATTGAGATTTTTTCAAAAGGTAAAGGTTGGTTTCTTTCTTGTTGGGCACACTCATGACCATATTGATCAGATGTTTAGTCGTTTTTCAGTCACACTGAGGAGGAAGGAAGTTGGGAGCTTGCCATCACTAATTGAATGTATTAAGAAATCATACATGCCAGAGCCTACTTTTGATGTGTTGGAAGAAACTGTTGACATGTGAAGGTTTATTCCGGGATCATATGGTGAGGGGAAATGCATTGAACAACTTAATGACATTAACTTCCAACATCAATTTCGTATCAAAAAATTTGATGGAAAAACACTAATGTGGGTCAAGAAGTATTCAACTACTGCAGAATGGGCACCGTCATCAGGTTTGCAATTTTTGAAGTTCATTCCAGATCATCCAATATTTGCATCAAAAATATTGTTATTACAATCAGTTGGTGAAGTTCAGAATGCACGCAGACAGAATAGAGATATAAATTATTCTGATTGCCTGGAAGAAATTAAAAAATGTATTAGATATACATATGAGTACTTTGACATTGCTGATTCAATTTGGTGGGAGTCATTTTTCAATAATCAAAGTGATATCATTTCAACAACAAAAAATGAAGGTATACCTTTGAAAAACCCATTTATTTGGCCACATAATGTGTCGAATGAACATGAGGAAATAAACATTATTGAACAGCAACAATCTCAAGGTATTATTAATTCTTCACAGGCAGCGGAAAGAGAGATGTATATTGGTTCCAGAAGATCTTGTGCACAACGTGAAGCCATGGAAGACCTTTATAGGGGTTCAGTATAGGATATTAAGGAGGGTTGCATGATCGCAGTGCTAGCAGATGGAGATCCCAATGACTATCCATTCTGGGTTGCTAAAGTTATAAAGGTCTTTACAGAAAATGAGGATGTTACAAGTGTTGAAGTACATTGGTATGCCACAAATACACACCCATTCAATGGTGTGTATAAGCCAGAGATGGTAGTTGACAAAAAAATGGTGGAAAGAGAAAAAGAAAGGGTACAAATATAAATCGCTGCCACACAGACATATTAAAATTGGAGGATGTTGACATACTTGTTTATGACTTCAATTTAACAAAGAGAGGAACTCTTCGCTTCAAGACGATAGAGATTCTGAAAAGGTTGTTACCAAAAGGAACAGTGTTGAGATGGGAGTCTACTGAAACCAGTCGTATATCTAGAAGAATTTTGAAACCTGAAATGTTGGGCATGCATGTGGACTCAGATGGGGCACTAGTTGATGAAAGAGAAGAATATGGAACATCTTCGTCAGCATCCAGTCACTCATCTGAACATGTGAATTCTGATGGTGTGCAAGAAAATATGAGTGATTTTGAATAATTGTTTAAGATAGTTTATATAACTGATGTATGCATCATATCTTCAAATAAAATTAATGATTTCCACATGGTGTTAAATGAGAAGTTATGAGGCATTTTTATGTTGTTGGATTATATGTCTTAATTATGATAAATTTTATTGTTTAAAATATCTACAATGTAATATTAAATTAGAGATATAATATATGTTTTACTCAATATGCAAATAATGACTTTTGAATTCATTTAGTAATGTAATTTGTTCATAATCTCATGGTTTTTTAATTTTATAGTTGAAAAAATTTCAATTTCTTTTGTATTTAGCATGTTATGGTTGAAAACATGTTGAATTTATACTTAGGAAAGAAAAATGATATTCTACCAAAAACATTAATGTGTTTTTTCTCTCATAAACAACTTTGTTTGGCACATAAAAATTTGGTTTTACTAGAATTTTTTTAAAATTTTGAAAATTGACCCTAAAAAAAAAATTCATTGTTCCAGTATCATCACTTTCGTTTTGAAGCTATATTTTGCACGAAAATTTCATAGTAAATTTCGTAGTCACTGCCATTTTTAAAACATGTTCAAAATTGATGCCTAAAAAATAAAAACATCGTTCCAGTATACACACTTTTCGTTTTTAGCATTGTTTTTGATGTTTTTTCGGGGTTTTTTGGCCAGAGTTCCCGTTTTGAGTTTATAGTTCCCGTTTCAAAGTTTACATTGTTGCATGTCCCCAGCGAGTTTGGGATATAAGGAGTTAGGGCTTGAACTAGTCAAACCATTGCAAGACCAGCATTGCAAATCCCGATGGCATCCCATGGTTGATGAAAAGAAATATGAGGAGGCAGAAGATCCTATGACAATCTTGTTTGAAGAGGCCCTCAGTGTTAACGGGAAAAGTGTCTATTCAGAACGACCCTATCCCACTGAGTTGTGATAGTGACCTCAGAAACAAACAGGGAAAACTACTCTTGTATTCTCCTTTATGAACTATAAACGAAGAGGAATAGGATGAACCAACCTGTGTCTTGCGCTAGTCCTTTGATCCAATCTCTCTCCTCTTTGACAGCTTCCAGCTACCTGCTCTCTTACTTGCCCAGCTTCACCAAGTTCCTGTAAGATCACAGAAGAAAGAAACTACACAAAGACATGGATTTATGTTCATAAATAGCTTAGGATCAGATTTGAGCTAAACATACAAATATAACAAACATCAATGATATACAAGCATGTAGGAGAAACTCAAATAGTTTTATTGATAAAACAAGAAGATCCAGGAGGAGTTACAACCGATGATTCCTGATCCAACATCAACCTCCTAGCATAGAATCCCCTCTTCACCTCCAACAAAGCATAAATCACCCAATACTCTGATATCTATCTCAAAACCAATAGCAATTCTCTGCAATGTACAAAATTCCAGCCTCCGGATCTCTTGGTGAGGGATCCATATATAGATGTATGCAAAGAGGATGAGTCAGCTCATGAATTGATTAGTGGCCTCTCTCTGTCAGTTCTTGCTTCCACTTGGAGACTAAGAGCCTCTTACTCATCATTGGTCGAATTCAGTGAGGCAAGTGTCATTGGAGAAGATTCTGGAAGCTTCCATTGTCTCTCCACCTCGTGGAATGACTCTGCCACTTGTCATTTCCCGCTCAACGCACCCTGGTAGTGCATTCAAGTGCGTTGCAATGCACCTAGCCAGTGTATTTGGGTGCCTTGCAATGCAGCTAGCTAGTGGAGCAGTTGAAATGATCCTGATTTGACTAGTTCTGAGCAGTTTCTGGTGGAGAACTTCTGGGAGAAGCTGTAATTTGTTGACCTTGTTTCTTTAGGAGCTAGAACAACACTTTTAGGGACTTAGGATCCCTTGGTTTATGGACATTTCATGCTTAGAGTTGTAAGGCACAAAAATGTCTATAACAGTTGCCCCCTAAAGTATGAGGCCGTTTATCGGGTGAAATTCTTTATTAGGAGGATCCGAAGTTCTTTCAATGCTGGGAGGAGACCTGTAATAAGATACAATACAATACATTATCTTCATACTGTTTTCATGATGTAGCTGAGGCGGGCATTCCCATGCTCAGCTTTATAAATTCATTTTCATGTACATAGGACAGACAATCGTCTGATGTTAGACTGATGATTCTGATGAAGTCATCATCTTTTTGGTAGGATGATTATCTGTGCTGCAATGCTGTACATTTCAATGTCTTTATCTTTCCTGAATATATATCGCAGCCTGGATGGATGAAACTAGATCTAGGGTCTTCAATCTCGTCCGATCTTCACTCGAAGTACAAGTCGATCCATGTGAGAAATGTTTTGAAGTCGAACATGGAAAGACATCGCTTGATTACCAGTCAATGATGTAAACTGTTAACAAGCGCGAGAGGAATCACCGATAATGATAATGACCCTCAAGGTACTGCAGTATAATTCACGTGGTGTGAATAAAGGACTTGGCGTCGAACACCACGCAAAATCTTTCGGTCGAAGGTCATTGATGTATACCTGTCGCCGGAAGTGAGAAACTTGCCATTGAGGCATGCAAGCTTCAAAGTACTGAAGGGGTTGTTCCTAGATCAACTTCTTGGATAATGAGTTGATGTCGACAAGAAGCGATCCGTCAAAGGAGGGCCTTAATGAATCCCACATCAATGACACGGAACGGAGCAAATGATTTTGATGGAGGTGAAAACGATCTAGTGATATATGGTTCAGGGTGGCGGTCATGAAAGAATGAAGTATAATGTATGGTATTGGATGGGACACGGGTGACTTCTCTGGATGACTTCTCTTGAACATGTCGGCGACACTTATGTGATGGATTGGTAGCATTTACCCCAAACGTGGATGGTATGGCGTGACCATGGTGATGTGACCGGTGAAAGAAACAACCCAACCCGACTCAGGCACAGAGTGGAAGTGTCATGTTCAAGAGCGACTTGCTACCAATAAAGTTTCTTTGAGTTTTCTTCCCAATTTTTCCCCAGTCATTGCTGACCAGTACCTCTTTATTTTTTTCAAGCTTGAGGAGGATAACATATGCTTGTTCTATAATTTGCCCTTCGGGCAAACCCATCGCTATGTTTTAACGAGCCTAGCGATAGTGAAACTCGTTCTCGCCTAAAGACAAGTTTGTCACTATTAATCTTTTTAACGAGTCTAACGACAAAGATAACTCGGTCCTTTTCATTTTTATAGAGTCTGAAAAGGTACGTAAAGGTAACTCCAAAATTCCTTTTTCGTCATCTAATCCCTTAAGTCCGAAAAAGTATAAAACAATACAGAAGGGATGAATTTTCGATTAGCTTTAACGAGCCGAACAAAACAAGCGCTCGATCTTTTTGTGCAATAATCCCTCAGGTCCAAAAAGATTAAAATCTAGAGGAGGGATAGCACTTCCTGTCGCTTTAACAAGCTGGAAGGCCAAAACTTTGCAATCTTTTCATATTTTACGAGTCAGTTGAAAAGAGCTTAAAGAAGACTCGTCTTTTGAGGAATGAGTGATAAAATGGGTAGCAGCTGATTCCAGGTAAGGTTTGGAATTTTCCAATCACTGCAGTGTCACAAGGATGGCTAGTGAAATCACTCTTCACAGCTGTTCCTCAAAATGGGTAAACAATCAAATGGAGGTGAATGATCGGCCAATGGAAAAGTGGAGGTGACGGTGCAAACACGACCAAGGCTTTAATGGCTGAAAATTTTTCATTCACGGTGGTTATTTACCGGGGGGGATAGTTCATTTTTTAACGAGCTTAAATGCGGGTGGAAACATTTGCTCGGTCTTATGTTTATTTTTTAACAAGCTTGAACTATGCGCTAAAACTGCTCGATTAATCCAGTCACATGATAAGAATGTCTCATATAAAAGCGGCAATCTTTCGAGTGTTGCCTCACATCCTTTCTTTATGCAAGTTAGGAAACGACTAATCCTACGAGTTTAAATGGTTAGAGGTCCTATAAATTTAAAAAATAAATAGTCGCTCTTCGCTTGCATTCCAAAAGGTTTGCATGCCCCCAGGTATAAAACAGAGTTTCAAGGTTACCTCTCAATTTGTAGACAAAACATTTGTTCTATCAGGAGAGGCCTACCTCTTACAGGTTACCCAAAGATTGTTCTATTTACGGTGTAAACAAAACACTTCTTCGGCGATGTTGCTCGAAATAAACAAAGGTGAGTGACGATGCCCGCCAACTCACATAACTTTGACAAGAGAATCTTATTCTAGAATAACCCCTCTTCCACTGACGGACGGGGTACAGACTAGTCATATTCTCCCACGGAAACCTACTCTATACCCGAAGTTTTCCTGCCGATGCAGACCAAGATGCATGCCCCCTGGGTTTTAGTCATATCCCTCCGAATTACTCGCGCTCATCGGGAGGACGGACTGGGGGTTGAGACATTTCTTGTGTGAAGAGACCATTTAGGGACGGTATATGACTATTTGTTATGCGTGATCTGGGAAATGAAAGCTGGTCCACAAGCTTGACCACTCTTCCTTCGTGCGGAAAACACATTACTCTAAAGAGTGAGGAGACAATGGCTCCCATGCAATAAATATAGTCTCGTCCAAGGAGTAGGTTATAATCCAAGGGTCCTTGAACTACCATGACGTTCATGCGAACTGTCTTCCCTCTCAATGTTATGGGCACATCGGGAAGGATCCCTAAAGGTCGACTGGTTCCTTTATCAAAGCCTGTCAGATTTCTCATCTCAGGCAAAAGCGATGGCGAACCAAGCGCTTTCCAAGCAGTAGAGGAAATGATACTCATAGAAGCCCCCTCATCAATGATGGTACCAGCCATGACCATTCTATATATTTGAACGATAATTCGGAATGGTACACTTGCTGGTAGGCGGAGTTTGCCTAGTTGATTCCAATCGAAGGAGACAACTAGGTTGCTTGGAGGTGGGACCGAGTAGACGGCCGGGTATGGCTCTGACGAACTTCCTTCCTGCGGTAAAGGAATGGGTGGATTACCCCCATGTTCGTCGGAGTCTGTGTTGATGAAGAGAATTTGGATGGTGTCATCCTTGTTCTCTTCAGTGACAATATCATTCGAAGATAAAACCTCTGAAGGCAAGACCGGGTCAACTGCTGCCTCGACCTTTTGACTTTCGTCTGGTATGGATTCAGTTGGTTTATCTTCAATGACAGGCGCTTCAGCCGACCACCTGAGCGGGCCAGCTGGATTCTCAACTAGTAACGGACTTGGCAAGAGTTTTTTATATCCAGGAGGAAGTCGTAATGGTGAAACCGGACGATCATCCAAAACTCTCTTAGCCTCGTCTAAGAAGGGACAACGGTGGAGGGCATGGTCGCCTTTGCACAGTTTACAAGGAAATCTAGCTTTCCCTCTTTGTCCTGGGGCTTCACTTTCACTAGTTGACAGTGTGCTTTCAACATGATCTCCAGAGGTCGATGACACCGGATTGTGCAAACGAGGAGACCAGTCCCTTAGTATCCGGGGGATGCAAGGACAATCTCTGTGAAAGTGGTCTCCTCTGCAAATGACACATGGCGATTTAGGCCTGGTCGGTGCTGTGTGTGGATTTTCATTAGACAACACTCGTTTTCCCCCATTCGCCTTTGGCTCCTTCTTCTTTTTCTCTTTCTTCTTCTTTTCCTTCTTCTCCTTAGGAACTTGGCTTTTAACTTTACCAGTCCCGTGAAGTGAAGAGGAAGGAGGAGAGGAAGAATTAGAGGAAGTAGAAGGCTGGTGGGTAACTCTGGACTCGTCTAATTGTTGATTCGATTGTTCAGGAATAGTGGTGTTCTGAATGACATTGGTTGAGAAGAGCCATACTGGCAAGCCAATTGTCAGTCCTGGAAGTGACAATGTGGCCATATCGGGTGCACCAACATCTCCCCAAGAGGAGAAGGGACTAGGATTTCCACCAAGGGGAATTCCTTGGTTGGTAGGCTCCATTTTCTCAACCCGAAGATCAACGTAGGAAAAGGGGATGAATATTCCGTTTAAAATAAATTTTAACACGCTTTGACACAACTTGTTTTTTCAGTTTTTAAGAGTCAAGAAAAAACAAAAGATGACTCTAGTCTCCTTCGATTTTTAATGAGCCTGAAGTGACAAGTGCTCAGATGGACCTTTTCCGTTAAGGAGTCTGAAAAGGAACGAAAGGGACTGCTCTGGAGGTCTAGGTAGAGGGAGTACCAAACCAATCGCAAAACTGCAGAATACTTTTTACGGTACGGCAGTCAATCTTCCCGAATGCTGTGTTCGGTGCATTGCGATCAGTAGGGCGGCCGACACGGCTTCCTATGGATAAAGGTTTTATGCCTATAGGGGTCTCCCAATATATACTCGACGGTACGTGGGAGCACAAGTCCGTACTGGCACTTATCATCTCAAAGTGGAGGAATCACCCAACCATCAGTGAGGACAACAGTTACCAGGCTTTATGACGCCGGAATACGTCTCTAGCCTAGACCTCTAAATGTTGTGCGTTAAGTTACAAAGCGTTGTTAAGTTCATTGAATTTATTTTAGGTTGATCTTTCTTATGAAGTTTTCCTTTTGGGTTCACCACGAGATGTAGATGAAATTCCTAAAATGCAATCTAAAGATGATAAGCAAGCTTTTATCTCTTTTCAGCAATGAAAATCCTAGCTACAAGGGGAAAAGAAAGACACAATATTTTCTCAAAGAGAAAAGAGCACACTGTAAATGCACTTTTCCTAAATCAAGCCAAACAGACTGTCAATATGCAAATGCACATGTGCATGTATTTGTTTTTCACTTTCTTAATATTGATGCCTAAAAAGAAAGTTGTTGTACAAATTTGAATTCGCTTTCAAGTGAAAAACACAAACAAGCTTCTTTTCGAAATCAAAAGGTAGAAACGATTACGACACTTTATGATTTTGAAATAAACACTTGTTTCGACACTAGAAATTCACAAATTCAAGCCAAAGGCAAAAGTAAAAGCATAATCAACCATCAACAGCAAATAAACTTTCTCCTAAGATCAAAATCGACACTTACGACAGATCTAAATCAAAGGACGACAGTATGACTATTCTACTTTTGCAATGGGAAACTGTAAATGACGCAACAAACACACAAAAACAAATACAGTTTCTTTTATACAACTGAGGCGGAATTAAGGCAAAGAAAAGGGGCTTTTAAATAGACACACACACTGATCACAGGCTGCAAAAATCAGAGGCAAAACTGGAAAAAATGAGCAAAGAACCTCAGCTGCACAGGGCTAAGCTGATCAACGCACCTGGTACACAGAGAAACTGGATTGCAACGCAGGTTGCCCTCTCGGGAACTGTGCTGAAATGCAGCAACTCTTCACAGCACCTGCGCTGGGGCATAAACGAGAATTCTATCTGGGTTCTGGGTCACGGTTTGCAGTTTAATCTATGGTTTTTTGCCGAGTAATAGCAATCAGTGATGCACAATCAGAGGGTTGATTTAAAAGAGGTTTAAGAGCTATCAGAAAGGGTAATCAGATCATTTGTGAATTAGCTGTTCAATTCATAAACAGATCCAGTGAATGGATTGAAGCAGCAGATGTCTACTTTGCATTTGTTAATGGCAAATGCAGTTCGATTCGCTACTTCTAAGTTTATGAAACAAACAATAAGAGAAACACAAACAAACTAACTAGACACGATCCCCAGTGGAGTCGCCATTTTGTTAACGGGAAAAGTGTCTATTCAGAACGACCCTATCCCACTGAGTTGTGACAGTGACCTCAGAAACAAACAGGGAAAACTACTCTTGTATTCTCCTTTATGAACTATAAACGAAGAGGAATAGGATGAACCAACCTGTGTCTTGAGCTAGTCCTTTGATCCAATCTCTCTCCTCTTTGAAAGCTTCCAGCTACCTGCTCTCTTACTTGCCCAGCTTCACCAAGTTCCTGTAAGATCACAGAAGAAAGAAACTACACAAAGACATGGATTTATGTTCATAAATAGCTTAGGATCAGATTTAAGCTAAACATACAAATATAACAAACATCAATGATATACAAGCATGTAGGAGAAACTCAAATAGTTTTATTGATAAAACAAGAAGATCCAGGAGGAGTTACAACCGATGATTCCTGATTTAGCATCAACCTCCTAGCATAGAATCCCCTCTTCACCTCCAACAAAGCATAAATCACCCAATACTCTGATATCTATCTCAAAACCAACAGCAATTCTCTGCAATGTACAAAATTCCAGCCTCCGGATCTCTTGGTGAGGGATCCATATATAGATGTATGCAAAGAGGATGAGTCAGCTCATGAATTGATTAATGGCCTCTCTCTGTCAATTCTTGCTTCCACTTGGAGACTGAGAGCCTCTTACTCATCATTGGTCGAATTCAGTGAGGCAAGTGTCATTGGAGAAGATTCTGGAAGCTTCCATTGTCTCTCCACCTCGTGGAATGACTCTGCCACTTGTCATTTCCCGCTCAACGCACCCTGGTAGTGCATTCAAGTGCGTTGCAACGCACCTAGCCAGTGTATTTGGGTGCTTTGCAACGCAGCTAGCTAGTGGAGTAGCTGAAATGATCCTGATTTGACTAGTTCTGAGCAGTTTCTGGTGGAGAACTTCTGGGAGAAGCTGTAATTTGTTGACCTTGTTTCATTAGGAGCTGGAACAACACTTTTAGGGACTTAGGATCCCTTGGTTTATGGAAATTTCATGCTTAGAGCTGTAAGGCACAAAAATGTCTATAACACTCAGGCGACAAAGGAATGCGATGATGGACAACTTTACCCAGATCATTCAATGGCTACCCAGGGGTGATACATCTACTTCCAGAAGCTACTCTGGAAGTGCCACACCCTTTAAGCTACAAGTTAACTTTGACATTCCCATATTTGAGAGTCAGATAGATGCAGACACCATAGATAAATGGTTAAATCTGCTAGAAGGGTATTTTTCTGTTCATGATTTTTCCGGCTGGGAAAAGATTACTTTCACCCTTCTCAACGCTGCCCCACATGTCAAGGACTGGTGGGAAACCTACTGTGAGCAGAAGGATGAAAGTATGGCCTCACTTTTTTCAGTTGCACCCTCTTGGCATTCATTCCGGACTGCCATCAAGGAGCAGTACTACCCTGTCAGAATCTATGAGGATCAATACATAAATTGGACCATGCTGAGGTAGGGAAGGGACGAATACGTGCTGGAGTTTACCAATATTTTCCATACCCTTCACACAAAGCTGGGTATCAAGGATTCAGAGTAGAATTTGGTACTAAAACACCGTGACTACCTACACAAGTACATATAGGACGAAATAGAATTCCTGAACATCTCCTCACTCAGCACGACCTATGGATATGCCGTCAAGATCGAGCAAAAGTTTAAAAAGAAGCAAGACTTTGGATCTGAGAATCTGAAGCAAGGGAAAGGTGCCCCCAAACCACAGAACAAAGGACAAAGCCAAGGCAGGATTGCCCAAGACAACCCACCAAAGCCACAAGGAAAGAATAGTGCCACGAAGCCAAAAAAGGACACCGAAAAGTGGTGTGAGTTCCATAAGAGCTCCACTCATAACAAAAGTGAGTGTTGGGCCAAGTAGTCATTGGTGGCCGAGCTAAAGGATTCATAATCAGATGCATATTTCGACTCTGAGTCATAATCCAACAAGGGGAATGACAAAGGGAAGCAGATTATTGATGTGGAGCCCAATGCTACCATTGCCACCATGAATGTACAAAAGGAGGAACCCGAAGATCCAAAGGAGGAGGAGCACCTCTTCCACTCCCAGATGTGGGTAAAGGGCTCCCCATTGTAGTCCATTGTCGACAGTGGGAGATAAAAGAACCTCATTTCCGCAGAGGTCGTGAAGCAGCTGGGCTTACTGACCACAGCACATCTACAACCGTACACCATCGGGTGGCTTCACCAAGGACAAAATATTTGCATGAGTCAGCAATGTCGCCTTCCATACAACATCAGGCCCTTCACAGATGAGGTATTGTGTGATGTTGCTCCCCTTGATGTTTGTGATGTATTATTCGGCCAACCATACTTGTGGAAGTGATGTGCTGTGTATGAATCAAGGCCTTGTGATGTTATTGTTACTTTGGGAAATAAGTTGTACAGGATATCAGAGGTAGCACTGCCTACCGCCATCTCTTTGTTTGTTGCAAAACAATGCAATAAGCTTGTTTCCAAAACTGGAAAATTTGTTTTCCTGATGATATGCCCTCAAGAAAAGAAGAATACAATGGCCATGACCTCCAGACTAGGCCCCTCTGCATGAAAACCACAGATGGACAAGGTCGTGGAGGAGTACAAGGACATCTTCACCTCACCCGCAGGGATTCCTTTGCATTGTCAAGTCAACCACTCCACCGATCTGACACCAGGTGCACTGCTGCCCAATCGACCAATCTATTGGTGCTCCCTTCTAGAGAACGATGAAATCAAGAGGCAGATTCAAGAACTACTGCAGAAAGGCCAAATCCGATCAAGTTCATCGCCCTGTGGGAGCCCGATCATGTTGGTACAGAAGAAGTATGGGACTTGGAGACCTTGTATTGACTATCGGGTGCTGAGCAAGATCACTGTCCAGAATAGGTACTCGATCCCACGGATTGATGACCTTCTCGACCATTTGAAGGGGGGAAAATAGTTCAACAAGATAAATTTGAAGTCAAGATATCACTAGGTACCAATTGAACCCTCCAATGTGTGGAAGACTGCCTCCAAAGCCAAGGAGGTCCTTTTCAAATGGTTGGTTATGCCTTTCAGGTTGATGAATACTCCTGCAACCTTCATAAGGCTAATGGATGACATCTTGCGGCCATTCACCAACTCATTTGTAGTAGTATACTTGGATGACATCCTGATCTTTAGCCAGATATGGGAAGAGCACCTCCACCACATCAGACAGGTTCTCCAAACACTGTGATAACACAAGTTATGCGCCAATTTGGAGAAATTCACTTTTGGCATGACCCAAGTTCAGTATCTAGGATACATTATTAATGAACAGGGGGTGCATGTGGATCCATCCAAGATCCAAGTCATTCGGGATTGGCCATCTCCAACCACTCTGACAGAGCTCCACAGCGTTCTAGGTCTTGCCAAATTCTGCAGTAGGTTCGTGTCGGGATTTTCTCATATCACATGGCCTTTGAGTCAAGTCACCAAGAGAGGAGCAAAAGAAAAATTCTTTTGGTCTGAATCTCAATAGAAGGCATTCATAGAGTTGAAACATGGCCTCTGCTTGGCACCAATGCTCGCATTACCAGACTTGCAACAACCATTTGAGATTGAGACAGATGCCTCCGACTATGCTATTGGGGCAATCCTTACTCAACACGGGCATCCAGTGGAATATCACAATGAGACACTTTCAGACACAGTCCGAAAGTATCCCACTTATGACAAAGATATGTATTCCATTATACAGGTATGCCGACAATGGAAGCATTACATTTTGGGGAAGGAAACGGTCATCCACACAAACCATTGGCCCCTACAGTTCATACAGACACAAGGGAAGTTTCAGAATGATTGCCATAAGAAGTGGTCCACATATCTACAATAGCTCCATTTAATATCATGTATAAGAAGGGAAACACTAATAATGTTGCAGATTGCCTCAGTCGACCACCGATCATGGCGTTAACCACCGTGCTCAACTCTTGTGGGAACAAGACTTCTGATTGGCCACTTCTTTACAAAAGTGACCCATAATTTGACCACACATACCAGACACTCTTGGAGGGTCATCATGTTTCAGATTTTCACCACCAGGATGCCCTGTTATGCCACCTGGGTCACCTTTGTGTTCCTTCAAGTGAGCATGCCAAGATGATTTGGGAAGAACGCTACAGTTGGGCTGTTGGGCATTTCGGGGTCGATAAAATGGTGGCAGTACTACCAAAGTATTTCTATTGGCCAAATATTTGACAAGATTTCGGGAAGTACATCAGATCCTGCACTACTTGCACTATTGCCAAATTGACCATAAAGAAGCAAGGACTCTATACTCTGCTACCTACCCGTAGTTGACCATGGGAATCCACCTCCATGGATTACAAGTCGGATCTTCCATCTACTAAGCATGGAAATGACTGTGTTTTTGTGGTCGTTGATAGGTACTCGAAGATGGCCATTCTAGTGGCGTGAAAGAAGAATATCACAACAGAAGCCACTTCTAAACTCTTCTTTGAACGAGTGTGGGTACACTTTGGGATTCCACAGTCTATCATCTCAGATCGGGACAACAGGTTCCTTAGTACATTTTGGTCCAATCCCTAGTCAATGCTGGACACCAAACTCACTAAGTCCACAGCCTTCCATCCCCAAATTGATGGCCAGACAGAGGTTGTCAACAGGATGATCGTACACATTCTGCGCATGTACAACTCAAAGCATCCATGCACATGGGATGAGAGCCTCCCCTATGTTCAGCACAACTATAACTGAGCTCTCCACAGCTCAATTGGCCACATCCCTTTTCAGGTGGGCTTCAGATTCCAGCCACTATGTCCGATTGATGTGGCCATGCCATTTGCAGCTACTCAGGCAGATTCAGCTCATGTCTAGTCTAAAACAGATAAGGGAAACAACTTCCTTAAGCAAATCCAACATATCCACCAGCAGGTCCACGATATTCTGGAGAAATAAAATGCCAAGTATAAGCAGTGACATGATCAACATTGGGTGCCACACAAGTTTCAGGTGGGCGACAAAGTCTGGTTACATTTGCAAAAAGAATGCCTTACCAAAGCCTATCGGAAACTCAGACCACTCTGATATGGTCTTTACACCATTACCAAGGCTGTCAGAGACAATTCATTTCAGCTCAACATTCCCCCATTCCTTGGCCTGCACCCAGTTTTCAATATGGACCACCTTAGGCCATACTTTCCACCATTACTAGACACATCTGACATTGCAAAATAGCTCACACCAACAGAGTTAAATCCAGATTGCATGGAACAAGATGCAACTGATCAGATCATGGACATATTGATCAAGAACACTCACTAGCAGAAGATCCAACTATATCGAGTTGTCAAAGCAGGCCAATTCCTTCACCAGGGCAAGTGGCTCACTAGGGACCATGTTCAACAGAAGTTTCCTCATCTGATGGAGGAACTCAACGCAATGGGGACCATTACTTCCTATGGGGGGAGTAATGATCTAGGTGAATATTGGTGGCCACCCAGGCACCCACCAATTCCAATTGGACCGCCACCATTGTTTCTTTCAGTTTTTCAGTTTCCTTAATTGTAGCACAATTTACTATTTTTAGCAGTTTTTCGGGTCCTGGACTTCCGGAGCCGTTTTAAGGCCCTAAATGATGTTTTTTGGGAAAACTAGGGGCAACATGGGATCATGGTCCAATGTTAATCTTCCCAAAGTTGTAGTCGTCAGATAGATCTTTCTAACGAATTATTGTGTGTGTCAAACGAAGATCGTATGCCAAAGTTACGACCCCGGGAGGTTGATGTACCAATTTACCCAAAACAGGGCCCATAGTTTGGCGCTTCATCTCCTAGGGTTAGGTTTTTGGATGTTAGGGTTTTCCATAGTTTCTCAACAATAAATAGGCCTTTGAACCTCATTGTAAGATATTTCAGAGGAATGTAGCCCCCACATCTCTTCTGAGAGATAAGCTACCATCGCCCTAGCTAGTTTATTTCCATTTCTATTTGGAAGCATATATCAGTATTTTACAGTAATGAAATGAAGTATTATTTATGCCACATCTCTATATGTATGATTATATCTATAATTTTTTGCGTTCCTGTTTAAATCCGGATCAGATTTAGAAATAGAAAATGTGGATGTGGAATGAACACTCCTACAAGGTGACTTGAAGGTGGATATCTCTATTGTACACCTAAAAAACTACATTTAAAAAGGTAAAGAGTCATTGATTTCCAAATTAAAAAAGTATTTATATGGTCTTAAATAGTCTACAAGAATGTGGTACGAAAAATAAGATTCGTTTCTATGATGATTCAACAAGATATTTTTAGGATTAGTCAACAAGAAGATGAAATTTTGGAATATTACTTAGAGAGATTTACATATAATTTAAAACAATCAAATAAAGTTATATAAGTCCTAATTTTACCCAAACAATCTTCTTAAAATTAATTTAGGATGAATATATAGATGTCCTCAATCTTATGGGGGTAGGGGATATTTTTGAATTACCTTATGATCAAATTAACGAATTATGTAGAAAATATTCCAGAGGAAGAGCTAAATTAGGTAAGGGACAGAGGGATGCACTCTCAAAGTGATGGGACGAGAATTTGGGGGTTGCCCAAAATCCCAATTCCCAGATAAAATTTGATCCTGGGCCTGTGGGTTATGGGCCCACAAGCCTAAATGGAAGCGATTTAACTTTTAAAACGTGGAATTACATTAGATATTGATCATCCCTTAAACACCATTTTAAGCATGCAATATAAGTCTAAATCGAGCATCATGCAATATAAGTCTCTACTCGTAATAACAATATATGGATTTTAAAATAATATGGCGCCGCTGTAGACATCGGCAGCCACACATCCCAACTCTGATCTGATGTCAATATGAAACCCTCTGATCCAATTCCGACTTCAAAAAAATATAGCGTTCATGATTCCGATTGAACTCTCCAGTCCTGATTCACGTCAAACTGATTTATAACTAATTGTATGCGATGTCGCTGGTTCCCTTATGGCTAATTAAAACACAGGATTGAACGCTTTCAAAACAAAGATTCTATACGTATGTTCAGACATTTCTTTACTCGACGATCTCTAACAATCGGTAGTTTCGGAAATCGGAATTGCTGTGGTGTAATCGGAAGTCAGAAGTTGTAAACCGCTGAGCTGATGCGATGATCAATCTCGGTTGCTCTGCCCCTCTGCAATCACTATCATCACTCGTTTGGCATCGAATTTTACAATTCGATATTGAACTCTTCCCTACGCTGCACGCTGTCTTCAACCGATCTCTCCTTCATCAGCGTTGGATGTTACCAACTCCATGCATATACATCGCCTCTTCGCTGGCACTCAACGCCATTCAACAATTTCCGCCACTCCATACAATGATATTCATAATACTTAGAACAATAACATATGATAATTAAACAAACACACAACACGGAAATTATAAAACACACATGTACACAACAACACTAAACCCAGGTTTATATATTAAACAACACGGTTACAAAATTAAGGCATTTCAGCCTTAAGAACGAGCTCACGCTCGGCTACATCTTGCCACTCACAAATTACCTCACAAACAGATATCTCACACCCTATCACACTACACATATATATACAAGAAGTGTTAGATTGAAAGCATCGATCCTATCCTTGTTTTTCTGCATGCATGACAGATAAGTATCCTTTATCCGCTTTAAAGCCGCTTTAAATCTGCTTTATCCGCTTTAAATCTAATTTTCTGCTTTAAGGCAGACTTTCCTCTGTTCTGATCCTCTGGTCCACGTTTGCTGCTGAGTGCTCCCGCATCAGACTCCCGAGGCACAAAAATTTATGACCTCCTGGTCATATGCTTCTGGTCTTCGTAATAACTTTAACTTGTGAGCTGCAATCTACCTCTGCAACAGCAAGCCCTCCTTGCTGCCTCTTACCTCACCAAGCTCTCCTCTAGACTTCGTCTTTTGGTAAACGCTCTAGGCTATTGCAATCCTCTCACTTTCCTCTGCAACCTTCTGACCTTCCTCTGCTGCTACCTACATAAAATATAAAGACCAGACATACTTTATCAAAAACTGTACCTCCTTCCGCAGAATCTTTTTCTCGCTCTGATACCAAACTGATGGGACGAGAATTTGGGGGTTGCCCAAAATCCCAATTCCCAGATAAAATTTGAACCTGGGCCTGTGGGTTATGGGCCCACAAGCCTAAACGGAAGCGATTTAACTTTTAAAACGTGGAATTACATTAGATATTGATCATCCCTTAAACACCATTTTAAGCATGCAATATAAGTCTAAATCGAGCATCATGCAATATAAGTCTCTACTCGTAATAACAATATATGGATTTTAAAATAATATGGGCGCCGCTATAGACATCGGCAGCCACACATCCCAACTCTGATCTGATGTCAATATGAAACCCTCTGATCCAATTCCGACTTCAAAAAAATATAGCGTTCATGATTCTGATTGAACTCTCCAGTCCCGATTCACGTCAAACTGATTTATAACTAATCGTATGCGATGTCGCTGGTTCCCTTATGGCTAATTAAAAACACAGGATTGAACGCTTTAAAAACAAAGATTCTATACATATGTTCAGACATTTCTTTACTCGGCGATCTCTAACAATCGGCAGTTTCGGAAATCGGAATTGCTGTGGTGTAATCGGAAGTCAGAAGTTGTAAACTGCTGAGCTGATGCGATGATCAATCTCGGTTGCTCCGCCCCTCTGCAATCACTGTCATCACTCGTTTGGCATCGAATTTTACAATTCGATATTGAACTCTTCCCTACGCTGCACGCTGTCTTCAACCGATCTCTCCTTCATCAGCGTTGGATGTTACCAGCTCCATGCATATACATCGCCTCTTCGCTGGCACTCAACGCCATTCAACAATTTCCGCCACTCCATACGATGATATTCATAATACTCAGAACAATAACATATGATAATTAAACAAACACACAACACGGAAATTATAAAACACACATGTACACAACAACACTAAACCCAGGTTTATATATTAAACAACACAGTTACAAAATGAAGGCATTTCAGCCTTAAGAACGAGCTCACGCTCGGCTACATCTTTCCACTCACAAATTACCTCACAAACAGATATCCCACACCCTATCACACTACACATATATATAAAAGAAGTGTTAGATTGAAAGCATCGATCCTATCCTTGTTTTTCTGCATGCATGACAGATAAGTATCCTTTATCCGCTTTAAAGCCGCTTTAAATCTAATTTTCTGCTTTAAGG
Organism: Pinus tabuliformis; assembly: GCA_031772625.1. Classification (NCBI taxonomy): domain Eukaryota; kingdom Viridiplantae; phylum Streptophyta; class Pinopsida; order Pinales; family Pinaceae; genus Pinus; species Pinus tabuliformis. The sequence goes on from CM062819.1 coordinate 575,250,938, forward strand.
CAGACTTTCCTCTGTTCTGATCCTCTGGTCCACGTTTGCTGCTGAGTGCTCCCGCATCACAAAAGTGGCCAAGTCAACTTCGAGAGGAGTGACTAGAGAAGGACTTGGAAATTTAATATTAAATTTTAAACTAGACCTTCTAAATACTTTTGGCTCTCAAATTGATATATTGAAAAATAGAAAGAGGCATTAGAGAATTTTTGAGGTATCAAATGGGCCTCCTAAGGAATATTATAAAATAATAGTGTAAATATTAAAATAAGATTAGATTACATCACCAAATTTTAGAGGAAAAAAGAGAAAACTATTTTTTCAACTCGTATTTTCAACTTATCTCCCTGCGGTTTCACTCAAATTTCGAGTGGGATCATTCATTGGATGCAAAATTTAATTCATCATCCAAGGAATACCCATGTTGCATACATTTGATGGACCTTTCTACTCAAAAAATGAGAAATACTTGAAAACACATGATTGTTGATCCATAAACTATCGTGGATATTCCATTGGATAGTTCCTCACAATAAGTCTGATTATATTATATTAAAAAATTGAAATTCTACACTATTATAGTTTAATTAGATTTTTGCATCTATAAATTTATTGTTAATAATGGATGAGTGTGAATGAAAATTATGTAGAAAATAGAGAACAAAAAAATAAATCACACACATGAGACACAAGATATGCTATGGGAAACCCTTTTGGGAGAAAAACCCAATTGGAAGGTGAGGCCACTCTGCTCTCTTTCTCTATCTAGAAATATGGATGCAAGCAAAAATAAGTATGGTCTGTGGCTTGTGGGCTTCTACAATGTAAAAATCCTCTCTGTTTTCTCTATCTCCTATCCCTCTTGGCTATCATCTATGGAACAAATGCACTTGAAATAATGAAATACCTTTTCCTCCTATTGGTCTGGTTATCACACAACTCGATAGCCTATTTGACTACCTCATCTCTTAACTAGAGTTACAATATAGAATCTTCTAAAGTATTTTGCATCATAATCATGTGGCTATCCCTTTTTCCATGAATAATGGGGGTTGACATGGCATCCTCCTAAATTATGGGTGTAAAAACAAGAAGGTCAAATTTTAGTGGCATAACTTTCGCATGCAAACTCTGATTGATATGCTTCTTGCATCATTGGAAATATATCTATGTGTAAAATAAGATGAAAAGGTGTGGCGCTGAAGCGACAAAATTTTACCCCCAAAAAACGTCGTTTGAAGCTCTAGAATGCTTCCAAAAGGTTTTAGGCCATGTTTTGCCAAACTGGGTCCCGCTAGTAAAAACAGTCCCATGAGCTAATTCCTCTGCTTTTTCCACTCTCGGTGTATCAAAGTGGATGCAAAATAATATAATGATCCAATCCAGATCAACTGTAGTCATATTTTTCATGCATTTCTCATTTTTCGTGTAGCAAGGTCTATCAAAAGTATGCAACATGGGTACTCCTTGGATGAGGAATTAAATTCTGCATCCAAAGAGTGCTCTCGCTCAAAATTTGAGTAAAACCATATGGAGATAAGTTTAAAAAGTGTTTTTCTTTTAATATTTTTATTTTTTACTCCAAAAATGGTGAATCATCCCCCATAATTGACATAATCATCTTGAATCCTCTCGGTTCTTATTAAGTTGATTTTGGCTGTACATTTTTCTTTTGAGGCCCATTTTTTACCTCGAAAATTCTCTAATGCAAAAGGAAAAGATGAAGTATTATCTATATGTTTCCCTAAATGTAAATAGAAAGATCCTTTATGGGAATTTACTTTGGATAATATTGAAGTTTGTGGAATGTTTGCATAAAAACATTCGACATAAAATTGCTTAGTAATAGCATATCTAAGGCAAGCCATACACAAGAAGGTGAAGAAAAAGAGTCACTTTACTATGTTTTACCTCCAAGAAGACCTTGATAATCTCGATGTACAGGTATTTCTTTAGATCCAACCTCACAATGTCCTTATTATCACAATCATGTACATAATACATATATTGTTCCTATGTCATGGTGGGATTTACCTCCTCAATGACCTTCTAACAAACCTTATCAAAAATGTTGGTGAAGACAAGCTTACAGAAACCAACGTCCATACAATCCCTAACATTATCAACAACCTTATCAATATCCCTATCAACCATATTTCCAATAACCATTCAAACAAAAACCTTCTTTTCAACAATTCCAACCACCTCAAAATTCCTATGTCCAATAACAATTTCTTATACTGCAAATAACCCAACCACAAAATCTTCAACTACCTTCTAATTAGCCTCATCCTATAAGCACTCAATTAGTATCCCAACTAGTGGAAAACCCTAATACTAAAGTGGATAAACTCATATATGATGCAAAACAAGAAACACTCCCCTTATATGCATTTGTCTCTATTGATAATATCCACTTAAGGTCAAGAAAGGTATTATAAATGGAATCTCCAATTTGCATAAAATAATAAGAAGAGATTGAATAAATTCCAATTAAAATGGGCACGTAAAAAATCATAGATAAAGCTAAAAACATAGATATACATAAAAGCGTAGAATCTCAACAGAATTAATCATTAACTACTATATTACCTCCCTTTCTATAGAGGTTGGTTGTATAAAATAAATTTATTCCTCTTGAGAATGATGTCTTACATGAATTGAAGAATTTTTTTGTTAAAATTTCTTTGTTGCAAGCTATTAAAGAAATTCAAATCTATGGGTGTGAAAGCAAGGTCAACTTTTGAGTGGCATAACTTTCACATACAAACTCTTATTGACGCGTTTCTTGCGTTGTTTGAAATATCTCTATGTGTACAATAACATGAAAAGTCGCGGCGTTGAAATGATAATTTTTTGACCCCTAAAAAACGTCCTTTGAAGCCTCAAAATTCTCTCAGAAGGTTTTAGGCTATGTTTTTCCAAACTGGGTATCACTAGTAAAAACAATCCCATGAGCTAATTCCTCTTCTTTTTCCACTCTTGATGTATCAAGATGGATGAAAAATAATATAATGATCCAATCCAAATCAACTACAATCAAAATTTTCATGCATTTCTCATTTTTCGTGTAGCAAGGTCCATCAAAAGTATGCAACATGGGTACTCCTTGGATGAGGAATTAAATTATGAATTCAACGAGTGCTCTCGCTCGAAATTTGAGTAAAACCATATGGAGATAAGTTGAAAAAGTAGGTTTTTTTAATCTTTTTAGTTTTTTACTCCAAAAATGGTGAATCATCCCCCATAATTGACACAATAATTTTGAATCCTATTAGTTCTTATAAAGTTGATTTTGGTTTTACATTTTTGTTTAGATGCCCATTTTTTACCTCAAAATTTCTCTAATGCAAAAGGAAAAGATGAAGTATTACCTATATGTTTCCCTAAATGTAAAAGGAAACACCCTTTATGTGAATTTCCTTTGGATAGTATTGAAGTTTGTGGAATTTTTGCATAAAAACATTTAACAGAAAATTTCTTAGTAATAACATAACTAAATACAACCCATACACAAGAATGTGAAGAAAAAGAGTCACTTTACTATGTTGTACCTCCAAGAAGACCTTGATAATCTCAATCTACAAGTATTTCTTTAGATCCAACCTCACAATTTCCTTATTATCACAATCATGTACATAATACATATGTTGTTCCTATGTCATGGCGAGATTGACCTCCTCAATGACCTTCTAACAAACGTTATCAACAATGTTGGTGAGGACAAGCTTACAGAAACCAACCTCCATACAATCCCTAACAATATTATCAACAACCTTATCAATAGCCCTATCAACCATATATTCAATAACCATTCAAACAAAAACCTTCTTTTCAACAATTCCAACCACCTCAAAATTCCTATGTCCAATAACAATTTCTGATACCACAAATAACCCAACCACAACATCTTCAACTACCTTCTAATTAGCCTCATCCTCGAAGTACTCAATTAGTATCCTGACTAGGGGAAAACCCTCATTAGGGGAATTTTGAGGTCTAAAATGGGCCTCCTAAGGAAATTTAAAATTATAGTGGAAATAATAAAATGTGATTAGATTACATATCAAATTTTAGAGGGAAAAAAGAAAAAGCTATTTTTTCAACTTGTATTTTCAACTTATCTCCTTCTGGGTTTACTCAAATTTTCGGCAGAAACACTCATTGGATGTAGAATTTGATTCCTCATATAACGAGTACTCATGTTGCATACTTTTGATGGACCCTACTACACGAAAAATGAGAAATACATGAAAAACATGATTGAAATCACGTTTTTCATGTATTTCTCATTTTTCGTGTAGCAGGGTCCATTGAAAGTATGCAACATGGGTAACTCCTTGGATGAGGAATTAAATTTTGCATCCATCGAGTACTACTTCTCAAAATTTGAATAAAATCTTAGGGAGATAAGTTTAAAATACGAGTTGAAAAGTAGTTTTATTATTTTATTATTTTTTAATATTTTTACCTTTTTACTCCAAAAATGGTGAATCATCCCCCATGGTTGACATCATCATCTTGAATCCTATTGGTTCTTATAAATTTTATATTGGTTGTACATTTTTCATAGGAGGCCCATTTTAGATCTCAAAATTCCCCTAATGAATACTAAAGTGGATAAACGCATATATAATGCAAAAGAAGAAACACTCCCCTTATATGCATTTGTATCTATTGATAATATCCACTTAAGGTCAAGAAAGGTACTACAAATGGAATCTCCTATTTTCGTAGAATAACAAGAATAAATCGAAGAAATTCCAATTAAAATGGGCCCATCAAAAATCATAGATAAGATAAAAACACAGATACATATAAAAGAGTAGAATCTCAACATAATTAATAATTAACTACTATATTACATCCCTTTATAGAGAGGTTGGTTGTATAAAAGAAATTGATTCCTCTTGAGCATGATGTCGTACATGAATTGAAGAATTTATTTGTTAAAATTTATTTGTTGCAATCTATTAAAGGAATTCAAATCTATGCTAAGACAATCAATAAATATTTCTTTAAATCTAAGAAAGGAAAGAAAGATGCGGTTACAAGACATGCCATTGGTCATTTAACTATCTTAATGTCAAATTAAGTTGAAACTAAAAGGTATGTATGTTGATCAAGAAATTCCTATGTTTACAATTACTATAGACAATTTTTCAATACCAAATACTTTAACTGATTTAGGCCCATCAATCAATGTAATGACAATGGATATGATGCAATGTTTGAGTTTACACATTCTTCAATCAACACCTACAATAATTGAATTTGCTGATAGATCAAGAATTAAATCAGATGGTGTAATAGAAGATTTAATCTTCTCCTTGGATTCATGGGAATATCTAGTGGAATATTTAGTTCTACATCCAAAATCCAATTTGGGTGGGCATCTCATCATCCTCGGAAGACCATGGGTGGCTACATCTGATGCATTTATTATTTTTTTAATACGAAAAATGACAATTTCAAAAGTAAAGGAAAGTAATAAAATAAAATTATATCCCCCTACTAAAAGATTAAATGAATTAGAGAAATTATCATGGCTCGAACAAATTAATTCAGAGGAAGACTGAACTCAATTAGTGTTTACTATTAATCAATATATTTCTTTTGGAGAAGCATCAAATGAAAATGTATTAAATTATTTCATTTCTAATATTGATATTGCAAAACAATTGAAAAAAACTTAGTATATGGTTACAAAAAATCTTTTGGAACAAGATTTTCAAGAAAATTGTAGAATAAATTATTTACATTATTTGTCTAATTTGTTTCCTTGTAATTCAATAGCAAATTCAAAGACTAAAATTTTTGAAATTGAGCCAGGAGAAGCTGTAAGTATCACTTCCACACTAGAAGCATATAAAGAAAAACCAATTTATTCATGTATTAAAGAAAAATTCCAAACATTCACCTGGGATTACATAAACATGCAAGGTATTAATCCTAGTACATGTATTCATCATATTTATCTAAAATAAAATGCAAAACCTATAACGAAGCCTCAATGATGGATGATTTGCTGCTAAAGGAAATAATAAAAGAAGAACTTCAGAAGTTGCTATAGGTATATTTCTTTTACCTTATCTTTGAGAGTGAGTGGGTTTCTCCCTTAGTTGTGGTACCCAGGAAAAATGGAAATTGGTGAGTATGCATAGATTGCAAAGAATTAAATAAGGCTACTCTTAAATATCATTTCCCATTACCATTCATTGGTCAAGTCCGAGATACCTTAGCTAGAAAGGAACACTATTATTTCCTAGAGGAATTTAATGGTTACAATCAAATAAAAATAGCCTTAGGATATTAGGAAACAAAACCACTTTTACATGTTCTTGGGTAACATATGCCTATAAGGTATTACCTTTTGGTCTATGTAATATACCAACTACATTTCAAACAACAATATTGACTATATTTTCTTATTTAATTCATGAATGCGTTGAAATTTATATTGATGTTTTTTTTCTGTATATGGAAATACTTTGAAGAGTCCTTAATTAATATTGAAAATTTTCTAAAATTATGTATAGAAACTGAGTTTACCCTTAGTAACAATAAATTTTTCATGTTATTAATATAAGGAATTATTTTGGGACACCATATATCTACTGTAGGATTGATTGTAGATCCAATTAAAATTAAAGTAAATGTTAACTTTTCTAGTCCATCTAATCAATAAGAAGTTTGGAGTTTTATGGGTTGTGCAGGGTATTATGGTACATTCATAATTTTTTTTACTAAGATAGCCCTGCCCATGTGCAAGTTACTTTCCAAAGACATAGGGTCTTTCTAGAGTTCTAACTATCAAACTTATTTTGAAACAATTAAAGAAAAACTATCCACAACAATAGTCTTAAGAGGAATGAATTGGTATTTACCATTTCACATCTCTATAGACACATCTAATACAGCAGTAGGGGCATCATTAGGTAAGAAAGAGGATCTTAAGACCCATGCCATTTACTTCAGCAACATAAATTTAACCCTTATTGAGATCAATTATATGGTTACTAAAAAACATATGTTATTAGTTGTGCATGCAATAAAAAAGTTCAAACATTATGTTACTGGTTCCGAATTATTTATCCATACATACCATTCTATTATTAAATATTTAATAAATAAACCAATTATTAATGGCATGACTACATGATGGTTATTATTATTGTAGGAGTTTAACGTCACTATCATTAATAATCTCGAAATGGAATATCAAGTGGTAGATTTTTTTCCACACCTTAACAACCTTGGTGAGATTGTTCCTTATTTTGATAATTTTCCAAATGAACATCTATTTCCCTTATCAATTAAAACATCATGGTTTTTCGATGTGAAAAATTATTTGTCTTTAGGAAAGTTACCGCCTCACTTCAAAAGAGAAAAAGAAAGTAATTAAGGAAAGTTCTAGATATAGCTAGGTTAATGCGAAATTTTTCTACAAAAGATATTATTTTTTATAAGATAGTGTGCTAGAGAAGATGAAATAGTTGATATCTTAAAATTTTGTCATAATGAAACTTGTGGTGGGTATTTCACAGACAAAAGAACTTTCTATAAAATACTTAATCAAGGTTATTATTGGTCGTCCATATTCAAATATGCAATACAATATTTTCAAAGTTGTGATAGCTATCAAAGAATGGGTTGACCAATAGAATTTGACAAAATTCCTCTGCAGCAAAAAGTTCTTCTAGAACGATTTAAAAAATGGGCTTTAGATTTCATTGGTCCAATCAACCCTAAATCAAAAGGAAAGAGGTAAATTCAGGTTTGTATTGACTATTTTACCAAATGGGTTGAGGCTAAAGCATTAACAAGATACTCTAAGCAGTCATAAGTCAATTTTCTCTTTGAGGACATCTTTTCCATATTTGGATTCCCTCGAGAAATAGTCACCAACTAAGGAGCATAGTTCGCCTCCAATTTAGTGCAAGAATTAGTGGAGAAATATAAGATCAAGCACAATAAATTCACTCCTTATCACCTGCAAGTGAATGGCTAGGTAGAATCAACTAATAAGATTCTATAAAAAATCATGATTAATACTGCCCAATTGCATAGAAAGGACTAGGAAGATAAGCTTCTAGAAGCTTTGTGGGAATATAAAACAACTTGTAAAAGTGACATTAGTTTTACTCCATTTGAACTAGTATTTGGTAAGAAAATTATCCTTCCTATTGAATTTCAAGTTGAAACATTTAGATTAGTAGCATAATTAGGGTTAGATTTATATGAATCCCAAAGGGGAATATTCATGCAATTTAAGCAACTTGATGAAATGAGACAAGAAGAATTGCAACATAATATGATAATCCAACAGTAGATATCAAAGTGGCAAGAGAAATTCATTAAAAAAGAGTTGAAAGTTGGTGATAGGGATTTTCTCTTTGATTCATCATTCAAATACTTCAATAGAAAATTCACCACTCATTGTATAGGCTTGAATGTAATAGAGGAAATATTTGACAATGGATCAACCAATATAAAGAAAATCAATGAGGAAAGAGTGTCATTTGTTATTAACGTCCATAGACTGAAACTCTGTGACAAACCCCCTAGCCATGAAGATTTTATTTCCGTAATATTTCAACGAGCCGGGATGCAAGTTATGGGTATTCATAAAAATGGTTCTACCCCTCCATCTATAAATCTAATTTTCCTAGGAAAAGAAGAAGAAGAAGAAAACTATATGAAAAAGGAAAAAATAATAAAAAAAATTAGTTGTGAAAATACAAGTTCCTAGTACACCATAAACTTAAATTTCCATTGGAAAATGAAGTAATTGGTTGATGAAAATTCCAAATGTAATATCCATCCAATGGTTTTTGTTTCAAATTTGTAAGCACTTTCTAAGGATAATTAGGATTATTTGAGGAGAATGCTTCATAATATGTTTTTCAAAATATTATATACATATTTACTTTCATAGATTATACATGATTTCAAGAGAATGATGTACATATTATTTATATGTATTACCATATTGATATCCAAACATCCTCACCTTGTTCCACTACAAAAATTCTCTCCATCTCCAAGGTAACTACTTCCATCTTTGAATAATTTTGCAGATGACCTGATCAAGAATGACAATTTCTTCCAAAGCCATAGTAGAAAATAGCATCAGAACCTATTCAAGGAAATGAGACCATCAACTATAAATTAGCAACAAAGTAGCGCTATTTCATATGCTCAATGATTTCAACAATGTAAACTTTGAAACGGGAACTGATTCGATTACCCGTTTCGTTGAGGTAGAAAAAAATTCAACCGATTTTGAAAAGTGGTGATGCAGAATACACTTTTATTTTGGAGCATATTTTTGACACTTTAAATTTTCTTATGTATCAAATATAAATATTTGTTTTTAAAAGTTAGTGATTTTCATGTTGATTTTGAAACGTGTTGATACAACATCAACCATTTTTTTTAGAGGGCTTATTTTTGACACTTTAAATTTTCTAATGTATTAAGTGTAGATATTTTTTTTTTAAATGTTACATTTTTTGACACTTTAAAATTTTTTATATTCAATTTTTCTTGAAATCATGATTATTTAACAAATTTTATAGTTGTCTTATTTCTCTCTTTTTTTAATGTTGATTACTTATATATATATATATATATATATATATATATATATATATATATATATATATCCATCCATCTATCTATCTATCTATATATATGAGACCAAAAAAATATAAAAAATTAAAAAAAATTATCTTGTAAACCATAAAAATAAGTAAACAAAAATAGAGAATTTTAAAAATCATTAAAAAAAAAAAACAAAAAACTAGAAAATTAACCCAAAAAGAAAAAAAAACTACTAAAATTAGATTAAAAACATTTAAAAACAACCTTAAAAAACAAAAAGTACTCAAATTTAAATATAAAAAATATAATATATATAGATATATATATATATATATATATATATATATATATATATATATATATATATACATATACATATACACACACACACATATATATATGAACTTAAAAAAAAAAAAAATTGTGCCCCCATGGGCGGCCAAGTGGCATGCCGCTTCGCCGCCTAGGGTCGTGCCTCCATGGGCGACTGAGCGGCGTGCAACTTTGCTGCCCAGGGCTGCGCCCCCGCGAGCAGCTAGGCAGCGTGCAACTTTGTCGCCCAAGGTCAAGCCCCCACGGGCAGTCGGGCAGTGACAGTGAAATTCTGGGAATTGAATTGTCGCCGCCCAACGACCCATACGGGCGTTTTTTTTTTTTTTTTTTTTAATAAGTTTGAATATATATATATATATATAATTTTAATTTTTTTTTTTGTATTTTTTTTTTTTAGATTTTCTTTTTAAATGTTTCAACTCTAGTTTTTGTAGTTTTTAAATTTTTTTTGGTTAATTTTCTAGTGGTTTATTTATTTATTTATATCTGGCTTATTTGTTTGTTTTTTTTTAATGGTTTTTTAAATTTTTGTATTTTTGTTTATTTAATTTTATAATTTTTTTAATTTTTTATTGTCTATAATTTTTTTTTGGTTGCATTTTTTATGTTTTCTTTTTAAAATATGTTTTTCTTATTATTTATTTCTTTATATTTTTCTAATTTTTTTTAGTTTTTTTAATTCTGATCTTTTATAGGTTAATTTTGTTTTTCTTAATATTTTTATGATTGATTATTTTTTGTTAATTTTTTTTTTTATTTGTTTTTTCCTTTTTTATATATTTGATTTTTTTAGTTTTGTTTTTAATATATATTTTTATTTACATTTTGTTTTGTTTTTTATTTTTATTTATTTTATTTATTTTTGTTTTCTTTCATTGTTTTAATTTTTAATTTTATGTTTTCAAAAAGAAAATGACCTTGGTTCATCAACACATGTTGAAAATTTACTCTATAAAAAAAAGTGTTATTCCAACATTAACACTTTTCGTTTTCACCGTGTTTTTTTACAATTTTTGCACAAAAAATTGGTTTTCATTGCCCTTTTTAAAACATGTTCAAAATTTACCCTAGAGAAAAAAGTGTTATTTTAATATCAATTCTTTTCATTTTTAGCACTGTTTTTCATTTTTTGGGGGTTTTTTTAGCTAGAGTTCCTATTTTGAATTTATAGTTCATGTTTCAAAGTTTATATTGTTTATCACAACTTTTGGTGATATTTTAGCAAACATACCTCGAATTCAAGACACAAAATGAAATATTTTCAAAAATTTTTTTACTCTAATAAAAAAAAATGAATAACTAAAAGAAGAGAATAAGCAAGACAATAATCAAAAGTTGCATCAAAGAAAAAAACCCCTCAAGGCTAAAAATTTGAAGATGACACTACTCCAACATCAACCAAGCATAAAAGATTGAAACCATATTCAAACAAATAATCAATCAACATGAAGAGAAAACATACAACCAACCACAAAAACGAAAAGTAGTTTTGGTAATTTGTTTTACAATGTTTAAATTATTTCGTTAAATTTATAATTCAAAATTTCACAACGAGTACCTTCTCTTAGGATTTATTTATCATAATAATTTTGGTGATATAGAAATCCCAAATTTCGTGGTTATCTTGAAAAAAATTCCATTAAAAAAACCTACCTTAACGGTAAACATTGCTATTTTTCATTACCATTGTAATCATTACCATATTATCATCCTATACCTCACAACATTTACGTTTTACTTTACCATATCTGCTCCATACCTTACTATATTGTTCCATACCTTACTAAATCGTTGTATACCTTACCATTTCTTATAATTTTATACTTTACCATAGAAACAATTTCCATGATAAGGACATGAAAAAAGCTCAAAAACATAGATTTTATGGATAAATCAATCAAGTTCAAAGAGGAAAAGTAATTATGTTGGAAAATGAGAACATAGTCATTAGCATTAAATGAATTTTGTTATGAAATAGAAAGTAACGATTAAGTTGAGTGGGCTTGCAAACTTATAATTAGGAATGGGAAATCAGAGCTCCAACATATGGAAATGACATGTAAACTAATGAGTTGATAATGGTAAGGAAATTGAACTCTCATAAAGGGCTAATATGAGTTACTAAAAGAGAAGTTTTCAAGCAACAAAAAAAACTCAATTTTATACTCTGTCTTATCAATCCAAAAGAACTCTTTTGATACTCTATTTACACCTCATTTCATCTCTTATTCTGCACTCCAGTTTGAAGGAATTTTTTATTAATCCTTGAAGAGTATATACAAGTTTTGAAACTGTTTTTTTAAGGAGGGAAATAATTTTGAAATAGGGTTTCAAAAATTTTGAGTTTGCAATTCAAATAGACTTGAATAATATGTGGACTTATATGACAAGTCTATAACTCTATCAACCATGAATTCACAGCCATATAGAGAGAATTTTACACATTACAGAGGCGAAATATTGACATCAACCTATTGTCAACAATAATTATTTTGATATTACTCAAATGTCCTTCTCATTACATAAACATTGTCTTCTAGTTATACAATAAGACAACAAATTGATTTCCAATAATAAAAGTGGACAAAAATATTAGTTCTTATTACACAAAAACTTAGACCAAGTGCTAACAAGCACTTCCCTTATGTGCATGTTTTCTAGGTTTTTGTATGGATGTTGGGGGGGTGGTAAGGGGGCTCAGTTAAGGCTAGTGGAGGAAGCTCACACATTTCTAGAAATGTGAATGCATTATTAGGAATATACACACATTATTAAGAATGCATGTGTGTTCGAGGGAGAATATTATCCAAAATTGTTATTTCCCTACCTATATTACTCTCACACTTTCTAACTTGGCCCGAGATTGGCAAGATTGCATATACATTATAGAATGTGTGTGCACTTCTACATAGATCTCCCTTTATCCTTTATCTATCCCTTTCTTTCTCCTCCTCCCATCACTCTCACTATCTCTCCCTCTCTATCCCCTAACCATCTCTTTCTTTATCTTCCTCTCTCTCCCCTTTTCTCTCTCTACCTAACTCACTCACTTAGATCCCTCTCCTTCTCTCTTTGATCATTCTCTCCCCCTATCGTTTCCTCTCCTTCTCTATCTCTCTACCTCACTCACTCACTATCCATCTCCCTCTCTCTTCGACAATTCTCTCCCCCTATATTTTCCTCTCCTTCTCTATTTCTCTCTTCTTCCACTCTCTCTTCTAATATATCTCTCCTCTCTCAGTCTCCTTCCCCTCCTTCACTCTCTCCTCCCTCTGTGTCTCCTTCCCTCTCCCTCTCTTTCCCACTATTTATTCCACACTCCATCACTATCTAGATCTCCCTCTCTATATTTGTATCTCTCTTACATCCCCTCCACTCTCTCCATCCCTCCCTCTCTCCTTATCTCTCACTCTCTATCTCCATCTCTTTCTCACTTCTTCCCTCTCTCTATCTTTCTATTATTTCAATCTCTCTACCTCTCTATTTGTCTTCTTCATCTCCCTCCCCTCCTTCTCTCTCTCCTCTCTCTGTATCTCCTTTTCTCACTCTCTCCTTCTCTCTAGCTACTCTCAATCTCTATTTACATTTACATATTTATATATGTATCTCTATATATTATTCCCTCTCTATCTCCCTCTCATCACTCCCACACTCTCTCTCTCCCTTTCTTTTTCTGTCTCTCTCTTTTCCCCCCTCCACTCTCTTTAGACCTCCCTCTTTGCTTCTTTATCACTCTCTATCTCCACTTTTATCTCTCTCTTATTTCCTATCTATCCCTCCTCTCTGAATATTTGTCCCCTCATTCTCTCTCTCCTCCCTCCCTATCTCCTTTACTCTTCCACTCTCCCCCTCACACACTCTCTATCTATCTCCCTTTAGTTGTTTGTCTCTCTCTTCCTCCTCCTCCACTCTCTACATCCCTTCCTCTCTCCTTCTCTCTCACTTTCTATCTCCACCTTTCTCTCACTTATTCTCTCTCTATCTCTCTCTTCTTCCACTCTCTCTCCTTCTGTCTCCTCTCTCTCTCTCTCCCCTTCCCCCCAACTCTTGATCTCTTTATTTCCATTTACATATTTTTCTGTCTCTTTATCTCTTCTTCCTTCTCTATCTCCATCTCCCTCCCTCTCTCCTTCTCTCTCCCCCTCACTATCTATATGTCTCTTCTTCCACATCCACTCTCTATATCCCCCCCTCCCCATCATTCTCATTCTCTATATCTACTTCGGTCTTCTTCCATCTTTATCTCTCTTTTCTTCTAATGTCTCTCCCACGGGGGCTTCACTTAATGAACCTTTGACATATCACGTGTGCTAATGGAATACTAAAAAATACCCTTAATTTGACCAGATATTGGAAAATACCTTCAAAACTTACAATAGTTAACCCCCTACCAATACAAACCCAATACACCTTGCCAACATAAAAAAATTACCACTTTCACTAGATATTTTAGGTATCTATTTTTTCATTAACATTTTTTACATCCCTTTATATTTTTCATTAAATTTGAGCTCCATTTTTTATACTGCCAAAATCAAAACCCTTTATCCCTTATTATATGCTCAATATATTATGTCATTTTTTCCTCAATATATATCCCCAAATATGAATGCACGTGGTATAGTATTGCTCCCTTAGTGAAGCGCCCATGCTCTCCCCCTCTCTAACCTTAAGAATATTACATTTCCTTCTTTATTTGTTAATATATGTCCTCCATCAATGATGGAATTTAGCAGGGGAAAAGAACTTGTTTCCGTTGCTACAACACCATCCAAAATTTCACTATATTTGAATTGTGGAGCGTACTTCATTGTTATATCAAGTGTCGCCTTAGTTTTCAAGTGTCATCTTGTGTTTTTTGATGTGTCACAAGTGTTCTTGAATGTTATCAAGTGTCTTCACATTGATCAGAACATCCTTATATGCATTTCATGGTCATAACATCTTTGTTGTTGTAAAAATGACACTTTCTGGTCACAGTCGCACACACTGCACTGTTTATACTTCAGGAATGTGCATAAAGTGGTGTTTTGATGTATATTCATTATTGATCAAGTTTTTATAATTTTTCTCGATGAGTTAGCATGTGTCGCACATGGTTTTATGTATAGAACTCATCTGGCTCACCCCTTGCAAAACGAACCCACTAAGGCCAAGAGCGCATGAGCGCACTTCGAAGCCTTCATGGGAGACACTTTGTTGTTCATAAGTGAACCCTACATCCTCTTGGAGAGTTGGGTGCACTATAAAAGCACGAACCCCCTTCCCTGTTTCGAACTGTGCCCTCCAAAATGACTAAGTTTTCTTTTAGCACACTCCTTCGACTCAAAGAAATGTGCCCTCCTTGAGTGCACTATCACATCTTGAAGACATAGAGCTCAATCCTTCGACCTTCCCTATGTGCCATGTGCCCTTGTGAATTGCTTGATTGCATGGTGCACACTAAAGGCACGAAGCCCCAACATTTAGCGTTTAAGAGTGCGTCATGTGCCATTCATATTGATTGCATGAGCACACCCCGAAGGCATGAAGCCTCAACCTTCAGCCTTCAGGAGTGCACCCTATGCCCTCCCTCTCTCACTTGAGTGCATAGTCCACTTGGGAAGCCCAAATCCTTACCCTTCATCCTTTTGATTTGCAACATGTCCCCTGTCATGACTACTTTCTTCCTTTGGGTGCATGAGCACATGCTAAAGGCTTGAATCTCCTCCTTCGAGTCCTTTAGCCTTTCATAGTACACCCTTGCACCCTAAATCTTCTTTAACCATTTTAAGCACACTAAAAAGGAATAAATGGGAAAATATGAATAAAATATGGTAGAGTAGGATGTTTTTAGACTGATAGTTGCTCGTCATGAGCGATTGTAGAAATAGGTATTCCAGGGACCTCATGGAAAGCACAGATAAAGAAGATCGGAAAAAGATGATAAATAAAGGAAGCAAGAAAAGAACCAAGAACAAACCTAAAACTTGATGATCGAAGCACCCTAAAGACTCCAATATTGAATCCCTTTGGAGGGTGGAAGCGCAGTGATCGGAAGATGAACAAAGAACAAATATAGTGGAAACTGTGTCGACAATAAAGGAGATCCATGTCATCAGTCACTCTCAGTCCTAGTGATCCAAGATAGTGACGTGTCTAGTTTCAACATATCATGGTGTGGGAGTCAAGAGGTAATATTGTAGTCATTGTAAGGGACAAGCAAGTAGAATTCCAAGAGTCATGTGCGATATAGAGTCATGGAAGTCCAAAGTAAATGTAATACCAAAAGTCATATGTAATTCCAAAAGTCATTTGGAACTTCAAAGGTTGTAGAAGTCTAAAGGTCACTAGAAGTTAGAAAGTTAAGAGTCATGAGGATATGAAAGGTCACTCCTTAAGTTATAAATAGCCCCTCGTTTATCATGTAAAGGAATTTTAACCTTGGATTCCCCCATAAGGCATAAGAGAGATAATTTAGTAGTTTTGGGGAGAACTTAGTGGCTCCAACGCTCTACTATTGGAGCCAATGATGTCTGTTGTCTTCATGCATCTTGGGAATTTTACTTAATATTTGAAGCCTGATGGCCAACACATTTTCACACATGGATTATGAATGTTTGTAATACTATTATGTGAATGTTTATGATTCATGTTTTATTTCACTAGTACTAAGGTAGTTGAACTATTTCGATTATTTTAGTGCTTATCCTATTGAGAATGTGTTGTAATGGTTATAACGATCATCACGTCTTTGTGGACTATTCCACTGGATGTTAGACAAAAAATTCTTGTTTATGTGTGTCTTTATTAGGGTGGTACTATTACCTCTCTCTTAGAGGCTCACTTTTTCTCCCCTCTGTAGTAGAAGAACCTTGATGCACCTATAACCAAATACTCACTAGGAACACTTTCTTTCTTTACAAAGCCACATATGTGATTCTCTCTCTTGCTGATAGCTAAAGAAAAGGTGGTTCTTTGATTAGATTCTAGTCGAGCCATATTCCAGATGGGGCTTCCATCCCAAATGGTGTGAGGTCTACTTGGGACCTCATATCAGGGAGACCCATTTGAATATTGGCAAGTCTAGCACTCTCAAAATTTCTAGCACTAGAAGGAGGGAAGCCAAATTTTTATGGCTAATAACTCGACCCACCCACAACATACTTATTCTAGACAAGGAAACAACATTCCCAACACCTCTCCAACTCATATTCCTAAAGTAGGCTATCTTCTCAGCTCCACCTGAAACAAACTTGTGAAGTTTCCTACGAGCACATCTAGGTAATTAAGCCTATAACCCATTTCTTTGCAAAGGATATTGGATTAATCCTTGGAGCACATAATATTCCTTATTTTCCAAAGAAGAAAGAATCAACTCCTACAAATATTTTGGTTTCTACAGTTGAAGGTTCATTTTTTTCTACCCTTTAAGAGTTAGCAGAGTCTGTAGACAACACAAAAAGACCAGAGCAACCTCCATCTTACAACGGGGGGGACATAGACAACGTTGTGCTCTCATATGGCACTTTCCACAGGTTAGGTGATCATGGAGAAGATTCATAAGATTATAAATAAGAGGAGGAGAATATATAAGAGAACATGGTAGACCAAGGTTTGGATTGGATGACTTAGGGCCCACTTTCCCTTCCAGGTATTTTACATAAGATTCCAAGACACCTGGAAAAGTTGTTAACGAAATATGACCCTGATAAGGTGATCAAAGTGGAAGACCATTTGGATAACTTCTATCTACATATGCAGATGCTCGAGGTACATGTAGACTCTTTACTTATACCTTATATAGTATATAAGCTTCTTGGTATCATAGCCTTCTTGTGAATTCAATTCAGAATTGGAGGGGGTTTAAAAAGTTGTTCCTCGAAACATTCGCTAATAACAAAACCCAACCGTGTTATTAAAAGAGTTAGGGAATATGAAGATGGGGGAAAAAGAAAAGGTCAAGGATTTTGATCAAAGGTTCAATTAGATATTGAACCAATTTCCCCTGGATACGACATCTCATGCCTCCATCATGATTGATTACTATATTTCTTCCTTGCTGACGAGCATTTCATAATTTTTAAAGAGACTAGCGAAAGAAACTTTGGCACAAATTTTTAAAGAAGCCATCGTTGTTGAAAAGGACTTTCTTTCAATTGGAGTCATTGTTGATGATGAATCATCTAAAGACTCCAAGAAGATAGGAAAAAGATCTCAGGCCTCTTTAGGAAAGGCCAAAGATAAGGAAGTTATTGATCTTGAAATCTTGACCTGAACTATCAATATTTTGTCTAATGAGTTGGCAGAATTAAATAAAGGACAAGCGAGATCACTCTCAGTAGCAAGCCCCAAAAATTTAACTTCCTGAGAAGGACTAACAACAACAACAATACCAGTAATTATCCAGCTAAGTATGCAAATAGCTTGAATGTCTTGCTGGATGTCAAAAAGAATGGGCATGGACAAATATTATTATTTTCATCAAGAATATCACTCAGAAAAGACATGCCCATAGTGGAATCACAACATGAATGCTTTGGATGTGCACATTATTGACTCACTACTTTCAGATGAGCAAACTGAGAAAACAGAAGAAATGTAATAATCCATTGTGGCTAAAGAAACTGTGGGTGTTGAACACGTAGTAAATACTTTTAGTTGTGTGTTCACTGATGAGAAGAAAAGTGTTGAAGAACCGCCACTAAATGAGGCCCCGAATTAGAAGAAAAACAACCAATATAGGTTGAGAAGTCAAGGGCTTGTTCCTGAACAAGAGCTTACAAGGTAAAAGTTGAGGGAACATTTGTTAAGGAAAATCACACCCCCCATCAGCCAGGCTCAAAATAACTCTGGAGATGTTGCCACAACAAAGAACACTTCTGCCAGTAGATAAACCAAGTCTACCATTTTAGAAGTGGAAAAAAAAGTTACTCCTCAAGACACTTTGGTGATGCTTGCCATGATAGACTATAACATTGAGAAAGATATGAAGAATTCTCACGCAAATATTTCAATCTTTTTTTTACAAGGATAGCAAGGCAACGGGAACTTCTTTTCCAAGCCCTTGCCTAGTCCCCATCAGGTGATAATGCTTCTTCCGAGAAGGTGTTTGGTAAGTCTTTTGATCCCTTCGAATCAATTGTTAATGATCTAACATTATAAATTAATACTCTTTTCCCTTTGTTCCTTTGACTTTTGAAAATTTTAATCACAATGTTCACAATTGTCTAGTTGAATCTGGTGCATCTATAAACATAATGCCATTATCCATTGCCAAGAAAATAAATGCCAAATGGGATAAGACCGATGTACAAATTATTCACTTTGACAGGTCCATTGTCCAATCTATTGGTGAACTCAAAAATGTTCTTATACACTTATCATTTGATCAACGAGTTCATCAATGCATAAACATAGTGATTTTGGACATCCTAGAAGCCTATGGTGTATTGCTAAGTAGAAACTGGTCAAGAAAATTACAGGGGTATTTTGCTACCAATTGGTCGCATTTATGGCTTCAATATAGGGGAAAGAATAACCAAATATGAGTGGAATTAGAGCTCTACATGAAACACATTGTTACACATTTCGAAGTGAAAAACGAGCTTATTTATTTCGCAGACTTATTTTTTGGGAACTGCTTTCTAGAAATTGACATTAGGTGCTACCTTGCACAACCATCACCCATTCCACAAGACACATAACTAGAACTCCTCCCTCGTTCTCTATCTGGTGCAAATGAACTATGTAATATAGATGTACATAATAGTAGTAATGCTAGTATTAGTAGGAATAATAATACAGGAAATAGCTTAGTAGCTTGCAATTTTTGGACTCTTTATTTTGATGGTTCTAAGGCAGAATTAGGTTAGAGATCCAGTTGTGTCCTTAGAGACCCACATAACAAGAAACATATACTTTCATGTCGTATGGATCTCAATTTCACTAATAATATTGCATAATAAGAAGTACTCGTACTTGGATTGAAGAAATATATAGACCTCAAGGTAGAGCTCCTAAAGGTAATCAGTGACATAGAAGTAGTCACACATCAGGTATGAGATATTATACACTTTGTTTCACCTCATCCTAAAAAATACCAGTAGGAGGTATGGAATTTGATACATCATTTTAAATCTTTCAATATTTTTTATGTTCCTAGAGTTAGAAATGCAACAACAAATACACTAGCAAATGTTGCTAATAGGACGTCGCCATTTAAAACTAGTTTCTCTATTGAAACTTTATATAAATCATCTGTACTTGACAATGTTACTAATCTATGCATTTTCAATGATGACCAATAGATCGTACACTTTATGGTGAATACTGACATATTTGAAGACACCACCATAGAGGAGAATGAGCATGAATAGGCTTTGTAGGAAGTATCCCAAGCATCGAAAGGAAACATTATGCCAAAAGGTGTTGTGCCCTTGGAGAAGTTATATGGCCTATAGAACCAATTTAGAGGACCTACTAACACAAAGACATAGACTTTTAAGCTCACATCTAAACAAGTCAACCTTGTAACCCCACAATATTTGAAGTATGTGAACCTCAGTACCTGTTCTTCCCCACAAGAATGAAAAGCATTTATTCGCCTATTCAAGCAGTATCAAGACATGTTTGCAAGGAAATATGATGATAGAAAGACTTATGACACTCATATCATCTAGCATGTAATTCCTATAAAATAAGGGGTGAAACCATTCCAGTAGAAACTACGGAAATTTCATCGAACACTGGAACCCCTCATCCAGAAAGAATTGAGAAAACCACTGGATGCCTAGATCATTTTCAAAGTTAGAAATTCCACGGGGGTTTCCAACTTGGTCCCAGTTAGAAATAAGTATGGTGAAATATGCTTATGTGTTTATTTCCATAACCTTAACCGCGATTCTCACAAATATAACTATCCAGTGCCATCCATGGATTAGATACTCCAAACATTGTCTGGGTCTAAAATGTTTTCACTACTAGATGGATTTTCAGGGTATAATTAAGTGTTAGTAGTGGAACTAGACATATTGAAGACTACATTACGAACCAATTGGGGAATGTTCACTTTTAATATAATCCCATTTGGACTAATTAATGTCATTGCAACTTTTCAAAGAGCTATGAACATCACCTTTCATGGCCTTATAGGTCAAAGCATTGTTTTTTATTTAGATGATGTTACCATGTTTTCAAGGAAAAGACCTGATCATGTACATCATCTAAGGCAGATATTTGAGTGGTGCCGGAAGTATGGGATTTCCCTTAATCCCAAGACGAGTGTCTTTGGTGTGTCTGAAGGGAATCTACCAGGGCACATCATAGTGAAGAGCGTTATCAAGATTGACCCCAAAGGGTCAATGATATCACACAGATCCTGTTTTTTGGTGAATAAGAAAGCTATGCAGTATTTCTTGGGAAAAATCAATTTCCTCAGAAAATTCACCTCTGATTACGCATGGATATTCAAACCTATATAGGATATGATCAAGAAAGATGTAGTATATAGATGGGACAAGAGGGAGAAATATGCTTTCACTTAGATCAAGTAGGCTATAGTCGATGCACCCACACTATTCAGTCCAAACTATGGAAAAAATTTCCTGCTCTACAGATTTGCTTCATATTTATCAATTGTCATGGTATTAACTTAGAAGAACAATGAAGGGAATGAGATACCTATTTCTTTTATGAGAACTAGTTTATAAGGCCCATAATTAAACTACCATTCCATTGACAAACAAGTGTATGCAATATACAAGGAAGTGAAGTATTTTAGGCCCTATTTACTTAAAGCACATACGATTGTATTCATACCTCATATGGTAGTGAGAACCCTGCTTGTACAACAAGACTTGGGTTCATACCTGTCTTCAAGAATATGATCTGGAATCCAAACTGGTTCATACTATAAAGGTTCATGGCCAATGCAGACTAGCAGCCGAACCAAAGGACTCTCCTGAACAATATCTTTGAATATGGGAGCAAGAAACATAAATGTATAATATTGATCATGTTCCTGATTCCACCATTTCTCCTTGGTATGCAAATCTATGACATTTTTTGGAACATGGAACCTTGCCCTCACACTTATTGAACAAACTAAAAAGGGAAATTTGTTTAGAGGATATATCATACCAATTGGTCTATGGAGTGCTTTTTCAGAAGCACCACAATGGAGTTGTGATAAGGTGTCTTGAGCCTCAAGATACGGCGAATGTCCTTAAGGACTTACGTGATGGACTGGTAGGTGGACATTGTGTGGGTGACACTAAAACACACAAAGTTATGAGGGTTGGTTATTATTGGCCCAATATTTTCAAATATGTTCATGCCTATGCCTGTAAGTTCCAATCTTGTTAAAAATGTGCCAGTCGTGATTAAAGTTCAGCCACGCCACATTTCCCAATAGAAGTTGAAGAACAATTCCAATAATGGGGCCATGATGTTACCAGAGAGATTTTCCCACACTCATTGAAGAAACACCAGTATATCCTCACAACTATATATTAATTTACATAGTGGTCAGAGACAGTGCCTCTCAGACAAGTAAATGACCAGGAAGTCATTCATTTTCTGCAACAAAACATCATAACCAAGTTTGGCATTCCTACATCACTTGTCTTTGATAATATAATGTACTTTTCATCATTAAGAATTTACAAATTTTCATTGGAGAATGGGATTGTTTTAAAACATGGATCTAATTATTATCCCTAGGGAAATAGTCTGGTTGAATCAACAAATAAAAATGTTATTCACATAATTAAGAAGACCATTTTCTCTAAACAAAAGAATTGACATACTTCTTTGACTAATGCACTTTGGTTTGACCATGTAACTCCAAATCCTTCCCTTGAAACCTCGCCATACTTTCTAGTGTACGGTAAAGAAGTTATGTTTCCCTCAAACTTGTATCTTCTAGCCTTGAAAATCTCCCAAGGGTCACTAAGAAAACCTTGCCTACTAGTTCAGAGAAGGATAAACACTTTACTCAAAATCGAGGAAGAGATGCTTAAAGCCAAGGATCGATTTTCGTACATCAAAAATGTTTAAGGCATTGGTTCGATAAAAAATATGCAAGTGAAAAGAGCTTTGATGTGAGGGACCTAATTATGAAATGGGATGAACCCTTCACAAGAAGAGAGGCTCAGACATAATGCCTTCAAGATGAAACCTTTGGATAGGAGGATTGACCCCCTTCCCATAAGTGTTCAAGATCTTAACCATTATTTTCAGTAGCAACTACGAGCTACACTTCCTGTACATATTTATTTTAAGTTTTATTTTTCTTTTTTTTCTGAGTCAATTGTGTGTCCATTATGTAGTCATATAATGTCATTTTGTATTGTTGGTAATTGTACATAAATAAGACCTATGTGTAAAGTGCATGGCCTAAAGACTTTGTAGTGCAATCAAAGATAAGTATGACAATTGCAACGCTTGGATTTCTATTTATTCTCCTTCTATGTTTGGGAAAATGCCATAGGTTGTGGTATGTCCAGATGGAAAATATGATTTGTCCAATAGGAGAACCTTGAGGGAACCTATTAGATTTGCACTTATGCTAGTGCCTGAACTGCTCAACTTGGTATATGTCTACTTGTGTGTTAATGCTTTTCCAATCTAGTAGAGAAGGGATAAGGGGAAAATCTTAAGCAAGCAAACCTAAACCAAAGGTCTTAAAATAATTCTATGAAGGGGAAACCTTATCTACTCTTAATAAGTCGGAATCCCTCTTCCACCTGTTGAAAAATAATAAATGTTGATGCATAGTTCTATTAAATAAATAAACAAAGGATGAAAGAAGAGAAAGGCTTCTTACATAGGGTGTTAAAGCAAGTGATTTCACCGGGGTACTATCTAAGCTTGTTGGTAGTGAAGCAACTTGCTCCTAAAGTGACTATGCCGAGGTATTGTCTAGGCCTTATGTTAGTGGAGCAACATTAGAGATGAAAACTATATACTCTAATTATTATAAACTTGTTGTGCACATTACCCTTTCCTGAATTGAACTGATTGTGATGCGGTGTATCTTTGTGTCTGTTCAACTAAGTAGAGAAAAGAGAAGGTGTTATGTATGAAACTGGGTCGAAAGAGAAATCTTGGGGCAATCAACACTTCCCAAAAGTCTGACCCTTAATTAAAATCTATTCTTAGACAAAGAAGATGACTTCTACCAAGTGTGTTGCCAAGTGTTGTTGATGCTACAACATCCTCCAAAACTTCGCTACATTTGAATTTTGGAGCCTACTTCATTGTCATATCAAATATTGCCTTGGTCGTCAAGTGTCCTTTTGTGTTGTTTGATATGTTGCAAGATTTCTTGAATGTTGTAAAGTGTCATTGCATTGATCAAAACATCCTTATTATATGCATTTCATGGTTATAATATCTTTGTTGTTGTAAAAACGACACTTTTGGGTCACATTCACACACACTTCACTGTTTGTACTTGGGGAATGCGCATAAAGAGGAATTTTGATGTATATTCATTTTATATAAAGATTTTTTAAGTTTTCTCAATGATTTAGTATGTGTCACACATAGTTTTATGTCTAGAAATCATTTGGCTCACCCCTTGACCAATCACCTAGACTTAGACAAATTTCGGTTGTAAAAGGATCCCATTAAGGCCAAGATCACATGAGTGCACTCTGAAGCCTTGATGGGAGAGCCTTCATTGTTCAGAAGTGTGCCTTGCACCCTTCTGGAGAGCTAGGCACACTCCAAAAGAACAAACCTCCTTCCTTATTCCAAACTGTGCCCTACAAAATGACCAAGTCTTCCTTGAGCATACTCCTTCAACTCCAAGATGTGGGCCCTCCTTGAGCTTATTAGCATATATCGAAGGCCTGAAGCTCAATCCTTGAACCTTCCTCTATGCACCATAAGCCTCCTTAATTTCTTAAGCATACTGGTGCACAACAAAGGCATGAAGCCCCAACCTTTAGCCTTTAAGAGTGTGCCCTACACCCTAGCTTCCTAAGGCCTATTGAGTACATGAGCGCTATAAGGCATGAACACGGGGGCTTCATTGTGTTAGGTTGTGTTATATTCCTTCCACGACTAGCCCATGTAGTTAACCAGGGGGTTAGAAGGGGGGTGTCTAGTCAATTTAATGTCTTAAATTGCTCTACATAAATTATCAATCCGGGTATCGTAAACTGATGAAGTGTGGTGCACTATATGTGCTTAGTTAACCTTTCTCTTACTTCGTTGTTTTATAGTTTATGTTGTTTTTGGGGTTTTGTTCTAACATGCAATAATCAAATAATGAGAGAATGACTATGAGACCAAGTATCCTTGCTGCAGCAAAAGGACAAGATGATTCTATCACGTCATTAGTTCATTAAAAGGCTATGTGCATCACTAATCTACAATCAACTTGAAAGCATGCAGTAATTCAAACTGTACATTAAACTTGCAAAGAAAGAGCTTGAAAGAAATAACTTGAAATGAAACTGAAAGCAAAGCATAAAAACCACTTTCTAATGGCACTAGTCACTACTCATGCTGCTGCAATAAAAAAATAAGAAAAACCACTTTAAAGACCAATTATAATGTTCATCTCTTCCTAACACTTTGCTTCCAACATATAGTACTATGTGAAACACGATTAAGAAGTAGTTAGATATAAGCCTAAAATGTAATCAAGCTCTAAGATGACAAATTATAACACCACTTTGCCTTTCTCCAACATTCTGCTTCCAACATACATTGTAATGTGTAACAAGTGAAGAAAGAGTTAGTGATATAAGTCAAAAACTACTCAAAGCAAGCTGTGATTTATTAGTATTCTGATCTCTTAAAGATGAACAACTTATGATAAGGAGACCATCAATATGTTAGCATACAACTTGAGAAACTAAAATTAGAAATCAAGCTAGAAAAACAAAATAAAGGCAGCAACTTATGAATATGACAACTGAAAATACCATTAGAGATAAAGCAAATACAACAAAGACACACAATCCTGGGAGAAAATAACTTGCATAAATTAAAATTGCATGAATGAAAATCTAATCTACCTTACATTCTACAAAGCAATATTTACAAAATGAAATCTACTCTACTTACATCCTAATATGCTCCATGACATCTACTTCACATCTCCTTCCATGTTGAGAACATCAAAGCTTTATTCAATTTCTTCAAAAGTACAAAGTACAAAAGCTTTCAAAAGCCATGGGACTAACAAGCTAAAAGGACTAAGGAAAGACTAAAGGAAAGACTAGCAAATGAAGGAGAGAGATCTCCTATTTATACAAAAAGATGAGAGCCATCTCATTAATGATAGTCCATGAATCTCTCCCTCTACCTCTAGAGTCCTAATCAAAATAGGAACTGATAAGACACATGTCTTTTTAGAGTTACAATACAATTAGGAGATGTGACACATATCCTCATGATCCCATGATTCTTTCCAACCAAATTCGAATTTGGCCTTAGAGTGCCACATAAGGGTCTTCTAGAAGCCTCCTTTCAACCTACACATGTCAACAAACTCAACCCATTTGTTAGGTATAAGCATATGCACATTATTTTCTAATGTTTAACCACAAATTCACTTAAAAGGCTTAGAAATAATAAAGATTGGAAAAACATAAAGGTGGCCCAATGATAATGAAAGTGGGATGAATGTGATGACATAGTAGTGAAATGGAGGTGAAATGGAAGTGATATAATGGACATAATAGTGAAAGTGTAATGCAAATGAATGACATTTTCAAGACTCAACAGGGGGCGGAGCCCCCCTTTCATTGCGCTAATTGTGTAGCGAGGGGAGTCACAAGAGGGTTTGAGGGGTGCAAGTAACCCCACTTTATGGGGTCCGGGGCAGCGCCCTAGAATATTTTGGTTTTGAACCCTATGTTAGGTTGGACGGACCTACCTATGCTTTTGTGCATGATTTTCGCACATGGTTTTGGATGCTATGGTTTTCGGTCCATGGTTTTGGATGCGATGGTTTTCGGTTCATGGTATTGGATGCTTCGGCATGTATAAATATGTATTATGACATTGAAAGGAACATAATGAAAAATCAAGCTGGTAATCTCGGTTTTGGGATCCAGAGGAAAATATCTGTGCATATGTGTTTTATGTGTTATGCTCTCTCATTGTTTATTATCTGTGTTTTAGAATTCGTATGCAGGTAATTTATGTACGAGGTTAAAACCTACGTTTGGTATCAGAGCTATTTTGGCTTCAAGGGGATGCCTTTGTTGCTGAGGGGTTTCGCTCGGGCCTATGGTAGACCCTGTTCAGTGGGAGATCTGCAAGATCAATTCTGGTGGTGAAAGAAGATGGTGAGCAGTGGAAAGATAAATATTGAGAAATTTAATGGTCAGAGTTTTGAGTTGTGGAAACTCAAGATGGAGGATCTGTTAGTGGATAAAGATCAGTGGATCATGGTAGATCCGGGTACTAAACCAATGGAAGTGTCTGGTGAAGAATGGAAGAAGTTAGATCACAAGGCAAAGAGCATAATACAATTATGTGTCTCAGATTCAGTATTGATGAATGTATCAGGGGAAGCTATGGCTAAGGATTTGTGGAACAAGTTAGGGACTTTGTACCAATCTAAGTCTCTGGTGAATAAACTATTCTTGTGGAAAAAGCTGTATAACTTGAGGATGGAAGATGGAGACTCACTGACAGAGCATTCGAACGCATTTAATACTATGGTAAGTCAGTTATTATCTGTTGATATAAAAATTTCAGATGAAGATAAGTGCATCAATTTGTTGTGTTCACTACCAAATTCATGGGGTAATCTAGTTATTGCAATAGGTAGCAATACAACTGCCTTGCAGTTTGATGAAATAGTCTCATCATTACTAATGGAGGAGATGAGACAGAAAAATATGGAGAACCAGAATGGTGATGCCTTGTCTGTACGAGGACGGTCCTAGAACAAAAACAAAAATAATTCATCGAGTGGGAGATATAAATCTAGAGGGAGATCTAAATCTCCAGGAAAACCTATAAAGGTGGTGTGATGGAAATGTGGATAGGAAGGGCACTACAAAAGGGACTGTAAATCTAAAGCTCCTGGTAAAGGAAAGGGATCTGATGATGCTCCTTCTGCAGAGGTGAAAACCACCTCAGATGAAGGTGGGGATGTGTACTTGGCTTCGTCAAGTACACATGTAGATCATGAGGCATGGTTGATTGACTCAGGTGTATCCTTTCACTTCACTCCACATAAAGAGTGGTTCTGCGAGTATGAGAAATATGATGGTGGTGATGTCTTCTTGGGGGATGACAGGAAGGTTAGAATCATTGGTCGCAGAAAATTAAAGTTGAAGTTGCAAGGTGGAAGGGTTAGAACACTTCCGGGTGTTCTGCATACTCCTGCATTAGCCAGAAATCTTATTTCTATAAGCAAGCTGGATGATGCAGGTGTAAAAACAGTGTTCGAGAAGGATACATGCAAGATGGTTCGGGGGGCACTGATAATGATGTGGGGATTTCGAATTGGAACTCTGTACAAGCTGCAAGGTAGCACTGTTGTTGATGGGTGCAACAGTTCCATGGTTCCTAAAAGTGGAGTAGAAAATCTAGTGGTCTTTGGAGAGAATACCATGTTGTGGCATCAAAGGCTTGGACATATTGAAGAGAAGGGCCTTTGAATACTTCATGGTAAAGGTATGGTAGAAGGTATGAGTAATAGCTCTCTGGAATTTTATTTCTATGAAAATTGTGTATATGGGAAGCAGAATCAGGTGAGTTTCCCCTCTAGTGGCAAGAGGGAAAAACAGATATTAGAGCTTGTGCACAATGATGTTTTTGGACCTGTGAAGGTTCCATCACTGGGTAAGTCTACATGTACTATGTATCATTTATAGATGACTTCTCAAGGAAGACATGGATATATTTTCTTAAGAAGAAATCTAAAGTCTTTGACAGGTTTAAAGAATTTAAGGCTCTGGTGGAAAACTAGACAGAGAAGAGGATAAAGGTGCTGAGGATAGATGACGGTGGAGAGTTTTGAAGTAAGAAATTTGAAGAATTCTGTAAGAAGTCTGGTATAACACGGAAGAAGACTACTCCACATACACCTCAACAAAATGGAGTTGCAAAAAGAATGAACAAGACGTTGATGGAAAGGGCAAGAAGCATGCTCAGTGGTGTTGGGTTAGGACAGGAATTCTTGGCAGAGGCAATGGAGACATCATGTTACCTGGTCAATAGATCAACTTCATCAATGTTGGAGGATAAGACTCCACAAGAGGTATGGACTGGTAAGAAACCCTCTCTTTCACATCTAAGGGTATTTGGATGTGATGCATATGTACATGTTCCAAAGGAGAAATGAACCAAGTTGGATAGTAAACCTGAAAAGTGCATCTTTATTGGGTATAAGTATGGTTTAAAGGGTTATAAGCTTTGGAACTTAGTAACAAGGAAGGTTGCGTACTACCGAGATGTGGTGTTCAGATAGGTGAAAGATGTTATTAAACATGAAATCCAACCAAAGGAACCTAAGAAAATAGAGTTTGAGCTAAAGGAGGAAGAATCAAACTCTACAACAGAGGATGAATCAAAAGATGAAGAGCCACAAACTCTGGGTGTGAGAAGATTAGTTTGAGAAAGAAGGCAGCCATAAAGGTATATTCCATTTTCTTTCTGTTCAAATTTTTCTTTATCTATTACTAATGATGATCCCATAACTGTGAAGGAAGCAGTAGATTCAGAGGATGGAAAACTCTAGAAAGAGGCCATGGTTGATGTTTGGTCAATTTAGTGTGATCTAAATTGCTATTTAAAATGTCAATCCGGGGTTCGTAAACTGACGAAGTGAAGTTTACTATATGTACTAGATAACCATTTCCTTAATCTTTTGTCGTTTTTGAGTTTTTAGTTTATTTTTGGATTTATCTTTCCCTAATGTGTGATGGTGAAAATGAAAGTGAAGTATGAAGTATGGATGGTGATGGTGGTTTCTACAGTGATTTTCTCAAACTTGAAAGTGCTCAAGAAGAAATCTTTAAAACAACTAAACTGAAATCAATTCTTAAGAGAAAGTAAATGCATCAAACAGTGAACTAATGACAATGGCCCAGTATCCTTGCTGCTGAATGAAAAGAAAGTAAAAACTGAACTTAAAGCAACTCAAACCAAAAACAAAGCAACTAATTCACACTACTTAAACTCTTCAGATCCTTTACCCTTCAGCTCAATCTACCTTGTGGGAAGTAATCATGAATAAGTCAAGCAATATGCTATCTAAATGGCAAGAAATTAAATTGCATAAAAGAAACTAGTCACACTATTTTAACTCTTCTGGTCCTTTACCCTTCAGCTCAATATACCTTGTGGGAAGCAACCATGAATAAGTTTAAGCAATATGATAACTAAATTGCAAGAAATTAAATTGCAGAAAGGAAACTAATCACACTACTTCAACTCTTCTGATCCTTTACCCTTCAGCTCAATCAACCTTGTGGGAAGCAATCATGAATAAGTTTAAGCAATATGATAACTAAATCATACTACAGTTAGTAATATTCTGATTTCTTGCTAATAGAGTCACTTCACTATAGAAAGAAACCATAAATTGATGAGCAGTATGATATCTAAATAACAAAAAAAAAAAAAATAAGCAAATCACAACTTGAAAAAGACAGTGCTGAAATTAAACTTCAGAAAATGAAAGTTAGCAGGAAGGACAAGATGATCTCATATGTCAATAGTTATCAAAAAGATGAAAATTTGCCTGGGCTGCCTAAGAAAACCTGCAGAAAAGCACTGATCAGTTGACAGTTATAAGAAAACAGAGGTGAAAATATAAATAGCAGTGAGTTAAGAAACATCAAACAGTGTGTTATGTACAAGCTAATGATACAAGAACATAATAAAACCAAATGAAAACTTTACAAGGCTTCAGCGCGCAGGGGCCCTCTGCCAGTTCAGCCGGTCAACAAGTAGTCACACGAATAAACTCAGAAAAGTCTTCTCATATATTAAAACAACAACATATATAAACAGTGGGGTGATAACACAACAGTTCATAATTTACATATCCAAAAGCTTCTTTTACAGCGTTCATCGACGCGTTATCTATAATGAAAAGTGCTGAACTAACTAACTAGATTCTATGCTATTGACTGTGTTGTCAAAGACACGTAGATCCCTTCAGCTGAGATCTAGCGTAACTGTCATCATGTCTATTAAATCTCCGGAGTGGTAACTGTTGAATTCAAGTTACGGGAATGATCTCCAGGTGTGCCGGTGTCTTCGTGAGATGAGGACTGTGCCACGTAAATGCTCACATGCTCAAAACAGAGACGTGCCACCGCTGAACTCCTTAGTTGGCTTTGCCTTTGACCTTCGTTGACCATGACCTTCCATGGATGATTTGGCTGATTTGAAGGGACACGTTCCATGTATCCGTCACCTGGAGCTTGCCCATGTGGCTTGTTTCCTCATAGGACACCTGTAGCACAGCTTTTAACAAAATAGCTGCGAAATCCTGTGCTGGCTGCGGAAACCTGTGCTGGCTGCGGAAACTGACAAGTTTCCGCAGCTGCATGAACAAAAAAACTAAACCAAACAACAATCATAAGCATAGTCAGAAAACCATGTAAAAAGTTCTTTTTAAACTACAATGCAATGATTTAACAGCTGGGTGGATGAAATAAGTGGAAAAGGAAGGCTGAGAGGGTGTATAGGAAGGTGCAGGTTTGAGGCTCAACATACCCCCACTGTGAAGGTGTTGCATGTCCTCATGCAACCAAAATTGAGTTATTTCCCTCTAATCCATATGTTCTGATGCTTCTGCAAGGACATCTAGCCTTCTTTTCTTCTTCCTTGATGCTAACATCATCCTTGGCTTCCTGACTATGCATTTGAACTTGAGGTTAATCAATGCTCTGCTTAACTTTTTGCACTTCTTCTTCAGTTTTCTGTTTTTCTTTTGCCACAGTCCTAAATGGAGCATAGTTTTATCATGGACAATCTTGTCTACTTTACTCTGCTCTTTGAGTGCTTCATTTTCCTGTATGATATGCCTATTTAGGACTTCTAACTCAAATATTTCTTGTTTCAAAGACTGAACTTGTGCATCAGGTGGCAGAGAGGTACTTGGTCCTGCAGCTGATTGTTCTAAGGTTTCCAGGTAATTGTATGCCTCTTGCTGATTAGAATCTACCTCAGGTGTCTTTCTCGGCTTAAACTCAAAATCTGGTGGAGGAGGACTGCTCTCTCTTTCCGGCTGAAAAGGGCTTTCCTCACGTGGAGGACTTGACTCAATGCTTGGCTGAGTTGGAGATTTCTCAAGTGTCTCTTCATCTAAATCAATAAAGTGAGACTATTTTTCTTTGGTTTTATTCCCCTTCCCTTTTAGCCTAGTGCTCCTTCTTAAGTATGAACTAGTACTCTTCTCTTGTGCACTCTGTTTTCCTTTTTGCTTTTTCTTGGCTATGGTAGCGGCTTGAAGATCTATTAATATTTCTGACAGAGGTTGATAATCCTCTTCTATGGATTGCTCAGGGGATGGATAGACTTCTTGGATGGTTCTTTTGCCTTTTTCCTTCTTCTGTTTCTTACTTCTAGCTCTATCTTCTTTTTCTTTTTGGACTGTTTCTTGAATTTCTATTGTAGGGGAATCTTGGATTGTAATTTTCTTTTCTTTTCTCCTACTTTTCCTTGGAATCTTTGGTGGACTACTTCCAGAGGCCTCAGACGGCTCTTGGAAGTAGTTTCTTGTCAAGAATTGCCCCCAAGTATCCTTAGTTTTCTTCAACTGATCCTCAATAAGAATTTTTATGAGCCCATGATGGTAGAGATGAGGTTCAATATTGCCTACATGTTTTTGAACTATAAAACTCATCTTTTTCAAACTTGATAGCAAAAAATGAGACAAATTAAGAGTGTGACCGTCTATGAAATTCATCATCAGTCTGACATGATACATATACATAGAGCCAAAACGACCTTCACACGTGATAAATTTCTGGATGACTAATAGTAGACTAGACCATTCCTCTTTTAATACATGAACAGGGATGCCTCTTGTAAATACGGTTGTATCCATACCTTGGTTTTGTAGCATGGTTCTCCATATTTGATCATCCACACTTCTATTTTTAAACCACCTTTCACCCTCTTGAGGTAGGCCCGTGGCAGCTGCTACTGTGGCCTCGGTCACTGTGAATTTCAAGTCTCCAACCTCCACTGTTTGTCCATTAAAGGACCTTGCAAAAGCTTTGGTCACCTCCTTGTTATAGCCTTTAAACTTCTGGATAAATCGTAGCCATCTGACTTTCTTCAGCAATTCCTTAACTTGAGGATAACCCTCCAAGTATTTCGGTCCTTCCGGCTCAGCTCTCAGTAATTTTCCCATCCTCTGTTTTAAATTCCACTGAGAGTTCTTCTGTGTGTGAGGGTTAAGGGAAAAAATAGCTCTGTTACAGGGTTTAGGATAACTTTAGTGACTGCAATCGGGGTTTAGAGCAAACTGTAGTGACTGCAGTCAGAAATAGAGAACAGTGAATGGAAATACCCGAATTACGGGAGGAACAGTGGGTGAGCAGTGGTAAACGAGTTCATAAAATGAAATGTGGACGCATGCAAGGAGTATGGTATAAGTGGAGTATGAGTGGAGTGATAAGCGAGTGGAGTAACGACAGGATTCTTTCGAGTCGGATGACTGTGTATGAGATTTTACACGTCTCAACAGACGGCTACGGAAATTACGGCTGGGAAGAGCCGTAACACAATAGGTCACGTCTCAAGAGTACGGGTAATAACTAGAAGTGCAGTCATACTTGAGTTCAAACTCGGAGTAATCATGAGACCGTTAGGGAAATGAATGCGAGGTGTGTGGAGTGATATCGTGGAATAAGAGTGATAGTGGGCTAATATATCAAATCATTGCACATAGGAGAACCTGTTATGGTTTAATAACTATACGTAATTATGACTTGAATTGTTATTTGATAAAGATTTTTTATCATACCTTTGGAAACTTTGTCAATTCTTGCTCAAGGCTTCTAACCAGTTGCTCTTCTTTGATATCTTGGAGATGCCCCATGTCTTTAGCTCAATTACACCTGCATTTCATGATTATGGCACTAACAGTTGATTGTATTTTTGAAAACAGAGTGATGCTGGCTGTGGAAATCGTTTCTGGCTGCGGAAACTGCTTCTGGCTGCAGAAACGGTTTCCAGCTGCGGAAACTGAGACAACACCCCCTTGTCTGCACAAAGATAGTTAGAAAAGAACTAACTGAATGAAAATAGTCCTGAAGGGGACTTTTTATTGATGGAGTGAAATGGAATGAGTGAAATGAAGTGAAAATGAAGTGGAATGAAGTGAAATGGAGATGAAAATGAGATGGAGGTGAAGTGAAATGACAAGTGAGATGAAGTGAAGATGGAAAGAGAAGGAGAGGAGATTTTTTTGGAAAATATAGAGTGTCAGGTGTCCCTGATTTTCACTCTATATTTTCTGCATAAGACCGCCAATCTGGGATTGGTTTTCAGGCTTATACACATTTTTTTTTTTTCTCTTTTTTTTTTTTTTTCAAAAACTGAAAGAAACAAAGATTAGGCTGGTGGGAGAGAAGGATTCTTCTCCACCAGCCTTATTGTAGAATTCTCTTGGAACATTTTGACAAACTCCTCTTTTGAAAGTGGCTTATGATAAATTTTCAATCGGTGGCCATTCACAATAAGAGGAGTCTGAAATTCATCAATGGTATTGATTCTTACTGCTCCATTGTTAAAGACTTTATCAATCTCATATGGCCCAAGCCAATGAGTCTGAAACTTCCCTTTGAAGTCTTTAAACTTGGAATCAAACAGTAAAGCCCAATCTCCCTCTTGAAACTTTCTCTCTTTAATATATCTGTCATGCCACTTAGCTCTTTGATGTTGAACTAGATCAGTCCTTAAAATTGCATCTTGTCTGATCTCATCTAGCTCATTCAGCTGCTCCATTCTGTGCTTTTGGGCTTCTGATAGATTCATCCCCAACTGGACTGCCATCTTGGAGGTCTTGACTTGAAACTCAATGGGGAGCAGGACTTCTTTCCCATAAACAAGTTCATAGGGAGAATGTCCTGTTGTGTTCCTCCATGTAGTTCTATAGGCCCATAAGGCTTCAGGAAGCCTTTCTGCCCAATCTCTTCTGTGGAGATGAACAGTTTTGGTGTTGATGCTCTCAAGAACTTTGTTTGTAGATTCCACTTGACCATTTGCTTGAGGATGGTAAGGAGTAGATTTTCTGTGCTTGATTTTGTATTCTTCCATCAACTTCTCCATCAAGTTAGATGTGAATTGACTTCCCTGATCTGTCACAATTTCTCTTGGGACACCAAAACGAGTAAAAATATCCTCAAAATGAAATTGAACAACTGAATTTTCAGTGGCAGAAGGCAATGCCTTGGCTTCTACCCATTTAGTGACATAATCAGTGCAAACCAATATATATTTCTTTTGTCTAGATGGTGGATTAATGGGTCCAATGAAATCTAAAGCCCATTTTTCAAAGGGTTCGATGAGTACCTATGGCTATAATGGCATTTCATTTGAAAGAGTCGGTCTCCCCACTCTCTGGCAGCTGTCACACCTTCTGACATATTGTTTTGCATCTTTGAAGAGAGAAGGCCAATAATATCCTAAAGAAAGGATTTTATAGGCCGTCCTCTTGTCAGCAAAGTGTCCACCGCATGGTTCATCATGACATGCCTTGAGGATGTCAGGTATTTCATCTTCCCGAACACATCTTCTAATCACACAATCTAGCCCTGTTTTAAACAATTCATTAGAAATCCATGAATAATTTGAACTCTCCTGAATAATTTTCCTTTTCTCATTAGGAAATAAGTGTGGAGGTAGCTTCCCTGTAACCAAATAGTTAGCAATATCTGCATACCAAGGAGTCTTAGTAGTTACTGCAAACAAATATTCATCTGGAAACTTATCCTCTACAGGAGAATCTTCGTTAGTATTTTGGATTCTAGACAAGAAATCAGCTACTGTATTTTGTTTCCCTGGTCTATCCAACACAGTAATATTGAATTCTTGTAAAAGTAAAAGCCATCTTGTAACTCTGCCATTAGTAACAGGTTTGTTCATGAGATATCTAATTGCAGAATGATCAGTATGGACAAAAGTTTCATAGCCTGTTATATAATGTCTAAACTTGTTGATTGCATGAACAACAGCTAAGAACTCTTTCTCAGTCACAGTATAATTTAACTCAGTGGGAGTCAAATTTTTACTGGTGTAGTAAATGGCATAAGGAACTAAATCCTTTTGACCCAACACAGCTCCTAGAGCTGTATCTGAACCATCTATAGAAATATGGAAAGGAAGTTTCCAATTTGGCCCTCTCAAAATGGGTGCTTCAGATATTCTTGTTTTCAAAGTTTCAAATGCAGATTGACAATCAGGATCCCACTTGAATTCACAGTCTTTTGTAAGTAATTTGAAGAGTGGAGATGCTATTTTGGTGAAGTTTTCAATAAATCTTCTATAATATCCAGTAAATCCAAGAAAACTTCTAACATCTTTTTGACAATTTGGAATAGGCAACTTGGAGATGACTTCAACTTTTGATCTATCAACTTTAATCCCATCCCCTGAAATATGATGTCCTAAAACAATCCCTTTAGTAAACATCATAAAGCATTTCTCATGACTTAATGAAAGGTTTGTTTCTTTACATCTTATAAGGACTTTTTCAAAATTCTCTAATGCCTCTTCAAATGAATTACCATAAACTGTAAAATCATCCATATAAACCTCTACACAATCATGAATTAGATCAGAAAAGATTCCTAGCACTACCCTTTGAAATGTTGCGGGTGCATTACATAATCCAAAAGGAAGTACTCGGTAAGCAAAAGTTCCCCATGGACAAGTAAATGTGGTCTTGTCCTGATCTTCAGGTGCTACCTGAATCTGATTGTAACCACTAAAACCATCCAAAAATGAGAAATACTTTTTGCCTGCTAAAGTATCTAATACCTGATCAATAAAGGTAAAGGAAAGTGATCCTTCAAAGTTGCTTTGTTCAATTCTCTGTAATCAATGCAAACCCTCCATTTACCATTCTTTTTAGGTACTATAACCAAAGGAGAAACCCACCGGCTATCTGAAATTTGATAAATGAAGTTTACATTAAGTAACTTTTGGAGCTCTTCTTTCACTATCTCCCTAAGGTTTGGATTCATCCTTCTTTGAGGTTGTCTGATTGGTCTACCATTTTCCTCAATGTAGATGTGATGAATGCAAGTCTTAGGGTCAATACCTTTCATATCGGTATACTCCCATGCAAATGCAGTAGAATGTTTTTGCAAGATTTTGGTTAGCTCTTCCTGTTGTGATTTTTCCAAGTTTTTGTTGATATTCAATGTTTTTCCTGGAAAAATCTCAATGGCGGAACTACCAAACTCTTCCATAGAGAAAAGAGACATTTGTCTAGATGATAGACACTCAATGTCAGAATCCAACTGAAATTGTGTGTGGTCATATTTTGAAGATGTTTCAAAGTTTTCTAATGTGTTCAGAATTTGACTATCTTCACTGATGTCAGAAATGGTAAAGACAGGTTGTATAGTATCTTCATCATCAACCCACTCATTATCTCCTATTTCTATAATTGCTTTTGCTGGAGGATACAGATTGAACTTCTTTGTCGAATTACCATCAGAAATATACATATCCCCAGACCTACAACTGATAAAAGCATCAGCTGTGGCTAGCCAAGGTCTTCCTAAGATGAGAGGATGTCCTCCTAAATTACTCTTGGGAGTTAAAATCATGAAATCTACTGGATATTCCCAAGAGTCTAAGGAGACTGAAATGTCTTCTAATACACCATCTGGTTTAATAATTGATCGATCTGCAAGTTGCAATAAAGTAGGTGTAAAAAGAAGATTAGGAAGTTTTAGCTGTTCCATAGTCTGTCTACTCATGATGTTGATAGCAGCCCCTAAATCAATCAAAGTATTTGGTATTTCTACCCCATTGATATGTGTTTTGACAATTGGACTACCGGGATCTACATACTTCTGCATAGTAATTTTTCCCATCATGATATCTGCAATTTTTCCTACCAGGTGGATTCTTCTTGTATCTCTTGGTTTCCTTCCTGGTCTTGGAATCTCTTTAATGGCTTGTAACAAGGGAATCTTGATACAGACATTCTTCAATTCATCTAGAAAATCATAGTCAGGCAACAAGATTTGTTTTTCCACCCCTTTGTCAATTTGTAATCTTTCAGGAAAAGGGGGTGTGGATGAAGATGCAG
Source organism: Pinus tabuliformis (assembly GCA_031772625.1). NCBI lineage: Eukaryota > Viridiplantae > Streptophyta > Pinopsida > Pinales > Pinaceae > Pinus > Pinus tabuliformis. The sequence goes on from CM062819.1 coordinate 575,289,117, forward strand.
GTTGCTCAACTATAGGAGTTGTGGGGGTTAACTCTTTTTCTTTTTCTTTTTGAGTGCTTGGGTTTTGAAGAGATGCTTCAGAACCCTTATTGGCTTCAAGAGAATCTTCCTCAGAAATGCTTTGCTTTTGAGCATCTATAGAAGGCTTATCTAGGACTCTACCTGATCTAAGTTGTACATCATTGAGAGGAACAATCATATAGGCAGGAAATTGTTGACCTTCCATCATGTAAGCATTTTGAGGGTTTTTGTTATTGGGGTTTGGCAATGGATGAGAAGGAAGTTGATTTGACTTTTGTTTGAATGGAAGCAAGAGTTGAGAATTTGGATTCTGTTGAGAAGGTTGTTGTTGTTGTGGAAATGGCAATGATAGTTGTGGGTTTTGATTTGGAAGTTGTGGAGCTTGTTGGTTTTGAAAAGATGGATGATATTGATAAAATTGAGCAAATCTCCCATAAGGATTTTGCATACCTTGTACCCATGATTGAAAAGGATTTTGAGGTTGAGACCAAGGTTGTTGCCAAGGATTCCAATTTGGTGGGGGTTGAAAATTCATAGAGTTATTAAACCCTTGATTTTGTTGCCCCTGCCAAGGTCTCCTTGCAACAAAACAGAGAAACTCGATTGTATTTGGATCTTCTTGAAAGACAGCTTTGAGCCCAGGAATTGAAGGACAATCCTTGGTCTCATGATTCTCTGAACAAATTACACATGTTTCTACAACTTTTGCATCCAAGGGACATTCCCTTAGAGCATGTTTCTTTCTACACTTTGGGCAAAAGATGGCCAAAGCCTCAGCTTTTGCTTTCTGCTTATTGTGAATCTTAAGAGTGTCTAGTTGCTCACTAAGACTCCCTAAGATGTCAGTCTTGAATTCATCAAGCATGTTGCCAATCTCAGCCCTACTTACTGATCCAGTTGCAGATTTGTTTGCTCTGATGAGAGAAGGATCTCTAGGCCCTTTTTGAGTTTTAGATTTCTCCCTTGAGAGATGGACACATAGCTCTACTATATCATGAAGTGGAAGTTGAGATATGTCTCCTTTTCCCATCATGTTCAAAATATCTATCCATTCATCTCTAATGGCTTTTAATAGAAGGGCTTTCAAGGTCTCCTCATCTAAGTTACTCATTTTTGCTCTTTTCAGGTTGTATTGAAATCTTTCAAGTAAATCCTCCAAGTTTTCATCTTCTCTTTGCACCATTTTGAATACCTCATCTTTGTGATTGGTGGGCATACAATAGTCCAGGTACCTATCCAAAAATATTTGTTTCATATCATTCCAAGTCCTAATGGATTGAGTGAGTAATCCCATGAACCATTTCAAGGCTGCTCCTTTCAATGTTGAAGGAAATAGTTTGAGTTTTTGAGAGTCTTCCAGATAATCATAAGTTCGACACACGACCTCAAACTCAAATAGAAATGTTTCAGCATCCTCATTTCTTAACCCATGAAAGTTTTGGAGGATAGATGGTGAGATGTTTTTTATTGTGGCTCGGAAGTCCTCATCGACTATAGGAAATCCGAATGAGTTATCTCCATCCCTATTTCCCCCAATGTTACCTCTACCTCCTCCATTATTTCCTCCTCCTCCTCCTCTACCTCTACCAAATCCATTTGCTCCTTCCTCTGTCATGGTAGTTTCCCTGGAGACTTCAGAGTCCTCTGGTTCCTCTACTAAGGGTGAACGAGAAGGAATTTCTCCCTCTTCTTCTTCAGATGATTCTACTTCTTCAATTACAATTTGTCTCTCTATAGAAGGAAGGAAAGGATCTCTTTCTAATTCAGATTCGATGGAGGGTGTGGGAGAGTCAACTACTGCCTCTTGAATTCCAGGAATCCTAGGGCTAGGAGTGTAAGTTGGAGATGATGGAGGTGTCTCTTGTCTATTCCTTGAAGTAGATGGAGTTGTAAAAATCGAACTCTTGGCTCTAGCTAAAAACCTTCCCCTAGAATCTCTTGCTCTATGCATGTCATTTTTTTTATTTTTCTTCAAGTCGGGCTAATAATTCTCTTTCTGATCTTCCAGGTCACTCTAGGTGCAAGAAGAGAGAATACTCAAGAAACTATTAAACCAATAACTTTCTCTTTTCTGATCCTCCAGATCACACTAAGTGCAAGAGGAGAGCATACTTTGAGAGGTTATCAATTTTCCTTCCTTGAATTTTTTTTTTTTTTTTTTGAAATTGGCTACCTAATTTCACTTCCCCGGCAACGACGCCAAAATGTTTGGTCAATTTAGTGTGATCTAAATTGCTATTTAAAATGTCAATCCGGGGTTCGTAAACTGATGAAGAGAAGTGTACTATATGTACTAGATAACCATTTCCTTAATCTTTTGTCGTTTTTGAGTTTTTAGTTTATTTTTGGATTTATCTTTCCCTAATGTGTGATGGTGAAAATGAAAGTGAAGTATGAAGTATGGATGGTGATGGTGGTTTCTACAGTGATTTTCTCAAACTTGAAAGTGCTCAAGAAGAAAGCTTTAAAACAACTAAACTGAAATCAATTCTTAAGAGAAAGTAAATGCATCAAACAGAACTAATGAAAATGGCCCAGTATCCTTGCTGCTGAATGAAAAGAAGGTAAAAATTGAACTTAAAGCAACTCAAACCAAAAACAAAGCAACTAATTCACACTACTTAAACTCTTCAAATCCTTTACCCTTCAGCTCAATCTACCTTGTGGGAAGTAATCATGAATAAGTCAAGCAATATGCTATCTAAATGGCAAAAAATTAAATTGCATAAAAGAAACTAGTCACACTACTTTAACTCTTCTGGTCCTTTACCCTTCAGCTCAATCTACCTTGTGGGAAGCAACCATGAATAAGTTTAAGCAATATGATAACTAAATTGCAAGAAATTAAATTGCAGAAAGGAAACTAATCACACTACTTCAACTCTTCTGATCCTTTACCCTTCAGCTCAATCTACCTTGTGGGAAGCAATCATGAATAAGTTTAAGCAATATGATAACTAAATCACACTACAGTTAGTAATATTCTGATTTCTTGCTAATAGAGTCACTTCACTATAGAAAAAAACCATAAATTGATGAGCAGTATGATATCTAAATAAAAAAAAAAAAAAAATAAGCAAATCACAACTTGAAAAAGACAGTGCTGAAATTAAACTTCAGAAAATGAAAGTTAGCAGGAAGGACAAGATGATCTCATATGTCAATAGTTATCAAAAAGATGAAAATTTGCCCGGGCTGCCTAAGAAAACCTGCAGAAAAGCACTGATCAGTTGACAGTTATAAGAAAACAGAGGTGAAAATATAAACAACAGTGAGCTAAGAAACATCAAACAGTGTGTTATGTACAAGCTAATGATACAAGAACATAATAAAACCAAATGAAAACTTTACAAGGCTTCAGCGCGCAGGGGCCCTCTGCCACTTCAGCCGGTCAACAAGTAGTCACACGAATAAACTCAGAAAAGTCTTCTCATATATTAAAACAACAACATATATAAACAGTGGGGTGATAACACAACAGTTCAGAATTTACATATCCAAAAGCTTCTTTTACAGCGTTCATCGACGCGTTATTTATAATGAAAAGTGCTGAACTAACTAACTAGATTCTACACTATTGACTGTGTTGTCAAAGACACGTAGATCCCTTCAGCTGAGATCTAGCGTAACTGTCATCATGTCTATTAAATCTCCGGAGTGGCAACTGTTGTATTCAAGTTACAGGAATGATCTCCAGGTGTGCCGGTGTCTTCATGAGCTGAGGACTGTGCCACGTAAACGCTCACATTCTCAAAACAGAGACGTGCCACCGCTGAACTCCTTAGTTGGCTTTGCCTTTGACCTTCATTGACCGTGACCTTCCATGGATGATTTGGCTGATTTGAAGGGACACATTCCATGTATCTGTCACCTGGAGCTTGCCCATGTGGCTTGTTTATTCATAGGACACCTGTAGCACAGCTTTTAACAAAATAGCTGCGGAATCCTGTGCTGGCTGCGGAAACCTATGCTGGCTGCGGAAACTGACAAGTTTCCGCAGCTCCATGAACAAAAAAGCTAAACCAAACAACAGTCATAAGAATAGTCAGAAAACCATGTAAAAAGCTCTTTTTAAACTACAATGCAATGATTTAACATCTGGGTGGATGAAATAAGTGGAAAAGGAAGGCTGAGAGGGTGTATAGGAAGGTGCAGGTTTGAGGCTCAACAGTTGATGAAATGGCATCTTTGCACAAAAATGAGGCTTGGGATATGGTGGAGTTTCCAGCTGGAAGGAAACCCATTGGTAGAAAATGGGTGTTAAAGAAGAAGACAAATGCAGAAGGAAAGGTGGAGAAATACAAAGCTCGGTTGGTAGCAAAAGATTATTCCCAGGTGCCGGGAACTGATTTTGGTGATATTTTTTCTCTTGTTGCCAAGGTAACTTCTATTAGATTACTTTTATCTATTGTTGTTGCTTTTGATTTTGAGGTAAAACAGATGGATGTGAAGACAACATTTCTTCACAGGGATCTGGAAGAGGAGATCTACATGAAGCAACCTGAAGGCTTTGCGGTGAAGGGTAAGAAAGAACTGGTATGCAAGTTAAATAAGTCTTTGTATGGGTTAAAATAGTCACCAAGGATATGGTATCAGAAATTTGATACATTTATACGGGGACTTGGCTTCACCAAAAGTAGAGCAAATCACTGTGTGTATTTTAAATTAATTGGTGACCGTGTTATTTATCTGGTCTTGTATGTGGATGATATGTTGCTGGTTGGAAATGACAAAGAAATTATCTAGGATTTGAAGATCCATTTGTCCTCCAAATTCGACATGAAATATCTCGGTGCTGCAAACGATATTTTGGGCATGGAAATTAAAAGAGATCAGACAAAGAGGGAGCTCTAGTTAAACCATAGGAAGTATGTCGAGACAATATTGCAGAGGTTTAATATGCAGGATAGTAAACCGGTGAAGGTTCCTATTCCTGTAGGTGTAAAGTTATTTGCTGAACAGTGTCCCAAGACACACGAAGAGGAACAAGACATGTCCCGTGTTGCATATGCAAGTGCAGTCGGTAGCTTGATGTATGCGATGGTTTGTACTAGACCAGACATTGCACATGGAGTGGGAGTATTGAGCAGGTTTATGTCAAAACCAAGGAAGGAGCATTGGACAGTAGTGAAGCGACTTTTCAGGTATTTTCATGGCACTAGTGATTATGGTTTGTGCTACCAAGGAAGACCAAGATTGGACAGAGTGTTGGATATTCGTGGCTTTGTTGATGTAGACTGGGCTGGAGATCTGGATCAGAGAAGATCTACAAGTGGGTATGTGTTTAACCTATTTGGAGGTGCAGTCAATTGGATGAGTAAGAAATAATCTGTAATGGTACTATCAACTACAGAGGTAGAATACATGGCAACCACTCATGCAAGCAAGGAAGTAGTTTGGTTGCAGAGATTGTGTTCAAATATGGGGTTAGTACAAGGAGATATAAGGATAGACTATGACAACCAAAGTGCAAATTTCTTGGCAAAAAACACTGCATATAATTCAAAGACAAAGCACATTGATGTTTAGTATCACTTTGTGAGGGATATGATAGAAGACAAAAAATTGTTGCTGGTAAAGGTGGACACTTTGAAGAATACTACAGATGCATTGACAAAATCTGTGAGCTCTGAGAAGTTCTCTTAATGTAGAGAAACAATGGGCGTTACAAGGCTGGATAAAGTACTAAGCTCTCTTGTGGCCCCCTATGGAAAGAAAACCACAAGTGGGAGAATGTTAGGTTGTGTTATATTCTTTCCATGACTATCCCATGTAGTTAATCGGGGGTTTAGAAGGGGGGGCTTTGCCTCCCCCCTTTCATTACGCCGATTGCGTAGTGAGGGGAGTCACAGGGGGGTTTGAGAGGTGCAGGTAACCCCACTTTATGGGGTCCGGGACAGCACCTCGGAAAATTTTGGTTTTGAACCCTATATTAGGTTGGGCGAACCTACCTATGGTTTTGTGCATGATTTTTGCACATGGTTTTAGATGTGATGGTTTTCGGTCCATGGTTTTGGACGTGATGGTTTTTAGTCCATGGTTTTGGATGCTTCAACATGTATAAATATGTATTGTAACATTAAAAGGAACATAATGAAAAATCAAGCTGGTACTCTCGATTTTGGGATCCAAAGGATAATCTCTGTGTATATGTGTTTTATGTGTTATGCTCTCGTAATGTTTATTTTCTGTACGGGGTTAAAACCTACACACTGGGGGAGAAATACCATACCACGTGGGTTCATATTGGAGGATATATATTGAGGAAAAAATGGCATAATATAATGGGCAATATATATGGGGTAAATGGTTTTTATATTGGCAGATATAAAAAATGGAGCTAAAAGTTAATGAAAAAATATAAAGGGGTATAAAAAGCATTAAGGAAAAAATTAATACTGACAATATATAATAGAAGTAGGGGTTTTTTAAATTGGGAAGGTGTAATACCAAAAGTCATATGTAATTCGAAAAGTCATTTGGAACTTCAAAGGTTGGAAAAGTCCAAAGGTCGCTAGAAGTTAGGAAGTCAAGAGTCATGAGGATATGAAAGGTCACTCCTAAAGTTATAAATAAATCCTCATTTCTCATGTAAAGGACTTTTAACCCTGTCTTCTCCCATAAGGCATAAGAGATACAAGTTAGTACTTTTGGGGAACAAGTAGTGGCTCTAACGCTCCACTATTGGAGCAAGTGATGTTCATTGTATTCATGAATTTTTTGACTTTTACTTAAGATTTGAAGTCTGATGGCAAACAAGTTTTCACACATGGATTATGAATGTTTGTAAGACTAATCTATGAATGTTCATGATTCATGTTTGCTTTCACTAGTAGTAAGGTAGTTGAACTATTTTGGTTATTTTAGTGTTTATCCTATTGAGAATGTGTTGTAATGATTATAACATCCATCGAATATTTGTGGACTATTCTGCTGGATGTTAGACATAACATTCCTATTTGTGTGTGTCTTTATTAGGGTGCTACTATTACCTCTCTCTTATAGGCTCACTTTTTCTCCCCTCTACAGTAGAAGAACCTTGATGCACCTACAACCAAACACTCACTAGGCACACTTGCTTGATTTTCAAAGGCACATATGTGATTCTCTCTCTTGCTGACATCTAAAGCCAAGGTAGATCTTTAAGTAGACGGGAGTCGGGCTGTATTTTGGATGAGGCTCGTATCCCAAGGAGTGTGAGGTATAATTGGGACTACATATCAGGGAAACCCCTTTGCATGTTGGCAGGTCTAACATTGTAAATATAACCCTTTCACTACTGTAATAGCTACCAAGGTTTGAACTAATATTCTTCCAGAAATTGTATTTATGGAGGAAAGTGATTTCTTATGGGAAATCCAAGACATCAAGCTTTCTACAAGGAATTCAATACACCATGGTCTTCTTTCAATCTCCCTAATCTCCTTCTCTCTATCATACCTCCCTGTATTCTTCCCCCTCTCTCTCTTTTTCTCTCCATCTCCCTCTCCCTCAATCCCTATCTATCTTTATCCCTTTATCTTCTTCCCCATACACTCTTTCCATTCTCTCTCTCTCTCTCTCTCTCTCGATATATATATATATATATATATATATATATATATATATATATATATATATATATCTATATATATATATATATATATATATATATATATATATATATATAGATATAGATATATATATTAGTCTACCTCTCTATCTCTTCTTCCCTCTCTATCGCCACCCCCCCTTCCCCGCCCCTCTCTCTCTCTCTCTCTCTCTCTCTCTCTCTCTCTCTCTCTCTATTCTTCCTTCTCTCTTTCCCCGTCTCACCACCTCACATTGTTTTCCTCCCTCATTAGAGGAAATTTTAGCCTAAAAGTGTTCTTGATATCTTCATGTACATAATATTTAAACCAATCAAAATACTTTATATTTGAAAAGAGGTACATGCAAATATTTTGGAGGGAAAATAAAAAAACCTACATTATTTAATTGTATTTTGTCCTTATCTCCTTATAGGTTTACTCAAATTTCAAGTGTAGACACCCGTTGGATGTGAAATTAAATTCTGCATCCAACAAGTACCCATTATGCATACTTTTGAGAAGATCAACATTGATAAAAAAATGTGCAATTTCAAGAATACATTGGCTTTCATAATTAAAAGGAAAAACATAAAATTAAGATTATAAATTTTGGAAAAATCATTGTGCATAAGAACAATATATTCTCTACAACTCCATAAGATTTTATAGCAAGATTATATCATCTAGATACTCAACGACTACAATGATGTAAACATATGCGTTGTATTTTCATGAAAAATAACATACCAATGTTAGGAAAATTCAAAAATCACATAGTTAAACACAATTTCTATAAATTAAAATTATATATTCTAAAATCCAACTTATTTTACCACATTTCATATTTTTACACCATTTTCAAATTCATTAGGTAAATACTCTAATTATCCATCGAAGTTAACATATTGTTGGTTTTCCAATTTTGTGTTCCCACTAATCTGTCATGAGATGTCATCATTAGCTTGCACTAACCCCTTAGTTACTTGGAAGGATTGTAACAAATCCTCAACAATAGAACAAAATCATTAGCATAAAGGATAAGAGTTATGGCTATATGAGTGAGAGCGTTGTTAACACAACAATATGCATCTTCCAAACACTCTTTTATCTTATCAATGTATATCCAAAAAAGGGTAGGGGATAAGGGACACCATTTCTTCAGTCTAATGTTGTATTTAATCTATTTTGACCAACCCTCAATGATCATAAAATTGGAAATAACATTCTTATACATCCTTATTATAGGAACCCTCAGCTCAAGAGGAACCATTACATCTTCCATCATCTTCCAAAAATTTGTCCTAGGAATGGTGTGAAAAGCTTTTCTAAAGCCAATAGAACAATAGAAATGATTAGTTTTATTATTAATATATTCTTTTATAATGATTATGAGGTTAGCCAAGTGGCTCAGAGTTGAATGATATCTCCTAAACCTAGCTTGTCATTTATCACTTTTATCATGGCTTTCTAGCCATAGGATAATCTTCTTGTCCAAAATAGTTATGTACATGTTGGTTAAAATGTGGATTATCATAACGGTCCTCTAATTAGAAGGAATAATCTTATCCCCACTTTTAAAGATAAACTCAATGAGGCTCTACATCCAAGGCTTAGGGAATCATTGTTCCCTATCAAATTGAAGGGTTTGTATATGTGAGGGATGGGGATAGGCCCTCTCATTTTATATTTTTTTAATCTTAGTAGCCTTCAATATCCTTAACTTTCCAGTTAGAGAACCACTTAACCTCAGACTAAACATCTTCTGAAAATAAGATATCCTTCTCTATATGGGCATTCCAAATGGCATCCATGGATTAGAGGATTTAGTAAGGTTTTTAGGTAGAAATTTTAGTTATTCAAAGGAATCAAAGTATTTTCTTTGGATTTACAAATTATAATTTCCCCCCAAAATAGGTGCAATGGCTACCCTTGCTATATTTATATCTACATTTTAGTTTTAAAATATGAAGTTAATAATATCATTACTCAATGTATCTTTGTGTGTGTGAAGAATATCAATCTATTGACAAAATATAAAAGGAAAAAAAATAATTTTTAGAACCTTTGAATAATAAATATTTTTCTTTTGTCTGCTCAATATGGAGTTGATATATTACATTTCAAAAATATTAATAACATAAAAATTATTTCAATGTCAATGATAAATAAAATATTTGAATGTCCATGGTGGACTTTGATTAAAATAAAATAAAAACTATTATGGTTAAAATATTTGAATGGTAGCTTGATCAAAATTTGTTGAAGTGTTTATATGTTTATGATTTGATCTCTCGAAGTAAGATACATAAAAAGTTATGGTTAAAATATTTGAATGGTGCCTTGATCAAAATTTGTTGAAATGTTTATATGTTTATGGTTTGATCTCTCGAAGTAAGATACATAAAAAGTTAAGACGCATAGTTATTGGTGGTTAAAATTCTTTGAAATGTTTATATGTTTATGATTTGATCTCTTTCGAAGTAAGATATATAAAAAAATTCAAGATACATAGTTATTGGTGGTTAAAACATTTAAATGATATCTTGCTCAATTTAAAGGTATGTACTTTCTTTTATGGTTAACATGACATTGAGAGATGCACATACACAAAGATAAACAATCATTCTTTCTTTTGTGCTTAACATGCGGTTGACAAATGCACACACACAAAGATAAACAATCATTGTAAACTTATTTTTAGTTTGAATTTACCTCTATGAATTTAACCATTGTCAATACATGATAGATGAGTTAAAGATAAATCAAAATTAATTACCATAGTTTTTCCAAAAAAATATTTTTTCTCAACTAGGCTAAGCTTACAACTATATAGATTAGCATTACTAATTATAAAACAAAAACATGTAACAAGATTTTTAATCATAAAGTTTCACTTTTACTTTATTATTTTATTATGGAGATATTTAAAGTGTACATATGTCGTGTAACAATATTATGGATCAATATCATGACTTTTGAATACCACAAGCCCAAAAAAACCATATTATATATATGTATGTATATTAAATATTTTTTTTAAATAAATCAGAAAGAAAAAATATATATTTCAATTTTATATTCTTAATTATTATTAAAAATATTGTGTAGATATTATTTTTTTATAATTAAATTAAAATTATAAATTTTCTATTAATTAAATTTTTAACTTAATTATTATAAAAATATAATATCATTAAATATAATATCGCAACTATATTGATCAAACAATCCCATAGATATTTATGAGAAATTTTTGGCCATAAATCACATCAAATTTTATCTGTGAAGGATCCTATCGACCATAAGGACATGAAAGGGGTTTATATTATTCCTTGTTCTTGTGGGACCCCCTATATTGGTGAGACTGGTCGCTCCATTAATCAAAGGATTAGTGAGCACGCAGCTGACCTCAAGCATAGGAGAACCAAGTCTTCCGCTTTAGCTGAGCATGCGGAGAGTACCAAACATCATGTATGTATCGAGGAGGTGAGTGTTATTGCTAAGGTTTCGCAATTCCATCACCGCAAATTTAGGGAAGCCCTTGAGATTGAGAAAAGACCGAACAATCTCAATAGAGAAGACGGATGGAAGATCAATAGTTGTTGGATCCCAGCCCTCTCTTCCTAGTCATTTTCTTCTCCCTCCCTCCTTTTTTAACTTGTTATCCCGTATCCTTCTCTCATGGGCCTTTAGTCTTTGATGAGATTTTGTATTAGTTATGGGTCCCGCCCTCGCCTCTTAGTTGCTCTTCAGGGTTATGTTATTTATTATAAGGGAATTTAGGTTATAAGTATACGTCTTTATTAATAAATTTATTAATATTATTATGATAACACTATTATATTGATAGTAACAATACAATTAATCCTTTCAACACTCTAATAATAATTCTATACCTTGAAATCAATCTATGATAATATGCTAGTTTAACCCTTAATTAAACTTTTAATTTAAAAAAAAAAAAAAATTATTCTTTCTAACTCCCTAAATTTTTTCTATAATATCTATCAATAACTACTAATTTAAAAATGATTTTATTTTATAATTTATTTATTTTAATATATAAAATAAGTCCTTTTATCTTTAATATATATATAAGTAACTATGTATATTCATTACTCTATTTCATAACTTTTTAACTAACTATTAATTTAAATTAATTAATTTATTTTATGATATATTTGTTTATAGTCCCTTTAACCTCGATTTTAATAAGAATATAACTAACTAACGATTTGATATTTATTTGAATTAACTTAATTATTAAAATAAAGGTCATGCCCTTAATCCTGTCCAACTCACTGTTCACTGGTCAAATTTCGCTGTCAGGCAATATAGCCGTTGCTTGGTCAAGAAATATAGCGGTTGGATGTTCTGCGCTATCTATTTAATATGCTAAGCTAGATTTGATTCTTCAACTTGTCGTGACGATAAACCACACTGATTGGTTCGAAACACAACGACAAATGAAATTTCATGTGATTTACGCCAAAAAATCTTTCATAAATTTGATATGGATCACATAAGCCTCACTTCAACAATCCATAAATAATTATTATTAGCATAAGATTCACCTTAATTTGTATTTTGTAATTTAAAAATATCTTAATATTAAAAGTTTTTGAAACTTATTTCGTTTAAAATTTAGTGAACGCTTTGATTCTAGAAAATCTATAATCTTATCAAAAATTTTATCATCGAATTGAGAAAAAATAAAAAATAAAACATTTAATTATTTTCTAATTATTAGGGTGCTCCATTTGAAAAGAATCAGAATCTTCAAATATATCAATCATTTTTTAAAAAGAAAAATTAAGAAAAACCTGCACCTCGGCTGCTTCAACTCCTTTACGTTCAAAAATATGAATTGACTATCATATAGTTGAAATGTAAAAGGAATAATAGATTTCACAACAGAAGGGTTTCAAAGGTGATGGGGACGTGTTAGCTGTTCGAAAATATCATTGCAATTGATGTTCAAATATGTAAGCTCACATTAAACTAAGTTCAGGCGTGTTCAGATTCAAAATCCAGTTGATATTTAGAACTCCCCCAACTTCATTACTTATCTTTAAATGCGAAAGAAATCCATTGCAAAGTCTGGATTCTTTTGGATTAGCTTTCTGAACTTTTCTACAATTTACATAGAAAATTTATCAACAATACAATCTCCTAGTGTAATCTTAAGCGTGAAAATCTAAATCTTTATTGAACGTTCCTATAATCTACAGAGTTCTTTCACTAACAAATTTTTTTATCAACCATACAATATATCTGTTTCTTAAAAATTAAAAATAAATGCAATATATCTCAACCCCAACAGTTGCATGTTTTTAAAATTCTCTTTCAACATTAATTTCTTCTTACAGACCAACATAAAACTAAATACGCGCTGCCACAGCAGGTCACAAACTACAAGACAGCCTGATTTCGTACAGCAATGGATTCTTTCAAAGTCCTGGATTCTAGCGAAAACACAGAATTGGATTCTTTCAGGGCCTTGGATTCAAGTTGTGGGGTGGGTAGGTCTTGTGGTGGGGATGGTTGCCATTGTGTGGTGGGGTCTTATCTAGTTTTTTTTCGAATTTATTAGTATGTTTGTTTGTAATCTGATTATCTATTTTGATTTTTTTAAATAATAGTTAGAAATAATTAATACCAGATTACATATTAGTATAGTAAATTATATTTGGGAAAAAGAAAAAAAACAATATTATTATCTATGTTGAAAAGATTTTTGGGGGAAAATTATATCATGATACATTTGTTTTGAGGATGAACCACACTGGTTGGTTCTAAACAGTCAACAAATGTATCATAATGTGATTCTGGCCAATTTTTTTTTCTTTTTCAAAATAACATAAAATAAATATTATTAGTAAAAATAAACCACATTAAGAATAACCTAAAATAAATATTATTAATGAAAATAAACCACAATTTAAAAAAAGAGTGGGAGTACATGGCTACAAATAAGACCCAAGGAAGCCTACGTACAGAACTACAACAGAAACAGAGGCCGTTAAGACGACGTGCAACGAAAACAGCAGGCCCATTGGATGAGATTATCTGTTAATTTCTTCCGACTGTTACTACAGTACTGTGGCTCTAAATCAGGCGAGTATTGTCCGCCTCTCAGCGCGTCAAATTCGATGGCCTTTCTCTTCTTGTTATTGTCCATTAATCTAATTCGTTGCATTCTTTTCCTGGGATCCACACGCCCTCTCACCGTTACCTTTTTCTACGTTACGTCCACCACATAGTCCAGCAAATCTGCCCATAATCACGCCAGAGCCACATTCAGAAAATGGAAAGACAAAATGAGCAGACACAGTTATGAAGACTTAGTTTTAAATGTGAGTTGTCAGTTTATTGGTTTACTGGAAAATAGAGTCAAAATTTGAAGGTTTTATAAGTTATAGTTGTTTAACTTCAAAATTTTAGGTGTTTTAGAAGTTTTTGATGGTACTGAATTTATTTCCACGATCAAAAACAAGATTCAAATTTAACTTTTATAAGAATTTTTTATTTTTTTAACTGGATTTAGGTGACTTTTATCCATAAGACAATTCATCCGCCACGATAGACTCCTTTTATAAATATTACATATAAAATTTTGACATATTTTTGATATTCCAAGATTTTATGAGCATTGCATATAGAATCTTAATATATTTTTAACAAAAACATATACATGAGAGAATTTCTCACACCTAGCATTTAAACATATACATGAAAGAATCTCTCACAACTAATATTTGAGACGAATCTATATAACCACTAATATTTAAGACGAATCTATATAATAGATAAACTCTGGACAATTAATTTACTACTTTGACGAATCTGTATAATAGATAGACCTTGACAATCAATTTACTGCTTTCATTGTTTCACTGACAGAATTAATGATGTGCGTGTGATAAACAATTAACGTACCGTCCATTTTGGAGAGAACTTTGGAGACTCTGTCGCGGCACTCTAGGCAGCGCATATTAGCGTTGAGGACAATCACCTGGACCTGTAATGTAACCAATAACCTGAGCTGAACTTCATATATAGTATTAGAGGCATACAAAAGATAATTGGCAATTTGCAAAAAAGATGCTAATTGCAGAAATGGACTTACTCTTGGTATTGCTAAGGCTTCTGCGGTGCGCAGCAGCTGTGGGGTACTTGGAGCCATTTGTGAGCGTTGACGAGTGAAGAACATGGTTATTCATTCAGCTGGAAAGACGAGGTCCTATTCTGCCACTGTTATTGAATTTATATGAGTTGACAATGAAGATGACGATAGGATCTGGGTGGTTGGCAGGCACGTTGGGATTTAAGAATCGAAGAGGATGAGCAAAAATTAAGTGCTCTGGAAAAGCACTGAGTAAATTAATGACTGTACAGCTTTATTTTTGGAAATACTTAACGCATTTAGTAATTCTGTGGAAATTCTTTATTAGGAATCATGTGGAAAGTAATATTTTAGTTCATTGCAAATTCAAAAACAATTTAGACTATTCAGATTTAAAGAGTAAAACGAAGCCCAACTTTATATTTTGGAAAAAATAGTCTCACAGAATTAATTCCACTTAATAGGTCACTTCAAAAGTCTTCCATCTTTTCCACGAATTGAATAAAACAGCTATCGTTTCAATAATATTTCCCACAGAAATTTTTAAAAACACTTTCAATCGCCAAAGAGAGTGAGAAGTATTAATGTAGCTGCTAAAGATTCCTGACGCAAAGCGACAATGCCATTGCACTGAATGGATAACTATGTACAATCTGCTATCTTTAATTTAGGGTTTTCAGAATTGCTTTTTGACGCACTCACAAGTTTGTCAGCTGGCAGGTCCGCACGCGGCTTTGTCACTGCTCTTGCCCAGGAACCCAGTGGATGTGGTCTGATAGTCTGGAGGTTGGTTTCTATAAGTCATAGGGTTCTGAATCCGCGCCAGAGAGGACCATTGCGTTGAGTGGGATGTTCTCAGTTAAATGTTAGCTTTTCCAGCTGATCCTCACTGAGTTTCAACAAATAATATAGAATATGTATGCCGCGGAGGCATCAAGGCTAGCCGGCCGTTGGGCATATGTTGCCATGATCTTGTTCATGCAAAGTCCATAACGAGATCATTCTTTGGTTGTTGAAACCGTAAAATCCTCGGTAAATTCATTTACGCATACTTATTTTGGAGTTGGTTTGGTTTGTTTTGTTTTGTTTCCTCATCCCCCTCGGTTTTTTTCAAACTGGTTGAGTTCCTTGGTTTTTTCAAACTGGTTGACTTTAGGTTTTAAGCGTTGAATGGAAGAATAATATGTTTATTTATAAGAATTGTCATTAAGATTGTAATATTGTCAGTTTGATTGTGCCAAGCTCAATTAAATTTGAGAGAGTAATTTTATTCTAACATATGGTTTTTATTCTCAATTCTCTTCATGAAATTTAAATTGAGATATTATAAAATATATATTTTTAATAATGTTTAGAATATTTTCATCTCCACTCTTATATAAAAAGTTCACATTATAAGTATTGTGATTAATGAATAGCTCATTATTTTTAATATTTAGATCTTGCCTTTAATGAAAAAAAGCTCTTAAAATTTATCTCATTTATGATCATGTATCAAATTTAATGGGAAGTGGAGTCTACAACACGTTGTGATATAATTATGTTGGAAGATAGATACAGTGTGACATGAGCGATGGAAACACGCCCTGTACGGCTTGAGAGGACTCTGCATCACAAATAAGAGCATGCTCCACAATGTGGTTGGTTCAAAAACACTCAACAACACCAATCAACGTAAAATCCATCCATAGCCTTACATAATCATTGAACTGTTTGTTGGTAATTAAGATCTTGATAATGTAAAAATTACATGGTAAAAGCTTCACACCGTGTCAAGGAAATTGACAATGCATTAATATACATTAAACAAAGAAATAAAATTATATTCAGAGTTACAATCTTTACATCCCATCTCTTGTGCTCTATCTAACGTAGCATCACTACATGCTTTATAAGCATTACTACAAAGAAAATTTTGATTTTTACAATATAATTTTCCTTTAATTGTTGTGACATATTTTAACAATTTCTACATTGAAAAAAAAATTATTTGATATTTTTCTAAAGTTTTTTTATCACCTTTTCTATAAGACAGGAGAAGTTAAATACTACTACAACTTCTCTACTATTACTAGTTTTGTAAACATGTCTACACAATTTTTTTGAGTAGAGAATTTTTTAAGATCTAGTTGACCTCCATCAATAAGTTGCCTTGAAAAGTGATACTTAATATTAGTATGCTTAGTATTACTATGATAATCCTAATTGGTAGCCAAATGGATAACACTTTGACTATCACATGATATAGTTACTCACTCAAAAGCCCTTTCAACCCAGTTGCCTCCTTGCATGCAAGAGAATGATATATTCTACTTCAATAGTGGATAAAGCAAATTTCATTGAAGCCTTGACATCCAGCCAATAGTCCTGCTACAAGAGTAAAGACATAACTTGAAGTTGATCTCCTCTTATCCAAATTACTTGCAAAATATAAATCAACGTAACCACAAGAAAAATCACTACAACTTTTAAAGGTTTTGCAATAATCACTTATGCCTCTAAGACACCAAAATACACATTTCATTGCTTTTCATTGCTCTCTTCCTAGATATGTTATGCATCCACTGACAACACCAGATGCATGTGAAAATATCTAGTATAGTACATATCATTACATACATTAAACTTTCCACTACATTAGCATATGGTACACGAGGCATATATAATCATTTTATTCCTCGCTACTAGGATATAAACTTGAAGGAACCTTAAAATGATAAGATAAATGAATATTTGTAGGTTTCACATTATCCATACAACATAGGTATTTTCTCCACATATATATGTTGTGATATCTTGAGCTTACTATATTTCTTCTTTCGATATATTTATATTCCCAATATTTGTTTTTGTTTCTCCTAGACCCTTCATATAAAAGTCCTAGCCACTACAAACATAGTGAAATGGATTATCAAACAAGAGAATTTAGCTAGCTAGAGGATATCTATTGAAAGATGGAGCATAACAGTGCTAGGTCATCAAGGCCCAAGAATGGAGGATTGGAGCCCATAGCCATGGTTTGCACGCAGTGCATCAAGGAAGCTAAGGCATCAGGTGGATGGTAGGTTCTGGTTCATAGTTTTTGGCGTTCTAAAGATCCCTTTTGGTGGGAGCATATCGTTTGTTGGATCGCAGGCTCCCTGGTATTTGTGAATACAGGAGAAAACAAGTCAAAGGAGGTCTCTGCATACAGGGCAGCAAGACCATCATCGCCTGGCTAGCTTGGAGGCTTGTTTCGAATGCAGCTCTCCGTTATTTGTGCACCCTGAATGGTGTGGCTACTATGGGGCATGGGGAAGGACATTCGGGGAGAGCTGTTGGGATTTTGTGTTGTGGGTTGTGCCTTTGGCCTCTTCAGGTTTTGGGCCTGGGTTTCTTGCAGCTACCTATTTCCCACTGTTCTCTGCTCAATGGCACTGGACAAAAAGGTGTGCCCTTTTCATCGGCTGGGTCATGGTTTTCTCATTGCGGTGGTAGGGACGATGAAGTGGGATTTCCAGACTCTGTGCTTGGTGTGTCAGGGGGTGGGGTTTTAACCGATCTCAGTGCAATGCTCTTGACATTTGTGTGTTTATCCCTTGTGCCTTTCCCCCTTTTGGTATGTCAATTTTTATTCTTTGGCCTGTCATTGCCCTGATGGTTTCGACATCAACACCGAGGTTTGTCTATGGAGGCCCTGTTCCCTTCCTTGGTCTAGCGACGCTGACCCCCGCCCTCTGGGCTATTTGGACTCCCCTCTGCTTTGAGGACTAATATAAACGAAGGGGTCTTCGGCTCCCAGAACAACGTTAGTCCTATGCACTTCCAAGTCTTCCTTAAAACCGTTGTTGGGTCATCAGTGATAATCTGGGTAAAAAGCACAGACCACGTCAATCATCTAAAACAAAACATCGAGGAACTATTTGGGTACCTGACCCAAATGCAAAATTTGATATTTGAAGGTAGAGCAATGTAGGATGGGTCCTTAAAGGAGTACCACATTCTTAAAGCTTATCCCATCATTCTCAATCCAAGACTGCGTGGTGGGGTTGCAACAACCAGTAAATCAAAATTGCATGGAGGTGGATATGGGAACAACAAATCAAAAAACACAGAGGAAAAACAGAAACAAAAGTAGGGGGGAGAATCTTTCAAAAACATTCTAGAGGGGAAAATAGCAAAAACAGAAAAAAACAAAATCGTGAGGTTCTACCCCCAACCCATACATAGTGGATCAGATGAGTACCATTCCTGAACTTGAAATTGATAACACCAGAACAGACGTAAACTGTTTAATGTTCGAATCAAAAGCCATCATTTTTCACTTTAACTGTTTTTGGCCAAAACTGATAGATCTTTTCCATTGGATCTTAACCAACTAGTCCATGGATTATGAAATTCATCTATGCTCAAAAGGGTTCTTCATAGTAAAATTCCCTTCTTCGGAGGCTAGGGACAGCATTATACAGGAGGGTCCATGGTTCTGGGGATCGACAAGCCTGTTCATCACTCCTTGGTTCCCAGATTTTGATGCAAACACCATGGTTGTCTCAAGAATGCTTGTTTGGGTTCGCCTGCACAACCTTCCTCTTCATTTCTGGGATGAATGTGTTCTTACTGGCATGGGGAACATTATTAGGTCATATATTAAGACATATACACAAAGAATGGAGAAGAGGATCTACACATATGTGTGGTTATGTGTGGATGCAGATCTCAGTAAAGGACTACTAGACAGTATCCATCTGATCCATAATCAGAGGAACTGGACTTAGATTCTAGACTATGAGAACACAACTTTTAGGTGCACAATTTGCAAGAACACATGACACCTTAGGAACATGTGTCCAGATGCTAAGAAATACTTCAATAGAAAGAAGAGAATTGGTAAACAGCCTAAAGGCTGGAATTTCCCTCCACCAAAGCAGGAAGAGGAGGAGGACGAGGCAGATGAGGAACCCATTACTTTTGGGAACACCCAGACAACACAGGCAACAAAAACCCAGGGGGAACATACAAAAGAACCCATGGAACCTCAGAATAACCAGGTACAAACAACAGAGATGCCAGAAACAATGGAACCTAGTGGGTACAAGTGTACTCATTCATTAGACAATTCAGATTCAGACAAAGACAATACTAGACGTGATGACATTCAGCTCGCACTTGTCACTATTTCGCCGTCTCAAGGGGGTTGGCACAAGGTTGAGAAGAAAATAGGGAGGAAAACTTAGTTTTTCGCCCATTGTATATTAGTTCATTTTCCTTTGTATGTTTATGCTTATCATCAACCAATGGCCTGGTGATGCTTGGTTATCAGCAAATGTAACATGTAATTTTATTTTCATTAATAAAATTATGCCTTTTTCCTTGCAAAAAAGAAAAAAAGTCCTAGCCAATAGAGCTTCTAACCTATGGATCATGTCCATGCTTTTGCTTGCAATAAGCATAACATCAACATATATCACCAAGATATTAAATATACTATTCAATATTTTGAAGTGAACGCAATGGTCATACTCACTTCAAGCATAATTATGGATCATCATGAAGTAACCAAACTTCTTCTACCATTTCCTAGGAGTCTTCTTCAAACCATACAATGAGTTCCTAAGCTTACAACAAACCTTATTTTACGATGTTGAAAAATCCTTTTAGGTTTTCCATGTATATTTCCTCATCAAAATATCCATATAAATTTTTTATTTTAACATCTAACTATTCTAGCTCAAGATCAAGTATAAAAATTAGTGTTAATACAATATGAAGAGAAATGAGCTTAACAATTGCTAAAGATCTCATTGAAATAAATATTTTCCACTTGAGAATATTCCATTGCTATTGGTCTAGCTTTATATGTTTCAAGTTTACTCGTAACACCCTTCTCTAATTTGTAGACCCACTTACACTTAAAATCTTTTCTATCTTTTGGAAGTTCTATGAGGTCTGATGTTTTTTCTTTTCTCCAAAGCATCCATCTATTCTTTCATTGTAATATTCCATTTAGCAGTATCAATATTATATATTGCTTCCTAATAACAAGAGGGTTCCACATCACCAGTAATAAAAGAAATAGATGAAACAAAATTGGTCAGGGAAAATTTTAGGCGATAATATTCGCAGGTGGGCTAATTTTGCATTTTTTTTTTTAAGATTCATTAATTTCCATTTTTCTATAAAAATTATTCACCAAAATTTTATAGTATAAAATTGATTTACCATTAAAATTGTCAAAAATTTATATAAAGACTGTATAAGAGTATTATAAATTTGAATATTTTTACAAAAATATGGCCAAATATTTTAAATATTGCATATTGTGGACTAGTCAGAATTACCAAGGCTTTTAAACAAAAAAAAAAAAAATCATCCTTAAAATTTTCCTTGAAATTGGTATACATCTTAGGAGGGTTTTTGTCAAACGTAGATCTTCTCAATGTTGGTTGTGAAATTTCCAAAATATCTTCAACATCCTCAAATTATTTATCATTATAATCTTCATCCTTCTTCATAGTTTCTATAGATGGTTAAGTCTCCAACTAAATTTGTGGATTATGTGGTTCTTGTTCTAGTTTGAAATCAACTTTTACGATATCTTAATTTAATAAAGGGGCTTCAACAAATACTACATCTCTGCAAATTATTATTATGAGGGAGGTAGGATGTGACAATCTATATCCCTTAACTATATCCTCATAACTAACAAAGACATATTTCTTCAAATTGGGGTACATCTTAGAACATTGATTTTTAGGAGTAACAGCATAAGTTTAACAACCAATATTTTCAAATGTGAATAATCACAAGGATGACCTATCCATACCTTTTCAAGGATTTTAAAATTTATTGAAACTAATAGTAATAATTTATTAGATAGAAAGTAGTATTGATGGATTCAACCCATAACTTTTGTTATAAATTGGCATTGTTAAGCATGCTCCTTTATCTTTCTAGAAGAGTCTTGTTCATTTTTTATGCGACATCATTTTGCTAGGGAATGTATATAGTGGATTTATGTCTTTCAATCACATCTTCTTTGCAATATTTTTCAAATTCTCAAGATGTGAACTTTCCACCATTTTTTATTCTCAAACATTTGATTAACTTGTCAGTTCTCTTTTCTACCTTAACTCTAAATTCTTTATGTATATAAAAAAAATCATCTTTCATTTTTAAGACATAGACCCACACATTTATGGAGAAATCATCTATAGATGTAACAAAATA
Source organism: Pinus tabuliformis (assembly GCA_031772625.1). Taxonomy (NCBI): domain Eukaryota; kingdom Viridiplantae; phylum Streptophyta; class Pinopsida; order Pinales; family Pinaceae; genus Pinus; species Pinus tabuliformis. Next base: position 575,311,041 of record CM062819.1, read on the forward strand.
TGATGGTCCTCTAAAAGAAACTATAAGGTATTTCACCCAAACATCGAAACATATATAATCTAGAGCACCCTAATAACATGAATTCCTTCTTTAAACTTTTGTCTACATTAGATTCCAAAAGTACAATGTTGGCAGAAATTCAATTTCAATGATTTTAAATGTGGAAGTAATTTGTAGTTTATGAGTACCCGTATCTCTTTCTCTCTCATATGACCCATTCATTACCTCCTCTTTAGTTCAAGAACATGTCTTACCTTTGTCAATATCCTTGTAATACCATCAAATATTTTAATAGTAATGCTTCCAACCCCAAAAATTTTACAAGAAAAATATTTCCCATTAGAAAAATACCACCATCAACACCTTGATAAAAAAAATCAACTTCTACGTGGACACATGTGATGCAAAGCACCAAAATCTAATAACAATTCTTCATAGTATTGCGGGACATTTTAAACAGATAAAACTTTATCAATCATACCTTTTGCTTCCTTTTTAGAGTCTTCTTTGGATTCCTACTTCTTAAAATGATATTTCTTAAGATGCCTTGATTTATTATACTACTGAAATTTGATGTTATCATTCTTCCTTTTGAATTTGATCTTGATGGAGTTCTCAAATTCTCCCCTTTTTCTATGGATTGACACCTAGCTAGTATTGCTTCCATTGTGGAGCTTATTATACTATATTTCCTCTCCACCTCTTCAGACAACAACGCTCCCACAGTATAATCATAGTCAAAAGTATCAATTGTATTAAATTTAATTATGGAAGTGACTAAGTGGTCCCAAGTTTCAAGCTAAAGTGTCGTAACTAAATTATATGGTAAAAGATTATATAATGGTTTCAATTATTTTATTTTAAAATTATGACTGATAATGTTTAAAGGGATTAGATCTAATGGTGGAGAGTGAGGAGTTTTTCACTATTCTATAAAGTTGAGTTCTTACAAGGCGTAGCCTGGAGCTATGGGAAACTTTGAGGTAATGGTTGAAAGTGTGGATGAATCTAGAGAGATTATATTAAATGTTCTCCTCACTTATGCACAAATAAGTGGATCAAAGCTCACCTCCATGTTCCGCTTTAAAAAAAACAAAAAACAAAAAACTAGATGGGATGAACAAGCAAGAGTGCACTTGCTTAGAGAGCCCAACGTTGCCAACAAGAGTACCATGTGGCAACTATGGGAAGGAATGTGTCATTATGAGACAATATGCGACTAACACACCTTACATGGAAACAAGTTAATGAAATGGTCTTCAAGGAAAAGTTAAAGGAAACAACTCACAATCATCCATATCATCCAACAAGGCCAACACATTTGTTAAATTATTAGAGCCTGAAAAGGTAAGGACCTAGCTAGAGATAATTGCATAAACTTGCAAGAATTGAGAAAAATCGGAAGGGAGAATGATTTTGTATATTCAAAAGTGATGAAAAATCAATACATAAAGCAGTTGAGTTAAGCTTAACTACACATAAACACTAAAGCTAACTAAATCCAAAGGTACTTTATGCTTTGTTAATGTGCATGTGCACCACATGCAAGTAGTAAAGCTAACTAAAGCTAAGTGTACATTATGTTGTGTTAATGTGCATGTACAACTATACCCCCACTTCAACATAACTTAGGTTAGTATGATGCAAGATGGATGAGTCTCGACAATAAGACCATTTTAGGTACCCATGTATAATGCATGAAAGAGGAAAGAGGGAAAACCCAGTGGGAACAAAACCCCCCATCAAAATACAATGCATAACTAAAAGGAAAGATAATTGTTAGCAAATTGTGTCCTTCACCCTGAGACGGTACCACAGAAAGTGAAACATCTGCTTAGTGAAAGTCTTGGTCAAGATGTCAACAATCTACTTAGAACTGGGACAATATTGTAGGTCGAGGATCCCATCATGAATCAATCCTCTATTACAATGCATGTTAATCTCCATATCTTTGGTCTATTGTCATTGCACTATATCTCTACAAAACACTAGTGTACTATGATTGTCACACAATATGACAATTGAATGATGTAAAATGATACCAATCTTGGAAAAGAAATGTTGCAACCAAATGGCTTAAATAGTGACATTGACTACTCCTTTGTACTCAACCTTTGTTTATAATAAAGTAATGGAAACCTACTTCTTGCTTGACCAAGAAATGGGGCTGGATCCCCAACTAAGTACATAGTTGGAGGTGGACTCCTTCTTTGCAAATGGATCTGGAGGAACTAGCTTCCTTTTTGGAAGTAGAGGTATCAACTATGATGTTTGGATCAAGGAATGATTATCCTTAAACATGGTTGCATGCCAATATGAATTACCTGCAACTCCAGCATGTGTTTGACAATTAGATGCATGTATTAAATATGCATGCATGTGCATACATGTCTCTAGGGATGCATTCATGTGCATGCATGGCTTTAGGGATGATTCTGTGGATGAATGCATGTGCATGCATGGATCTGTGACTTAGAATGCATGTGGAATATCATCAAATTTAGACCTCATCAGATCTACATCATCAACACCATCAATAGTAGAGGAATCAAATTCCTCTTCTATGTTTTTGAAATAAGTGTTTCCATTTGTAACATAGTCTTCATCACTAGTGGAGGAAGATATTTCCTCATGTGTGACATCTTCATTACTGGACAAGATAAAATTCTCACCTACAACAACAAAAGAAGTAGAGTCTTCAGGTGCATCATTATCTCGAGGATATTTTTCCATGTTGTTAAATATGTCTTCACCAGCTTCATTACTACTATGATAAATCAATCTCTATGTTTCCAATTGGTGTTCTTCTAGATCATCTTCATCACCACATAATCCTTTTGATGTAGTTTAGATTTCATATGGTGATTTTACATATATGATTTAATAAAGAATATCACAAGACACAAATAGACATAACCTTTAATAAGTCATGCCATATATTTTAAAGCCAATCGAACTTCTCATCCTTTTAAATTGGCTTTGTCTCAATTCCCATGATTTTCTAGTACAAGCCTTTGCTCCTAATATGAAGCAAAATCATCAGCTTCCATTCATATTAATTATATGGACCAAGGATGAGAAAAGCTGGAAATTCCTTTCTTTCACCAATTCAATTCTCTAACAATTTTCAACACTTTCAATTTGAGGAAAGTTATGGCACTTTCATTCTCCCAACATTTTCCAATTCTTTGATCCTCAAACCTACAAAAAATTGTTCATGCACTTTCTCCAAGCCCCTTGCTGCTCTGATACCATGTTAAATTATTAGAGCTTGCACATGTAAGGACCTAGTTGGAGAATAATTGCATAAACTTGCAAGAATTGAAAAAAATGGAAGAGAGAATAAATTTTGTATATTCAATAGTGATGAAAGAATCAATACATAAAACAACTAAGTTAAGCTTAACTTCATGCAAGAACTAAAGAAAACTAAAGCTAAATAAGGCTCTGTGTGATTTCTTCTATGTCAATGTGCATGTAAACCACATGCAAGCACTAAAGCTAACTAAAGAACAATGATACCTTTATGCTATGTTAATGTGCATGTACACCAACATCTCTAGTTCCTCTCTACAGCCATGATCATGATATGTGTGAATGATTTCATAGTATGGATGCTTGTTAGCACCTTATGTCTTCATGCAATGGTAAAGAGGGTGAATTTGGATGGAAATTTAATTTGGAAGTGTTATTTTATGTCTCCTTAGGCCTCTAGTTATTGATATCGCTCAAAATTCTTCAATTCTCTCCTCTTTCTGGCCTTATCATTCCATTACATTTCATTTTCCTAACTCCATTTAATCCTGCTATGTTTTTCATTGGTTTGACTCCCTATCTACAAACTAATTGCAAATAATTTTTTGAGATTTAATTCTCCTTTGGTTCACTCTATAATTCCTCCATGGGGGCTTCACTCAATGAACCTATGACATATCATGTGCATTCATGGAATATTAAACAATACCCTTAATTTGAATACATATTGGAAAATACCTCTAAAAATCACATTAATTAACCCCCTGCCAATACGAACTCAATACACCTTCTCAATTTAGAAAACCCCTACTTTCACTAGATATTGTAGGTATCCATTTTTTTATTAACATTTATTTATACTCCTTTATATTTTTTCATTAACTTTCAGCTCCATTTTTTATAGTTGACAATATAAAAACCCTTTGTCCCCTCTATACCCCAAATATATTATGTCATTTTTTCATCAGTATATATCCCCCAATATGAATGCACGTGGTATGGTATCACTCCCCTAGTGAATCCCCTATGAATTCCTCTAGAATGAGTTTCCTACTTAGGCTATAAAGGTCATTTTGGCTCGATCATAATTTTGGGAACTCACAATGGTTTTGATGGCACTAAAGAAAGATCATAAGCAAGGGAATCAACATGCGTGAATAGGGAACAAGTCCCCCAATACATATGGAATGGAATTGACTCTGTTTAAGAGGAAATTAGGGGAGAAAAGGGAGTTATGGATGATTTTTATTTTGACTCTAAATTGGGAGACTAGGTACTAGATAGGGAACTTGTACACCAGAGATACAAAATATTGAAGACCGTTGATCTCTACTAGCACATAAGGACCTTGGTTGGAAGGATCATTCTAAAAAGGGATGGATCCAAGAAAGATATTCTTCTACAACTTGATCAAGTTCAACTTCAACTCAAAGATATCAGTGCTAGGTTACTAGATTCAACTAATCTAGGTTCCAATTATCAGTATGGCAAGTCCTATTCTCAACATTCTAACATTGGAGATTATTTGCCTGATCCAACTTTATGAACATAATGAAATGAAATATAGATTTATAACTAAAACACAAAGATATAATAAAAGATGACTTCTAATAAATAGAAAGTGTTGAAACAGTAAAAATGTCAAATGAAAAAACACGCTTGAATGGTGGTGGCTACACACATTCTCTATAGTGAATTACAATGAAGTCGTACAACCCTTTTTAACATAAAGAAACAATAAGGAAACCCTAAACATATCAAAACCTAACCCTAGGACATGAAGTGTTGAAAGGTTTGTGGGTCAAGATGGGGTTAGTTTGTGCATCAACTTCCTTGGGCATAACTTTTGCATATGATATTTGTATATTTTTTTTGATAGCCCGTTAGAAAGGTATAACTGAGAAGTACACAATTTGACTAGGCCTAGGCTAGGGCTTGACGTTATCACCTAGGCCTTACCGCATTAAAAATATGTCATCTAGGGCCTAAAAAAAGCCTTAGAAGTTTAGGACTTGAAAAAACTATAGAAAAAATGTTAAGATGGAGAGTTGTGCTTTGAGCTAGTGGAATAGGTGGGTAGCCATTAGTATCCACTTGGATTAGTCATCCCCCCTTACAAAAAATTCTCTCCATTGTGTTGAGTTCCCACATCATAATGGGAAACATCTATTGAACTTGGTCCTGGGCAGGCCTCTTGCCTTGCTACATTAGCTGCTTTGCTTTGACATCTTGATAAAGTTGGATCCTCTATTGGCAAGTGCCCTTAACCTATGTGTCCGCTATATGGATCCTATATTGGTTTTTCCTTGTGGTCCCTCAATTTTCCTTTTTCTTCCTCTTGTTCTAAGTGGAGATTCTCCTTTTCCTTCTTCTTCCTATAGGTTATGTACCCTTGTTCTCGAGGAATCATCAACTATAGTATCCATTCAGGCTGACAGGAAAACTAGCTCTCATATCACTATAATATCCTCGGATAATTTACAATTAAATATCGAAAAATTATTTTCATACAAATAATTTCAATAATTAGTAATCCAAAGGCATCAAAATTTGCACACTTTCACACGAACAAATTACTTGTAATTTAAAAAAGACTTGTGATTGTAAACCCAAAAAAATGCTACAACTCGAATAATATTTTATTGATGAGAATTCTTAGGAGAAAATTACATTATTTTTTAGGATAACACCTAGTGAATGAACCCTCAAATTGTTGGCCATGGAACTACTAGGTAATGTGAACCTTCATTGGATAATAAATCCTATTTCCATTAGCAATTCATCCCCCCTTACTGACGCCAAATGATTCCTCAACAATTTGACACAACTCTGCAAATTCGAGTATAAACTTGGAGGATTTGGTCATAGCTTTGTAAGATGACAATATGGCCACCAAATCAACCTTCCCATAAGCACCACAATTGTTGCATAAATTGGTCAAGCGCTCATCAAAAATTTGACAAATAATAGATTGGCCCCATAGATTTGTCTCAACGATTTTACTTCAGATAGTTTTCAGATAGTTTGCCCCTTTCCTTAGAACAATTATGCCCCATGGTATAATAAACCTCAACCTCTAGTTTATTTGTTATCTCTATGTCAATGTGAACTCAAACAAATGGCTCATATCAATTACCATGCGTCATATGAATTAGTAGCTTAAGCTATAGGACAACTCGCACCGTCAAAACAATGGTTTGATTTGCACAGTCAGAAATGTACCTCCAAATCCCACTTATGCACATTAATGAATCAACCTCTTTAAACCATTGCTAACTTGACCCAAGGTTCTATATCCACTGCCAATTTTTTCTAGATAATTCACATGGGTTCCTCATCTTCAAAAGGAGGATATATTATTCCCTTCCTCTTTGGAAACCTCGATCCTAAACCAAAATAATTCAACCTCTACTCACGCCCCTTGAATGCATAGAGATTTCGGCCACTCAATAGAGCTATTTGACCCATTTAATTTGATGATTCGATCCTTGACAATTGACATGTGAAATAGCAGTTTGACCCATGCAACTTTAGTCAGATTTAGCCCCTATAAAACTTGATATTTTCCGCCTCCTCTTATGGGTAGGGAATCAACCATATGGAATCCACAATAGATTTTCCATGGGGGATTCACTCAATGAACCTCTGACATATCACATGTGTTCGTGGTATATTAAACAATACCCTTATTTGACTACATATTGGAAAGTCCCTCTAAAATCACATTATTTAACCCCTTGCCAATATGAACCCAATACAACTTCCCAATTTAAAAAACCCCTTCTTTCACTAGATATTGTCAGTATCCATTTTTTCATTAATTTTAAGCTCCATTTTTTATATTTGTCAATATAAAAATCCTTTACCCCCTATATATCCCCCAATATATTATGTCATCTTTTATATATCCCCCCCCTATATATCCCCCAATATATTATGTCATTTTATACTCAATATCTATCCCCCAATATGAACCCCTGTGGTATGATATTCTCCCCAGTGAAGCCCCCATAAGATTTTCAATGAATGTAGAACTCAACCTCCCTCCAACTAATTTTATCTTTTGGGCACACTAAAATTTTGGTCCCCTCTTTATGTTGTCAGATCAAATTCTATGGAATCAAATTGCAAAACACAATAATTGGATAGGGTGGCTTTGAAACCACAAAAACCAATGCCACTAGGTAGGGTGTATATCTCAACACCGAAATTGAGAACCAACAAGGGTTTCTACCTCTCTGAACAAGCTACTTGAGCTCCTTAATCAATTCACCAATAATTCTTCGCATGCCTTCCCATGAGTCTCCTTCTCCCTTTAATAATATTTTCTTACTCCGAAAACCATAAATGGTAAACAAAAACGATTAGTCACTTTACTTTTCCTAAAGTGATTTTTACTACTTTTGTTTAATTATTATTTAATTTATTCTAATAACTTTTTTATTTTTTTGTCAATAACCCAGCAGATCGAATTAGGTTATGACTCCAATCCTCATGCTTGTAGAGACTAAAAATAGAAATTACACACAAACCCTCGTCACATTTCTTTTTTCCCATTCCACATAAATTGTGGCTCTTTTCTCATTCCACATAATTTTCATATAAAAGATATTAGACAAAAACCTTCCTCACATTGCCATTTTCCCATCCCACATAGGCTTACATTCATATAAAGCTAAATTACATACACATATATATAAACCAACTCTGAGATTGGAATTATCATTTAACAATTTAAATAAAACAATTAAAAAATATTAAATTAACGAAATATTTTTGAAAGAATAAATTATTTTATTACACAGAACCCCTCACATTGCCATTTTCCCATTCCACATAGGCTTACATTGATATAAAGCTAAATTGCATATACATATATATATAAACCGGATTGGAATTATTGTTTAACAATTAAATAAAATAATTAAATTAACGAACTATTTTTCAAAGCAAAGCATATACGAGGCTGGTAAAAAAGGTGGTGGAAGATGGGGTGGCAAAAAACATCGTGCCATCAAAATTACTACACTAGCACCAATTCTATCCTTCAGCCATGACGTTCTGCTCGACAGAGTAACTAGCCTCCAGAAGAGGGCTCTGGTGGGTAAGTGGTACTTCGTTGAGATTGAAGAAGCTAAGATGAGGCATTTGATTGCATCTAAATGGAAATCTCTGTTGGGATATGTTCCCATGGTGGTAAGATTAATGGGAGGCTGGTACAGCTTCCACTTCCTAAGCGAGGAGGATCTTCAGAAAATTTTAGCACTGCCATGGGTTAAGGGTTGCAATTTCCTGGCTATGTACTCCTAGTATGTGGGCTTCAATCCACTGAAGCAAAAGCCAAAAAACAAACTTATTTGGGTTAAATTACCAGGACTTCCCTTAGAATTCTAGATGAAGGAGGTGTTTACAGATATTGGCAACGCCATAGGTAAATTCATTTATGTTGACCCACGATGTTTGGGGGCTAGGGACAAAAGGATTGCATGGGTCCTAATTGAAAAGGACTTCGGAGAGGCTTTCCTAGACCATATTGATTTAAGATGGGAGGACATTAATCTCAGACAACATCTGGACTTCTGGGGCATACCCTTTAGATGCCTCAATTTCCATCAAACAGGCCATCTAATAGAAAATTGTATCAAAAGGAAGAGGTGGGTGGCGGCCTTCACTGGAGCGTAAACGGACACATCACCGTTACCAGAAGGAGAACAAGTCTGATTGCTTCTCCCCATGTCACAGCCTAGCTATGGAACCAGGTGGTAATTCCATAGGCCCAGGTAACTCTATTCACACAAACCTGTTTTTTCCGAGTCATCACCCCATTTTGTAAATAATGCCTCTTTCCCTATTCATGTTCACACCTCCCCCATGATGTCGGAACACTCCGGTTCTCATATAGTTGTCGACTCACCCCGTCAGGAACAATATCAGTTCCTTACCACCCCTGCTCCGCCCCCATTTTCAGTACTGTCACAAAATACTCAATTTGACATTCCATCTACCTCATATGCCACGTATACACAAGCACGAAATCTTCCATCACTGGCCACCCAACCTAATTCTCCCCTAGCCAGGCCTACCTCACAAAAGTCTCTGGTTTCATCACCTAAAAATTCCGTTGATAGCGACCTGGATTTCTTACTACAAAGGAAGACCCTCGACCTTCACTCTCTCACCATCCATAAACCACATGGTTCTGGGTCCCCTGTAATTAGCCCATCCTCTGCTGGGAATATAACTGTTAGGCACACACATAACAAAGGTAGCAGGAATTTCAGGGGTCGCCCTCGTCAAACTCATACAACTCTGACTAATTCGTCATCCCTCATTGATATTCCCATTTCATCACCTATCTCCCCCAGGGCACTTAGAGCATGCATGCCCTCTACTAGACCTAAATGAATTCTATCCTTTCCTTGAATATTAGGGGTTTGGGGGCCCTTCCAAAATTCCTCGCCCTAAAAGAGCTCTTTCTCTCTTCCCATTCTAATATTATTCTCATTCAAGAATCAATGCACTCAACATCACAAACTATTGAATATTTTCGGAGGATGCTTTCGACATGGTACATTGTGGCTACTGATGCTACTGGCAGGTCTAGGGGTTTAGCTGCCTTTTGGGATCCCCAATGGGAAAATCTGAAGGCCTTTTCCTGTTCGATGGGCATTTTCCTGGCTGGAAGTATCAGAGGCATCCCCGGGAGGACACACATCCTTAATGTGTATGCCCCTTACAGAGATCGGGAGTGTTTTTGGGATATTGTGGAGGCATATGGGATCCTTCATTCATCATCTCTTATTTTGGCAGGGGATCTTAACTGTACTACTGGGATAGAAGAGCTGTGGGGTCAATCCAGGACGGTGGATAAGATGGCACAAAAACTCAGAGACATTATTTTTATCATAATCTAGTAGACATTTGTCCACCAAAAATGCTCCTACCTAGGACAATGGAAGAAGTGGTATTAATTATATAGCAAAGAGACTTGACCGATTTCTAATACAAGATAATATGGTGGAAAAGATGGGGGATGTGAGATCCTGCATTATTGAAAATTACATTTCATACCATTGGCCAATCACTCTCTTTTGGTGCAATGTTGATATAAGAGTTGGTTTTCCATTTAAGTTTAATAGGGTTTGGCTCGAAGACACAGGCTTCGACTCCCTTGTCCGAGTACACTGGCTCGAAGAAAAGGATAAAGCGGATGGCCTTACTCCCATGGAAAGGTTTCTAAATAGGCTTCGAAACCTGAAAGCATTGTTTAAAAGATGGGAGCGGAAGAAGAAGGCGAGCCTAAAATAGGAGCTAACAGAAATAGATGAGGCCCTAAAGCCTCTACATAGCTTAATGGCCACACACTCCCTGTTTGCTGAAGTAAGGGAACAGATCCATGCCCTCGAGTTGAAAAAGAAGAAGATTCTCCAAATTAAGGAGATCACATGGCGCTTGAAGAGCAGAGCTACTTGGATCCGCGAAGGGGACAAAAACACTAAGTTTTTCCACCGATACACCAATCATAGAAGGAAACTGAACACCATTTGGCAGATTGTTGATGGCGAAGGGAACTGTTTTAATAAACAATCGGAAATCTCTGCCCTGGCGGCCTCACATTTTCAACAAGCATATAGAAGAATGGATTTGGAGGATGCGGATTCACAAGTCTGGGCGGTAAGTGAATATCCTACAATGTTTGATGAGGAGGAGAACCTAGAGCTATTTAAGCCAGTTATGGTGGAGGAAATGACCTAGGCCATAAAATTGATGAAGGGAGACAAAATCCTGGGCCCGAACGGCTGGACAGTGGAATTTTTTGTCCACTTCTTTGACATCTTTCAGGAGGATCTTCTAAATATGATAGAAGAATCTAGAACTATGGGAACCATACATCCTCATTTAAATTCTACCTATATTACTCTTATACCAAAGAAGATGAAGGCAGCCACCTTTGCTGATTATCGGCCAATTTCTCTTTGCAATCTTACTTATAAGATTATATCCAAGATAATCGCCACCAAGATCAAGGCTTCATTATCAAAATTCATTTCCCAGAGCAATATGGTTTTCTAAACAATAGAATAATACATGATGCAGTGGCAGTAGCTCAAGAATGCATGCACACTATCAAGACAAAAAAGATGAATGCAGCAATTATGAAGGTGGACCTCAAAAAGGCTTACGACTGTTTAGACTGGGGTTATCTGAGAATGGTTCTTCATAAAATAGGCATAAGAACAAATGTGGCAGAATGGATAATGGGATGTGTCACAACAGTCCGGTATGTTGTGGTAATAAATGGGTACCCATCAAGGTTCTTTGGAGCAGGTAGGGGACTTAGACATGGTTTCTCTCTGTCCTTCCTACTGTTCATTCTGGATATGGATGGCCTAAGTCTACTTATCAAAAAAGCAGTGACTACAGGATAGTTTGAAGCATTAAAAATTAGTTGTCATATTTCTATTTCACATAGTTTCTTTGTTGATGATATCCTGTTGATGGGTATGGTCAACAGACTTAAATGGCTTGCTCTTTCCCAAATCTTCAAGAAGTTCAGAAGAGAAACTGGCCTAATTTTAAATGAGTACAAATCTACCATTCTATATGGGTCCTGCAACCTAGATGATATCATCTATATTCAAAGGAATTTTGGGGTGAAAGCAGATAATTTGGACACAGGAATGAAATATTTGGGATATCACCTAAAGCCTGGGAACTACAAAAATGTAGATTGGATGTGGCTCGTGGATAGATTCCATACGAGAATTAAGGGATGGGAACACCGATGCTTATCAATGGGAGGCCGTATCACCCTCGCACAGTCAGTGCTCACACAATTGGGGGTCTATTGGGCTCACATGTTCTGAATCCCGCAGCTGATTATAAACTCTCTCAACCGCATAATGGCAAACTTCATTTGGTCAGGGGCAAGAAAAAGTTTTAAATATCATCTGGTCAAAATGGATAAGATCACAAGACCAAAGAAGCTAGGCAGATGGGGTATTATAAATGTCAAAATATTTGGCTGGGCACTGCTTCTAAAATCATTGTGGCAGGGAATTTCCAGTAATGGCATATGGGGTAAGTTGATCCGTTTCAAATACCTTAAGAATAAGGACTTCACCTGCTGGATGAGACAGGGATCAATTGGAAAAAAAAACGGATCCAAGATATGGAGCAACTTCAATAAGGTGAAAGACATTTTACTACAGAACATCTCATGGTTGTTCGGTACAGGAAACATGATTATATTGGGAAAAGATCATATATTAGGTACCTGTGCGGATCCTCTTGGTACAACAGAATTAATAAAATGCCTGAATAGAAAAGGCATCTTTGTTTTGAACCAGGTGATCCATGAGCGGATAGGCAATATTCCAATCTGGATGGATCCCATCCATCTGAACCTCATAGGGCAATACGAACTGGAATGGATCCAACTCATAAAATCGTTAAAAGGTGCAGGGGTATGTTACGATAGCAAAGGAGATCATATTACATGGATGGGAAAAAAGAAGAAATCAGGAGACATTGAAGTTGCGGACTGCTATTTCAAAATGTGTATGAAGGAGCTACAAATTTCGAACAGATGTTGGTTCTATAAGTTCTGGCAAACACATATCCCCCTAAAGATTATCATTTTCCTATGGTTGACATGGCAGAATAAGAACCTTACATGGGAAAATTTACAGAAGAGGAATCAACATGGACCTGGGATCTGCTACCTATGTAGGAAGGAAGGAGAGGATAACAACCATTTATTCTTACATTGTCCAAGTTCTATTAGCATCTGGAAGCACTTCACTACTAACATGAAGATACCATATATTCATTGTAATACCATTGACGAATTCTTAAAATGGTGGAGTACACAACGCATCAGCTTGAGGATGCTCCCACTTGCTATCTTATGGGAAATTTGGAAAGGCCGCAATCACCTGATCTTTGGAACTAAAAGGTGGATAGAAGACATGATTTGTGATTACATAGAATGATGGACCAAATCGGTTCAGGGGTCTAGTACCAAGCAAAAAGAAAAGGAAGATAAAGGGATGGAACATGGTATCATTTACCCAGCTGGATTTTTTGATGGGGCGTCTCAAGGAGGGAGATGCGGATGTGGAATTTGGATAAAGGTTTCTGAAGATCAAGAATTTTGGATACACTAGAATGCGGGAGAGGGATCAAGTATGAAAGCCGAAGCTATTGCCTTGTGGGGGCTATTATGGATTACCAAATTTTTGGACATCCCACAAATACAAATCTATGGAGATTCTAGATGTATTATAGACCACATTTTGGGGAAGAATAATATTCAAAAAAACACCCTACAAGGTTGGTTAAACCGAATACAAAGCCTATGGATCACACTCCAGCAATCTACCATACAACACATCAGCAAAGCCTACAATAGAAATGCAGATGGAATGTCAGAAAAGGGACTAATGGATACACAAGAGGGATGCACATTCAGATAAAAATGGGGACAAGAATCATAGAGGCGGGAAGCATCGACATGCCAGGATAAAACATTGCACACCATGTCAACCGAGCTACACAACAACACAGATAAGTACTTTTAAACAACTTTTTGGATTACTTTTTTGTATATGTTTTGTATATGGTCTTGTATAAAAAAGACATTTGATAGACTACTGTATATGGAGAAATTTCTAGAAAATACTTGTAGTTTTTGAAAATCAAAAGAATATTTAAATAATGACAAATACTATTAATTGTAGTATATAGTTAGTTTCCTCTTGAGTCCAAAAAAGGCTATACTATCAAGATTATGGTACTGTTATGTTATCATATATATGTACTATTTTATATATTACAAAACAAAGAAAATTTTTCTTTGCGTTGGCCATATTCTTCACTGAACACTCCATCGTGCAATTTCCACATCAAATAATCTATACATCTCCTAACTCATTAAACTATTCATATCCAAATAATCAGTCATGTTAACAACTTGTAACTCGTTTGCATAGTTGAATGCTTATATGCAAATAACAAGTTTAATACTTTATTATACTTAATTGAAAAGTTTACAGCTTCACTCATAAAAATTACGAGTTATATTCAAATGGGAAGGCTTTTAAGACTTTTGAAACACATTAATCTCAGCTTGAAATGTTTTAAGTAAGTTGGGTTGAGATGATGCCACCTAGTCGAAAATAAATGTCATAGATATGAGTTAAAAATATGAAGTAATTATTAAAAATATTAAATTTTATCTGTGAAATATGTATTTATTTTTTACTCGAACACTATTTTCACATGCATTGTACTCTAATCAAATAAATTTAACATGTCTCTATCTCACCTCCAAGTTAATATTTCTGTCCACTTCAACGTACGCTCGATATTTTTACAGATGTCTCTCAACATTCAAGTAGTCGGATAAAAATACCAAGAAAAACATAAGAGCCGGGATAGGAACCTTATGCACAGTGACCTTCTATGCCGGCTGGTTGAGCTTGTCATCTTTTGAACTAAATTGCATCCAAAAATAAATTTGCATTTTCAACATTCATAATTGTGTTTATAGATTGATTTCCATATTTTGTGTTTATAGATTGATTTCCATATTCAAGATTATCATTTGAGAAATGTCAACCATATTTTAATCACTTTATTTGCAAAAACTTCAATAGAGCAAAGAATTGTTTGTTAAAAGTGGTTAGAATTTAGGTAAAAGAATTTCGAAAAAAATTGTCGTTTGAATCATGTTTTTGATTGTGGAAATAAATTCGCATTATCAAAAACTTATAATACATCCAAAATCTTGAAATTTACAACTCTAACCAAGATTTACAAAAATGCACCTGTGTGGATACACCTAAATTTACAAAGATCTCGGCAGTATCTTTGTGGATACAGGACAGCTAGGGACATGTATCAAACGCAGCTTGTGCAGGATTTCTAGAGATGTATAAAACTAGCCATGGATCAAAATGTGAGAGAAAGGGCTTTGGATTCCATTGCAAGGAAAACGGAACAGAGGAATTTTCATCTTAATTATGAATCATAATAATACATGCAAACGGTGTCTACAGATCAACAACACGCAGACACCGCTAAGACGATGCAGAATGAAAACAGCAGGCCCGACCAGTAAGATTATCAGTTGATTTCTTCAGCGTTCCGCTGCAGTATTGCTGTTTTGTACATCAGTAGGGCATGCTTCACCTCCCAACCTCTGGAATTCGATGCCCTTTCTCTTCTTGTTGGTGGTCATTAATTTAATCCGATGCTTTTCTTCTTGGGATCCACACGCCCTCTCACTGTCACTTTCTTCCGTGCCACGTCCACCACATAATCCAGCAAATCTGCCCATCATCACCATAAACAGATTTAGAAAATAGTAAAACTAAATGTACACAAGGGAGCGCTAAAAGATTCTTTTATACTGTTTCATTGCAAAAATTAATGTCAATGTGCAGAATGTGACGAAGAAAACATACTGTTCATTTTGGAGAGCACTGTTGACTCTTGAGACCCTGTGACGGCAGCCTAGGCAGCACATATTAGCATTCAGAACAATCAGCTGAACCTGTGAAGCAATGTAGTGTTTGAGACAACATCAGAAAGGTCAGACTTTAGCGTAAGCTAGACAATTGAGTTGAGTTCATACTTAAAAGTTGGTGGGGAAGTTGAACAATGAAGGCGGGCTGCAGGTGCTGTATTGTTCCAGGTTTGATGCGTCCTATCCGACATCTTTTTTACTCTAGTTTGATCTTGGTTTGATCCTGCCATTGTCTTTTTGTCTGTTCCACTTTTACCCGTCTGTGATCTTTGGGGAGTTTCCCGGTCTATCACCATTTCCCTGGGGCAGTGGTTCTATTTTGTCACTGGCCCATTTCCCCTTCACTTGCTACCCTGCTGAGGTTTTTCCGTTAACATTGGCACGTTTTTCTTCTATAGCTATCTTCTCAGATACACATAACATGCCATTTCCTCTTCTCATTGCAATTCACTCGTTTCTCCATTCTGAAGTCCTCCATATTCTGTGGTTTTTCTGTCTCCCTTCATACCTTCTTATCTGCATATTTCGAACTCATATTCTTCCTCCCACTCGATGACCATATTCCTCTATGGGCTGAGATCCTTAATTCCATCTGTCTACAGTTTTCACTGGGAGAGGGATCTTGTCTTCGCACCACAAATTATCAAACTCTCTGCAATTGGTGGGTAAATTCTTTCATCATTTCTCGACCTTGCAAAGCTTTTGGTATTCGGGTTTGTAATCGATGGTGGACATGTCTGGGTTGCTGCTGTTGTGAGGGTGTATAATACTCTCTCTCTCTCTCATTGTGGTTCTAGTATGGAAGCTCTTTCCATGACTTTGTTTGATTTTCTGGTACCAGGGTCTATTCATTCTCCAACGTTTTTTGAATTTTCGGTTGGGGCTATTCGATTACTCTGCTATTGAGGTGACTAGGGTCTACATTTCATATTCTACTCTATCACTTGCCTCCTGACATATCTGGTTTGGGATCCCCGCTCACCTGTTCTTGCTCTAATCCCTTTTATTTTCTATTCCTTCACCCTGAGTACCTACCTCATTTGGATTTATTTTCAGCGGCATTTCACCACTTTTGGCGTTATGTGGGTGATATGCTCCGTGGGCTCAGTGCATCGTGATTTGGGCACTGTGGATCCGTAGATATTCTTGCCAGCGATCCTCTGAAGTATCCTTTTATATTTGACCTACCGCTTCACGTATATTAAATCTGCATATACATTCCATTCCTTTCCTCCCGGTTGCATTGGTTCCTTTTCCCCACTTATGTGGTCATGGACTTACTAGAATCAGACACCTTAGCACATGAGGTTTTTATCCGTGCCACGCTAGATGCTAAGTCAAATTTTGGGCGACGGAACCCAATTGTCCAGGACACTTGGTGCTCGACTCATCCGTTGATGCACCTTCCAGATGACCAACATGCGGACCTGGGTTTGCATGGGCAACCCCATGCAGAGCATGTACGTCAATCCCACCATCACAATTGATCTATTAAAATTACATCTCTGACACCTACTCTGGTTTTCGACCATGACGTGTTGATTGACACATTACCAACCTTCAGAAGAGCGAGCTCTTGCTGGTAAGTGGCATTTCGCTGATTTGAGCGACGATGATATGCGATGTTGGGTTGGCATTAAATGGAAAAAATTGTTAGGTTATATGCCTACAGTGGTGTGACTATTAAATGGTTGGTACAACTTTCACTTCCTCTACAGGAGGATCTTATGAAAATCAAAGCAATTCATTGGATTAACGGGCAGAGCTTTCTAGCGTTACACTCTTGGTACATTGGGTTTAATCTGTTGAAGGAGACCCCTCAAAACAAGTTGATTTGGGTTGAGCTACCTGGACTGCCCATTGAATTCTGGACTCGACAGGTTTTCACGGATATAGGCAACACCATTGGAAATTTTTTGTATGTTGATCCATGGGTGCACCAGATAAGTGCGTTGCATGGATTTTAATTGAAAAGGAGTATATATGGGGGTTTTCGGATCATATTGAATTGAGCTAATAAGACACTCACCTAGTTCAAAGGATGGAATTCTGGGGGGTTCCATTTCGGTGTCTAAATTGCAATCATACAGGACATCTATTAGCACACTGTCCTCGGTGGCTGGGTGGTAGACTTATGGCACACTGTCGACATCCTCATGGCAATTGGAAAAATAATGATGCTCCACTTTTTGTTTCTCCACTTAGTTGGAATGAGATGCCTTTTCACAGGCGTGGTTCTCTTCAGAAATCAGGTATTCCGAACCTACACTTTTCTGGACATCATTATTCTCATCTGTCTATAAATCCATTTGACTCTGCTCCTATCAATATTCTTTCATCCCCCCGATCTTCTGATGGGTCTGGTGTTCCCTCGACCAATGCCACCTCACCCATCCCTAAAGATAAGACCACTTACTCTCCCCATGACTACCTGTCACCTTTGCGTTCTGCTCCTCGCCATTCGACGTCATGCAATGTGCCATCTTCCTCACACATCATGTATGTCCCCGTGCCGTCACCTTCTCGTGTCTCTCCCCATTCTGTGACGTCTGGAACCAGTCTTGCATTGGCACATTCTCCTCTTAACTCACCCACAAACTTCATGGATAGTGACCTTGATTTCCTTCAATAAGACTCTAGATCTTCGTTCTCTCACAATCCACAAGCCACCTCGCCACTCAACACCCCGTATCAACCCCTCCTCTGCTGGTAATGTCGCTGTTCACCGCAAACAAAACTGAAACAACAGACATTTTCGAGGCCACCCTCGGCCTCTCCCATTTAGTCCGACTGATGCTCATACCCTTATTGACGTTCATGTTGCTAGTTTTGTTTGGTTGTGTTATATTCTTTCCGTGACTAACCTACGTAGTGAACCAGGGGGGTAGAACTGCCCCCCCTGTTTGGGGGGTTTGATGGAGATGGGTAGCCCTCCTCTACGGGGTTTGGGGCAGTGCCCCGAGAAATTTTTTTTGGACCCTATATTAGGTTGGGCGAACCTACCTATGGTTTTCAATTCATGGTTTTGGACGCGATGTTTTTTGGTCCATGGTATTGGATGCTTCAGCATATATATATATATATATATATATATATATATATATTGTAACATTGAAATGAATATAATGAAAAATCAAGCTGGTAGTCCTGGTTTTGGGATCTGGGGGAAATCTCTATGTATAGGTGTTTTATGTGTTATGCTCTTGCATTGTTTATTTTCTATGTTTTAGAATTCGTATGTAAGTAATTGTTGTACGGGGTTAAAATCTACATTTGGTATCAGAGCTGTTTTGGCTTCAAGGGAACGCCTTTGTTGCTGAGGCGTTTTGCTCGGGCCTGTGGTAGACCCTGTTCAGTGGGAGATCTGCAAGATCGATTCTGGTGGTGAAAGAAAATGGCGAGCAGTGGAAAGATAGAGATCGAGAAATTTAATGGTCATAGTTTTGAGTTGTGGAAACTCAAGATGGAGGATTTGTTGGTGGATAAAGACCAGTGGATCGCGGTAGATCCGGGTACTAAACCAACGGGAGTTTCCGATGAAGAATGGAAGAAGTTGGATCAGAAGGCAAAGAGCACAATACGATTGTGTCTCAGATTCGGTATTGCTGAATGTATCAGGGGAAGATACAGCAAAGGCTTTATGGGACAAATTAGGGACTTTTAACCAATCTAAGTCTCTGGTGAATAAATTGTTCTTGCGGAAAAAAATGTATAACCTGAGGATGAAAGATGGAGACTTGGTGACAGAGCATCTGAATTCATTTAATATTGTGGTAAGTCAGTTATCATCTGTTGATATTAAAATTTCAGATGAAGATAAGTGCATTAGTTTGTTGTGTTCTCTACCAAATTTGTGGGATAGTTTGGTTATTGCAATAGGTAGCAATGCAACTGCTTTGCAGTTTGATAAAATAGTCTTAGCCTTGCTGACGGAGGAGATGAGACAGAAAAATATGGAGAGCCAGAATGGTGATGCCTTGTCTGTACAAGGACGGTCCCAGAACAGAAACAAAAATAAGTCATTGAGTGGGAGATCTAAATCTAGAGGGAGATCTAAATCTCCAGGAAAAACTGTAAAGGTGGTGTGCTGGAAATGCGGAAAGGAAGGGCACTTCAAAAGGGACTGTAAATATAAAGCTCTTGATAAAGGAAAGGGATCTGATGATGCTCCTTCTGTAGAGAAGAAAACCACCTCAGATGAAGGTGGGTATGTGTACTCGGCTTCTTCAAGTACACATCTAGATCATAAGGCATGGTTGATTGACTCAGGTGCATCCTTTCACTTCACTCCCCATAGAGAGTGGTTCTGCGATTATGAGAAATACGATGGTGGTGATGTCTTCTTAGGGGATGATAGGAAGGCTAGATCATTGGTCACGGAAAAGTAAAGTTGAAGTTGCAAGGTGGAAGAGTTAGAACACTTTCAGTTGTTCTGCATATTCCTGCATTGGCCAGAAATCTGATTTCTGTAAGCAAGCTAGATGATGCAGGTGTAAAAATAGTGTTTGAGTAATATACCTGCAAAATGGTTTGGGGAGCACTGGTATTGATGCAGGGAGTTCGAATTGGAACTCTATACAAGCTGCAAGGTAGCACTGTTATTGATCAGTGCAATAGTTCTGTGGTTCCTGAAAGTGGAGTAGAAAATATAGTGGTCTCTGGAGAGAAGACCATGTTGTGGCATCAAAGGCTTGGACATATTGGAAAGAAGGGGCTTCGAATACTTCATGGTAAAGGTATGGTAGAAGGTATGAGTAATAACTCTCTAGATTTTGATTTTTGTGAAAAATATGTATATGGGAAGCAAAATCAGGTAAGTTTTTCGTCTCGTGGTAAGAGGGTGAAATAGATATTAGAGCTTGTGCACAGTGATGTGTTTGGACCTGTAAAGGTTCCATCACTCGGTAAGTCTGTGTACTATGTATCATTTATAGATGACTTCTCAAGGAATACATGGATATATTTCCTTAAGAAGAAATCTGAAGTCTTTGACAGGTTTAAATAATTTAAGACTCTGGTGGAAAACCAGACATAGAAGAAGATAAAGGTGCTGAAGACAGATAACAGTGGAGCGTTTTGCAGTAAGGAATTTGAAGAATTTTGTAAGAAGTGTGGTATAGCATGACAAAAGACTACTCCATATACACCTCAGCAAAATGGATTTGCAGAAAGAATGAACAAGACGTTGATGGAAAGGGCAAGAAGCATGCTCAGTGGTGCCGGGTTAGGATAGGAATTCTGGGCAGAGGCAGTGGGGACAACATGTTACCTGATCAATAGATCACCTTCATCAGTGTTAGAGGATAAGACTCCATAAGAGGTATGGACTGGTAAGAAACCCTCTCTTTCACATCTGAGGGTATTTGGATGTGATGCATATGTACATGTTCCAAAGGAGAAACGAACCAAGTTGGATAGTAAATTTGAAAAGTGCATCTTTATTGGGTATAAGGATGGTTTAAAGGGTTATAAGCTGTAGAACCCAGCAACAAGGAAGGTTGTGTATAGCTGAGATGTGGTTTTCAGAGAGGTGAAAGATGTTATTAAACATGAAGTCCAACGAAAGGAACCTAAGAAGATAGAGTTTGAGCTAAGAAAGCAAGGAAGGAAGAAGTTTGGTTGCCGAGATTGTGTTCAAATATGGGGTTAGTACAGGGAGCTATAAGGATAGACTATGACAGCCAAAGTGCAATTTTCTTGGCAAAGAACCCTACTTATCATTGAAAGACAAAGCACATTGATGTTCAGTATAACTTTGTGAGGGATATGATATAAGACAAAAAGGTGTTGCTGGTAAAGGTGGACATTTTGAATAATACTGCAGATGCATTGACAAAAGCTATGAGCTCTAAGAAGTTCTCCTGGTATAGAGAAACAATGGGCATTTCAGGGCTAGAAAAATGACTAAACTCTCCTATGACCCCCTGTGGAAGGAAACAACAAGTGGGAGAATGTTGGGTTGTGTTATATTCTTTCTACGACTAACCTACGTAGTGAACCGGGGGGTTAGAGGGGGGGCGGAGCCGCCCCTTCATTGCGCCGATTTCGTAGCGGGGGGGGTCACAGGGGGGGCGGCAGCCCTCCCCGTGTTGGGGATTTGAGGGGGGCGGGTAGCCCCCCTCTACGGGGTTCAGGGCGGCACCCCGAGAAAAAAATAAAATTGGACCCTATATTAGGTTGGGCGAACCTACCTATGGTTTTCGGTCCATGGTTTTGGACGTGATGTTTTTAAGTCCATGATATTGGATGCTTTGGCATGTATATATATATATATTGTAACATTGAAAGGAATATAATGAAAAATCAAGCTGGTAGTCCCGGTTTTAGGATCTAGGGGAAATCTTGTGTATATGTGTTTTATGTGTTATGCTCTCATATTGTTTATTTTCTCTGGTTTAGAATTCATATGCAGGTAATTTGTGTATGGGGTTAAAACCTATAGGTTTACCCCTCCTCAGGCCCTTGGAGAATGGATGCCCACCCATGGTCTAACATGACCTTCATCCTCTATCGGAATATTCGGGGTTTGGGTGCCACTCCAAAATGCCTGGCCCTCAAGGATCTCTTCTCTTCTCTTCACCCTTATATTATTCTACTACATGAAACTATGCATGTGGTTCCACAGGTGATTGAGTACTTTAGGAAGATGCTTCCTGACTGGAACATGGTGGCCACTGATGCTATTGGCCTCTTGGGCTGGCTGGTGGCTATTTGGGTTCCTCAGTGGGTTAAAGTCAAGGCTTTTTCATGTTTTGCTGGCATCTTCCTTGCTGGTCACATCCATAGTCTCAAGGGAAGAATTCACATTTTAAATGTCTATGCTCCATACAAAGATCATGCCACTTTCTCAGATAATCTTATCGCTTCAGAGATACTAGACCTCACTTCTCTTATCATTGCAAGGGATCTAAATTGTACAATTGGCCTTAACGAGGTATGAGGGAGTTCCAGAAGGGTGGATGCTTTGGCTGATCGCATCAAGGATATCATTATGGACCACAATATTGTTGATATTTTCCCCTCCATGCTTATCCCTACTTGGGACAATGGTAGGTCAGGAGATGAATATGTTGCAAAGCAGTTGGATCGCTTTCTCCTACATGAACAGTTTGTTGAGCAGCTTGGGATGGTCCATTCAGAGGTGGTATGTAATCATATCTCTGATCATCAGACCATTGCCCTACACTAGAGAAGGTAGGATTACCAAGGCGAGATGCCCTTTAAGTTTAATCGGGTGTGGCTTGATGACCTGGATTTTAATTGTCTTTTGCAGGATGTTTGAAACCATGACGGGTTTCGGAGATCTTCCCCCATGTTGCACATTCAGGATAAGCTGAGGGTCCTGTGGATGGAGGTTAAGGCATGGGAGAAAAGAAAACATATGCAAATGAACAAAGAGCTTGCTGCCACATTACAAGAACTTCATGACGTTAGCCGCCATTTACTTGAGCATAATCTCCCTGCCGACATCAGAACTCGCATTCAAGCCCTGGAACTAAAAAAGAAACAATTGCTTCTTATCATATAGACTACTTGGCATTTAAAAAGCAGAGCCATTTGGATATGGGAAGGGGATCAGAATACTAAATTTTTTCACAGATATGCTAACTACAGGAGGAAGCTTAACTCCTTTTGGGAGATTTGTGATGCGAATGGCACAAAGGTTCAAATGCAACAAGACATTAGTAGAGTCGTTGTTCTCCACTTTTAGAAAGCATACTGTCAAAAGGACTTGGTTTTTATGGAGGATCAGATCTGGGGGGTTGAACTATTTCCTTCCATGTTCGATGAGGAAGCAAATTTATCTCTCTATAAAGTTGTTTCGTAGGAAATCCTAGGAGTGATGAAATCTTTTAAGAGGGATAAGAGTCTCAGTCCTGAAAAATGGACTGTTGAACTCTTCACACACTTTTTCGATCTCATAAAATAGGATCTTGTTGACAAGGTAGAGGAATCACGGTCCAGGGGTTTTATTCATCCGCAGATCAACTCCACTTATATTGCTCTTATCCCGAAAAATACTCCCTCTTCCACCTTCTTGGATTACAAACCTATCTCTCTTTGTAATCTTGTCTACAAGGTTATTTCTAAAACCATTGCTAACCGGATGAGGCATGTAGAAAATATGTGTAGGCTAACCCGATAATGCAATATAAATCAAAGCAGAATACTATAACCTACTTCTACTATCAATTTGCAGAAGCTTAAAGATCGAGCTGAAGAATATAACCAGAAGAAGAAGAATCAATGGCACAATACACATGAAAATACTTTGGGGAAAGCCTCAGCTAAAAACCCCACACTATTGTATTATCATACATGGTATAAATACATAGGAATTATACAAAGCCTTAGCTCTCACAGCTAGCCAACTCTCAGTACAATCCTCATAGATGCTCACAAGCAATCTTAGCTTCTCTCTAGCCTTCCTCTCTACCCTCGAAGCTCCTATTTCCTTGCATTATTCCTCGTGGATGATTTTCTTTCAACCAAGTGGAAAACTAACCTTCCAAAACTGCGCAATCCTTAAGGATGAATCCTTGACTGCATGCATGAGTTTTCTCCATGAGAAAACACATGCAACTGATAGTACAATGTCCTTGAACATTAATCTCAACTGGGTCTTTCTCAGAATAGAAATGCATGAGTTTTTGATGAGGGAATCTTCAGTTAACTACAGTAGCACTAGTTGTGTGCATTAATGCATCAACTGACTATTAACTCACTATTAGTTCCTCAAACAATTTGTAACTAATTTAACTGGACTTAACTCAATAAACCGAGTTAACTAATTACAACTCAAATATAACTCAATCTTATCTCCTTAATTTAAGGGATAACTCTTGCATGACTTCAGAAAGACTTCTAACTTGAATTTCTCCAACTAATTAATTTAAAATAAATTAATTAATTATTTCCAAGTAGTTGTTAAGACTAAATTTGATTTTAATTCACAATTTAATTCAAGGACAAATTAATTTGGAATATTCTTGTTGCCATATTTCAACACTCCCTCTCAACAAGAAAGGGCCACCCTGATCCTGTCTCTATGGAACTCAAATTTACACTTTGACAATGCCTTTGTCAAAATGTCAACATCTTGCTCCTTTGTCGAAATATACTGCAGCAACATGATCCTCTCGACCTGTGAAAAGCCACGGGAAACAAATCTTGCCTTATGCTTCTCCACACTACCATCAGCAGCTTGCTTTACCTTGTAAAGCCAACGGGAACTCACAACTAACTTGTTCTCTGGTCTCGGAACCACATCCCAAACATTGTTACAAACTATGGAGTCATACTCCTCCACCATATCATCAACCCTAATCGGCTGTTGCACTGCTTCCTCAAAGGAAAATGGCTCAGTATCAACACATTCCCCAGCAAGGGCCATGTATCCAGTGTACCTCTCAGGTGACCTCCTCTGTCTGTGCTGAGAATATGGTGCTCCCAATTCTCTCTCGCATCCTCCAACAATCTGTCAGCTTCTCTTATGCACTTCCTTCCATGTCTGGAAGACTCTTCTTGAGTGGATGTCTCCACTCTTAGAACCTCTGCATGCAGCTGCTCTGCATCAATCTGAGGCTCCTCCTCCTTAGAAACCAACAGTTCCTCCACAGCCTGTAGTTGGAGCTCCCTCTCAAGGGAAACGCGCATGGCATTTTGCTCATCAAACTTGAGATCTCTACGAACCACTATACTCCGACTGGTAGGCAAGTACACCCAATAGTTGTGAGGTGTATCAGTGTACCCCACAAATATCCCAAACTTTGTTGTCGACTCAAGCTTCTTCCATGCATCCTTTGTCACATGGCAATAAACCGATGAGCCAAAGATCCTAAAGTGACCCACATCTGGTCTCTTATGAGCAAAATCTTCCTCTGGTGTCTTCATCCCAAGTATGTGATGCGGGATTTTATTCTATAAATATACTGTTGTGTTGCATGCCTCAGCCCACAAGTGAAGTGGTAGGCCTTGGTCATGCAGCATTGCCCATGCTGCCCCTACAATAGTTCTATTCTTCCTCTCGGCCACCCCATTCTGCTGTGGGTTATGAGGTGCCATCAACTCTCATTTAATTCCTTCTACTACATAGAAGTCCTTAAACTCTTGAGAGACATATTCTCCACCGTTGTCGCTTCTCAAGGCCTTGATCTTCTTCCCTGACTCTTTCTCGACCAAAGCTTTGAACTCACAAAACTTTGTGAAAGTTTGGTCCTTCTTCTACATGAAATAAATCTAGCATTTATGAGAATAGTCATCAATGAAAATCACATAATACCTTTGCTTCATTGTGGATGCCGTCGAGAATGGTCCACACAAATTAGTATGAACTTGCTCTAAGATATCCTCTGCTTGACTGTCTCGATCATGAAAGGAAGACTTGGTGTACTTTCCCAAGGTACAACCTTTGCATGTGTCAACTTGCTCAAGTTTACCTTTGGGAAGTCCTATAGATATCTTCTACATTATCTTCAAAGCCCCATGATGCAAATGGGCCAACTGCCTGTGCCACAACTTGCCAATGTCTCGGCTTTGCACCAATTCTGCTTTCGTACTCAATGTTGCACAATCGTATACTAAAGACAACATCATAGCCTTTCCTTTACTGAAGACAACATCGTAGCTTTTGTCCTCCAACATCGCAACCAATAACAAGTTCTTCTTCAGTCCAGGCACATACATCACATCTATCAAGGTGAGAGGAGCTCCATGCTCCCTCTGAAAAGCAACCGTGCCCACTACTAAAGCACTATACCTTCCGTCGTCACCAATCTCTATGCGCATCTTGAGGTCTTTCTCCTTTAAAGCACTGAATAAATTTTTATCACCGGTCATGTGGAATGAGGCTCCACTATCAAGATACTAGACACAACCCATCATCGATGACACCATGCATGTGATGAGGGTAAAGTCCATTTCGAACTGAGAGGCTAATGCCTCACCTTGTGATCCTTCCGAGGATCCCTTCTTGGACTTCTTCGATTAGCAATTAGTCACATAATGTCCCATCTTGTGACAATTAAATCATCTTACTTTAGACATGTCAGCCTTCTTCCCTCCATGAGAAGAATTTGATTTGAAATGCGAAGCCTTCCCCTTCCTTTTCCTTGCCTTACTTGCTAAGGCCACATTTTCTTCATCATCATTCTTGGATGAAGTACCATCTCGTGTGCTCCTCCTGATCTCCTCCTACATAAGATCCAACCACAGTCGTTTCCATCTGCCAGTTTATCCCTTCCATTCACAAAGTCCTGGTAGCTATTCCAACTCTTTGGAAGGCCAAGGAGAGCGAGGCTCACCATATCATCATCTACAGTAGTTATTCCCACACTGCCAAGCTCATCTCTGCAGGTGGTGAGCTTGTTCACATATGTGGAAATAGTATCACCCTTCTCCATCTTGATTCTTCGAAGCTTATCCTTGAGTGCTAATTTCCTTTGGTCGCTACTATTCTGGTAGAGGTCCTTCAATGTCTTCCACATTGAAAATGGAGTATCCTTCCCCTAGAGAGTCGAGACAATATGGTCTCAAACTCACTCAAGGATGATCCATCTTGCCTTCGCCACACACTTCTTCCACTTAACCAACTCTTGTCCATTTGTTGAAGCTGGCTTTGAGATTTCTTGATCAATGAATTCCTTCAAGCCATTGTCTTCTAATACAACCTCCATTCTATCTTTCCATGCTATGTAATTCGATCTACCTTCCAAGGCATACTCAAGTCTCAATCCATAGAATGCCATTGGCGAACCTTGAAGTATGATATGAATTCGATTTTCACCTACAACCCCGAACTTCAAACTTCGAATTCTCTTCTTAGTACACTGTTCACAGCTCTGATACCATGTAGAGAATCTATGTAGGTTAACCCGATAATGCAATATAAATCAAAGAACAATACTATAACCTACTTCTACTATCAATTTGTGAAAGCTTAAAGATTGATTTGAACAATATAACCGGAAGAAGAAGAATCAATGGCACAATACGCATGAAAATACTTTGGGGAAAGCCTCAGCTAAAAACCCCACACTATTGTATTATCATACATGGTGGAAATATGTAGGAATTATACAAAGCCTTAGCTCTCACAACTAGGCAACTCTCAGTACAATCCTCACAGATGCTCACAGGGAATCTTGGCTTCTCTCCAGCCTTCCTCTCTGCCCTCCAAGCTCCTATTTACTTGTGTTGTTCCTTGTGGATGATTTTCTTTCAACCAAGTGGAAAACGAACCTTCCAAAACTGCACAATCCTCAAGGATGAATCCTTGATTGCATGCATGAGTTTTCTACATGAGAAAACACATGAAACCGATAGTACATTGTCCTTGAACATTAATCTCAACTGGGTCTTTCTCATAATAGACATGCATGAGTTTCTGATGAGGGAATCTTCCGTTAACTGGAGTAGCACTAGTTGAGTGCATTAATGCATCAACTAACTATTAACTCACTATTAGTTCCTCAAATACTTTGGAACTAATTTAACTAGACTTAACTTAGTAAGCTGAGTTAACTAATTACAACTCAAATATAACTCAATCTTATCTCCTTAATTTAAGGGATAACTCTTTGATGACTTTAGAAATACTTCTAACTTGAATTTCTTCAACTAATTAATTTAAAATAAATAAATTAATTATTTCCAAGTAGTTGTTAAGATTAAATTCAATTTTAATTCACAATTTAATTCAAGGACAAATTAAATTGGAATATTATTGTTGCCATATTTCAACACACCCTATCTAAGTATATATTCCCACAATAGTTCGGCT
This sequence comes from Pinus tabuliformis, assembly GCA_031772625.1. Lineage (NCBI taxonomy): Eukaryota > Viridiplantae > Streptophyta > Pinopsida > Pinales > Pinaceae > Pinus > Pinus tabuliformis. The sequence goes on from CM062819.1 coordinate 575,339,609, forward strand.
TCCTACAAAACAAGCAGATTCATGATGCAGTGGCGATTTCCCAGGAATGTATGCACTCGATCCATTCTAAAAAATGGAATGCTGCTATTATGAAGGTTGACTTACAAAAGGCATTTGATTGTCTTGATTGGGGCTACCTGAGGCTGGTTCTTCACAAAATTGGAATACAAGCTAGAACAGTCGAATGGATTATGGCCTGTGTTACAAATGTCCACTATGTTGTTGTTATAAATGGTTATCCTTTGGAATTCTTTAAGGTTGGGAGAGGTCTCAGACAGGGTTGCTCATTATCTCCTCTTTTATTCATTTTTGTTAGGAATGGGTTGAGTCTCCGTATTCAAAATGTTGTGGCAGAGGGCCAATTTCATGCTTTGCATCTTGGCCAGGACATCTATATCTCACATAGTTTCTTCATCAATGATGTGCTCATCATGGGGATTCTCAACAGGTTTGCTTGGATTCATCTTTTTCATATTTTTTCTAAGTTTGGAAATGCTTCTGTTTTACTCATGAACCTTCAGAAGTGCACTATATTCCACGACATATGTGATATGAAGGTTATTGCATATATACAAAGATTATTTGGTGTGGCTTCTATTGTATTGTCAGGGGGTATGAAATATCTTGGATTCCATATCAAACCATGTAGTCACTAGGTTAGTGACTGGATGTGGCTTGTGGATAGATTCTACAATAAAAATCTGGCTGGGAATTCAGATGCTTATTTATGGGGGAACACATCACTTTGACACAAGCAGTGACCATGAAGATGGGAGTGTATTGGGGACACTTATACCATCTACCTATCTCCATCATTAAAAAACTTAATGGGATTATGGAAAAATTTATTTGGTCTAGTATGAAAAATAAGAATAAATACCATCTTACCAAGCTGGACAACCTTACCATGTCGATGCATTTGGGTTGCTGGGGTATTTTGAATTTGAGGAGATTCTGCTGTGCATTATTACTCAAATCATTCTGGAGAGGGATTTTTGGGGATGGCACCTGGGGCAGGTTCATTAGATATAAGTACATGAAGGACCCTGATTTTACTGTGTGGTTGCGCAGGAGATGTATCGGGATCACATCGGGCTTAGCTATTTGGCTTAGTTTTACTAAAATATGTCATAGTTTTCTACTGCAACTTGCCTGGAAATTGGGTATTGGTCACCGCATTATTATTGGAGTGGATAAAATACTGGGGATTGAAGTTGCCCAAAATCTATCTAATGGTTTCATACATGGCTTAAACAATCATGACATCTTCTTTTGGCAATAGGTCATGTTATCTCAAAATCAGGCCCTGGAAGGCTGCAGACCAGGAAGACTTCAAGTAACTATTTCAAACCAATCTTTTAGCTAAGGCTTAGCCTCCTTAGCCTGAGAGGGCTCTCTCAAAGGATTAAAGGTTTTTTATTATGATCAAGATGACTAACTCTTGTGAAACAAATGGAAATGAAAATGGTGGAAACAAAACTAACAAGTATCCATTGGGCTTATGGATTCATATATGACTCAGTATTAACAGTAGGGTTGGCTTTGCATAAAATTCAAGGCATTCAGATTTCAACACATGTGGAGCATACCAAACACATAGAAGGCAGTTTATGAGTATATGAAGGAAATTAGAACACTGTAAGCGATTTCTAAGTAATCAAATACTCATAACATTGTAGATAACATGAAAAGACCACAAAAGAAACTCATACATTGAACTCTCTATGATTCTTGAGAAGCATAAGCCAGTATTGTATTACCAAAAAAAAAAATAGAGTCTTTACATAAGCCAAATATCAGAGCTTTTTTTTTATAAATTTCCAACCCTTATTACATTGCTCTTTCTCCTATATATAGAGCTCTTCTACCTAACTGAGATTCCTCCTCAAGCATGAGGGGAACTCGAAATATACTTCTAATGACACCTATTCAAATTTTAACTGCCTATTAAATGTAACAAACTGCTACTAGACTTTCTAGAGATCTAAATCAAATAGGAGTCTAAATCCATATTATGCTAATAATAGCCTTAATTACATTCACTCTCGTTCTTTGACAAGTGGTCTTTTTTAGTTTGGCTGTGGTAGATGTTCAAAGCTCCATATTGGTCCTCAATGTCACATCTTCTCCATTGCCCCTGAAAAATAGGAAACTACCCCTGTTTCTTGGCCTTTGGCTTTCCTCAAAAATGTTCGAATCCAATGAACCATGCCCTTCATCTTTGATTATACAAAATATATCAGAATGCCACGTCCCTGATGTGTTATCAACCTCTTCCATGTGTGAAGACAAAAATTCCTCCAAGCTATCCGACATATCTTGGACTGTAGTAAATGTGATCACCTTATAACAAAAAGTTTAAAGTTGGATTCGAATATATGTTTCCTCCACCTGTATTGACCTTGTTGAAAGTTGATACCTTTAGATGATCCCTTGAAGATATTCCCTTTTCAAAACATTTCCCTTTGTATTTCAAAATCGGTTGACTGAGTTTAGATTATGTAGCTTCAGCAGTTTCGTAGCGCGCTACGAAACTGCTGTGTAATTCCAAAAAACACAGTTTCAACCAAAATTTTGCTATTTTGAGCCTCTTGATATTTAAACATCCTTTTCAATTGCTCCAAAGCTTTTCAAAACTGAATGGAAAGGTATGATTCTTCAAGAAGGATTATAACAAGGAAAACCATCAAAATCTAAAACATAACCTTACTTGATGTGTGACTGCCTTAAGGAAATTCTTTTTGTTGGCTTAACTGTATCTTTAAGTCTTCAATTTGTTTCTTCATGACTTTGATCCCAGATCTTAGGTTTGTATTGACCTTTCTGATAAATTGTGCTTCCTTTATTGCAAGGACAGTCTAGCTACGGAATTGAACATTAAAATCAACCACCTCGGGTATTTGAAATGTTTTGTCCTCCCACTGAGCTTGCATTTGGTTAAAATAAGCCTCCTTAACTGCAAATTTCCTGGAGGCCTTCTTCAATCTAGCAATTTCAAAGTTTGTCAATTCCGAACTCCTTTTCAACTCTTCCACACTATCTTCTTCTTGAATGGTAACTACTCTGCCTTTATCCTTTCCTTCATGAGGTTGTGTTACCTCCCCTGTTTCATCTGCTCTTGGCAGTACCTCCTGTACTTGTTTAAAATTCCTCATTATGGGTCTCCTGGGCTTAAAGACAAATTGATCAACCTTATCATCAAACTTGAGTTTTTTCGAGGCCTTGACTCTCTTATCCTTGTCTTTTCCTGACTCTATCAAATCTACTTGAACTAGTGGAGATTATTCAATTCTAATGGCTTGCAATAAGTCATTTAAGTCTCCCTTTGAAACAAGGCTTTCTCCAATGATCACTGACTTGCCTTTTTCTTTAGCTACCTAGCTCCCAGTCCTTCTTCTTTGAACTCCTTCACCTGTGCTTGATTCATGTGCAGCTTCTTTGACCTGAGCTTTCTCTTTAAGGGACTGTTGGGGTGTATCCTAGATAGTGAGTGGCTTGGTGAATTCTCTTACTTGTTTCCTAGCCTTCAACTTTGAAAACCTCCTGGATCTTGTTTCTGCCTGATGGCCAGTTGTTGTTGGAAGATCTTTTGCATCTTGAGGACTGAGACCGGTCTCTTTTTTGAAACCAAACATGAATATGAATATGGACCAGTCGCTACCTACTCTCTGGAGTTCATGCAGAACAATCAACTTAATTAAACCATGGTGAAACAATGAGGTCTCACAGTCTTCTTTCCTTAGCTGCACCTTATCACACATTTTGCTTAAGCTACGAAATAAGTAAAAAGGTAAATCAATGGATATCTTTCCTGTAAAATGTAGCAGAAGCTTGAAATGGTATGAATACACCTTAGTATATCTCCCTTCACAGTTAAGGTACCTTTGTATACAGGTAAGCAAATTGGCATATGAGTCCTTGACATAATTTCTAGGCACAGACTTGTTTAAATTTGAGTCAATGTACTCCGGCTTCAGAAATTCTTTACAGGGGGTCATATCAAATTTGAAATTCTTAAACCAAGTTTCTTGTCCCCTTGGAATCTCAGTAACTGTGGATATTACCTCTGGTGAAACTTGCAATTCGAGCATCCCAACCTTCGAATTCAGCCCTGTGAAATTCAAAGCAAATTCCTTGGTGATTTGTGCATGACCTCCCTGGAGTTTCTCACAAAAATTCCAACATCCAACCTGCTTGAATGCATGCTCAACTTCTTTGTTTTTCAAGACAATGTCTACACCTTCAGGTTCGTTTCTCAAGCATCTGCCTGATCTGTGGTCTTTCCTTTCTGCTGATCCCTCCATGAGACTTCAGCGTAATGGAGGTTTGAAATGCTAGTGCTGCTCAAACTTCAATCTCTGCCTCGCTTGAATGGCTGCCTTGCTTGGTAACTGCCTCGCTTGATAACTGCCTCGCTTGATAACAATGCATTCAAATTGAAAACTTGCAGACTTGTTCCTCATGCAACGAATACAATCATCATTAAGACTGTGAATACCTGGCTTTTCTTGGAACTTGCAATCCGTGTATACCCATGTACCTAGCGACTGTAATGATGGAGATAAGCGGTTGGACATGATATGTGGAGTGTATAAGCTGACAGTGAATGATGCAACCATAACTGAACTTGACAGATTTGACAGTTAGGAAAGATTCGTTGCGGATTGCACGAATCTCCGATTTCGCAGCGCAGTCAATGTAAATTTTGAATTATGCGCTATGAAATTACCTAAAACATGTTGCACTGCGAAACTGCTAAAAAGGATTTATGCGCTGCGAAAACACTTCAAAATGATTATATAAGCTAAAAATCACCTAAGGAGCTTTGTGGCACATAGTAACCTTTAAACAGAACTAACACATGGTTATGAGACAAGTGATGAATGAGAATGACTAGTGATGAATGAGAATGCATAGTTGACTCAAGACTCCTAAGACAAACAAAAATCAAACTTAGACTAGCACCGACCTTTACCATCAAACTAATGTGAGAAATTTTGGCATTAGAATTCTTAAGTGATAACAGTGGCTCCACTTGGGATAGTGTGCTCCTGTAGTACACTAAGAACTTGCAGGTCTAGTGCTTTATCTATTTTATGATAAAAATAGATTTGCTTGACGAGCATTTCTTTCCAGCTTCTTGGGCCTTCACTTCGGGCTTAAGCTTTCTATTTAGCTTGTCATTATTTGCAACACAAAAAAAAAACTAATAAAACGGGTATATACAATGTTGTGAGAAACTGACAGAATTTTGATCAATAATAATGCTTTAGGAACCTGCCATTGACGGGTCCTCCAGCATATGGTTTTCCATCAATCTCTTGCAGAATGTAAGTGTTGTTTCCATGAAAAGCAGAAATTTGATATGGCCCTTTCCACAAATTTTCAAATTTACCATGCTTACCTTTTTCTTCAATTCTAGCTTCCCATTTCAACACTCTATCATGGATCTGAAAAGTAACTTCTTTGATCTTCTTATCAAATGTTCTCTTGATTTTTTTCTGACTTTGTTGATGACTGTCATACACCTCATTTCTTTTTTCCTGCAAGGCTATCAGTTGATTGATCCTTCTTTGTACAACATTTGGTTCCTCCTCTAATCCTTGAATCAGCTTCATTAAGGGTACTCCAAGGGATGTTGGAAATATGGCTTCAGCACCATATACTAACTCATATGGAGATGTCCCAATGGATCTCTTTGTACAAATCCGGTCAGCCCACAAAGCATATTTCAATTTCAAATACCAAGCTTTCTTATTTTCCTGCAGCAACTTCTTGATGATCCTCACAAGGCTTTTATTTGATGATTCAGCAAGGCCATTTCCTTGCGGATAATAAGCAGTAGAGTGTCCAAGAGAAATGTGATATTGATGGCAAAAATTAATCATCTTCTTGGACTTAAAAGCTTGAGCATTGTCAGTTATAATCTTCATTGGGCAACCAAATCTTGATAATATATTATTTTCTAAGAAAGAGATAATCACTGAATCATTTGCTTGACTTGTTGGGATTTCTTCTATCCATTTGGTAAAGTAGTCAGTGGCTGTGAGAATCTAGCGATGCTGACCTGATGAAGGAGGATGAATTTCCCCTATAAAATCCAATCCCCATTGCTGGAAGGGCGCTTCAACATATATAGGAACCAAAGGCAATGGCACAAGCTTCCTTTTTCCTTCAAACACTTGATGTTCATGACATGTAGCTACCTTTTTGTAGATATCTCTGAACATAGTTGGCCAGAAATATCTAGCCCTCAAGATCTTGTTTGCAGTAGCTTTCCAATAGTGATTTCCCCCATAATCTCCCTTATGGAATTCATCAATTACTTTATTAGCTTCTTCTTCAAGAAGACAATTTAACAATATCCCTCCTGCATCTTTCCAAAACAAATTTTGGTCACACACAAAATATCTTAAAGATTTTAGCTTGACAAATCAGGCTTTGGATTTTGAAAGATTAGGAGGGGCTTTATTATGCTGCAAAAAAAATGCTACATCCTTATACCATTCTGAAACCAAGAATTTTTTATTTATTTGGACCAACTCCTCTTCATTTTCAGAAATTTCTGAGATCTCTGTACTCAAGTTAATGTCAAGACAGTCCAAATTTGATTGTGTCAGTAGCTTGGCTAAGCCTTGACCCTTTACCAACTTCGTGGGTTTAATCTCAATGTCATACTCTAACAATTTTGCTATCCACTTGCCCCTTTTTCCATCCGGATCAGCCTGTGTTAGAATATCCTTTATAACAACATTTGGAACATAGGCAACAATGTGAGAATGCAAAACATAGATCCTGAAATCCTTTATTGCTTTCACCAAGGCATAGGCTTGCTTCTCTAGGATATTATACTTCAGTTCAGCATTTGCTAATGTCTTGCTAAAGAAAGAAATAGGTTGTTCAGTACCTTGACTTCCCTTTTGCAGTAGAACTCCAGCAATTGTATCCTCAGAAGCAAATGTAAAAATAAGGAATTCTTTGGTAAAATCTGGGCTGATAAGTACTGGTGCTTGTGTGAGTGCCTTCTTGATCTCCTCAAACGATTTCTTTGCTTCAGCTGTCCACTTAAAGTCCACTCCCTTTCTCAACATCTTTTTTATATTCTTGACAACTTCGGAAAAGTTAGGAATGAATCGTCTAACAAAGTTGACTTTTCCAAGAAAGGATTGAATTTCTTTCCTAATTCTTGGCAGATCTAACTTTTGAATTGCACTAACTCTATTAGGATCAATTCTAATTCCTTCTTTAGAAATGACATGACCAAGAAGTTTGCCAGAGGTTAAAGAAAAAATACTTTTAGTTGGATTAAGAGAAATACCAAACCTTCTACATTTCAGCAAAACTCTTTCAAGGTGCTTCAAATGATCTTCTTCTCTCTTTGAAAAAATTGTGATGTCATCAAGATAAACCACTACTGATTTGTCATTTTCTTCAGCAAAAGCAATATCCATTACTCTCTAGAAAGTGGCTCCTGCATTCATAAGACCAAAAGGCATCTTGGCGTACATGAATGTTCCCCATGGCGTTGTGAAGGTTGTTTTCTCTTGATCATCTGGATGAACAAGGATCTGATTGTACCCTAAGAAACCATCAAGCATAGACATCCTTTGTGAACCAACAATGTTTTGCAGAATCAAATCCATCTTGGGAAGAGGATAATTATCCTTCAATGAAGCTTTATTCAGATTTCTGAAGTCTATACAAATCCTGATCTCTCCACTCTTTTTCCTAACTGAGACCAAATTAGCAAGCCAATTTGAGAATCTGATTGGAACAATAATCTTAGCATCTAAAAGTTTTTTCACTTCCTTTTCAATCAATGGCATAAGAAGAGGATTAATTCTCCTTAACTTCTGCTTGAAAGGCTTTTCATTCTCCTTAATAGGAATGGTATGTTGTATAATTGAGGAATCATATTGTTTCAAGTCATCATAGCTCCATGCAAAAACATCAATGAACCTTTTCATCATCTCAACATATTTAGTCTTCATATCAACTGAAAGAAATTCTGAAATCTTGACCATCTTAGGCACAACTGAATCTCCTAAATTGCAGCTTTCCACCTCTTCCTCATCAGCTTGTAATTTTGGTGCTTTGAATACATCGTTTTGATCAAACAATTTCTCAAGGGGAATGAGACCTTTTGGAATTAAGTTGTTTTTTAATTGTAAGACTTCAGACTTCTCCTTTGATTCCACAAACATATTTTGCTGATCCATTTGAGTGCTCTGAAATTCTTCCTTTAACTCAATGAAATTCCTCACCTGCTGATCATCCTCAAAGACCTGCCAATTAATGATGTTATCTGGTATAACTAGTCGGTGACGAACCTCCACCTCATATTTTTCAGAAGATTGTATAGGAATAATAAAAAGGCTGGCAGAAACAGCAAGAGAGTCTGCAATAGAGTTTTGGTCTCTGGTTTTGATACTAAAAGTATGAGCCTGAAACATTTCCAACATATCCAACACTAAGTTTCTATATGCCCTCATCCTTACATCCTTGGTTTGGTAAGAACCTTCCACTTGTTTTATTACCAATTCAGAATCTCCACAAATAGCAATGTTTCTAGCTTGCAACTTTAACAAAGCTTCTAAACCCAAAATCAGAGATTCATACTCGGCCATATTGTTAGTGCAATCAAAATTTAGCTTGTAGGAGAGAAATTTACTTTCTTTATCAGGATTTGTGATCCAAATCCCAGCTCCTGCCCCCTCTCTTCCTACTGATCCATCAAAATATAATGACCACCAACTTCTTGTCTCATTTTCATCTTTTTGCTGATCTCCTTGGCACTGGTTTCCTGAAAGTTTATCCTCTGATTCTTCTCCAACTGACTCATTGAAAAGAATGGCTGATCTGAGACCAATGTCAAATGAATAAATGGGAAAGTTTTGAGGTTTATCTTTGTTGCTTACCATATAAGCCATTCTGGTCTCCCGATACAGCCTCCTTTGCTCACCAAAAACAGGGATAGTAGCATAGGTAAGGTCCATCTGCATCGTGCCCTTGATTTTTGCTGCCCACGATCTTGAGAGAAGCATCCCAAACTTAGGTGGAATGTCAGCCACAACAATGTCCATGACAATTGTTTTCACTGGAATTTGTGTGAGACCCACAACAACATCTTTAATCAAACCAATGCATTGAACTCTTTTTGAATCAAAGGAAAATAAATCCTTATATGGTCTAGTTACCTCTAATCCCAGTCTTTCCATGATCACCTTGGGCATAAGATTATGATATGCCCCTGAATCTAACATAGCATTATGTAAAGTCATATCATGAATGCTAATGCTTATGTAGAAAGGAGGAAACTCCTCATTTTGTTCATCTTCAAGTCTTGGACCCAAGTAAATAACAAGATTATCTTCTTGTACATTTAAGATATCAGCTACTCTTGGTTGTGAATTGAGCATTTCAATGATCTTACTTCTGTATTTATCTACCCTGAGGATTTCACTAAAGGGGACTGATATCTTGATTTTTGCAATCTCATTCTTGACAAGGTTAAAAACAGAAACAGTCTTCTCAATTTCTTTAGTAGGTGATGGAGCTTGAACATCCTTTTTGCCAGGTGGAGAATCATCTTTACCTTCAACAACCTTTGAGTTATCCTTCTTTTCTTCAACAGACTTTGAGGCATCTTTCTTGGGCTGTGCTTTGCTTGCTGTAATGGGCACGTTTCTATTCCTGAGATAGTACTACTTTTTCATCTCAAAGATAGCATGTTGATAGCCCTTTAAATAGTCTGAAGGCTCTTCTCCTGGTTTGGTGATACTGGACTCATCATGTTCTTCCTTAGTCAAGAAAATCCCTGACACTTCTTCATCAAGACAATGGATGTACTCCTCAGGAATTTCAGGTTCATCTTCTTCATCCACCAAATTTTGCTGGAAAGGAGGTCTTACTGAAGTATCTAGCTATTGATTTCTATTTTCTCTTGGCCTTTGCTGATTTTGAGGTCTTCTTAACTGAGGATTTCTAAATTGAGGTTCCTGCTGTGCTGGGGGAGCAAAGGTATTCCCAAGAGCCAACCGATCCATTAATTTTTCCATGGTCTTCATCATTGATTCAAACTTATCTTCTGGAGCTGAAGTGGAAGGTTTCTCTTCTTCTTTCAATTTAGCTTTTTCCATCTTCGATTTCTTAGCAGCAATCATGTTTACTTCCACTTTAATTGCATCGTTTTGCATGTCAGCAAGAGTAGCAGAATCCCTTTCTCTGAGTAACAGGGAGAAGTCAGAATCAAATGCTTCGGCATATCTCAGTTGTGCCAAGGCCCCAGGAGGTTTCAAATGGGCTGGGATGGAATTGTATATTTTATTAAACCTCTTGGAGAAGTTTTGGACAGTTTCATCAAGAGCTCTTCTAAGATTGTTGTATTCAGTAAGAGCTTGGACAGGGTTAGTTCTATTTCCCCATTTCCTTAGAAAACTATCTTCAAACTCTGCCCAACTGTGAATGCTTCCAGCTGTAAGAGCCTTAAACCATTTTCTAACCTCTCCAATGAAGGTTTGTGCAAACAATCTAAGCTTCACATCCTCATCATCAACTTCCTCTCTGTCCACAAAATCATTGAATCTGTCTACATGTTCTTCTGCTGTGATATCTTCATCCCCACCCCATGTTGGAATTCTAGCAGCATATTTGCTGGGAAGGTCATGTAAAACAGCAGGGAGGGCTAGTGGAGCATACCTAGCAGGTACGACCATAATTAATGGAGGAGTAGTGATGACAGGTACTGTAGGCACAGAGGAACCAGAACTGATATGAGGTGGATTTCCTAGTGTCTGAGAGCTACTAGGACTAGCAGAGGCAGAGGATAAAGTGCTGATACGAAAAGGACTATTTGGACTTTGCAAACCACTAACAAATGTACTCCAATTTGGAAGGGGTAGACCAGTTTTAGATTTGAGTGAGACTTGAAAAGGATCAAGCTCTTTGAGTTTATTTAAATCTTCCTCTTCTAACAACAATTCAGAAGTATCAACCTCCCAAAATTCCTCCTTATCTTTTGTAACACTAAGGATGAAGTATCAATACCTCTTTTTTGTAAATCTAGAATAATTCCAATAAGTTCTTCTTCGTTTTCAGACCTCAACAAAACCTCATGAATCTTATCATCAACAATTTTGTCCTCAGGACTTCTTGAAAATTCAGAGAGCAAAGATTTTGAAAAAGATGGAGTACCTGGTGTTTCAGTAAATCTTTTTCTGCTCCTTGAAATGGTGTTTGGATTGTCCACAGGAGTAGGTGGATCTGGGTCAGGATTTCTCCGTGTATATCTCCCTCTCGAAGCCACCTTTTAAACTTTGAAAATGTATGGAGTCACCAAGGTAGATTGCAGCCTCGAAAAATCTTCTGAGCTCCTGCTACCTTCAGAAGTTCAGTCTCTTGATTTCAGGAATGAATAATCTTCAGACTCCCGGCAGACACACCAAAATGTTATCTCAAAATCAGGCCCTGGAAGGCTGCAGACCAGGAAGACTTCAAGTAACTATTTCAAACCAATCTTTTAGCTAAGGCTTAGCCTCCTTAGCCTGAGAGGGCTCTCTCAAAGGATTAAAGGTTTTTTATTATGATCAAGATGACTAACTCTTGTGAAACAAATGGAAATGAAAATGGTGGAAACAAAACTAACAAGTATCCATTGGGCTTATGGAGTCATATATGATTCAGTATTAACAGTAGGGTTGGCTTTGCATAAAAGTCAAGGCATTCAGATTTCAACACATGTGGAGCATACCAAACACATAGAAGGCAGTTTATGAGTATATGAAGGAAATTAGAACACTGTAAGCGATTTCTAAGTAATCAAATACTCATAACACTGTAGATAACATGAAAAGACAACAAAAGAAACTCATACATTGAACTCTCTATGATTCTTGAGAAGCATAAGCCAGTACTGTATTACCAAAAAAAAAAAAACAGAGTCTTTACATAAGCCAAATATCAGAGCTTTTTTTTATAAATTTCCAACCCTTATTACATTGCTCTTTCTCCTATATATAGAGCTCTTCTACCTAACTGAGATTCCTCCTCAAGCATGAGGGGAACTCGAAATCTACTTCTAATGAAACCTATTCAAATTTTAACTGCCTATTAAATGTAACAAACTGCTACTAGACTTTCTAGAGATCTAAATCAAATAGGAGTCTAACTCCATATTATGCTAATAATAGCCTTAATTACAATCATTCTCGTTCTTTGACAAGTGGTCTTTTTTAGTTTGGCTGTGGTGGATGTTCAAAGCTCCATACTGGTCCTCAATGTCACATCTTCTCCATTGCCCCTGAAAAATAGGAAACTACCCTTGTTTCTCGGTCTTTGGTTTTCCTAAAAAATGTTCGAATCCAATGAACCATGCCCTTCATCTTTGATTATACAAAATATATCAGAATGCCACATCCCTGATGTGATGTCAACCTCTTCCATGTGTGAAGACAAAAATTCCTCCAAGCTGTCTGACATATCTTGGACTGTAGTAAATGTGATCACTTTATAACAAAAAGTTTAAAGTTGGATTCGAATATATGTTTCCTCCACCTGTCTTGACCTTGTTGAAAGTTGATACCTTTAGATGATCCCTTGAAGATATTCCCTTTTCAAAACATTTCCCTTTGTATTTCAAAATCGGATGACTGAGTTTAGATTATGTAGCTTCAGCAGTTTCGTAGCACACTACGAAACTGCTGTGCATTAGTCATCATCTTCAGCAGTTTCATAGCGCGGTACTAAACTGCTGTGTAATTCCAAAAAACACAGTTTCAACCAAAATTTTTCTATTTTGAGTCTCTTGATATTTAAACATCCTTTCCAATTGCTCCAAAGCTTTTCAAAACTGAATGGAAAGGTATGATTCTTCAAGAAGGATTATAATAAGGAAAACCATCAAAATCTGAAAGATAACCTTACTTGATGCGTGACTGCCTTAAGGAAATTCTTTCTACTAGCTTAACTGTATCTTTAAGTCTTCAATTTGTTTCTTCATGACTTTGATCCTAGATCTTAGGTTTGTATTGACCTTTCTAATAAATTGTGCTTCCTTTATTGCAGGGATAGTCCAGCTACAGAATTGAACATTAAAATCAACCACCTTGGGTATTTGAAATGTTTTGTCCTCCCACCGAGCTTGCACCTGGTTAAAATAAGCCTCCTTAACTACAAATTTCCTGGAGGCCTTCTTCAATCTAGTAATTTCAAAGTTTGCCAATTCCAACCTCCTTTTCAACTCTTCCAAACTATCTTCTTCTTGAATGGTAACTACTCTGCCTTTATCCTTTCCTTCATGAGGTTGTGTTACCTCCCCTGTTTCATCTGCTCTTGGCAGTACCTCCTGTACCTGTTTAAAATTCCTCGTTATGGGTCTCCTGGGCTTAAATACAAATTGAACAACCTGATCATCAAACTTGAGTTTTTTCGAGGCTTTGACTCTCTTAGCCTTGTCTTTTCCTGACTCTATCGAATCTGCTTGAACTAGTGGTGATTCTTCAATGTCAATGGCTTGCAATAAATCATTTAAGTATCCCTTTGAAATAGGGCTTTATTCAATAATCACTGACTTGACTTTTTCTTTAGCTACCTGGCTCCTAGTCCTTCTTCTTTGAATTCCTTCACCTGTGCTTGATTCATGTGCAGCTTCTTTGACCTGAGCTTTCTCTTTAAGGGACTACTAGGGTGTATCCTGGATAGTGAGTGGCTTGGTGAATTCTCTTACTTGTTTCCTAGCCTTCAACTTTGAAAACCTCCTGGATCTTGTTTCTGCCTGATGGCTAGTTGTTGTTGGAAGACCTTTTGCAGCTTGAGGACTGAGACTGGTCTCTTTTTTGAAACCAGACATGAATATGAATGCGGGCCAGTCCCTACCTACTCTCTGGAGTTCATGCAGAACAGTCAACTTAATTAAACCATGGTGAAACAATGAGGTCTCACTGTCTTCTTTCCTTAGCTGCACCTTATCACACATTTTGGTTAAGCTACGAAATAAGTAAAAAGGTAAATCAATGGATATCTTTCCTGTAAAATGTAGCAGAAGCTTGAAATGGTATGAATACACCTTATTATATCTCCCTTCACAGTTAAGGTACCTTTGTATACAGGTAAGCAGATTGGCATATGAGTCCTTGACATAATTTCTAGGTGCAGACTTGTTTAAATTTGAGTCAATGTACTCCGGCTTCAGAAATTCTTTACAAGGGGTCATATCAAATTTGAAATTCTTAAACCAAATTTCTTGTCCACTTGGAATCTCAGTAACTGTGGATATTACCTCTGGTGAAACTTGCAATTCGAGCATCCCAACCTTCGAATTCAGCTCTGTGAAATTCAAAGCAAATTCCTTGGTGATTTGTGCATGAACTCCCTGGAGTTTCTCACAAAAATTCCAACATCCAACCTGCTTGAATGCATGCTCAACTTCTTTGTTTTTGAAGACAATGTCTACACCTTCAGGTTCGTTTCTCAAGCATCTGCCTGATCTGTGGTCTTTCCTTTCTGCTGATCCCTCCATGAGACTTCAGTGTAACGGAGGTTTGAAATGATAGTGCTGCTCAATCTTCAATCTCTGCCTCACTTGAATGGCTGCCTCGCTTGGTAACTGCCTCCCTTGATAACTGCCTCGCTTGATAACAATGCATTCAAATTGAAAACTTGCAGCCTTGTTCCTCATGCAACGAATATAATCATCATTAAGACTGTGAATACTTGGCTTTTCTTGGAACTTGCAATCCATGTATACCCATGTACCTAGCGACTGTAGTGATGGAGATAAGCGGTTGGACATGATATGTGGAGTGTATAAGCTGACAGTGAATGATGCAACCATAACTGAACTTGACAGATTTGACAGTTAGGAAAGATTCGCTGCGGATTGCACAAATCTCCGATTTCACAGTGCGGTCAATGTAAATTTTGAATTATGTGCTACGAAATTACCTAAAACATGTTGCGCTGGGAAACTACTAAAAAGGATTTATGCGCTGCGAAAACACTTTAAAATTATTATATGCACTACGAAATCACCTAAGGAGCTTTGTGGCACATAGTAACCTTTAAACAAAACTAACACATGGTTATGAGACCGGTGATGAATGAGAATGACTGGTGATGAATGAGAATGCATAGTTGACTCAAGACTCCTAAGACAAACAAAAATCAAACTTAGACTAGCACCGACCTTTACCATCAAACTAATGTGAGAAATTTTGGCATTAGAATTCTTAAGTGATAATAGGTCATATCGACTTGTAAAGATAAATGTCCCATCTAGAAATGGGCAAGGGATTTGGGTTTGGATGGGAAGATGGCGCAGGAATGGGATCGACTTAGAATTGGCTTGTAGCTTGCTGGAGTATGTCACGATGCTAATAGGGACAAGATTACCTCGTCTAGTAAAATGAAGGGGGGGGAGTGTTATGGTGGTTGATACATATCTCACAGTCTGTCGTCAATAGACACAACACTCTAAGGTATGTTAGTTCTTTAATTTCTATAAATCCAAAATCCCCATTAAGATCATTCTTTTCCTTTGGTTGGTTTGGAAGAATAAAAATCTAACGTGGGTAAAGCTCCAGAAGAGGAATCGGTATGGGCCACGGATATGTGTACTTTACAGGGATGCGAAGAACAATCTCCACATATTCTTAACATGTCTTATGGCTACTCAACTCTGACAAAACCTTGCTGGTTATATTGGTTTTTAGTATATTCAGTATAACTATATTTCTGACTACTTGAGATGGTGGAGCAATCAAAATACTTCATGGCGCAATATCCCTCCTATACTATTTTGGGAGATTTGGAGATGGAGAAATAATATCATTTTTTAAAATTTCACAGAAAATGCATTGCAGGTGTTGGAACGCATTATAGAATTTTACTCTATTGGTTCACAATCGGGCATGGGGCCTAAGAAAATTAAACATAATCCACCTGGCTCGAGGATAGCCTACCCGACTAGCTTCTTTGACGGAGCATCACAAAGAAGCAGGTGCAGATGTGGTTTCTTGATCCTTTTTTCTCTGAAATAGGGTTTTTGGGTACACTAGGGTGGTGGCAATGGCACGAACACGAGGGGAGAAGCCATGGCACTGTGGGGATTACTATGAACATCCCTAAAATCCACAATTTTGGGGACTCTAAGATTATCATCGAATATGTCGTGGGATATGCAAAATTTTATCAACCCACACTCCATGGTTGGCTGTATCAAATCAAACATCTTTGGGCCACTCTTAAGGACCCAACGATTGAGCACATTGGAAAGGATTTTAACCAAATCGCGGATATACTTTCAAAGAGTGGGCTACTAGATGATCTGGATGGGATGCACATCGAGATCAAGATGGGGGAAATCAGCATGGACATCGAGGTGCTACCACTGCCAGGATAATTTATACACTCCGTGGATTCATAATGTTAATGCTGGTGGATTATTCTCAAAAGTATTTTTGGTTGACAATGACTCTTTTTCTCTGTTGTATTTTTTTTGTATATCTTTCTTCTATAGTACTAGCATTTTTGGACTGATGATCTATTAGATTATATTGACACGCATGTACTATAAATATGTTTAGATCACTATGCATATGAGACATATATCTGATAAAGATGGCTCTCCATGTTCTGTCCAGTCAGTATGGACTCGAGTCTAGTATCACTGAATTACTGAGATATGTTGGTATCATATATGATGTTATGTGTTATTTTGGAATTTGAATATAATTCTTTTTCATACTAAAGAAAAAAAAACTACTTCTCAAAATTGAACCACAAAACGGGTGGGAACCGCACCTCAGAACTTAACCATTGACTACATCCTCTATCCATTTTAGGGCATCGTGGTCAACACAGTGGCATCACAAGTTGTCTGTTGGCGTATCCAACAATGGTGTGGTGAGTTAGAATATCTTCACGCCATACTTGAAGCTTGATTTTGTAATTAATTAATTAATGAGTAAGGTAACCGATGTGGGTAAGTGGAGAGCGCGATCTTCAAATGAAGTTAGATGATGGTTTATTTTCTTGGGAGGAACGCTAACAACACAGTAAAGTTGAGGTGCTTTTTGTAACTACCATCCTCATCACAGAAACTGATACCTCGAAATTAAACAAGAAATTGAATCACATATACACTAAAAGAAAAAGGTCATTAGTGAGGGTTATGCCTGTGACGGACCTTTAAGGTCTGTCATCAATGTCACATATGGTGACAGTCTTTAAAGGAGTGTTGTTGTAAATGTATATAGTTATGGTCATTTAAGGTTTGTCACCAAATCCATTTTCAATGACACTTTTGGTGAGGGTTGTTAAAGGCTCGTCACTAATTCTCTCTTTGGTGACACTTTTGGTGAGGGTCGTTAAAGGCCCATCACTAATTCTCTCTTTGGTGACACTTCTAGTGACGATCTTTTATTGACCGTCACCAATGATATTTTTGGTTACCTTTGGTGAGAGTCAATAAATGTTCCTCATCATTGATCATTCCAATGAGTTTTTGATGATGCTTCATGCATGTGACAAACCTTTAAGGTCCGTCACCAATGTCGCATATGGTGATGGTCTTTAAAAAATCGTTGTTGTGAGTGTATATAGTGATGGTCCTTTAAGGTTTGTCACCAAAGCCATTTTTAATCACACTTTTGCTAAGGGTCGTTAAAGGCCCGTCACTAATTCTCTCTTTGGTGACACTTTTGGTGAGGGGCGTTAAAGGCCCATCATTAATTCTCTCTTTGGTGACACTTCTAGTGATGATCTTTTATTGACCCTAAACAATGCTCTTTTTTGTTACTTTTGGTGACGGTCAAAAAATGTTCGTCATCATTTATCATACCAATGAGTTTGTGATGATGCTATGTACCTGTGACTATATTTTTTGTCAAAAGATAATGATTTAAGACCATTGTTGTGGAGTTGTTTTCATTATGTGTCCTTAGGTCATAGTGGTTATAATAGTCAGTCAATTTGTTAAGAAGTATTTAGTGTGTATCATTTCCCTCAAGTCATAAGAATATATTTTTCCTATGAGTCAACACATGATTCATCTCTATTAGGTTTATTATCTAGCAGATTTCCTTTTAAATAAAGTTCCACTAGTGTGTGTAGGAACTATATTATTTAATACATAATCAAGCTTTGAAAACTCTATTAATGAGAGAGACCTAGCACTCCTCCACACTCATGGCACACGTTAACATGCTTTGGAACAATACACTAACATTCATTGGCACCTCACATGTCTTGGAACATCTTTGTACCTGGAACACCTTTGTACCTAGAACATCTACCATGAGTAGGATGCCCAAGCACATGTTGGTATGCCCTAGCATAGCATAGCACTACTTTATCATGTGTTGGCATGCCCTGTAGTCCCTAGCATGCCATGGAATACCTTGGCATAATATTTCATTGACAAACATTAGCACTTGGCACACATTGGCACTTGGAATGTATTGGAACATATTATTAGTGTGCCTAGAATGCCCCTTTTGCAAAAGATAAAGTCTCGACTTATTAACCCTCTTATGTGTTCATTTCCTTGCATTTCAGCTTGGTTATTCCTTTTGTTCCCTTGAAACTCCTTGATGGATATTTGCATACTATGGCACCCTGCACATCCTAGAATGTCTTAGCACCTGTTGGCCACTTCAATTTCTTATTAATCTAAACAACCAGTGCTACATGAATTGTCAACCCAGGGAAGTCTATTTATTTCAAAGGCAATTACACACTATATATGCTCAATTCCAAAAGCAGTAAAAAGTTGCAGTATAATTTATTCTAATCACACCTTGCTTTAAACAACTGAAGTTCTACTTTGAGTTACAGCAAAAGCAATCTCTCTATTGTAGACAATGATCAAAGGAATCCTGAATTACAGTTAAAAAGAACAATCTGGAAAGGAAATCATTCTGCAAAGGAAAAGACTAGTTGTGCTCTAACAGAGAACAGGACCCTATTCCTCAAGCAGGAATCTTCAGCACCTATTTCTGATTACTATGCTTCACAAAATCACTCTGGGAAACCAATTAAAATAATCATTGATTACCTATGAACAAATTTATGGAAACAATGCAATGACCAAGCAGAAACAGAGTTTCAGCAGTAAACACAAAGTTTCAATAACGCATAAGTAAATTCAGCAAACAGGAATTAACAAGGCATGAATGTAAAAATAATACTTAACACACTACAGAATTTAAGGGGTGAATCTTGTGATGAAGGTGGGCCCTGTCCTTCTCACAAGATTCCCCAAGCAATGGAACTTAAGAGAAAATGCTCAAAACAGTCTTTTATTCATCTGTCAAAGTATCATATTACAAAAGATTAAAGTTCCTTGCTCCCAGCTAGACCTTTCGTAATCTCTCACTTCTAATGTTGATGTCTCCTCTTTTTAAAGAGGAGACATCAATTACAATTAATTACATTGTCAATCCTATTTTTACCTGCAGTGCTAAAATAGGATAATCGAGTCTTCCATTAACAAAATATTGCTATATTGATTATGATAATGTCTGACTTTGCAATATAGTTGTTATGGCCCATGTAACAACACCTTCGATGATCCTCTTCTGTTGCAGCTAAATCTAAAAATGCAAATCATGGCTGTTTCAACAACGTGATTTGCACATTGCTCTTAACTGTTTCAGCAACATGGTTCAAAATGACAAAACTGTTTTAGCAACGTAATCCGCAATAATATATGTAGTCTTCAAAATTGTTTCAGCAACTATCTGATCAGCGATTAACCATGAAAGAAATGTAAAATTACATGTAAAATAAATCAAACATATAGTAATGAGAAGACATGTTATATAGCTTAGAAAATAGATCAAAGTAATAACATGGGCTTTAGTTATAGTTTGAAAGAGGATGGAAGATAACAAAATGTTTAAACAAAAAGGGACAATATGGAGTCCTAACATCCCCCCCCCCCAACTGAAAGGGTTGCATGTCCTCATGCAACTTTTACTCTGAATCCGAATCGGGGTACTGGGCTTTGGAGTGCACATTACTTAGGCAGTAACTATAGAAGGTTTTGTCAGCTAAGTCTCTGAACCCATGGACCTTTTGTATCCTCTGCCATGCCGCTGCCTCTTCTTTCTTACTTAGCCTGTGATGTGCCTTATATTCCTATGCTGGCATCCATAAAAGAGGAAAATGAAAGTGATAGCCTATCCATTTTTCAGCAGATTGCTGAACACATCTGATATAGTCAGGTAGCCTTGCAATTGTTGTTTCAAGATTAGTTGGGCTGAAAGGATTATACTCCTGCCTTTATTTGGAGGATTGCTACCAGAGTAAGTTATTTGCTTTCAAGGCAGCAACTTGCTTAGTCTTGACAAAATTTTGGCAATCATGTATGACTATTGCTTGTAGCTGCTTGATGTGCTCAACCATCCCTGGTTCTTTCAACAATTGAGAATACTCCCAGATGAACATGGCAGGATTTTGTGGCTCTGATCTTACTCTGCCTTTTTCATTTTAGTATAGCGAGGGGAAGGTTATCTTCAGATTCATCACTAGGAATATGAACAGTGGGATTAGATGATTCTGCTAAATTGCGGGATGGAGTTGATGGAGTGGAAGGGTCAATTGGATTAACTGATTCTACTAGTGGAATTTCTGGGGGATCAGGAATGTTATCAGGCTGCTACTCATGGGGATTTTCAGGGACTTCTTGAGGATTTTCAGCAGCCTGCTGAGGGTCCAGGGGTGGGTTATTAGGAGGGAGAGCTTGTTGAGCAAAGCCCTTCTGAATTAGTAGCTAGACGAGACGGTGATGGGTGAGGGAAAGGAGTGGATATTTTGCCTGTCTACAATAATGTGACATATTCTTTAGACACCCAAGTAAATAATATAGCATATTCAACAGTCTACCATGTCTCAAATGATTTAATAGGACAAAGTCATGCTGATAGACTACCTGATAGCGACCTTCACAAGTGAGATAATGCTTGACGAATTCAGCAACCCTCGGCCATGGAGGTGGTAATGAGTGAAGACGGGTGCCCTGGCCTTTGGGCTCGACCTGTTCTCCTGGCAGAAGAAAATCCATTTGTGCATTCAGAATGATATGCTTATGGCTAAACCAACAAATGCCAGTGAGTGGTAGGCCTAAAACCTATGTTATGTCATGCTCTGTAGCCAGAATTCGAACTCCCTGAACCGTAGAATAACCATCACGTAAATTACGTGCAAATTCAAGGACTTGTTGTGGATCGAATCCCTGAAGCCTCTGAAAATAATCTACCCAGCCTGCCTACTGAAAAATCTGATATACTTCTAGATGTAGTTCAAGTAGAGCTATCGAGCCAGGCTCATGTCGAATAGCAGGTCCCCCCATAGTTAACCAGCTTCAGTAAAATGCACAGTCAAAAACCGAGTTACCGCTCTTCGGACAGAGTAACTTTTGCAAATAGGAACATGGAGTAACAACGCTGAGGCGAGGTGATGAGATGTAATTCGTGGGTAAAAACAATGACGGTAATTGGCTTGCCGTGAAATGATGGCGTATAAGTGAAATAATGGCGTATGATTTCGGTATCCCCCCCCAACTACAGCTGAAATGATGGCTTTTAAATGTACGGGGATCGTGGTAATTATGACATGATCTTCTCATTTAACTATAGTTCAATCATATTCACACGTAATATTTACATACCTCATGTTTACCTTTAGTCCATATTTCGAAAAAAACATAATACTCGTTGCCAATAGGTCATCAACAATCATGGAAGAAATTATGAGGATAATTTTGTTATAGGTCTGTATAATTATAGGAGAAGGCAGTGAAGGGACGAAATTAGCATCAAAAGTGATTTTTATGACGAAAAGTGTTGTATGATTATATTCTTTGAAACGATGTTTTAGCAACAGGAAAGATGAGTGAAGGATCGTGTTTCAACAATGGAAAATGAGTAAAGGATGGTGTTTCAGCAACAGGAAATGGATGAAGAACAATGTTTTAGCAACAGGGAAAATAAAGGAAATTTTGCTGAAGAATACTATTGCAGGGATGGAAGAAATAGGGAAATGTTGCTGAAAGATATTTTTTTACTTGATGAGAAAAATGTTGCTAAAAAACGATGAGGGCATGAGAAATGATGGAAATGTTACTGGAGGATGGGGAAATGAATTATGGATGGGTTGAAATTAGATGATAGAGTTCCAAAATGATGCTTGTATCTGCTTATAGTAGGATCATCCTTTTCAATCAACCTTTCCTAAATCTGGAATCTGCAAAAAGTCAATTGTAACATGCCAACCCTTGACAGGGATTATTAGTTAAGAAATCTAATCTAATACTTAAAAATATAATGCTGAAATTAATAGCAATGAGGGGCAGCAAGATCCCCCAAGAAAAGATAACTTGAATCTGCCATGCAAGTGGCCTTAAATTCCTCTCTGGAAAGGATTTCTCTCTCACTTATCAATTTATAATTGAATTATAAGTGAGGAAAAGAAACGATCAATACATGAACTATTCTTTTTTATATTCCATGTGGAGGGCGGGTAGGTCCCAGCCATCTTGTACGTAGTTTCCCTTGAAAATTTTCAAACTGAGAATCATACAATAAAGCCCAATTACCTTTTTGGAACTGCTTATGCTTGATGGTTTTGTCATGCCACCTTGTTCTTTGTTGTTGGATCATAGTTGTTTGATGAATGGCATCTAACCTCTTTTCATCCAATTCTTGAAGCTGCTGCAACCTTGCTGTCTGTGCATCAGTCAAATCAAGGTTAACAGCTAAAGCAGTTCTTAAAGTTTTAATCTCAAATTCCACAGGAAAAACAACACTTTTACCATAAACCAATTCATAGGGAGAAAATCCTGTAGTGTTCCTCCAAGTAGTTCTGTAAGCCCATAGTGCTTCAGGGAGCCTTTGAGACCAATCCTTCCTATTCTCCTTCATTGTTTTTGTTAGAATGGCTTCTATAACTTTGTTTGTACTCTCCACCTGCCCATTAGCTTGGGGGTGGTATGGTGTAGTCATTCTATGATGAATATGATATTTTTGAATGGTGGCTTTAAAACCATGAGAATTGAAAAGAGGTCCTCCATCTGTAACTAGCTCTCTAGGTACTCCAAATCTAACAAAGATTTCTTCAAATAGAAAAGCTAGAACAGATTCTTCATTAGCTCTAATGAGTGCTTTAGCCTCCACCCATTTAGTCATATAATCTGTACAAACTAATATGTAAACTCTTTGATTGGATGGAGGATTAATGGGCCCTACAAAATCTAGAGCCCATCATTCGAAGGGTTCAAGTATTACTGAGGGATTCAATGGCATTTCATCTCTATGATTCGGTTGACCCATTCTCTGACAGCTATCGTAGGCCCGAACATACTTCTTTGCATCCTTGAAAAGTGAGGGCCAGTAATAGCCCATCCTGAGAATTTTATGTGTCGTTCTCTTATCAGCAAAATGCCCTCCACAAGGGCCATCATGACAAGCTTTCAATATATCATAAACCTCATCTTCTCTAATGCATCTCCGAATTTCATGATCAAGTCCTGTATAGAAAAGACACCCACTTATCCAGCTATACCGAGCACTTTGTTGAATGATCTTTCTTTTCTCTCAATGTGATAGGTGTGATGGTAACTTCCCTGCAACCAAATAATTGGCAATGTCTGCATACCAAGGTGAGTGAGCAGATACTGCAAATAAATACTCATTAGGAAAGGAATCATCTACTAGAGTATTATCATCAGCTTTTAACCGAGAAAGGAAATCAACAACTACATTTTCTTTACCTGGTCAATCTACAATTGTGATATCAAATTCTTGTAATAATAATAACCACCTAGTAACTTGGGCATTTGTGACAGATTTGTTCATTAGGTACTTAATAACCGAGTGGTCAGTATGGACAAAAGTAGAGTAACCAGTAACGTAATGTCGAAACTTGTTAATAGCATAAATAACTGCGAAGAATTCATTTTCACTAAATATGTAATTAAGCTTAGCAGGAGTCATATTCTTACTAATAAAATAGATAGCATAAGGAAGATGGTTTTCCTCTTGTCCCAAGACAGCTCCAATTGCAGTATCTGAAGCATCAGAGGATATATGAAAGGGAAGTTCCCAATCAGGTCCCCTTAAAATAGGAGCTGTGGATAGCTGATGCTTGAGTTCATCGAATGCTTTCTGGCAAAGATCAATCCACTTAAATTTAGCATTTTTCATAAGTAACACAAACAAAGGAGAAGCTATTTTAGAAAAAAATTTAATAAATCTTCTATAGTATGCTGCATGTCCTAAAAAACTTCTTACATCAGTTTGTTTTCTAGGAATAGGAAGATTTTGAATTACCTGCATTTTGGATGGATCTACCTAAATTCCTTGAAATGAAATAAAATGTCCAAGTACAATTCCCTCATTCATCATCATATGACATTTTTCAGTGCTTAAGGAAAGATGAGCTTGTACACAACGTTTAAGTACTTTTTCAAGGTTTTGCAATGCATCTTCAAAAGACACACCATAAGGGGTGAAATCATCCATAAATATCTCCATGGAGTCATTAATCATATCAGAAAAGATTCCTATCACTACTCTTTGGAAAGTTGTTGGAGCATTACATAGTCCAAATGGGAGAACTCTATAGGCAAAAGTTCCCCAGGGACTAGTAAAAGTGGTCTTATCCTGGTCTTGGGGTGCAATTTTGATTTTATTATACCCACTAAAACCATCTAAAAAGGAGAAGAATTTCTTTCCTGACAAACTATCTAGCACCTGATCAATGAATGGCAAGGGAAAGTGATCCTTTTGAGTTGCTTTGTTTAAGGCTCTATAATCTACACATACTCTCCATTTCCCATTTTTCTTAGGTACTATAACCAATGGAGAAACCCATTCAGTGTCATATATGGGATATATAAACCCTGCATTAAGTAATTTTTGAAGTTCTTCTTTGACAATTTCCCTTAAATTGGGATTCATTCATCGCTGGGGTTGATAGATTGGTCAGCAACCTTCCTTAATATAGATGCGATGAGTACATAATTCAGGAGAGATTCCCTTCATATCTATATAATCCCATGAAAATGCTTCCTTATTTTCATGAAGTAGCTTCATTAATTGTTGTGTTTCAGCATCTGTTAAATTGGGGTTTATATTCAATGTTTTGCTAGGTTCGATTTCTACTGTTATGCTTTTAGAGGAGATGGTGGTTGATGTTTGAGGTAGATCTTCTGATTTAAGCTTTTCCTGGGTATCAGATTTCAAAATTGCAATCAAGTGGTTGTGTGTTTCAGCAGTGACCGAGGAAGGTTCACAAATAAAATTATTAATTACTTCATCGTCAGTGGTATCTTTAAGACTTAAAGCTTGTCCGATAGTCAAAATAGGTTGGGTAACATCATCATCATAGTCCAACCATACAGAATTATCATTACTAATCATAGGTGTGGCCTGAGGGTAGAGGGTAAGCTGCTTGGTTTCACACCCATTAGAAATTGTCATTGAACCAGATCTACAGCTAATAAAGGCATCGGCTGTGGCTAACCAGGGCCTTCCCAGAATTAGAAGGTGTCCCCCAAACTTTGTTTTAGTCTGTAATACCACAAATTTAGCTAGGTAATTCCAAGACTCAACTGAAATGATTAGGTCTTCAACGACTCCTTCTAGTTTGATTGTACAACGGTCAACTAATTCTAGAATGGTTGGTGTGTCTTTGATCACATTTTTCAGCTGTAACAGTTGTGCAGTTTCCAGAGTCATAATGTTTATAGCAGCGCCTAAATCTACCAGAACTCATGAGATGATATTTTTTCCAATCTGAACTATAACAATAGGATGTCCAGGGTCACCATATTTAACAGGGGGAGCCTTTCCGATCATTAAGGCTGATAGCCATAACATGAACTGTAAGGGGATCTTTAGCTTTCCTACCAGGTTTCTTGATACAAATATCCCTCATAGTTCTGGCATAGATTGGTACATCTCTTAATGCTTATAAAAGTGGAATTTTAACATAAAGATTTTGTAATTCCCCCAAAAGGTTAAAAGCAGGTGGCTTAGGCGTTTTAGTCAAGGCTAAATTCTCAGGGAATGGTGGCTCAGCAATTTCAACACCCTTGTTAGAGGGTGGTTGTTCCTCCTTACGAGAATTATTTTTCTCAGTCTCTTCTTTATCAGAATCAGAAGAGGTAATGTCATCAATAATAGGTTCAACTATTTTCCCAGATCGTAAGTGGATATCATTGCATTGCATAGGCTGGTTCTAAATATCAATAACTTGTACGGCTTTATTATTGGGGTTAGGGTTCGGTTGTACCGGTAGCTGGGGTCTCATTGTTTGATTATTAGGTGGAGCTCCTGATGGTAGGAGTGGTTGCTGAAACTGAGGAAATTGGTTTGGAAACATGTTGGGTCCCTATAATACTAGTGATTACCCCATTAATATTGTAGTTATACCCCTTATTTATATTGTTGTGCCCCTATTACCCCCCATATTGTTATTTCTGTGCCCCATAGAAGCCCCCTATTGTTATTTGTGTGGCTTTATATTATTATTGTTAGGTCGGCTGGATTATATTGTGACTCCTTAGACTCCTATATATAGAAAGGAGGTTTTGTCATTTGTATCATCCAAGAATTGTTCATTTATGTAATGTAAAGGAGGTTGCCCCCTCGAAGAGGCTGAATTCTAAGGCGTTGATCTATCTTTTCTATCTTTTCTTGAGTTGGTTTCATAACATTTGGTATCAGAGCTTTGGATTCTAGGGTTTCGCTGCTCCAAACAGGTCATCGTGGAATTTTCGCTATAACTTTTTTTCTGTGACGTTTCAGAAGTCGCAAAAAAAACCCATTTGAGAAGAATTGGCGCTGAACCTTGGGTCCGAATTTCAGAGCTTTTCGCGTGATATTTTCGGAGATATGATCTGAGGAAGTTGGCCTTTTGCAGACTCCTGAATTACATTCAAAACAGGTGACCTGGGGAAAATCGTCATAACTCTCTCTCTTAGGATCGGATTGAAATTTCGTAAAATGGTACAGAAAGAAGACGGACTGTAGTTTCTTTTAGATGTGTTTCAGATTCAAAGGTTGAAACAGTGACTCGTGGCACATCGTACAAGTTCGCTCTACTGAACCAGTCTAAAAGCAAGTCACTGTGGGAGATTTCACATAACTCTTACTTGGAGAATCCAATTTGGCTCAGACTTGTGGCATTGGAAAGAGGACGCAGAAGGCTACTACAGGTAGCAATTTCAGAACTGGATGATCCGAAATTACAGAGATACATCAGATTCAATATCAGGCTTCTATAAAGTGAAAAAAGGTGTGTAGTTTTTTTTAAATTTTTATGTAAGCTTGGTTTAACAGAATTCAAAGGGCATAGTAAAGCATTATTATCGGTAACTGATGCCCCGAGGAAAGAAAATGCAAACACCTAGTAAGGAACCTGAAAGCTCTAGCATGACTCATGAAGAAGAGGAAGAAATGCTACATGATATATCAAAATTACAAGAACAAGTGCAACAAATGTCACGCTCACAAAAGCTAACAGAAGCTAAGATAAGTGGCATGGAATCTAAGATAAATGGCATGGAATCTAAGATAAATGGTGTGGAATCTAAGATAAATGGCGTGGAATCTAAGATAAAGGGCATGGAAACTAAGGTGGAGGATTCGATGGTAAATTTGAAGATAGATTTGAAGACAGACATGGAAGAATTGAAGAACTTGCTACAAGAAAGGGTCACTAATGGTGAAAAGGTAGTAAAGGAAACTCATGATGAGAACAAAAGAAATGTTAATCATGATTCCATAGACTCTAATGTTGGATCGAAGACTCACCATGTTCCAAAAATCGATATGAGGAAGTTTGATGGCAAGGATCCCGCCACATGGATATTACAGATGGAGCAATTCTTCGATCTCAATAATGTGCAAAACACACAAAAGGTACGTATGGCAACTTTATATTTGGAACCAAATCAGTTTGTATGGTATCAATGGCTTTGTTCTCGTAAACAATTTATCACTTGGGCAATTTTTACGGAAGAATTGATAGCACATTATGAGGATACAAAAAGCAACACTTTTTTTAGCCAATTGATAAGTCTCAAACAAAAGGGTTCAATAATGGAGCACATTGAGGAGTTCCAAAAATTGAACATAAGGGTAAAAGATATTCCAGAGGAGCATAGGATTGATGTGTTCATAGGGTCTTTAAAGGATAATATCCAACATGATGTGCGCCTTTGGGAACCTGATTCATTAGAGAAGGCATTCAGGTTAGCAAGAAAAATGGAAAGCAAAATTATGGCAACTAGGAAGCATACCACTCACAACTATAAAGATGGAAGTGTTGTTGCCCATAGTCTTCCACAACCTACAAGGTTGACACCACAACAATTGGAAGAAAAAAGAGCAAAAGGGCTTTGTTACAATTGTGATAGCAAATACACAAAAGGTCATAAGTGTGCTGAGAAGAAATTATTCTACATAGATTGTGAAGAGGAAGAAGAAAAGGAGCAAGAAAGGTCAAAAGAAGAGGATATATTCCAGGAACAAAGCCTAGATGAAGAACAAATAAATCCGACCATATCTTGTAATGCATTGGCGGGAATTACCACTCCTCAAACCATCAAGATAGAAGGACAAATCAAGAAGAAAAAGGTAATAGTGTTGATTGATTCAGGAAGCACCCACAATTTTATTCATTGTAGGGTAGCAAAAGAATTGAATTGCTTCCTATATCCAGCACCAGAGTGTCAAGTGATGATTGCAAATGGAGGAACAATAAATTGCTCTGGAAAGTGCCATAATATCAAGCTATCCATGGGAGAATATGTATTGACTAGCCCAATGCTTTCCATTCCAATGGGAGGTGCTGATGTTGTACTAGGAGTCCAATGGCTACAATCCTTGGGTACAATAGCTTTTAATTTTCAAGAACTTTTCATCAAATTTTCTTCAGAAGGAAAGGAAGTTGAATTAAGGGGTATTGCAGGGAAACCAGGAAAGATAATCAGCTCTAATGGTATGACAAAGCTTCTAAAAAAGGAGCAAAGAGGTGTAATTGCACAATTATGTTCGCTAGATGTTTCCACATTGGAATCATCTATTTCTCCAGATCTCCAAAAAGTCTTGGACAATCATTCCAAGGTATTTGAGACTCCCAAGGTCTCCCACCTATGCGTGATCATGATCATGCTATTCATCTGATTCCAGGAAGTGTTCCTCCAAACATCAGGCCGTACAGATATCCCTATGTCCAAAAAAGTGAAATTGAACGTATGGTTGCAGAAATGCTAGAGGCTGGTATAATTCAACCGAGTCAAAGTTCTTTCTCAGCTCCAGTAGTATTGGTGCACAAGAAGGATGGATCATGGCGCATGTGTCCAGATTATAGGGAGCTCAACAAGCTCACTATTAAAGATAAGTTCCCCATTCCTGTTATTGATGAATTACTGGATGAATTGCATGGATCAATTTACTTCACCAAGTTGGATCTTCGTTCGGGATATCATCAAATCAGAATGAAGATTGAAGACATTCCAAAACGGCATTTAGAACTCATGAGGGTCATTATGAATTTTTGGTCATGCCTTTTGGCCTTACCAATGCACCTTCAACATTTCAAGGTTTGATGAATTCAATTTTCAAACCATTCCTTAGAAAATTTGTGTTAGTATTTTTTGATGATATACTAATCTACAGCAAGTCTTGGAAGGATCATGTTGAACATGTTGACAGGGTGCTACAACTATTGGAGGAGAAACAATTATATGCAAAAAGATCCAAATGTTTCTTTGGAGTCCAGGAGGTGGAATATTTGGGTCATATTGTATCTCATGAAGGAGTTAAGGTAGACCCTAGCAAAATTAAAGCCATTAAGGAATGGAAAATCCCCACATCCATAAAGCATCTGCGAGGATTTCTTGGGTTGACAGGGTATTATCGCAAGTTTGTTAAGAATTATGGGAGAATAGCAGCACCTCTAACAACATTATTGAAGAAAGATTCATTTTCATGGACTCCGGAAGCAACAAAGGCCTTTGAACATCTTAAAGAGGCAATGTGCCAAGCACCGGTCTTAGCTACACCGGACTTCACAAAAACCTTTATTGTGGAATGTGATGCTTCAGGAAATGGAATTGGTGCTGTTCTAATGCAAGATGAAAGACCCATTGCTTTTGAAAGTCGTCCAATCAAGGGAAAGTTTTTAAGCAAAGCTATTTATGAGAAGGAAATGTTGGCAATACTCCATGCACTTAAGAAATGGCGACCCTACCTAATGGGAAGACACTTCAAGGTAAAAACGGATCATGATAGCCTTAAATACTTTTTAGAACAAAGATTATCCTCTGAAGAGCAACAAAAGTGGGTCACAAAGATGTTGGGTTATGACTTTGAAATCATCTACAAAAAAGGGAAGCAAAATGTGGTGGCAGATGCACTCTCAAGAAAGGATGAGGATGTGGAAGCATTGTTGTGTGCCATTTCTATTATCCAACCAGATTGGATAAACGAAGCAAGGGAGGAATGGAAGAATGACGAAGAAGTGTGGGCACTTATTCGAAAGCTACAACAAGATTCCAGTACTTCTGATACATTTAGCTGGAAAAATGATTCGTTATGGTACAAAGATCGCTTATACCTCTGTAAGAATTCCCAGCTAAAACAAAAGATTCTTATGGAATTGCACACTTCTCCCTTAGGAGGGCACTCAGGATTTTTAAAAACTTACCACAGGGTTAAGAAGGAATTTTTTTGGGATGGCCTTAAATCAGATATTCAAAAGTTTGTGGCGGAATGTTTGGTTTGCCAGCAAAATAAAGTTGAAACAATTAAGACACCGGGTCTATTACAACCTTTATCCATTCCAAGCCAACGTTGGGAGGAGGTTTCAATGGATTTTATCACAGGTTTACCCAAGTCTGAGGGAAAGAGTGTCATCATGGTGGTAGTTGACAGACTTACCAAGTATGCACACTTTTGTGCATTATCACATCCATTTAAAGCCAGTACAGTTTCTACTGCATTTATGGAAACAGTTCAAAAGCTACATGGAAACCCAAAGATTATTGTAAGTGACAGAGATCCCATTTTCACTGGAAATTTTTGGACAGAATTATTTTCTTGTCTTGGTACTCAGTTAGCTCATAGCTCATCTTATCATCCTCAATCTGATGGGCAAACTGAGATAGTAAACAAATGTTTGGAAGGATATCTTCGTTGCTTTGTATCTGATAAACAGACACAATGGGTCAAATGGTTGCCTCTGGCTGAATGGTGGTATAACACTTCCTTCCATACAGCAACAAAAATGACCCCATTTATGGCACTTTATGGGTATCAACCACCATCCATCACATCATATTTAAGAGAAAATTCTAAGGTTCAGGCAGTGGAACATCACATCGAACATCAACAACAAGTCCTCCAACTCTTAAAGGATAACCTCGTGTTGGCACAAAATAGAATGAAACAACAGGCAGATCAACATCGCAGTGAAAGAAGTTTTGATGTAGGTGATTGGGTATTCCTACGGCTACAACCATATAAGCAAATGTCCCTAAAGCAAGCTAAGAAGGATAATAAATTATCACCAAAGTATTATGGTCCGTACAAGGTG
Organism: Pinus tabuliformis; assembly: GCA_031772625.1. NCBI lineage: Eukaryota > Viridiplantae > Streptophyta > Pinopsida > Pinales > Pinaceae > Pinus > Pinus tabuliformis. Next base: position 575,371,211 of record CM062819.1, read on the forward strand.
TTGCAAAAGATTGGTACTATGGCATACAAATTGGAGCTTCCTGCAGCTTCTCGATTGCACCCAGTTTTCCATGTTTCATGTTTAAAGAAGGTTATAGGTGACAAGCTCCCAATTCAAACAATATTGCCAGAACTTGACGAGGAAGGAAAAATTATATTGGAACCGGAAGCAGTCACAGAAACAAGAACTCGACAGCTACGAAATCGATCAATTTCAGAGTATCTTATCAAGTGGAAGAACTTATCCGCTGAAGATTCCACATGGGAGGATGAGAATTTTATGCAGAAGTATCCAGAACTACTCAAGCGTTGAGGACAACACTTTTTTGAAGGAGAGGGGCATGTTGGGTCCCTATAATACTAGTGATTACCCCATTACTATTGTAGTTATACCCCTTATTTATATTGTTGTGCCCCTATTACCCCCATATTGTTATTTCTGTGCCCCATAGAATCCCTCTATTGTTATTTTTGTGGCTTTATATTATTATTGTTAGGTCGGCTGGATTATATTGTGACTCCTTAGACTCCTATATATAGAAAGGAGGTTTTGTCATTTGTATCATCCAGGAATTGTTCATTTATGTAATGTAAAGGAGGTTGCCCCCTCGAAGAGGCTGAATTCTAAGGCGTTGATCTATCTTTTCTATCTTTTCTTGAGTTGGTTTCATAACAAAACAGGAGTTGTTGACCCCTCCAATTTGGATTCCATTGATTAAAATAAGATTGTTGTTGTGGGGGCCAAGAAGCCCACATTGTTGGATCTACAAAGGGAGGGTTTGGTTGTTGCATGGGTGGGTAACTCATTTGATTGAAGGGTGGGTATTGCATCTGGTTAAAGGGAGGGTAATTTTCTTGATTAAAAGAAGGGTAATTGTTCCAATGATTAGAAAATGGCATATTAGAGTTCATACCTTGTCCTCGTGGTTGCCATTGCCTTCTCTGTGTCAGCAAATAAACTACTTCAGCTTCTTCTTTAGTTGGTTGCAATGCTGCCTTTATTCCTGGTAAAGAAGGGCATTGTTGTGTTTCATGATCCCTCTCACAAATGGTACAAATTGTCACTTTGTCCAATGAGCATTCCCTTAGTGGATGTTTTTCTCTACATTTAGAACAAAAAATGGCCAAAGAAGCTTCTACTTCTGCCTGTTTCTTCTTAGCCTGCAAGGTGTCAATCTGTGAAGAAAAAGAACTTAACATTTCAGTTTTAAATTCCTCAAGTAAATTACCTATTTCAGCTCTTGTTGCTCCTCCACTAGCTAATTTCTGAACTCTTGAATATGTATTATCCTTGCTATTTGATCTGTTCCTTGCAACTCCTCTTGAACATGTTTTGCAGAGGTTAACAATTTCATCATATGATTCCTTAAATATGTCCCCTTTACCAAGCATGTTTAACATGTCTAGACAATCATCCCTCACCCCTTTCAATAATATTGTTTTAAGAATATCTTTACTTACATCGGGGTGATTGGATCTTTGCAGGTTATATTGCAGCCTTTCCACAAAGTCCTCCAAATTCTCGTCCTCTTTTTTCATCATCTTAAATAATTCCTCCCTTTTTTCTCTTGTCCAGCAGTAGTCCTAATATTTGGTCAGAAACTTCTGTTTCATCTATTCCCATGTTGTGATTACATGGCCTCCCAGACTCATGAACCATCTTAATGCATTTCCTTTTAGTGTTGTTGGAAACAGCTTCAGTTTTTGAGCATTAGTAACATAATCATAGCTTCTGCATAATATATCAAACTCAAAAAGAAACTCATCAGGATCTTCAGAAGATAACCCATGGAAGTTAAGTAAGGACAAAAGTGGGATATTCTTCATAGGAGTTGCTACTCTGGTCAACTCACCAATAGGAAATCCCAAGGTAGAGAGAGAATTCTCACCTCTTCCTTCAGGTTCTACCTGTCTTCCATTATAGAATCCTTCATTATTCTCTTCCATTGGTTGTTCTCCTACTGCACTTGCTCTGTCTTCAATGTTTTCTGTTAGCTCCTCAACATCTTTAATTGGTTCCTCAATGTCCTCAATTGGCTCCTCAATGTCTTCAATTGGTTCCTTAATGTCCTCAACTAGCTCCTTAAAATCTTCTGCTGGTTTTTCAATTTCTTCTACTGTTTCCTCAACTTTTTCAGGACCCACAACTTCCTCTGTTTTGTAGTTTGCTTGGAGGGAGAACTGAGGCTTGAACTTCTGAGAGCTCAACCTCTGAGAAGTTTCAGCCTTCAATATGATATCATCAATAAAGGTCTTTCTTCCTCCTCATTTACCTTTGCCACCTATATGGTTATTTTTCTTGCGTCCTCTCATGCATTCTGCATATCTAAAGAAAAATGTTAATGCTTTTGAAATCTACAATTTCCTTCCCCAGCAATGACACCAAAATGTTGGTCACTTTAATTGCTTATTAATCTAAACAACCAATGCTACATGAATTGTCAACCCAGGGAAGTCTATTTATTTCAAAGGCAATTAGACACTATATATGCTCAATTCCAAAAGCAGTAAAAAGTTCCAGTATAATTTATTCTAATCACACCTTGCTTTAAACAACTGAAGTTCTACTTTGAGTTACAACAAAAGCAATCTCTCTATTGTAGGCAATGATCAGAGAAATCCTGAATTACAATTAAAAAGAACAATTTGGAGAGGAAATCATTCTGCAAAGGAAAAAACTAGCTGTGCTCTAACAGAGATCAGGACCCTATTCCTCAAGCAGGAATCTTCAGCACCTGTTTCTGATTACTAAGCTTCACAAAATCACTTTGGGAAACCAATTAAAATAATCACTGATTACCTATGAACAAATTTATGGAAACAATGCAATGACCAAGCAGAAACAGAGTTTCAACAATAAACACAAAGTTTCAATAATGCATAAGTAAATTCGGCAAATAGGAATTAACAAGGCATGAATGTAAAAATAATACTTAACGCACTATAGAATTTAAGGGGTGAATCTTGTGATGAAGGTGGGCCCTGTCCTTCTCACAAGATTCCCCAAGCAATGGAACTTAAGAGAAAATGCTCAAAACAGTCTTTTATTCATCTGTCAAAGTATCATATTACAAAAGATTAAAGTTCCTTGCTCCTAGCTAGACCTTCCATAATCTCTCCCTTCTAATGTTGATGTCTCCTCTTTTTAAAGAGGAGACATCAATTACAATTAATTACATTGTCAATCCTATTTTGACCTGCAGTGCTAAAATAGGATAACCGAGTCTTCCATTAACAAAATACTATTACAATGGTTATGATAATGCCTGACTTTGGAATACAGTTGTTATGGCCCATGTAACAACTCCTTCGATGATCCTCTTCTATTGCAGCTAAATCTAAAAATGTAAATCACGGCTGTTTCAGCAACATGATTTGTGCATTGCTCTTAACTGTTTCAGCAACGTGGTTCAAAATGACAAAACTATTTCAGCAACGTAGTCCACAATAATATCTGCAGTCTTCAAAATTGTTTCAGCAACTATCCGATCAACGATTAACCATGAAGGAAATGTAAAATTACATGTAAAATAAATCAAACATATAGTAATGAGAAGACATGCTATATACCTTGGAAAATAGATCAAAGTAATAACATGGGCTTTAGTTATAGTTTGAAAGAGGATGGAAGATAACAAAATATGTAAACAAAAAGGGACAATATGGAGTCCTAACAGCACCTGGCATGCCTTGGCATTATTTGGCACATGTTAGCACACCCCGGAACTACCTAAAACACTCTAGCACTTCTTAACATTCCTTGATATTCCCTAGCATGCCTTACCCGTGCTTAGCATACCTTGTCACTCCCTCCTTGGCATGAAAGCTAGCACTCATTGACACTCCCCGACACACCCTCATATTCATTCACTTCCATGCATTTTGACTTAGTGCTCCCTTGTGTTGTCCTAGTACTCCCTAACACTCCTTAGCATGCATTGGCACTCTCTAGCACACCTTAGCACTCTTCGATATGCTCTGCCACTTCATAACATGCATCACGCTCCCTGACACACATTGGAACTTGGCACGTGTTGGCACTTGGAAACTCTTAGCATGTTTGGCATGCATTGAGATGACTTGGTATGCTTTGGAATGGTTTAATATTAAATTTATTTGAGATCAATTATTGGAAACTAGATGAAAAGAAATAGAGGAAGATTTAGCACTTAGAATGCATTGACACTTGGCACTTGGCACCTATTGGCACCTAGTGTTGGTGTGCCTAGCATGCCCCTTATGGAAAAGGTAAATTGATGACTTATTAACCCTATTATGTGCTCATTTCCTTGTAGTTTAACTTGTTCCCCCCTTTTGTTGCCTTGACAGTCCCTGGCATGCATTGTTACGCCCTTGTGCATCTTGGCATGCCTTATCACTTAGCACATCTTAGCTTGTTTGACATGTCTTCGTAATATCTGTCACATGTTAGCATGCCCTAGCATTGCCTAACATACCTTGGCAAACATGACCTCACAACTAGCATTAAATTTTTCCATGACTTGGGAACCTTGCATTCACTAGAACACCTTGGCACTCCCTAGTTGTCATGCCCTCTATTATCCTCCACAATGTCCTAGGCTAATGAGGAGATCAACAGAGGTAACCACAGACCAAGATTTTAGTTTGGTAGCTAGCCCTGCCAAACCAGAGAAGGCTATTTCTATGAAATCACAACCAAGAGATGACTGGAATGTAAAGTATTTTAGGCTAGATAGCCAGGCTCAAATCAGTTTTGGAAAATTTAGGGTTTTGTTGTTGGATAAGGGAGAAAAACCAGGGAGCTAGGTTAGAGGATCAAAGGGTTACAACAACAAAGATATAAAGGAGCAAGGTAACATTACTTTTGTGATGGATCTTAAGGTTTTTTGGTGTAGTGTAGTGTTTGGAAGAAGGAAAAGGTATTAATGAGCATGAAACATGAATTCATTAAGAAAAAAAGAAATTAACACATAATTATTTTCCATCAAAACAGAGCTTTATGCAAAAAAAATTGTTTATAAATTGTAAAGAAAACGATTGAAGAATTGATGAATGGAAAGAGAAGATGTATATCTTTATTTTCTTTTTTCCCTTTTGGAAAAGTCGTAATTTTCATTATGCAAAGAAAATTACATTTTGTATATGCAAAAGCATATGCTGTATGTGTGGCATAGAGCCTATCAAGTTTGTAGTATCAAAACATGGTGTACTCCATGCAGGGAGACACTGAACTGTCAATGTAGGTTTCAAAAATTCTCTACGCAGAGAGTATTTTAACTTTCATATGTATGTCTGATAACATTAAGCGCAAATAAAAATTATATAAACAACAAAAAATATAGACATGATCCATCAGAGCCAGTTATTCTGTAAGGTCTATATAAGGTCTATGGTAGTGTTAATCGAAGGTACCATCCCTTTGCTCCTAGATCATCCAAGTCCCGATAGTCTTGTGCATTGCTTCCTTGGATAGGAGATCGGCAACTGAGTTTCATTCCCTGTATATATGATGACAAACAAAAGTGTCAAAAAGATTGATGAGTCGATGAATCTCGTCCATAATGTGTCTCAGAGAATATTCATTGCAGTTTGTAGTTTTGTTTATCCAATTTCAAACAATTTTTGAGTCCCCAAATAATTGTAAGTTCCTGCATTATTTTTCTAGAGCATATTGTATGGTATATTTTGTCGTGATAAGTTCGGAAAATTGTTTGTACCCCTCCCCAGGCCCATTTGTATTTTGAAAGAATGAGTTTCAGAAAGGTGTAGAATGGCACCACCCCCACAACCAATATCTTGTGTTGAGCCATCAAAGTAAGCCCATGGGTGTGTGTAATTTATGCTTTTAGGGGTAATATGTTTGGGAGTGGAGATTGTTTCTTCCTCGGGAATGATATGGTAATCTGATAGGATGCGGGCAGAGATAGTAGGCCAATGGGGGGTTGAGTTCTGAAAAATATAACGGTTTCGGGCAATCCAAATAGCACAACAAGTGAGAACAAGTATATTTCTGGCCTTTGGCAGGGAGGGAACAGACCACCAAGAGACCCATACTTCTAGTACTGATGAACTCATAGGGGAAGCCTAGATGAGTTAGTAGCATTCTAATGTAGATCCCGTTTACTCTTTCAAAAGATTTCGAGATATCTACTTTTAAAATCATGCCTTTTATTTTCTTCAACTGGATGGAGTTCAGGATTTCTTGTGCGGTCCCAACAGCCTCATGGATTTGTCTGTCTTGCAAGAAGGCGAATTGTTCAGCTGAGATGTGGGTGGACAGGATCGGCTGGAGGTGATTGGCTATGATCTTGGAAATGATCTTGTATATGAAATTGCACAAGGAGATGGGATGGAAGTCATTGAAGGTGGTGGGGTTGTCAGTTTTGGGGATGAGAGCGATGAAGGTGGAGTTGAAGACCTCATATATCTTTCCATTAGATCGACAATCCTCTATAAATTTTAAGAGGTTGTCTCCAAGAGTATCAAAAAATGCCAGGTAGAATTCCAATTCATCCATCCAGGCCTTGGATTTTGTCTCATTTGAACCATTTTAGAGTGGCTTCGAGTTCCCTTAGTGTGACATCCTTTGTTAGTTCCAAAGCATCATCTTGATCGACGAACCTAGGAAACAGTTGAGTTGTGTGCATGACTTCTGCTAGAGTAGCAGTTTGTGGGGCCTTATAAATATGCTTGAAGTGAGATGTAGCAAGGGTAGCTAACCTCAGAAAGGTATTCATTGTTTCTCCTTGCTCATTTGTTAGCTGCCATATGGTATTGATGGCCTTGTGCCCATTCACAAATTTGTGGTAGAATTTTGTATTATTGTCCCCTTCCATAAGCCATATAGCTCTACTTCTTAGATTCCAACTTTCTTCTCGATCCTTTAGTATCTGACTCCTCTTGGCAAGTAGGGATGTAATCTTGTCCTTCTATTCTAGGGAGGAGTAGATCCCTCCATGTTCATTCTCGAAGACCTCTATCTCCTCTTCAGTAGCCTTGAGGATAAGGTCCTCCTGCGTTCGCTTCTTGTGCACCCATATTTTGGATAGACTCTTTAGTTCCCTCAGGTTATGAGTGAATCCTTCTGTAATGTTCCCTCTAGCCTCTGGGGGATGGGCCTTCCAAAATTCAGTGACTAACCTGGTGTAGTCTGCAACTCGTAGCCAAGCATAGTTAAATTTGAAGGGGGATCTAGGCCTGTTCATTCCTCAACTTATTTCCAAGTAGATCAGTGTATGATTAGATATGCCCCTAGAACCAACCCACTGTCTAATTCTATGTCCCATGTTCAGCAGACGCTCCTTTATGAGGAACCAATCAAGCCTTTTGGAAAGGATGTCCTCTCGAGTTCTGTTGTTCTTCCAAGTAGGTTAAATTCTGGCTGAAGGGATATCGATAAAATTATTATCCTCCATAATGTTCTCAGAGAAATCTGAGAGAGTGTCCCTTTGAGCATTGTGACCCCATGATTCCGCAAAACCAATGGAAAAATTTAGGTCTCCCCCCAGAATAAGATTGTCCTATTGTAGAATGTTAGAGTTTAGCAACGGAATCCAATATTCTTCCCGACTATGGTAGGGTCCATAAATGTTAATGATCCTAATCTCTAATTCAAGTTCGGGAGAGTAGATGTCTGCCTCGATGTGCCCAGTGCTCCCCCAAATGTTACAGATTCTAATGGAGTGGGAGTTTATCCCTAGGGCCAATCCCCTAGAATGGCCATTTGCATCTAGAGAGTGAAAAGTCCACCCAGGAAGCCAAGATTCGAGCAGGTGTGTGATAACACTAGCCTAACCCAGGGTTTCTTGTAGAAAGAGGACATCAATCAGCTCAGAGTTTAGTAGTCTTCGCAGGGCTAATTTTTTCCCAGGGCTAGCTAACCCTCGACAGTTGAAGGATAGCATCTTCATGGGGGGGCTCAAGGGTATTCACTGCTCTAAGTACCCAATCAATGGAATTTTGTCTGCCAGATGTTATCTCTTCCCCAGCTTGAAGGATGGATTTCGATAAGGAGGAAGGTCAGCCTCGAGGTTGCTTATGAGGGGGGGGGAGAGGAAATCAGACAAATGCCCAAGGAATCAGGGGCTTGTGATTGAGTTTGGGATGGAATTGGGTATCTAGAGGATGGAGGGTCAAGATCAGGAATGGAGGGGATGGCGGGGGGGTCCTCCAGGAAGGAAGGCAGAATGCATGAGAAGGTGGAGGAAGGGGGTTTAAGAGGGCAGGCCAAGGTAATGGGGGGATGAGAGCATGGAACAAAGGCATGAAATAAACTTGAAGCTATGCAATAAGATGATGCAGTAGAATAAGCAGAGGAGGAAGAAGATTCCAACATACCCATGGAGAATGCAACCTCGGCAGCCGCCCTTGCTCTGGTCAGAGGAGGTGAGGGGGGCCCGTGATAGCCTTCATAAATGGTGCATATCTCTCCAACAAGTATCTGAATGGGAAAACATGAGAGTGGGCTCCTTTGTATTGTGATTTCAAGTAGGGTTTGTACTCTTCTAGGTCTAGGTTCATGCCTTTGAACCAATTTTCACCATGGTTTGGTATGCATGTAGCTTGAGAGATGGCATCCACTGAAAACATGAAAGCAGTCCCTGAAATGGTTATCTTGTCTTCCTTCAAGATGAGGGAAAATATACATTTGAGATGCTCATGGTAACCTACTTCTTGCACTCTTTGAAAAAACCCTAAACAATTGACATTTGCAAAGCATTTCATGACAAATGGGAAGGAGGTGATTTCATTGCAATTATAGGGCTCAAACCTCAGTATCCTTCCCCCCTTCTTGTACTTCCTCTTCTTTGACGGTGATGAATTAGGATCCATACTTGAAACCCTAGGTGAAAGGCAAGAAAAAACAATGACTACAACTACAACTACAGTAACTTAACCAAGTTATAGTTACTACAACTAGACTATGCCTTGTTCACCTAAGAACTGCCTATAACACATCTTAGGCTACTCATGTCCAATCTCAACTCATCCCACTTAACAAGTTACCAATTCAAGGCTCACGTCCAACCATGGCCATAAAACAACTAAGAAACACAGTTTACATCTTGACATGCCATAGCACATGGCACGTCTAACAATCCCTTAGCCCTATGTGGCGTGTGTTAGCATCCCCTACATTTCTTGGCATGCTTTGCACTCCCTAGCACAACCTAGCACTCTCTGACATGCCCTGGCACTCTAGCATGCCTTGGCACTGCCTAGCATATAACCTTGTCACTCCCTCCTCCCTGATGAGGTACATGTCTAGAAAGAATTCCTTTAAAAAATAAAAAAGATTATCACACCATTACTGACCTAAATTATTGTGATATTCTACTTGAATGACATTAGATAACTACACCAGAGATTTAAAAAATTGTGATTTTTAAGTATATTATATTAAAGTATGTCATTGTGACTAAATTTTTTAAATATTACACCGCTCTAATATTATTTCTCTTATTACTATTTTTTTAAATATTATCACTCTAATATTATTTTTCTTACATGCTCCAGGTTCAAGAGCTTATGTGTATGAGAATACCATTACAGGCCAGCCATATCTCTGCCTTACTTGTTTTACAGTCCTCACTACCTCAAATTTCCATAACCCAAAACGTTTTTCTATCCAGTTGGGGGATGAAATTGCCTCTGCCAATGCGGGGGGAGTCAAAGGGAGACGAGGCGGGCAGGGGGAGTGACAGGGTGGGCAAGGGCAGTGGGACGCGGGTTGACCCCATGACTCTTGCAATCGATCTCATACCATACCCCTATGCAAGAACAAACGAATGCGAAGATGCCCACGTTGACAGCAGTTCGAGATCTGATCCGAACATTCTCTTGGATGTATTGATTATTCTTGATAAGTGGGTCGATTTTAGCCTCTAAGAAAAGTGTATTAGTCAAGTTTTATAGGGTGAATATCTAAGTGTTATTTACTGAGTGTTAACAAGGTTTATACCTTCTATATGGGTCGAGTTGCTATGGTAGGAGGGCGAACTTACATGCTATAGCTGTCCCTAATTAATAATAGCGAGTTAGAGGGGTTTCCTTAGCATAAAAAGGGGAGCACTTTGAAGAAGAGATAGGTTTGTACCAACTGGTATCAATAATATTTCATGAGATGACGGCTAAAGCAGATTTTGGAGGGCCATGGAAATATGAAATAGAGTGGAAATCAGCCCATACTTCTCACTATTTGCAAATAGAACTAAGGTACCTATTGTGGGAGGAACATACTTATGTTTTAGGGCTGGAAAGTGGCAGAGAATAGAGGAACATGACTTTAGTCCAAGTTTGGTTGTGATTTGGACCAATAATAGTCATCTACAATAGCCCATATTTCCACATCCATACAAAAAAAAGAGGACAACTTGTAATGCATTGGTTTATAACAAAGACTTGGCCATTATCTTTGCACAAACTATTGTTGTGTTGTTTTATTATTGTTGGATTTTATTTATCTTGTATTTGCAATGCCATTACATGTCAAAAACACCAAAATATAAGTTGAAGCCCACAATAAAAAAATAGAGCAAATAGTCAAATTGTTTGATGAAATGCCAAAACCAACAATTTTGCAAAAATAGTGAGAAGTTTCCAAACCTTGGAGCGATAAGGGGTTGGTACACTACAACAATATGAGTGACTCAGGGATTTCAGAGTGCAGAATCCATTTATGCATTAAAAATCACATTTTAAACAATGAAAAATCAGAGTCTTGATCAAAATTCTATAGTCAAATTCCAACGAAAAAAATCAAAATGTAGAACAATTAGGCTTCACCATTATTAAGCCATCCACTAGTGTCCATATATGTGGTCCAAGCCACCAGAATGGCATGTCAAAAAGGGATGGGTGAAGTGAAAGCATTGGGTGGCATTTGCAAAGTACTTACATCTCAAACTTGGCATATAAACAACAGGATCAACTCTATTATGTGGTGCAACTTGCCACCTCATAGTGTGTTTCTCAAAATAATTTATAAAAAGGAACATCGAGTTCTGGAAATTGTCGACACTTACATAAATCATAAGAGATAGCGCTTTGTTACAAATTTTGTGAAAGTCTTAAAACCAAGGGAGAGAAAATCTTTCAAAGTGATAGGTTCAAATTGAGGGATGGTATGGAAGATGTGTCACCGGTTGTCAAGGTCATGTATTTATTGCAAGTGACAAAGTAAAGTGATTGATTGCTATGTTTGGTCTAGTGGATGCATTAGAGCTTGGTGCTTGTTGAATGGTTGGTTTCCCCCTGCTTTGGCCTTTGTGAATACAACTCTATTGTTTTAGATTCTTAAGATAGTATAATTTCCCAACAAATTTTCTTGCCATCCCTAATCAATATATATTAATGACATGGTCTATGAATTTGAATGTTCTCTGCTAACCCTCTTAATCTAGATATCAAGAGAGGTGTGGCATATAGTAAGGGTTGGGACTAGGTAGATATGAGAAGTCCTATCTACTGGCTTTATGTAGGTGTAATGATGTTCAATCAAGCCTCATAAAGTTCAATAAGTTCCCTTACAACTAGCTAGACATTCCTATTTGAAGAAGATTTAATGGTCTTCTAATTTTTCACAATGTGTATTTCTTACATTGGGTGGCATTTTCAAAGTACTTACATCTCAAACTTGGCATATAAACTGCATGAACTCTATTATGTGGTGAAACTTGCCACCTCATAGTGTGTTTCTCAAAATAATTTATAAAAAGGAACATCGAGTTCTGGAAATTGTCAACACTTACATAAATCTTAAGAGATAATGCTTTGTTACAAATTCTATGAAAGTATTAACACCAAGGAAGAGAAAATATTTCGAAGTGATAGGTTCAAATTGAGGGATGATACGGAAGATGCGTCACTGGTTATAAAGGTCTTGAGATACTAACACTATATGTGCAAGGTCTAGGACATGAATGAACTATCTTATCTATGATAAAAGAATCAAAAACTTTGACACACTATTGCAATAAAGGATAACTCAAAAGAATTAAAGATTTTACAAAAATCTCGCTCATTGGTTAGTGATATTTCTAAATGTTCATGTATTTGTCTATAAACAAAATGTCTGTTTTATTTTCTTCAATGATACCTATACTTCCGTAAGTTTGTTATATCATATTTCAAATGAAAACATATAAGCAAATATCGAAAATACAATCAATATAATGTATTATTCAACCCTTCACAAAGTAATAATTCAATCATTGGATTTAACAATACATAGTGCACAACATGAAAATCTTTTCATGGTTAGAGTGTTCTTATAATGGAATGAGAAAACACATTATATCATTAACCTTAACCTTCAAGGAGAGCTTGTTTTTCTTTGGAAAGGAATAACACAATAGGAATACAAGTGATGGAAACAAGGTGAATAAATTTAACAATCACACATACTCATGAAATAAAAGGTGAATAAACTTAGCAATCACACATATTCATGAAATAAAGAATTAGTAAATACTCAAAAATATTTGTTCCTCATTCGTCGTTCTCCTTTCCTTTCATAAGATTTTGTTTTTGTGTTTTAATTTTGTATGGCTGTTCAAATGTTTTCAGATGGGAAGACATTCAAGAAGCTCTGGTGCCCTACGAGAAGGAGCGGCAAGGAGCGGCTGGATGCAGAGCTGAAATTGGTGGGAGAATAAGGGCAAAGAAACAAGAGAAAACTCTAGAGGGTTCAATACATGCTGAGCCGCATATGAAATGTTGCGCGTATGCTTCTGACACTGGATGAGAAAACCCCTCTCTAGATATTCAAAGGAGAAGCCCTACTGCGGTGTATGAACAGGTATGGCCTTCTGGATGAGACTCAAAGCAACCTCCATTATGTCCTAGATCTCACCACTGAGAACTTCATATAACACCGCCGTCAAACTCATATTCAAATCGGGCATGGCCAATTCCATCCATCATGCTCTTGTTCTCATCAAACAACGCTACATCAGGTATTCTACCAAATTCCATTCTAATGTTAAATAGCCATAAAATATTCTTTGAATTTTAATCAATGTAATTTGATATAAAAGAGGTTAAATTATTGTTCAAACTATAAAATTTCATACGGGATTTGTATTACAAATGCGGTATTTCTTTGGGTAGTGCCTTATCTTACTATTTCGATTTACCCCAGTCTAGGAGAGCAAAAATTCATGTTGTCATATTAAGGTATTCCAATCCTTCAGCTGAGAAGCTATCTATTCCTACATTTTTACCAAAAAATTGTACCTGACCCCCAACAAAAACTTAGATAGAGAAGCGGAAGCAATCCTAGGCAGCGAACCAGAAGCACGACTGTCAGTGAGCAGAAATGTCGTGGGATGACTTGAGCCTCGGTGGGGGTAATAACAATACCCTGTTTTCACTAACCCAACAAGCTTCTTTAACTAGCAACTGCTCTTGAGGGTACCTCTTATATCAAAGTCACACTGGGCTTTGAACCTGAAAACATTTGAATGAAAGATTGTGCTAGCACAGTTAGTGAGACTAATAGTTTTTTATCCCAGCCAATCATTGTTGTTGGTGTTCAAACGTGCCACTAGACAATGGTTGGATGGACCCTTTGTTAGGGAATTATGTTAAATAACTAAGGCTTAGTTTATGAAATAGAGAAGTCATGCTTACCTGTTTAGTGCACAAAATTACATAGATTATTTACATGAAAAACAAGTTACATTTGATTAAGGGACGTTGTTGAGGCATATCTATTTTGTTAAAGTAATCCAGGACTTGAACCATGCTTTATCTGCACAAAAGGCCATGTTGGCATGCGTAATGAACCCCTAGGCTTTGTACTGTGTTAGACAATTTGTCAGGGTAGTAACACTGCCTCACTTTTACCATCCAGGAAAGCCCCCATTGATGAAACAAGCCAATTATGACTAGTAGTTCCTTCTATTTGTTCTTTTAAAGTCACTTAGGACTCAAATACTCCAGGACTTGGACCTAAAATTATTTGAATAAAATACTGCACTAGCACAGGTAGTGAGCCAACAAGCTTTTGCAAGTGTTCAAACTTGCTACTAGATGATGATAAACTTCATAGATGAACCACACTACAAAGAGGTCACCTTTGGCTAAGGGCTGCTATAAAGTAGTATCTATTATGTCAAAGTAACCCAAGACCTGATCCTTGCTTTATCTGTGCATAGAAAATGGTTAATATGGGTAGTGAGCCCCCCGGGCTTTTTAACTTCATCATCATTGCAACCATTGTGGCATTATTAAGTAACTGGATAAAACATATGTTAAACCCACTTTATGTTGGAGGGTGGTTGTCACTTTCTACGATGTGGTTAGTTAGCCTTACCATTTGGAAGAGAGTAGAATCATCCACATTCAAATGGGAAACTTGGTGGGGGGCAATAGCAGTGCCTTATTTTTCATGCTACAACAATCCCTCTTTGATCAAACATGATTGTTTTTATGTGTGGCTGCTTTTGAGTGTATCTATTCTATTAAAGTCACCTGGGACTTGAATACCCAGTAGTCCCTATACTTGAATCTAAAATAATCTGTTGATTTTAGGTATGTTCTATGATTAGAGCAATTTATATAAATTTTCACAATTAGCTCAATATGTTTTCCAGATTAGCAATCACATCAACATAATAGTAAATTGTAGACAGAACATAAACATAAATCACAAAAGACAAGCCAATATAAGAGGACACAAGATGTGGCACTAGTCAGGGACAAACCCCAATGTGGGGAAACCCTTGATCAATTCTTCTTATATGTTCTTCAATAGTTTAGCAAATATAGAGAGAGACATTACATATACAATAGAAGTCAACACTTTGACTTATCTAAATAGGAGCATAGATCATCTCTAAGAACATGATACATGAGGTAGTTGAATCTAGTTGAAGACACGCTGCTTCAACTGATTCTCCAAGGTGACTCCATCACCATGCTGCACCTCATCATCATGCTGCACCTCACTGTGCTGCACCTATCATCACAATGTTGCATTTCATCATGCTTCACTAATCATGACTGTACCCATCACTGTACTGCATCTCCTCATGTTGAACTATACTGAGCTCTTCATTGCACTATCTTGCACCCAAATGCATGCTGCAATACCTCATCATCATGTTGTTGTATGCATTCTTGTTGCTGCTACATGCCCATCATTACCATGTTGTCTATTGCTGCACTAATGTCCAATAATATTGATCTAAACCATGTTGCACCATCATTACTACTGTGTGCACTATGCTACACTGTACATCATGTACCCATTGCTGCTCCTATGTGCACTATGCTTCACTGTACATCATGTACCTATGTGCACTATGCTACACTATACAACATGTACTCATTGCTACTCCTATGTGCACTATGTTGCACTGTACATCATGTACTCATTGTTGTCGATAATGTTACAGCATTCATCATAAGACTTGGATCTATCATAATCCAAACAGTAGATAGAGCATCCTTATTTAGAACAATGTTAAGGATAGTTGAAGGTGTGGCTTCTTTATCTCAGCGTGTGAGAGCATTCCTTCCATGACAGCAAGGGTATTCCTTTCATGACTGCGTATAGGATGAGGGCTTTTCCTTTCATGACAGCAAGGGCATTCCATGTGTAGAGCACTTCTTCTAAGACAACGTTTAGGTGCCATCTCCATTAGGCAGCGTAGCAACTAAGTTTAGGGCATCTCTTCTCCTTAGACCTGCGACTAGGGTTTTTTCCTTCATTTCCACGGCTATGTATTTAGGGCATCTCTATAACTGCGGTTAGGGTCACCCTTAGGACAACATATTAGATAAGGGTTGTCTTCCTTGAAAGCATAGAGGATCAGGGCTTTCTTCTTCACAATATGGCTGTGTCTTCCTTGACATCGTATTGGGTTAGGGCTAACTGTGTCCTAGATCTAGTTCATGCGTAGAGCTGCTAGGGCATCATCTAGGACTACTTTTAGAGCGTCCCCTAGGACATCGTTTATCCCTTAGAGATTCTTCTTTCCACTAAAACCCAAAACAAGTGGAGAAGAAGAAATCTCAAGAGAGTTTTGTGTACAAATGAATTGCAAAACACTTGTATTTACACCAAAATCTGGAGCACAAGTGGGGGCAGTTTGGTTGCTAGCTGACCTTGACGAATTGTCCCATAACACAAATAAATTCATATCTCCATGAATAATTATTAGAATCAGATGATCTTTAGATCAATCCTGCACCTCTCGATGAGAGGAGTCCAAGAAAAATATCAGTTGCCATAAATAAGATGACCCACATGGAGTTTAGCCCCAGTTTCCAATTTTAACACTCCCTCTCAACTAGGGAGAACTCCATCCACTGATCCATCTTCCAAATTGTACTATCTTTTCCATCAGTGCCCTGCACTGCACTGCGCTGCTCTGCTGAGCCATGAAGAAGAAGAATTGATCGAGAATGTCTCATACCATTCTTTACTGACCTGAAGTCAGTCCCATATGAAGAGAGTGTGTCATACCACTCTTACTGATCCCAGTTCAGTTCCAAAAGAGAGTGAGTTATATCACTCTTTCTGACCCGAAGTTAGTTTCATTAATCCCAGATCAATATGAAAAGAGAGTATCTCAAATCACTCATATTGAGCCAAAGTCAGTTTCATTGATCCTAGATCAGTGCAAGAGAGAGTGTCTCAAACCACAAGTCAGTTTCATTGATCCCAGATCAGTTCCAAGGGAGAGTGATTTATATCACTCTTACTGACCTGAAGTCAATTCCAATTGATCCCAGGTCAATGTCGGTCATCCTAGCATAGGGAGTACAGTAGATACACATTGCATCCATCAGTACTACTATGTGGTCCCTATCCTCATTTCCTTGCTCATTGGCCAAATGAGAGGTACTTCCCATGAGTCCCAGACTGCATGGGTAGGATGCCTCAGTAGGAGAACCACTCATCCAGCCCACAAGTCACCATGGGGTATCACAGGGGAAGGCTGACCCATTCACCTTGTACATAGCACACCACTAGGGGAGGGTGAGTCACCCTATGGTCGCTTGTCGCTCCAAGAAGTACCCCAAGCCCCCCAAAGCTCCCAGAGCTCAATGTCCATATCATTTAGGACCCTTAGGAGAGAGTCTCTCCATGACTCCTAGTCGTTCTCGGAAAGTCACAAATTTGACCTTTCCTAGGGGCTTTGACAGAATGTTGGTGACCTGCACTTCAGTCCCAATGCGATGGAGCCTTCTTGGTCATTAGTGTACCATATCCCAGATAAAGTGGTACCTGATGTCTATATGCTTGGAGAAATCATAGAATACAGGATTCTTCAACAATAAAATCCCCCTCTGGTTGTCACAGAAGATCACAGTGGTATCCAAGATGTGTCCAAATAGCTCATCGAAGAGCTTCCACAACCAGGTAGTTTCACATAAGGTCATAGTCATAGCTATGTATCCAGCGTCAGCGGTGCTCAAAGAAACCATCTTTTGCTTCTTTCCCATCTGGGATACCGTAGCAGAACCCAAAGAGAACCAGCACTTAGAAGAGCTCTTACAATCCTCCACACTGCCTGCCCAGTCAGCATTTGAATAATCATGCAGCTTCACATTTCTAGCAGTGTATCTCAATCCATGAGAGATTGTGCCCTGACAATATCTTAGAAGATTCTTGTCACCAATCTAGTGAGGCTCAACTATATATGAGCTCAACATCCTAACTACAAAACATATATTCGGACGGGAGTTCACCATGAACATCAATGCTAGAATGAGTTTATGAAACTCAGATGCATTTCCCAAATCAGGTCTCACATCATTACCACACAACTTCTGAAAGTTAAGATCCATCGAGGTAGTCATGGGCTTGCAATTCACCATTCCAATTCCAGAATCCAACTCCCTCTTACTTTTGCAAATGAGAGGGTCTATGCCTGTCAGAAAGAGGTCGTCCTCAGAAGGTGCCAGTATGAGAGGTCTATCATCCATAAATTTCAAGCAATGGTTTGGATCAGCTTCACTGCTAGTGAATCTCAGCTTCATCAGACAGCTATCAATCTTCTCCATTCAAGCCCAGGGTGTTTTTCTTCAAGCCATAGAGGGCTTTCTTCCACCTGCATACATGAGATTCCCAATCATGAATCTCAAACCCCTCGGGTTGTTCCAAATATGTGGGCCTGTTACATGAGGGGAATTTTCCCCTTGTAAGATTTTCCTTCAGTACATCTCGGACATGTACCTTCATGCTTTTCTTGAATTCAGGCATCCCTATCAAAATCTAACTCACATTGGGTAGGGCCCCATAATAAGCATACCTTCGGTGCTATAGATGAGATGTGTCAACTGTCATGGTCCCCAATGGACTTCCTGTAACTTGATACAAATTTCCAACCCTGAATAAAAAATATATTTGAAAATTCCATTTCCAAGAATGTACCTTTCCATCGATGAATGCCACTTTGAAACCTTTGACTTCCATTTCTGAAATGGACACCAGGTTCTTCTTGCGATCAGGTACATAAAAAGATTCTTGTAAATGAATCAAGTTTTCCTCATTCAATTGAGTGGAAACATTCACTACACCTTTCTGGGATAGGTGGCATTGACTCCAAGTATAATCCCACGATTGTTTCCATCTCTACCAAATTAGAGAGAGCACCCTTCTATCCGATGAAGTGTCTTGATGCACTATAATCAATAAGCTAGATTCCCAAAGATTCTGGAGGAGAGGGCCAATATAAGATAATACTTCTTTATCTTACCAAAAAAAACATTTGATTCATCATACCTAGAGTTCCTTTCTTTCTTTGAAGAGTTAGCCATTTCCTTGATGACCTGCATTACCTGTCATTCCTCTAATCATTGAAGATGTCCCTGGAATGATTGTTACCATCATCAAGTGATGTGTCCCTATCATTTGAACACTCCTTCGTATAATGGCCGAACTTATTGTAAGCAAGGCATTTGCCTTTCCTTCCATCCTTAGATCCAGACTTCCCATTGAAGTGATCTTTAGGTAGCCCATCAAATGCTTTTGCTGTGCCATTCTGTTAATATTCTCTGCTTCGACTTCACCCTTGGTGAATTTGAAGAGGGATGAGGAATCCATTTGAGCCTTTTGTCCTTTCCCAACTGTCTTTGGTGATTTCTCTTTCACTCTTGCTTGGGATTTGTCTTCACCTCAACTGAGATACCATGTTGATTTTAGGTATGTTCTATGCTTAGAGAAATTTATTTAAATTTTCACAATTAGCTCAATTCTTTTCTAGATTAGCAATCACATCAACATAATAGTAAATTGCATATAGAACATAAACATAAATCGCAAAAGACAAGCCAAGACAAGAGGACAGAAGATGTGGCGCTAGCCAGGGAAAAACCCCAATGTGGGGAAACCCTTGATCAATTCTTCTTATATGTTCTTCAATAGTTCAGCAAAGAGAGAGAGAGATAGTAAAACAAAATTCAAAACTTTGACTTATCTAAATAGGAGCATAGATCATATCTAAGAAGATGATACATGAGGTAGCTGAATTCAGTTGAAGACATTCTACTTCAACTGATTCTCCAAGGTGACTCCATCACCATGCTGCACCTATCATTGTGCTGCACCTCATCATCATGTTGCACCTATCATCACTATGCTGCATTTCATCATGCTTCACTAATCATGACTGTACCCATCAATGTATTGCATCTCCTCATGCTGCACTATGCTGAACTCTTCATTGCATTATGCCGCACCCAAATACATGTTGCAATACCTCATCATCCTATTGTAGTATGCATTCTCGCTGCTACTATATGCCCATCATTACCATGATGTACCATTGCTGCTCCAATGTCCAACAACACTAATCTACACCATGCTGCACCATCATTACTACTATGTGCACTATGCTGCACTGTACATGATGTACCCATTACTACTCCTATGTGCACTATGCTGCATTGTACACCATGTACCCATTGTTGCTCCTATGTGCACTATGTTGCACTGTAGATCATGTACCTATGTGCACTATGCTGCACTATACAACATGTACTCATTGCTGCTCCTATGTGCACTATGTTGCACTGTACATCATGTACTCATTGTTGCTCCTATGTGCACTATGCTGCACTATACATCATGTACTCATTGTTGTTTATAATGTTACAGCATTCATCATAAGACTTGGATCTATCATAATCCAAACAGTAGATAGAGCATACTTATTTAAAACAACATTAAGTATAGCTGAAGGTGTGGCTTCTTTATCTTAGCGTGTGAGAGCATTCCTTCCATGACAGCAAGGATATTCCTTTCATGACTGCGTATAGGATGAGGGCTTTTCCTTTCATGACAACAAGGGCATTCCATGCGTAGAGAACTTCTTCTAAGAAAACATTTATGTTCCATATCCATTAAGCAACACAGAAACTATGTTTAGGGCACCTCTTCTCCTTAGACCTGCGGCTAGGGTTTCTGCCTTCATTTCCATGGCTGTGCATTTAGGGCATCTCCATAACTACAGTTAGGGTCACCCTTAGGACAACGTATTTGATGAGGGCTATCTTCCTTGACAACATAGAGGATTATGGATGCCTTCTTCACAATATGACTGTGTCTTCCTTGACAGCGCACTGGGTTAGGGCTGACTGTGTCCTAGATCTAGGTCATGCGTAGAGCTACTAGGGCATCATCTAGGACTGTGTTTAGATCATCCTCTAGGACAACGCTTATCCCTTAGAGATTCTTCTTTCCACTAAAACCCAAAAAAAGTGGAGAAGAATAAATATCAAGAGAGTTGTGTGTAAAATGACTTATAAAGCACTTGTATTTATACCAAAACGTGGAGCACAAGTGGGGGCATTTTAGTTGCTAGCTGACCTTGACGAATTGTCCCATAACACAAATAAATTCATATCTCCGTGAATACTTATCGGAATCGGATGATCTTTAGATCAATCCTACACCTCTCGATGATAAGAGTCCAAGAAAAATATCAGCTGCCATAAATAAGATGACCCACATGGAGTTTGGCCCTAGTTGCCAATTTTAACATAATCTGAATAGAAGATTGCACTAGCACATGCACTGAGTCCACTAGTTTTTGAACCTCTTCATCATTGTTGCCACGTTCACACTTGCCACTAGAACATGCTTGTATGGAATTTTCTTATGGAATTCTCTTTAAAATGAAAATAATTGTTTTATCCATTTTATATAGCCCAGTGTATAGAATAGAGGAGGCCCAAACATCTGTCTATGATTTAAAACTTCATATATGATCCATACTAATAAAATACGTTACCCCTACCCGAGTAAGTTCCATTTAGGAGTATCTATTTTGTCACAAGAAACCATGTTTTGAAACTGGCCTTATCTTCTGCCAGCTTTTGAACCCTAGTTATTATTGTTGCTTGTGTCCTAATTTGCGACCGGACAACAGTTGGGTGGTACTTTGATATCTAATTATTTTAAATAACTAAAAGAACTATTTTATCTATTTTAATTAGCCCAATCAATGAAACAGATAAGGCATACTTTTCCTTTTTATGGCACACAACTTCCAAGAAGATCCACACTACAAACAGGTTACTTTTGACTAAATTTTGCCATAGAGGAGTATCCACTGTATTAAAGTAACCCAGGTCTTGAACCTAGGCCATCATTGTAGCTAGTGCTCAAATTGTCTGCTATACCATGTTGGTTGGACCTTTTTTAGGTGACTAAGTTATATCTCACATGTTGGGGCGAGTTTGGGATCTGCTCTGGCGGTTTTTTAGGTGGTTATGGATTGTACCAGAAGTTGTTTCCCTCCCATGGAGTTTGACCCTTGTTGCCAATTTTAACATAATCTAAATAGAGGACTGCACTAGCACATGCATTGAGTCCACTAGTTTTTGAACCTATTCATCATTTTTTCCATGTTCACATTTGCCACTAGAACATGCTTGGATGGACTTTTGTTATGGAATTCTCTTTAAAATGAAAATAATTGTTTCATCCATTTTATATAGCCCAGTTTACATAATAGAGGAGGCCCAAATATCTGTCTATGATTTAAAACTTCATATATGATCCATACTAACAAAATACGTTACCCCTGCCTGAGTAAGTGCCATTTAGGAGTATCTATTCTATCACAGGAAACCATGTTTTGAAACTGGCCTTATCTTCTGCCAGCTTTCGAACCCTAGTTATTATTGTTGCTTGTGTCCTAATTTACGACAAGACAATAGTTGGGTGGTACTTTGATAGCTAATTATTTTAAATAACTAAAAGAACTATTTTATCTATTTTAATTAGCCCAATCCATGAAACAGACAAGGCATACTTTGCCTTTTTAGGGCACACAACTTCCAAGAAGATCCACACTACAAACAGGTTATGTTTGACTAAATTCTGCCATAGAGGAGTATCCACTGTGTTAAAGTAACGTAGGTCTTGAACCTAGCTTGATTTTCTACTAATTTTTGAACCTGGGCCAACATTGTAGCTAGTGTTCAAATTTGTTGCTATACCATGGTTGGCTGGACCTTTTTTAGGTGACTAAGTTATATCTCACATGTGTGTGGGGGGAGTTTGGTATCTGCTCTGGCAGTTTTTTAGGTTGTTATGGATTGAACTAGACGTTGTTTCCCTCCCATGGAGTTTGGCCCTAGTTGCCAATTTTAACATAATCTGAATAGAACAATGCACTATCACATGCATTGAGTCCACCATTTTTTGAACCTGTTCATCATTGTTGCCATGTTCACCCTTGCCACTAGAACATGCTTGGATGGACATTTATTATGGAATTCTCTTTAAAATGAAAATAATTGTTTTATCCATTTATATAGCCCAGTGTATAGAATAGAGGAGGCCCAAACATCTTTCTATGATTTAAAACTTCATATATGATCCATACTAACAAAATATGTTACCCTTGCCTGAGTAAGTTCCATTTAGGAGTATCTATTCTATCACAAGAAGCCATGTTTTGAAACTGCCCTTATCTTCTTCCAGCTTTTGAACCCTAGTTATTATTGTTGCTTGTGTCCTAATTTGTGACCAAACAACAGTTGGGTGGTACTTTGATAGCTAATTCTTTTAAATAACTAAAAGAACTATTTTATCTATTTTAATTAGCCCAATCCATGAAACAGACAAGGCATACTTTGCCTTTTTAGGGCACACAACTTCCAAGAAGATCCACACTACAAACAGGTTACGTTTGACTAAATTTTGCCATAGAGGAGTATCCACTATGTTAAAGTAACCCAGGTCTTGAACCTAGCTTGATTTTCTACTAGTATTTGAACCTAGGCCATCATTGTAGCTAGTGTTCAAATTTGCTGCTATACCATGGTTGGTTGGACCTTTTTTAGGCAACTAAGTTATATCTCACATGTGTGGGGGGAGTTTGGGATCCGCTCTGGTGGTTTTTTAGGTGGTTATGGATTGAACCAGAAGTTGTTTCCCTCCCATGGAGTTTGGCCCTAGTTGCCAATTTTAACATAATCTGAATAGAAGACTGCACTAGCACATGCACGGAGTCCACTAGTTTTTGAACCTATTCATCATTGTTGCCATGTTCACACTTGCCACTAGAACATGCTTGGATGGAATTTTGTTATGGAATTCTCTTTAAAATGAAAATAATTGTTTTATCCATTTTATATCACCCAGTCTATAGAATAGAGGAGGCCCAAACATCTGTCTATGATTTAAAACTTCATATATGATCCATACTTACAAAATACGTTACCCCTTCATAAGTAAGTGTCATTTAGGAGTATCTATTCTGTCAGAAGAAACCATGTTTTGAAACTGGCCTTATCTTCTACCAGCTTTTGAAACCTAGTTATTATTGCTGCTTGTGTCCTAATTTCTGACCAGACAACAGTTGGCTGGTTCTTTGATAGCTAATTCTTTTAAATAAGTAAAAGAACTATTTAATTTATTTTAATTAGCCCAATCCATAAAACAGACAAGGCATACTTTGCCTTTTTAGGGCACACAACTTCCAAGAAGATCCACACTACAAACAGGTTACGTTTAGTCACCATGTTTTGAAACTGGCCTTATCTTCTGCCAGCTTTTGAACCCTAGTTATTATTGTTGCTTGTGTCCTAATTTGCAACCAGACAACAGTTGGCTGGTTCTTTGATAGCTAATTCTTTTAAATAACTAAAAGAACTATTTAATCTATTTTAATTAGCCCAATCCATGAAACAGGCAAGGCATACTTTGCCTTTTTAGGGCACAAAACTTCCAAGAAGATCCACACTACAAATATGTTACGTTTGACTAAATTCTACCATAGAGGAGTATCCACTATGTTAATGTAACCCAGGTCTTGAACCTAACCTTGTTTTGTACTAGTATTTGAACCTAGGCCATCATTATAGCTAGTGTTCAAATTTGTTTTTATACCATGGTTGGCTGGACCTTTTTTAGGTGACTAAGTTATATCTCACATGTGTGGGGGGAGTTTGGGATCCACTCCGGCATTGTTTTTGGTGGTTATGGATTGAACCAGAAGTTGTTTCCCTCCCATGGAGTTTGGCCCTAGTTGCCAATTTTAACATAATCTGAATAGAAGACTGCACTAGCACATGCACCGAGTCCACCATTTCTTGAACCTATTCATCATTGTTGCCATATTCACCCTTGCCACTAGAACATGCTTGGATGGACATTTATTATGGAATTCTCTTTAAAATGAAAATAATTGTTTTATCCATTTAAGCCTAGTGTATAGAATAAAGGAGGCCCAAACATCTGTCTATGATTTAAAACTTCATATATGATCCATACTAACAAAATACGTTACCCCTGCCTGAGTAAGTTCCATTTAGGAGTATCTATTCTATCACAAGAAGCCATGTTTTGAAACTACCCTTATCTTCTTCCAGCTTTTGAACCCTAGTTATTATTGTTGCTTGTGTCCTAATTTGCGACCAAACAATAGTTGGGTGGTACTTTGATAGCTAATTCTTTTAAATAACTAAAAGAACTATTTTATCTATTTTAATTAGCCCAATCCATGAAACAGACAAGGCATACTTTGCCTTTTTAGGGCACACAACTTCCAAGAAGATCCACACTACAAACAGGTTACGTTTGACTAAATTCTACCATAGAGGAGTATCCACTGTGTTAAAGTAACCCAGGTCTTGAACCTAGCATGATTTTCTACTAGTTTTGTAACCTAGGCCATCATTGTAGCTAGTGTTCAAATTTGCTGCTATACCATGGTTGGCTAGACCTTTTTTAGGCGACTAAGTTATATCTCACATGTGTGGGGGGAGTTTGGGATCCACTCTAGTGGTTTTTTAGGTTGTTATGGATTGAACCAGAAGTTGTTTCCCTCCCAAGATACCCCCCATGGCTATAAAACCAACCCTCGTCCCCTCCTAAACCTTAAATCTAAACAAAAAACCTAACTCAACCCTAGCAATTTCGACAATCAATGGTAATGTTAAATTCTTAAAGTATTTTTACTTAAATTTTTAATAGTACCATTAATTGTCATAGGATGTTTGATTATAGAATTGCAATGATGAAGATTTTTCTTTTCTTCATTTAATTTGATTCAGTGAGATTCAAATATCAGCCATGACTTCACACTTTAATAGTGCCATATTTGCCTTGGCTTAAAAGACCTGCACCATCCATGATTGTAACATGGCACTATTCTGGGAACCCAGGGCATGCTCCAGATCACCTCTAGAAGCAAGCAAATGGTAAAATCCTAGAATCACCTCTGTGTGCCCTGAAGAGAGAGCAGGCCTTGCTGTATGAAAGTAAGCTGATAGAACTTTGAATGTTGGAAATGCTTATGTAATGTATTTGAAACTAAGAAATAACAATAACCCAATAAAAGAATTACATTTTGCAGGAGAACAAAATTCTGAAGATTGACAGACAGTAGACACTCTGTGCCCAATATAAGAACTACGTCCAGTAGGTTTCTTTTGCATGATAGTACAGAAACAACTTTGGCTCCTTAAATCAGTATGTACACAACGGAATTTTCAAAACAGATAATTCAATCTCCTAAGTATATTTACTGAAAATTTTGAGCACATCAAAAGGCATGACTATGAGCCGTTCAAAAATTTGTTTACATCAGTATCGATATATGAGCACTGAATGATGAATCCCAATACAAATCTGAACCTAAAAAAGAATTTTGTATAATTGTATCGGTGTCCATGTGAATCATGAATGTGAGATCTGAACAGTGGAATCAGAATTGAAAAGCTCATAATATTGCTATGTATCATGAGGGAACCCTGAGTTATCAGTTCTAATTTCAAATATCAGATATTTCAAATCAAAACTGGGAATTTCGGGTACATCATGATTGAAGCAGCTAATTAATTCACTAATATATGAAAATGAAAATGTCAAATTATTAATGGAAAAATTACAAAATTGAGCTTATTATTTGGAAAGTTCGAAAAGTCCAAAATTAAAGACTAGAAGCACAAAAATCAGGAGAATCAAGAATAACCAAACCAATAGTCTTCAACATCCACATCCTATAACAGAATAGATGCTAATTTCCCCGACTAATGATAAGAAGCACAAGCATTGTGGCTAGGAGAAGATGAAGAACCTTCTAAAACCAACCTAGTCCTAGGCATGGATGTGTCATCCCCAACATGAAAGGGGTCACTGGAAGAACAGCCCAAGGAGAGGTTAGCCATCAAGCATTCAAGGGACTCCAAGTCTGCATCTTCCGGATTCACATCCTACAACTTTGAAGGACCTCAATTACAATCTCCCTTCAATCAAGAGATGAGGTCAAGAAGTGAATATACACAAGATCTTCTGCCTTCACTGATGAAGTCTATTTCTCTAGACTGAATGGATAAAGTGACAAACCCATAAGTGCTCCAATTTCTCTCTACTGCTGAAAGCTGAAAACTTGTGAAAGAACCCTATATGTAAGGGTTTGCAAATAGAGGGTATGGGTGCCATAACATGACCACCATGAAAAGAGGCTTAATACTTCATAGTGCTCCTATCAATGAGCAAATTTCCATCACCGAATTGACCACCACCTGTTATGAAGTAAATAAGTTCTTTTTCTCTAACAGCACCATCAAACAAGGACATACCTTAGAAAATTCTATTCTAAAGTAATCAATCACCTCGCTCTCTTCCAGTGGGGTCCTCCTCTTACCTCGAAATTTAGCCAAAGATGCTTCATCATTGTACTTTGGTTCAAAGTGTAGGATATAGAATGTTGACAGTTGTTGCATTTGTTCAATCTATTGATGATTATGTCCCTTTAGTCCCATTCAAAAGAGGGTCATGCTCTTCAAGAACTTGATGAATTCTTTCCAACATAATGGTGCTCTCATAAATGTTTCCCAACATAGGAAGATCAATATCGCAAGATCTAGCAAATCAATCAATGGCTCCATTATGGAAAGAATAAACCCAAATTTTCCCCAGCAAACCCCATAACAATGGTAGCACTAATCTGGACTTCCTTTTCATTGTTTCCTACTTTCCCTATTTATCACTATGGCTTAACAACCATGGACAACCTAGTATGATTCATCTTGCATTTGCTACAATTCCACATGCAACTTTCACCAGAATTTTTCCCTTCCCTATCTTTGTCACATTCTTCCATATAGGGGAATCAACAGGGCATTTCTGTTGATTCTCATCACCATCCCTTCTCCCTCCACCACTTCTCCCACAATGAATACAAGCACCAGTTGACAAACATGAGGCCATTGCAAAAATGTGGAAGAAAAACAAAAATAATAGGTAATAGAATAAAGGAAAAAGGAAGGTTTTTGGCCTAAAATGGAAGATTTTAATAAAGTTTGCACACAAAAACCACCAAATTTGTCAATAGTAGCTTGCCTGGTTGATGAAATTGGGTAAGTTAACATGGTAGGGATGAAAGTGGGTAAGTTAACATGGCCCCTACCAGGTTTCAAGTCCTACCAAGTGACGTGCTCATGCTTGTGCTCACATTTGTAGATAGGTGCCAATGCATGCAACAATGGTCGAGGTAGGTGCAAGCCCTAGGTGACTTTGTCAGAACAGATACCCTCCACAGAAATAAATGTTGTTGAGTTAAATCCAGGTGTGTTAGCCTCATTGTCATAAGAGGAATCTAGTTTTTATTAAATATATACTAACAAATGGGAGTGCTTCTATGTTGAATCCATTGTTCAGATGCTCATTGTTTTGTTGTAACTGTTCCACTACTCTTGAAAAGCTAATGTCAATGTGCTACTACTCTTCAAATGCCTATTGTTGTTAGTGCTCTCGACCCCTCACAATTAGTGAAAAGAATCAATGAAAAAAGAAAATGGTGTCATGTGGTTTGCATTGGAGATTTTAATGCTTGTTGTTGTTAGCGCTCTCAACCCCTCAAAGTTTTGCAAATGAATCAATGGAAAAAGAAGACTGTGTCATGTGGTTTGCATTGGAGATTTTAGCATTTGTGTTTTTCTCAATGGTTGTTTTTAACACTCTCAACCCCTCACAGTTTTGCAAATGAAGCAATGAAAAAAGAAAATGGTACAAGGTTTAATTGAAATGAGACCTGTTCCATTGGAAAGAGAAAAAGGTAATGCTATTGCAAATCCAAAAATCTACTACATCAACACAAAATGGATGAAATTATCGTCTGTAAAACTTTGCTCTCTAGATAAGGGTGAATATCAATGTATCAGCAAACTTTGCTATCTAGATAATGGTGAATATCAGTGTATCAGCAAGTTGTGGCACAATCCAAGTTACCTGCTTTGTGTTTATGTTTGAATTTAGCAATAACAAAATTCAATATAAATATGTCATATTAAAAATCTCCAATAAAATTCATCATTAAATTTAAATATATATGTGTCAAATTTTTAATTATATAGTTCATAATTATTAAGTATATAATTCCCAATTTTTTAAATATAATATAGTGTCTAATTTTTTTTCAAATCTGGTTCATTGAATCTGATTAGACCCGATTCTGGTTCAAAACTCGATTAGATAGCTAGGCTGGTTCAAAACCTGGTTCTGGTTTTTAAAACTATGCACAGATATACAAATGAATCTCTATGAATACGGGACAAACCTTTGAATTTGGTTGAATTCATTGAATTTTAAACTTCTTGGTTGAAGTTCAGTGAACCTTGTGACATAGCCTAGACTTTGTGCCATGTTCATAATCGTTGCAAGCATTCTAACTTGCCACTTTGTTAGGAAAATCTATAGAATAATTAGATAAAGCTTACACTTATTTTAGTGAACCCACATTTTTTGTTGATTGGCTTCCTTTTATCATGGTATGTTGGTTGCACCTTGCCCTACTTGGGAGAGACTACAACCAATGACATTCAAGTTGGATTTGTTTGTCTAATAGGCTGTGTGTGGAGGGTATCTTTTCTGCAAAAGACACCAAGTACATGCACTTGGACCTTTGAATTTGGTTGAATTCACTGAATTTTAAACTGTATGGTTGAAGTTCAGTGAACCTTGTGACATAGCCTAGACTTTGTGCCATGTTCATAATCATTGCAAGCATTCTAACTTGCCACCCTATTAGGAAAATCTGTTGAATAATTAGATAAAACTTACACTTATTTTAGTGAACCCACATTTTTTGTTGATTGGCTTCTTGTTATCATGATATGTCCACTGCACCTTGCCCTACTTGGGAGAGACTACAACCAATGACATTCATGTTGGATTTTTTTGGCTAGTAGGCTATGTGTGGAGGGTATCTTTTCCACAAAATACACCTAGTACATGCACTTGGCCCTTTGAATTTGGTTGAATTCACTGAATTTTAAACTTTATGGTTGAAGTTAAGTGAACCTTGTGACATAGCCTAGACTGTGCCATGTTCATAATCATTGCAAGCATTCTAACTTGCCACCTTGTTAGGAAAATCTGTTGAATAATTAGATAAAACTTACACTTATTTTGGTGAGCCCACATTTTTTGTTGATTGGCTTCCTGTTATCATGATATATCCACTGCACCTTGCCCTACTTGGGAGAGACTACAACTAATGACATTCAAGTTGGATTTGTTTGGCTAGTAGGCCATGTGTGGAGGGTATCTTTTCCACAAAAGACACCTAGTACATGCACTTGGCCCTTTGAATTTGGTTGAATTCACTAAATTTTAAACTTTATGGTTGAAGTTCAGTGAACCTTGTGACATAGCCTAGACTTTGTGCCATGTTCATAATCATTGCAAGAATTCTAACTTTCCACTCTATTAAGGAAAATTTGTTGAATAATTAGATAAAACTTACACTTATTTTAGTGAACCCATATTTTTTGTTTATTGGCTTCCTGTTATCATGATATGTCGACTGCACCTTGCCCTACTTGGGAGAGACTACAACCAATGACATTCATGTTGGATTTGTTTGGCTAGTAGGCTGTGTGTGGAGGGTATCTTTTCTGCAAAAGACACCTAGTACATGCACTTGGCCCTGACTGCTAATATGTGTGGTGACACACCCACAAGCATGAGAATAAACATAAGTGTGTGCCATTGTTGAGACTTGAACCATGGTATGTGTGATGGCACACCCACAAGCATGAGCACAAACATAAGTGTGTACCATTGCTGAGGCTTGAATCATGGTGGGGGTCATATGCAGTGTACCACTTATACTGATCTAACATACCACCATATTGACAAAACCCACTTAGGTAACTTCAAACTCAGTGTAGCTGTGTATAAAGGTAAATTTTGTAGCATTATATAATGGCCCTTTGATTACAGAAAAATAGTTGACTATGGTAAAGACAGAAGAAACATTCCTCATAAAAGAATACAAATAAATGTCATTTACGAATTTAGCTTGAAGTTACTCAGTAAAGGCCACCCTTCATTTATTAGTAAGTAAAAGTTAAAACCATTATAGGTAAATTACCATTTGGTAGTCAAATTCAGTAAATTATTCTCAAATATGTCCCTTATAGTGGATTTGAGGCATTGTAAAAGCTGGGAGATTGTGAATAAGGGATCGTGGACCAAGCAAATCCCATAATCACTAAGGTACACATGAGGCTTTTAAGTCTCCTTTGGGAGATGAATGCAGCACATGATGTCTTTCAGGGCTTGTTTAACTCATGAGAGGGAGCACTTTGGGTTAGAGCCTTGTTTTCTGTCAACTAAAATCCACCTGTAATGTTAGCATGTTTGTGTTTGGAGTTCAAATTGTGAGAATCATCTTCTGAGAAGGTATGGATGCCAACTCAGGTCAAATCAACAACAATATGGATGTTGCCTACCCCAAATAGTCTCTTCCAAAATCCATGCAATAGCACACATCACAAACAGCTTTGTCAAGGTATGGATGCCAACTGAGGACCAAGGCAGTATGGATACTTCCCTTGCCCCAAATGGTCTCTTTCAGACCACCTTCATAAAAAGCCTCTACTCCAATGTCTAATGGTAATTTTATAGTTAGTCTTCCCACTTTTTGTAGAAAAGAGGAGCTACAAACTTTGATTAGTGACACTTATGAGTGAAAGTTGTAATTGAATATGCATGGAGTTACAAAGGATTTTATGATGAGAGGGACATAATTTTTAGCTTTTCGGGTTACTTTGAAAATGTTTACACCATGTTTGGGCCTTGGGGGTGCTTTGTGAGATGTGGGGTGCATGGTGTATGGTTGGACCATGCTCTTCCATGATGGACTTGGACATTGGAGGTGGTTTACTATTTGCTGCTAGACCTTGTTTGGATGTTTGAAAGACATTCTTCCTCGAAGTGTTGGATAAGTATGGAGCTTGGTGACTTCATGTTGTTGATGCATGAAGGCAGTTTATGTGCTTGGAGTAGAGTTGGGTATTTCAGAGGAGGTTATTGAGCCTTAGATAGCATGGGGTTGCTTGGTTGCTTGCATGGAGGTTTACACTTGACATGTGGATTCTTGGGTTGAGGGAGTGGATATGTAGGTGTGGGAGTCCTTAAGGTGACACATGACCTTGGATATGCATTGTCCTTAAGGTGACACATGACCTTGGATATGCATTGTCCTTAAGGAGACACATGACCATGGAGATGCATTGGAGCTTTGGACCTTTGGAGGATTGTTGGACCTTGGGGAGTAGTGCTCATGCCATGGAGGCCTTGCTTGTTAATCATTGTCACCTTTGAGCCTCACACATGTCACTTAGAGTAGAGTGCTTCACATGGGTGGACCTACTTGTGTCTTGCAAGTTTTCTTGTAGTGGACTAGGTCCACTTGTTATTGTAAATCCCCTTTACCTCTCATGCAAATAGAGGAAGGAGTGAGTTGTTATTAGAGTTGATCATGCACTTGTGCATATTCCTTTTCATACTTGGGTTAGAGATGTAAGAGTAGTGCTACTCTCTCTCTCTCTCTCGTTCAATCTTCTTTGTACTTTGTGTTTTTGTCTTAAGATGCTAGTGTTTCTTAGAGCATTCACCCGAAAACTTCATATATATAAAGAAGAAATGAAACCCATGAACACAATCACAACCTATCATATAATTCTCCATGCTTTTAAAAAGACTAGAGAGGGAAAACCAAGAGAAACCCTAGCTCCACCAAAGATACTCCAACAATCAATCTTTTTGAATATCTTTTTGAAATATCTTTGGTGGAGCTAAGGTTTCTATTGGTTTTCTCTATCTAGGGTTTTGGAGAACTTACAACATTATATGATGAGTTGTGACTGTGTTCATGGATTTCAGTTCTTACACACATATGGAGTTCTCCACTATCCAAAATTATGAAATTTTAGATTTGACTTCCAACTTACCACTACCATAAATTGTGTTATTTCAAAGATTTGACTTCCATATTTTCATAAATACAATGTCCTAAAAAAGATAGCTGAACACTTCCATATTCATAGTTAGATAATATTCCAAGAATATATACATGTGTTGTACGGATCAACAATTGTCTCATGAACAACAATCACATCACAAGCAGCAATTGAACTTGGTTGGGGAGGATATTAATTTATCCTCTCAAGTTCCTAAGTTCTTTTTGCTGTCAAATCAAATCGGAACTAGATAAAAACCGGATAAAAAAACTAGTTGACCAAAAAATACATAAATTATTCAAATTTAGGAAAAAAACATATACATTAATGTGCATCCATATGAATCACAACCATTACACAAAAAAATTTCCATTTAACTTGAGGTTTCCTGGAAATAGATTTGGAGGTTTCCCGATATGAAATTCCTAAAGAATGTGTTGTCTTGAATCCAAGCGTGCACCATATCATAGTTAAAATCTAAAGTCTTTGGCACCCTTAAACCTGACACTAGTCTGAGAATCCTAGACCATACTAAGAGAATGTTTGTGCTAAGAGAGTTCAGCATGCATTTACAACCACATTTTTTATTAAGGGTGAAAGTGGTTCTGTGCCACATAACTCTGTTTGAAGGACAAATATCAATATCATAAAACAGAGGCAAGCTTGAAATGCTTGTTCTATAGCTAGAAGTATTGTTATGACATTGTTCACAACTTGTAAGTACTTTGTTGAAGGACTTAAAAAGGATGTAAAAGTGATTTAGTGGGTTAGAATTTTCAATGATGGGTATTATTGTGAGATTATTTGCCCAACATGATCCTACTAAATTCAAAATGGGGTTTTTTGGTTTATTTTTTGGGCCAAATATTGTAGCAGCAGCACTAGTGCATTGACTATGCTAAAAGGTCACCAAAAAATACATAAATTATTCAAATTTAGGAAAAAAAAATATATATTAATGTGCATCCATATGAATCATAACTATTTTTTTTTTTCCCGGGGAGAAAATATCGCAATTTCCATTAATTTTTTGAAAATTACATGCTGTAAATGCCATATACATATGGAAGCATTGTGACCGTAGTCAACTGTGTGGAGTTATGAACTATAAGTTCTACAAAAAGACCCTATTGGTTGTGCTAGTGTTTTTTGTACATATATAAATAATTACATATTCAAAAATTCACCAATGGTGATCGTTGTTTTGTTGCCAAAAAGTGATAATTACATAATAGAAAAACTATGAAAAAAACAGATAAAGGCTGTTGATATTAGGGTCTGTCTACCCTTCGAAGTTCTTGATCCATATATGGTCTGTGGAAGAACTGATAGGTCCACTCAGGTGTGTGCTCTATGATCATCCATTCTCCTCGAGGACGATGCATTGCCTCTTTCGATAGCTTGTCTGCACCTTCATTACGCTCCCTGTAAATATGAGTGCATGAGATGTGATCAAAATGTGTTTTGAGAAAAACAATATCATCCAAAATAGTTCTAAGAGTATATGCATGGCAAGTTGTTGTGTTGTTGAACTAGTTTATGACTATTTTGGAATCTCCAAAAATTTGTATGTGTCTGCACCGTTTGAGGATTGTAAAATGTAAAAGATGTCAGAGAGTAAGCAGCTCTGCAAAATTATTTGTACCCTCTCCCAACCCCATGCAAATGTGAAAGTAATGTGTGTCTGATAGATAAAGTATAATGCCTCCTCCACATCCCTGTACTTATGCAGCCCCATCAAAGTATGCCTAGGGGTGTGCTTTCTCAATCAGTTCCTGTGTGATGTTCTGAGTTCTAAAAATGTGTTCATCTTCCAAGATATCCCCATAGCTCAAACAATTTTTTGGTGGAATCAGAGACCAGATTATATTCCGGTCCCTAAAAATAATGTTATTGCGACACATCCATATGTGCCAATTGACTAGAAGTGGCATATTCCTAGATCTTGGCTCAGTTGTAGCCTCCCACCATCTTTCCCAAGCATTTGGGATATCGACCCCACTCCAGGAATGCTTGATACTTAGTGTGTGCCAGATTTGAGACCAGAGTAGTTGGGAAGTGGGGCAAGTGAGGAATAAATGGTGATTTGATTCCTCCTCGGCATGGCATAAAACACACCAAGTTGGACCTGGGAAAGCCCATTTTCTGAGGTTTTCTCCTGTAGGTGTTTTATCCATTATGATGTTCCACATTAGTAATTTTGTGTGTGGAGGGGGTTTTAACTTCCAAAGATGGCTCCACCAGCTCATCAGTCTGTCTGGCTTGTGCTCAACATGTATGATATCATACCCTTGCTTGGAGGAGTAGTGCCCATT
Organism: Pinus tabuliformis; assembly: GCA_031772625.1. NCBI lineage: Eukaryota > Viridiplantae > Streptophyta > Pinopsida > Pinales > Pinaceae > Pinus > Pinus tabuliformis. Next base: position 575,406,231 of record CM062819.1, read on the forward strand.
CTTAGTATATCCCTAGATCAATTCATCCTCCTCTTCTCTTAGGCGCACATGGGATTCTGTTAAAGTCTGCAGAAAAAATCTCCACTGTCTTTTCCATTGATCTGGGATGTTCCATGCCTCTCCTGTGTGCCATGCTTGCTGGAAGATGGTAGAGTTACGAGGGTCTCCGAGTTGTGAGATGAAATGGACACCATTGTGGTTTAGAAGTGTGATTAGTTCTTGTGGGAGTTGGTAGGCATTTCCGCTGCCAATCCAAGGATCAATCCTGATCCAAACTGACTCACCATTCCCAATCCTCCAGATAAGGCCCCTTTTAATGATGGGAAGGGTGTTGATTACTACCCTCCAGATAACTAATATACCTTTCCTGTTCCATGTGGGTCGTCTTAGCCAGTCCAGTGTTGTGCTAGGCCAAATGTATTTGTGGATGACCACCTCCGACCAAAGGCTCTTGTGCTTTAGGAGGAGCCAGCCTAGTTTTGCAGCTAGAGCTTGTGCGAAAGTCAGGTGGTACTTTACACCCCAACCGCCCCATTTTTTGGGGGTTGTAATCCGGCTCCATTTGACCCATGCAAAAGGATTTCCTTCTTTTTGTCCCTTCCACAGGAAATGGCTGCAGACTCGTTGGATCCTATGCAGAATCCCCAGGGGGATCTAGGCCAAGGACATCCAAAAGACTGGGGTTGCTTCTAGCATTGCTTTTATGAGCACCAGTCTTCTGGCTCTAGATATTAACTGATGAATCCAGATATTCAATATTTTTTCCACCTTTGAGATCAGCCAAGTCCAATCTGCTATCTTGTAACTATCTGCTTTAATCTTGAATCCCAAGTACTTCAGATCGTCCTTCAGAGCCAAGATTTGGTAGGGGAAATTTTGAAGAGCTAGTTGAGATTCTTGTTGAGTGCAATCAGAGAAGGATATAGTGGATTTTTCCCTATTTATTTCCATTCCTGTAGCAGCACTGAAAATTTTTAATATCTTTGTGAGAGTGATGATGTCCTGAATTCCCCCATTAAGGAATATGAGTATATCATCAACAAAAAGTAGATGAGTTAAAAGGCATTGATCAGTGATCTTGAGGCCCTGGAGTCTCCCAACTCACTTCTCAGTTGAAATCAGTCTGCTCAGGCCTTCCATAACTAGAAGGAATAGTAGGGGGGATAAGGGGCAACCCTGCCTGATTCCCCGCTCCGCTTGAAAGGAATGGGAGGCTGACCCATTTATAAGGATTGCAAAAGAAACTGATGTAATACATCCCATAATCCATCTGATAAACTCCGGAGGGAAACCCAAGTGGGTGAGTATCATCCTTAAATATAACCAGCTAACCTTGTCAAAGGCCTTTGAGAGGTCGATTTTGAGCACCACCCCTTTTAGATTCTTCAGCTTAATGGAGTGGAGGGCCTCTTGGGCAGAACCAATGGCTTCATGAATATGTCTATTTTGGAGGAAGGTGAATTGCTCCTGAGATATGTGTTCAGATAGGATCAGCTTGATGTGATTTGCTATAATCTTTGCAATAATTTTGTAGAGACAGTTGTAGAGGGATATAGGGCGAAAGTCATTGAAGGAGGTAGGGGAGTCTGTCTTGGGAATGAGGGCAATAAACGTGGAGTTTATGGGGGCATATATGCGGCCTAGAGTTCGTCTTTCTTCCACCACTCCAAGTAGGTATAGTCCAATGATATCGAAGAAAGCAATAAAGAATTCCACAGGCCAACCATCCGGTCCCAGAATTTTGTCCTTCTTGAACCACTTGAGAGTGCTTTCTAATTCCCCCATGGAGACAGGTTTTGTAAGGTCATCCATCCCATCCGGTTCCACAAACCCATGGAAATAGCCAACAATGTTAATGATTTCAGCAATAGAAGTGGCATGGGGGGCTTTGAAAAGCTGCTTGAAGTGAGAGATACCAAGAAGGGCGAGCTGAGAGTGAGTGTTGGCTATCTGATCCTAGTCCGAGGGCATCTTCTAGATTGTATTGCTAGCTTTTCTTCCATTTGTGAATTTATGAAAGAATTTTGTGTTACCATCCCCCGCTTGGAGCCAGATTGCTCTGCTTCTGAGTCTCCACAATTCTTCCTGGTTAAGGAGGATCTTAGATCTCTAATTCTCCAAATCAACTAGATGTAGCTTAGCTTCGGTGGATAAGTAACCAAACCCATTATCATATGTTAAGGAGGCTAACTGGGCTTCGATGTCTGCAAGGGATTGGTCATCCCTAGATTTTTTCCTTTTTTCTATTCAATAGTTAATCTCTTAAGCTGTTTCAGGTTGCTGCAGAAACCTGCAGCCTTCCTCTGGTCCTTGAAAGGGGGCTGGGCTTGCCAGAAATCCGTAACCAGCTTAATATATTCAGGGTCCTTTAACCAAGTAGAGTTAAATTTGAAAGGTGCCCTGGGTTTTCTAGAAGAGCCAGCCACTTCCAAGTAGATGGGAGAGTGATCCAAAATACCCCCCGAGCCCACCCATTGCATGTAGATGGAGAGGGTATGGAGAAGGTCTTCTTGAATGAGATATTTGTCAAGCCTTCTACCAAGGGCAGCTTCTCCAGTCCATCTGTTATGCCAAGTTGGCATCTTCTTATTCATGGGAACATCTATGAGCCCATATTGATCTAGGAGGGAGCTCAACTAATCAAAGAAAGGGTCTAGCTACGAGTCATGCCCCCAAGATTCCTCATATGAATCGCGACTATTATACAAGAAAAAAAAAAAAGAACTTGAGTTTTCCTGGAAACAGATTTGGAGGTTTCCCAACATGAAATTCCAAAAGAATATGTTGTCTTGAAGCCAAGCATGCACCATATCATAGTTAAAGTCTAAATTCTTTGGCACCCTTAAACCTGGCACTAGTCTAAGAATCCTAAACCATACTAAGAGCATATTTGTGCTAAGAGAGTGCAACATGCATTTACGACCACATTTTTTCTTCAGGAGTGGTTTTGTGCCACATAACTCTGTTTGAAGGACAAATATCCATATCATAAAACAGAGGCAAGCTTGAAATTGTTGTTCTATAGCTAGAAGTATTGTTATGACATTTTTCACAACTTTTAAGTACTTTGTTGAAGGACTTCAAAATGGTGTAAAAGTGATTTAATGGATCAGAATGTTCAATGATGGGTATTATTGTGAGATTATTTTCCTAGCGTACTCCTATTAAATTGAAAATGGTTTTTTTTTGTTTATTGTTTAGGCCAAATATGGTAACGGCAACACTAGTGCATGAACTATGCTAAAATGTCACTTTCTTGTTAATTTGACCATGAATATCTCTTTTACAAAGCAATATTTCTTAGCTCTGTTTACATTAGTGGTTTGATAGGAACATTTCTACAAACTCTTCACTGAATTTCTTAAAGTTTTTAAATTTATGCTTTTTGACAAAAAAGGGTTAACATTTTACCCTGGCTAAGTAAGGATTCTTTAAATAACCTTATAGCTTGGTTCCTTTTTGTTCCATCTAAGCTTGGCAAAGTGTCATGAATTTACATTGAACAATGTAAGAACCTAGTCTTCTCCAAAAGCAATCAAGCCAACTCTATCATTTTTCAAATTACCTACCAGTTCTGGACATATTCTTTGAAATTTCTATGTTGAAGATGTTGGATTTAGGTAAGTGATGCAAAATGCGCACCTACAGTTCTATTGTTCACCTATTAAACAAATGAAAATTGTACACAAACTTGGAAGGGTTGGACATGACTGTTCCAACCATACTCTTATTGACCTACAATACATATATTCATAACACATACCTACAATACTAATGTTCACCTATTCAGCTAGTGCATATTATAGGCAAACTGTTAAATGTTGGACTTCGTTGTGTCAAGTTCACACCCCAGCACTAAAGATGCAACGAATTGTGTGCATCCTTAGATATGTTTGAGATTGCAAGCTAACTGTTTAAATAAATGTATGTATAAAACTTCTATATTAGCAAAATGACCATCAATATTTTTTTCTAACATTTTGGGCTGAATTCACAATAGTATGCTAAAAAGTGTCATTTCAATGTCTAGAAATTAGAATATATAAATGTGAGATATATACTCTACATATTTGGGTTATCTTCTTTTCAAATCTGATCTTTTTTAGGCTAAATGTTAATTGTTTGAATTTTGAACTTTGAAGAAATTCCTGAATGGACTTCGTAAAGCAGTGGTACCATAAATTGTGTTATTCAAAGATTTGACTTCCATATTTTCACAAAATACAATGTCCTCCATAAATACTTATATGTATAGATACTTATTTTTAGGATTATGTATGTGTTGGAGTGGTTCTTTTATGTTTTACTATAATCTTGATGCTGACAAGATTTAGCTGACTTTTTTCATCAATTGTTCATAGAATATGCAAAAGATTTCATTGTCAAAATGTGACAAAAATTACATCTCTCCTGATTTATTTTTTTATTGTTCATGACAAGATAATCATGTTGCAGGAATGAGGTATCCTACAATCTATTTCAATTTGTGGATCTAGATTTCATTTTCATGTTGATGGTTTTTGCATGTATCTTATCTAGCCCCAAACACTGGTAATGGAGCAGATCTTGAGAAGTAGTAGTGGAGACAGACTATCAGAGGTTAATGTTACAATACCACTTCCACCTGGTATCAGAAAAAGTTTAATGGTAAGTGACATAAAGAAGAGTTATTTAACAACAGGGTTGAAAGGGCAACCTCATGTCTTAGTTCTAAGTCATTTATTTGTGTTTCTTAGCTATAAGTCATCTGTTTTTGAGCTTTACCAGATCAATTATTTCACTAATCCAATATGCATGGCTTGTATTTCTCACCCGATGTTAGTTACTTGACATGGTTGATATAACATTCAATTCTAGGCCACTTTTATTTTAAGTCGGAGATTTTATTGATTAAAAGGATGTTCATATTTTGATTGCTTTACTTGGAGCTTGATTTAAAAAAGTTTTGTAAATTCCACATGGATGTTATTTTTTCAGGGTGAGCTCTTTGCAAGTTAGATGAGTCCTAGAACATAGGTATACAACAAGCACATCTTTGGCCTTTGTTGTGTATCTATTATTCTTTATATCATTGATGGAAGGTTATTGATGATGTAAAACAAAGGATGGGAAGGTCCTGCCAATTCTCTTGACAAAACAAAATAAAATGGAGTGGTAGAATTGTGTTTTAAAGGGTGAGCCAGAAATTAGTACTTGAAAGGTAGAACTTGAGAATGGCAAGCTATAAGATCTGGATCTAGAGACACAACAGATCGTGGAAAAAAAATGATGGTATTGATGAGTCTTCCCAGAAAATAAGCTCTATTTGTTAGACCACTGCCCAAATTTCAATGATCTACAATGGCAATAGTGACTCTAGCTTTATTTGTATGAATAGTGACTTTGGCCATTGTCCTATTTGTTTCCTATGAATGATTTTGATTTTCAAACTCCAACTAGTTTGTTGTTAAATTAATTAAAGCTTTGATGACAATCTTATAGTTTTCAAAGCTCTTTTTTAAATCAATTTTCTTGAGCAAATTTGTCTTTCTACTTTAGGTACTGTAGATTTCTACTCTGTGACATATTCTATGATATAATTGCCCTGATAAATAGACAGATGCCTTGTACAATAGTCTTTTTTAAATCTAAAGAAACAATATTTCCAAATGCAAAGTTTATTAATTAAGAGCATATTTTAGACTTCTTTGCTAAGTTATGATTATATTTTGGTAGGGGCTTTTGTGTACGCTGATATTGTGTTTTCTCTTTGGTTTATGTTAGGTAACAATGGTTCATAACGAATGTGTTCTTGAGCAGCAGGCACACATCTTATTCTACTATCGACAGGAAACTCCATGGTTTTCAGGCATGGCAACAAAAACACATATGTCAGTGGGATATCCAAAGTCCGTGTTGGATGAATTTAATACTAGTGATGATTTTGATTCCTTGTTAGATAAAGAATGTCATGAGTCAAATTCAAATAAATAGAAGAAATTCAAGAATGAAGGTGAAGCTATTGCTTTCTGTCCAAGTCAATTTCTTTTATTTGTTGGTTGTTGTCATGTTTGGAGTGTGGACTTGTGAAATTCCAAATTGCATGTTGGTTTATTGAAAAGGTATAGATATATCTATATATCTATATATATATATATATATATATATATATATCATATGTCGTTCATGGTTTCCGGAGATCCGTGTTACATTTGCACAAAAGTTTAGATATCATTCAGATATCTAAACACCAAACAACAACAACATTGAGATTTGTCTTTCACTCAACATATAACATAGTGCATATGTCTTCATCAATGTTGTTTTTCCATATGCTATCTACTTATGACATTTCCTTTGCAATATTTGGTGCATTTGCTAGTTATAGGTCATTTATAGATTATGTGTCTTCAAAGTTTCACTTCTAATCGAGTATTCAATTGAACATATTGATTCTCTTATACATAATTATTTTTCCCTCCACCCACTTTTCGTAATTTCCATAACCATTAGGTAGGGACCTACAGCGTTGATGTTACTTTTCTTGTTTCACAAAATATTGCTGAGACTTTAATTTATTAAAAGTTGTAGAATTTACAATTTATGAAGTTTGAAGGTCTAATTTTTAAAAGTCTAATTCTTTAAAGGGTGCTAGCTCAATGGAAGAGAACTTGATTTACAAGCAGGAGGTTGGTGATTCGATTCCATCATGCCCTGACATCCATATGGAATGGCGACAATCAATTTTTGGTGACAGACTCTTTTGACCATCACCAATGAGTTTTGGTGACATTTTCGACCCTCACCAAAATATGAAATGGTGACAATCAACGAACGCCACCATATATATGCATCAATAGTGGCAACCCTCAAAGGGCCGTAACCATAAATCGTTGTTGTTGATATGAAATGGTGACGGTCGATGTCCATCATTATAGTCATTATTCACGACGAACCTTGAATGTCACCACAACACCTATACTTTTGGCAATGCGGCTTTTGATGACGGTCAACAACCGTCACCATATATATGCACCAATAGTGACAGTCATGAAAGATCCATCACAATAAATTGTTGTTGTTCATATGAAATGGTGACGGTCACTATCCATCATTATAATAAATATTCATGACGGACCTTAAATGTCACCATAACACCTATACTTTTGGTGACGCCACCTTTGGTGACATTCAGTTTTTGGTGACAAAGATTATGGTTCGTCACCATTTCTCGTATGAAATGGTGATGATCGTTATCTATCATTATAAATCATTATTGGTGATGGACTTTGAATGTCACTACAACACCTATACTTTTGGCAATGCCACCTTTGGTGACATTCAATTTTTGGTGACGGAGGCTATGGTCCGTCACCATTGCTCATAGGAAATGGTGACGGTCACTATCCATCATTATAAATCATTATTGGTGACAGAATTTGAATGTCACTACAATACCTATACTTTTGGCGCGCCACCTTTAGTGACGTTCAATTTTTGGTGACGAAGGCTCTTTTAATCATTACCAATGAGCTTATGTGACATTTTTTGCCCCTCACCAATGTCATTTTTTCTTGTAGTGATAATGGGATGCATGAAGGTGGATGGGTAGGGTTAGGTTAAGGTTCGCATGATCTTTATAGGTGCTACATCTCATTGAACTTGCAGGGGAATGGGGGCCTTCTGAGCATGTCCGGGGAAATACCTAAAATGTTCCTTGTTTTATGTTGTTTTTAATAGAACTCCTTTGAATTCTCACTCGTGAGATTTGGAAGGTTTCATTTGAAAGTTATAGGTTATGATTTGTTTATCAAATAGTATGTGTTATTTGTTTTGAATTTTTCTGTTTGGATATTTTGAGCGGTTTGTGTGTTTATATGTTTGGATTTGGATGATAATGTTTGTGAATATTATAATTGTGTTATATTTTTATATGTGTATAATTGTATATTATTAATTAGTTGGTAATGAAGAAGGGAGACAATCTTCTCAATAGTTTGCAAGAGGATTGATACTACATATTTGTTTTATTAAATTGTAGGTCCCATAACTTTTGGCAATTAATTAATCCTTAATAGTGTCCCTCTAGGTATTAGTTTTAACAATTTACTGTCTCAAGGTTACTCTTGAAATAATTTGTTTCTTTGCTAATGTTTGAAATAATCTATTTTCGTTAAGAAATAATGTATTTTTGAAGTTTCTCCAAACAATTATCACCTCTCCAATTTCCATATATCTTAAAAGAATATGTTGAATACAATTTTGATGGAATTTTTCGAGAGACGATTTGTTTTGAATGTTTATAAATAAATATTTTCCTCTAATAAATATTTTGAATACATTTTTGTATGCAAATATCTATTAGTAATTTTGAATATATGTAATTGTCTATTAGTAATTAGTTGGTGATAAACAAGGGAGATGATCTTGTTGAGAATTAATTTGTTGTTGAATTCAAAATTTGTAATTGATTAGAAGACCACCATTTTCATATGATCGGTAAGAATAGCATCTAATGCAAGCAATCAAATAGGATTAGAAGACATCTACACTGAAATCAATGCATCTAGTGCAAGAAATCAAATATAATTAGAAATCAACATCTACATTGAAATCAATGCATCTAGTGCAATCAATCAAATAGGATTAGAAATCAACATCTATGATGTAATCAATATGTCTAGTGCAAGAAATCAAATAGGATTATAAATCACCATCTACATTGAAATTAATGCATCTAGTGCAAGGAATCAAATAGGATAGAAATCACCATATACACTGAAATAAATGCATCTAGTGAAAGAAACATTCATCCCTCTCTCCGCACTCCATCTATATCTATATCTCCCTCCATCTCTTCTTCTTTGTCTCTCTATCCCACCTCCCCAAACACACATGCTCTCTCTCTCCATATCTATCTCTCACTCCCTTCCTCCCTCCCTCTTTCTATTTGTCTTTTCTTCCCTCCCATCACCTTCCATCTATATCTCCATCTCCCTTTATCTCACTTTTGTCTCTCTATATCATCCCCAATGCAAACACACTCTTTCTCCATATATATCTATCTCTCTCTCTCTCTTACCCTTATCTCCCTCTCCCCCCTGTTCTATCTCTCTTCCCTCCTGCTCTCCTCTCTCCCTCTCTCTCCATCTCCCTTATCACTCCCTCTCTCTCTCTACCTTGCTCTCTCTATGTATTTATTCTTACCTCCCACTCTCTACCTCTCCAAGTCCATCTCTCTATCTCCCTCCCTCCCTCCTTATCTCTCTCACATCCTCTCTCTATCTTCCTTCTTCTCTCTCCCTTTATCTTCCACCTCCCTCTCTCTCTCCATATTCACCCTCCAACTCTGTCACTATCTCCTTCCCTCTATCTGTCTTTCTTTGTCTCTCTATCTCACCCTAAAACATAAACACTCTCCCTCCAACTCTCCCTTGTCACTCCGTTTCTCTTGCTCCACTTTTATCTCTCTATGCCTTTCTTCTTCCCTCCATCCCTCCCCCCTCCAACTCCATCTCTCTATCCCTCCTCTCTCCTCCTTTCCCCCCCATCATGTCCTTTCTCTCAAGTCCTCTCTCAGGGCCTTCCTCTCTCTCTCTCTTTCTCTCCTACTCCATCTCTCTCCCCCCATCTCTCTCTATCTCTCTACAAGCTTGTCACTCCCTCTCTCCCCCCCTTCCCCCATCCATCTTTGTGTCTACCTCTCTCGCTCTTCTCTTTCTCTCTTTCTTCCTTCCTCCTCTCCCCTCTCCTTTAGTTTATCTTCATCTTTCCCTTGCCACTTCCTCTATCTCTCCACCTCTATCACTTTATGTCTTTCTTCTTCCATCCCATATATATCTAGAGTTAATATATATCATGGTAAATTAATATATACTATTATATAAGAAATTGAATATTATATTAAATTTAATCCTATATTAATCCAAAGTTGTTAAATTTAATAATATTAATATTAATATTAATTTAATGATGTTTTTCACATAGCATGATAATAAAATTTACAATAAAACTACATCAAAATAATATTTTCAAATATTGCAACTTTAATGTGGAAGTATTTGTCTTTAAAATTTTAATATATCCATAAGATATGGTTTTTCTACTCATTTTACAAATACATAATTAAAAAATATATATTAAAATACTTTGGAGCAATATTTTCTATTCTTTGTGTTGAATTAACCTTTCTCCTTTAATTTAAGAAATGGTATTGGATTTAGTAAAGAGTAAAGATGCTAAAAAAATTACTTAATTTAGAATTTTAATGTGATAATTTTTTTTGTTGAAGGTAAATTTATGATCCATTCAAATTCAACATATATGATAAATGAACTATTAAATGCATGATATACTTTATTATCCATTCAAATTACATATAATAATAAATAGCTATATTTTAATAATTAATCTTAGCCCATTAATAAGATTACAAAATTATATATAATCTAAATATTCAAGTTATATATAATTTAAGATTCAACTTATGTGTTAGTCCATTATTTATTATGTTAAAATAGTATTTTTTAAAATGAAAATTTTCAAACAAACATAAATCTAACAGTTTCATTCCTGATACTTAACGCAAATTCTATTCAAACACATTCTATTACTACCATTGCATCTTGTGTCTTAACAAGCATATTCTATTAATACTACTACATTCTTAACACTGAAAATGATATTTCATCGTGTTCATTAACAATAATAATACATAACTATGTGAAACTATAGAAAGAAAGAAAGAAATAAAAGAAAATTATTTTAACGTCCACAAGACTAAAGATAACCTATGGGACATATTGCTTCTTCATCTAGTTGATGTATTCAAACCTTTTACTGTGAAGCCTCACAAGAAATGCTCCTAGTTTCTAGACTAACCCCTAACTAAATAGACTATCCCAGGAGGTAGCTGCCAGAATATCTGCATAACTTTCCCTGTTGTCTTTGGCCTCACATTCTAGAATGAAATTCTTTTTTTGTTTTCACTTTTCTGGAAGAACAAAAAATACACTCTTTCCTCTGACACTTCTTTTGGCCTTTTCCAGCACCCTATTTCACAATGAAGTTGATGAGAATTAGTCCTTAACTGAGAAATAATAATTTTGGTTCTCCAAGAAATATTGGCTTCTATGTACGCTTTTTGTTGATGATTATGAGTGGGATTAAACACTTCAATATAGTACTTTTTCTTTCTTCCTAGCTCCTTATCCCAAGTACGCTTGTGGAATTATCCATAACAAAAACGTTTATCTCTTTACTGTTTACGAGACCCAAGTTAAAGAAAATACCCCATTTACTAAACCATTTGTTATTTTACTGCATCCAAGTCTTCTTTCTTTTGCACAATATGTCATTGAAGACAACCTCAAGCCATCTTCCCTCTTCCATTTGCTCATTTTTTTTTAAATACCTTATGACTCGCACCATAGAAATTGCTTCAATAGGAACAACCCTTGTTTCAATTAACAAGATAACATAAGGAAATGTACTTTTAATTTTTAATTTGTTTGTAATCAAACGCTTTTGAATTTTCTCAATTTGTTTCCACTGCATGTCAAATGTATTGTCAGCCCACAGTTCACAACCATAGAAAATCACTGAAATCTTTAAAAGCCCAAAAAGAGTTTAAGTGAGCTTCTAGTCCCATAACTCTGCCTCTCTACACCTATTTTGAAAAGCATAAAATGATTTCCAACCCCCCAAAGTTTTTTTTTTTCTACAACCATCCTAGCTTAGATTTTTGTTGAAGTCAATAACGAGGTATTTGTAATCCACAACTTCTTCCAAAATATTTCCTTCAAAGTAGAACTTATGTTGGTTATGATTTCTTTTTTAAGAGAAAATCAATACTTTCGTTTTGCTAATATTCACTTGCATCCCCACCCTTCTACAAAAATGTTCAAGGGATAGTAAGTGCTCTTGTAAGCCAAGAGTATATTTAGAAATCAGAATAAGGTCAACTACATACAAAAGAATCCTTATAACAAACCTTTCCAAATGGATACCATCACCCCCTTACGAATTGAACCACTCCTCAAGCTTGTCGATATATAGAACAAAAAGGGTAGGAGACAATGGGCAACCTTGCTTGACCCCGATATCACTTCTAAAACTTTCAAAAATGTGTGTTGAAGTTCTAATTTTGACTTTCATCTCTTCATAAAACGTATGCACAACGGATCTCAAATGTTTAGGAACCCCAAGCTCCTCCATTCTATGTCAAACCTTATCCCTAAGAACTATGTAAAACACTTTTTTGAAATCAAAAAAGCAACAAAAGACTTCTTTCTTTTTCTCCCAAACTTTTTCAATGACGTACCTTAAAGTTATACAATGATCAACTATGGAATGTTTAGGGCTAAAACCTGCTTTCCCTTTAGAATGCTTATCTCTTTCTTCTACCCACTTGCTGATTTTATTTTCTAGCATGCTTCCAAATAACTTCGCAAACAAGGGGTTTATCATTATGGTAATATAATTGGATGGATTATCGACGTCACCACTCTTGAAAAGAGGTATTACCTGACTAGTTCTCCAATATGTGGGAAACCCCTATTGTATGATGTTGTTGAATTTTTTTGTAATGTGAGGTGCAAGATTCCTTGAGCCCCACTTTAGATACTTTGACTCAATTTCAGCTAAATCTTTTGCTTGTCCAACACCCAAGTTCTTGATTCCCATCTCTAGCTCTTGCATCGTGAAGAGTTCAATATCAATGTTGACCAAGGGGGAAGGGTCAACCTTGGGATCCTGCTCATAGATTTTTCTTGCATAGTCAAACCATCTAGAAGCTGTAATATTATTTTTAGTTTGCATCTTTGTCGGTTAGAGATCTTTCCAAAATAATTTGGTATTATTTTTCCCAAGGAAGATTAGTTCATCCCTCCTCGAAACCATGAAATCAACATTTTTCTTTCTTAATATCGTCTTGTAAGCTTTAAGCTTTATGTTATCCTTGTTTGACTCTTTCCACATTCTCCTTGCCTTTTTTCATTCCTCGTCAAACTAAGCATTAACCAAAAATAAATTTGTTTTAGACTTCTTAATTTTTGCTCGTTTTAACTCTACAAGTGTGTTTTGAATTAATTGTGTTAATTTGTGACTATGAAGGTCATGGATTGGGATTTTATGCTTCTCGAAGAGCCTCTCTAGCATCATTTTGAAGGTATTACAATTTTTTGGAGACAAAATAATTCTTCCCTTTGGGAGATTTTGTTGAACACACTAAGTTTTTGACTCTAATTGCTTCTTTCAAGTCCACGAGAAACTTAAATAAATTGGCTTGTGATCTGATTTCAAGTCCCAAAACTGATCTCTATTTAAAACTTCATCCATTTTCTCACATAGACCATGTGAGAAAATTACGTAATCTGCTGCACTTGCTCCACTATAAGTACTGCAAGTGAAATTACCGAACTTTTCCCATCTAGTCAAGCCATTTCAAATGACTAAAATGAAGGCCCCACATAGAGTAAATAATTGTTCACCAAAGAGATTGCAACGCTTGTCCTCTGAAATTCTTTTCCACTGATGATTAGTCTCTTGTATAAGCCAAATATGGTCACGATCTTCCTTACAACAAAGAATGTTAGCTTTCTCACTTGTAGTCCTAGCATTGAAATCGCCCACTATAAGGACTTCACCTAGTTGAGAATATGTTGCAATCTTTTGTAGATTTTTGAAACTTGTGGCGTAAAATAACATGTTGCAATTCTAATGTGAATTCCAATTTCTGATATTTTAAATCAAATGAATTGTTTATTTGAGTCTACTTTTTCTAACCAAATGAGACAACCTTCTTTTTCCCTCACTAATATCATGATACCTCATGTCCTTTGTCATTCCCTTTTTTCCTTGTTCCACAGTGCCATCTTCTAGTATCCTTCAAACAAAGGTATCTTGCACCCTTCATGCTCATGTGTTTCTATGAGGCAAATTATGTCTCTATCTTCCACAATAGAACCTAACCCAAGTCGTCCTCATCTCCATAAATAACCTTTGCAGTTATATAAAAATATTTTTTTATATATATAATCTAAAATTAATAAATAACATAAAAATATCATATAAAAAAATTAAAAATTTAAAAGCTAGGCACATTCTGAATCTGTATAGATATTTAAAAATACAAATTTACCTCCATAATATATGTGATTTACCTCTGTATTTTCTCTTCATTAAGAATTCATTTTGCATCTAGGTTTAGACGTACATTCCGCTATAACCTTCAATCTTTCACTTTTTCTTTAACCTTTAACTTAAATGTTAAGTAGAAATGACTGATGAGAATTGGGATTTGAAATCGAACCTACCCATCAAATGATGATGTAAACAAATTGAGCAGATGTATTAAGCATTTTAACTAAATTTCTTGACAGATTTTGAAGAACTCGACGGTATTTGACGAAAAATTCACCCAGATGAACAATCTACTTGTCAAACTCTATTTCCGGACGAACAATTTAATCATCAAATTCTACGCCTGAACTTGTTACACTGAAGTTCTGTGAAATCCGTCAAAGTTCAGGCATAGAATTTGATAAAATTGTTTGTCCTGAAATAGAATTTGACAAGCAGATTGTTGGTTTGGGTGAATTTTACCATCAAATACTCAGAGTTCTTCCAAATCTCTCAAGAATCTTCGTTAAACTGCGGAAAACTTCTGCTCAATTTGTTTGCATCGTCGTTTGATGGGTAGGTTCGATTTCATATTCCAGCCTTGATAATTTAAATTGTATTTTGAATTCATATAAATCTAATTTAATTTGAAATATATAGATCCAATTCCTTATATATTACTAGGATAGTATATACAATGTAATTCAAATTTATAAATAGTACAAATAGAATTTAAAGTAAAATTAATATGTTTGGCAATTGATAGAAATTTAAAACAATTAAATTACATATCTATTTTATTTAATTTTTGTTTTAATCGATATGAGTGAAAATTTGTTTTTAGTTTTAATCGATATTAGTGAAAATTTGTTTTTATTAATTTTTTGAACTACATTTTTTTTAAAGAGGTTTTTAGATTTATCATAGCTAAATTATATGGTAAAATGTTACATAATAATTTATTTATTTAATTTTTTATATTAACAGTTAGATTTGTCATAGCTAAATTAATTAATTAATTTTTTTATATAGATAGTTAGATTTGTCAAAGTTAAATTATATGGTAACATATTACATAATAATGTATTTTTTTATTTTTTATATAAACAATTAGATTTGTTATAGCTAAATTATATGGTAAAATATTACATAATGGTTTCAACTATTTTATTTCAAATTATGACTAATAATGTTTAAAGGGGTGAGATCCAATGATGGAGAGAGGAGTTTTTCACTATTTTATAAATTTGAATTTCCACGAGGCCTAGCCTCGAGCCACGGGGACACTTTGAAGTAATGGTTGAATGTGTGGATGAATCTAGAAAGAATATCGTGAAATTTGTGCACACAAGTGGATCAAAGCGCACTATCGTGAAATTTGTGCACATAAGTGGATCAAAGCGCACCTCCATGACCTGCTATAAAAAATATCTCTAGATGGGATGAACAAGGAAGAGTGCACTTGCTTAGAGAGCCCAATGTTTCCAACAAGAGCACCATGTGGCAACTATTGGAATACATGTGTCATTATGAGGCAATATGCAACTAAGACACCTTACATGGAAATAGGTTAATGAAATGATCTTCAAGGCAAAGTTAAAGGAAATAACTCACAATCATCCCTATCATCTAACAAGGCCAACACATCTATTAAATTATTAGAGCATGAAAAGGTAAGGACCTAGCTGGAGAATAATTTCATAAACTTGTAAGAATTGAGAGAAATCGGAAAAGAGAATGAATTTTGAATATTCAATAGCAATGAAACAATCAATACATAAAGCAGCTAAGTTAAGCTTAACTACAAAAAAGCACTAAAGCTAACTAAAGCCAAATGTGCTTTATGTTGTGTTAATGCGCATGTACACCACATGAAAATAGTGAATCTAACTAATGCTAAGTGTGCTTTATGTTGTGTTAATGTGCATGTACACAACCATCGCCCCTTCAACATAACTTAGGTGAGTATGATGCAACATGGATGAGTCCCGAAAATAAGGCTATTTTAGGTACCCATGTATAATGCATGAAAGAGGAAAGAGGGAAAATCGAGTGCAAACAAATTCCCGTGTCAAAATACAATGCAAAACTTAATAAAAAGAAAACTACTAGACAATTGTGTCCTTCACCCTAAGATGATCCTGCATAAAGTGAAACATTTGCTAAGTGAAAGTCTTAGTGAAGATGGCGACAGTCTGCTTAGAATTGGGACAATATTGTAAGTTGATGATCCCATCATGAATCAATCCTCTATTATAGTGCATGTTGATCTCGATATGTTTGGTCTGCTACCACTACACTAGATCTCTACAAAAATTTACCGTACTCTCATTGTCACACCATATGACAGTTGAACAATGGAAAATGATACCAATCTTGGAAAGGAAATGTTGCAACCAAATGGATTGAATGGAGGTATTGTCTGCTCCTTTGTACTCAGCCAATATTGATCGTAAACCAATGACAAACTACTTATTTCTTGACCAAAAAATGGGGTCGAATCCCCAAATGGGGCTGAATCCCCAACTAAGTACATAGCTGGAGGTGGACTCCTTCTTTGCAAATAGATATGGAGGAACAAGCTACGTTTTCGGAAGTAGAGGTATTAACTACCATGTTTGATCAAGGATTGATTCTCCTTATCCATGATTGCATGCTAATATGAATTCCCTGCAATTTGAGAATGTGTTCAACAATTAGATGCATGTATTATATATGTATGCATGGGAATGTCTGTCTCTAGGGATGCATGCATGGATTTAGGGATTCTTTCATGGATGCATGCATGTGCATGCATGGATATGTGGTTGAGAATGCATGTGGGGCTTCATCAAATTGAGATCTCATCATATCTACATCATCAACATCATCAATAGTAGAGGAATCAAAGTCCTTTTCTATGTTTCCAAAATAAGTGTTTCCATATGTAGCAGAGTATTCATCACTAACACAGGAAGAGATTTCCTCATGTGTGACATCTTCATTATTGGACAGGATAAAATTATAATCTACAACAACTTCATCAACAAAATAAGAAGTAGAGTCTTCACATGCAATATTATCCTGAGGATATTTGTCCATGTTGTTATTAAGATGTCTTCACCGATTTCATGGCTACTATGACAGATCGAGTTCTCTGTCTCCAATTGATGTTCTTCTAGATCATCTCCATCACCATATAATCCTTTTTATGTAGTTTAGATTTCATGTGGTGATTCAATATCTATGATCTAATAAAGAATGCCACGAGACATAGACAGAAAAAACCTTTAATAATCCATGTCAGATATTTTAAGCCAATTGAACTTCTCATCCTCTGACATTGGTTCCATCTCAATTTCCATGATTGTAAGGTACAAGCCTATGTTCCTAAGATTAAGAAAAATCATTGGATTCCATTCATAGTAAATATAAGGAGTGAGGGTGGTAGAAGCTGGAAATTCCATTCTTTCACCAATTCAATTCTCTAGCAATTTTAAACACTTTCGATTTGTGGAAAATTATGGCACTTTCAATCTCCCAATAATTTACAATGCTTTGATCTTCAAACCTACAAAAAATTGTTTATGCACCTTCTCCAAGCCCCTCGTTTCTCTTGTGGTGCAAGTAAATTCTCAGTGCGGACACAAAAAATTCCTCTAGCCCGAGAGAGCGAGTCTAGCCACAAACAAACAATCTATGGAAAATCTCCTTAAGCTAGAATAAATTAAGAGGGCCTACCTTTTAGAATTCTATTTCGATTAGTAATGATCTTGCTTCCTCACTCTAGCTATCTATCGTTTCCTTCCTTCGAATACCTGAAACAAGCAAACAACAACAATAACAAACGTGACAGCATGCAATATTTTATTTAGCCTACTTAATAGGTCAAGGAACATTAAGCCATAAAGATGGAAAATGAAACTTCATGTAGGAAATCAATGGATAGTTGCATTAATATAAATTAGAAAGAGATTACAGCCGGTGACTTGACGTTGCTTGTCTCCTCTGACATATCTGGGTTCCCACACTTCTGCTATCACTTCATGGATAGCCCCAACAAATGGAAGTTTTAAGGCCTCTTTTCCTCTAAACTCAAACCAAACCAAAATCACACTATTCTCCCTCAAACACACACTAGAAAGATACAAACTATAAATGACTTGTTGGTTATTCAAACTTGCTCCAAAAACTCCAACTAGCTTTGGCTTGGGAAAAAGAGAGGTTTTTATAGCTTGGATGGATGTGAGATGGTTCCTCTCATCATGGGAGAAGGTCTTATCTCTTGAGGTTGTTCCATCCTAATAGGGGAAGGAGCCCAAACTGACTTCCTCGGCTCCATCTGGCCCAACCATCTACCAGACTTCCGTTACAAAGCTTCTACGTATGGAAGCTTCGGCTCCTTATCTAAAAAACCTTCCAAAAGAGGATCGACGTGACTGGAAAAGGGCTCAGTCGATCTGGTTAGTGTGAAGACTAGTTTTAACCTCTGTAAATTAGCGTGAGGAGAAAACTGGTTAGCAGCGTCGGTCTTATAAACTGGGATGGAAGGAAGATTCTTGGGAAATGATGCAAAGGGGAATTATTCTACTCATGAAGAGGGACATACTGTGAGTTCTTCATGATGGGAAAGCATGTCGGGTACACTTTAGAGGTCCTCCAGGATCGTAGATGGGGAGTACAAGGACAGTGACAAAATGTTGTGTTACAGATGCCCCCTAAAGCGTGAAGGCCGAACTAGAGTGAGGGGTGAAATTCTTTATAAGTGGAAGCAGGTAGCCGAAGTTCGTCATCAGAAAACCTGCAAGAAAGCATAGATACATATACATAACTGAAAACTCTAAATAATGATACATGAATCATGGTATGGATGCAACCATCTAGAGAATGAACATGTAAATGGATCCAAGGTATGGGCGCAACCATCCAATAATGAGAAGGATCACATATAACAACTCATGGTAAGGTCGCAACCATCCATCTCAGAGAGACATGTATATCAACATGACCCTGTCACATTGCCTCACAACCTAGACTTGTGTAATCTTAGCCCAGGGTCTTGCGCTCCAAACAGCCAGATCAAAGTACAAATCCTAACATGTGAATGAATGTGTTGAAGTCGAACATGCTAGCAGGTGACTTGATTACTGGTCAACGATGTGAACCGTTAACAAGCACGAGATAAACCACCAATAATGACAATGTCTCTCAAGGTACTAGCAGCACAGTTTATGGAATGTAAATAGAGGAACTGATGTTGAACACCCGTGAAATCACCCGATCAAAAGCCAGTGATGTGAACTTGCCGTCGAGTTCAAAGAACTTGCCATTAAGGCATGCAAGCTCTAAGGTACTGGAACGGAGTCTCTCGACCAACTTCCTAGATGATGAGCTGAAGTCGACAGGAAGCAACCCTATCGAATGAGGGCCATGATGTATCCCACATCATCGACATGAGACAAAGGGATGCAAATGATTTCATATGATACAAAGAATCAGGAGTAAGTGTAACTGTAGAAGGATCGACTCTTGAACATATCGGCGACATGATTCTAGAATTTGGCAGCTATTGGATCCATAGGATTGGTGGTCATGATGACATGGCAGAGATCAAATGGAAGGCAAAAATGAGCGGCCCAACCCAAGAAGGTCAAATGAAAAGGAGGATATCCCAACCTGACACGAAGTAGAAAGTGTCATGTTCAAGAGTGAGCTGCCGACACGACTGATTGAATTTCCAAATTTTCCCCCACCATTTCTGGTAGGTACCCCAATTATTTTTTATCGCAAGCTTGAAGGGGATAGCATATGCTTGCACTGTAAGTTCATCCTTCGGACAAATCTGACCTAGTAAGTTTAATGAGCCCTAGGAAGGAGAAGCACACATTCGTTATGGTGACGAATTCAATGTCGTTTAATGTTTTAACGAGTCTGACAAAGGTGTAACTCGATATGTTTTTCATATTTAGAGAGTTTGGAAAGACATGGAAAAGAAAACTCCACATGGTCCCTTTTCATACATTTTTGTCTCTCGAGTCTGAAAAGGTAGAAAATGATACTCGAGAGAATCGCTTGACCATTTCAGTCAAGGAGTACCTTTTTCGTAGATAGTACATCCCATCCCGAAAAAGGGGTAAACATATATTGGGTGCACGAAGTTTTGCAGCCTTTTATGAGTTCAAAATGACAAAAGCTCAACAATGTTTTCATGTTTAAAGAGTTGGAAAAGAGCTTGAAAGAAAACCCTCCATTTTATTCTCTTTTATGAGTCAAAAAGGGAAAAATACTCTGAGATATTTTCATTCGAGTTTTATGAGTCGAGAAAATATTTGAAACACGACTCCAATACCATCGTGGACAATCTGTCACCTGTTGTTGCACAAGAAAGGTAAACGCATTATCCAGTTCTGAGGCAAAATAGGTCAAAAAATACTCAAAAACCCTAATATTTCATGAAAAAATGAATAAATGAGGCAAAAGTAATTATTGTTTACCATTTACCATTTTACCTTTGTGTGAAGAGCTTTCTACCCACTTGTGCCCTAATTTTTCTGGAGCAGATTGTGGGAGATCCGGAAGGTCATTTGCTGAGCCGTTAGTTGTAGGTAAGAGCGAAGACCTTAAGCTAGATTTTCATATTGATTTTTCCTATTTTTATCCATTGTTTGGGTTTCATGGGGAGCTTTTGGCAAAACTTTTTCGTCCTCAGTCTGCACAATTTCTGAGCACGGAATCGCGTTGATCAGGGGTTGCTAAAACTTCCAACCGTGTCGGCACCGTGAGCAAATGTTTTGCATGTTTTTTGCTCAATTCGACCATTTGAACCCAAATTTTTCTGGCCAAGGATGATCATTGACTTGATTACATGGTTTTTGCTAGAAGAAATCATGAAAAATGATGGATTGGAAAGAACACGAGCATGAGGATATTGACACTCAAGAATTAGCTAACCCAAATTGCTTGGAGGCTTTGAGCAACTACGGGCTCCTCAATTTTTTTCTTACGCCAGGTCTACGGGCCCAACCTGAGTTTCTACGGTACCTTATTAGTCTCTGGGATGTGAATCAAGAAATTTTCATCATCGGTGACCAAGAGCTGGAGTTGGAAACTTCAAACATTTATTTCATCACAGGACTCTCCTGGAGATGGAACCAGCCAATCTATATGGGTTGAGGCCGATTAGGGCAAGTGTAACCATGCTACTTGCCGAACACTACCCAGAAGATCTCATATCCAAAAGTGGCAAGATTGAGATTATGATTGTTCAGGATATTGTGTTGAGAGTGCTACTGTTGACCATCAACAAAGTGGCTAGGTCCCAAGCGCCGCATGAGACCAACAAGTTGAAGTTTCAGTACAATATCGACTGCACGGCGCCCACGATATTTAAGTAGGAAAAAGATATGAAAATCAACATGAAGTGCCAGCTATCAAAAGCTAAGGCGGGAAACCTGAAGCAATTTTGCTTCGGGTCTGTGCTAGTGACCTTCTTCCTTGAATGGGTTCTGTGGATACAAAAATCCATCTTTGTGGATACACCTAAATTTACAAAAATCCATCTTTGTGGATACACCTAAATTTACAAAAATCTCGGCAGTGTCTTTGTGGATACAAGACAGGTGGGGACATGTATCAAACGTGGCTTGTGCACGATTTCTAGAGATGTATAAAACTAGCCATGGATCAAAATGTGAGGGAAAGGGCTTTGGATTCCATTGCAAGGAAAATGGAATAGAGGAATTTTCAGCTTAATTGTGAATCATAATAATATAAGAAAACGGTGTCTACAGATCAACAACACGCAGACACCGCTAAGACGATGCACAATGAAAACAATAGGCCCAACCAGTAAGATTATCAGTTGATTTCTTCAGCATTCCGCTACAGTATTTTTGTTGTACATCAGTAGGGCATGCTTCACCTCCCAACCTCTAGGATTCAATGCCCTTTCTCTTCTTGTTGTTGGTCATTAATTTAATCTGATGCATTCTCTTCTTGGGATCCACACGCCCTCTCACTGTCACTTTCTTCCGTGCCATGTCCACCACATAAACCAACAAATCTACCCATCATCACCATAAACAGATTTAGAAAATAGTAAAACTAAATGAACACAAGGGAGTGCTAAAAGATTCTTTCATACATGTTTCATTGCAAAAATTAATGTCAATGTGAAAAATGTGACAAAGAAAACATACTGTCCATTTTGGAGAGCACTGTTGAGACTTTGTCACGACAGTCTAGGAAACACATATTTGCATTCAGAACAATCACCTAAACCTGTGAAGCAATGTAGTGTTTGAGACAACATAAGAAAGATCAGACTTTAGCGTAAGCTAGACAATTGAGTTGAGTTCATACTCAAAAGTTGGCGGGGAAGTTCAAAAATGAAGGCGGGTTGCAGGTGCTGCAATATTGTTCCAGGTTTGATGCATCCTACTCGACATCTTTTTTTCTCTAGTTTGATCTTGGTATGATCCTACCATTTTCTTTTTGTCTGTTCTACTTTTACCCCTGTCTATGATCTCTGGGGAGTTTCTCGGTCTATCACCATTTCCCTGGGGCAGTGGTTCTGTTTTCTCACTGGCCCATTTCCCCTTCACTTGCTACCCTGCGGAGGTGTTTTCGTTAACATTGGCACATTTTTCTTCTATAGTTATCTTCTCAGATACACATAACATGCCATTTCCGCTTCTCATTTCAATTCACTCGTTTCTCCATTCGGAAGTCCTTCATATTCTAGTGCTTTTCTGTCTCACTTCATACCTTTTTATCTGCATATTTCAAAATCATATTCTTCCTCCCACTCGCTGACCATATGCCTCTCTTGACTGAGATCCTTAATCTCATCTATCCACAATTTTCACTGGGAGAGGGATCTTGTCTTCACATTACAAATTATCAAACTCTCTACAATCGGTGGGTAAATTCTTTCATCATTTCTCGACCTTGCAAAGCTTTTGGTATTCGGGTTTGTAATCGATGGTGGACATGTCTGGGTTGCTGATGTTGCTGTTGTTGTGAGGGTGTATAATAATCTCTCTCTCTCATTTTGGTTCTAGTTTGGAAGCTCTTTCCATGACTGTGTTTGTGTTTCTGCTCTAGTCTAGTTCCGGGATGGTTTGATTTTCTGGTACCGAGGTCTATTCATTCTCCAACGTCTTTGAATTTTCGGTTGGGGCAGTTCGGTTACTCTCATATTGAAGTGACTGGGGTCTACATCTCATATTCTACTCTGTCACATGCCCCCTAACATATCTAGTTTGGGATCCCTGCTCACCCGTTCTTGATCTAATCCCTTTTATTTTCTATTCCTTCACCTTGAGTACCTACCTCATTTGGATTTATTTTTAGTGGCGTTTCACTACTTTTGGCATTATTTGGGTGATATGCTCAATGGGCTCAGTGCATCGTGATTTCAGCACTGTGGATCCCTGGATACTTTTGTCAATGATCCTCTAAAGTATTCTTTTATATTTGACCTACCACCTGACATATATTAAATCTGCATATACATTCCATCCCTTTCCTCCCGATGCATGGGTTCCTTTTCCCCGCTTATGTGGTCATGGATTTACTAGAATTGAACACCTCAGCACATGAGGCTTTTATCCATGCCACGCTAGATGCTAAGTCAAATTTTTGGCAACGGAACCCAATTGTCCATGACACCTGGCGCTCGACTCATCCGTCGATGCACCTTCCAGATGTCCAACATGTGGGCCCAGGTTTGCATGGGCAACCCCACGCAGTTCATGAACATCAATCCTACCATCACAATTGATCTATTAAGATTACATCTCCGACACCTTCTTTGGTTTTTGACCATGACGTGTTGATTGACCGCATTACCAACCTTCAGAAGTGAGCTCTTGTTGGTAAGTGGCATTTTGCTGATTTGAGCGACGCTGATATGTAGTGTCGGGTTGGAATAAAATGGAAAACATTAGGTTATATGCCTACAGTGGTGTGACTATTAAATGGTTGGTACAACTTTCACTTCCTCTGCGAGGAGGATCTTATGAAAATCAAAGCAATTCCTTGGATTAATGGGCAGAGCTTTCTGGCATTACACTCTTGGTACATTGGATTTAATCTGTTGAAGGAGACCCCTCAAAACAAGTTGATTTGGGTTGAGTTACCTGGATTGCCCATTAAATTCTGGACCAGACATGTTTTCATGGATATAGGCAACGCCATTTGAAATTTTGTGTATGTTGATCCATGTGTGCACCGGATAAGTGCATTGCATGGATTTTAATTGAAAAGGAGTATAGAGGGGGCTTTTCAGATCATATTGAATTGAGCTAGGGAGACACTCACTTGGTTCAGAGGCTGGATTTCTGGGGAGTTCCATTTCGGTGTCTAAATTTTCATCATACAGGACATCTACTGGCACATTGTCCTCGGTGGCTGGGTGGTAGACTTATGGCACACCATCAACATCCTCATGGAAATCAGAAAAATAATGATGATCCACTTTCTGTTTCTCCACGTAGTTGGAACGAGACACCTTCTCATGGTCGTGGTTCTCTTCAGAAATCAGGTATTCCGAACCTACACTTTTCTGGACATCATTATTCTCATCTGTTTGTGAATCCATTTGACTCTGCTCCTATCAATAATCTTTCATTCCCCCGATCTTCTGATGGGTCTGGTGATCCCTCGACCAACACCACCTCACCCCTCCCTAAAGATAAGAACATTCTGGTGATCTTCTGATGGGTCTGGTGATCTTCGTTCTCTCACAATCCACAAGCCACCACGCCACTCACCCCCCCCCCCCCCCCGTATCAACCCCTCCTCTACTACTAATATCACTGTCCACCGCAAACAAAACCGCGACAACAGACATTTTCGAGGCCGCCCTCGGCCTCTCCCATTTAGTTTAGCTAATGCTCATACCCTTATTGATGCTCCTATTGCTGGTTCTACCCCTCCTCGAGCCCTTGGAGCACGGATGCCCGCCCATGGTCTAACATGACCTTCATCCTCTCTTAGAATATTCGGGGTTTGGGGGCCACTCCAAAATTCCTGGCCCTCAAGGATCTCTTCTCTTCTCTTCATCCTTATATTATTCTACTACATGAAACTATGCATACGGTTCCACAAGTGATTGAGTGCTTTAGGAAGATGCTTCCTGATTAGCACATGGTGGCCACTGACGCTATTAGCCTCTTGGGTGGGCTGCTGGCTATTTGGGTTCCTCGGTGGGTTAAATTCAAGGTTTTTTCATGTTTTGTTGGCATCTTCCTTGCCGATCACATCCGTAGTCTCAAGGGAAGAATTCACATTTTAAATGTCTATGCTCCATACAGAGATTGTGCCACTTTCTCGAATAATCTGATCGCGTCGGAGATACTGGACCTCACTTCTCTTATCGTTGCAGGGGATCTAAATTGTACAAATGGCCTTAATGAGGTATGGGGAAGTTCTAGAAGGGTGGATGCTTTGGCTGATCGCATCAAGGATATCATTATGGACTATAATATTATTGATATTTTACCCTCCATGCTTATCCCTACTTGGGACAATGGTATGTCGGGAAATGAATATGTTTCAAAGCAGTTGGATTACTTTCTCTTGCATGAACAACTTGTTGAGCGACTTGGGATGGTACATTCAGAGGTGGTATGTAATCATATCTCCGATCATCAGCCCATTTCCCTACACTAGAGAAGGGAGGATTACCGAGGCGGGATGTCCTTTAAGTTTAATAGGGTGTGGCTTAATGACCTGGATTTTAATTGTCTTGTGTGGGATGTCTGAAACCGTGACGGGTTTCGGAGATCGTCTCCCATGTTTCACATTCAAGATAAGATGAGGGTCCTGTGGATGGAGGTTAAGGCATGGGAGAAAAGAAAACGTAGGAAAATGAACAAAGAGCTTGTTGCCATATTACAAGAACTTCATGACATTAGCCCCCATTTACTTAAGCATAATCTCCCTGCCGACATCAGAACACGAATTCAAGCCTTGGAACTAAAAAGAAACAACTTCTTCTTATCATAGAGACTACTTGGTGTTTTAAAATCAAAGCCATTTGGATACAGGAAGGGGACCAAAATACTAAATTTTTTCACACATATGCTAACTACAAGAGGAAGCTTAACTCCATTAGGGATATTTGTTATGCGAATGACACAAAGGTTCAGACACAACAAGTCATTAGTAGATTCATTGTTCTCCACTTTTAGAGAGCATATTGTCAAAGGGACTAGGGTTTTCTCGAGGATCAGATCTAGGGGGTTGAACTATTTCCTTCCATGTTCGATGAGGAAGCAAATTTATCTCTCTATAAAGTTGTTTCAGAGGAAATCCTAGGAGTGCTAAAATCTTTCAAGGGGGATAAGAGTCCTGGTCCTGACGGATGGACTGTGGAACTCTTCACACACTTTTTCAGTCTCATAAAATAGGATCTTGTTGACATGGTAGAGGAATTGTAGTCAAGGGGTTTTAGTCATCCACACATCAACTCCACTTATATCGCGCGTATCTCGAAAAAGACTCCCTCTTCCACCTTCTCGGATTATAGACCTATCTCTCTTTGTAATCTTGTCTATAAGATTATTTCTAAAACCATTGCTAACTGGATGAGGCACACCCTGTCTAAGTATATATCCCCACAACAGTTTGGCTTCCTACAAAACAAGCAGATTCACGATGCAGTGGCAATTCCCTAGGAATGTATGCACTCGATCCGTTCTAAAAAATGAAATGCTACTATTATGAAGGTTGGCTTGCAAAGGCATTTGATTGTCTTGACTGGGGCTACTTGAGGCTGGTTCTTCACAAAATTGGAATACAAGCTAGAACAGTCGAATGGATTATGGCCTATGTTACAAATGTCCACTATGTTGTTGTTATAAATGGTTATCCTTCGGAATTCTTTAAGGTTGGGAGAGGTCTCAGATAGGGTTGCTCACTATCTCCTCTTTTATTCATTTTGGCTATGGATGGGCTGAGTCTCCATATTCAAAATGTTGTGGCAGAGGGCCAATTTCATGCCTTGCATCTTGGCCGGGACATCTATATCTCGCATAGTTTCTTCGTCGACGATGTGCTCATCATGGGGATTCTCAACAGGTTTGCTTGGCTTCATCTTTTTCATATTGTTTCTAAGTTTGGAAATGCTTCTGTTTTACTCATGAACCTTCAGAAGTCCACTGTATTCCATGGCATATGTGATATGGAGGTTATTGCATATATACAAAGATTATTTGGTGTGGCTTCTGATGTATTGTCAGGGGGTATGAAATATCTTGGATTCCATATCAAGGCATGTAGTTATAGGTTAACGACTGGATGTGGCTTGTGGATAGATTCTACAAAAATAATTCTGGTTGGGAGTTTAGATGCTTATCTATGGGGGGGCGCATCACTTTGACACAAGCTGTGACCATGCAAATGGGAGTGTACTGGGGACACTTGTACCATCGGCCTATATCCATCATTAAAAAACTTAATGGGATCATGGCAAAATTCATCTGGTCTGGTATGAAAAATAAGAATAAATACCATCTTACCAAGCTGG
The DNA here is from genome assembly GCA_031772625.1 of Pinus tabuliformis. NCBI lineage: Eukaryota > Viridiplantae > Streptophyta > Pinopsida > Pinales > Pinaceae > Pinus > Pinus tabuliformis. The sequence goes on from CM062819.1 coordinate 575,433,844, forward strand.
ACCACCTTACCATGCCGAAGCGTTTGGGTGGCTGGGGTATTCTGAATTTGAGGAGATTCGGTTGTGCATTATTACTCAAATCATTATGGAGAGGGATTTTTGGGGATGGCACCTGGGGTAGGATCATTAGACATAAGTACCTGAAAGACCCTAATTTTATTGTGTGGCTATGCAGGGGATCACATCGGGCTCAGCTATTTGGCTCAGTTTTACTAAAATACGTCATAGTCTTCTACTGCAACTTGCCTGGAAATTAGGTATTGGTCACCGCATTATTATTGGTGTGGATAAAACACTCGGGATTGAAGTTTCCCACAATATATCTGATGGTTTCATACATGGCTTAAACAACCATGGCATCTTATTCTGGCAACAAGTCATATCGACTTGGAAAGATGGATGTCCCATCTGGAAACGAGCAAGGGATTTGGGTTTGGATGGGAAGATGGCGCAGGAATGGGATCGACTTAGAACTGGCTTGCAGCTTGTTGGAGTATGTCGTGATGCTAATAGGGACAAGATTACCTTGTCTGGTAAAATGAAGGGGGGGAGTGTTATGGTGGTTGATACATATCTCACACTTTGCCATCAGGAGACACAACACTCTGAGGTATGTTGGTTCTTTAATTTCTAGAAATCCAAAATCCCCATTAAGATCATTCTTTTCCTTTGGCTGGTTTGGAAGAATAAAAATCTAATGTGGAAAAATCTCCAGAAGAGGAATTGGTATGGGCCGGGGATATGTGTACTTTGCAGGGATACAAAGAGGAACAATGTCCACATATTATTAACATGTCCTATGGCTACTCAACTCTGGAAAAACCTTATTGGTTATATTGGTTTCCAATGTATTTAGTATAACTGTATTTCTGACTGCTTGAGATGGTGGAGCAATCAAAATACTTCATGGCACAATATCCCTCCTATAGTATTTTGGGAGATCTGGAGATGGAGAAATAATATCATTTTTTTAAATTTCACAGAAAATACATTGCAGGTGCTGGAACACATTATAAAATTTTACTCTATTGGTTCACAATCGGGCATGGGGCCTAAGAAAATTAAACATAATCCACCCGACCCGAGGATAGCCTACCCGACTGGCCTGACTCGCTAGTTTGACGAAGCATCACAAAGAAGCAGGCGCAGATGCAGTTTCTTGATCCTTTTTTCTCCGGAACAGGCTTTTTGGGTTCATTGAGGTGCTGGCAGTGGCACGAACACGAGAGCAGAAGGCATGGCCCTGTGGGGATTACTATGAACATCCCTAAAAATTTTCAACCCACGCTCCATGGTTGGCTGTATCAAATCGAACATCTTTGGGCCACTCTAAAAGACTCAACGATTGAGCACATTGGAAGGGATTTTAACCAAATCACAGATGGAATTTTGAAGAGGGGGCTACTGGATGATCTAGATGGGATGCACATCGAGATCAAGATGGGGGAAATCAGCATGGACATCGAGGTGCTACCACTGCCAGGATAATTTCTACACTCTATGGATTCATAATGTTAGTGCTTGTGGATTATTCTCATAAGTATTTTTGGTTGACAATGACTCTTTTTCTCTGTCGTGTTTTTTTGTCTATCTTTCTTCTATAGTACTAGCATTTCTGGACTGATGATCTATTAGATTATATTGATATGCATGTACTGTAAATATGTTTAGATCATTGTGCATATGAGACATATATCTAATAAAGATGGCTCTCCATGTTCTATTGAGTCAGTATGGAATCGAATCTGGTATCATTGAAACTACTGGGATATGTTGGTATCATATATAATGTTATGTATTATTTTGGAATTTGAATATAATTCTTTTTTCATGCTGAAGAAAAAAAAAATCCTTCTCAAAATTAACCACAAAACCGGTGGGAACCGCACCTTAGAACTTAACCATTGGCTACATTCTCTATCCGTTTTAGGGCGTCGTGGTCAACATAGTGGCATCACAAGTTGTCTATTGGCGTATCCAACAACAACGTGATGAGTTGGAATATCTTCACACCAAATTTGCAGCTCGATTTTGTAATTAATTAATTAATTAATAAGGTAACCGATGTGGGTAAGTGGAGAGCGCAGTCTTCAAATGAAGTTAGATGATGGTTTATTTTCTTTGGAGGCACGCTAACAACATAGTAAAGTTGAGGTGTTTTTTGTAACTGCCATCCTCACCACAGAACCTGCTGCCTCGAAATTAAACAAGAAATTGAATCACATATAATGGGATGCATGAAGGTGGATGGGTAGGGTTAGGTTAAGGCCGCATGATCTTTACAGGCACTACAAATCGTTGAACTTGCAGGGGAATGGGGGCCTTTTTAGCATGTCTGGGGAAATACATGAAATGTTCCTTGTTTTGTGTTGTTTTTTTTAATAGAACTCCTTTGAATTCTCACTCACAAGATTTGGAATGTTTCATTTGAAAGTTCTAGGTTATGATTTGTTTATTAAATAGTATGTGTTATTTTTTTTGAATGTTTTTTTGTTTATATGTTTGGATTTGGATGATAATGTTTGTGAATATTATAATCGTGTTATATTCTTATACGTGTATAATTGTTTGTTAGTAATTAGTTGGGAATGAAGAAGGGGGGCAATCTTCTCAATAGTTTGCAAGAGGATTGATACTACATATTTGTTTTATTAAATTGCAGGTCTCATAACTTTTGGCAACTAATTTATCCTTAATAGTGTCCCTCTAGGTATTATTTTTAATAATTTACTAAATCAAGGTCACTCTTGAAATAATTTGTTTCTTTGCTAATGTTTGAAATAATTTATTTTTGTCAAGAAATAATGTATTTTTGAAGTTTTTCCAAACAATTATCACCTCTCCAGCTTCCATATATCTTGAAAGAAGATGTTGAATAACATTTTGATGGAATTTTTTGAGAGACGATTTGTTTTGAAGGTTTATAAATATATATTTTCCTCTAATAAATATTTTGAATACATTTTTGTATGAAAATATCTATTAGTAATTTTGAATATATGTAATTGTCTATTAGTAATTAGTTGTTGATGAAGAAGGGAGATGTTCTTGTTGAGAATTAATTTGTTGTTGAATCCAAAATTTGTAATTGATTAGAAGACCACCATTTTCATATGATCAGTAAGAATAGAATCTAATGCATCTAATGCAAGCAATCAAATGGATTAGAAGACATCTACACTGAAATCAATGCACTAGTGCAAGCAATCAAATATAATTAGAAATCAACATCTACACTGCAATCAATGCATCTAGTGCAATCAATCAAATTGGATTAGAAATCAACATCTACGATGTAATCAATATGTCTAGTGCAAGAAATCAAATAGGATTAGAAATCACCATCTACATTGAAATCAATGCATCTAGTGCAAGGAATCAAATAGGATTAGAAATCACAATATACACTGAAATCAATGCATCTAGTGAAAGAAACATTCATCCCTCTCTCCCCCGTCCATCTATATCTATATCTCCCTCCATCTCTTTTTGTTTGTCTCTCTATCCCAGCTCCCCAAACATGCATGCTCTCTCTCTCTTTTCCTCCCTCCCTCTTTCTATTTGTCTTTTCTTCCCTCCCATCAACTTCCATCTATATATCCATCTCCCTCTATCTCACCTTTGTCTCTCTATATCATCCCCAATGCAAACACACTCTTTATATATATATATATATATATATATATATATATATATATATATATATATATATAGAGAGAGAGAGAGAGAGAGAGAGATATCTTCCCCTTCTCTCCCTCTCCCCTCATTCTATCTCTCTCACCTCTTGCTCTCCTCTCTCCCCCTCTCTCTCTACCTTTCTCTCTCTATGTAATTCTTCTTACCTCTTGTTATCACTCCAGGAAACTCTCTTAGGTTGCAGCTCGGAGATGCCTGGTAACATATAATCTTCAATATTGTTCTCTGAACTATTGGAATGAATTATGGTTTGGATCAAGCCAGATAACCATTTCAACACTGTATTTACTCAAGACATGCATGAACACCCTCAACTTACAAGGCTTTAGACCACCAATGCTCAATAGTTTGTAGATTCAATGGATGGATGGAGAATACTGACCATACCAGTAGATGCACATATAAACATATATGAATGGCTAGCTACAGGCAATAAAAGAAGCTTGCATATCTAACTTATCAATGCAGAGATAATATGATAATTATCTGGCATTAGATACAGAAGAAACGTGAACAAAATATTCAAGTGCAAGCTTAGGACAAAAGAGAAAATGGACATTGAACATATAACAGCAAAAGAAGCTTGTATTGCTAATGAATGAAGATGAGAAGCTTGAGTAGCAAAGTCTCATTAGTCTCCAGAAGTTGAACCCTTGTTACATTTAGTTTCCAGCCTTTTATAGGCCTTTTACAATGCTCCTGAGCTCTCAAAGGCTCAGAGTCTTAATCTATCCTCTCTGTCCCTTAAATGTTTGATTCCCCGAACAGGAAAGCATGGCTCGGAGGTTTTCTCCTTCTAACAGAGGAATAACCACCTTTGGGTAGTTTGATGCATTTTCTGGGAGCTTTCTCGTGCCAGAGATGCCCTGTGATGTTTGTTTTTATGAGCTGCACTAGGTTGTTGATGCTTCTATTTGTTTTGGGTAAGCTGCATTGTCTGCTCCATGACCACTCTGTTTGTTTAGACAAGTTGCACGTGCTGTGGCTCCATGATCACTTTCGGCCTCTGTTTTCCTGGAAAACTGTCTCTCGGACTATGCTATGTGGTGGAAAGGGTCCTCAGGCCTCTGGTTTCCCTTTAAAGGCTAAGGGTGATTGTTTTTCTGTTAAACAAAGAAAAGCATAGCAACACCACAAAAATCCCGCCAAGCTGTTCCTTTCAGACTTCAAAAGTCCTTAAACATGGCATATATATCTATCGAGTTTGCCCTTCGGGTCGTTGTCACCTATCGCAGACGGCTTGGTCCCTTTGTTCCTTTGTATTTTTAAATATGCTTGAAAAACACGTGAAAATTGGCCTTTGGCAGACTTCAAACATTATAGATTTCATTCCCGAACCCTTTCGGGTCTAGGCTTAATCGCTATCGGCACTGCCAAGTTCCCATTTGTATTTCATTATATAATGAAATACATTGAAAATGCATTGAAACTGGACTTTCTGTGGACCTCAAATATTATCAAATAATATTTAGAATACCACCCGGTCCGCATCATCGCATCGCACATATGAAGGTGTAAAGGCTCCGCCCCTTGGTTTCCCTGATTGCGATCCTTCGATGCAATGTGGGACGTCAATCTACGCACGTGATTGACAGTCCACATTTAATCGCCGATCGCAATCGCTCATTCTATACTATCTGCACTGATACCTCCACCGATAGAGATCCGTCAATAGCGACACGCCGATCCGATCATCGGCGATTGCTGATCGGCAGTATCTTGTGCTGATTGTTGCTGCCTGCTTGTGCCGATTGCGATTTTCCACTTAGATCTTGGCCGTTGATCTGCCAAATCTAACGACTGCTATGCTTTGACTGTGTATGCTGCCAATACTTGGTTTTTCACTGATTTTTCAGTGTTTTAGCCTCCTGATAGTGTATTTCTCCCCTTCCAAGGGCTCTCCTCTTGTACTTATTTTGATCTTTGGATGATCTTAAGCAATATTTGAAGACTTCAAGAGAATATATGGATCCATTGACATGATTTTAAGCAAATTTGGAGACTTTAGGGCATATTTGGATCTATTTTTGGGCCATTTGCCAACAAGGCTAACACTGGCTCCTTTTGGGGATGAAAGCCTCCCTGTGAGGTTTCAAGAACTACATAACACTGCCTTTCCTATAAAAAAATATCAAATCTTCCTCCTAGTGTTTCATTGGGCATGGAGTCTATTTAGAATGAAATAAAAACTTGAAAAAACATATTTACAATACCAAGTCTTGAAAGCCTTAACTGAAATAATGTTTGAAGAGCAACCCATTGACTGGGCCATCAAAAACATCTCCTCCTTCCTTAAATGCATTCCTTTTGAGAAAATAGTCACCAAACTAAAAATTGACCCTTTTAACCTTTCTGTTAAAGGTTTCTTTTTCTTGGTTAATGTGCATATCAACAAATTCATCGAAGACTTGCAAAAGCCTATTAATTTGATCATCTACTTCAAAAAATTTCCAGCATTTGACATTATCAGGCAGAGATGGTCTCTATTTCACCTCATCTCTGTATGCTTTCAACCTTGGATTTTTTGCTTAGAAGGTTTTGTACACCTGCTAAATAATAAGGTATGCTTCATACTCTGTTGTGTCATTTGTGACTTGAAAATTTAATATAAAAGATGAATCAATATATTCCTCTGTGGGGGACACAAGGACTACACCTGCTCCTGTAGCGTCCTTAGAGCAAGCTCCTTGAAAGAACTGTGGGGCACACAAGGACTACACCTGCTCCTGCAGCGTCCTTAGAGCAAGCTCCTTGAAAGAACATGTCCCAAATCTGTGGGCCTTCTTCCTCTGTGACCTGGAAAACTGGTCTTTTAAGCTGCGTGGAGGCCAACTGTGATTCTTCAATATGAAGAATATAAGCTACAAAATCAGTGTCAACAACATAGATGGGATGATTGGTGGGATTCCTTTCATCACTGATTATATAAGCCAACTGAGCTTCTCTGTATAACCTCTTGCTTTCACCTCCAAAAACTAGGATAGTAGCATAGGATAGATCATTTTGCAATGTTCCACCTAATCTCTTGATCCAGCCTATGGAAAGTAACATGCCAAACTTGGGGGGGACATCTGCTACCACAATATCCATCATCATGCTCTTCATGGGCAGCTGAGACAAAGTGAAGGCTAGATCCTTGATTAGTCCCAGGCATTCCACTTTTCTAGAGTCAAAAGAAAACAGGTCATGGTAAGGCTTGGTAATGTCAAGACCCAATTTATCCATGACAGCCTTGGGCATTAGATTATGGCTGGCTCCAGTGTCCAGAAGGAAATTGTGAAGGATTTTATCATGAATAGACAGAGAAACATAGAATGATGGGGAGATTTCTTCACAATTTTCAATCATTGGGTTGAGAATAACAGCTGGTTGGTCATCTTGCATATTTACATAGTCAGTGGAGGCTTGGATGGCTTTAGGCTCAAGAACCTCGAGGATAGATTTCTTGAAGGACTCATTCTTCACTAGTTCAATCAGAGGCATAGGTATTCTTAGCTTCTAAATTTCTGATTGAAAACTGAAAGAAGAAGGGGACTTGTCAAGGCCTCTTACCTCTATGGCTGGAGCTTTGAGGATGATAGGATCAACTGCTAGTTGCTTCTGCTTATTAGCTTGTTGTTCTACAGGGACAACAACTTTATGAACAGGAGTTTCCTTGGCATTATTCATCTTCGACCTCAGATTATATTTGTGCTGATCTTCAGTTTGTAGAACAGCTTCACCGTCCCACTCTTGGCTGATTTGGTCATTGAATAATGACTTCTCATAGGCAGCTAAGGTCAAAAAGGGGGCACTGCCTTTGTCTTCCATACAATGGATCTCATCATCTTCTTCAAACTGCTCTTCTTCCATGACTACATTTTGAAAAGGGGCCTTCACCCTTTGGTCTTCATTGGCATCTTTGCTTCTTTGCAAAATCTGCAACTGCTCATTTGCCCTTCTATATGGATTTGGATTTGGAGGAGCAAAGGTATTAGGAACCCTTCCTTTCCCAAAGTGCTGCTCAACCTTTAATTTGGAGATCTCAGAGGCTAATGATTCTATCATCTTGGTCATTTTATCTATCTTGGGATCAGAGGATGATGAAGACTCACCCCTTTGTCTCCTTCTATCAACATTTCCCTTGAGCTTCTCTACAGCCATGATGTTTGATTCTACTTCCAAGGTTGCATCTTGCATATCATCCAAAGAAGCACATCGCCTCTCCCTCAACAGTAAACAGAAGTCAGAATCAAAGGCACTGGCATAGATGAGTCTAGCAGAGGTAGTGGTGGGTTTTACTTCAGCTGGTATCTTGTTGTACATGTGGTTAAATCTCTTATTAAAATTAGACAGCAGCTCACCATTTTCCCTCTTTAAGTTCCCAAACTCAGTGTGGTAGTAGAGGAGATCCTTCTTATCCCCCCAATGATTTAGAAATGCATCATCTAAAGCCTCAATATCTACTATAGATCTTGGGGTCATTTCCTTGAACCATTTTCTAGCCTCTCCATCTAGGCTTTGGAAAAAGACTTTCATCTAGACATCATCTTCACTAATGTCCAGGTTATCACCATAGCTATAGAATGACTCAAGGTGTTCTTCAGTTGTAACACCTTCAGTCCCAGTGAACTTAGGCATATACTTGTGATATTCTCCAGTAGGCATGGCATTCAAAGGAGTGGGCAGTATTAGAGGTCCATACCTATCAGCTATGATTCTTTCCATTTTGGTAGGTGCTTGTGGACCTACCATAGCTATGGTGGCTAAAAGAGTACTGGGAGCCTGAATGACAGAGGGCTAAGAAGTGATTGATAGGACTACAGGAGTATCATGGATAGGAGGTGAGGTTTCCTTTGGGCTTACAACAAAAGGAGAACCTAAAGAATGAGGAGCTTTATGAATCTCTGAGAGTTTTTCTTCACTACTAGTATAAGATGCTATACTCTCAACATGTATTTGTTCTATTGCAGGATTTTCTTGAAGAGATAGAGGAGATTGTTTAGGTTTACCTGAACCTGATGCTCCTTTCTGCAATACCTTTCTTTCTTTGATGATTTTTTTAGGGTCAGGTACTGGGTCAGCTTGTGACTTCTGAGGATTTCTCCAAGTATGCCTCACAAACTGAGCCAAAACTATGAAGTGGAGTTGCCAAGAGTTTCAGCCTCCAGTAGAGTCGCCAGATAGATGATTACAACCAAAAAATGTTCACATACTTTGTCTATCCTCAAAGCTGGATCTATGTCATTTCCCAGGGAATATGTGCTTTAGTTTCCTCTCCCCGGCAGTGACACCAATTATGTTATCACTCCAGCAAACTCTCCTAGGTTGCAGCTCGAAGATGCCTGGTAACATATAATTTTCAATATTGTTCTCTGAACTATTGGAATGAATGATGGTTTGGATCAAGCCAGATAACCATTTCAACTCTATATTTACTCAAGACATGCATGAACACCCTCAGCGTACAAGGCTTTAGACCACTAATGCTTAATAGTTTGTATATTCAATGAATAGATGGAGAATACTGACCATACCGGCAGAAGCACATATAAACATATATGAATGTCTAGCTACAGGCAACATATGAGAATATTGACTATACCGGAAGATGCATATATATAAACACACATGAATGGCTAGCTATAGGCAGTAAAAGAAGCTTGCATATCTAATTTATCAAAGCAAAGATAAGATGACAGTTATCTGGCATTATATACAAAAGAAACATGAACAAACTGTTCAAGTGCAAGCTTAGAACATAAGAGAAAATGGACATTGAACATATAACAACAAAAGAAGCTTGTATTGCTAATTAATGAAGATGAGAAGCTTGAGTAGCAAAGTATCATTAGTCTCCAGAAGTTGAACCCTTGTTACATTTAGTTTCCAGCCTTTTATAGGCCTTTTACAATGCTCCTGAGCTCTCAAAGGATTGGAGTCTTAATCTATCCTCTCTATCCCTTAACTGTTTGATACCGTAAACAAGCAAGCATGGCTCGGAGTTTTTCACCTTCTGACAGAGGAATAACCACCTTCAGGTAGTTTGATGTTCTATATGGGAGCTTTCTCGTGCTAGAGATGCCCCATGATGTTTGTTTTGATGAGCTGTGCTGGGTTGTTGATGCTTCTGTTTGTTTTGGGCAAGCTGCGTTGTCTGCTCCATGACCATTCTGTTTGTTTGGACAAGCTGCGCGTGTTGTGGCTCCATGATCACTTTTCAGCCTCTGTTTTCCCGGCAAACTGTCTCTCGGACTATGCTATGTGGTGGAAAGGGTCCTCGGGCCTCTGTTTTCCCTTTAAAGGCTGAGAGTGACTGTTTTTTTGTTAAACACAGAAAAACACAACAACACTGTAAAAATCCCGCCAAGTTGTTCCTTTCGGACTTCAAAAGTCCTTAAACATGGCATATATATCTATCAGGTCCGCCCTTTGGGTCGCTGTCGCCTATCGCAGATGGCCTAGTCCCTTTGTTCCTTTGTATTTTGAAATACGCTTGAAAAACACTGAAAACACGTGAAAATTGGCCTTTGGTGGACTTCAAACATTATAGATTTCATTCCCGAACCCTTTCGGGTCCGGGCTTCATCGCTATCGGCGCTGCCAAGTTCCACTTTGTATTTCATTATATAACGAAATACATTGAAAATGCATTGAAACTGAACTTTCTGCGGACCTCAAATATTATCAAATAATATTTAGAATACTGTCGGGTCTGCATCATCGCATCGCACATATGAAGGTGTAAAGGCTCCGCCCCTTGGTTTCCCCGATTGCGATCCGCTGATGCGATGTGGGCCGTTAATCTGTGCGTGTGACCGACAGTCCACGTTTAATCACTGATCGCAATCACTCATTCCATATTGTCTGCGTCGATACCTCCAACGATGCGACCCGCCGATAGAGACCCGTCAATAGCGACCCCCAATCCAATCATCGGCGATCGTTGATCGGCAGTGTCTTGCACCGATTACCGCTGCCTGCTTGTGCCGATTGCGATTTTCCTCTTAGATCTGGGCCGTTGATCAGCCAGATCTAACAACTATTATGCTTTGACTGTGTATGCCCCCAATACTTGGTTTTTCACTGATTTTTCAGTGTTTTAGCCTCCCAATAGTGTATTTCTGCCCTTCCAATGGCTCTCCTCTTGCGCTTATTTCGATCTTTGGGATCTTAAGAAATATTTGAAGACTTCAAGAGCATATATGGATCCATTGGCATGATTTTAAGCAAATTTGGAGACTTTAGGGCATATTTGGATCCATTTTTCATCCATTTGCCAACAAGGCTAACCCCTCCCACTCTCTGCCCCTCCAAGTCCATCTCTCTATCTCCCTCCCTTCCTCCTTATCTCTCTCACATCCTCTCTCTCTCTTCCTTCTTCTCTCTCCCTTTATCTTCCACCTCTCTCTCTCTCTCTCTCTCTCTCTCTCTCTCTCTCCATATTCACCCTCCAACTCTGTCACTATCTCCTTCCCTCTCTCCTTCTCTCCTCCCCTCTACAAAAATGTTCAAGGTATAGTAAGTTCTCTTGCAAACCAAGAGTATATTTAGAAATCAGAATAATTTCAACTGCATACAAAAGAATCCTTATAACAAACTTTTCCAAATGGATACCATCACCCCCTTGTGAATTGAACCACTCCTCAAGCTTGTCGACATATAGACCAAAAAGGGTAGGAGACAATGGGCAACCTTGCTTGACCCCGATATCGCTTCTAAAACTTTCAGAAATGCCTACTGAAGTTCTAATTTTGACTTTCATCTCTTCATGCAACGTATGCACAACTGCTCTCAAATGTTTAGGAGCCCCAAGTTCCTCCATTCTTTTCCAAATCTTATCCCTAGGAACTATGTCAAACGCTTCTCTGAAATCAGCAAAGCAACAAAATACTTCTTCCTTTTTCTCCCAAACTTTTTCAATGATGTGCCTTAAAGTTATACAATGATCAACTGTGGAATGTTTAGGTCTAAAACTTGCTTTCCCTTTAGAATGCTTATCTCTTTCTTCTACCCACTTGCTGATTTTATTTTCTAGCATGCTTCCAAATAACTTTGCAAACAAGGGGTTTATCATTATGGTAGTATAATTGGAGGGATTATGGACGTCACCACTCTTGAAAAGAGGTATTACTCAACAAGTTCTCCAATCTGTGGGGAACCCCTATTGTATGATGTTGTTGAAATTTTTTGTAATGTGAGGTGAAAGAATCCTTGAGCCCCAATTTAGATACTCTGACTTGAGTTTAGCTAAATCTTTTTCTTTTCCAACACCCAACTTCTTGATTCCCATCTCTACCTCTTGCACTGTGAAGAGTTCAGTATCAATGTTGACCAAGGGGGAAGGGCCAACCTTGGGATCCTGATCCAGGTGGATATCGGTGGCCACCCACCAATTCAACTTGGACCCCCACCATTGCTTCTTTCAGTTTTTTAGTTTCCTTAATTGTAGCACAGTTTACTATTTTTAGCATTTTTTCGGGTTCTGGAGCCATTTTGAGGCGTTTTGAGGCCCTAAACGACGTTTTTTTGGAAATCTACCGCTAGTAATATTTTATCTAAAATCATCTTTTCCATCATAGTCCTCGAAGAGATCTTTCAAACGGGTTATCATGCGCATCAAACGGAGATAATATGACCAAGTTGCGATCCCGGGAAGTTGGCTGTCCAACTCTCCCCAACGGGGCCCACAAACTCTTGGTGTTACATCTCCTCGGGTTACGGTTTTGGTTGTTTACGGTTTACTCTTATTGTTCAATAATAAAAAGGCCCTTGAGCCTCATTGTAAGGCAGTTCAGAGGCATGTAGCCGCCACATCTCTTCTCAGAGATAAGCTACCATCGCCCTAGCTCGTTTATTTCCATTTCTATTTGTAAGCATATTTCAGTGTTTTACATTAATGAAATGAAGTATTATTTCCACTACATCTCTGTGTTTATGGTTATCTCTGTAATTTTTTGTGTTCGTGTTTAAATCTGGATCAGTGGTATTAGAGCGGTCTACTTTTCTTCTCTGTTTTTCTTTGCATGTCCCCAATGAGATCAGGATATAAGAAGTTAGGGCTTGAACTAGTCGAACCTTTGCAAGACCAGCCTCACAAATCCTGACGGCCTCCCATGGTGAGTGAAAAGAAATACGGGGGGGCAGGAGATCCTATCAAAATCTTGCTCGAAGAAGCCCTCGAGCGACAAAGGAACACATTGATGGACAACTTTGCCTAGATCCTTCAGCGGCTACCCAGGGGCGACGCATCGGCTTCCAACAACTACTCTAGAAATGCCACACCGTTTAAGGTACAAGTTAATTTTGAAATCCCCATATTCGAGGGTCAGATAGACGCAGATGCCATCAATAAATGGTTAAATCTGCTAGAGGGTTATTTTTCTGTTCATGATTTTTCCAGTTGGGAAAAGATTATTTTCGCTCTTCTCAAAGCAGCCCCCCACGTCAAGGACTGGTGGGAAACCTACTACGAGCAGAAGGATGAAAGTACAGGCTCACTATTTTCAGCCACACCCACTTGGAATTCATTTTGGGATGCCATCAAGGAGCAGTACTACCCTGTCAGAAGCTATGAGGATCAATACATAAAGTGGACCACGCTACGACAGGGAAGGGACCAAGACATGTTGGAGTTTACTAATATTTTCCATGCCCTTCGCACAAAGTTGGGTATTAAGGATTCGTAGCATCATTTGGTACTCAAATACCACAACTACTTGCACAAGTACATCCAGGAAGAAATAGAATTCCTAAACATCTCCTTGCTCGACACGGCATACTGATATACTGTCAAGGTTGAGCAAAAGTTTAAATAGAAGAAGCGAGACTTTGGATCTACGAATACGAAGCAAGAGAAAGGTGCCCCAAAACTACAGAACAAAGGACAAATCCAAGGTGAGGCGGCCCAAGACAACCCGCCAAAGCTGCAAGCGAAGAACAGTGTTGCGAAGCCGAAAAAGGACATGGGAAAGTGAAGTGAGTTCCATAAGATCTCCACTCACAACACAAGTGAGTGTCGAGCCAAGCAATCACTAGTGGCCAAGCTAAAGGTTTCAAAATCAGATGCATGTTCCGACTCTGAGTTAGAACCCAACAAGGGGAATGCCAAAGAGAAGTAGATTATCGATGCGGAGCCCAACGCCACCATTGCCACAACGAAGATCCAAAAGGAGGAACCTGAAGATCCAGAGGAGGAGGAGCGTCTCTTCCACTCCCAAATGTGGGTAAAGGGCTCCCCACTATAGTTCATTGTTGACAGCGGGAGCCAAAAGAACCTCATTTCGGCAGAGGTCGTGAAGCAGCTGGGCTTACCGACCACAACACATCCACAACCGTACACCATCGGGTGGCTTCACCAAGGACGAGATCTTCGCATGAGCCAGCAGTGTCGCCTTCCATACAACATCAAGCCCTTCACGAATGAGGTATTGTGTGACATTGATCCCCTTGAAGTTTGTGATGTATTATTAGGACAACCATACTTGTGGAAGTGACATGTTGTGTATGAATCAAGGCCTCGTGCTGTTATTGTTACTTTGGGAAATAAGTTGTATAGGATACTGGAGGTAGCACTGCCTACCGCCATCTCTTTGGTTACTGCAAAACAATGCAGTAAGCTCATTTCTGAAACCGGGAAATGTGTTTTCCTGATGATACTCCCTCAAGGAAAGAAGAAGACGGTGGCCACGACCTTCATACAGGGCCCCTCCGCACGACAACTACAGATGGACAAGGTTGTGGAGGAGTACGATGACATATTCACCTCCCCCGCAGGGGTTCCTCTACACTATTAGGTCAAGCACTCCATCGATATAACCCCAAGTGCACCACTGCCCAATGGACCAATCTATCAGTGATCCGTTTTGGAGAACGATGAAATCAAGAGGCAGATTCAGGGGCTGCTATAGAAAGGTCACATCCATCTAAGTTCATCGCCCTGTGGGAGCCCGATCGTGTTGGTACAAAAAATGATGGGACTTGGAGATTTTGTATTGACTATCGGGCGCTGAACAAGATCATTTTCCATAATAGGTACCCGATCCCACGAATTGATGACCCCCTAGACCAACTGAAGGGGGGAAAATATTTCAGCAAAATTGATTTGAAGTCAGGATATCACCAGGTACCAATCGAACCCTCCGATGTGTGGAAGACTGCCTTCAAAGCCAAGGAGGGCCTTTTCGAATGGTTGGTTATGCCTTTTGGATTGACGAATGCTCATGCAACCTTCATAAGGCTAATGTATGACATCATGCGACCATTCACCAACTCATTTGTAGTGGTATACTTGGATGACATCCTGATCTTCAGCCAGAGTTGGGAAGAGCACCTCCACCACATCCGACAGGTTCTCCAAACACTGTAGCAACACAAGTTATGTGCCAATTTGGAGAAATGCACTTTTGGCATGACCCAGGTTTAGTATTTGGGATACATTATTGATGAACAGGGGGTGCATGTGGATCCAGTCAAGATCCAATTCATTCGGGATTGGCCATCTCCAACCACTCTGACAGAGCTTCGCAGCTTTCTGGGTCTTGCCAACTTCTACCGCATGTTCGTGTTGGGATTTTCTCATATCTCTTGGCCCTTGAGTCAAGTCACCAAGGGAGGAGCGAAAGCAAAATTCTTGTGGTCTGAATCTCAAAAGAAGGCATTCAATGAGTTGAAAGATCACCTCTGCTTAGCACCAGTGCTCGCATGACCAGACTTGCAACAACCATTTGAGATCAGGATAGATACCTCTGACTATGCTATTGGGGCAGTCCTTACTCAACATGGGTATCCAATGGCATATCACAGTCAAACACTTTCAGACACAGTCCGAAAGTATCCCACTTATGACAAATAGATGTATTCCATTGTGCAGGCTTGTCGACAATGGAAGCATTACATTTTGGGGAAGGAAACGGTCATTCGCACAGACCACCGACCCCTGCAGTTCATAGAGACCCAAGGGAAATTGCAGAATGATCGCCATCAGAAATGGTCCACGTACCTGCAACAGTTCCATTTGAATATCAAGTATAAGAAGGGCAGCACCAATAATGTTTCAGATTGCCTTAGTCGACCACCGATCATGGCGTTAACCACCATGCTCAACTCTTTTGGGCACGAGACTTCTGATTGGCCACTTCTCTACAAAAGCGACCCAAAATTCGGCCATACATACCAGACACTCTTGGAGGGTCAGCATGTTCCAGATTTTTACCTCCAGGATGCCATGTTATGCCACCTGGGTTACCTTTATGTTCCTTCAAGCGAGCATGCCAAGATGATTTGGAAAGCACACTACAGTCGCGTTGTTGGGAATTTTGGGGTCAAGAAAATAGTGGCAGTGCTACAGAAGTATTTCTTTTGGCTAGATCTTCGACAGGATGTCGGGAAGTACATCAAATCATGCGTTGCTTGCGCCATTGCCAAACCGACCATCAAGAAGAAAGGCCTCTATACCCCGTTACCTACCCCTAGTCGACCCTTGGAATCCATCTTCGTGGATTACATGTCAGGCCTTCCTTCCACTAAGCATGGAAATGACTGTGTTTTTGTGGTCATTGACAGGTTCTCGAAGATGGCCATTATGGCGGCCTGCAAGAAGAATATCACAACAGAAGCCACTGCTAAACTCTTATTTAAACAAGTCTGGGTACACTTTGGGATCCCACAGTCTATCATCTCAAATCGAGACAACAGGTTCCTCAGTACATTTTGGTCCAGTCTCTGGTCGATGCTAGACACCAAACTCACTAAGTCCACAGCCTTCCATCCTCAAACTGATGGCCAGATAGAGGTTGTCAATAGGATGATTGTACACATCCCGCGCATGTACAACTCAAAGCATCCACACACATGGGATGAGAGCCTCCCCTGTGTTCAGCACAGCTACAACCGGGCTCTCCATAGCTTGACTAGCCACAGCCCTTTTCAGGTGGGCTTGGGATTCCAGCCACTATGTCCCATTGATGTGGCCATGCCATTTGCAGCTACTCATGTAGATTCGGCTCATGTCTAGTCCGAAATAGATAAGGCAAACAACTTCATTGAGCACATCCAACATATTCGCCAGCAAATCCATGACATTCTGGAGAAATCAAATGCCAAGTACAAGCAGCGACATGATCAACATCGTGTGCCACATAAGTTTCAGGTGGGCGACAAATTCTGGTTGCATTTGCAAAAGGAACACCTTACTGGAGCCTATCAGAAACTCAAAACACTCAGATATGGTCCTTACACCATTACCAAGGCTATGGGAGACAATGCATTTGAGCTCAGCATTCCCCCATTCCTTGGCCTGCACCCAGTGTTCAATGTGGACCCCCTTCGACCATACTTTCCACCATTACTAGACACATCCAACATTGTAGAAAATCTCACACCCATAGAGTTAAATCCAAATTGCATGGAACAAGCTGCCACTGATCGAATCATGGACACACAGATCAAGCACACTCACTTGCAAAATATCCAACTGTATCGAGTTGTCAAAGCAGGCCAACTCCTTCACCAAGGCAAGTGGCTCACCAGGGACCAAGCTCAACAGAAGTTTCCTCATCTCATGGAGAAACTCAATGAAATGGGGACCATTGCTTCCTAAGCGAGGAGGAATGGTTCAGGTGGATATTGGTGGCCACCCGCCAATTCCACTTGGACCCCCACCATTACTTCTTTCAGTTTTTCAGTTTCCTTAATTGTAGCACAGTTTACTATTTTTAGCAATTTTTCAGGTCCTAAACTTTTGGAGCCGTTTTGAGGCATTTTGAGGCCCTAAACGACGTTTCTTGGAAATATACTGCTAGAGATTTTCTATCTAAAATCATATTTTCCATCGTAGTCCTCAGAGAGATCTTTCCAACAGGTTATCATGTGCATCAAACAGAGATAATATGACCAAGTTGCAACCCCGGGAAGTTGGTTGTCCAACTCACCCCAACGGGGCCCACAAACTCTTGGTGTTACATCTCCTCGGGTTAGGGTTTTGGTTGTTTAGGATTTGCTCTTGTTGTTCAATAATAAAAAGGCCCTTGAGCCTCATTGTAAGGCAGTTCAAAGGCATGTAGCTACCACATCTCTTCTCAGAGATAAGCTACCATCGCCCTAGCTGGTTTATTTCAATTT
Source organism: Pinus tabuliformis (assembly GCA_031772625.1). Classification (NCBI taxonomy): domain Eukaryota; kingdom Viridiplantae; phylum Streptophyta; class Pinopsida; order Pinales; family Pinaceae; genus Pinus; species Pinus tabuliformis. The sequence continues at coordinate 575,451,640 of CM062819.1, forward strand.
CTATTTGTAAGCATCTTTCAATATTTTAAATTAATGAAATAAAGTATTATTTCCACTGCATCTCTGTGTTTATGGTTATCTCTGTAATTTGTTGTGTTCCTGTTTAAATCCGGATCAGATCCTGCTCATAGATTTTTCTTACATAGTCAAACCATCTAGAAGCTATAATACTATTTTTAGTTTGCATCTTTCTCGGTTGGAGCTCCTTCCAAAATATTTTGGTATTATTTTTCCCAAGGAAGATTAGTTTATCCCTCCTCGAAACCATGAAATCGTCATTTTTCTTTCTTAATATCGTCTTGTAAGCTTTGAGCCTTATGTAATCCTTGTTTGACTCTTTCCACATTCTCCTTGCCTTTTTGCATTCCTCGTCAAACCAAGCATTAACCAAAAAGCAATTTGTTTTAGACTTCTTAATTTTTGCTCTTTTGAACTCTACAAGTGTGCTTTGAATTAATTGTGTTAATTCGTTACTATGAAGGTTGTGAATTGGGATTTTATCCTTCTCGAAGAGCCTCTCTAGCATCATTTTGAAGGTATTACAATTTTCTGGAGTCAAAATAATTTTGCCCTTTGGGAGATTTTGTTGAACACACTGAGTTTTTGACTCTAATTGCTTCTTTCAAGTCCAAGAGAAACTTAAATAAATTGGCTTGTGATCTAATTTCAAGTCCCAAAATTGATCTCCAATCAAAACTTCATCCATTTTCTCACACAGACCATGCGAGCTAATTACATAATCCACTGCACTTGCTCCATTGTAAGTACTGCAAGTGAAATTACCGAACTTTTTACATCTAGTCAAGCCATTACAAATGACTAAAACGAAGGCGCCACATAGAGTAAGTAATTGTTCACCAAAGAGATTGCAATGCTTGTCCTCTGAAATTCTTTTCCACTGATGATTAGTCTCTTCTATAAGCCAAATATGGTTACAGTCTTCCTTACAACAAAGAATGTTAGCTTGCTCACTTGTAGTCCTAGCACTGAAATCACCCACTATAAGGACTTCACCTAGTTGAGAATATATTGCAATCTTTTGTAGATTTTTGAAACTTGTGGCGTAAAATAACATGTTGCAATTTTGATGTGAATTCCAATTTATGATATTTTAAATCAAATGAATTGTCTATTTGAGTCTTTTTTTTCTAACCAAATGAGACAACCTTCCTTTTCCCTCACTAATATCATGATACCTCATGTCCTTTGTCATTCCCTTTTTCCTTGTTCCACAATGCCATCTTCCAATATCCTTCAAACAAAGGTATCTTGCACCCCTCTTTTTCATGTGTTTCTATGAGGCAAATTATGTCTCTATCTTCCGCAATAAAACCTAACCCAAGTCGTCCTTGTCTCCATAAACAACCTCTGCATTGTCTCCATAAATAACCTCTGCAGTGATATGAAAATACTTTTTTTATATATATATAATCTAAAATTAATAAATAACATAAAAATATCATATAAAAAAAATAAAAATTTAAAAGCTAGGCACATTCTGAATCTATATAAATATTTAAAAATACAAATTTACCTCTATAATATATGTGATTTACCTCTGTATTTTCAGTTGATTAAGAATTCATTTTGCATCTAGGTTTAGATGTACATTCCGCTATAACCTTCAATCTTTCACTTTTTCTTTAACCTTTAACTTAAATATTAGGTAGAAATGACTGATGAGAACTCGGATTTGAAATCGAAACTACCCATCAAATGACGATGTAAACAAAGTGAGCAGATGTATTAAGCATTTTAACTAAATTTCTTGACAGATTTTGAAGAACTCTGACGGTATTTGACGAAAAATTCACCCAGACGAGCAATCTACTTGTCAAATCCTATTTCCGGACGAACAATTTAATCATCAAATTCTATGCCTGAACTTGTGTATCACGTTCAGGCATAGAATTTGATAAAATGCCCTGAAATAGAATTTGACAAGTAGATTGTTGGTTCGGGTGAATTTTACCATCAAATACTGAGAGTTCTTCCAAATCTCTCAAGAATCTTCGTTAAAATGCGGAAAACTTCTGCTCAATTTGTTTGCATAGTCATTTGATGGGTAGGTTCGATATCATATTCCAGCCCTGATAATTTAAATTGTATTTTGAATTCATATAAATCTAATTTATTTTGAAATATATAGATCTAATTCCTTATATATTACTAGGTTGGTATATACAATGTAATTTAATTTACAAATAGAATTTCAAGTAAAATTAATATATTTGGCAATTCATAGAAATTTAAAACAACTAAATTACATATCTATTTTATTTAATTTTTGTTTTAATGGATATGAGTGGAAATTTGTTTTTTTAGTTTTAATGGATATTAGTGAAAATTTGTTTTTTATTATTTTTTTGAGCTACAGTTTTTTTTTAAGGTATTTTTAAATTTATCATAGCTAAACTAGCATTTACACCAGATGTTGCAAAGGAAATGCAGTAAGGCATAAATTCAATAAAAATCATGACATATAAAAAATAATTAAAGATAAAAATTAGTAAACAAAATGCAATTCAAAGCTAGAAGATAAAGAGAAATCACTTATGTTATGTCAAATTTGACAAATTTGATAACATTTTCAAAAATAGATTGCCTCTTAATCTTCAAAAATGGTATTCATAGATTTTGAAAAAATACTAGTAGATGAGATAAATTAAATAAAATCATATTAATTCATGAACAATATGATAAAGAATTAAACATGAATATCTGCACAAGGTGATGATGAGAGTTAGCATGGAGGTATTGGTTAGTGTGAGTTTTTATGTGATAAGCTTAAAAGGAAAGTGAACCATCAGAGAGACGAGTAACAATGACATCTAGGAAGGGTAGGGATGAGTGCTCTTCCAATTCCCTTGTAAATTGGATATGCGAGGAAACATTGTTGAGGTGATGAAGAAAAGCTTGGAGGGATGGAAGCCCATGAGGCCACACTACGGAAGTGTCATCAATAAACTTGTACCAACGTTTGGGTTTCTTATGCCAAGAATTAAGGACCATAGAATCGAAATGCTCCATAAAGATATTTGCCACAAGCAAATATAGGGAAGACCCCATTGTCATTATTTCTGTCTGTTCATAGAAAATACCATTGTAAGAGAAGAAGGTCGAGGATAGACAAATTTTAATAAGGTTAAGGGTTTCAAGGTCGACCAACTTGGATATTAATTCTAAAGCTTCAGGAACAAGGATTTTTGTAAAGAAGGAGACGACATCAAAGCTGACGAAGATGTCATTGAGGTCAAAATGAATGGATTAGCTGACGAAGATGTCATTGAGGTCAAAATGAATGGATTTTGCCTTTTGGATGAAGTGGGGGGGATATTTAATGAAAGAATAAGATGTGTAGCAATTAACTAGCCACTAAGGACATTATGTATTGTACAAATCAAATCTGCGACATGGTGGAGACACCAAAAAAACATATTATGCTAAACGAAATTAAGATTGTTAAACAAGGGCTAACTCTGGAGCAAAAATGAAATTGAATTCACATTCATATTAGTGCAACTCTGATATTCAGTACAAACTAATTCCTCTTCCATCACATCAAGCCTCATCTGAATACAGTGTTTTCCTGCCTTGCTCTCCTTTGTGGATTGGATTTATTGATAAATACTCTATGTCCATTTTTTCAAGTGGGTTGAGAGCCCGAGTTTTGGGTTTCAGCTTATAAATGTGACCAAATTAACTACTTGTAATTATCTTCAGTAGTAGTCCTTGCCTGTAGAAATAACAAGCACGCACTTCATAGATGAAGAGAAATTATGCTTGTTTAAAATTTGTATTTATAAATGTACAACCCAGGTCTTCCTCTTACATTGGCTTTTGGAGATTCTTGGCTGTGTTTTCTTGTTGTCATCAAGCTTTGCAGAAAATCCACTGCTCATCATCCTCAGAATTAGCAATACCATCATAGAAGCTAGTTCTGAAACCACTGTAGTCTGCAACAGTCAAGAGTACATCACGGTTATGCCACAATGGCATAAGAACAAAGCAATCCGCAACCATATGAATTTCACATCAGCAACAATATGTTGTAATAATCTAATAAGTTAATCGAAGCTGCATTCTAGAGAACTTTGGATCTGAGCTGGATCATGGTAAATATTGTCTCTGAAATTGACATGGAAGTGTAGAATAACAAAAGCTTCTCCTGTAGAAAGCTGCGAGGTCTCTAGATCTAGATCATGCTTTTCAAATTCCTCTAGGATCCTCCACATATATCTCGACCTTCTTTGGTTGGTAATTATGATAATTGCTTCCCTGTCATAAATTTCCACGGCTACCTTCAGGTCTGTGTTCTTGTCTGTTTTTTGTCTAGATTGGATTTCCAGCAAATGGTCTCTCTTTCTCTTTAGTTGATGGAGATCCTCCTCGAGCTTTCTAATGTAATTAATGGCTTCCTCATATAATCCACATCTGTCAAGGTTTATGAAGAATTCAAATATATAATTTAGGCCTATAAAAATCTTAAATCAATCACCTATGATGTTACAGTTTGATATAGATACAGTATGAGTCGTGGAAGGCATCTAATGTTGTAATTACCTTGGGAGGAGTAGTGGGAAAGAGAGACGCCAGTTGTGTACACAAGTATTTCATTTGTTCATACATAACTCTTCTGCGACTATTTGGATTTTTTTGGTCTTAACATTAGTCATTTGATCCACATCTTGTCATACTATTTAAATATAAAATAAAAACATTCAATCAAGGTTTGTGTGGCCACCAATTCGGGCTGTCCCAGTTGCCACGATCGATGCCTTCTCTGGAAATTCCACGATGGTAACACCATGCAGTCTTCCCAGCACTTGTTCTCTATGGAGACAGAAAAGGGCCATCATTTGGAGCTGCCTTGCCACGATGGGCAGACCATGCAGGCTACTCCAATGCTGATTCATGGACGTGGCTTATGATTGAGAGAGCTAGGCCACCATTTGGACCAGCCTTCAATTGTCAGGAATGATCACTTTTCCAGGTAACACCACAATGGTCAGACCATGCAAGTTTTCCTAGCACTACTTCTATTTATTTTCTTTTGAATAACTGACGAGCAAATGTGGTCGAACGTCTGTGTCCAAAATGGTGAAGAAAGCGAGACTTGTACGTTGCAAAATATCCAACAGGTTTACATGAGATGCTCAAACATTTTGAAGATACAGTGTTGTTGCAGCAAGCATGTTTTTTCATTAGACAAAATAGAGATACAACCATTAGAATATGGGATGGATCATGCTGGAAAGGAAGGCGGGGGTTTCAAAATCTAGAGGATAAGAGTCTTGTAGAAGTGGACAATCTAAATAACATACATATGCATAACCAACTTAGGGATATGGGGAGAGATCTTATTGAGGATTCAAGGTTGCCACGTCGTCTTTGGCATTGGATAGATAAAGTAATCGACAATTTCTCGCCGCTATCATCTGTAAGTGCTCAATCATCCATTCTTATCCATTCCTTTTGTACGTTATTCAATAAAATTCTGGGTTCATTTTCTAGCTAGTTAATAGCTATTGCATATCACTTTTCAGAATCGACAAATAAGAACCGCTTCCTCTACCGTTATTGCGTATACTACATTAATATACAAAAACTACGGCTGCTTCTCCTGCCTTAGCCTCTGCTGGCTCTGCCCTAGCTGTTGGCTTTGCGAGGTGTGAGGAACGAGCCGCTCTATGTAATAGAGGTGCTCAGATTAGCATATTTGAAGCGTTTAGTGGGACGGGTAGGATTCGCTATACTGTGATTTGATGGATCAGTATCAGCATCAATAGGTGCTAGTCCTCTGCATGAACCTAGTTCAGGGTAAATTCCTCTATGTTATATGCTTCCTTTGTCCATGATGCTACTACTGGCTGTGCTCTTGCCTTTCCCACGAGGGCACCCTTGCTTCTGTCTCTGCAGGTGCTTGTGCTCTCTTTGTTGCCCCTTTGCAGGGCTCATCCCATTACCTGGTAATATGCCTTGTTGTGGACCATCAATGGTCCCTTGCTCTTGCACAATTCGCACATGACAAAATTGACAGAAAAAAACTACGATCTCCAGTAACTAAAGGCCTTGGTATTAACTATCTATAGTGATTCTTGCAATGGATTAAATATCTGGAGCGTTTCTTGCAACAAATTAACTATCTAGCTAGGAAAAATAAACATCTTGAGTCACAAGCAAGACTCGTTTGTGCGGTTGGGAAACCGAGTAGTAACTGTTCTCCAATATTCAAATTCAAATCAACGGACAGTAATAACTCAATCGTCTAACAAAATATCCAATGGCACAGATTATGACACGAAGGCAGCTAGGAAAGTTATTTTCAGAGGGAAACGCCTTACAGCGTAATTATATGGTAAAATGTTACATAATAATTTATTTATTTACTTTTTTATATAAACAGTTAGATTTGTCGCTAAATTAATTTATTTACTTTTTTATATAGATAGTAAGATTTGTCAAAGTTAAATTATATGGTAAAATATTACATAATAATTTATTTTTTATTTTCTTATATAAACAATTAGATTTGTCATAGCTAAATTATATGGTAAGGTATTACATAATGGTTTCAACTATTTATTTCAAAATTATGACTAATAATGTTTAAAGGGGTGAGATTCAATGGCGGAGAGAGAGGAGTTTTTCACTACTCTACAAAGTTGAATTCCCATGAGGCCTAGCCACAAGCCATGGGGACACTTTGAAGTAATGGTTGAATGTGTGGATGAATCTAGAGAGACTATCGTGAAATTTGTGCACATAAGTGGATCAAAGCGCACTATTGTGAAATTTGTGCACATAAGTGGATCAAAGTGCACCTCCATGACTTTCTTTAAAAAATATCTCTAGATGGGATGAACAAGGAAGAGTGCACTTGCTTAGAGAACCCAACGTTGCCAATAAGAGCACCATGTGGCAACTATTGGAATACATGTGTCATTATGAGGCAATATGCAACTAAGACACCTTACATGGAAATAGCTTAATGAAATGGCCTTCAAGGCAAAGTTAAAGGAAATAACTCATAATCATCCCTATCATCTAACAAGGCCAAGACATCTACTAAATTATTAGAGCTTAAAAGATAAGGACCTAGCTGGAGAATAATTGCATAAACTTGCAAGAATTGAGAAAAATTGGAAAAGAGAATGAATTTTGAATATTCAATAGCGATGAAACAATCAATACATAAAGCAGCTAAGTTAAGCTTAACTACAGGAAAGCACTAAAGCTAACTAAAGCCAAATGTGTTTTATGTTGTGTTAATGTGCATGTACACCACATGAAAGTAGTAAATCTAACTAATGCTAAGTGTGCTTTATGTTATGTTAATGTGCATGTACACAACCATCTCCCCTTCAACATAACTTAGGTGAGTATGATGCAAGATGGATGAGTCCCGACAATAAGGCCATTTTAGGTACCCATGTATAATGCATGAAAGAGGAAAGAGGGAAAATCAAGTGCGAACAAAATCCCCTGTCAAAATACAATGCAAAACTTAATGAAAAGAAAACTACTAGACAATTGTGTCCTTCACCCTAAGACGATCCTGCATAAAGTGAAACATTTGCTAAGTGAAAATCTTAGTGAAGATGGCGACAGTCTGCTTAAAATTGGGACAATATTGTAAGTCGATGATCCCATCATGAATCAATCCTCTATTATAGTGCATGTTGATCTCGATATGCTTGGTTTGCTACCACTACACTAGATCTCTACAAAAATTTACTGTACTCTTATTGCCACACCATATGATAGTCGAACAATGTAAAACGATACCAATCTTGGAAAGGAAATGTTACAACCAAATGGACTGAATGGAGGTATTTTCTGCTCCTTTTTACTCGGCCAATGTTGATCGTAAACCAATGACAACCTACTTCTTTCTTGACCAACAAATGGGGCTGAATCCCCAACTAAGTACATAGTTGAGGTGGACTCCTTCTTTGCAAATAGATCTGGAGGAACAAGCTATTTTTTCGGAACTAGAGGTATCAACTACCATGTTTGGATCAAGGACCGATTCTCCTTATCCATGATTGCATGCTAATATGAATTCCCTACAATTTGAGAATGTGTTTAACAATTAGATGCATGTATTATATATGCATGCATGGGCATGCCTGTCTCTAGGGATGCATGCATGGATTTAGGGATTCTTTCTTGGATGCATGCATGGATATGTGGTTGAGAATGCATGTGGGGCATCATCAAATTGAGATCGCATCATATCTACATCATCAACATCATCAATATTATAGGAATCAAAGTCCTCTTCTATGTTTGCGAAATAAGTGTTTCCATATGTAGTAGAGTCTTCGTCACTAGCATAGGAAGAGATTTCCTCATGTGTGACATCTTCATTATTGGACAGGATAAAATTATAATCTACAACAACTTCATCAACAAAATAAGAAGTAGAGTCTTCACATGCAATAATATCTTGAGGATATTTTTCCATGTTGTTATTAAGATGTCTTCACCGGTTTCATGGCTACTATGATAGATTGAGTTCTCTATATTCAATTTATGCTCTTATAGATCATCTCCATCACCATATAATCCTTTTTACATAGTTTAGGTTTCATGTCTCAATTCAATATCTATGATCTAATAAAGAATGCCACGACACATAGATAGAAAAAAATCTTTAATAAGCCATGCCAGATCTTTTAAGCCAATTGAACTTCTCATCCTCTGACATTGGTTCCATCTCAATTTCCATGATTGTAAGGTACAAGCCTGTGTTCCTAAGATTAAGAAAAATCATTGGATTCCATTCATAGTAATTACAAGGAGTGAGGACGGTAGAAGCTGGAAATTCCATTCTTTCACCAATTCAATTCTCTAGTAGTTTTCGACACTTTCAATTTGTGGAAAATTATGGAACTTTCAATCTCCCAATAATTTCCAATGCTTTGATCTTCAAACCTACAAAAAATTGTTCACGCACCTTCTCCAAGCCCCTCGTTTCTCTTGTGATGCAAGTAAATTCTCAGTGTGGACACAAAAAATTCCTCTAGCCTGAGAGAGCAAGTCTAGCCACAAACAAACAATCTATGGAAAATCTCCTTAAGCTAGAATAAATTAAGAGGGCCTACCTCTTAGAATGCTATTCTGATTGATGATGATCCTTCTTCCTCACTCCAACTATCTTTCGTTTCCTTCCTTCGAATACCTGAAATAAGCAAACAACAACAACAACAAACGTGACAACATGCAATATTGTATTCAACCTACTTAATAGGTCAAGGAACATTAAGCCATAAAGATGCAGAACAAAACTTCATGTAGGAAATCAATCGATAGTTTCATTAATATAAATCAGAAAGAGATTACAACTAGTGCCTTGACGTTGCTGGTCTCCTCTGACATATCTGGATTCCCACACTTCTGCTAGCACTTCATGGATAGCCCCAACAAATGGAATTTTTAAGGCCTCTTTCCCTCTAATCTCAAACCAAACTAAAATCACACTATTCTCCCTCAAACACACATTAGAAAGCTACAAGCTATAAATGACTTGTTGGTTATTCAAACTTGCTCCAAAAACTCCAACTAGCTTTTTCTTGGGAAAAAGAGAGGTTTTTATAGCTTGGATGGATGGGAGATGGTTCCTCTCATCATGGGAGAAGGTCTTGTCTCTTGAGGTTGTTCCATCCTAATAGGGGAAAGGAGCCCAAACTGACTTCCTCAGCTCCATCCGGCCCAGCCATCTACCAGACTTCCGTTACAAAGCTTCTAGACATGGAAGCTTTGGCTCCTTATTTAAAAAACATTCCAAAATAGGATCAGTGTGAATGGAAAAGGGCGCAGTCAATCCGATTGGTGCGAGGACTAGTTTTAACCTCTGTAAATTAGCGCGAGGAGAAAATTGGTCAGTATCGTCAGTCTTGTAAACTGGGATAAAAGGAAGATTCTTGGGAAATGATGCAAAGGGGAATTATTCTGCTCATGAAGAGGGACATACTGTGAGTTTCTTCATGATGGGAAAGCATGTTGGGCACACTATAGAGGTCCTCCAGGATCGTAGATGGGGAGTATAGGGAGTGTGACAAAATGTTGTGTAATAGATGCCCCCTAAAGTGTGAAGGCCGAACTAGAGTGAGGGGTGAAATTATTTATAAGTGGAAGCAGGGAACCGAAGTCCATCATCAGAAAATCTACAAGCAAGCATAGACACATATACATCACTGAAAACTATGAATAATGATACATGAATCGTGGTATGGACGCAACCATCCAGAGAATGATCATGTAAATGGATCTAAGGTATGGGTGCAGCCATCCAATAATTAGAAGGATCACATATAACAACTCATGGTATGGTCGCATCCATCCATCTAAGAGAGACATGTATATCAACATTACGATGTCACATCGCCTTGCAACTTGGACTTCTGTAATATTAGCCCAGGGTCTTGCGCTCCAAACGGCCCGATCAAAGTACAAATCCTAACATGTGAATAAATTTGTTGACGTCGAACATGCTAGGAAGTCACTTGATTAACAGTCAATGATGTGAACCATTAAAGAGCACGAGAGAAACCACCAAAAATGACAATGGCTCTTAAGGTACTAGAAGCACAGTTCACGGAATGTGAATAAAGGAACTGATGTCGAACACCCGTGAAATCACCTGATCGAAATGCAGTGATGTGAACTTGTCATTGAGTGCAAAGAACTTGCCATTAGGGCATGCAAGCTCTAAGGTACTAGAAGGGAGTCTCTCGGCCAGCGTCTTGGATGATGAGTTGAAGCTGATAGGAAGCGACTGTGTCAAAGGAGGGCCATGATGTATCCCACATCATCAACATGAGACAAAGGGATGCCAATGACATATGATATAGAGAATCAGGAGTAAGTGTAACTGCAAAAGGACCGACTCTTGAACATATCGACGACACGATTTTGGAATTTGGAAGTTGTTGGATCCACAGGATCGGTGATCATGATGATGTGGCAAAGATAAAATGGAAAGCAAAAATGAGTGGCCCAACCAAGGAAGGTAAAATGAAAAGGAGGATATCCCAACCTGACATGAAGCAGAAAGTGTCATGTTCAAGAGTGAGCTGCCGACACGACTGATTGAATTTTAAAATTTTCCCCCACCATTTCTGGTAGGTACCCCAACTATTTTTTATCGCAAGCTTGAAGGGGATAGCATATGTTTGCACTGTAAGTTCATCCTTCGGACGAATCTGGCCTAGTAAATTTAATGAGCCCTAAGAATAAGAAGCATGCGTTCGTCATGGTGATGAATCCAATGTCGTTTAATGTTTTAACGAGTGTGACAAAGGTGTAACTCGGTATGTTTTTCATATTTAGAGAGTTTGAAAAGAAACATAAAAGAAAGCTCCATATGGTCCCCCTTCATACATTTGTGTCTCTTGAGTCCGAAAAGGTAGAAAACGATACTCGAGAGAACTGCTTGACAATTTCAGTAAAGGAGTACCTTTTTCATAAATAGTACATCCCAGCCCAAAAAAGGGGTAAACATATACTGGGTGCATGATGCTTCACAACATTTTACAAGTTCAAAATGACAAGAGCTCGACAATCTTTTCATGTTTAAAGAGTCGGAAAAGAGCTTGAAAGCAGATCCCCCATTTTATTCTCTTTTACGAGTCAAAAAGGGAAAAATACTCGGCGATCTTTTCATTCGAGTTTTACAAGTCGAGAAAAGATTTGAAACAAGACCCCAGTACCATCGTCGACAATCTGTCACCTATTGTTTCACAAGAAAGGTAAATGCATTATCCAGTTCTAAGGCAAAATAGGTCAAAAAATACTCAAAAACCCTAATATTTCATGAAAAAATGAATAAAATGGGGCAAAAGTAATTATTTTTTACCATTTACCATTTTACCTTTGTGTGAAGAGCTTTTTACCCACTTGTGTCCTAATTTTTCTGGAGCAGATTGCGGGAGATCCGGGAGGTCATTCACCGAGCCGTCAGTTGCAGGTAAGAGCCAAGACCTTAAGCTCCATTTTCATACTGATTTTTCCTATTTTTATCCATTGTTTAGGTTTCATGGGGGGATTTTGGAAAAACTTTTTCGCCCTCAGTTGGCACAATTTCTAGGCACAGAATCACATTGATCGGGGGTTGCTAACACTACCAACCATGCCAGTCCCGTGAGCAAAGATTTTGCATGTTTTTTGATCAATTCTACTATTTGAACCCAAATTTTTTGGCCAAGGATGATCATTGACTTGATTACATGGTTTTTGCAGGAAGAAATCATGAAAAATGGTGGACTGGAAAGAACGTGAGCATGAGGATATTGACACTCAAGCAATAGCTGACCCAAATTGCTTGGAGGCTTTGAGGAATTGTGGGCTCCTCAAATTATTTCTTACACCAGGTCTACAGGCCCAACCTGAGTTGCTATAGTACTTGATCAGTCTTTGGAACGTGAATCGGGAAATTTTCATCATTGGTGACCAAGAGTTGGAGTTGGAAACTTCAGACATTTATTTCATCACAGAACTCTCTCGGAGATGGAACCAATTAATCTATATCGGTCGAGGGCGATTGGGGAAAGTGTGACCATGCTACTAGTTGAACACTACCCAGAAGCTCTCATATCCAAAAGTGGCAAGATTGAGATTATGACTATTCGGGATATTGTGTTGAGATTGCTACTGTTGACCATCAACAGAGTGGCTAGGTCCCAAGCGTCACATGAGACCAACAAGTCGAAGTTTTAGTACAATATCGACTGCACGACACCCACCATCTTTAACTAGGTGGAAGCTATGAAAATCAACATGAAGCACCAGCTATCAAAAGCTAAGGTGGGAAACCTGAAGCAGTTTTGCTTCGGGTCTGTGCTAGTGACCTTCTTCCTGGAATGGGTTCCGTTGTTCCAATACGAGCTGACTAAGGTAGATCCGCCGATTCCACGAGACTCACGGATGGTCCGTTGGAGCAAGTTAATGCTCAGGGTTATGGGGGGCCAACAGATTTCCTATAAGCCTGCCTTTTTCTCGTAGCTATGACTACAGCTGATCGTAGTGGAGGATTGGCCTTACAGTGGTACCGACTTTCGCGGAGATCTAGATATGCCGCTCTTAGAGGGGGAGGATTGTGATGATGGAGGTAACAAACAAAAAATTTTCAATTTTTTGATGTTTTTTATTGTTTTTTAGATATACGTGTTCATGACACTTAGATTTTATGAATGCAGATGTTGGACTAGAACGCCCCGCCGGAATGTCCCCGATAGCCAGGTGCGCCACTCGGTAGTTTGATGTTAGTCCTTATCAGGAGGGAAGCGACAATGAGGAGGAGATTGCGCGGAATCTTGAGGGTTTGACCCATGGGATCCCAGAGTATGCCTGGATGGGTGATGTCCCACGCTAGTACCAGAGGCATACAATGGGGGTGTCAGATCAGATCCACCGACTACTGACTTGCGTAGTCTGAGCAGTTACATGCTATCATGAGCATCATGTTATTTAGTGCATAGGTCTAGCATTCCATATTTTTGAGGCCTGCGAGCCACGAATGTATAAGGCTTGTGAGCCACCGATGTATTTCGAACACACATATTATTTTTTGAGGTTTTGATGTATGACAAACATTACCGACACACACACACACACACACACACACACATATATATATGTGTGTGTGTGTGTGTTGTACTTCCTTGCTTACTATGGTACAAATGTTTTTTATTTTGAGTTTTTACATGTTTCGCAAATGTCTATCTAACACATAATTAGCTAATGCATCTGTTAATGTATTCATGTGTCTAGGAATATGATGATATGTAATGTAATCAAAATTTCTCTCTAGTAGACGAATACACAGATACATTCTCAATATCTGAGGGTTTCTGATGGAATATTTCCCGTTAAGTTGAAGAACAACAAGCTGTGAATCAAGGTTGACAACCAATTCCTGGATGCCAAGAGCAATAGCTTCTGAAAATAATTCGATAACCGTGTTATACTCAGCAATGTTATTAGTTGTTTGACCTAGACATATACCTTGAAGATCAATCAACTCACCATGGGGGTCATAAATGGCCCATGCTGCAGATGATAGATTCCGGGTACTACGACAAGCACCATCAACGAAACCGATGTGAGGAGACACCGACATTTGCAAAGCAGGAAAAAACATAATAAGAAGGAAATCTGCTTGCAAAATAGCACACCAAACCACACTGTGAAAAAATGAATAACACACTATTGTAAAAAAGTAATCATGCAAGATGACCCAAGCATAGTACTTTTTGAGATAAATCCCATTCCGGGGCTTGTCTAAGGGATTGCCCTCGTAGTCAATGAGCTCATAGGTCCTTTTCTGTAACACACATTTAACAATGTAGGGCCCATGCCACATGAGTTCAAACTTGCCTGCCCCCAGCTTATCATTAACTTGATCATACAGAAGAACCAAATTGCCCTCAGAAAAGGCTCGAGGAGAGACAAACTGATCAAAATGGGATTTGACCCGCTTTTTCTGTGATGCGATGACCAAAGTAGCAAGATGGCGAGTCTCATCAAGTCGTTCTAGGTATAAGAGATGCTCTTCCTGGAGTGAGGTCTCGAGGAGAAGTTCGACAGCTAGCTTGAAGGATGGAATTTTGCACTCAATCTGTAAAGTTGCTTCTAGACTGTAGACTAGCTGGAAAGGTGTGAATCCAGTTGTGTCCTTAATTGAGGTTCGGTAAGCCCACAGAGATAAAAAGAGCATGAGATGCCAATTTGACTTGTGCATCCCAATGGTGCACTAAAGCATCGTGACCAGAACTTTGTTCACAACTTCAACTTGGCCATTGGCCTGAGGGTAGTACGGGGTTGAGCCATTGTGGCACAAGCCCAACGTAGAAGTTAGCTCAGCCAACATGTAATCTCGAAAATGGGAGCCATGGTCTGTGACAATGGCCTGAGGCACTCCAAACCTGAAAATAACGTGATTGAATAGAAATTGAGCCATCATTTTAGCATCCACAGAGTAGGTAGGCATCGCTTCGGCCCATTTGTTGAAATAGTACATATCAACGAAAATATACCCATGCCCCCCAGACGAACGAGGGTTACTGGTCATATAGTCGATGCCCCATTTGGAAAAAGGATCGATGGTAATAACGGGGTGTAAGTGAGCGGGTGGGGTGCACATCTTACGCTGATAAATTTTGCACTCATGGCACTTGCGAATGGCAAGGATGCAATCCTTGAAGATAGAGGGCCAAAAATAACCAATGCGAAGGATTTTTTGAGCAGTAGCATATCCAGACAGGTGACCACCACATGCACCAGAATGGCAGTCATTCAGGACTCTCTTGGCCTCTTCGAGAGTGAGACATCGACAAAGAATGGAATCAACACAGATGCAGTATAAAGTATCTCCAATGATATGGTAAGGTTGAGATTGATGCCGAATGCGTCAACGATCATCCTTGGTCAATGCAGACTGGAAGGTGGATGTTTGGAGATATACGATGATATCACCGTACTAGGGGTCGAGAGTGCTAATTAAGAAAAGAGTCTCATCTGGGAGTTGCTCATCGGCACCAACAAGGAGAGAAGCGGAGGGAAGGGAGCAAATCAACTCAGCAAAGACTAGTGATTTCTTAGATTTGGCAGTAGTAAACACCAAATCAAATTCTTGGAGGATAACAATCCACTTCAAATACTTGCCCCCCAGCAACTAACGAGTCAGGATGTAGGTCATGGGGTTTCATTCTGAAATCACAGTGGTAGTGCGGAGTAGAATGTAATGCCGAAAGCGCTGAACAACCTATACAGCAGCCAAAGCCAACTTCTCGACATGAGCATAATGCGTTTCGGTGTCGAGGAGATTGTGATTGAGGTAGTAAATGTTAGGATATTCCGACACATAGGAAATAGTTAAGTTCAACTTGGTCTAGTATAGAGTTAGGTATAGAGTTAGGTAAAGTGTGTTTCTTTACCGTTGTACATTTTGTAACTTACAATCCGATGGTCACGATATGTAGTGATCCGACGGTTCATTCTCTCCTCGGTATTACCGACACTTGATCCGTGGCTTGACACCCGATTGGTCCATGAGTTCTATTTAAAGCGCATGGAGGGTCATTGTTCGGGTAATCCGTGCATGAGAGAAGCTTATGTAAATTTTCATTCTTTGATTAATAAATTGCCTGTAGTACCCATGTTGGGACAGGCCGTGGACTGTTTCCCTTTTTGAGGGTTTTAACCACGTCAAAAATACTGGTGTATTGATCTGTGATCTGGTTGTGAGCGGTGTCCTTTTGGTATTCTTTCTGAGGAACTTACCCTGTAAATTCCTACATGGTATCAGAGCTATTTGAGGGTCGCGTCCGTTGGTGATCCAAATCTGAAGCCGATAGAACTGCATGCGGCTGTCGTTTCCTAGATCTGCTGTTTTTGACTGCTTTCGGGCCGAGAGGACTGCTCTGTTGCGTTCGGAGCATCTGTTCCAGTGAGGAACCCCTTTCGTTTCATGCGAAAAGGTTTCCGGTAGCCCTAGCTGCGTCATTTTTCAGATCGGGAGGTATACAGTGTTTTTTGCAGTTTACTGTTATTTTCTCTCTGCTTATTTCGGTTTCGGTTTATTTAGCCTTTTTTTTAACCGGATCTATACCTTTCATTTCTACGTATGCTCTTTGCCCTGCGACTCTGTGCGATCTGGGCAAATCAGAAACAGAAAGGAAGGATTTTTCTCATGCGTATGCTCTTTTCCCTGCACCTTAGTGTGATCTCGGAAAATCAGAAACATTGAGAAAAATATTTAGTTTTTCGGCTAAAGCTAACTTTGAGATTTTTTTTTTAAATTTCTAGTTTTTTGGCTAAAGCTAACTTCAAGCCGCAAGGTTCGTTTTTCTTTGCATATTCGTGTTGGGTTTTGTGTTTTGTGTTTTGTAGGGAAAAAGAGCTTTCTCAAGGCAAGCACGCAAACCAAGGCCCTCTCTCAAGGCAAGCACGCAAACCAAGGCCCTCTCTCTCTCTCTCTCTCTCTCTCTCTCTCTCTCTCTCACAAATTTTTTGTATAGATCAATTGGTTCAAAGCTATTTTAAGAGAGTAGAGGTCTTGGGTTCAAGTCTCCATTTTGTGGGGGCGGATTTTTTCATTCCCACACATTCGCGCACTTTGCCGGCAATGTCAACAATGTTTTTTCAAAAATCCATAAGTTCTTCATCCGGAAGCCTTTTTCAGAGCCGTTTTTTTAAAACCGCCTATTTTTTCGAGATCTATCCATTGGAACACTTACTTTCAGCATCTTCAGCTTCAGTTTTTAAAAAAAAATGGAAAGTCCATGCCAAGTCATTCTTGACAGCACTAACTACTTCCAATGGGTAGCCTACATGGAAGATTTACTTAGAAGTAAAGGTCTCTTCAGAATAGCCACAGACCAAGAGAAGAAACCAAAAGATGAAGACAAGGCTGCAAAATGGGAAAATAGACAAGATCAAGCACGTGGTTTGATAGGGATGTCTATTTCTCCTGATCTTAGATTCCACATTGCAGAACTTGAGACTCCTCATGAAGCATTAGAAAAACTCGCTAAAGTTTTTGGGATTAAAAATGAAATTAGAGCCCATCAACTTGAAAATGAGTTGCTTACTTTGGATCCTAATAATTTTTCTTGCATTGAAGATTTCTTGTCCAAATTCAAGACCCTTAGATATCTCTTGGAAGGTGTTAAAGTTAAGAAAGAAGATGGTAACCTTATTTATTCCATCCTTACTAAGTTGGGACCAGCCTACTCTGTATTTGTTTCCACTTTCCATTCTACAAGGGAAGCTTTCATTTGTCAAGGAAAAGACTACAAGGCCCCTTCCTTTGACTCCTTTTGTGATTCCTTAATAAGAGAACAAGAAAAACTCTTACACCTTGGTCTTCTTAATCTTGGAAACTCTTCCACGAAAGCGTTAGCTGCCCAGCAGCAACCAAATTCAAAGAATCCTAAGAAGTCATATCCTCAAAAGAATGGTCCTAAACCAACTCAGCCTCAAAATGAAAGATCATTTCAGCAAAATGATAAGACCAATAAAAACAAATGGAAGAAGACTGATAGACATTGTAACTTTTGTAATCGAGATGGCCACTTAGAATCTAAATGCTTTAAGAAGATGGAAGCCTTGGAAGCCGCAATGAAGAAACATAACATCCATGTGGAGCCTACTTCAACTTCAACTTCCGAAATGGCACTTTCTGCATGTCGTTGTCAATCATCTCAGTCTGGTTATGCATTAAATGTATCTTCTTCTTCTTCTCATTCTCATGAGTGGCTCATTGATTCTGGAGCCTCTTATCACATGGCCAAAAACCAAGCCATGTTTTCTTCTTTAAATGATTGTAACACCAAAAATATATATGTTGGTGATGATAGATCTCTTAATGTTGTAGGGACTGGAACTGTTCATCTAGACAATGGTCAGTTTAATGATGTATTATGTGTTCCAACCTTATCCTGCAACCTTCTATCTGTCTATCAGATAACTCATTCAGGTGAAGGTAAAATTGTTGAATTTTCACCTCATGATGTTGTAATCAAGGATCTAAAAGATCCTAAACAGATTCTAGCTACTGGTCTTGCTGATGATTCCACAAGGTTGTATAAGTTTCACAACTTTGGGTCATCAAATCTTCCCTCAGTATTTGTTGCTCA
Source organism: Pinus tabuliformis (assembly GCA_031772625.1). Taxonomy (NCBI): domain Eukaryota; kingdom Viridiplantae; phylum Streptophyta; class Pinopsida; order Pinales; family Pinaceae; genus Pinus; species Pinus tabuliformis. Next base: position 575,470,284 of record CM062819.1, read on the forward strand.
TAATGATGAAGTGAGCAAACTTTGGCATGAGCGATTTGGTCACTTAAACTATCGCTCCCTTCAGCATCTATGTAAAGAAAATATGGTGACAGGTCTTCCTATGGTATCTTGCAGAGATGGTGTTTGTTCCGGATGTGTACTCGGAAAACATCATCGGGACAGTTTTGACAAACGTGCCTCTTGGCACGCCTCAGCCCCTTTACAGCTTGTGCACAGTGATTTATGTGGTCCTCTTCCTGTTGCTTCATTCTCTGGCTGCAAGTACTTCTTAACTTTCATTGATGATTTCTCCAGACGCACTTGGGTATACTTCTTAAAACTCAAGAGCGAAGTATTTAACACATTTTTGGCCTTCAAAGCCTTTGTTGAAAAACAATCTGGACATCAAATTCTTAAGCTAAGAACTGATAATGGTGGAGAATATGTTAAAAACACATTCATCAACTTTTGCACCGAAAATGGAATTCAAATGCAACATACTGTTCCATACACTCCACAACAAAATGGTGTAGCTGAAAGGAAAAATCGCACCTTAAAGGAAATGGCTAATTGTATGCTGCAATCTAAAGGACTCAGTCTTAGTTTTTGGGCCGAAGCAATTAATTGTGCAAATTATATAATCAATCGCACTCCTACTAAGGTTCTAGAGAATATCACTCCAGAAGAAGCTTGGAGTTCCATTAAACCAGATGTAAGTCACTTTCGTGTGTTTGGAAGTGAAGCATGGGCCCATATTCCAGATGAAAAGCATAAAGCTTTAGAACCTAAGAGTGAGAAATGTACTTTTGTTGGATATTCTGAAGATGTAAAAGGTTATAGACTTATTCCATTTAAGTCCAAAAATGTTATCATTAGAAGAGATGTAAAATTTGATGAAAATAAATCGGCCTGCGAGCCTAGTCCGGCGGATGTGCCACCTCTTCCTATCTCTTCTACCTTTGAAAACATTTCTTCTTCAGATGATGAAAGCGAGGATGATAATCCTCCCCCACCTTCTCAGGATCCTCAACTTCCAAGATGGGTCCGTGCTACTCGGGATGCAGCAGGTGATCTTGCCAGTGATCCTACAGATCAACGACGTACACGTTCTCAGTTTGAAAGAGCCTCTTCTTTACTGGCTCAAGCTCCAGTAAATCATGATCCTGACACTTTTGCAGAAGCTTCAGGCCATCCACATTGGGAAGCAGCTATGAATGAAGAATATCATTCATTGATGACAAATGATACATGGGATCTTGTTCCTCTACCAAAGGGACGCAAACTTGTTAGATGTAAATGGGTTTACAGAACCAAGTATGGACCAGATGGGAAAGTTGATAAACATAAAGCTCGTCTCGTTGCTAAGGGCTTTTCACAGGTTGAAGGCATTGACTACACTGAAACCTTCTCCCCTGTTGCCAAAATGAACTCTATCCGCCTTGTTCTTTCCCTTGCTGCCTCTTTAAAATGGGAAGTCCATCAGATGGATGTTAAATCTGCCTTCTTGCATGGTGACTTGCAGGAAGAAATCTATATGGAACAACCCATTGGCTTCATACAAACAGACTCCAGCCTTGTTTGTCGACTTAAGAAATCCCTTTATGGCCTCAAGCAAGCTCCTCGGGCTTGGTATGCCAAAATGGATAGCTTTCTTTTAGAATCTGGCTTTTCTAGGTGTCATTCTGACAATACTGTCTACACCAAGAAAGTGGGCAACTCTCTTATCATCCTTGTTCTTTATGTTGATGATCTTATGCTTACTGGTAGTGATCCCAACCTTATAAACCATGTGAAGTCCAGCCTTAAAAAGAAATTTGAAATGACAGACTTAGGACACTTACACTATTTTCTCGGTCTTCAAGTCTTGCAATCCAAGGAGGGTATTTTCCTTTCCCAGTCCAAGTATGCTTGTGATATTCTTCGTCATTTTCACATGGAAGACTGTAAGCCAGCCCCTTCTCCCTTTCAGTCTGGAGTCAAACTTTCAGTCTCTTATACTTCTCCTGAAGTTGATGCTACCTTATACTGTCAACTTGTAGGAAAACTCTTGTATTTAACCCATACTCGTCCTGATATTTCCTTTGTTGTTGGCCTCGTTGCTCGTTTTATGCAAAACCCCCGTGAAAGTCATTGGAAAGCAGCTAAAAGAATACTTCGTTATGTTCGAGGTACAGTACAGTTTGGGATTCATTACAGTGCCAAAGCAGCTCCTCTGTTAGTTGGTTTCACTGATTCTGATTGGGCTGGTGACCCTGATGATCGGAAGTCTACTGCCAGTTATGTCTTCACTCTTGGTTCGGGACCTATTACATGGGCTTGTAAGAAACAGGCTGCCATTTCTCTTTCGTCAGCAGAAGCAGAGTATCGTGGTGCCGTGGAAGCTAGTAAGGAAGCCTTGTGGCTTCGTCAGATCCTATCAGAGTTTGGCTTTGAGCAGCAGCATCCAACCACACTTTGGTGTGATAATCAAAGTTCCATTCAGCTATGCAAAGATCCAGTCCAGCATCAGCGCAGCAAACACATTGAACTACACATGCACTTCATCATAAATCTCATTCATGACCATGTTCTTGAAGTTGAACATTGTTCAACAGATGATCAGGTTGCAGACATCTTCACAAAGGCTCTCACAGAGGCGAAGTTCACTAAACTTCGATATATGCTTGGAGTTCAGGAAGTTGTCACTAAGGGGGGATAGGCTCTAGTGCCTCCTTCCTTCTCCTATTGTGTCATATTTGTAAATCCTTCAATCCTATCCCAAGTTGTTCTTAAGGGGGGATGTTAGGATATTCCGACACATAGGAAATAGTTAAGTTCAACTTGGTCTAGTATAGAGTTAGGTAAAGTGTGTTTCTTTACCGTTGTACATTTTGTAACTTACAATCTGACGGTCACGATATGTAGTGATCCGACGGTTCATTCTCTCCTCGGTATTACCGACACTTGATCCGTGGCTTGACACCCGATTGGTCCATGAGTTCTATTTAAAGCGCATGGAGGGTCATTGTTCGGGTAATCCGTGCATGAGAGAAGCTTATGTAAATTTTCATTCTTTGATTAATAAATTGCCTGTAGTACCCACGTTGGGACAGGCCGTGGACTGTTTCCCTCTTTCAGGGTTTTAACCACGTCAAAAATACTGGTGTATTGATCTGTGATCTGGTTGTGAGCGGTGTCCTTTTGGTATTCTTTCTGAGGAACTTACCCTGTAAATTCCTACAGTAAATAACATGCTCATTGCCTTCGTCATCCTCATGTACTAGAACTATGGTGATAGTAGTAGAGGTTACAACTAGATAAAGGCAGTAATCGCGATGATAATTCGAGGGATGCAACAAAGGAGCATTGATGAGGATAGTATTTAGGCCATCGAATGACTTTTGAGCAACCTCATCCAAAACAAACGGGGTTCCTTGCTTGAGCAACTAGGTGAACCCTAATGCTAGCTCAGCATAGTTTGGTACGAAATGATGGAGGAAATTTTCTTTTCCCTGCAGACTCTGCAGTTGATGCAATGAAGATGGAGGGGGTAAATTAACTATGGCCTCGACTTTAAGAGGATCAAGGAAAATGCCTTCTTTCGAAACGATAAAGCCAAGGAGTCATCCGAATTCGATGTTGAAGACACATTTATGCATATTCAGCTGGATATTGTAGTGTCTAAAGTGAATAAAAATTTGCCAGAGATGATCAGGATGATCATGGCATTTACGAGAATGAGCGGGGAGATCATCCAAGTAAGGTTGAATGATGTTTTGAATGTCATGGAATGCATAAGACATCGCTCTATGAAATGTGGCCCCAACATTCTTGAGGCCAAAAGGGAGATTTTTGTATGCAAAGGTCCCCCATGGACAGATGAAGGTTGTCTTATATTGACTAGCCGATGCAATGTTTATCTGGCTGTAGCCAGAAAAACCATCCATAAAAGAAAAGAAAGCACTTCCAACACATTTGTCAATGATATGGTCAATGAAGGGAGTGGGGTAATTATCTTTAGGACAGGCATGTTGGGCTGCTAGTTTGTCATTATTATTATCACTCTTTAACGCCTATTTCATCCATTTCTACCATTCTTTATCACGTCATTTATCATACTTTATCATATAATTCCATTTTATAATTATTTATGTTGTTATGGATAAATATTATTTCTTCTCCTTTATTTTTAATGAATTGATGATTATTATGCATGATTTTACCAATGATCGTTTATTAATAAAAATTTTGTAACATCACTCACCATTTTAGCCTCCAATATATTTTCCAGATTGCAGATTTGATCTCCAGCTCATCATTAAATATGCCAACTCAGAAATTTGCTGGAATAAGAAGTGAAAGTTTTGCAATGGATGTTTCGGGCAAATGGAGAAGAATCTGGAAAATCCGAAACATGGGTTTTGTTCAGAACGGACCGAGTTAGTTTTGTATCAAGCATTTTTCCCAAATTCAGTCTGTATTAAGAGAAATGGAAGGTTCTCTGAATAAGTTTTTCTTAGATTCGTTGTTGCGGTCGGTTTCCAAATTATCTCAATTGCAATACCAAATTCGACTTGTTCTTGTTGAATGCTGATGAAAAGATATTTCAGATATGATCTTGTTGATCAATTGGTTGTGAGCAATCCAATTTTGTTATGGGAATCATTTTGTAATCACATCTGTTGTAACTTCTCTCTGTTCTCTGTGTAGTTAAATGAGAACAGAGATCAAAGAGAGGGATCAATCCTTGTTATTTCAAACTGTAATTTTAATTTACAGACTTGTGTTGTCAAGAGAACGCGATCATATTGTAATGTTACTCAAGTTCAATGATTAATATATAATTTGAGGTTGTTTTTCATTCACCTTATCTGAAGTAGCTCAGTAGCATTTGCTAGTGGCTAAGGGCCTGGCCTCTAGTGGATTAAACTGCTTCTCTGTATTATATCTTTCTGATTTCTGCAAGTTTGATTAATTTGTTAATTTTCCCATCTTATGCGCTTTTTATTGTTTTCCTGTATTGAAGGAATATATTTTCTTTATATGATTTATAGCACTGTCGTTTGATTCAATTTACATTCATTGCAGATTAAGTTACTTAGATAATTATTCAGATTGATTTAATCAACTGTAAAGAGTTTGGTTATTGCTATTGAACTCTCAGATTGATATCATTTCCATCTGGATTGCTTCATAGAGATTGAGTATGATTTAGATTGAATCAGCTAGGAAGAGATGAGTTATTTCTACTATGCTCTCGACTGATGTTATTGTTGATTAAATTTCTTGTGTGAGATTTGATTATGATTTCAGTAGAGGATTAGGTCTTGAAGCTTAGATGTCATATTTCTTTTAATTATTTCAATTTGAGTTTATTAGACGTATCCATTTACTCTTGTATCAAAGTATATCCTTCATTTTAAGAAACATTACTCTCTGGATTTACATCATGCACATATTGTATACGCTCTTGGAATAAAAGGACTTGCCTGGGTTGATGATTAATGTGAGGTAATTAGGAGTTTTAAAAGACACCTTTTTCCACCCAACAAGGCACGATTGAGATCACTGTAATCGACGAAAATCTTGTTTCTTTGTCACAGGTACAAAATGAGACACCCAATCTATAAGAGGGATCGGATAAATAAATCCAACTTTTAGAAGTTTTTCAACTTCACCCTTAATGGCGGCCGCTTTTCTAGGGTGCACTGGATGAAGCCATTGGCGAACAGGTTTCGCATGAGGATAAGTTGGAATCTCATGCACGACTATACTTGGGTCAATGCCAAGCATTTCTTCATATGACCATGCAAAAACATCCTGGAATTCTTGTAATAGATGAGTATAGATCTTGATCTCTTCTAGAGAACAAGTTACCCCGATATGGACATTTTTAATGACACTGGGTTTGATAGAAATATCAATTAGCATCATTTGGGTAATATTACCCATGTTCCCTTGCAACCAAAATTCATGAGTCATGATTAGTGTCTGAAGTGGCGGGGATGGGAACTGAGAAGAGAACTCCTCGAGACAAGTAGACATGACCATCAGGCTAGGCAAGAACGAGGAACGATGAGGAGTGTCGGTCCAAGGTACTTCCTCCAGAGACATTACTTCCATGATACTCTCATCAAAAAGAAAGGTCTCGGCTAAGGGATTGGGGGATTTTGAAGAACCAAGCCACGGGGATTGAGAATACGCATCGAGAGGTGTTCTCGAAATAGGATGATCAGAGGATACTGAAGGTGAGGTTGAAACAATTTCCACGTAATCAATTTCGACGAGACTTAATGGCATAACCTCACCCCATGTATCAACAATATCTAGCGAAGGAATGACCCAAGGATCAGACTTGACCAAAATCATGTTGACAAAGGCAACATGAGGAGGTGGGAGCAGAAATATGCCCATCAAGGCAGGATCTTTGAAAAGTCCTGCACCCACACTCTCATAAGGAGCACCGATGTGCTTGACATACGGAACATTGCCATTCGATGAGGAAGAGGCAAAGAAGGACAGTTGGTCGACTGTGACTATCTTCCCTTGATGGGGAAAACAAATCACGTGGAAGAGGGAGGAGGCTACAGCATGCATGGCATGGATCTAGCTCCGTCTGAGTAGAAGATTGTAGTTAAGATTAGTGTCAACAATCTCTACTTCGACGTGTACCGTCTTTCCCTCCAATGTAATTTCAAGGTTGGGAAGGACACCGAAGGGTCACGAATCACACCCATCAAAAGCTTCCAGAGTGTTAGGGGACTAGTTTAGAGTAGGAGAACTAATTGCCTTCCAACAAGCGACAGACAGGATGCAGGTAGAATCACCTTCATCGATGACGGTCCTATGAATGGTTTTCTCATTTATGATTACCTGAATGGGAAAGGCAATTTGATGAGGTAAACGTGGAACGTGGTTTTCCAGGTCAAAGCAGATGAGATTAGAATCAGGTAGATCAATACCCCCAATAGACGACAGTAACGATTTCCGCCGAAAAGGATAGTTTTGAAGGACCTCGAGAGAAGACATAGTTGATGTCGCTTAAGCCAAATCTTCAAGAATGTTATAATGTTGAGTGGCTGGAGCGTTGGGATTGTACAAGGACTTTCGAAGCACACCCTGAGAAGGTGGTTGAATGGCGGATTCAAGATTCGATCGTTCTATATGGAGAGGACCAGAACTGGACGAGGCGAAAGAAGAAGGGGTAACTTCTTTCTCTTTCCCTACCGATGGGGTAGGAGTTTGATAATATTTTTACCTGGTAGTCACATTGATCAGGGTACTCATCATGAACACTTATGAACCTAAGGAAGCGGATGACTGAGGTTGGTCTATCATTTGAGTTTGCTGGGATGGAAATGGCTCTTTCAAGACCGCGGGGGTCCCGTTGAGCAAATGAATAACTTCGAACTGTCAGGGACAATCCTTAGTATAGTGATCCTCCTCAAAGATGAGGCATGGATACTTGGGTTTCCGTTGGGAAGTATCACCAACAGGTGGTTTAGGAGGACACCGTTTTCAGGCATCGGCTTTACCCTTGCCTTTGCCTTTCTTCTTACCTTTAGAGGATTTATCTGTTGTGGTAGAGTGGACAACACGAACCTCCGAGGTTTTACCAAGGCCAGATGCATTGAGAGAGGAGTCATTGGGAGCAGTGTTGGAGATTGAATTCTATTTGGAAGAAGACTTTGTAGGGGTCTGAGTCATTGAACCAATTAATCCATCAACAGGACGGGTAGCGGGAGACTTAGATGTCGTCAGATCAGATGATGGTCTGGGCACATCGGGTAACACATCATATAACATATCAAACTATGAATAGACAAGGTCTATATACTGGGCACACACGATGGCTTGTTCCTCGGTGACGCATCCACCCATAGAAATGTTCTTAGCAATTTTGTTGACAAATGATTTGGTGAACCACTAGGTTAACAACTGGTCAGTAATTTCAAACTTAATCAGATGGCGTCTATGTCTCCATTCATGGATGTGATCAGAGATGTGAGTCAATGTGTCTTGCTTGAGTGACATTAACAAATGGGTGCCAGTTTCATAGAAAACTGGTAGTTGGAAGTGTGTGAGGAAGGCCATGGCGAGAGTGTTAAAATCATGATAGGTATTTCGAGGGAGCTCGATATACCACTTTGTTGCAGCCCCTATAAGAGTTCGTTGGAAAAGATGAAGACGAATGGAATCATCAACATAGGAATTCAAGGAGCACCAAAGGTGATATGTCATCACGTGGGATTGAGGGTCCTCTTTGCTTTTCCTTCAAACTTTGGATAATCACTCAAAATCTTGGACGGAACCGAAGGCCAGTATGGTGAATGAAGAATCAGATCATTCATGAGTCTAGAAACATCTTGCAATTCTAGTGTAGCAAAAAATGGCAATTGAGTATTGAAAGGCATTTGAAGTCGATAAGGGGGTCCAACTGGCGGGACCCATCCCTGTTGGTAAGGGTTTTGGCCCCAAAATGGAGGATTTTGTCCATAAGGCATTTGATTTTTCCCCCACTGTAGGTTACCTTGCCCGTAGGGAGGATTCTGACCTTGAAAGCCTTGAAACTATCTGGCCAGAGGCTGTTGATAAGCAACATACTGGTTAAAAGGCTGTTGAGCCTACTGGCCTTGGACATATGGATTTTGCACCTGATGTCCCTGAGCATAAGGGTTTTGGACTTGCTGCCCCTAGATGAATGGGTTTTGGACTTGCTACCCTTGGACGTAAGGATTTTGCACTTGTTGTCCTTGGACATAAGGATTTTGGACTTGCTATCCTTGGAAAAAAGGAGGTTGAACCTGTTGCCCTTGGACATAAGGATTTTGTGCCTGCTACTGCAGGACTTGACCCTGGCCTTGCCCTTGCAAGGGTTGACCCTATTGATGTGAGTATAAGGGTTGTTGCTACCCAAGTTTACCTTGTGGCAACAAGGGCTAACCTTGCAACTATAAAGGCTATCCTTGCGGCTGTAAAGGTTGTCCCTGCAGCTGCAGAGGTTGAACTTTCAAAAGCATAGGCTGGGAGGATTGCGGTTCATACTACATTTGCAGATGCATGGTTTGTTGCAACTCTTGCGAGCATTTCCCCTGCGGTTGTTGCAGTTGACCTTGTTGTCGCATGATTTGGCCTTTTTGATGCATGGTTGGCCCTTGCTACAACGAAGGTTTCCCTTGCTGTTGCATGGATGGCCCTTGCTGTAACGAAGGTTTCCCTTGCTGCTGCTGCAAGAATTGTCCTTACTACTGCAAAGGTACTTGAACAGTTCCCAAAATGACAGCTTGAAAGTTCCTGAACTATATTTGGCCATACCCACTAAGCGCGGCGGATGGACCAGGCTGGACATAGGGTCCAGGATGAGGGATGTATGACAGATTAGCCATCACTTGTGAACTATATGGAACATAAGGAGGTTGGTACTGACCTTGAGCCATATTGGGTTGCTAATACTAGATGTCACTTGACCCAGACGGACCAACATTGGGTTGTTGGTACTGGACATGACTTGACCCGGATGAACCAACATTAGGCTGTTGGTACTAGACATTACTTGATCCAGCAGGACCAGTAGGATTTGAAATGGCACCCGCAGAGGCTTTGTTCATCCCAACCAAGTGAGGTAGTGAGCCACTCACATTAGTTGTGCCAGACATCATAGAAACATTCGAACTCTGCACCCCATGTGGTGGACCAACCTGTCCACTTACTGGATGGGATCAAAGAACTAATAATGACATGACTCAAGATTGTTGTTGAACCAAATGGATCACTTGGACCGAAAAAACAAGAAGATTGGGAATGGTGGGTTGCACTGGGACTGAAGTAACTACAGAAATCACTATCTGTTGGGAGGTCGGGTTCTGAATGAACAAACCTGTGGTAGGCATAGTGCCAGATGCCCAAATAGGGTTGTGATACAATGATGAGGCAGTAGGCATGCCTGAAACCAACTGAGCTAAAGTCACGTAATTACGTAGTAACTTAGGATGAACACTGGTCGAATGCTTCCCTGTGTAAGGGAAACCTTCAAGAGGGAAAGGATATTCCTACTCCTCGACTGTGTGTGGAGTGGAAACCTCCGAGTGACCTGGAGAGGAGACTGGGATTTCGCCTTCTGATTCCATGGGTGAAAATAGATGACGACGGACTACCAAAGATGTTCGAGGGGATAATTCCAAAGGAATACCCGGCTGATCGTACGAACTGTACGGATGCTGCGGTGATATCACAACAGGATCGAACAAAGGATTCAGAGGATAAACAACCAGTCCAAGCTGACCTTCAGAAGTCAGCAGACTCTCGAGAGTCTGGATAGGGTTATCCAAATATTTTGAGCCAATATTAGAAAGTGACCCAATATCTGAAGGGGGAGGACGAGATGACAAAGGTTGAATACTCAGAACAATTCCAAGCTCAACACCTTGGTCCTCAAGCGACTGTGGAAATTTAGGAAAAGGCTCCTCAAACAATCTTTCAGACAGAGGAGAGGAAGAGGAACTAGGTGAACCAGTTGGTTCAACCATGATGATCTTGTCTCAAATAACCAAAAGAGAGATTGATTTCAAGGGCTTTAAAATGTATTTAAAGGTATACTCACGATGTGGTCTAAAAAAGACTAATAGGGATGTTATAAGATTGTGGGCAACAATTTTTTAAGACGCAAAAACAAACTGGTGCTCTTTCATGTTTTAAGAGTCGAGAAAGAAGCAAAGGTGACTCTATCACTTTCGGTTTGAAACGAGCTCAAAAGGACAAGCGCTCGGGTGATCTTTTATATTTAGGGAGTCAAAAAGATCAAAATGACTACTCAGGATGATCTAGGTAAAAAGGATTACCAGGTAACCGTGAACTGCAGAATACCTCCTAGCGAACCGAGAAGTACGGGCAGGCAATCTCCCCAAATGCTGTGTTCGGTGTATCACATTACAAGTCGACAGACTTGGCTTCCTATGGATAAAGGATTGCAACCTAGTGGGGTCTCCCTTTATATACTTGAAAATACGGGGAGCACAAGTCCGTACTGGTATTGTCTAGTGCCAAAGAGAATGACAACTGCTAGGTTTTAAGACGTCGGAACACGTCTCTAACCTAGACCTTCTAAGATGTGATCGTTAGATTTCGAATGCACCTTAGGTTAATTAAGTACATTTTAGAGTTTATCTTGAAATTATGTCTTAGTTTTCAGGCCTTATCGATATGACTAAAAAAACCTATATAAAGCTAAATGAGATAGGACCCTTTCAATTCAATGAATTGTCTACACTAATAAGAGTAGAAAATACACTCAAATGCAACAAAACAAGCAATTTAAACCAAAATGATTTTTCACTATTTCTCCTTTTGAAAACAAAAATGATGAAAAACTATATCCAATTCCTAACTTTCCTATCAAATGCATTTCAAGTAGCCCTTTCACTAGTAAAGAGAATTCATTTCTTTTCCAATGCAAGTGACGATGAAAATCTAACCTTCAATGGTGCTATCTAACATAACATATTGATGGAAAAAACTAGAATTATGTATTTTTTAATGAAATGATGGAATGAATCTTTCAAAAACACTTCACACTTCAATGAAACATTCGCAATACAATCAATCACAAGCGAGCATAAAAGAGAATTCCTTTCAAAACTAATGAAGCAAATATTGAACCAAAAACAAGATCTGAAATGTGATCTATGCCCAAAAATAGACGCTCAAATGCTAAACGAAACTTTTCAAACTCGTTAAATGGAAATCAAAGCAACAAAAGGACTAATCAAACGAAATGCAAGGAGAAAATTTCACTATTATCTAGACTTTCTGAGCAGGCAAACAAGTGAATGGGTGATGACCTAGATGCCCTAGGGTTATACACCATCCAAGAACTCAAGAAACCAAGTGAAGGAAATGCAAATCAACTAATCATACAAACCAAGCTAAAAGAGCTTTCCAGCAAGGGAGAACATAGTCAAAACAAGATGAGAGGCAGAAATTAGAAGGGCAAGACACATTGGCTATGATCTAGAGTAAAACCTAATCTTCACCTACAGGAATCGGTGTGACCGCCTAACTGACAACACACGCCAAAGGGGGTTGGCACAACTATTTTTGAGAAACTCGCGTTGATCGGCGCGACTATTAGAAAAATAAATGCGTTGATCGAGGATTCAAGGAAAAAATAAGAATTTTCCAAGGCTAAGATCAAATTTGCCACTGTAAATTTCAGGCTCAGAGCAGTAAACTAGGCAAAGCAAGGAACACTAAATGGAAATGGTGATACTAGAAAAGTTCACACAAAACCATAAATTTGTGGAGTCGCCAATTTGTGGTGCAGGTAAATTCTCAGTGTGAACAAAAACAATTTCTCTAGCCTGAGAGAGTGGGTCTAGCCACAAGCAAACAATCTATGGAAAATCTCCTTAAGCTAGAATCAATTAAGAGGGCCTACCTCTTAGAATGTTGTTCTGCTTGGTGATAATCCTGCTTCCTCACTCCAGCTATCTTCCATTTCCTTCCTTCGAATACCTAAAACAAGCAAACAACAACAACAAAAAACCGGATAACATGCAATATTGTATGCAACCTACTTAATAGGTCAAGGAACATTAAGCCATAAAGATGTAAAATTACACTTCATGTAGGAAATCAATCAATAGTTGCATTAGTATCAATCAGAAAGAGATTACAACTTGTGCCTTGACGTTGTTGGTCTACTCCGACGTATTCGGGTTCCCACACTTCTGCTAGCACTTCATGGATAGCCCCAAAAAATGGAAGTTTTAAGGTCTCTTTCCCTCTAATCTCAAACCAAACCAAAATCTCATTATTCTCCCTCAAACACGCACTAGAAAGCTACAAGCTATAAATGACTTGCTGGTTATTCAAACTTGCTCCAAAAACTCCAACTAGCTTTTTCTTGGGAAAATGAGAGGTTTTTATAGCTTGGATGGATGGGAGATGGTTCCTCTCATCATGGGAGAAGGTATTATCTCTTGAGGTTGTTCCATCCTAATATGGGAAAGGGGCCCAAACTGACTTCCTCAACTCCATCTAGCCCAAACATCTACCAGACTTATGTTACGAAGCTTCTAGACATGGATGCTTCGACTCCTTATTCGAAAAACCTTCCAAAAGAGGATCAACGCGACTGGAAAAGGGCTCAGTCGATCCGATTGGTGCAAAGACTAGTTTTAACCTCTGTTAATCGGCATGAGGAAAAAACTGGTCAGTAGCGCCGATCTTGTAAACTGGGATAGAAGGAAGATTCTTGGGAAATGATGCAAAGGGGAATTATTCTGCTCATGAAGAGGGACATACTAGGAGTTTCTTCATGATGGGAAATCATGTCGGGTACACTGTAGAGGTCCTCCAGGATCATAGACGGGGAGTACAGGGACAGTGACAAAATGTTGTGTAACGGCTCTGATACCATCCAAAATTATTAAAGCTTGCACAGGTAAGGACCTAGCTAGAAAATAATTTCATAAACTTGCAAGAATTGAGAAAATTTGAAAGAGAGAATAGATTTTGTATATTCAATAGTGATAAAAGAATCAATACAAAAAGAATCTAAGTTAAACGTAACTGCATGCAAGAACGAAAGCTAACTGAAGAAAACTAAAGCTAACTAAGGCTATATGTATTTTATGCTATATTAATGTGCACGTACACCACATGTAAGCACTAAAGTTAACTAAAGCTAACTAAAGGACAATGATATCTTTATGCTAGGTTAATATGCATGCACACCAATAACATCTCTAGTTCCTCTCTACAATCATGATCATGATATGTGTGAATGATTTTATAATATGGATGCTTTCTAGCACCTCATGCAATGTTAAAGGGGTGCATTTGGATGAGAATTTAATTTGGAAGTTTTTTTTTTCTGTCTCCTTAGACCTCTGGTTATCGATATCACTCAAAATTCTTCAATCCTCTCCTATTTATGACCCTATCATTCCATTTCATTTCATTTTCCTAACTCAATTTATTTCTCCTATGTTTTTTATTGATTCGACTCCCTATCTACAAAGCAATTGCAAATAATTTCTTGATATTGGATTCTCCTTTGGTGCACTCTATAATTCTTCAAGGATGAGTTTCTTGCTCAGGCCAAAAAGGTCATTTTGTCTTGATCATCATTTAGGGTGCTCACAATGGTTTTGATGGAACTCAAAAAATATCATAAGCATGGGAATCAACATGCATGCATAGGGAACAAGTCCCCCAGTACATATGGAACGAAAATGACTTTGATGAAGATGAAATTAGGGGAGAAAGGGGAGTTATGCATGATTTGGATTTTGACTCTAAATTGGAAGACTAGATACTAGACCTAGGGAGCTTGTACAGGAGAGATATAAAATATTAAAGATAGTTGATATCTACTAGCAAATAAAGACCTTGGTTAGAAGGATCCTTCTAAAAATGGATGAATCCAAGGAAGAGATTCATGTACAACTTGATGAAGTTCAACTTCAACTCAAAGGTATCAGTGTTAAGTTACTAGATTCAACTAATCTAGGTTCCAGTCATCAGTATGGCAAGTCCTATTCTCAACATTATAACATTGGATATTTTATCCCTCATAAAAATTTATGAAAAAAATGAAATGGAAAATAGATTTATAATAAAAACGCATAGATATAATAAATGACGACTTATAATAAATAGAATGTGTTGAAACTGTAAAATGTCAAATGAAAAAAACTCACTTGAATGGTGGTGGATACACACATTCTCCAGAGTGCATTACAATGATGTTGTAAGGCCCTTTTTAACATAAAGCAACAATAAGGAAACCCTAAACATCTAAAAATCCAACCCTAGGATAGGAAGTGGTAAATGTTTTACGGGCCCTTATGGGATTAGTTTGTACGTCAACTTCCTTGGGTGGCAACTTTTGCATATCATCTTTGTCTGGTGTGCTTGGTATCCTGTTGGAAAGGTCTAACTGAGAAGTACACATTCCGAATAGGCCTAGGCTAGGGATTAACACTATGGCCGAGGCGCTGCCGCATCAAAAAAATGTCATGTAGTGCCTCAAAAAGGCCTCTAAAGTTTAGGACCTAAAAAAATATAGAAAAAATGTCAGATGGAGAGTTGTGCTTTGAGCTAATGGAATAGGTGGGTAACCATTAGTATCCACTTGGATTATTTCTCCCCCTTTACAAAAAATGGTCTCTGTTACACAGTAATTTGTCACTGTCTCCCTGTCAGTCTCCCTACTGTGTCATGAATTCCAATTAATCATGCTCCTGCTCTCTAATCTGGCCAAATGACCCACTTTGCCAAAGTTTATTTGATCAGCGCGACTGTTATTAAAATAACCGCGCTGACTGGCGCCTGATAATGCAACTGATGCGCTGCCAGCGCGGAAGCACACGGGTTTTCCGCGCTGGTCGAATTTCATGGGCCAGCGCATCCTATGCTTGTACTAAGTCGCGCTGACACAGCCTGCTCCGTTATTAAGATGCGCTGTCAGCGCTCCAGTTCAGTTATACACCCGCGCTGATCCAGTTTGGGCGAATTTGTTCTAACAGCCAGCCTTCCAGATAACTCCAGACTTGGTTGTTGGCCTTGTGAGTATCGCCCTCCCTTCTATGGCATGTATGTTCGTCATTTGAACCACCTTCCTTGGAGATAAGCTCATCCTCCCACCTTTCATGGAGACTCCTTCTCCTATTTAAACCTCTACCATTGCCATGAGCAGCTAGTTTTTAGTTTGGATTGTGTGGAGTTTATAGTGCTCAGAGTGCTGCTGCTAGTAGGTAGTTGGTGTGATAAGTGTGGATTTGCTAGATAGCTTAAGGAAGGTTGTGAAGTGTTGCTTGTGTGAGAGAGAGTTCTTGTTTTGGGAGATCTATCTCTAAGGGTGAATGCTTAAGAGACTTGCTGGCTGGACCCTCTTGAGAAGGATTCGACGTCAGAACATTTGGTTATACTCTTCTCTGTTACCGATTAATAATAGATGACTACTATTATGGTTCCATTCGCATTTGTCTTTGTAATGGTTAATGTGAATTACGTCCTTTCTAACTGATGTATAATTGCTTTTATTAGATTTCACGCTTGTGTTTGTCTTTCTCTTCGTGTGTGCAGGTATCTATTCACGGAGATCGTGGAAGATCGTGACCGGTCAGAGCGAAGGAGCGAGAGCGACATCTCTTCATCAAACAATAGCGTTGGAATCCAAGTAGGTGTTCATTGCCTACCTTTTATTTGCAATTAGGAACTTGCATAGTAGCATTGACTGATTGTTGCTAGACCCGTTCTGGGCTAGTAGGGATTGCCTCTATCCGTAGAGGGGATTTACCTCTTTAACAATTTGGCGACTCCGCTGGGGAGCTGGCCTTTGTCTCTTTTTGTTCATTCTTGTTTTGAGTTTGATTGTTACTCTCTTTTCAAAGATCAGGGGTTAGTCCTCTGTTTTAACCTTCCCGGTTCAATCTGGGAGGTGCCTTAATTGTTTAAAGAGTTATTGCCTTGGTTTGGGAGCTTTTGGCTTGTTTGTGCTTGTTTTTTAGCCTCAGCGCGGTTTATATCAAAACAGTCGCGCTGACAGCGCATAGCTGTTTCTTTGACTCCGTGGTCATCGTGCTTGTACACTTAACAGTCGCGACGATTCTGAAAAACGAACCAGCGCGACTAATCCGTGTGCTTCCGTGCTGACAGCGCTTTGTTGCTACGCGTGACTTCTGGTCAGCGCATTGTTGCTGAGTGTTACCCGCGCTGATCCTGTAGAATTCAATTTGTTTCAATTTTTCCTCCTGAGCCTGTTGGTTTGACTGCCCCTTACTCTTTCCACTTGGTTTATGACTTGGTTTTCATTATTTGAACTGTGAAGCACTTGCTTGCGAAGTCTTGTTAGGCGGATCTTGTTTTGTGTCCGGTGACCTAGTGTTATCATCCCGTTTTCGCTGGATTGATTTTGTTTTATCACTCGTTCACAAAGATTCGTTACTACTTGCCTTTGCTTTTGCGAAAACCTTCCTTTTTTGCTTTCTTTGCTTGGTTGTTTAGGTGATTGTCATCGAACCGGTCTTTGTATTGTTTCGATTACTTTTCGCTACCCAGACACGGATTACAATTGCTTGGGTTCAACCGGCTCTTTTCACGCTTGTTGTGTTTTTCATTGAGTGATTCTGTTTTTCTTTACTCGGTGTTGCTGTCTCTCAAAATTCATTTTAAAGTGCATTGTGCCATTGAAAAAGAAATCAAACTAATATATTTTGCATTCAATAGTTAAATGGGAAAAAGAGCATTTCATTGATTTGTGTTCTCGAAAGAAAAGTCTCATTTCTTTGCCATTAGCTGCATTAGATTGTTTTATTGATTGAGTTCATTTTGTTTGATTGAAAACTCTTAACCCTCTCATAGTTAGAATTCATCGAACTAAATGGTGTTCTTTGGCATATAGTTTGCATCTAGGTAATTGTGAGAGATCACACGATAAGGCCTGAAACCAAAACTTAAATTCAAGATCAACCATAAAATAAATTGAATAAACCTAAAAACGCATTGGAACTTAACGCAAACATCTAGAGGTCTAGGTTAGAGACGTGTTCTGGCGTCTTTAAACATAGTCACTATTGTTTCACATTACGGTTGGGTGATTCCTCCTTCTGTGACTCGATAGTGGTCTAACACGGATTGTGCTCCCACGTACCGTCGCGTATATAGGGAGACCCCACTAGGCTTTTATCCTTGATCCATAGGAAGCCGAGTCTGCCGCCTTGTGAACCGTAACGCACCGAACACAGCATTCGGGAAGATTGACTGCAGTACGGAAAGTCCTTGGTTCTCATACGATTGCCAAGGTGTATAAGCAGTTTTACAGATTGCTTGGTAAACCCTTTGCCTAGAGTCTCCAGAGTAGTCACTTTTGATCCTTTTCGGACTCCCTAAAAGAAAAGGTGCCAGTGAGCGTCTTGTCACTTCGTGCTCATTAAACATTCGAAGGAGACTAGAGTCATCTTTTCGTCCTTTTCTCGACTCTTGAAACATGAAAAGGTCAAGTTTAGTTCCTGTGTCTTAAAAATTTATTCGGCCACGATAACACTACCTGGGTAGATCTTGTGTGCGTTAGCTTGAGTAGGGTCTTTATCATTAGTTTCCTTTAGGTTTTGTGTGGGGTTTTGTCATCCTGGCTGACCCGTCAACTCCCGGTCCAAGTGATCAAGGTTCTCCATCTTCTGTTGCTCCTGAGGAACCAGTTGTAAGCAATACTCTTCCTGTTATCCCAAGTATCCAGCCTATCAACGTACGTGCCACCGGCGACGAAGATTACAAAGAAGATTGGAACCCTATCTGGGAGCCTGACGAGGACGATATTCCTGTTACCCCTCCTGGTATGTCGTCTCCGATGTCCACTTCCCACATGGATGAGACATCTCCCAGTGCAAGTGAGACACCCGTGGTGTCGAATATTGACACTCCCATCCCAGCTACTTCTCCACTCCCCCCACGATATCAGTCGATGAGGGATAGAATAGCTGCCAGGAATCCTGCTACGACTATATGGGATCCTCATGTCATTCCCACCACGGAACCCTTTGTTTCACAACCCCATACTACACCTGTTACCTCAGTTCCCACGAATCCAACTGTTTGTGTAGCATACTCGACTCCGGTCGTCAGTGCCGTGACAACGTCTTCATCTACAAACACTGGTGCTGATCCTTCTCACAGTCAAGTGAGTAATGGCCAGCCGGAACTTTCATCTGGAGTCGTCGACCCTGCACAAAGTGCTCAACCCTCTTCTGGTCCTGTTCCAGGAGGGGGGCCGTATGATGCCCATGGGCAACCCATTGTGGACCCAAATTTCCAAGGTCCACTCTTTTATTATGATTCTACTGGTCAGTACCTCCAGTTCGCTCAATCCACGCCTCTTCAACATTTCGTTGAAGTCTCGGTACCGTTATCCATCACTTGGGACGCCAGTACTCATTCCTTTCATGGGGGCCAAGCAATCCCTGGACAGCCTCAAGGACCACCCAATCAAGGCCAGCCACCTTATGTGCAAGCCCCCCAAGGGCAACCGCTTTATGGCCAGTCTTACCCAGGACAGTCTGGGGGCCCGCAAGGACAACCCTATCCGGGACAACCTTCGGCCGTTGGTGGTCCGTCGTTTTCTTATCAGAGTCAGCCTTCTGGTTATCCAGGGCAACCTGGTACCCAGCAAGGTTACCCGTCTGGGCAACCAGGACAGCCTTACATCCAACAAGGCCAACCTGGTCACCAGCAGGGTTACCCCTCTAGACAAGCTGGGCAAGCTTATAATCCTCAAGGTCAACCAGCAGTCCAACAGGGGTATCCTCTTGGGCAGGGGGGGCAACCCTACGTACAGGCGGGCCAACCTACTGCCCAGTCTGGTCATCCTTCTAGGCAAGGGGGGCAACCCTACGTACAGCAGGGCCAACCCACTGCTCAATCCATGCATCCTCCTGGGCAAGGGGGGCAACCCTACGTGCAGCAGGGCCAACCCACTGCTCAGCCAGTGCACCCTTCCGGGCAAATGGGCCAGCCTTCTGTGCAGCAAGGCCAACCCACTGTCCACCCTAATCATCCATCTGGACAAGCTGGCCAACCTCAAGGTCAACCAGCCGTCCAGCCTGCTCGGCCATCTGTTCCGCAAGGACAACCCTTGGTGGTTCAAGGACAACCTGGCACCCAGCAAGTACATCCTTCTGGGCAAACAGGTCCATCCCAAACCCAACCAGGCCAACCTTCCAGCCAGATGATCCAAGCCCAACCGGTTCAAGGACATTATTCTGGGCCCCAGACTCAAATGGGTTATCAAATGCAAGGCGGGCCACGGCCCCAACCTTCTTACCAAACGCAGCCTTCTTATCAGGCTCAGTATGGAGCTCAGCAAATGTATGGCTACCAGCAACCCCAGGGGCAAACTCAGTTTACCCCTTATCAGAATTATCAACAGATGCAGGTCACTCCTTACCAAAATTATCAGTATGCTGCACCTGCAGGTCAAGTTGTTAATACATGGGGTGCTGGGGGGCAGACCCAGGGACAACTGTCCGCATATGGCCAGAATCCGTATGGACAGAACCCCTACGGGCAAGGTCCCTATGGGCTAGGCCCTTTTGGGCCGGGTCCATCTGGACAGAGTCCATGGGGGCAACCACCACCTGGTTGGAACCCTAGTACTGCCTCGAATCCGCAGCCACAAATGTCCTTTAACCCTCAGTTGCCTTTCTTAGCGACGTTGGAACTTCCGGATGTGTCCAAGTTGACGAATGATCCCATTCTGCATAATCCGTATTGGCCACCTGTTCCAACTAAAATACCCGGTGATTGCCCAAAATTTGATGGCAAAGCTGGTGAAGATCCTCAAGCCCATGTCATGACCTATCACCTTTGGTGTTCATCGAACTCATGGCTTGATGACTCTCTCTGGCTCTGCCTCTTTCAGAGAACTCTCACCGGCTCAGCCGCTAAGTGGTACATTGAGCTGAATCGCGGCACGTTTCAAGATTTCAACTCGCTGGCTATGGCGTTCTTAACTCATTTTCAGTTACCCATTCGGTACGAGATGGGAACACATCTCCTCACATCTCTCAAACAGGACACGGCTACGCATATATCTGATCATATACATGAATGGAGAAGGCGTTGTCGCTTGATCAAATTCTGGATTCCTGATCAACTCCTGACCGATTGGTTCACAACTTCCTTTGTCCCTGCAATTGCACGAGACATCGCCATGGGAGCTTGTGTAACTGAAGAGCAAGCGATCGCGCGTGCTCAGTACCTCGACTTAGTGTACTCTCAGTCGGGTACTTTATATGATTATTTTCCTGACGCCCCGAGGCCTGGACAGTCCAAGGCTCCGCCAAAACCATCTGTTGGCGGAGTCATCGGCTCTGTAAACTCGTCATCGAAGAAATCGGCTGCGAACCCTGGGAAGCAAAAACAGAACGCTTCTAATGGAAATGCTTCTCAGGGCCAATCTAATTCTGGGAGTACCTCCGAGGTAAACGCCGTTCAGTCCACCGCGGCGGATAAATCCTCAAAAGGGAAAAAGAAAGGGAAAGCTAAAGATAAATCTGGACAGCCCAAGCAGGATCCCCCTAAGCCTCCCTCCGAGGAAGGAGCTAAACGAAAACCTAAGTATCCTTGTCTCATCTGTGATGAGGATCACTACACTAAGGACTGCCCGAGGCGGTCCGAAGTTAGTCGACTTTTGAAAGGTGCTCCTGGGCCTCCTGCTGTGCTTAAAGAGCCTTTCCCTTCCCAGCAAACTCAAATGGTGGCAGACCCGTCTCAACCCTCTTCCTCGTTCGGTTCTCAAGTGTTCATGGCTGGAACGATTCCCATCCATGTTTCAACTCGAGCAAAAGACTATTCATCTCATGCCGGGAAAGAGCCGGAGGTTCCCTCCAGCGCTCCTCCGTCCAGTTCTGGTCCTCTCCACATTGAACGGCCCAGCACTGAGACGATCCCCCGACCCCCTCCAAAAGGTGTACTCAGGAAGTCGTCTTACAACCCTAATGCTCGTGCTGCCCAGCATTATAGCATTGTTGAGGACTTAGCTCAGGCTCCGTCTGCTATGTCCGCTCTAGAAGTCCTCCAGAGCTGCCCCTCCCAGAGGAAGTCCTTGCTATCAGCTATTGGTGGCATCGACCCGGCAGATTCAGATTTGATTTCTTTTGATCTCGAGGGTTTTACACAGAGACTGCCTCACCAAGTCGCTTTCCTTATACAGGTCATCATCAATGGCAAAACGATTCATCGTACGGTTATTGATGAAGGTGCCTCAACCTGCATCATGTCTGTTGCTTGCTGGAAGGCTATTGGTTCTCCTACCTTGAGTCAGTCTCCTACGACGTTAGAAGCCTTCGATGGAAGAGAATCTCGTCCTTATGGTATCCTCCAACGCTTGCCCATCTCTTTAGAAGGGAAGACGATAGAAGTGGACGTCGAAGTTGTTGACGCCAATCTCACCTACAACCTCCTCCTCGAACGTAGCTGGACATACGCCATGCAAGCCGTGGCTTCCTCCTTGTTCCGTGTCATTCGTTTCCCTCACCAGGGGAATATTGTCACGGTGGACCAGCTCTCCTTCTTCGCTTCTTCTTCTGAAGGTAATGTGCCATTTGTGGAGCATACCTCTAAGTCATTAGAGAGCGTGGGTGCCGGACTTTTCAAAGATCCCGCTTTAATGGGAGTCTTTCCCCTCCCACCTCCGAATCTCGCCCCTATCAACATGATCTCTGTACGTTCTGATCCATGGGTTCTTCCTCCTACTAATCAGGAAGACTCTTGGGGCGATATGATGCCGTTGAGTCCTGCCGAGCTCAACTACGTCGAGATTGTCGCTGCATCGGCTCCCCCTGCTGAACCTGCTCTTCTGAGCAGTGTTCCCGATTCATATGATCATTTCCCTTGGCTAGGAGATGAGGCTACTTTGGATCCATTGAAGGAAATATTTCCTTCCGATGAAGCCATCATAGAGACTATGTCTCTCGAAGAGCTCCCTTGGTCAGATCACCACCATCGCTCTTCGTTTCTCCCTCCACATCCGGAAATGGTCGCATGTCTCGAGCGGTTTGCTTCGTGTGTCCCATCCCCGCCCCTTCAAACACCTATTCAGCTGTATCAAGTGTCTTCTGAGGGCAATATGGGTAACATCACGCAAACCCAACCCATCGACATCTCTGTCAAACCAGGGATTGTTGAATACATTTACATTGGAGTCACTTGTACTCCAGAGGAGGTTCAACTTTACACTGCTTTATTTCGCAAATTCCGTGATGTCTTCGCATGGTCCTACGAGGAAATGCCCGGCATCGACCCCAACATCGTGGTGCATGAAATACCGACCTACCCAGGGGCTAAGCCTGTCCATCAACGCCTACGCCCAGTGCACCCTCGAAAGGCTGCAGCCATCAAGGCCGAAGTCGAAAAGCTTCTTAAAGCCGGTTTCATTTACCCCATTCCCCTTACGGATTGGGTGTCTAATATAGTCCCTGTGAATAAAAAGCAGGGCACTATCCGGGTCTGTGTTGACTACCGCGATATCAATCGTGCCTGTCCGAAGGATAACTTCCCTACGCCCTTCATCGATCAGCTTATTGATGAGTGCGCAGGAAGTGAAATTTACTCATTTATGGACGGCTTCTCTGGCTATAACCAGATCAACATTGCCCCTGCAGACCAGCATAAGACGGCTTTTATTTGTCCTTGGGGCACCTTTGCCTATAAGAAGCTCCCTTTCGGTCTCAAGAATGCCGGCGCCACTTTCCAACGTGCAATGTCTTACGCCTTTCATGATATTCGTCACATTGTACAACCATACCTGGATGACCTTCCGGCTCATTCAGTCAAGCGTCAGGACCATCCCTCTCATCTTCACGAAATTTTTCTCCGTTGTCGACACTACCGTATTCGACTCAATCCGCATAAGTGTGTCTTCTGCGTAGAATCAGGCCGACTGCTCGGGTTCATCGTCTCCTGAGAAGGCATCCGTTTGGATCCCCTCAAAGTCGAGGCCATCCTGAATCTTCCTCCCCCTTGCCTCTTTGCAGCAATTGCAGAGCTTGCAGGGCAAAGCTAATTTTCTTAGACGATTCATTCCGAATTATGCCGAGGTGGCTAAGGGTTTCACACGGTCATTAAAGCGAGACACACCCTTTTGTTGGGATACTATCGCTCAAGAGTCTTTCGAGCGACTCAAGGACCTCCTTGTCTCGGCTCCACTCTTAAGACCCCCGAACTACCACCGTGATTATACTCTCTATCTAGCTGCCGCTGACACCACCATCGGCATGGTTCTGGTGCAGGATGCTGATGACGACAATGAGCACGTTATCTATTACCTTAGTCGCAACCTTTTTGATACGGAAACTCGCTACGCGTATGTCGAGAAGTTGGCATTGGCCGCTGTCTGCGCCGTCCAACGTTTCCGGCACTATATCCTATTGCGCACCACGACCGTGATTTCTGACTGCAACCCAATGACCTACATTTTGTCGCGTCAGCTACTGGGGGGCAAATACTCAAAATGGATTGTAATCCTCCAAGAGTTCGACTTGGAATTTATTGCTGCCAAGTCTAAGAAGTCTCTGGTCTTTGCTGAATTGCTCTGTTCTTTGCCATCTCATTCTGCACCGTCTCGTTCGGAGGAGCATATCCTGGATGAAACATTGTTTCTCATCAGCACCCTCGACCCTTGGTATGGGGACATCATAGTATATTTGCAGACGTCTTCCTTCCATCCCAATGTATCGAAAGACGCTCGACGGAGGATTCGTCACCAATCTCAACCTTATCGCATTATTGGCGATACCCTGTACCGCCTCGGCGCTGATTCTGTTCTCCGCTGATGTTTGACTCTCGAGGAGGCTGATCGGGTGTTGAATGACTGCCACTCCGGTGCTTGTGGCGGTCACATGTCCGGATATTCCACCGCCCAGAAAATTCTCCGTGCTGGTTATTTCTGGCCTTCTATCTTCAAAGATTGCATCCTTGCCGTCCGTGCATGCCATGAATGCCAGGTCTACCACCGGAAAATGCGTGCACCTCCTGCACCCCTGCACCTTGTTGTTACCGTAGGTCCATTTGCCAAATGGGGCATCGATTATACATCCTGTAACCCTCGTTCGGCTGGGGGGCATGGGTATGTCATCGTTGCCATGGATTATTTCACCAAATGGACCGAAGTGATGCCTACATTGAACGAAGACGGTTACACAGTGGCGTAGTTTTTGTTTAATCATGTCATTACTCGGTTCGGAGTCCCTCAGGCTATCATCACGGATCACGGAAAACATTTCCATAATCACATGATGACGGAACTAACGACCCAGCTAAGCTTGTGTCAAGATAGTTCGACACCATGCTACCCTCAATCCAACGGCCAAGTTGAAGCTGTGAACAAATTTTTGATCACAATGCTCCAACGTACCGTTGGTGCACACAAGTCTAATTGGCATCTGATGCTGTTCCCTGCCTTGTGGGCCTACCGGACCTCTGTGAAGGACGCCACCGGTTTCACCCCCTTTCAGCTAGTTTATGGACTGGAGGCCACCCTTCCTATTGAATGTGAGATTCCTTCGTTAAAGTTAGTTTTCAAGTTGCTTCCCAACACCACTCTGGTGGAGGAACGACTCCTTTATCTAGAGCGGCTAGACGAGACCCGTCGCTTAGCTTCTCTAGATATTGAAGCGCAGAAGAAAAGGGTTAAGGCTCATTTCGACAATACCATTCAACCTCGTTCCTTTGTTGAGGGAGATCTAGTACTGCTCTACGATCAAGCTAAGGATAAGCTAGGGGCAGGCAAACTCGAATCCATGTGGCTAGGCCCCTATATCGTGAAGAGAGTTTTGCAGAAGCGCGCATATGAGTTGATTGATTACGAAGGAAACCCTCTTGACAAGCCCCGCAACGGGCTTTATTTGAAAAAATACTATGCATGATTTCGTGCACCTAGCTTGTACATACACGTGTTTTAGTGTGTGATGTGTGCATGATTTCACGTTTTGCTTTGGTGTGAAGGCGTGTTTGCCTCTTATTGTGTTTTCTGCTCCTTATGCAGATGTCTAGTGCACCTTATGTTGGTTTCACCGATGGCGCCTGCCGTAGTACTTGCAATTTGTCTTCTGCGGCGTGGGCAATCTATGATCCTCACGGAGAGTTGCTAGACCTTCAAGGTGTGTGCTTGGGTCATACCACTAACAATGTTGCCGAATACAGTGCTGTAATTCAGTTACTGGCCGAAGCAGTTGATCTCAGCATTCATGCAATGGTGGTGAACCTGGACTCTCAGCTTGTCGTCCATCAACTCAACGGGCAATATTCCGTTAGGGACCAACGCATTCTAAGGTTGTATCTACGTGTAAGATTGTTAGAAAGGAATTTTGATTACATCACATATCAACATATTCCGAGACGATTAAACACGTTAACTGATGCATTGGCGAATCATGTGTTAGACAGGCATTTGCGAAACAGATAAACGTCATACAAGAAGACATAGAAAGCATAATAAGACCATAGAGTAAGCATATGTATATAAATGAAACTTTCTCCAAGCATAGTTTGCATGTGTGTTTGCATGTGTGCTTTTAAGCTTGCATAAAAATTAAAATACATGGGTCGTGTGTTGTGCAACTGATACATTAGATTACATTTGTATTAGACATTTGCATAGCATATAAAAACATCATCACATGTGAAAAGATCCATCCAAAAATAGTATATATATATATATATATATATATATATATATATATATATATATATATATATATATATATATATATCGCGGCGCACCAAGGCGCTCAAAAAATAAGTGTATATGTCCAAAGTAAAGCCGGTGTCCTCAGTACATCTGAGACATATGTCTCTCAAAAAACATCAGTGGAAGTAAAACCTAAATGACTACTGAGCTGGGTTATGCTCTCTATAGCATACAACTGCCCGTGCCACCCGCCTCAAAAGGCGGTGCATCCTGGGTTCCACCCCCACTGTGTGGATCTGAGAGGCTATGGGGACCTCCTCGATACCCTGGTAATCTGGCACCCCTGCCAGTAAACCCTCAAGGTTGTGTGCCACAGTCTCCGTCGTATCGACTCCTGGAGGAGCCAAGGCCAGGACTCCAGCACCTTGCCCCTCTCTCCGTGCCTCTGGGGCTAGACCAACGGGTCTCGTAGGTCCCACATCTGTACACCATAACATTTATCAAAGACATGTACATGAGAAATCAAAAAACATTAAAAAACATTAAAAAGAGATCAAGTGTCATACCTCCATCATCCCAATGCTCTCCCGCGGGCAGTGGCATGTCGGGATCACCGCAGAAATCCATACCGGCATATGGCCAGTCCTCTACGAAAATGACCTGCCGATCCAGCCACTCTCGAAAATAAACACCCCATGCCACTGGGCGGCCGCCACCTCCGTGCGGCATGACATGGCCCCATCGACTGGCCCTCGTCTCCCGGGGACCTCTAGGTGGATCCACGACCATGTCCTGTAGCTGTAGGGCCGACACCCGCTCCAGCATGAGCGGAAGCAAGAGCGACTCGTAACCGAACTGCTTCGACTCTCCGCGTCGACAGTTGCTCAGTTGCCTCTTCATGCTGGTCATTACTGCTGCTGCCCAGTTGAATATGGTGGGCTGTAGACACTCGAGAGCTAGTAGTAAATGGGTCTTTGAGGCCTCATGATTGGCCAAACAGCCCGCTGCCCGGGTCACCATAAAGAGTATGGTCCGAAGGACGATGTCGTCCACCGTCGGAATGCCCACCTTCCCACTCCGTGTTTTACGTGCCCGTGGGCACACTCGAGCCATGAGCATGTCAAGGGTCTCACCACTGGGCCGTTGCCCCTCCAGGATGGGCATCTCGCCCCAGCGTGACAATCCAGTCAAAAAATAAATATCCGTGGAATCGAACTCGATATCACGGCCTCGGATTGTGAATTTTCCATCAACTGGGTTCCAGGCTCTGATTAAGAGCTCGAGGAGATCAGGTTGCGCTCTCAGGCGTGGAGTGAGGAAAAATTTAAGGAATCTGCATGCCCGCATTGCATTTCGGCACTCTGCATTGGCATAAGCTGCTATATCTTCGTTATCGTGAGCTCTCTCTTGCCAAACAAATGCCATTATGTCCTGCAAGACCATTAAAAAATATTAGGACCCTGACCGTTGAAGTTTGTACGTTCAAATTCATAAAAATAAAATTTCACAGCATCAGCACGACTGTTTTTAAAACAGTCGCGCTGATAATGGCACCCCAGTGTTTTTTTCCTTGGGTCAGCGCGGAAGCACACGTGTTTTCCGCGCTGACCCGGGTGGTGGTGTGTGTAAAATTAATCGATCAGCGCGGACCCGATGAGGAAATCCGCGCTGACCGAGAGCGCATTGGAGCTCAAAAAACTTGCCCAAATGGCCACTTCCCACCGTGGAATTGCTCCAAAAAAGACTCAAAATGAAGCGCAGGGGGAGGAGAACCTACCTGGAACAAGCTGTCGGATGGATGGTGTCCGCACGGGATGGAATTCGCTCTGTCAACCTCGCAGCTCCACAACGTTCTCCACGGCTCAAAATGGTAACAATGGTAAAAAATTTCTTTTACCCCCCTATTTATGGTAAAAAAATTTATAATTCACTATAGTTTTTCATAAATGTGGTTTTTTGTCATGTTTACCATGTATTTCATGCCAATGTCGCTTTGCTATGTGTTTTATGCATGTTTTACTATGTTTTTTAACATGTCGAACAGGTTTACGCGGGTGGTTTTCTTGTGCAGGTTCTCGTAACCGGCAGGGTCGTAACGATTCTATATACACTTGGTCCCAAAAAATGTCGTCTTCAAGCTCTTTTCCGACGTAAACCAAGAAAAGATTGCCGGGTTCCCTCTCGACTCGTTAAAAGGAACGAGGGGCGGTCGCTTTTTAAGCTCTTTTTTCGACCGTTTAACTTAAAAAGATTGCCGGGTGTTTGTCGTTTCACACTCGTTATTGGCTCCAAAACGACGTGCTTCTGACCACTTTTTTACTTTTTCGGGTCGAAGTCACTACTTACGAAAAGTACTCCTCGATCATACTGGTCGGGCGGTTCTTTTGAGCATCGTTTTATACTTTTTCGGGCTCGGGAGACACAACTTTACGAAAAAGGACCCCCCTGGAGTTTTCTTTTCCGCTGTCTTTTCAGACTCTCTAAACAGGAAAAGACGCCGAGCTCTTCCTTTGTCAGGCTCGTTAAAACCTCATGACATCGGACACCGTCGAAATGACGCTTTCCAAGCATATGCTATCCCCGTCAAGCTTGTCATCCAAAAATAATCGGGGTACCTTCCAGAAATGGTGGGGAAAATGGAACTATAATAATGGTCGTGTCGGCAGTATGTCGCTCTTGAACATGGCACTCATCTGCATTCGTGTCTGGGTGGGGATTTCTCATCTTATTTCACACTAGCCTCCGCGGGTTTGGGTTACCCTATTTTGACCTCTCATTTGCTCATTGCCTTGTCACCATGACCTCTGCTCATTTGATGTCAAATACTGCCAAATCCGCTGTCGTGCCGTCAATATGTTCAAGAGAATTTGACCTCTGCAAGCTTACAACCTTCCTCTGATGTCTCACACAAAATCTTTTATCCTTCTCTGTCTCATGTCGATGATGTGGGAAACATTATGGCCCACCTTCGATCAAGGTTACTTCCTGTCGACTTCAGCTCATTATCCAGGGAAGTGACTTAGAGACTCCCTTCAGGTGCCTTAGAGCCTGCATGCCTCAATGGCAGGTTCTTCGTGTTTGACATGAGGTTTTCATCATTGGCCTCCGATCGAATGATTCTGCGGGTGTTCGACGCCAGCTCATTGATTCACACGCCGCGGATTGTACCTATAAGTACCTTGAGGATCATTGTCATTATTGGTGGTACCTCTCGCGTCTGTTAACAGTTTTCATTATTGGCTGGTAATCAGACGATGTTCATGCATGTTCGACTTCGGCTCATGTATTCACATGCTTGGACTTGTACTTTGTTCAGGTTGGGATGGAGCGCAAGACCCTGGTTTTTTGTCTGTTGCAAACCAGGTTGCAATTTTGTGGATTATTATTACATGACTCATTGATGGATGGCTGCGCCCATACCTGAGTCTTTTGGGATGGCTGCGACCATACCTTATTATCATCATGGTCTCTTCAGCTGGGTGGCTGCGTCCATACCACAGACCTTCTTCATATGTCTTTTGGATGGCTGCGCCCATGCCTAGACTACATGTAATCAAGATATCAGTTGTACATGCGGATCCTTCCTGGTGGTGTTCCAGTTCAGCGAGCTTGTAAAGCATTTCACCCCTCCCACTCTCTCTGGCTTCATGCTTTAGGGGGCATCTGTTACACAGTAATTTGTCACTGTCTCCCTATCAGTCTCCCTACTGTGTCATGAATTCCAATTAATCATGCTCCTGCTCTCTAATCTGGCCAAATGACCCACTTTGCCAAAGTTTATTTGATCAGCGCGACTGTTATTAAAATAACCGCACTGACTGGCGCCTGATAATGCAACTGATGCGCTGCCAGCGCGGAAGCACACGGGTTTTCCGCGCTGGTCGAATTTCATGGGCCAGCGCATCCTATGCTTGTACTAAGTCGCGCTGACACAACCTGCTCCGTTATTAAGATGCGCTGTCAGCGCTCCAGTTCAGTTATACACCCGCGCTGATCCAGTTTGGGCGAATTTGTTCTAACAGCCAGCCTTCCAGATAACTCCAGACTTGGTTGTTGGCCTTGTGAGTATCGCCCTCCCTTCTATGGCATGTCTGTTCGTCATTTGAACCACCTTCCTTGGAGATAAGCTCATCCTCCCACCATTCATGGAGACTCCTTCTCCTATTTAAACCTCTACCATTGCCATGAGCAGCTAGTTTTTAGTTTGGATTGTGTGGAGTTTATAGTGCTCAGAGTGCTGCTACTAGTAGGTAGTTGGTGTGATAAGTGTGGATTTGCTAGATAGCTTAAGGAAGGTTGTGAAGTGTTGCTTGTGTGAGAGAGAGTTCTTGTTTTGGGAGATCTATCTCTAAGGGTGAATGCTTAAGAGACTTGCTGGCTGGACCCTCTTGAGAAGGATTCGACGTCAGAACATTTGGTTGTACTCTTCTCTGTTACCGATTAATAATAGATGACTACTATTATGGTTCCATTCGCATTTGTCTTTGTAATGGTTAATGTGAATTACGTCCTTTCTGACTGATGTATAATTGCTTTTATTAGATTTCACACTTGTGTTTGTCTTTCTCTTCGTGTGTGCAGGTATCTATTCGCGGAGATCGTGGAAGATCGTGACCGGCCAAAGCGAAGGAGCGAGAGCGGCATCTCTTCATCAAAAAATAGCGTTGGAATCCAAGTAGGTGTTCATTGCCTACCTTTTATTTGCAATTAGGAACTTGCATAGTAGCATTGACTAATTGTTGCTAGACCCGTCCTGGGCTAGTAGGGATCGCCTCTATCCGTAGAGGGAATTTACCTCTCCAACAGTCTCTATCATGTTGATTTCCCCCATAAGAAGGGAAAACATCTATTGAACTTGGCCTTGGGTGATCCACTTTCCTTGCTGCTGGAGTTTCTCTACTTTGACAACTTGATAAAGCTATATCCTCTATTGGCAAGTGCCCTTAACCTATGTGTCCACTTTTTAGATCCTATATTGGTATTTCCTTGTATTCCCTCATTTTTCCTTTTTCCTCCTCTTGTTCTAGTGGAGATTCTCCTTTTCCTTCTTCTTCCTATAGGTTATGTACCCTTGATCTGATGGAATCATCAACTATAGTAACCCTTTAGGTTGGCAGTAAAACTAGCTCTGATACCACTGTAATATTCTTGGGTAATTTATGGTTAAATATTGGAAATTTATTTTCATAAAAATTATTTCAAGAAATTTTACTCCAAAGACATCCAAAATTTTCACACTTTCACACAGTAAAATTACCAACAATTTAAATAAGGCTCGTGACATTAAAACCAGAAAAATGCTACAGCTCGAATACTATTTTATTAATGAGAAATCTTAGGAGGAAATTACATAATTTTTTAGAATATCACCTAATGAATAAAACCTCATATTGTTGGCCCTCAAATTACTAGATAATGCGAACCTTCATTGGATAATTAAGCCTTATTTCCATTAGCAATTCATCTCCCTTACAGATGCCAAACAATTCCTCAACAATATGACACAACTCTACAAATTTGATTAGGAAATTGGAGGATTCGATCATAGCTTTATGAGATGACAATATGGCCACAAAATTAACCTTCCCATAAGCACCACAACTATTGCATAAATTGGTCACACACTCAATAATTCGGCATACAATAGATCAGACCCATAGATTTGTCTCAATTATTTTACTTCATATATTCGGCCCCTTTCCTTAGAACGGTTATGCCCCATAGTATAATAAACCTCAACCTATAGTGTATTTTTTTATCTTTATGTCAATGCGGCTCGGCCTTGAATAAATGACTCATATTGATTACCATGTGTCCTATGCACTTACAACTTGAGCTACATGACAATTCACTCTATCAAAACAGTGGTTCGATTTGCACAATCAGAAATGCACCTCGAGGTCCCACTTATGCACTTCAATGAATCAACCTCATTAAACCATTGCTAACTCAACCCAAGTTTCGATATCCACTATCGATTTCTTCTTAGTAATTCACACAAGTTCCCGGTCTTCAACAAAAGGTTATATTCTTCCCTTCCTCTTTGGAAACCTCGACCCCAAACCACAATAGTTCAGCCTCTAGTAACCCACTTGAATGCACAAATATTTCAAACACTCCATGGAGCTATTTGATCTGTTTAATCTGATGGTTTGACCCTTGACAATCGACATGCGAAATAACAGTTTGACCCCTGCAAGTACTACAGTTAGATTTAGCCCTTAGAAAACTCAATAATTTCAGCCTCTTCTTATTGGTAGGAAATTGTCCATATCGAATGCACAATAAATTTTCAATGAATGTAGAACTCGACCTGCTTCTAGATAAGTCAATCTTCTCGGAACACTAAAATTTTGGTCCCCACTTTATGTTGTCAGATTGACTTCTATAGAATCAATTCACAAAACACAATAATTGGCTAGAGTGGCTTTGTAGCCACCAAAACGAATGCCACTAGCTAGGGATTATATATCAACACTGAAATTGAGAACCAACAAGGGTTTCTACCTCTCTCAAGAAGCTACTTAAGCTCCTTAATCAATTCACAATTAATTTTTACATACCTTCCCTTAAGTCTCCTTATCCTTTTAATGATACTTTCCTCCTATAAAAACCATGGGTGGTAAACAAAAATGGTTAGTCAGTTTATTTTTCTTAAAGTGATTTTTTACCACTTTTATTTAATTAGTATTTATTTTATTCCAGTACCTCTTTATTTTATGTCAATAACCCATAGAAAGTTAAGCTATGACTCCAACTCTTATACTTCTACACATTAAAAATGGACATTACGCATAAAAACCCTCGTCACATTGCCCTTTTCCCATTCCACATAAATTTTCATATAAAAGAAATTAAACAAGAACTCTCATCACATTGCCATTTTCTTGTTCCAAGTAGATTTACATTCATATAAATCTAAATCCATATATATATGATGGTGATTAACATTTACTAAGACCAATAATATATATATGATGGTGATTAACATTTACTAAGACCAATAATATATATATATATATATATATATATATATCCATTCCACATAAAAATACATTCATATAAAGCTAAATCTATATATAAGATAATGGAATTGTTGTTTAACAATTTCAATAAAATAATTAAATTAACTAACTATTTTTCAATGCAAAAATTATTTTTTTAATAAAATTTTAAAAATTATTTTATATTTCTAGTTGATGACTTTGACGAATAGAAAAAGGAATTAGAGAGCATGGAAGGCTAGTTCAATTGATTGGCAATAGTCAGGTGTACAAGTCCCAACTTTTGTTGATTACCATGAGGATAACCATCCTAAATGAAATTGTGTCGAAGCTTTTAATTAAAAAAAAAAACTAACTAACTGAATGATTTATGATCGTATTAAAATTAAAAATTCATTTAAAAAAATAAAGAACTGAATACTTGCAACATTCTATTGTGCAATTTCCACATAAAATAATCCTCGCATCTCATGACTCATTAAATTCTTGATGTAACACTCTTCCCTTGTGTGTTAAGACTATGTAAACCTAAGCTAAGAAAAGCTAGGTGTTATATGTAATATGGAAAACAAATATGTTATTAAATAAATTAATAAATGAATCACTTGGAAAATCGAGACACCAAGAGATGGGATTCTTGCCAAATCCCATTGGGGAATGGGATAGAGATAAAGCTTTCATGATAAAGCTTCTAGATGTGATTCTAGATAATCCTAGATGGATTGGAGAGAAACATCCATCAAGGAAAAAACATATAAGCTTTACTTGAGATAAAGAAAATCCTTTATGATGAAAAGCCTTGTGGGAGATAAAAACGAGCTTTTCAAGAAAAGACCTAGGCAAATGGAAAAATCCATAAAAGCAGGACGCCATTAATGGAAACTAAATCATGAAAGAGGGTATTAAATACCCATTGCATTGGTCAATTGAGAGGCAGTTGATCCATGGCAAGAACATCAGATCGGGGGGAATTAGAGGTGATTCATGGTTGGGTGGTGGTGCTTCGCTCTCCAAGTGATGTTTTAGTGGGATTCATTTGCATGAAATGTTTTGTATGATGCTTCTTCCCTCTCCATTTCAAATTCATTTAGCTTATGGAATTTGCATGAGTATCCTCATTATGAGAACGATTACAGTAATTCCATCTGATTGTTACACATGAGTAGATTACCTATGTTAATTACTTTTATGAGATATTTTGATTTGGAAGCATGTGACAGTAATATAGTCTAAGTCAATTTTAGTAGAGGAATATAATATTTGGATTGATGCAATACTCGATATGTTGTCACTCTTTTAACATAAGTGGTCACTCGGTGGGGAACTTCTGTGCATGGGATATGTGTAGGATTGAGATAATAAACACAACAGAGTATGTACATAATGATTTCCTTAATACTACTATGAAGTCATCTACATGAGGTTGTCATATATGTTAGTGTTTGAAATAGATTAGTTGTGTTAATGGCTTGCATGAGATGGTTTTATATGGATGCATGTGGTAATTTATGGTACCTTAATGTAGTCCTAGTTAGAATTCAGTAAAGGGAACATAATAGGTGAAATTGGTGAAACCATTGATATGTTGTCCCGTCTTTAAACTTATGATCTATCTTGGTTCTTAAGATGATGAAGAGTTATACATGAAACGATATGTGTATATGATTATGTTCTAATGCTTGAAAGGATGTAGTCTAAGTTTTGGCTATCTATGCTATGCATTTACTTTGTGAAATATTTTGTATGTTGCATAACCGCCATGTTCTTACCTCTTTTCAATTATGCATGTGGAACTGTGATAATGATCCATAACTATGCTAGCCATAGTAGACTCAGACCAATGTCCATTAATGCTTATAAGGGTTATATCATAGTAGTGATGGTTGCATGTCATGATTTGTTGAGATTTAAGCCTAAGGGATGATCTAAAGAGTGTGAAATATGGTTCATTATCTTGTTGGTGTTCAGTAGACACGATTTTGAGTATAGTTGCTGGGATGATCATTGTGTAAACAATGATTGGTTAACTCCACTTGTGACGACCATTGAAATTTAGCTATAAATAAAATATATATTTTTTAATTAATGGAGCCTAGGGGTTAGTTTTCCGGGGTAGGCCCAAGGGACACATTACAAATGGTACCAGAGCATAAGTTCAAACACTGAGGCCTATGGACCATCCACCTCTGTAGTGTTTCATTGAGGGATTTTAATTATAAAATCTCAAGATCCATAAAGAAGAAATTGGATCTTAAAATATGTCATTAAAATTCCTTAAGGTTGAATCCAAATGTTAAGAGGGTTTATTGGGAAATTATTAACATATGCATGACAATTCGGCATTTCATAAGCACTTTGATATCATCTAAAATGGTATATATGTATTTTTAATCTTAAAAATATATATATATATATGAGGACTTTACCCATCTAAATTGTGTGACCGGATGTTGAAAAACGTTTCAAGTTATATAAAGTAAAGTTAGATTTTTTTTTTAAACAAAGAACATGGGGATATTATCCAATATTAAAGTTGAAGAATTCATAAACCTTCCATATAGGAATTATGGATCGATTTCTATGCGATACATTTTGGGATGTACATATATACATGAAGGTATAAATCGTCTAAAATTAGATATCATAAGCGCCTTGGTCGTCGTGTTGAAAGGTCAAGATATATATATATATTAGGGCATAGTCATAGCAGTCCATAAACCAATCAACGAAACAATCAATATACCAGCCATCCCAATAATTTTCCACTCGATAGAATATCAGCAAGGAAGACGGGTGTTTAGAGTGATTTCGAAAGCACGTTTAGGCATCGATTCGGTTTCCATCTGTCCAGATGCCAAACACCGTGATTTCATTCTTAGTCAAGTTCCACTTCCCATGAATTTCCTCATCACTCAAATACGCGTAGCTTGCAGGACAAGAGTTTTTCTTCCCAAGTTAGAAACCATCACACTCCCATCTCATCCAAACAGTCCTGTCGGAAGCGGTCAAATTTCTTTTTCCTTCCCATGCAGGAAAAAAATCCAAGTGACAGTTCACTGTGGTAATGGAATACGAAACATCCAGAGAATACAAATCATCAAGAGAATGAGAAAGATAGATGTGAATCATAACACAAAAGCTTAGTTGTTGTTGTTACACTACATTACAGGCAGTTACATGTGGATAAGAATTACCACAAGCGTAGAAAGGATAATCTCATCAGAGGTGTTATTATCGTGAGTTGGATAGAGATTATCATATGGCGTGTTGAAAAGGTGGTATGTTGATGAGGATAGTGGTAAACCACCACACAAAATCTCGGCTGCTGTTTCTTTTCTCTTTCGTGTGCCTTATCATAGGTTAGAGTTATGTGAGTTGGTCGTAGAGCTAACGACACTGTCCACGAAATATCACATACAAAAATATATAGTTGTTGTTTCCTTATTCAACTGACCGTTGGAAGCGTAGAAGATCACAGGAAAAAGCTAGAGCTCATTGTTTCCTTTGTCAATATGCTAAATTGGAGGCACTGGGTTGGGATAATAATTATCCTTAGTCGGATTAATCGCTATCAAAGCGATAAGCATAATCATGAATAGGAAAAGGGGATAAAGTTTATCCCCACCTTCCACCAAGTACTCTATATTCCAAGGCGTGGAGACTAATTATAAATTAGTGGGCAAGCTTGGTCTCTGTAGATCTCATTGGGTTGTGCAAATTGCATGAGTTATGAACCTAATGGTGTTGATGATGAGTCATCATCGATGTGTGCCTTTCATGGGAGTAAACGTGCCACTGTTTTTCACTCCATAACTCTGGCCTTCTAAATTACTGTGTACAGTTGTGTTATGTCTACTATTAAAAAAAGTTCGATCATAATGATAAACCGTCATGCATGAAATAATATAAATAAATATTTCTTGATTGTTTCAATATCTTGCTCTACTGTGCTGTGTAGTCCAAGCATTAAATTAGTGCAATATTCATCTAACTTGGTGAAAAATTCCCCTCTCTGCAACCACGAGTCGTTTGCTCATTGAAAATCCAGACACCCTCAAGTGCTTTACAAAATTGCAGTTTTTCTAATTTGCAGAGGGTTCGATCATCAGACCTAATGATTTGGGTCCAAAAAGTAGCCTTAAAGCAACTATTGACATCCATTGATATTTGGGTTGATCCATCTTCGAAAAAAATTCTGGTATTCATCAAGCTTCAAAGGTTTTGTTTGATTAAAAACCTACCCACTATAATCAAACCCTTATAATATGTTGAATATTAATGTATCCATGTGTATTTTACACTATATATGAATTGAGCATACTTTAATATGCTTCAAGGTTTGTGCATTAAGATAAGCTACGGGGTCTGTGTGTTTCATTCTCTATATGTTCTGGAATGCACAATAAATCCGTGGAAGTGTTAAATTTGTCTCAAATCTATGCCCATTAGATCGATTCATGAGAAAATTTTGGAAAAATGAGTAATTGGGGAAGCAGGTATTGCATTTTAAACTTTAATGGAAACTTCTTTGATTGGTCTGTGAAGTTGGTTAAGCAGGAAAAATAAGAATAGCATATTGTATAGTTACTATGTGTGTTGGACCATTTGGCGTAGATGTTTGCAAATGACATAGTATGTTGTTGTGTGATATTGATGATGTGGACTGAGAGAGCTTGTGAGCATTGTATTTTTTTCTTATCAACATTAACGTAATTGGCATATATCATCATAGTTGGGCATAACTTGTTTAATAGAGGGAATCCATGGTTGTATCATTGTTTTATTGTTGTGTAATATACCCATGTATTGTCATGGATTCCCAGGTAGGCTCTGAGAAGGAGTTTAATTTAGGTCGGAGCCACACAGTCAGTCACAATCATGTTTTAAATTACTTAGTCATGTGATCACCTTGATTATTGAAGATGTTAGGTACATGAATTGTAACTTCTTTGATATGCCTCATCTTTCTTCATGGAGAGAAGGTATTTTCCCTTACATCACGAGAGGGATTCCTAGATTTGTATTGGGTGAGATTCAAGCCTTAAACTATTGAAAGTTTTTTGACACTCTGATCACATTATTAGCAATTGTATTTATATTTTGGTGAAGGCCAATGCTATTGATCAATAGATGTGATGAAATATTCAAAGTGGTGGCATACAGAGGTTAAAGAAAAATTGTGGTGGCCAAAAGTGATTATCAATAATAAGAAAGTGTTTTGAAACTTATGACTACGACCACAACAAACTTGTCTAGCAGCAATAGCTTATGCTATGTCATGTCCAATTTAACTTGTTTAAATTATTAAATTTTAAACTTATAATTATAATTTCGATAATGTAAAGTACACATAATTGTAATTTCAATAATTTCGATAAATGGGAGTCACTGGGCTCTGTATATTTTCTGCTACCTTTTGGGTGCAGAAAGTAGTGTAAATGAGAAAGAAGGGTTTTGATGAAGCACATTCAAAACTTGAGAAGCCAAAAATGCAAGAACCAATTGCTCAGGAATGCACTTGAGTTTTTTTCTATGATGCTGAAGTCACCACTATCATTCTTCTGAAAACCGGCGGGATTCATGAATTGGCAACCCACAACAAGTAAATCGTTCATCCCTTTCGATCACTTTGCTGATGTGTCAGTATTTTCTTTCGGTGAAATAGTTGTTATCAGACAATTCCTGCACCACCAAGCTTATTAAAATGGTTAGGCCGAGAGATCTGTTTGATCACCACAGTTGGTATATCTGTCCATGAGAAATGGGTAAATTTGTTACAGTTGCTGATAAAGTTAAGGGTAACTGGAAATCTATGTTGGAATGAAAGCAATTGATAGGTAAATTTTTAAATAATGATTGGTAACATGGTCATCGTGTTATTTTAATAAAAGGAAAATATCAATGATACAATTAGGTAGGGACTTGGCTAAATAAAATCCCACCTAATACCTAAAAGGATGATTATATAAAAGAGGAAATGTTAAACCTTAGTAAGGTGTTATGCAAAGGTAAAGATTCCCACGAATAATGTTAAGATTATAAAGAGCATGTTATAGTATAAGATTATGAAATGGCATAATTTATTTCAATGTAATCCTTTGGTTAATGCATCTATATACAATGCATTTTGAAGTGTGATTTGTTCTTCGAAAAGATGATTAAGGGGAATCTAATTTTAACATGTTATTATATACCATGACCTATGCATGGGATATGCATACTTTTACTTATAAGTGTCCTTGGGTACAACAATATATATAAACCATGGTAATTAATAAGAAGCAAGTTCTAATGCTTCTTGATTGATGATAGAAAAATCGTGTTAAGTTTGTAAGTACCTTCTTGACCGTGTAAAACTTTGCAACTTAAGAGCATACCTTAATGTATATATCTGATATAGATAAGGTTCTAGGGGTAATATCTAACCAATATGAACCCTTCCAATTTGGAAAAGGAATTGAGACATGACAAACATACTTATAAGAATTAAAAAGAATAAAATAAACTAAGTAGAGACTTGTACTCCATGAGATGGGTGTTGTACTGCCAGGTGGCGGCAGTAGGGGAATGTGAACTAACATGCTAATAAGTATTTTTATGGAGGTTCCTCATAAATGAGGAATTTAAATTTTCTTTCTATTACTATAGGTTGTCAAAAAAACAATAAATTAAGTTTTGAATAATGATTCTTATAAATATGCATAGCATGTAAAACAAATTTGACCTTTTCGTCCATGTATGGGATTTGAGTTGCTTGAACTATATTTGAGGTTATATTCTTTTTAGCATACATGCATGGGCTGTTATGTGCCAATGATAAATAGGCAAAGTATGCATGAATAACTTATGACTATGTTTAAGAGTCAGGCTGGATAAGGAAACTGAAGGATATTAATCCTTACTGTCATGTGGAAAATATTATAACTAAGTTGTTATTGTAGGCTATGCACCATAATGAATAAGTGGATTTAAATTGATGATGTTAAATTTTGTTTAAGTATGGTTAAATATACACATATGGCATGAAGAATTGATGATATGCGATGATGCATATGGCTAGTAGAATGTGATCAAGATTAGATAAATAATATTATTTCTTTAAGAATGACGATGATATAAAGTCATGAAGGTATTGTTTAACCTAATATTGTCATCATCTAGAACAATCCACAAAATTGCTGTGATTTTATATTGATGGTAAGATGATGCTCTGGGAAGGAGCATCTCTAGTATATGGGTACCAGAAAGTACTTAGATGTGTTACCTAAAGCAGTGCTAAAGTGGGAAAATAACATGGTTAGTATGGTATGGGGAAGAGAGACTCCCTCGAAAAACTTTATTTGAAATAAAGTCAAAATCAATTAATTCAGTAAGAAATAAGTGGTTGATAGATGACATGATCAACCTAACTGTATGGTTGCCATGAAAGGCAAAGCCTAAATAAAATACCAACTCATGAATGTAATATAGAGATAAGCTATTTTATCCTATCTATACCTGAAATCAAATTATGAGTTGTATGATTGTCTAAGGAAGAACATAACTTAAGGAAATGAAGTTATGCTAAAAGATCCTAAGAAGGGATGGGAGATGTAAAGGACAAGGCTGGGTTGAATATGAGACTAAATATCTTAAAAACTGACTGACTGCATTAATTAGTGCACATGCAAGTCATGATGGATATGGGTATAGCAAAAGATTTTTGCAGAATTATCACTCATAATGATCTAAAAAATTGATGTTAGCATGAGACTTTAAGTATCTATGATAGAAAGAATATCATAGTCTGTTTTATGATGTATTTCATTTTTATTCAAACCTGGTACAGGTGACAGATTAAAACCCAAAACTAAGAGTTATGGGTATGATTGAGTGATAGTAGGTAGGATGATTGTTATGATACTATTATGTTGCAACCACATAACATAGGAAAATGATTGCTAAATAATGGCACTTGAACATTATGATATAAACTTCCAATTGGTTGCAGAAATGAACCATGTTCATGAAAATTCCTTATAAACTGAGCACAGTTGTTCTATTTACCAGAAATAGATAAAGGAATGTTTGGCATGATACTAACATAGTGGAAAACATGTGGATAAAGTTTATGTCATGCAGGTGATGCCATGAGCATGGTATGATGGGTAGTAGCACAGATGGTACTATGTACAAGCAGTACATACAGTACCCGTATGACTACATGTGTTACATGATTGAAACATGATATGTATAATACACCTTGTGTGCAGGTATACATGAAGACACTGGGTGGGTGTCTTACAAGACATAGAGGTTGCACAGAAAAAGGAAACTAAGAAGTGGTTCAAGGATAAGTAACCATGGTTAATTGCAGTTTGGCATACATATGATTATGATGAGTATATGTAGTTATGATGGTATATGAGCTAACCTGTTATAATGTTTTATGCATATGTTAGTTGACTTGTTGTATGAAAATAAACTACAGGAAGCAAGTGTTCGGCAAGAACACAAAGGCTTGGAAGAATGCAGAGGAAGAACATGCATTCTTTGAATAAAATGAATAATGGGCAATATAAGCCATAACTATTTTAGTAATATTGAGAAACAAATTATGAAGTTACATTCTGCATCTAAAATTTCTTACAATTGTTGAAAACAATGTTACAGGTAG
Organism: Pinus tabuliformis; assembly: GCA_031772625.1. Classification (NCBI taxonomy): domain Eukaryota; kingdom Viridiplantae; phylum Streptophyta; class Pinopsida; order Pinales; family Pinaceae; genus Pinus; species Pinus tabuliformis. The sequence continues at coordinate 575,512,090 of CM062819.1, forward strand.
CTATGGAAGGAGATGTGTTGGGAGCACTCCTTGTAACTAATATACATCAGAAGATTTGCATCAGATGGCAAGGCCATGAGAGTTGTGGATTCAAAAACCAGCTACCTGTGAACGAGGACATGATGCAGTAATACACTGAAGGCGGTGTAAAGTGTAAGGGGGGGAGTATGTAACATCCCTCCCATGTGTGTTTAGAGTATGTAAACCTAAGCTAAGAAAAGATAGGTGTTATATGTAATATGGAAAACAAATATGTTATTAAATAAATTAATAAATGAATCACTTGGAAAAGCGAGACACCAAGAGATGAGATTCTTGCCAAATCCCATTGAGGAATGGGATAGAGATAAATCTTTCATGATAAAGCTTCTAGATGTGATTCTAGATAAGCTTGGATGGATTGGAGATAAATATCCATTGGATGGATTGGAGATAAACATCCATCAAGGAAAAAACATAAAAGCTTTGCGGGAGATAAAGGCAAGATTTTATGAGGAAAATCCTCGTGGGAGATAAAGACGAGCTTTTCCAGAAAATACCTAGGAAAATGGAAAAATCCATAAAAGCGGGACGTCGCTAATGGAAACTAAATCATGAAAGAGGGTATTAAATACCCATTGCATTGATCAATTGGGGGGCAGTTGATCCATGGCAAGAACCTCAGCTCGGGGGGGAATCAAAGGTGATTCATGGTTGGGTGGTGGTGCTCCGCTCTCCAAGTGATGTTTTAGTGGGATTCATTTGCGTGAAATGTTTTGTATGATGCTTCTTCTCTCTCCATTTCAAATTCATTTAGCTTATGGAAAAATTTGCATGAGTTTCCTTGTTATGAGAATGATTACAGGAATTGCATGTGATTGTTACACATGAGTAGATTACCTATGTTAATTTCTTTTATGAGATATTTTGATTTGGAAGCATGTGACATTAATATAGTCCAAGTCAAATTTAGTAGAGGAATGTAATATCTGGATTGATGCGGTACTCGATATGTTGTCACTCTTTTAACATAAGTGGTCACTCAATGGGGAACTTCTGTGCATGGGATATGTGTAGGATTGAGACAATAAACACAACAGAGTATGTATGTAATGATTTCCTTAATACTACTATGAAGTCATCTACATGAGGTTGTCATATATATTAGTGTTTGAAATAGATTAGTTGTGTTAATGGCTTGCATGAGATGGTTTTATATGGATGCATGTGGTAATTTATGGTACCTTAATGTAGTCCAAGTTAGAATTCAGTAAAAGGAACATAATAGGTGAAATTGGTGAAATCATTGATATGTTGTCCTGTCTTTAAACTTATGATCTATCTTGGTTCTTAAGATGATGAAGAGCTATGCATGAAATAGTATGTGTATATGATTCTGTTCTAACGCTTGAAAGGATGTAGTCTAAGTTCCGACTATCTATGCTACGCATTTACTTTGTGGAATATTTTGTATGTTGCATAACCACCATGTTCTTACCTCTTTTCAATTATGCATGTGGGACTGTGATCATGATCCATAGCTATGCTAGCCATAGTAGACTCAGACCAATGTCCATTAATGCTTATAAGGGTTATATCAGAGTTTTGATTGTTGCACGTCATGATTTGTTGAGATTTAAACCTAAGGGTTGATCTAAAGAGTGTGAAATATGGTTCATTATCTTGTAGGTGTTTAGTAGCTAAGATTTTGAGTATAGTTACCAGGATGATCACTGTGTAAACAATGATTGGTTAACTCCACCTGCGACAACCATTAAAATTTAATTGTAAATAAAAGTTTTTTTTTTAATTAATGGAACCTAGGTGCTAATTTTCTGAGGTAAGCCCAAGGGGTACGTTACACTTGATATCCAAATGATCAGTCATATCAAAAAATTGTAGTTCATTTGCATAGTTGAATGTTTATATCCAAATAACAAGTTTAATACTTTATTATATTTAGTTACATAAAAATTAAGAGTTACATTCAAAGTGGAAGCCTTTTAAGATTTTTGAAACACATTAGCCTTAGCTTGAAATGTTTTAATTCTATTGGGTTGAGATGCTTTCACTTAGTTGAAAAATAAATCTCAAACGTATGAGTTAAAAATCTGAGAGGGTTGAGATGATTTCACTTAGTCGGAAAATAAATCTCAAAAATATGAGTTAAAAATCTGAAATGATTATTAAAAATATTAAATTTTATCTTACTTTGAAATATGTATTTATTTTTTACACTATCTTCACATGCATTCTATTTTAATCAAATACATTTAACATGTCTCTATCTCACATCTCAACTTAATATTTCTGTCCACTTCAAAGTACTTTGCATATTTTACAGATCTCTCTCAACATTGGAGTGGGATAAAATACCAAGAAAAACATAAGAGCTGGCATGGGAGCCTTATGCATAGTTGTAGAGCTTATCATCTTTTGTAATAAATTTCATCCAAAAATAAATTTCCATTTTCAACATTCATAATTGTGTTTTAGATTGATTTCCATATATTCAAGATCATCATTTGAAAAATGCAAACCATAGAAAAACATACGAGCTGGCATGGGAGCCTTATGCACAGTGGTAGAGCTTGTCATCTTTTGTAATAAATTTTATCCAAATATAAATTTCCATTTTCAACATTCATAATTGTGTTTTAGATTGATTTCCATATTCAAGATCATCATTTGAGAAATACAAACCATATTTCAACAATCTCTCTATTGCAAAAATAGTATTTCAATATGTCTCTATTGCTTGGTCATGTATATAGATGTGATGATGAATATGACAATATGATGTGTGTGATGCTAATGGGCATGTAATAGGAATTTAAAGGTGGAACTGGGAGAGGATGAACTGTATTACGGGTAATGTGAAACATTCTCTTCCATCCTCACACAAAGGATATCATACCATTGCATTTAATAATAAGTTAACAAATTTGGTTTTTTTATTAATACAAAGAAATAAAAATGTTTACATACTGGATAGTAATAAAAAATTAATAAATAAAATGTTTTTTTAATGTGATGGAATCTTTTTATGATTTATGAATTTTAAACCATTTTATTTATTAATTAAATTACCATTATATTTATTAATTAAATTAATTAAATTATTCCATAATATATAAATAAATATATTATTTTAATAATTAAAATTATTTTATTTGTTTGTTAACTAAACTACGCCAGCATATATATATATAAATCATTTTATTAGGTGGATAGAAAAAGGACAATTCCATATACTGTTTACCCGGGATATAAAATGTCAAAAATTACAACCACCCTACAGTTTTACCTCTTACTCAATATTATCCATAATTTTATGTGTTAGCAAGTTAATAAACAAATTATAAATAAATATACTATTTTAATATTTAAAATCATTTTATTAATTAATTAATTAAACTAGGCCATCATATATACATAAATAAATAGATCATTTTATTAGGTGGATAGAAAAAGGACAATTCCATATACTGTTTACCCGCGCTATAAAAAGTCACAATTTACAACCACCCTACAGTTTTATCTCTTACTCAATATTACCCATAATTTTATGTTAACAAAAGTTAATAAACAAATTGTAAATTAACAATGAGTTAATTTATTTTTAAAATTTTTAAATTTAAATCATTTTGAAAGAAATCAAAGGGCGTTGAATATAAATCCTTCTTATCAATACTGGATACACCTGAGATAAATTTCTACCAAATTTAATTTTCGAGATATGATAATATTGACTCAGTCAAAGAACGAACTCACTTCCTCCCTATCTGTCCGTTTTTGGGCATTGTGGTCAACGTAGTGGCGTCGCAAGTTGTCTGTTGGCGTATACGATCGCAGTGTGGTGAGTTGGAATATCTTCACGCCATACTTGCACCTCGCTTTTGTAATTAATTAATTAATTAATGAATAGGGTGATCGATTGGGATAAGTGGCCAGCGCGGTCTCCGAATGAAGTTAGATCATCGCGTAGTCTAATGACGACGCGAAAGAGTGGCTCAGATAGTTATGGAAATTCCAATAGGAAATTTGGTAAAATTTTTGTAAATTTAAGTTATAATTTTTAAATTTCAAAATTTTAGATGTTATAGACCTTTTTTTATGGTGCTGAATTTATTTTTACCATCAAAAAGACAATTCAAACACTACCTCTACAAAAAATTTTAAAATTATTTTATCAAAATTTCGACATTTTAACCTAATTCCTCGTACAGAAGGCTCCTTAGATGATAATTGCTTTTCTTGAAAAACTCGCTTAAAAAAAAGCACCTATCATCTAAAGACGTACGGCTCCTTAGATGACAGTTGCTTTTCTCGGAAGGCTCGCTTACAGCACAGTAAAGTTGAGGTGGTTTTTGTAACTGCCATCCTCACCTCAGAACCCTCTGACTGGAAATTAACAAGAAATTGAATGACATGTGATGGGATGCATGAAGGCGGCTGGGTAGGGTTAGGTAAAGGTCCGCATGATCTTTACTGGAACTACAAATCGTTGAACTGAGGGCAAATGGGGGCTTCTGAGCAAGTCTGGGGAAATACCTGAGATGTTCCTTGTTTTATTTTGCTGTTTTTAATAGAACTCCTTTCAATTCTCACGCACGAGATTTGGAAGGTTTTCATTTCAAAAAGTTTCATTTGAAAGTTCTATGTTATGTTTTGTATATTAAATTGAGTGTTTTTGTGTTTTTTTTTTCAATAGATTATGGATTTTAGAAAAATAGAAATTAATAATAAATTAGAGTAATTTGATAAAATTTAAAGTTAGTAATAAATTATACATCAGTAAAAAAATTAGAAATTTAAATAAAATTTATGGTCAAATATTTTTAAAATAAAAAATTTAATTTATAACAATAGTATTATTTCTTATAATAACATTTTTTATTATATCTATATGTACATAACTCAAAACCTGATAGAATACTAAATAGACTTTCTAAGGGACAATTTTAAGGTTAGAGGATTTCATGCATGAATGTAAAAATTTTAAATTTATTATGGAGTTACATTTATTATGGAGAGAGACAATTGAGGAAACAAATCCATACACATAAACTTGTCTATGTATTTAGAAATTAAAGAAATATGAAATGATGCAAGAAGTTTTTTCCTATCATAACATAAGGAAGGATAAGAGGAATACAACAATATAATATGTTTAGTGGCAAGAAAGATTGTTTTTATTTAATGATATTTTTAATATTTTTTCATTCAAATTATCACATTTCTTATCTTTTTATAATTCAAATGACCAATGATATTATTTCCTTTCTTTTTAATGGCGTAAACACTTTTTTTTCTTCATCCCATGCATGTAGACATAAATTTGTATAAGCGAGATTACTGAAGCTTGGAAACATTAAAATTAAATGTAAATTTTGATTGATGGTTGATTAGAGGAGGGTACATACGGATCTAAAACCTAAGAGAGAGTCTGTTGCGTGTTGTGAGCAAGATATAACTAACCAAATTAAATTCCTTAAAACATTGTTTGACTAGTAAACCACTTGGGCTGATAGAAATTAAAGAGATGAGATTGACCATATGGATAGAGGACAGGGTTCACCCTCATGGATCAAAGTTGAGGATGGGTTGTTTCCTTGGAAAGAAAAGAGGGGAGTCAATGGGAAGGTGATAAAGGATATTGGAAAAAGAAAAAGGAGAAGTAGATAATGTCTAGTTGATTGCAGGGACTACTAGAGTGAAAGCAAGGAGAAGTTATAAAGTTGTGACTGAACCAATGCATGGTGAATTAGGATGATATTCCTTTTTTATGTATTTTTGAGGCCATTGGATTTTCTGTCTAAGCTTATGTGTTTAGTGGGAAGCTCAATGGATGATTGAATCACACTGGTGCTTGTTTTGTGTGTTTTAAACCACCTAAACAAGGAATCCAAACCACTATGGTGCTCGTGGAAGAGTTGTTAAACCACCTATACAATGGACTATAGAACCCTGCAGTGCCTGCTATGAAAATATAGTTTTCAAACCACCTAAACAGTGGATTCAATCTCCTAAAACTAAAAAATAGCCCATATGGACCTTGGGTGAAGCCATGTGATTGAACTCAAAGAAGTGAGTCACTACGGTGCTTACTATTAGAGAGTAGTTGTTAAACCACCAAAATAGTGAACTCAATATCGCCAACATCTACCAAGCTTTGGTGTAAATTTCCTTGAGCAAGCATCCCCTCAGATTTTGTTTCCAACTAGAAGGTGGTCAACTACAAGAAAGGTTGTAGTATAGTTGGCCTATGGTTATGAAAGAAGAATAAATTATTTTAACGTCCATGAGGCTAAAGATAGCCTATGGGACAGATTGCTTCTTCATTTGCTTGATGTATTCGACCCTTTATCTATGAAGCTTCACAATAAATGCTCCTAGCTTCTCGACAAACCCCTTGTTAAATAGATTATCCCAAGAGCTAGCTGCCAGCATATCTACATAAATTTCCCTATTTTCTTTAAAGGCCTCACATTCTAAAATGAAATTCTTTTTTGTTTCCACTTTTTTGGAAGAACAAAAAATTCATACTCTTTCCTCCCACACTTCTTTTGGCCTTTTCTAGCACCTTGTTTCACAACGAAGTTGATGATAATTAGTCCTTAACTGAGCAATAAGAATTTTGTCTCTCCAAGAGATATTGGCCTATATGTATGCTTTTGGTTGATGACTATGAGTGGGATTAACACTTCAATATGGTATTTTTTTCTTTCTTCCTAGCTCCTTATCCCAAGTATGCTTGTGGAACTTATCCATAACAAAAGCTTTTAAATCTTTATTTTTTATGGGACATGTGTTCAAGAAAATACCCCATTTACTAAACCATTTGTTATTTTGCTACATCCAAGTTTTTTTTTGTTGTTGCACAATCTATCATTAAATACAACCTTAGGCCACTACCTTCTTCCATTTTCTCAATTTTTTTTAAATACCTTATTACTCACACCGTAGCAGTTGCTTCAATAGGAGCAACCCCTGTTTCACTTAACAAGATAGCATAAGGAAATGCACTTTTAATCAAAGATTTGTTTGTAATCAAACACTTCTGAATTTTCTCAATTTGTCTCCACTGCATGTTGAATGTACTGCTAGCCCATAGTTCACAACCATAGAGAATCACTAGAAGCCCAAAAATAGTTTGAGTGGTTTTCCAGTCCCATAACCTTGCCTCTCTATACCTATTTTGAAAAGCATAAAATTCCCTCCAACCCCCCAAAGTTCTTTTATTTCTACAACCATCCCATCTTAGATGGTTGTTTTGTTTCCAACTAGTGGGTGGTCAACTACAAGAAAGGTTGTAATATAGTTGGCCTACGGTTATGAAAGAAGAAATAAATTATTTTAACGTCCATGAGGCTAAAGATAGCCTATGCGACATATTGCTTCTTCGTTTGCTTGATGTATTCAGCCCCTTATCTATGAAGTTTCACAATAAATGCTCCTAGCTTCTCGACAAACCCCTTGCTAAATAGATTATCCCAAGAGCTAGCTGCCAACATATCTGCATAAATTTCCCTATTTTCTTTAAAGGCCTCACATTCTAAAATGAAATTCTTTTTTGTTTCCACTTTTCTGGAAGAACAAAAAATGCATACTCTTTCCTCCCACACTTCTTTTAGCCTTTTCTAGCACCTTGTTTCACAACGAAGTTGATGAGAATTAGTCCTTAACTGAGCAATAAGAATTTTGTCTCTCTAAGAGATATTGGCCTATATGTATGCTTTTGGTTGATGACTATGAGTGAGATTAAACACTTCAATATGGTATTTTTTTTCTTTCTTCCTAGCTCCTTATCCCAAGTACGCTTGTGGAACTTATCCATAACAAAAGCTTTTAAATATTTATTTTTTATTGGACATGTGTTCAAGAAAATACCCCATTTACCAAAACCATTTGTTATTTTGCTACATCTAAGTTTTTTTTGTTGTTGCACAATCTATCATTAAAGACAACCTTAGGCCACTACCTTCTTCCATTTTCTCAATTTTTTTTAAATACCTTATGACTCACACCATAGCAATTGCTTCAATAGGAGCAGCCCCCGTTTCACTTAACAAGATAGCATAAGGAACTGCACTTTTAATCAAAGATTTGTTTGTAATCAAACGCTTCTGAATTTTCTCAATTTGTCTCCACTGCATGTTGAATGTACTGCTAGCCCATAGTTCACAACCATAGAGAATCACTAGAAGCCCAAAAATAGTTTGCGTGGTTTTCCAGTCCCATAACCTTGCCTCTCTATATCTATTTTGAAAAGCATAAAATTCCCTCCAACCCCCCAAAGTTCTTTTATTTCTACAACCATCCCATCTTAGATTTTTGTTGAAGTCAATTCCGAGGTATTTGTAATCCACAACTTCTTCTAGAATGTTGCCTTAAAAGTAGAACTTGTGCTGGTTATGTTTTCTCTTTTTGAAGAAAACCACTACTTTCATTTTGCTGATATTGACTTGCATCCCCACACTTCTACAAAAATGCTAAAGGGATATTAAATTTTCTTTTAAACCAAGAGTCGATTTAGTAATCAGAATAAGGTCGTCTGCATACAAAAGAAGCCTTATAACAAAATTTCCCAAATAGATAACATCACCCCCTTGTGAATTTAACCACTCAAGCTTGGCGATATATAAACCAAAAAGGGTAGGAGATAGTGGGAAACCTTGCTTGACCCCGATATCGCTTCTAAAACTTTCAGAAATTTCTGTTGAAGTTCTAATTTTGACTTTCACATCTTCATATAGCCTATACACAATTGCTCTCAAATGTTTAGGAACCCCAATTTCCTCCATTCTATGCCAAAGATTATCCCTAGGAACCGTGTCAAACTCTTTTATGAAATCAACAAAGCAACAAAAGACTTCTTCCTTTTTCTCCCACACTTTTTCAATGATGTGCCTTAAAGTTATACAATGATCAACTGTGGAATGTTTAGGTCTAAAACCTGCTTACCATTTATCATGCTTATATCTTTCTTTTGCCCACTTGCTAATTTTATTTTCTAGCATGCTTCTAAATAGCTTTGCAAACAAAGGGTTTATCATGATGGTCCTATAATTGGAGGGATTATTGATGTCACCTCTATTGAAAAGAGGTATTTACAGACTAGTTGTCCAATCTGTGGGGAGCCCCTTTTGTATGATGTTGTTGAAATTATTTGTAATGTGAGGTGCAAGGATCTTTGAGCCCCACTTTAGATATTTTGCTTGGAGTTCTGCTAAGTATTTTTCTTTTCCAACACACAACTTCTTGATACCCAATTCTACCTCTTGCACCGTGAAGATTCCAGTATCAATGTTGACCAAGGGGGGAGGGTCAACTTTGAGATCCTGCTCATAGAGTTGTCTTGCATAGTCAAACTGTTTAGAAGTTGTAATACTATTTCCAGTTTGTATCTTTCTCGGTTGGATTTCCTTCCAACATAATTTGGGATTATTTTTCTTAATGAAGATTAATTCTTCCCTCCTTGAAACCATGAAATTGACCCTTTTCTTTCTTAATAACTGCTCGTAAGCTTTGAGCTTTATGTTATCCTTGTTTGAATCTTTCCACATTCTCCTTGTCTTTTTTCATTCCTTGTCAAACTAAGCATTAACCAGAAAACAATTTGCTTCAGAGTTCTTAATTTTTTATCTTTTTCACTGTGCAAGTGTGCATTGAATTAAATATGTTAATTCATGACTATGAAGACCGTGAATTGTGATTTTCTCCTTCTCAAAGAGCCTCTCTAACGTCATTTTGAAGGTATTACAATTTTTTGGAGTCAAAAGAATTCTGCCCTATGGGAGATTTTGTTGGACATGATGAATTTTTTACTCTAATTGTTTCATTGCAGTCCAACAGAAACTAAAATAAATTGGCTTGTGATTTGATTTTAAGTCCCACAACTGATCTCCAATCAAAACTTCCTCCATTTTCTCACATAAACCATGCAAGCAAATTACATAATCTACTACACTTTCTCCATTGTAAGTGAAATTATCAGACTTTGCCCATCTAGTCAATCCATTACAAATGACTAAATCAAAGGCCCCACATAGAGTAAGAAATTGTTCACCAAAGAGATTGCAGCCCTTGTCCTTTGAAATATCTTTCCCATTGATGATTACTCTCTTCTGTAAGCCATTAGGGGAGTTTTTAGGTCTACAATGGGCCTCCTAAGGAAATTATAAAATAATAGTGGAAATAATAAAATAAGATTTGATTACAACATCAAATTTTAGAAGGGTAAAAAGGAAAAACCACTTTTTTAACTCGTATTTTCAACTTATCTCCTTATGGGTTTACTCAAATTTCAAGCGGCAACACTCATTGGATGCATAATTTGATTCATCATCCAAGGAATACCCATGTTGCATACTTTCGATGGGCCCTTCTACATGAAAAATGAGAAATACATGAAAAATGTGATTGCAACCATGTTTTTTCATATATTTCTCATTTTTCGTGTAGCAAGGTCCATCGAAAGTATGCAACATAAGTACTCCTTGGATGAGGAATTAAATTTTGCATCCAACAAGTAATCCTGCTCGAAATTTGAGTAAAATCTTAGGGAGATAAGTTTAAAATACGAGTTGAAAAAATAGTTTTATTATTTTATTATTTTTAATCTTTTTACTTTTTTACTCAAAAAATGGTGAATCATCCCCCATGGTTGAGATCATCATCTTGAATCCTATTGGTTCTTATAAAGTTTATTTTTGTTGTAGATTTTTCTTAGGGGGGCCGTTTTAGACCTCAAAATTCCCCTAATGCCAAATAGGGTCACAATCATCTTTACATCAAAGAATGTTAGCTTGCTCACTTGCAGTTCTAACATTGAAATCACCCACTATAAGGACTTTACCTAGCTGAGAATATGTTGCAATATCTGCTTTTAAGGCTACAAATAGATCTTTGTAGTCAATCCCTCTACCTTTGTAGATTTTGAAACTTGCGGCACAAAATAACATGGTGCAATTCTGATGTGGTTTCCATTTTATGATATTTTAAACCAAACGAATTGCTTATTTGAGTCTTATTTTTCTAATTGAATGATACAACCTTCTTTCTCCATTACTAAAACCATGATACCCCCGTTCCCTTTGCCATTCCCTGCTACCTTGTTCCACACTGCCATCTTCCAGTATCCTTCAAACAGAGGTGTCTTGCACCCTTCATGCTCATGTGTTTCTATGAGGCAAATTATGTCTCTATCTTTCGCAATAGGTCCTAAGCCAAGTCCTCGTCTCCATAAGTAACCTCTGCAATTCCAACAAGCTAATCGTAAGGAAACTTGGGTATGAATTGATTGCTATTTATTTTGGCATGCAAGACTCACATTTGAGTCTTTGTCCCTACTTTCCCATACTAATCTTGCTTCCTGATTTCATGTTGAAGAGTTTGTTGCCTCTTCTTTATTACCATCTTGCTGCTCTGTTTTGGAAGGAGGTCCAAATCGTGCTATCACAACTTTTCCTTTATAAATCCATTCTCTCTTGCCTTCATCTCTTGCTACCCTAACCTTTAACATTTCCTCCCTCCTTTCCTCTTGTTATTTTATAGTTAAATCTAGGAAAAAGCAAGAACCCATCAAGAGATGCTTCTTGCTTAAAATGATATATTTATCATGTAAGCTAGGCATTATGACTTTTATGGTCTTGGCTCTCTCACCGTTAAACTTACCCACCCTCCATGGTTGGCATATTTTTCCTTGCCATAGAAACTTGTCTTTCAAGAAGTCTCTTGCAAGCTCAAGAGTACATTCATTTTTCCCATTGTCTTTCACCCCTTTAATAATTATGTTTGTTGCTCTATTTTGTCTTTCCTTGCCTTCTCTATCTCGCATGTTGTCAACCTTAATGTTTGCTTCTCCTTCCTTATTAGTATAATTGCTAATAAATTGAGCCCAAGTTTTGGAAACTTTGGTGGAATCTCCTTTCCTTTCTTCTCTTGCTTTCTCTTCATGGTTGTTTATTTGGGTAATCATTTTCCCTTTATCCTAGGATGATTTCACATTCACCACCTCTGTACTTTCCACTACATATTTCTTTATGTTTTGCACATCCGTCTTCATGCATTGCCATTTTGTCTTCCCTATGAGGAGAGCTTCCTATAGCAATGCCACTTGTTCTTTCAAAAATCTTTTTCTTTCTGCTAAAACCTTGTTCCCAACTATTACTATATGAATTTTATGATCTCTTTCCTGCTCTTTAGCTTCTAAAACCCCCAACCTTTGTTTTGCATTTAACAATTCTTTCACATAAATATCAAATGACTAGGTGCGAGGTGTGGATGTGGGACTACATAAGGCAGAATCATCAATGACTTTTCCTCTGGACTTCTTGTTTCCACGTGTTTGTAGAGGGGACTTATTTGAGTGCTTATTGCGAAGGGCTCGAGTACTTTCCTTTTGAGACCATTTTTTCCTTGTCTTCTCCCATTTTAGACGGGCTAGTCTTTGTTTTAAAATGCTCCAATATTGTTTAGCATTGACCCAAACCCACTTCCGAGCTTTGGCGGATGAGGCAATTTTCACTTGTCCTAAATCATTTATCTCCACATGTTATGAAATTTCTTGTCCCGTTGTCATGTTTGAATGAATTTTCCATCAAACCTGTTCCGAGAAAGATGTAGGTCTGTAAAATGCCAAGATTACTTTGCACTGCTCCTCACTATTCAAGTTATCGCTGCTCCTTGCTTAGGCTACAGGCTGCTCCTTGCTCGATACTTCTGCTACATAAAAGGTCCCTGCGCTCACACTACTCACTGTTCACTGCTTGCTTCTTTCACTGTTGACCACGCTGTTGTCCACATTGCTCGTTGCTCGTCAACAAAAAACTTCAAAGATAAAATTCTGGCATTGATTTCCCATGAATTACTGAAGTAGGTGTGCATAAATTCGCTGATAAACAGAGATCATAGAACAATGGTTTAAAGCCACGTTATCATTATCTGCACAAATAAGAATTCATTCTGTCTGCAGGTTAAAGGCACAAAGTGTATAAATTGAAAGTTGCAGTGCCCTCGCACTTGCAATTGATGTTCGTGATTCACTCAAATCAGCTACCAAGGAAGAGATTTGACGTTGCACCTTCCCTACAAGACGAAACCGATCTTCTTTTGCTATCACTTGTTGTTAAAACTTGTATTGACAGAAATTAGCAACTTGAGAAAGTTCATTCAAAAAGGCTTGTGGCGATTTACTCGAATCACAGAGAGTTGAAGTCACCCTTCACTTGCCAACCAATCTTAAAAGACTTAAATAAATCTATTGTATATACATATTTGAATATATATATATATAGATAGACACATTCATATAAAGCTAAATCCATATATATACCCACAGTAAGATTGGAATTATGGTTTAACCATTTTAATAAAACAAATAAAATTAATTAATTAAAGAAAAAATTAATTTTTAATATTTTTTTTTTACATATCTAATTAAATACTTTAATGAGTTAAAAATTTAAGATAATTATTAAAAATATTAAATTTTATCTTACTTTGAAATATGTATTTATTTTTTACTCGAACACTATTTTCACATGCATTCTATTCTAATCAAATACATTTAACATGTATCTATCTCACCTTCAAGTTAATATTTCTATCCACTTCAACGTACGCTCAATATTTTTACAGACCTCTCTCAACATTGAAGGAGTCGGATTAAAATACCAAGAAAAACATAAGAGCTAGCATGGGAGTGACGTTATTCAATAAGTTTGGCAAAATTATATTTTCATGTCTAATATATCATTTTGATGGGCCGAAATGGAACTGAATTCACATCAAAGTAACAAAATATTTCATTATAATCTACCCAAAACCCTAGACTAGTTCATTATCTTTTGAACTAAATTTCATACAAAAATAAATTTGCATTTTCAACTTTGATTATTGTGTTTTTAGATTGTTTTCCATCATTTGAGAAATGCAAACCATATTTCAACAATATCTCTATTGCAAAAACTATATTTCAATAATATTTACTTTGCGCATACAGGAAGTTGAGGGATAAGTATCAAACGCTGCCTTGTGCACGACTGGAAGCCCCACCAGACCTGTAAGGTCCTCAGTTATTCAACTCAGTTGGGCACCGGGCGAACCGGGCACGGTCACGGGCGCGCGGGCGAGTTGGCGTGCACGGCGGGCGCGTGGGCGAGTTGGCGTGCACGGCGGGCACGCGGGCGAGATGGCGTGCACAACGGGCATGCGGGCGAGTCAGGGTGCACGACGGGCGCGGGCGCGGGTAGACCCGCGAGTCACGACACACGCGACGGGCGCGCGCGGGCGAAGGACAAGTCATAGCACACGGGAATGCGACAAAATCAAGAGTTGTGTGTGACGATACAACAAACGATGGGGGATTTATACCCGTGGAACGTGGAACGATAGAGTTGGAGGGCCGACTCACATGGAGGGTAGGCCAACTCATAGTTTGAGCGTTCAAGGGGTGTGTACATGAAGAATTGGTGGTCGGCTGGGCGAGCCACCACCCCACTTACGAAGACTATATATTATGGCATGCGTTGGAGCATTGAACCATCATTCGACACAAGCATCTTCGCATGGAGACTTAAGTGCGCAGTCTTGTGCGCAGAAATAAGAGGGGATAAGGGCGCATACCTCATGCGCACTTCTTGGTTGAGTCGTACAGTTGATGAACGCACTTGAAGTTAAGTGAAGGTATTGGGCAAGGTGTGCCCATGGGTCGGTTGAGGTGTGCACGACGGTTGTGCAAGTGCCGGTTTGTGCCTAGACTTGGCGTTGGTGTCTTGGTGGCTTGGGTGAGCACCCGCCCATCGTGCAAGATGTGCACGAAGGTGAATGGAGGTTCACCTTGATTGTAAAATTGACTAAGTGTAAATTTGGGGTTTCCCAAGATTTAGCTTGTACATTGTAAAAGTGAAGATTATATAATATATTGATTCGGGCAGACTCATATTGCAGGGAGTTGCCCCTCCCTTTATACTGTGCAATTGTCTTCTTTGTTTATAATTGCTGTTGATAATGAATGAGTATGGGTGTTCATTGGTATAAAGGCTAAACATAATAATACTTGGTTGCGAAACACAAAGTAAGTAAGAGAAAGTGAAATAGGCCTAGTCCATGAACATTAGTATTGGTGAAAAGAAAGTGTTCGGTGGTGCTGCACCTCGCCAAGAGCGGTTGGAAGACTACCGCAAACCTGGGGGCGTGACAGTTAGTATCAGAGCTGGTACGTGACGAAGTGCAGGTGTGGATGCACTTGAAAGTTGATGAAAGTGGAAGCAGGTACTTGCAGGTGAAGGAAGTTGGTTTCACATATAAGAGGAACAAGGGTCGATTCATGGTTGCAGGGAACTTGGTGACGCTGGTGAATGGTGAAACAGGTTTAGCAGAGGTGAAGCTTCTTGCTTGGGCCAGGCTGAATGACAAGGCATGGCAGGTTTGGAAGAACGCGAAGGGAAGCTCTTGCTTACCTTATATAGGTTGAAGCTGATGAAAGAGGAGAATCCTCGAATTTGAGAGAAGCTTGCAGTCTTGGAAAAGAATGTTGAAGACAAGCTTCTTCAACTTGGATGGACAATGGAGCAAGATGAAGTTGCAAATTGTGCTGACCAGGAAGAGGAAGTCGTGATGATTAAGGATGTTGCAGATGTGACAACGATGAAGGATGAGCTTGAAGTCATTTAAGTTGGGCCACGATCGTGTATTTTGCAGACATGGATGGATGAGGATACTCATATGGAGGAGCCTCATGATGATGATGTAAGTACTATTGATATGTGTGTTTCATTTGAGCATTTGGTAAATGGGCCGTATGCAGGGAAGGGCAAAGTCAGTTTGCCGATGCTAGGGAACATCTTACCATGGATGACTATGATGAGACCTCGTATGGAGAAGCAAGGATTGTTGATTGTTGCAGGACTTGTTGGGGTTGTTTGTGACCTTATGGTAGAAGGTGCAAAGGCCCATGACAAGGGAGGAACATGATGATCGTTGCAAAGGAATGGGTCATGCTTTAGCCACATGGAGAATTGGCTAAGTGCCCAGCATGACTCATGGACAGATTGGAGGAGGGCACACACTTGAGGTATGATGATACTTGGGTGGACTTCTCATGGCTGAGACCAAGAGCAAGTCTTGGTGGAACCTTTAGTGGGGGAGCTATGATGGAGAGACTCATGTGGTGATGATATGATTGGGTGATTGAGTTCACTAGACCAAAGATTGCAGACTTGGATGAGGATGACCGATTGTTGTGATGGGTCTACTTGATTGGACTACATGGACAACTTAGTCATGGACATCAGGTTGGAGACATGGAGCATAACAGTCTTATGCAGGGACATTATGCAGGAGCACTTGTAGAGGTGTCACTTATGGGCATCCAATGAGGAGTGCCAAGGTAGGGATGTTGTGCAGATGGATTTGCTGATGCGACATGGAGATGTTTTACTTATGAGCCGATGGAGAGGTTGTGCACTTTTGTACAACAAGGCCATGGACTTGGATGGAGCTGTGAGCAAACTATGGAGCATTCCTACTACATGGAGAGCTGAGGCATCTTGCAGAGACCTTTGGGCCGAGACTTGTATGCTTGCTGAGGTGTTGGTTGGAGATGACTCATGGAGTTCGTGATGACATGAGATTGTTGTGACTTTTAGGGACTTCATATATGGTGGACTTAGAGGATCTGATGCATTGAGGAGCTGAGGTCAGAGACTTTGATGCAGGATGGGGTGCATACTTTCAAGTACATGTATGGGAATGGCTTGAAAGAGTGATTTGATGTGGAAGATTGATATGAGACACTTTGGAGTGATAGAGTTACAACGATGATGATGCCTTGGTGACTACACTTGGGCATGGGTTGAGCTGAGATTCAACTACTTTTGACATGAGAGCTGATTGATCTATGATCATGGGCAACACATGGATAGATGAGACAGGTGTATACTTGTTTCTATGGCAGACTTTAGGGATGACACATTGCAGATATGATGGAGGTTGCTTCATGGACCTGGATGTGGCACACCGAGAGTTGGAGATTGATGAGATGGTCTCTTCATATGGAGGAGATACACATATGGATGATGATGTTGGGATAGATGTGGCTGATTTCATGTAGCACATTGACACCAAACATCATGGACAACATGTTGCAGATGAGATGAGGACTACTTCATGGACCTGAGCATGGCTTATACTTATATGGAGATGGATTCTTGATCGAGTTGAGGATGTGGCAGGATGTTTTGAGAAACAACTGATGGTGGCATGAGGATGTGCATTCTCATGGTTTGGGCGTGACAGTTGGATTAGCTACCCAACTAGTTCAGACATGGGGTTGCGAAGTGTGCAGAGATGTGTTGGCATTTGTTGAAGTATCATGGCAGCAGTTCACACAAGGATGACACATGATGAGATCGACACAGGAGGTTGCAGGAAGCATGTAGCTTGAGATGGAGGGGCCAGCCTTCCACGATGGAGAGCAGCATGTGAAGATTGTGACAGGGTGATCGATGATCATGGATTGAGATGATTTCCGATGTATGACATACTGATGGGGTATGGTGATCTTGGTGACAAATGGTTGCTGGGACGAGACATGATGGAGACAGTGGTTCTACATATGTTGCAGAGATGTTTGCAGTATGTGGAGGAGTTGACATCACGGATATTGATGATCTTGGTGGATGGCTATCGGGATGGTATGTTGTCGAGGACGACAACGATTTCAGGTGGAGGAGGATGTAAGGTCCTCAGTTATTGAACTCAATTGGGCGTCGGGCGGACTGGGCACGGGCACGGGCGCACGGGCGACTTGGCATGCACGGCGGGCGTGTGGGCGAGTTAGCGTGCACGGCAGGCACGCAGGCGAGATGGCGTGCACGACGGGCGCGCGGGTGAGTCGGGCCGCACGACGGGTGCGGGTACGGGTGCGGGTGGACCCGCGAGTTACGACACACGCGACGGGCGCGCGCGGGCGGAGGACGAGTCAGAACACACGTGAATGCGATGAAAGCAAGAGTTGTGTGCGACGATACAGCAAACGATGGGGAGTTTATACCCGTGGAACGTGGAACGATAGAGTTGGAGCGCTAACTCACATGGAGGGCAGGCCGACTCATAGTTTGAGCGTTCAAGGGGTGTGTACATGAAGAATTGGTGGTCGGCTGGGCGAGCCACCACCCCACTTACGAAGACTATATATTATGGCATGCGTTGGAGCATTGAACCATCATTCGACACAAGCATCTTCGCATGGAGACTTAAGTGCGCAGTCTTTTTCGCAGAAACAAGAGGGGATAAGGGCGCATACCTCATGCGCACTTCTTGGTTGAGTCACACAGTTGGTGAACGCACTTGAAGTTAAGTGAAGGTATTGGGCAAGGTGTGCCTGTGGGTCAGTTGAGGCGTGCACGACGGTTGTGCAAGTGCCGGTTTGTGCCTAGACTTGGCGTGGGTGTCTTGGTGGCTCGGGTGAGCACCCGCCCATCGTGCAAGGTGTGCACGAAGGTGAACGGAGGTTCACCTTGATTGTAAAATTGACTAAGTGTAAATTTGGGGTTTCCTAAGATTTAACTTGTACATTGTAAAAGTGAAGATTATATAATATATTGATTCGGGCAGACTCATATTGTAGGGAGTTACCCCTCCCTTTATACTGTGCAATTGTCTTCTTCGTTTATAATTGTTGTTGATAATGAATGAGTATGGGTGTTCATTGGTATAAAGGCTAAACATAATAATACTTGGTTGCGAAACACAAACTAAGTAAGAGAAAGTGAAATAGGGGTAGCCCATGAACATTAGTATTGGTGAAAAGAAAGTGTTCAGTAGCGCTGCAACTTGCCAAGAGCGGTTGGAAGACTACCGCAGGCCTGAGGCATAACAAAACCTGTCGGAACATTGCATTGATAGAAATTCTCTCGGAGAATCTTTAACCTGCGTAAGGTTCGGGACGGAAAACATGTCATTTCGGGTAGGATTTCCAGAGATGTATAAAACTCGCCACGGATCAAAATGTGAGAGAAAGGGCTTTGGATTCCATTGCAAGGAAAACGGAAGAGAGGAGTTTTCAGCTTAATTATGAATCATAATAATATATGCAAACGGCCCCTACAGATTAACAACACGCAGACACCGCTAAGACGATGCACGATGAAAACAACAGGCCCGACCAGTAAGATTATCAGTTGATTTCTTTGGCGTGCCGCTGCAGTATTGTTGTTGTACATCAGTAGGGCATGCTTCGCCGCCCATCCTCTGGAATTCGATGGCCTTTCTCTTCTTGTCGTTGGCCATTCGATGCATTCTCTTCTTGGGATCCACACGCCCTCTCACTGTCACTTTCTTCCGTGTCACGTCCACCACATAATCCAGCAAATCTGCCCATGATCACCATAAACAGATTTAGAAAATAGTAAAACTAAATGAACACAAGGGAGCGCTAAAAGATTCTTTCATGCATGTTTTATTGCAAAAATTAATGTGAATGTGCAGAATGTGACGAAGAAAACATACTGTCCATTTTGGAGAGCACTGTTGAGACCCTGTGACGGCAGCCTAGACAGCACATATTAGCATTCAGAACAATCACCTGAACAAGCAATGTAGTGTTTGGGACAACATCAGAAAGATCAGACTTTAGCATAAGGTAGACAGTTGAGTTCATATGTAGTATCAAAAGGATTGGCAGTATGCGATAATTGAGAGGGTAATTGCAGAAATGGGTTTACTCCTGGCATTGTTAGGGTAATTGCAGAAATGGGTTTACTCCTGGCATTGTTAAGGCCTCCGCGGACCGCAACAGCTGAGCCGTTTGAGCCATTTGTGAGGGGTGATGAGTGAAGAAGAAGTGTGATGCTAATGGGCACGTTGGAATTTAAAGGTGGAACTGGGAGAGGATTAGTGGTATTACAGGTAATGTGAAAGATTCGCCTCCATCCTCACAAAAAGATATCATATAAATAAATAATCAAACGATATCATATAAATAAATAAATAAATAAATAATTTTATATGCTTTTTTCTGGTTTACCATTTACCATATATATATATATATATATATGAGTTTTCTAATGAGGCAAAGGAATGGCTCGGCCGAAAGAGTTGGAATCCAGGCAAAAAAATTTCAAAAAATCTTGTAAAGACAGTGTTTGAAGCGTGTTTTTGATGGTAGAAATGGATTCAGCACCATCAAAAAAGTTTACGACACCTAAAATTTTGAAATTTAACAACTATAACTTGGATTTACAAAAATCCTTACCGGATTTTCTCTAAATATAATCTGAATTTCCATAACTTTTCGAACAACTCTTCCCGCTTGTTAGACTAGACGAGATATATATATATATATATAAAAGTAAGTCAAAATTTACGATCAACTTACAGTTTTACCTCTTAGTAATTATGTTGACGCAAGGTTTTAAACCAATTATAAATTAATAATGACTTAAAAATAATTTTCAAATTTAATAAATAAAAAAGCATTTAAATCATTTTGAAAGAAAACAAAGGCTTTGAATATAAATCCTTCGCATTAATTTTAGATATAAATACTGGATATACCTGAGATCAATTTCCACCAAATTTGATTTTCGAGATCAGTCTGATAGTATTGACTCAGTCGAACGACGAACTCACTCCCTGCCTATCTGTCTGTTTTTTGGCATCGTGGTTGGTGTGGTGAGTTGTAATATCTTCACGCAACCTCGCTTTTGTAATTAATTAATTAATTAATGGGATAATCGATGTGGATAAGTGGTAAGCGCGGTCTCCAAATGAAGTGATGATGGTTGCTTTTCTTGGGAGGCTCGCTGACAGCACAGTAAGGATGAGGTGGTTTTTGTAACTGCCATCCTCACCTCAGAACCCGCTGACTGGAAATTAAACAAGAAATTGAATCACATGTGACGGGATGCATGAAGGCGACTGGGTAGGGTTTGGTGAAAGTCCGCATGATCTTTACAGGCGCTACAAATCGTTGAACGGGGAGAGGCGGGGGGAATGGGCGCCTTCCGAGCAAGTCCGGGGAAATATATGAAATGTTCCTTGTTTTATTTTGCTGTTTTTAATAGAACTCCTTTCAATTCTCACGCACGAGATTTGGAAGGTTTTATTTGAAAGTTCTATGTTATGCTTTGTTCTATGTTATGAGTTAGTTATATATTACTAATAAATTAAAATAATTTCGATAAAATTCATGATCTGATTCTTATTTATAATAATTATAATAATATTATTAATTTTTTCATAATAACGTAATAATTATAATAATATTATTAATTTTTTCATAATAACGCATGTATATAATTTAACATAGGTTTATTACTCAAAACCTTATAGAAGGACTAAGTAGACTTTCTACACGCAATTTTAAGGTTAGAGGTTCTCATGCATGCATATAAAGATTCCAAATCTATTATCAAAAGAGATTGTTGAGGAGAGGAAATCCATACACATAAATTTATATATGTATTTAGAAATTATTTGATGTAATATACTTTTCCTATCATAATAAGAGGAATATAACATTATAAGGTGTTTAATGGCAAGAAGGATTGCTCTTATCTAATGATATATTTTATACTTTTCCATTCAGATTATTATATTTTTTATATTTTTATACTTTTATCATTTAAATGATTAAGAATATAAGGAAATTTTCTTATTTCCATTTTTTAATTTGTAATAGCTTTTTTCTTCATTCCCAAGTATGTAGTCATGAAAGTTTATTAACATTGTGAGAGTTATGGTTAACTAGATTTGAATCCACAAACACTTAAAAGTAAATTTAAATTTTGATTGATGAATTAATAGAGGAGGGGACACATGGATCCAAAGCCTAAGAGACAACGCTTGTTGTGTGTCATGAGCAAGCCATAACCAACCACTACCTAAATTGCTTAAAAGAAACAATACCTAACCTTTAAACCATTTGGGATGAGAGAGACTAAAAACATGGGATTGGTCATATGCGCAGAAGAATGTGCCCATCCCCATCCCCCTCACGAATCAAGGTTGAGGAGACCTATTTATTTGGAAAGAAAAGAGGGAAGTCAATGGGGAAGGCGATAGAGGAGATTGAGTGAAAGCAAGGAGAAATTATAGAGTTACGATGATTTGAACTTAAACATGAATGCAACATAATACAGATATAACCACAAATACAAAGATGCGGCAGAAATAGCACTTCATTTCATTAATATCAAAGAACTGAAATATGCTTACAAACATAATGGAAATAAACTAGCTTGAGCGATAGTAGCTTATCTCTGAGAAGAGATGTGGTAGCTACATGCCTCTAAACTATGTTACAATGAGGCTCGAAGGCCTATTTATTATTGAGAAACAATGAAAAGCCCAAAATATCCAAAAACCTAACGCTAGGAGTTGAAGTGCCAAAACTATGTGCTCTGTTTGGGTAAATTGGTACATCAACCTCCCGGGGTCGTAACTTTGGCATATGATTTCCGTTTGACGTGCACAATAGCTACCTAGAAATATCTGTCTAAGGACTACAACCTCCTTTGAGCTAATGGAATAAGAGGGTAGCATTAGTATCCACTTGGATTAGTTCGCCCGCACCGCCCCCCCCCCCTCCCCCAACAAAAAATGGTCTCCATTGTGTTAATTCCCCCCATCAGAAGGGGAAACATCTATTGAGCTTGGCCCTGGTTGAGCCACTTGCCTTCCTATTGGAGTTTCCCTACTTTGACAACTTGATAAAGTTGGATCCTCTGTTGGCAAGTGCCCTTAACCTATGTGTCCACTATGTTGATCCTATATTGGTTTTTCCTTGTAGTACCTCATTTTTCCTTTTTCTTCCTCTCGTTCTAAGTGGAGATTCTCATTTTCCTTCTTCTTCCAATAAGTTATGTACCCTTGATATGATGGAATCATCAACTATAGTAATCATTTACACTGGCAGGAAAACCAACTTTGGTACCACTGTAATATCATTGGGTAATTTATGATTAAATATTGGAAATTTATTTTCATAACAATTATTTCAAGGATTCTTACTCCAAAGACATCCAAAACTTGCACACTTTCACACAGTAAAATTACCTGTAATTTAAATAAGGTTTGTGATGTTAAACCCAGGAAAATGCTACAACTCAAATAATATTTTATTGATGTGCATTCTTAGGAGGAAATTACGTATTTTTTTTTCGATAACACATAGTGAATGAAACCTCAACTTGTTGGCCCTCAAATTGCTAGATATTGTGAACCTTCATTGGATAATTAAGCCTTATTTCCATTAGCAATTCATCCCCCATACTGATGCCAAACAATTCCTCAACAATATGACATAACTCTACAAATTCGATAAGGAAATTGGAGAATTCGATCATAGCTTTATGAGATGACAATATGGACGCAAAATCAACCTTCCCATAAGCACCACAACTATTAGATAAATTGGTCACACGCTCAATAATTTGACATATAGTAGATCAGACCCATAGATTTCTCTCAGTAATTTTATTTCATATAGTTGACCCCTTTCCTTAGAACAATTATGCCCCATAGTATAATAAACCTTGACCTATAGTGTATTTGGTATCTCTGTGTCAATGTGGCTTAGCCTCGAATAGATGACTCATATTGATTTCCATGTGTCATATGCACTATTAGCTTTAGCTACATGACAACTCGCTCCCTGAAAATAGTGGTTCGATTCGTACAATCAGAAATGCACCTCCAGGTCCCACTTATGCAAACCAATGAATCAACCTCATTAGCCATTGCTAACTTGGCCTAGGGTTCAATATCCTCTGTCAATTTATTCTTGGTAATTCAGATAGGTTCCTCATCTTCAATAAGAGGTTATATTATTCCCTTCCTCTTTGGAAACGTCGATCCCAAACCACAATAATTTAGCCTCTACTCACCCACCTTGAATGCAAAAAGATTTCAACGACTCCACAGAGCTATTCAATCTATTTAATTTGATGATTCGAACCTTGACAATCAACATGTGAAATAGAAGTTTAACCCTTGCAACTATAGTTAGATTTAGTCCCTAGAAAACTCAATAATTTTGGCCTCCTCTTATGGATAAGAAATCAGCCATATGGAATGCACAATAAATTTTCAATGAATGTAGCAATCAACCTCCTTCCAGATAAGTCGATCTTCTTGGCACATTAAAATTTTGGTCCCCTCCTTATGTTTCCAGATTGAATTCTATATAATCAAGTCACAAAACACAATAATTGGCTACGGTGGATTTGCAACCACCAAAACCAATGCCACTAGCTAAGGCGTATATATCAACACCGAAATTGGGAACCAACAAGGGTTTCTACCTTTGTCAAGAAGCTACATAAGATCCTTAATCAATTCACTAATAATTATTTGCATGCATTTCCTTGAGTTTCTTTATCCCTTTAATGATATTTTCCTCCTCTGAAAACCATAAGTGGTAAAAAAAATGGTTGGTAACTTTATTTTTTTTAAACTAAATTTTTATCACTTTTATTTAATTATTATTTATTTTATTCTAATAAAATTTTATTTGATGTCAATAACCCATGGGATCAAATTAGGTTATGACTCCAACTGTCATACTTCTACAAATTAAAAATAGACATTACACATAAAAACCCTAGCCACATTGCCCTTTCCCATTCCACATAAATTGTCATATAAAAGACATTAAACCGGAGCCCTTATCACATTTCCATTTTCTCATTGCACATAGACTTACATTCACATAAGCTATATATATATAAAGACTTACATTTATATAAAGCTAAATTCATATATAAATTGTCATATAAGAGGCATTAAACAAGAACCCTTGTCACATCGCCATTTTCCCATTCCACATAGACTTACATTCATATAAGCTAAAATAGCAATTTCACCAAATGTTCGAAAGGAAACGTTGTAAGGCATAAATTCGAGAAACATTGTGACATATAAAGAATCATTGAAAATAAAAATTAGTAAACAAAATGCCTTTCAAAATGCCTGTAAATACAAGACCAACTGGTGTTGCTACAAGATCTGGCTAGCAAAAAACATCAGGTATGTTTTGCATCTCCTCTTTTGTAAGCCTCCTTGCAGGAATCTAATGTGAAAACCTAAGAAGCTCTGTCTTCGACACGACTCATCCAGAAACAAGCTGAGGACCAACTTGCTGCCACTGAAAAATGTTCTTGTATCCATCAACCTTTACTAATGGAGCCACCCTCACTCCAAACTTCTCTATGAAATATGTTAGAAGCTCTACCATATCATAATTGTGTCTAACTTCTACTAGAATGTGCTCATCCCAAGCAGAGTCCCATTCCCTATAGAGAGCCCAAACATCATATTTCCTCAGTAAAATTTTGATAATGCCTTTGGTTGATTTCGAACATCTGAGAGAAAATATTAAGCATGTCATTACTACTCAATTTTCCCACCTTAAAATTCCCAAAAGCCTGATACTTGTTCAACTTTGGCTCTATCCAATTCATCTCTACTTTGAATGGGTTCAAGGAAAAAAATATATATGTACCCCAGTTCCTGAGAGAATATCGACTCCATTCTTGGCATGATTCAGAGCTTGCACCATTGTAACTAAAGCCTACCTGGCATCGCCTTCTTCATAAACGCTAAAATACTTAAAATTCATCGAGAAGTTTATAACAACATATCTACGGATTTATCAAATGCTAAGATTTGTTGTGAGGTTTTTAATTTGAATAACATCATTAACAAGTCATTGCTTTGACATAGGTAAAACATATTAGGATTACAATATAAGGTATATGCTTAACTGTTGTGGAGGATATCAGGTGTGCTAAATTGATTGAATATGCAAAGTCTATAATTTTTTGATTTTCTTGGCAACAAAGAGCAGGTGGATGTAAACACTACTAGTTTGTCAACCGAGAAAAACTCTTATGGATAAAATATTATTTTATTTATGGGGATGTTATGATTTTTAGTGAAACTCTCAAACTTCAGGCACATCATGATCATTTTACCTTTTACAATTGCAATAAATATAAAACCTTTATCTAAAAAATACATTGACTACACCTACTGCACATTAAAAATAAACCGCTAGTTTTGAAAGAAAAGAGATTTCAAGTCTAATACTACGCTTATATATGAGAGTGTCATAGGGCAGGTTAAGAAGGAAAAACATATTACCCCATGATCGAGTTCACTCAGTGGTTTGTACTCTCTTCTATATAATCAAAGTAAAGAAGTTGGAAATGAAAAAAACACCATTGACCTAAACAAATCCAGAAATAATTAATAAATTCTTGATAATAAAATGAGAGAGATTTGAAATTTAATAAACCACATCAAAAAAAAAAAAATCCAGAAGTAATTAATAAATTCTTGATAATAAAATGAGATAGATTTGAAATTTAATAAACCACATCAAAAACAAAAATTACCTCTCCTCATCCATCCATGAAGAAGTAGTATGGATATTGGCTTTTGATTCATCTATAAAATGGTAATGATGATGTATCGAATCAGTGATGTCTCTAATCATAAAACAAAACTTATAAATTCAGCTAAACATTACCAAAATCCATGCTATAATCATACAACTGAATGAAAAAATAATTTTATATACATATCCAATCTCCAACCTCTAAATGAAGTTGTAGAAAGTGAATTTGGGAATAGAGGAGAAGCCCAAGATGGCCTCTATAGGTGAGGGATGAACAAAATGTGAAATAAATTGAGTCTCTGTTCAAATAATATTCAGGTCTATTGCCACAAAGTTTCATTGAAATGAAGGGAATACAAGGAGAATTGGGAGAGATGAATATGGAGATTCATATAGATGTCAAGCATGTTA
The DNA here is from genome assembly GCA_031772625.1 of Pinus tabuliformis. Classification (NCBI taxonomy): domain Eukaryota; kingdom Viridiplantae; phylum Streptophyta; class Pinopsida; order Pinales; family Pinaceae; genus Pinus; species Pinus tabuliformis. The sequence goes on from CM062819.1 coordinate 575,538,890, forward strand.
AGGATCCACCATATCGACTCAATCCCCAATTCAAGGAAAAGGTAAATAAAGAAATTGATTTAATGCTAGTTGTTGGTTTGATCTCTCCAGTAGATAAATATGACTGGATCAACTATGGGGGTATATATATATATATATATATATATATATATATATATATATATATATATATATACTAATTTTGTTGGATCAACAGAAACAACATGTGCTTTTACCCCGACTATTAGCTCTGCTAGCCATGCTATAGGTGGTTGTTATATGCCTTGATACTAATAAATGGAGTCCAGCGATGTAATGTAGTTCTTCTCCAAGTTCTTACCCAAGATAAGTTCTCATGGCTATGTCCTCATGAAAAAGGGGGAATAGAAAGAAAACAATTTTATCTTCCAAGAAAACAGGACTATATTGAATGAATCCCCGTCAATGAACCCACTAACATAGTAGATGTTTGAATTATGGAAAGAGATAGGAAAAAAGGGAACAATGCCCATTTCAAGAGAGAATGATCAAAGAATACAAACCAGGTAATTGGGCTCTTACTACATTAACAAGTTTGCAATAATTGTACAATTAATCATCAATGCATACCATAATGTAAAATTATAATTAGGAATGTCCATGGTCATATTAAATAGTTCCCAGAATGCTTGAAGAACATTGATGCTTCAATTTATAAACCTTCACTAATGCATGTAGTACAAATCAAATAGAGATTGTACAAAGAAAAAAATATGGACAAAGCATAACCATGATACAAAAGGATGCTCAGGGAATAAAAACAAAATAACCAATTTCAGTCTGCAAAACAAGTTTCCAGTCAGCACATCACTCTTCATTGGATCCCATAAAACTCTCAGCCAATATACAACATAAAAAGAGTATGCTTGGGGAATACAAACCAAATAGTACATTTCATTATGCAAAACAAGTTTGCAGTCAGCGCATAACTCTTCAATGGATCTCATAAAACTCTCAACCAACACTCAAAATTCAAAGAGGAAGCTCAGGGAATACAAACCATCATTTCATTATGCAAAACAAGTTTTCAGTTAGCCCATAGTTCCTCATCAATGCATCCGGAAAAACTATCAAATTTTAATCAATAAACAGCATGAAAAAGAGAAACCATAAGCTTTAACAAAGGAATTCCCAGAAAATATAATCCAGATAATATGATTCTTCCCGCAAAACAAGTTTGAAATCACTAGGACTTCAAACAAGTCAAAGAAATTTGAATTTTTTGGAAATAATATGCAGATGATCCCTTAATTGAGAAGAGATGTTGATTCCAGAACCATGGCCTTGCCTAAAAAAAATAAAAATCTCCAGAGAAAATATGATCATCTGCTTTCACATTTCCAATCCTATTGAAATTAACACCAACACAACATATTGCTCCCTATAATTTAACATTACCAAAGCAGTACTTTGGAATTTAGAAGGAACCCAAAATAAGTTCCAATGGTTGTCCTTATGAAAAAAGGGGAATAGAAAGCAAACAATTTTATATTCCCAGAAAACAAGACTAACATAGATTTGCCATGTGTGCTCCAACCTAGTAGAAGATGATTTGGAGTACACTATCTAACAACAATAAGTGACCAAACACTTGTATTTTTTAAATGCCACTGTGGGTTGCTAGGTTTAAGAGTATTGTTAGGGCAATAAGCTCAGTGTAATTATTTGATCTTCACCTAAATCTATTTTAAATCTGATACAATGAGAGTTATTGAGAAGTAACATGCTCATATTTGTCTTCTTTCAATCCTGCCATGTTAGGAGGAGCTAGCTTAAACTGTCTTTTGGAGCAAAAGTTGTAGAGTTGACCTGGGCACCAGAAATTCTTTTAAGGATTCCATTTCTAATGAAAATATTGCACCTATACTCCAGGACTATATTAACACACTCAATATAGAAAGACCAGTTGAGATGAACCAAAATGTGATGAAATACTAATTTTCTATCTCTGCTCTAGGAGCTACTAATACACCAAAGAGTAAAACAATAAAAGAAACTTGTAGAGAAGCAATAGGTCCTATAAGATTTTGTATAAGGATTGATCATGTTGGGAGAGAAGGGTTAACCATGACCTTAGTTTTTTGACCTTTTATTCAATCTTAGATTAAATGTCTTTTCCTCTTTTACTTTTTCTTATAATCCCCTGCTGTATTGACATATCATAAAATCTATTGTCAAATTAAGTAGTCCAATAAAGAAGGGATGATTGATTCTCATGTGGCACCCTCATGCTTTTGATCTTTACATGAACTTGCAATGAATCCCACTCATATATTTAATGAGAATTTAAATTTCAACCCTTAAAGTGAGAAACAAAAAGGAAGTATAGAATTTCAATATTCTTTAGATGGATTAACAAGGAGAACAGTTAAAACAATATGTTATTACTTGAAGCAATATTAGATAAATATGTTAACAATTTTTTTATATAAAGTATGCAGTCCAACAATGCTTGTTGTTGTTGTTGTATACACTGCTTAATACACTTTAAGTAAGGATCCTCATTAGATTACAACTCTTACCCTTCAAACAGGCTACTCTGAAGTAAACCTCAAGTAAGTCTTCTAGTTTTCAAGGAGACATGCTTGTAATGAGTTGATCCTATATATATCCTACTACTAGGAATCTTAGATTTATTCATCAAGTACAGGCATGCAATGTGTATATTATAATACCAAATACTATGTATTTATCAACTATATGTTGGCACTAGTATGTCTAAGTTCTATTTTAATGTTAAAAAGGTCAAAGAGAAAAGGGTAGTTTTGTACATTGTGATGTAATAACATTCTTTTACTTGTTTCAGGGAATGCACACACTTCATGGTTGACTATCACAAGAATGCAGGAGGAAATAAGCTAAGAGTTTTCCACATGAAGTATTCAATACCATTTTTTGGTTGTGTTTCTCTTTTAGCCCCTGCCAACTTACCTGGTGATGAAAGTTGCAGCTCTGGCCACTGATCAATAATGCATACTATGTTTACAACTGTCGAAAACATAAAGTTTTGGATTTTGTTCATGGAAATAACCCTTGACAAGGTATATGTAAATTTCTAGTTGAATTTTCTCATACATTGAGAACACCCTTAATACTGAAAAATAAACTATTTTTTGTTAAGTCAGAACTCTTGTCACTTTGACTCTGCATCAAATGATGAACATCTCACAAAAATTTTGAAGAAAGGTTCCTCCAAAAATGTTAAAAAACCACTACCAAAGGGAAAGGGAAGCAGTGGAATCTATAGCAAGAAGGAATGTTCAAAAAGCACTAAAACCTATAGAGAAGGAATTAAGAGGTGAATGGAATACTCAACAGGATTCTCAGAGTTGCAACAAGAGCATGGATGTGGTTTCTTTCACATTTTCATGTTGTATGAGGTCTACAGGTGGATCCCAAACATGAATTCATTCAATGGAGAAGAAGCAAGGTCAAGCAGTGGATGATTGGAGAGAAAGGCAGACCACCTGTTGGAGAGATCCTTACACAGATAGTGAACCTGAGAAAATCATATCATAAGTAACATGCTCATCTTCGTCTTCTTTCAATCCTGCCATGTTAGGAGGAGATAGCTTAAATTCTCTTTTGGAGCAAAAGTTGTGGAGTTGACTTGGGCGCCAGAAATTCTTTCAAGGATTCCATTTCTAGTAAAACTATTGCACCTATACTTCAGGACTTGATTATCACACTCAATACAGAAAGACCAGTTGAGATGAACCAAAACTGTGACTAAATACTAATTTTCTATCTCTGTTCTAGAAGCTACTAAGACACCAAAGAGTAAAACAATAAAAAGAAATTGTACAGAAACAGTAGGTCCTATAAGCTTTTGTAGAAGGATTGATCATGTTGGGAGAGAAGGGTTAACTAGGACCTTAGTTTGTTGACCTTAGTTGGTTTCATTGTTTCACATAACAATTGGGTTCTTGTTGTATTAGACGATTTGTTTAAACATAACCAGGTAGGATAAATCAATCCTCGATGAGACGATCATTGTGGAAAAGGCGTAGTTAGAATTGAAGCAAAGATCTGTTGCAATCATTTGCAACAATCACCATAAGCTGAAACATCAAGATTTATGGAAACCATGTCTCAATTTCATTTAACTCTTGATATGATGTGATGGGATAAATGAAGCAGAGATGAGAAAACATGTAACAAAATGAGAATTCATTTTCAGAGACCAATATCACCAATGATCCAATACCAAGGAACTTTCCCTCTCATGCATTTAGGAAAAACTTTTAATCAGGATTTTGGGAAAGTTTGGTTGCCTTTGATAGTAAAGTTGAGGTGTTTCGTACCGAGACCAAGGTTCAAATCCCCAAGGGACATGTTTCTCGGTCGCATCTCAACCGAAGGAATACTTGGTTACATTCTATTGTAATACTCCCAGAATGGGGAAGGGGATGCTCACCACAATACTAATGAAGAGATAGGTTAAACAAAATATAAACCACATCAAAAACAAAAATTACCTCTCCTCATCCATCCATCCAGAACCATGGCCCCTGCCTACTAAAACTGAATAAAAATATTCAGAGAAAAGATGCTCATCTACTTTCACATTTCCAATCCTATTGAAATTAACACCAACATAACATATTGCTCCCTAGAATTTAACATTACCAGAGTAAATATAAACTAAAACTATGCCAAGATTAATCTACTGCTCACCTCGACAGCTTGTGAGCGATTCACAAACCCATTGAGTCTGAAGGATCTTATACATTGGAAGCCGAAATAAGTCTTTAAATTGCTTAAGGAAAAAAAATTCTGAATGAGATCTCTCTAATTCGAATTCCTCCCACGAAGAACATTAAGTCAACCTTGCAAGAATTCTGTAAACATTGTACAGAGGTTTGGAACAAAAAAAAATTAAGAAGAACATTAAGTCAACATTGCAGGAATTCTATAAACATTGTACAGAGGTTTGGAACAAAAAAATTACATTAAATGAATACCCTGCACCAAACTTCTTTACAATTAAGATTTCACTTTTCTAAAACCCCTGCAATTGCTTTGAAATTAAAATGGTGAATTAATGACAAGCACCAGGTGCATCTCCATCTCCATCGCCATCTCTGTCTCCTTGTCCCTCACTGTCCCCGATGCTCTTTTCAGAACAAACCTCGACAACTCCATCTTTGTCTCCTTGTCCGTCCCCTTCCCCAATGCTCTTTATAGAACAAAACATCTTCATCTGAGACACCATTATCCATTGCAGTGCAGTTAGTGTTGTTGTTAACCACACTTGTTGGTTCGAAACGCGTCGACCAAAAATTTCCCTTATGTGATTTCTACCGAAAGACTTTGCTTAAAACAATTATTATTGTTAGTAATGTTATTAGGGTTATCAGCAACACACTCTAGATGCTTTAAATGTCACCTCAAGGTCCTTCAATTGCATCCTTGCATCACGCTAAAACACCACCTCAGGGTCTTTCAATTGTATTCCACTAAAATTTGTCTCACATAGCCAGACATTTCCCATCACTATGGAAGTCATCGAGTGTGAGGGATGTTAGAGCCTTGCATTCCAGTGTATGCAGCAAGGCAGAACTAAGAACAATCCTAACCAATTCATTCCAATTACCTTTGCGTAACCGAAAGGCTGAGAATCCTTCGATCGTCTAAAATTTAATCTAACGGCCCACAGTGATGACAAAGAAAATAAGAGGGGAGTTGATTTCAGAGAAAAACACCTTACAACATAATATATATAAAACGCTAAATCTATATATATATACCAAAAGTGAGATTGAAATTATCTTTTAACAATTTGAATAAAACAATTAAATTAACTAACTAATTTTCAACGCAAAAATTTATTTTATATATATCTAGTTGATGACTTTGACGAATAGAAAAAGGAATTAGAGAGCAGGGAAGGCTAGTTCAATTGATTGGCAATAGTCAGGTGTACAAGTCCCGGCTTTTGTTGATTACCACGTAGAGAACCACCCTGGAAACGAAATCGTGTCGAATTTTTAATTAAATTAAAAAAATAACAAAAAGAAACTAACTGCATGCTTTATGATCCTATTAAAATTAGAAATTCATTTAAAAAAAATATCTGAATACTTGCAACACTCCGTCGTGCAACTTCGACATTAAATAATCCTACATCTCCTCGCTCATTAAGTTCTTGAGATTCAAATGACCAGTCATATAAAAAACTTGTAGCTCGTTTGCATAGTTGAATGCTGATACCCACATAACAAGTTTAATACTTTATTATATTTAGTTAAAAAGTTTATGGCTTCTCTCACATGAAAATTACAAGTTACATTCAAAGTGTAAGCCTTTTAAGATTTTTGAAACACATTAGCGTCAGCTTCAAATATTTTTAAGTCTGTTGGGTTGAGATGATTTCACTTGGTCGAAAATAAATCTGAAAGATATGAGTTAAAAATCTGAGGTAATTATTAAAAATATTAAATTTGAACTTACTTTCAAATATGTATTTATGTTCTAAACGAACACTATTTTCACATGCGTTCTATTCCAATCAAATACATTTAACCTGTCCCTATGTCACTTCCAGGCTCCAAGTTAATCTGTCTGTCCACTTCAACGTACGCTCGATATTTTTACAGACCTCTCTCAACATTGAAGGAGTCGGATAAAAATATCAAGAAAAACAAAAGAGCTGGCTGGCATGCGAGCGTTAATACCAAGAAAAACAAAAGAGCTGGCATGCCAGCGTTATGTAGGATGACTTCCTACGCTGAATTGCAGAGCTTGTGATTTTATTTTTGGTAAATTTGGTAGATTATATTTTTAGAGGTTAATATATTATTTTGATTGGGGTTAAAACTGAATTTTATATATCATAAGGGGTACTTTTATACATCACAGTGAGGTGTAGAATAAGCTTCTTGGCTCAATCAGTTAATTTTTTTTGAAAATTTAAGTTACAGATGTCAAAATTCAAGATTTTGAATGCCCCATAAATTTTTAATAATATTAAATCTGTTTCCACAATTAAAAAAATTCAAATACTCATTTAGTTTAATGCAAGTTAATAAACCAATTATAAATTAATAACTAATTAAAATTAATTTTCAAATTTAATAAATAAAAAAACATTTAAATCATTTTGAAAGAAATCAAAGGCTTTGAATATAATTAGTTTAATGCAAGTTAGTAAACCAATTATAAATTAATAACTAATTAAAATTAATTTTCAAATTTAATAAATAAAAAAACATTTAAATCATTTTGAAAGAAATCAAAGGCTTTGAATATAAATCCTTAGATATAAATATTGGATATAGCTGAGATAAATTTTTACTAAACTTGATTTTCGAAATCATTATTTTAATAGTATTGATTTACTTTCTGTTTATTTATTTTTTATTTGAACCAATTTTCAGTCTATGTAAACCACGAGACATGTGGGAACTGAGACATGTGGGAACTGAACCGTTGAACTTAACCATTAACTGTTAAGCTCCTTTTACGGCTCCCAATGGCCACCGATAATTTGGAAACCAACTGCAGTCATTTCCTTCAATTATGGAAATCAACTACAGTTAATTAATTTCTGGTTGGGAGCTCCTAGAGTGGTCCATTACTCCTTTTGCAGTTCTCTACCATGTTTTGTGGAACACTTGACACAGCCAACAGAAGCTTGATGGAAACTTGGTTATAAATACTTCTGTTTGGTCCCCAAGCTCACTAACTCAATCCCTTCAGCTTTACACCATCAAGTTAGAGTGAGCAGCGCTTGGAAGTGCCACACGGATGAGATATTTTGGAGATCTTTAGATGAGAATGTCCCAGTGCATCGTGCTCTGTTCCGTGCACGCATGTAAAAATACGTTGGTGTAAACAACGACCTGCAGCTATTGCAGGATTGACACATGGGTAGCTTGATAAATAATTGGAATATGCAGAACGACGATTAAAGCCGATAAACACCGTGCCTATAGAGTCTGGTGACTTCATTCAATATGCTTTTGTTTTTTTCTTTCGATTAGTATTATGAGCGAGCTGACTGCTCTACTCTGTTTGGATATTTGTATTATTATTTTTCACTCAGTTTCGGTTTATGGGGGAAGTTCTATGACCTGTTGTGTGTATATATGTGATTCAAATTTCAATCCTTGTTATATATTCATAAGATTTGTCGAGCAGTAGGTGGCTCATCTCTCTGGCGTTCTAGACGTTTTAGAAAGGGCTCTCGCTCATCAAATAGAGCAGAGAGTAGTTGTTGAGGTGGTGTAAAAGATCTAGGCAATTTTGTACGAAATACAACGGAGTGTGAATAACATCAATGACCGGAGGTATGATTTCTTGGGCATTCAAGTTCTCGATTCGTTTTAAGTGTTTATTCCGCATTATAGAATCGTTATTCAACTATCATTTGGTATCAGAGCGATTTTATCTCTGCATTGGTGTTTATAGACATGCTCTGTTTGGCTCAATGCCATATTTATAGGATTTTTTAAATTAAGGCATTTATTTAGAAATATGTCTAATTTTTGCTCAATTTTTATGCTTATAATATTTATTTCATTTAATGCAATTAACTATGCTCATATTTAATTTGCATGAATTGATTATTTCTTCTCTAATTAAAACATGCTATTTTGGATGAGTATATGAGACCCATCGTTGAATGTTATGCATGAATATTATAGTTTTATTTATGCAAATTGTCATTATTCTCATATTAAGTGAATTTTTATACATAAAAGAAATAATGTCTAATGATCCATATGATTTTTAATTGATTAGAGAATAGCCACAACATTTCTAATTAAATAATATTATATATTATGATGAATTAGGATCACATAAAGAATATTTAGACATTAATTGTAATTAATTATAATATTTATATAATTAATTAGGATAAAATATCAAATTATTCATAACTTACCCACAGGAATTATGAATTAATAGTTTTATCATAAAGTTCAAATCTAAGATAGAATTTATATCGAATTATAATCATAATATACCCTTTAGAATAATGAATTAAGTGAATAATTTGATATAATTCTATCATAAAGAATAATTGAATCTGCTTGAATTGAAAATTGAGTCCACAGACAATTTTTATGTCATTAGATTCAATTTTTAAGGATGATTTACATTGGTAAAGCATGAAATTTTATTTTTTAGGCCTCAATTTTTTAACATAAGCATGTATCTTTAATTTTATACAATTGTACAACCTGCAAATTTCTCTGATATTTGTTGTGATATCCCTGAACTTAAGGGAGTTAATTATAAGGTCTAGAAGGAGAGAGTTCTCCTTCATTTGGGGTGGATGGACATAGATTATTCTATTAGAAAAGATGAACCACCGGCACTCACTAATACCAGCACTACAGCAGACATCACACTTTATGAATGATGGGAGCGATCTAATTGCCTAAGCATGATGTTCATTAAGACTAAAATTTCAGCTGGTATTCGTGGTTCCATTGATCAGCATGAAAAGGTCCGAGACTTGCTGAAAGCCATTGATGATCAATTCGTCACTTCAGACAAGGCACTAGCAAGCACCCTAATCATGAAGTTCTCATCCCTAAGGCTCACCAGTGTGAAAGGTGTACGCGAGCACATCATGCAAATGAGGGACACTGTGGCTCAATTGAAGAAACTCGAGGTTGAAATATCGGAGTCCTTCCTGGTGCACTATATCCTGAACACCCTTCCGCATCAATACAAACCCTTCAAAATCTCATACAACACACATAAGGATAAATGGTCAATTAATGAACTCATGACCATGTGTGTTCAAGAGGAAGGGAGACTGGTGATGGAACTGGGAGAAAGTGCAATGTTGGCAACGTGTGGAAAGGCCAAATCTCAAGCCAATAAGAAAGGGAAAGGTAAAGTACCTCCCCAAGCTGATATCAAGAAGGATTCCAAGTGTTTCTTCTGTAAAAAGAAGGGACACATGAAGAAGGAATGCGCCAAATTTCAGAAATGGCTTGCGGACAAAGGTAATCCAATTTCATTTGTTTGTTATGAATCTAATATGGTTAATGCCAATATTAGCACCTAGTGGATTGATTCTGGATCAACAATTTAGATTTCGAACTCCTTGCAGGGTTTGCAAAACCTAAGAAAGCTAGTGGGAAGTGAGCAAAGCATCTTATCAAGAAACAAGATGGTCTCGCAGGTGGAAGCTATAGGAACATGTTATTTAATTTTAAGTAGTGGTTTTGTTTTAGAATTAGAAAATACCTTTTATGTTCCAAGTTTTTCTAGAAACTTGATTTCAGTTTCAAGACTTGTACATTTTGGATATTCCTTTAACTTTTCAGAAACATCCTTCAGTTTATTTTATAAATCTGATTGTGTTGGGAATGGTGTTTTGTCTAATGGTCTTTACTGTATTAATTTACAAAACAATGTCACTTATGGTTCAATGCATGTTCACACTGGCACTAAAAGATGTATTATTAATGAAGATTCCTCTAAATTCTGGCACTAGAGATTAGGTCATATCTCCATAGAAAGAATTAAAAGATTGGTAAATGAAGGGGTATTTAATACTCTGGTTTTTACTGATTTTGAGACTTGTGTGGACTGCATAAAGGGAAAGCAGACCAACAAATCAAAGAAAGGTGCCAATAGGAGTTTAGACATATTAGAGATCATACATAGTGATATATGTAGTCCAAACATGGACTCACATGGTCAGAGATACTTCATCTCTTTTATAGATGATTACTCACAATATATGTATTTCTACATGCTTCATAAAAAGAACGAAGCATTAGATTCCTTTAAGATCTTTAACGCTGGAGTAGAGAAACAATGCGGAAAGAAAATTAAGATCATGAGATCAGATAGAGGTGGAGAATATTATGGTAGATACATAGAAGATGGACAAGCACCTGGGCCATTCGCAAAATTTCTTCAAGAGCATGGGATTGTTGCCCAATACACCATGCCTGGTTCACCCGACCAGAATGGTGTAGCAGAAAGAAGAAACCGAACATTATTGGACATGGTGCGGAGTATGCTTAGCAGCTCCATTATTCCTAAATCCTTGTGGACTGAAGCAATTAAGATGACAGTGTATATATTAAACTGAGTTCCAACCAAGGCTGTTCTTAAAACGCCATTTGAATTATGGAAAGGCTGGAAACCGAGTTTGCAACATATGTGCGTTTGGGATGCCCGTTAGAAGTGAGAATATATAATCCACAAGAGAAGAAGCTGGACCCAAAGACCATTAGTGGGTATTTCATTGGATATGTTGAAAGGTCTAAAGGTTACATATTTTATTATTCATTTCACAACACTAGGATTGTGGAACCAAGAAATGCAAAGTTTCTTGAAAATGACTTGATCAGTGGGAGCGATCAAACCAGGAACATAGTTTCTGAGAAGAATCATTCAGAATCTCAACCTTCCACCTCAAGTGACAGATTGGTTATTGTTCATAGCACCCCTCAAGTACAAACAGGTGTTGAACAACCAATTGTTGAAGTTCCACAAGCTACTGATGGCATTCCACTAGAACAGGTAGTTCAAGAGTTTCCAAGAACTTTTGAACAACGAGTTGAACCACATACTTCTCAGAAAGATGATGGTACAACATTAAGAAGATCTACTAGACCAAAGAGATCAGCAATTCCTAATGATTATGTTGTGTATCTACAAGAATCTGACTACAACATTGTAGTAAAAAATGATCCCGAGTCATTTTCACAAGCCATGAGTTGCAAAGAATCAGAATTATGGTATGATGCGATGAAGGAAGAGATGAATTCTATAAAGAGTAATGAAGTCTGAGATCTTGTTGAGTTGCCTAATGGTGCAAAAGCCATTGGATGTAAATGGGTCTTTAAAACAAAGAAAGACTCATTGGGCAACATTGAGAGATACAAGGCAAGACTCGTTGCTAAGGGATTCACTTAAAAAGAAGGAAACGATTACACAGAGACTTTCTCTCTTGTATCTAATAAAGATTCCTTGCACGTTATTATGGCATTAGTAGCTCATTTTGACTTGGAGTTGCAACAAATAGATACGAAAATGACATTTCTTAATGGAGATCTAGAGGAGGAGGTTTACATGAAACAACCTGAAGGATTCCCCTCTAGTGATGATGAGAAATTTGTTTGCAAGCTCAAGAAATCATTATATAGTTAAAACAAGCATCCCGCCAATGGTAGTTGAATGTTTATATCCAAATAACATGTTTAATACTTTATTACATTTAGTTACATAAAAATTAAGAGTTACATTCAAAGATGAAGCCTTTTAAGATTTTTGAAACACATTAGCCTCATCTTGAATGTTTTAACTCTGTTGGGTTGAGTTGATTTCACTTAATCGAAAAATAAATCTCAAAGATATAAGTTAAAAATCTGAAATAATTATTAAAAATATTAAATTGTATCTTACTTTTAAATATGTATTTATTTTTTACTATAACACTATTTTCACATGCATTCTATTCCAATCAAATACATTTAACATGTCTCTATCTCACCTCCCAAGTTAATATTTCTGTCCACTTCAAAGTACTCTCCATATTTTACAGATCTCTCTCAACATTGGAGGAGTCGGATAAAAATACCAAGAAAAACATAAGCGCTGGCATGGGAGCCTTATGCACAGTGAGCTTGTAAAGCTTGTCATCTTTTGTAATAAATTTAATCCAAAAATAAATTTTGCATTTTCAACCTTCGTAAAATAAATTTGCATTTTCAACATTCATAATTGTGTTTTAGATTGATTCCCATATTCAAAATCATCATTTGAGAAATGAAACCATATTTCAACAATCTCTCTATTGCAAAAACCGTGTTTCAATATCTCTCTATTGCTTGGTGATGTATATAGACGTGATGATGAATATGACAATATGATGTGTGTGATGCTAATGGGCATGTAATAGGAATTTAAAGGTGGAACTGGGAGATGATGATAACATTCTCTTCCATCCTGACACAAAGGATATCATACTATTGCATTTAATAGTAAGTTAACAAATCTGGTTTTTTATTAATAGAAAGAGATAAAGTGTTTATATTGTGGATAGTAACAAAAAAAATTAATGAATAAAATGGTTTTTTTATTTTTTAATTGGATAGAATTATTTTTATGAATTATTACGTTTAAATTATTTTATTTATTAATTAAATTATAATTATATATATATATATATATATTAATTAAATTATTCCATAATATATAAATAAATATATTGTTTTAAAAATTATTTTATTTATTAATTAATTAAACTAGGTTACTATATATATATAAATAAATAAATCATTTTATTACGTGGATAGAAAAATGAATATTCCATGTACTGTTTACCGGAAATATAAAAGGTCAAAATTTACAACCACCCTACAATTTTACCTCTTACTCAATATTATCCATAATAAAGTTAATAAACAATTCGTGTATTAACAATGAGAAAATTATTTTTAAAATTTTAATAATTTAAATCATTTTGAAAGAAATCGAAGGCTTTCAATATAAATCCTTCTTATCAATTTCAGCTATAAATACTGCATATACCTGAGATAAATTTCTCCCAAATTTAATTATCGAGATATGATAATATTGACTCAGTCAAAGGACGAACTCACTTCCTGCCTATCTGTCCGTATTTGGGCATTGTGGTCAACGTAGTGGCATTGCAAGTTGTCTGTTGGCGTATCCGGTCTCAGTGTGGTGAGTTGGAATATCTTCACGCCATACTTGCACCTCGCTTTTGTAATTAATTAATTAATGAATAAGGTAATCGATGTGGATAAATGGCCAGCGCGGTCTCCAGCTTATTCTAATGAAATTGAGGAGTTGTTTTGAAAGTTATGGAAATTCTGGTTATATTTAGAGAAAATTTGGCAAGGGTTTTTGTAAATCCCAGTTATAATTGTTAAATTTCAAAATTTTAGATGTCTTAAATGTTTTTGATGGTGCTGAATACCATAAAAATACGATTCAAACACTACTTCTACAAGAATTTTTGAATTTTTTTCCCAAGATACCAACCATTTTTAACTGAACAATTCCTCCACCTGATTACACAACTCCTTGTTTGATAGTTGCTTTTCTTGGGAGGCTCGCTTACAGCACAGTAAAGTTGAGGTGGTTTGTGTAATGCCATCCTCACCTTAGAACCCTCTAACTGGAAATTAACAAGTAATTGAATACATGTGATGGGATGCATGAAGACAGCTGCGTAGGGTTAGGTAAAGGTCCGCATGATCTTTACTGGAACTACAAATTGTTGAACTGAGGGCAATTGGGGCATGATCTTTACTGGAACTACAAATCGTTGAACTGAGTGCAATTGGGGGCTTCTGAGCAAGTCCGGGGAAATACCTGAGATGTTCCTTGTTTTATTTTGTTGTTTTTAATAGAACTCCTTCCAATTCTCACTCACGATATTTGGAAGGTTTTCATTTGAAAGTTCTATGTTGCCTTTTGGAAGGTTTCATTGGAAAGTCGTATGTTATGTTTTGTATATTAAATTGAGCTTTTGTGTTTTGTTTTTTGCGAGCCACGGAGCCACACCACAACAGCCCAAACAGCTCCAAGAACTTGGAGAGCGGAAGGGGAATTGTTCACATATGCCTCCCAGGCCGAGCGTGGCCAGCATTACCGCTCATGCGCTACCGAGTGGGGATGGAGAGAAGATGAAAATCGGCAACCCTACAAACGACCCAAGGCCATCGTTCAGGCACACGTGAAAACACAACTCGATTACCAACCCACCTTTCACACGGAAAGAAAACCTGTCGCTGGTATCATCTGGAGGGGAACAAGGGGGACCAGGACGAGCCAGGGAGCCACACCACAACAGCCCATACAGCTCCAAGAACTTGGAGAGCGGAAGGGGAATTGTTCACATATGCCTCCCAGGCCGAGCCTGGCCAACATTACCGCTCATGCGCTACCGAGTGGGGATGGATAGAAGATGAAAATAGATTAAAAAATTATAATAATAATAAATTAGAGTAATTTGGATAACATTTGGAGTTAATAATAAATTATAGATCAGTAAAAAAATTAGAAATTTAGATCAAATTTATGATCAAATATTTTTAAATTATTAAAAAAAATTATAATAATAGTATTATTTTTTATAATAACATTTTTTATTATATTTATTTATACATAACTCAAAACTTTATAGAATATTGAATAGACTTTCTGAGGGACAATTTTAATGTTAGAGGATTTCATGCATACATGTAAAAATTTTAAATTTATGATGGAGAGACACAGTTTAGGGAACAAATCCATACACATAAATTTGTCTATGTATTTAGAAATTAAAGAAATATGAAATGATGCAAGATATCTTTTCCATTCATAACATAAGAAACGATAAGAGGAATACAACAATATAATATGTTTAGTGGTAAGAAAGATGGTTTTTACTTAATGATATTTTTAATACTTTTCCATTCAAATTATCACATTTCTTATATCTTTATAATTCAAATGACCAAGGATATAAGGAAATTTTCTTATTTCCTTTTGTTTTAAATAGTGTAAACACTTTTTTTTTCTTCATCCCATGCATGTAGACATAAATTTGTATCAAGAGTGAGAGAGTCATTACTGAAACTTGCAAATATTAAAATTAAATGTAAATTTTGATTGATCGTTGACTAGAGGAGGGTACACACGGATCTAAAACTTAAGAGAGAGTCTGTTGCATGTCGTGAGCAGGCTATAACTAACCAAATTAAATTCCTTAAAACATTGTTTGACTAGTAAACCACTCGGGCTGATAGAAATTAAAGAGATGGGATTGGCCATATGAATAGAGGACGGGGATCACCCTCATGGATCAAAGTTGAGGATGGGTTGTTTCCTTGGAAAGAAAAGAAGGTAGTCAATGGAAAAGGTGATAAAGGATATTGGAAAAAGAACAAGGAGAAGCAGATAACGTCTAGTTGATTGTAGGGACTACTAGAGTGAAAGCAAGGACAAGTTCTAAAGTTGTGACTGAACCAACACATGGTGAATTGGGATGATATTCCCTTTTTTTATGTATTTTTCAGGCCATTGGATTTTCCATCCAAGCTTATGTGTTTAGTGGGAAGCTCAATGGATGAATAAATCAAAATGGTGCTTGTTGTGTGGCTTTTAAACCACCTAAATATGGAATCCAAGCCACTATGGTGCTTGTGGAAGAGTTGTTAAACCACCTATACGATGGACTGCAGAACCCTACAGTGCTTGCTATGAAAATACAGTTTTGAAACCACCTAAACAGTGGATTCAATCTCCTAAAACTAAAAAATAGGCCATATGGACCTTGGGTGAAGCCCTGTGATTGAAATCAAAGAAGTGTGTCACTATGGTGCTTACTATTAGAGAGTAAGTGTTAAACCACCAATATAGTGAACTCAATATCGCGGGCATCTACCAAGCTTTGGTGTGAATTTCCTTGAGTAAGCATCCCCTCATATTTTGGATCCAACTTGAGGGTGGTCAGCTACAAGAAAGGTTGTACTATAGTTGGCCTATGGTTATGAAGGAAGAAATAAATTATTTTAATGTCCATGAGGCTAAAGATAGTCTATGGGACAGATTTCTTCTTCATCTGCTTGATGTGTTCAACCCTTTATCTATGAAGCTCCACGATAAATGCTCCAAACTTCTCGACAAACCCCTCGCTAAATAGATTAACCCAAAAGCTAGCTGCCAGCATATCTGCATAACTTTCCCTGTTTTCTTTGAAGGCCTCACATTCTAAAATGAAATTCTTTTTTGTTTCCACTTTTCTGGAAGAAAAAAAAATTGCATACTCTTTCCTCCCACACTTCTTTTGGCCTTTCCTAGTGCCTTATTTCACAACGAAGTTGATGAGAATTAGTCCTTAACTGAGCAATAATAATTTTGTCTCTCCAAGAGATATTGACCTATATGTAGGCTTTTGGTTGATGACTATGAGTGAGATTAAACACTTCAATATGGTAATTTTTCTTTTTTCCTAGCTCCTTATCCCAAGTACACTTGTGGAACTTATCCATAACAAAAGCTTTTAACTCTTTATTGTTTATGGGACACGTGTTCAAGCAAATGTCCCATTTACTAAACCATTTTTTATTTTGTTGCATCCAAGTTTTTTGTTGTTGCTGCACAATCTATCATTAAAGACAACCTTAGGCCATCTACCTTCTTCCATTTTCTCAATTTTTTTAAAATACCCTATGACTCACACCATAGCAATTTCTTCAATAGGAGTAGCCCCCGTTTCACTTAACAAGATAGCATAAGGAACCACACTTATAATCTTGAATTTGTTTGCAATCAAACGCTTCTGAATTTTCTCAATTTGTCTCCACTACATGTCGAATGTACCGCTGGCCCATAGTTCACAACCATAAAGAATCACTGGAATCACTAGAAGCCCAAAAATAGTTTGAGTGGTTTTCCAGTCCCATAACCCTACCTCTCTATACCTATTATGAAAAGCATAAAATGCTCTCCAACCCCCCAAAGTTCTTTTATTTCTACAACCATCCCATCTTAGATTTTTGTTGAAGTCAATTCAGAGGCATTTGTAATCCGCAACTTCTTCCAGAATGTTGCCTTAAAAGTAGAACTTATGTTGGTTATGTTTTCTCTTTTTAAATAAAACTACTACTTTTGTTTTGATGATATTGACTTGTACTCCCACACTTCTAAAAAATGCTCAAGGATAGTAAGTGCTCTTGCAAAACCAAGAGTCGATTTAGCAATCAGAATAAGGTCATCTGCATATAAAAGAAGCCTTATAACAAACTTGCCCAAATAGATACCATCACCCCCTTGTGAATTTAACCACTCAAGCTTGTCGATATATAAACCAAAAAGGGTAGGAGATAGTAAGAAACCTTTCTTTACTCCGATATCACTTCTAAAACTTTCAGAAATTCCTATTGGAGTTCTAATTTTGGCTTTCACCTCTTCATATAGCCTATGCACAACTGCTCTCAAATGTTTAGGAACCCCAAGTTCCTCCATTCTGTGCCAAAGATTATACCTAGGAACCGTGTCAAACGCTTTTCTAAAATCAACAAAGCAATAAAAGACTTCTTCCTTTTCCTCCCAAACTTTTTCAATGATGTGCCTTAAAATTATACAATGATCAACTGTGGAATGCTTAGGTCTAAAACCTGTTTTCCCTTTAGCATGCTTATCTCTTTCTTTTGCCCACTTGCTAATTTTATTTTCTAGCATGCTTCCAAATAGCTTTGCAAACAAAAGGTTTATCACGATGGTCTTATAATTGGAGGGATTATTGACACCACCGCTCTTGAAAAGAGGTATTTATAGACTAGTTGTCCAATCTATAGGGAGCCCCTGTTGTATGATATTGTTGAAATTTTTTGTAACTATGTGAGGTGCAAGATCTTTGAGCCCCACTTTAGATATTCTTCTTAGAGTTCCGCTAAGTATTTTTCTTTTCCAATACCCAACTTCTTGATACCCAATTCTACCTCTTGCATCGTGAAGATTCCAATATCAATGTTGACCAAGGGGGGAGGGTCAACCTTGAGATCCTAGTCATAGAGTTGTCTTACATAGTCAAACCATTTAGAAATTGTAATACTATTTCCAGTTTGTATCTTTCTCGGTTGGAGTTCCTTCCAAAATCATTTGGGATTATTTTTACCAACAAAGATTAGTTCTTCCCTCCTTGAAACCATGAAATCGGTCTTTTTCTTTGTTAATAATTGCTCGTAAGCTTTAAGCTTTATGTTATCCATGTTTGAATCTTTCCACATTCTCCTTGTCTTTTTGAATTCCTAGTCAAACCAAGCATTAACGGGAAAGCAATTTGCTTCAGAGTTCTTAATTTTTTCTCTTTTTCACTATGCATGTGTGCATTGAATTAAATATGTTAATTCATGACTATGGAGACCGTGAATTGTGATTTTCTTCTTCTCGAAGAGCCTCTCCAGCGTCATTTTGAAGGTATTACAATTTTTTGGAGTCAAAAGAATTTTTCCCTATGGGAGATTTTGTTAGACATCCTGAATTTTTGCTCTAATTGTTTCTTTGCAGTCCATGAGAAACTTAAATAAATTGGCTTGTGATTTGATTTTAAGTCCCACAGCTGATCTCCAGTCAGCACTTACTCCATTTTCACACACAAACCATACAAGCAAAGTACATAATCTACTACACTTTCTCCATTGTAAGTATTGCAAGTGAAATTACCGGACTTTTCTCATCTAGTCAATCCATTACAAATGACTAAATCAAAGGCCCCACATAGAGTAAGAAATTGTTCACCAAAGAAATTGCAACCCTTGTCCTCTGATATATCTTTCCCGCTGATGATTACTCTCTTCTGTAAGCCATTAGGGGAGTTTTTAGGTCTAAAATGGGCCTCCTAAGGAAATTATAAAATAATAGTGGAAACAATAAAATAAGATTTGATTACATCATCAAATTTTAGAGGGAAAAAAGAAAAAAACTAATTTTTTAACTAGTATTTTCAACTTATCTCCCTATGGGTTTACTCAAATTTCGAGTGGCAACACTCATTGGATGCATAATTTGATGCATCATCCAAGGAATACCCATGTTGCATACTTTCGATGGGCCCTACTACATGAAAAATGAAAAATACATGAAAAACGTGATTGCAATCACGTTTTTTCATGTATTTCTCATTTTTCGTGTAGCAAGGTCCATCGAAAGTATGCAACATAGGTACTCCTTGGATGATGAATTAAGTTTTGCATCCAACGAGTAATCCCGCTCAAAATTTGAGTAAAACATTAGGGAGATAAATTTAAAATACGAGTTGAAAAAGTAGGTTTATTATTTTATTCTTTTTTAATCTTTTTACTTTTTTACTCCAAAAATGGTGAATCATCCCCCATGGTTGACATCATCATCTTGAATCCTATTGGTTCTTATAAAGTTTATTTTGGTTGTAGATTTTTCTTATGAGGCATTTAAAACCTCAAATTTCCCCTAATGCCAAATAGGGTCGCAATGATTCATCTTTACAGCAAAGAATGCTAGCTTGCTCACTTTCAGTTCTAACATTGAAATCACCCACTATAAGGACTTCACTTAGCCAAGAATATGTTGCAATATCTTCTTTTAAGGCTGCAAATAGATTTGTGTGGTCAATCCATCTACTTTTGTAGATTTTGAAACTTGCAGCGCAAAATAACATGTTGCAATTCTGATGTGGTTTCCATTTTATGATATTTTAAATGAAATGAATTGCTTATTTGAGTCTCATTTTTCGAACTAAATGATACGAACTTCTTCCCCCTTGACTAAAACCAAATACCCCCATTTCCTTTGCCATTCCTTGCTACCTTGTTCCACGCTGCCATCTTCCAGTATCCTTCAAATAGAGGTGTCTTGCACACTTCATGCTCATTTGTTTCTATGAGGCAAATTATGTCTCTATCTTCCGCAATAGGTCCTAACCTAGGTTGTTGTCTCCATAAGTAACCTCTGCAATTCCAACAAGCTAATCGTAAGGAAACCTGTGTATGACTCGATTGTTATTTATTTTGACATGCAAGACTCACATTTGAGTCTTTGTCCTTGCTTTCCCATATTGACCTTGCTTCCTGATTTCATGTTGAAGAGTTTGTTGCCTCTTCTTTATTACCATCTTGCTACTCTGTTTTGGAAGGATGTCCAAATCGTGCTATCACAACTTTTCCTTTATAAATTCATTCTCTCTTGCCTTCATCTCTTGCTGCCCTAACCTTTAACATTTTCTCCCTCCTTTCCTCGTGTTGTTTTATAGTTAAAACTAGGAAAAAGTGAGAACCGCTCAAGAGATGCTTCTTTCTTAAAATGATATATTTATCATGTAAGCTAGGCATGATGACTTTTATGGGTCTGACTCTCTCACCAATAAACTTACCCACCCTCCATGCTTGGCATATTTGTCCTTGCCATTTAAACTTGTCTTTCATGAAGTCTCTTGCAAGCTCAAGAGTACATTCAATTTTCCCATTATCTTTCACCCCTTTAATAATTATGTTTGTTGCTCTATTTTGTCTTTCCTTGCCTTCTCTATCTTGCATGTTGTCAACCTTAATATTTGTTTCTCCTTCCTTATTAGTATAATTGCTAATAACTTGAGTCCAAGTTTTGAAAACTTTGGTGGAATCTCCTTTCCTTTCTTCTCTTGCTTTCTCTTCATGGTTGTTTATTTGGGCAATCATTTTCCCTTTATCCTAGGATGATTTCACATTCACCACCTTTGTACTTTCCACTACAGATTTCTTTATGTTTTGCACATTCGTATTCATGCATTGCCATTTTGTCTTCCCTATGAGGAGAGCTTCCTGTAGCAATGCCACTTGTTCTTTCAAAAAAAATTGCTTTCTGCTAAAACCTTGTTCTCCATTGCTGTGATATGAATTTTATGATCTCTTTCCCGCGCTTTAGCTTCTAAAACCTCCAACCTTTGTTTTGCATTTAACAATTCTTTCACATAAAGATCAGATGACTAGGTGAGAAGTGTGGATGTGGGACTATATATGGCGGAATCATCAATGATTTTTCCTCTAGACTTCTTGTTTCCACATGCTTGTAGAGGGGACTTGTTTGAGTTCTTATTGCGAAGGGCTTGAGTACTTTCCTTTTGAGACCGTTTTTCTTTGTTTGCTCCCATTCTAGACGGGCTAGTCTTTGTTTTAAAATGCTCCGATATTGTTTAGCATTGACCCAAACCCACTTCCGAGCTTTGGTGGATGAGGCAATTTTCACGTGTCCTAAATCATTTGTCTCCACATGTTATGAAATTTCTTGTCCCGTTGACATGTTTGAATGCATTTGCCATCCAACCTGTTCCAAGGAAGATGTAGGTCTATAAAATGCCAAGATTAATTCACACTTCTCACTGTTCACTGCTCGCTACTCTCACTGTTGACCACATTGTTGTCCAAGTTGCTCATTACTAGTGAACAGAAAACTTCAAAGATAAAATTCCGGCATTGATTTCCCATGAATTACTGAAGTAGGTGCGCATAAATTTGCCGATAAACAAAGCCTTCCTTCTCAACTGCTCAGAGATCGTAGAACAATGGTTTAAAGCCACGTTATCATTATCTGCAGAAATAAGAATTCATTCCATCTGCAGGTTGAAGGCACAAAGTGTATAAATTGAAAGTTGCAGCATCCTCACACTTGCAGTTGATGTTAGTGTTTTCACTCAAGTCAGCTACCGAGGAAGAGATTTGACGCTGCACCTTCCCTACAAGACGAAACTGATCTTCTTTTGTTGTCATTTGTCATTAAAACTTGCATGGGCAGAAATTAACAACTTGAGAAGGTTCATTCAAAAAGGCTTGCGGTGATTTACTCGAATCACCGAGAATTGAAATCCCCCTTCAGTTGCTAACCAATCTTAAAGTATATATATATACCTTTCACATACTTACATTCATATAAAACTAAATCCATATATAACCCCAGTACGATTGGAATTATCGTTTAACAAAATTAATTAATTAAAACAAAAATTAATTTTTAATATTTTTTATTTTATTTTATGTTTAACCTATCTAGTTGAAGACTTTGATGAATTAAAAATTTGAGATAATTATTAAAAATATTAAATTTTATCTTACTTTGAAATATGTATTTATTTTTTACTCGAACGCTATTTTCACATGCATTGTATTGTGATCAGATACATTCAACATAAATCTATCTCACCTCCAAGTTAATATTTCCGTCCACTCCATCGTACGCTCGATATTTTTACAGATCTATCGCAACATTGAAGAAGTCGGATTAAAATACCAAGAATAGTCTATTGTCATGGATTAAATAAAATTTCATTTATGATAGCAAGTTGCTAACAATTAATTGTGCATTTAGAAATTCACAAATTGCCTGGGGAGCTCCCAAGTCACCATGACATCATGGTTGCTGAAGGAGCACATAGTTACATTTGAGCATTTTTCTTTACTGACTCAGACTCAAAATCAGACATATTAGAGCACGGTTCTTACAATTCCTCTACTAATTACAGCAACCATCGCTTTGGCAGTGGACTGCCTGCCCCTCCTCCTGCTTATCAGTCTTCTTTTATACATTAGGTAGGTACGGTGCTTATCTTACCGTGGTCAAGCAAATTGTGAAATGTATATGATTTATAACATATCATCCATGAACAAAAGATTTATCGGGCTAGAAACTGGTTTTGGGTTTTGGTGTGCAAGTCCTTGGCTAATGTCATAGTCTCAATAGTCATTGTTAGACATGTCAGCATTCACACTGGCTTTGACACCTTCAAACCTTACTATACTTCAATTCGTTCTATTATTATAATAAAGTATTATTGTTTGTACTATTCAATTTTTTCTGGTAAAAATAGTACTGGAGTACATTCCATACATTGCAATTTCATACTGACCTCCCATCATGGCAACTGTCCTTTCAACCTAAATATGGAGGAGATTAAGCCCTTTCCTTTGAATAGTGAGAGTATCTAGCTTATCAATGTTCTTTGGCCTTGTTATGGCATAAAAAATATAAAATCTATTTTGGTTCATGGACCATCTTCAGCTTTTGATTGTGACCTATGTCATGTTATAGGGTATGTTTCCAAAATGGCATGTCCCTTTGTTGAAATTTCATTCCATATTAGTATTCTTCTGTCTTATCTTTAGCTTTAATCTTGTGACATCTAATTTATTACTTTTTGACAGTCATGGTTACTCTTCAGTTTTCTTTGAACCCAAGAAAGAACAGAGTAAAGTTTCTTATTCCTTTGAATAGTGATAGTAACTTTCTTGGAACTTTCTCAATAGTCACTGTAAGGGAGGAGGAATATAATTGCTTTTCACGCAAGTTCCTGGGTTGATGTGATAGCCTCCTTGCACAAAATTCCTTTGTGCAGTCCCATCATTGCTTTGAGTGGTCTCAAACATTTCCAAAAACCATTTTATACAATTGGTTTATAAAGGCTTTGCCTTTACAAAAATCTAGCAAACCTTCTTAGGCCTTTCGTCCCTCCACCATATTCTGATATGAGGTTCAAGTCTCTTTTAGGGCTTGACCCTTTTCGGACTGCAAGTTGGCCTTTTCAATTTTTTTTTAATCCCATCCACTTGGCTAAGCATTAAACTTCCTTTGTGTAGTGCCATCATTGCTCTGAGTGGTCTCAAACGTTTCCAAAAACCATTTTATGCAAACACTGTTTTATGACCCGGATGCGGGTGTTTTCAAAGAGCATTAATGGGCTCACTTAGAAACGCCGGCGCAAGGACCAGCCAGGAGGAAAATTCAAAGGATGATAGCCAGGGAATCAGGCATAGCAGAATGCAATGAGCATGTAGACGACTTTCAACGGGCGGGTGGCTGCTCTGCAGTCGTGGCTTTAACGGTGGGGTGTGCTGGCCGATCAAGAGGCACCCAGCAGATGGCGGGGCCTACAGGCGATGCTGAGAAGAGCGATGTGGAGGAAAAGGAAGACGATTGGGAACAATATGTGTGTCCCGTGGTCGAGGAAACTCCAAAGGAGTAGCAAAACAAGTGATGCCCTCTAGCAAATGCAGCCACCCATGAACCAAATCGGCCTCAGGCAGATCACGGTTTGGTCCAGTCGCTTGATATTTTTGCGTATGTTTAGCAGTTCAGTAGTTTTGTTGGTTTGCTGTCATGTCCAGTGTTGCTGAGTTGCACCTTTTTTCTGTGTCACAAGGTCATATTATGGTGTCTGTTGATGTCAGTTCAGGGTTATATGGTAATCGTTTTGCAATTTCATGCTGGTTTCCCCAATCTGGGGCAGTATCAACTGTTTCGATGAAAGCTAGAAATAGAGTTTGAGGCGGGGCCTCGGTGTAATTATATTTTTTCCTTTTTTAATTGAATTAGTCTTACTTAGAAAAAAAAATTGTTTTATGCATCCTATTTACTTTTCCAGCTATTGTATGATTGTTGCTATGGTCCGAAATTAATTTCTACATTAATTAAATTCAATAATTGATTTGTTTGATTGAGATCATAAGGGAAAGAATCACTTAGGGCTAGAATTTTCTACAATTGGAACAATGCACAATGGGTTCATTATTGAATAATTAGAAGCTAAAATGCGAGAAATTTCACAATGGATTCATGATTGAAACCATTAACTTAAAACAAACATGTTATTTTTTAATCACCTTGTCAATTTCGAATAGTCGCAACTATGGAGCAATTTTAAGGTAACCTTTCATGAGGTGAATGCTCAATTTGAAAGAAGTTTCAACTTAGAATAGGGTTGGTTATGCCGATATTAGTCAACAGTGTCAATTTTATAAATTGAGAAAGAGCCAAAGCGGACATGCTATTGCCAAATCTCCTTGCTCATGTAGAAAGGGAGTGGCATTACATGTGACAACTCCTTAGTTACCTCAAATATCATTTCTCAACTTTTACCTACATTGCATTTTTAATTAGTAGCATGTCAGATAACCTTTGAAGGAAAAAATCAATTATAATTGAATTGTGGAATGGTAATATTCAAACCTTCAAGTGAGCAGTTGCTTTCTTTTTGTCGATGAAGACACCTGTGGGTTCAACCACATACTCATTTGTTGACACAAATATAAGTTCCAGGCCTGTACAACATACTAAGTACCAGGCGGGTAAGCTGTTCAGAGCTTTTAGATGTTCCAGAATGGTGCCAAAGGTGAAGTTATTTGGCTTAAAAACACTCTCCTCATTTTACCAAAAACATTTAGGACCTCATGGCATTACCCAACTCAGGCCTTGACAATGGTGCCAAAGCTGAAGTTGTTTGGCTTAGAAACATTCTCCTCATTTGACCAAAAACATTTAGGGCCTCATGGCATTACCCATTCTGTGCATATCATCAAATTACGGAACTTGAAACAATTGCACAACATCTCTCCACCATTATGTACAACATCGTTTTCTCTGGAAACAACAATACTCATGCAAAACCCAAATTCCACAATACGAATTTTCCCAATACAAAACCCACAACATAGCTCTGGTGTTGCTACTGCCCAATGCCCTAAAAAATGTATACATTATTTGGCATTAACTGCATTTTGCAATTTAGTATTTAAACATTAGCCGATGATGATAGTAATTGTTGCTAAGCTTGAATAAATCTCTGTTTATAGTTATGACAAACTTTATCGGTTAGCTGGTTTAACCTTGTATGTCTAGCTAAGCCAACTTCAACTCAGTTTGGTGATTCTACAACTAGACCTTAGTTGATATCAACTCCACTACACATTTTTACATCAACTCAACCAAAGCTAACATGAACTTGGCTCATTCAGTGGACTCAATCAACAAAGACTTTAAGTAACGGGAAACTCAATCATCATGGCTTATTTGATTGTTTCTAACATGTGTAGGTTTCTGAAATTGTTAATTTACGGTTTTAACTATGTTTCAAAAAGAATAATCATATAGAAGTTGTTGTAATAAATATCTTTTTTATTATGTTTACGAGCTTAGATAACCACTCATTTAGAAACAAATTGAACATGCTTCTTGCCCTTTCTCCACACCCATTTAATCTAACAATGGACATAGAGCATGTATATTTATACCTGTGCGTTGGAAATACCATTTTATACTTTAATGTTTATTATTTTTGTTTTATTATTATTACTTGAATTTCTTCTTAACAAGTGGTTGTGTTTCTTTTCCTTTTAGTGAAAGTATGGGCTCCAATGTTGGCTCTCTTATTATGGAGTATAATTCATCTTTGAGAAATTTTCAATTATTAAATTAGGTTAGTCAATTGCTTAAACTATTAAATTTATTTCAAAAAGTTTTTGTTACTTTATAGGTTAGACACTGGCTTGAAATATTAAACTTATTTCAAAATGTTTTTGTTACTTTATAGATTTCTTGGCTCTGTGATGAAAATAATGAAGGGAAAATACATGTTAATCTGTTACTTGTGCTCTTTGATGGAAGTTTTGTAATGCATGACTGAAAAATACATGGTGAGAGAAAAATGCATATTATGCTAATTGAGGAATTTTTTTCACTTGTCAAACTTACAGTATTGAATTTAGCAAACTAACACTTTACAACAATGAACTAACAATATTCATGATGGAAATAGCAATATGGAAGATTTATCTGCATAATTAAAAAGACAATATGGGAGATTCCAATCACGTTCCAAGGCATTTTTTAAAATGTGGATGTGACAAAAGGTTGTTGTGGAAGGTGCTGTTTGTATATGGGAAATTTCTTGGTCATTGTGTATAATCCTAATGTTGATAGATATGTCTACTAATTGGTTTCAGTTAATGGGGCATTGATTTGAGCGTTCAAGATATTTTTATTCTTTATCAAAGTATCCTTTTGTTGTATTTGTGTTCTTCAATTTATGCCTTACGGTGTTTCCTTTGCAACATTTGGTGCAAATGCTAGTTTATTTTATTTTATGTTTAACCTATCTAGTTGAAGACTTTGATGAATTAAAAATTTGAGATAATTATTAAAAATATTAAATTTTATCTTACTTTGAAATATGTATTTATTTTTTACTCGAACGCTATTTTCACATGCATTGTATTGTGATCAGATACATTCAACATAAATCTATCTCACCTCCAAGTTAATATTTCCGTCCACTTCATCGTACGCTCGATATTTTTACAGATCTATCGCAACATTGAAGAAGTCGGATTAAAATACCAAGAAAAGCTGTGAATATTTTTTGGTAAGATTGGCAAAATTATATTTTCATATGTCTAATATATCATTTTGATTGATTGGTGCGAAAAATTCACACCAAGATAACAAAATACCTCATTATAATCCACCAAAATCCGTAGACTACTTCATTATCTTTTGAACTAAATTTCATACAAAAATAAATTTGCATTTTCAACATTCATTATTGTGTTTTTGGATTGATTTACATCATTTGAGAAATGCAAACCATATTTCAACAATATCTATATTGCAAAAACCGTATTTCAATAATATTTCCTTTGCGGATACAGCACAGTTGAGGGACATGTATCAAACGCCGCCTTGTGCACCACTGGAAGCCCCACCAGACCTGTCGGAACATTACATTCATAGAAATTCTCTCGGAGAATCTTTAACCTCCGTAAGGTTCGGGACGGAAAACATGTCATTTCGGGTAGGATTTCCAGAGATGTATAAAACTCGCCACGGATCAAAATGTGAGAGAAAGGGCTTTGGATTCCATTGCAAGGAAAACGGAAGAGAGGAGTTTTCAACTTAATTATGAATCATAATAATATATGCAAACGGTGTCTACAGATTAACAACACGCAGACACGGCTAAGACGATGCACGATGAAAACAACAGGCCCGACCAGTAAGATTATCAGTTGATTTCTTCGGCGTGCCGCTGCAGTATTGCTGTTGTACAGCAGTAGGGCATGCCTCGCCTCCCATCCTCTGGAATTCGATGGCCTTTCTCTTCCTGTCGTTGGCCATTCGATGCATCCTCTTCTTGGGATCCACACGCCCTCTTACTGTCACTTTCTTCCGTGTCACGTCCACCACATAATCCAGCAAATCTGCCCATCATCACAATAAACAGGTTTACAAAATAGTAAAACTAAACGAACGCAAGGGAGCGCTAAAAGATTCTTTCATACATGTTTCATTGCAAAAATTAATGTGAATGTGCAGAATGTGAGGAAGAAAACATACTGTCCATTTTGGAGAGCACTGTTGAGACCCTGTGACGGCAGTCTAGGCAGCACATATTAGCATTCAGAACAATCACCTGAACCTGTGAAGCAATGTAGTGTTTGAGACAACATCAGAAAGATCAGACTTTAGCGTAAGCTAGACACTAGAGTTGAGTTCATATGTAGTATATCAAAAGGGATTGGCAGTATGCGATAATTGAGAGGGTAATAGCAGAAATGGGCTTACTCCCGGCATTGTTAAGGCCTCGGCGGACCGCAGCAGCTGAGTCGTTTGAGCCATTTGTGAAGGGTGATGAGTGAAGAAGAACATTATGCAGATGCGAAAATCAGGTCCTCAGAGTTCCCATTGCTGTGTGATGTATATAGATGTGATATGAGGTGTGTGAAGCTAATGGGCACGTTGGAATTTCAAGGTGGAACTGGTAGAGGATTAGTTGTATTACAGGTAGTGTGAAAGATTCTCTCCCATCCTCACACAAAGGATATCATATAAAATTTATGTGTTTTTTTCCCTGTTTACCCCCCACACATATATATATATATATAAATAAAAAGTCAAAATATACGATCAGCTTACAGTTTTACCTCTTACTCATTACGTTGACACAAGTTAATACACCGATTATAAATTAATAATGAGTTAAAATTAATTTTCAAATTTAGTAAATAAAAAACATTTAAATCATTTTGAAAGAAATCAAAGGCTGTGAATATAAATCCTTCGTATTAATTTTAGATATAAATACTGGATATACCTGAGATAACTTTCTACCAAATTTGATATTCGATATCGCTATGATAGTATTGATTCAGTCAAAGAACGAACTCACTCCCTGCCTGTCTGTCCGTTTTTAGAGCGTCGTGGTCAACGCAGTGGCATCGAAAGTCGTCGGTTGGCGTATCCGACCACGCGCGGTGCGGTGAGTTGTAATATCTTCACACCATACTTGCTGCTGGCTTTTGTAATTAATTAATTGGGTAATCGATGTGGATAAGTGGTGAGCGCGGTCTCCAGATGAAGTGATGATGGTTGCTTTTCTTGGGAGGCTCGCTGACAGCACAGTAACGATGAGGTGGTTTTTGTAACTGACATCCTCACCTCAGAACCCGCTGACTGGAAATTAAACAAGAAATTGAATCACATGTGACGGGATGCATGAAGGCGGCTGGGTAGGGTTTGGTAAAGGTCCGCATGATCTTTACAGACGCTACAAATCGTTGAACGGGTAGAGGCGGGGGGAATGGGCGCCTTCCGAGCAAGTCCGGGGAAATACCTGAGATGTTCCTTGTTTTATTTTGCTGTTTTTAATAGAACTCCTTTCAATTCTCACGCACGAGATTGGGAAGGTTTTATTTGAAAGTTCTATGTTATGCTTTGTTTACTAAATAGAGTTTTTTTTTCCTTCCCGTTCTTGTGAGTTAGTTATATATTACTAAAAAATTAATAATAAATTAAAATAATTTCGATAAAATTCATGATCAGATTCTTATTTTATAAAAATTATAATAATATTATTAATTTTTTCATAATAACACATTTATATAACTTACCGTAGGTTTATTACTCAAAACCATATAGAAGGACTAACTAGACTTTCTACGGGCAATTTCAAGGTTAGAGGTTCTCATGCATGCAATATACTTTTTCCTATCATAATAATGGAAATAATAGGAGGAATACAACATTATAAAGTGTTTAATTGCAAGAAAGATTGCTTTTATCTAGTGATAATTTTTATTATTTTTTCATTCAAATTATTATATTTTTTATATTTTTATACTTTTATTACTTAAATGATTAAAGGAAATTTTCTTATTTTCATTTTTTAATTTGCAATAGGATTTTTTCTTCATTTCCCAAGTACGTAGTCATGAAAGTTTATTAACATTGTGAGAGTCATGATTAACTAGAATTGAATCCGCAAACACTTAAAAGTAAATTTAAATTTTGATTGATGATTGAATAGAGGAGGGGACACATGGATCCGCAAGCCATAACCAATCACTACCTAAATTGCTTAAAAGAAACACTACCTAACCTTTAAACCATTTGGGATGAGAGAAACTAAAAAGATGGGATTGGTCGTATGGGCAGAAGAATGTACCCATCCCCATCCCCCTCACGGAACAAGGTCGAGGAGACCTATTTATTTGGAAAGAAAAGAGGGAACTCATTCGGGAAGGCGATAGAGGAGATTGGAAAAAGAACGAGGAGAAGCAGATAACATCCAATTGAATGCACGGACTACTTGAGTGAAAGCAAGGAGCGATTCTAGAGTTACGACGATTCGAACTTAAATAGGAATGCAACAAAATATAGATATAACCACAAATACAAAGATGCGGCAGAAATAACACTTCATTTCATTAATATCAAAGAACTGAAATATGCTTACAAATAGAATGATAATAAACTAGCTCTAGCGATGGTAACTTATCTTTGAGAAGAGGTGTGGCGGCTACATGCCTCTAAACTATGTTACAATGAGGTTCGAAGGCCTATTTATTATTGAGAAACAATGAAAAGCCCTAAATATCCAAAAACCTAACCTAGGAGATGAAGCGCCAAAACTATGGGCCCCGTTTCGGTAAATTGGTACATCAACTTCCGAGGGTAGTAACTTTGGCATATGATCTCCATTTGACATGCACAATAACTTGCTAGAAAGATCTATCTGAGGACTACAACATCCTTTGAGCTAATGGAATAGGTGGGTAGCATTGGTATCCACTTGGATTATTTCGTTCCCCCCCCCCCCCCAACCTAGCCCCAACAAAAAATGGTCTCCATTGTGTTGATTTCCCCCATCAGAAGGGGAAACATCTATTGAAATTACCCTGGTTGAGCCACTTGCCTTGCTATTGGAGTTGCCCTACTTTGACAACTTGATAAAAATGGATCCTCTATTGGCAAGTGCCCTTAACTTATTTGTCCACTATATAGATCCTATGTTGGTTTTTCCTTGTAGTCCCTCATTTTTCCTTTTTCTTCCTCTCGTTCTAAGTGGAGATTCTCATTTTCCTTCTTCTTCCTGTAGGTTATGTCCCCTTGATATGATGGAATCATCAACTATAGTAATCGTTTATGCTGGCAGGAAAACCAACTTTGGTACCACTGTAATATCCTTGGGTAATTTATGATTAAATATTGGAAATTTATTTTCATAAAAATCATTTCAAGGATTCTTACTCCAAAAACATCCAAAATTTGCAAACTTTCACACAGTAAAATTACTAGTGATTTAAATAAGGGTCGTGATGTTAAACCCAGGAAAATGCTACAACTCAAATAATATTTTATTGATGTGCATTCTTAGGAGGAAATTACATATTTTTTAGGATAAAACCTAGTGAATGAAACCTCAGATTGTTGGCTCTCAAATTACTAGATATTGTGAACCTTCATTGGATAATTAAGCCTTATTTCCATTAGCAATTCATCCCCCTTACTGATGCCAAACAATTCCTCAACAATATGACATAACTCTACAAATTCGATAAGGAAATTGGAGGATTCGATCATAGCTTTATGAGATGACAATATGGTCGCAAAATCAACCTTCCCATAAGCACCACAACTATTAGATAAATGGGTCACACTCTCAATAATTCGACATACAATAGATAGGACCCATAGATTTGTCTCAGTAATTTTACTTTAGATAGTCGACCCCTTTCCTTCAAATAATTATGCCCCATAGTATAATAAACCTTGACCTATAGTGTATTTGTTATCTCTATGTTAATGTGGCTCAGCCTCGAATAGATGACTCATATTGATTTCCATGTGTCATATACACTATCAGCTTTAGCTACATGACAACTCACTCCCTCAAAATAGTAGCTTGATTCGTACAATCCGAAATGCACCTCCAGGTCCCACTTATGCAAACCAATGAATCAACCTCATTAAATCATTTCTTACTTGGCTTAGGGTTCGACATCCTCTGTCAATTTCTTCTTGGTAATTCAGATAGGTTCCTCTTCTTCAACAAGAGGTTATATTATTCCCTTCCTCTTTGGAAACTTCGATCCCAAACCACAGTAATTTAGCCTCTACTCACCCCCCTTGAATGCAAAAAGATTTCAACCACTCCACAAAGCTATTCAATCTATTTAATTTGATGACTTTAACCTTGACAATCAACATGTGATATAGAAGTTTAACCCTTGCAACTACAGCCAGATTTAGCCCCTAGAAAACTCAATAACTTTTGCCTCCTCTTATGGGTAGGAAATTAGCCATATGGAATGCACAATGAATTTTCAATGAATGTAGCACTCAACCTCCTTCCAGATAAGTCGATCTTCTTGGCACACTAAAATTTTGGTCCCCTCCTTCTGTTGCTAGATTGAATTCTATAGAATCAACTCACAAAAGACAATAATTGGCTAGGGTGGATTTGCAACCACCAAAATCAATGCCACTAGCTAAGGTGTATATCTCAACACAAAAATTGGGAACCAAAAAGGGTTTCTACCTCTGTCAAGAAGCTACATAAGCTCCTTAATCAATTCACTAACAATTATTTGCATGCATTTCCTTGAGTTTCCTTATCCTTTTAATGATATTTTCCTCCTTTGAAAACCATGGGTGGTAAACAAAAATGTTTGGTCACTTTATTTTTCCTAAAATATTTTTTTACCACTTTTATTTAATTATTATTTATTTTATTCTGGTAATCTTTTATTTTATGTCAATAACCCATGGGATCAAATTAGGTTATGACTCCAACTCTCATACTTCTACAAATTAGAAATAGACATTACACATAAAAACCCTAGTCACATTGCCCTTTTCCCATTCCACATAAATTGTCATATAAAAGACATTAAACGAGAACCCTTACCACATTGCCATTTTCCCATTGCACATAGACTTACATTCATATAAGCTAAATCCATAAGGTCTAGTAAGTCTCATAATCATGAAGAGTGCAGTTGATGTAATAGATGGCTCTCTTACACTGAGAATTCTTTTTATACATGAGTACTACAACTATGGCCTAGTCAGACGTAAACACATATAGTAAGAATATATATATATATATATATATATATATATATATATATATATATATATATATATATATAGAAAGACATACATTTATATAAAGCTAAATTCATATACAAATTGTCATATAAAAGACATTAAACAAGAACCCTTGTCACATAGCCATTTTTCCATTCCACATAGACTTACATTCATATAAGATAAAATAGAAATTGCACCAGATGTTGCAAAGGAAACGTCGTAAGGCATAAATTCGAGAAGCATTGTGACATATAAAGAATCATTGAAGATAAAAATTAGTAAACAAAATTCCTTTAAATACAAGACCAACTGGGGTTGCTACAGGATCCAGCTGCCAACAAACATCAGGAATGTTTTGCATCTCCTCTTTTGTAAGCCTCCTTGTAGGAATCTGATGTGAAAACCTAAGAATCTCTGTCTTTGGCACGAATCATCCAGAAATAGACTGCTAACGAACCTCCTTCCGCTGAAAAATGTTCTTGTATCCATCAACCTTTACTAATGGAGCCACCCTCACTCCAAACTTCTCGGTGAAATTTGTTAGAACCTCTACCATATCATAATTGTGTCTAACTTCTACTAGAATGTGCTCATCCCAAGTAGAGTCCCATTCCCTATAGAGAGCCCAAACATCAGATTTCCTCAGTAAAATTTTGATAATGCTTTTGGTTGATTTCGAACATCTGAGAGAAAATATTAAGCATGTCATTACTACTCAATTTTCCCACCTTAAAATTCCCAAAAGCCTGATACTTGTTCAACTTTGGCTCTATCCAATTCATCTCTACTTTGAATGGGTTCAAGGAAAATATTATATATCTATATATATATATATATATATATATATATATATATATATATATATATATATATATATATATATATGTACCCCGGTTCCTAAGAGAATATCGACTCCATTCTTGGCATGATTCAGAGCTTGCACCATTGCAATTAAAGCCTACCTGGCATCGCCTTCTTCATAAATGCTAAAATACTTAAAATTCGTCAAGAAGTTTATAACAACATATCTATGGATTTATCAGATGCTAAGATTTGTTGTGAGGTTTTTAATTTGAATAACATCATTAACAAGTCATTTCTTTGACATAGGTAAGACGTATTAGGACTACAATATAAGGTATATGCTTAACTGTTGTGGAGGATATCAAGTGTGCTAAGTTGATTGAATATGCAAAGTCTATAATTTTCTGATTTTCTTGGTAACAAAGAGTAGGTGGATGTAAACACTACTAGTTTGTCAACCGAGAAAAACTCTTATGGATAAAATATTATTTTATTTATGGGGATGTTATGATTTTTATTGCAACTGTCAAAATTCAGGCACATCATGATCATTTTACCTTTTACAATTGTAATAAATATAAAACCTGTATCTGAAAAATCATCGCCTACACCAACTGTACATTAAAAATAAACTGCTAGTTTTGAAAAAAAAGAGATTTCAAGTCTAATACTACGCTTATATATGAGAGTGTCATAGGGAAGGTTAAGAAGGAAAAACATATTACCCATGATCGAGTTCACTCAGTGGTTTGTACTCTCTTCTATATAATCAAAGTAAAGAAGTTAGAAATGAAAAAAAACACATTGACCTAAACAAATCCATAAATAATTAATAAATTCTTAATAATAAAATGAGAGAGATTTGAAATTTAATAAACCACATCAAAAACAAAAATTCCAAAGTAATTAATAATCTTTTTTTATAATAAAATGAGATAGATTTGAAATTTAATAAACCACATAAAAAATTACCTCTCCTCATCCATCCATGAAGAAGTAGTATGGAGATTGGATTTTGATTCATCTATAAAATGGTAATGATGATGTCTCGAATCAGTGATGTCTCTAATCATAAAACAAAACTTATAAATTCAGCTAAACATTACCAAAATCCATGCTATAATCATACAACTGAATGAAAAAATAATTTTATATACATATCCAATCTCCAACCTCTAAATGAAGTTGTAGAAAGTGAATTTGGGAACAGAGGAGAAGCCCAAGATGGCCTCTATAGGTGAGGGATGAACAAACTATGAAATAAATTGAGTCTCTGTTCAAATAATATTCAGATCTATTCCCACAGAGTTTCACTGAAATGAAGGGAATACAAGGAGAGTTGGGAGAGATGAATATAGAGCTTCATCTAGATGCCAATCAAGTTAAGCATCCACCATATCGACTTAATCCCCAATTCAAGGAAAAGGTAAATAAAGAAATTGATTTAATGCTAGTTGTTGGTTTGATCTCTCTAGTAGATAAATATGACTGGATCAACTATGGGGGTATATATATATACTACTTTTGTTGGATCAACAAAAACAACAGGTGCTTTTCAAACCCCGGCTACTGGCTTTGCTAGCCATGCTATAGGTGGTGGTTGTATGCCTTGATACTAATAGACAGAGTCCAACGATGGAATGTAGTTCTTCTCCAAGTTCTTACCCAAGATAAGTTCCCATGGCTATGTCCTCATGAAAAAGGGGGAATAGAAAGCAAACAATTTTATCTTCCAAGAAAACAGGACTACATTCATTGAATGAATCCTCGTCAATGAACCCACTAACATAGTGGATGTTTGAATTATGGAAGGAGATAGGAAAAAAAGGAACAATGCCTGTTTCAAGAGAGAATGCTCAGAGAATACAAACCAGATAATTGGGCTCTTACTGCATTAACAGGT
Organism: Pinus tabuliformis; assembly: GCA_031772625.1. NCBI lineage: Eukaryota > Viridiplantae > Streptophyta > Pinopsida > Pinales > Pinaceae > Pinus > Pinus tabuliformis. The sequence continues at coordinate 575,575,263 of CM062819.1, forward strand.
TTGTAATCATTGTACAATTAATCATCAATGCATACCATAATGTAAAATTATAATTAGGAATGTCCATGGTCATCTTAAATAGTTCCCCAGAATGCTTGAAGAATACTGATGCTTCAATTTATAAACCTTCACTAATGCATATAGTAGAAATCAAATAGAGATTGTGCAAAGAAGAAAATATGGACAAAGCATAGCCATCATACAAAAGGATGCTCAGGGAATACAAACAAAATAATCAATTTCATTCTGCAAAACAAGTTTGCAGTCAGCACATCACTCTTCAATGGATCCCGTAAAACTCTCAGCCAATATTCAACATACAAAGAGGATGCTCAGGGTATTCCTGCAAAACAAGTTTGAAAACACTAGGACTTTAAACAAGTCAAAGAAATTTGAATTTTTTGGAAATAATATGCAGATGATCCCTTAATTGAGAAGAGATGTTGATTCCAGAACCATGGCCTTGCCTACTAATATATATATATATATATATATATATATATATATATATATATATATATATATATATATATCTATATATATATATATATATATATATATATATATATCTATATCTATATATATATATATATATATATATATATATATATATATATATATATATATATATATATATATATATATATATATATATATATATATATAGATATATATTCATCTGCTTTAACATTTCCAATCCTATTGAAATTAACACCAACACAACATATTGCTCCCTAGAATTTAACATTACCAAAGTAGTACTTTGGAATTCAAAAGGAACCCAAAATAAGTTCCAATGGTTGTCCTTACGAAAAAAGGGGAATAGAAAGCAAACAATTTTATATTCCCAGAAAACAAGACTAACACAGATCTTCCATGTGTGCTCCAACCTAGTAGAAGATGATCTGGGGTACACTATCTAACAACAATGAGTCACCAAACACTTGTATTTTTTAAATGCCACTGTGGGCTGCTAGTTTTAAGAGTATTGTTAGGGCAATAAGCTCGGTGTAGTTATTTTATCCTCACCTAAATCTATTTTAAATTTGATATAGTGAGAGTTATTGAGAATTTGAGATAGAGAACACCTCTGGCTCCCCTTTTTTGGGGTACCTTGACTAGATCCATCAAAGTAATCCCCATGTTCCAGATTTGTCCATAGGAGCACGAATCAACTTTTTATGTGTAGGGGTTGATGAAAAGTTTGAGAAGATTGACTGACCTTGGAAGGCACATTGAAAAAGAGTTATATACATGTCTTCAAAGATTTCAACATTTCTATCTTTCTAGATTAGGCTTCAACATTTCTATCTTTCCAGATTCCCCATGATACTATTAGAGGAAGGCCTTTGAGGTCTTTGAGATCTAAGTTTTGCTACCACTTTTTAAAGCACTCTTTAACATAACCTCCTTGTCCACAGTCCTTCTGATTAAAATAAACTCCCACAAATTTCTCACTCAATGATCGAACCATCTTTAAAAAAAATCGATACCTTAACCACTCCAAGAGAAATGCCAAGTGGAAAGAGTGACAGATAACCACAACCCCAGCTCGAATCAAAGGGGAAGGAATCTAGGCTTTAACCTGCTATGAAGAAAAATACTAAATGTGAATTATTCTTAATATTTCAAATCCATTTATTGTTTTGTTTGAAAAGAAGCAGAAATAATAGAATATTGTGAATTTTTGGTTGCCATTGACACCTTGTTCACATGCTTGGAAGATCCGCAGAAGCAGTTGCTTCATACCAAGACGGTCCTCCAATGACCAGGGAGATTGTCCCCATGAATTATCTTTTATTACCAATAACAATGAAAGCATTATCATAAATAATGTTCATTGATCATGCCCCTAACTCGTCGTTGGCATACATTTTCTGCGCTCCATGAAAAGACTGAAAATTTCGGGTCTGGTTCTTACAAATTATCGTTGTTGTTGTGATGGATGGTAGCGGCCCCAACACTTCTGTTGCTGCTGCGGCTGCACCCAGAACAACATCCCGGAGACCCAAGAGTATGTTTTGCTTCCCAATCCCCTATATTTTTGGTTTCATTTTTTCACATAACAATTGGGTTCTTGTTGTATTAGACGATTTAGTTAAACATAACTAGGTAGGATAAATCAATCCTCGATGAGACGATCACTGTGGAAAAGGTGTAGTTAGAATTGAAACCAAGATCTGTTGCAATAATAATCCCCACAAGCTAAAACATCAGGATTTATGGAAACCATGTCTCAATTTCATTTAACTCTTGATATGATGTGATGGGATAGATGAAGCAGAGCTGAGAAAACATGTAACATAATGAGAATTCATTTTCGGAGACCAATATCACCAATGATCCAATACCAACGAACTTTCCCTCTCATGCATTTAGGAAAAACATTTAATCAAGATTTTGGGAAAGTTTGGTTCCCTTTGATAGTAAAGCCGAGGTGTTTCGTATCCAAAGATAAAATCACATTAGAAGTAACATTATCATCTTTGTCTTCTTTCAATCCTGCCATGTTAGGAGGAGATGGCTTAAATTTTCTTTTGGAGCAAAAGTTGTGGAGTTGACCTAGGCACCAAAAATTATTTTAAGGATTCCATTTCTAGTAAAAATATTGCACCTATACTCAAGGACTATATTATCACACTCAATACAGAAAGACCAGTTGAGATGAACCAAAATTGTGACTAAATACTAATTTTCTATCTCTGTTCTAGAAGCTACTAAGACACCAAAGAGTAAAACAATAAAAAAAAATTGTACAGAAACAATAGGTCCTATAAGATTTTGTAGAAGGATTGATCATGTTGGGAGAGAAGGGTTAACTAGGACCTTAGTTTGTTGACCTTTCATTCAATCTTAGATTAAATGTCTTTTCCTCTTTTACTTTTTCTTATAATCCCCTGCTGTACTGACATATCATAAAATCTATTGTCAAATTAAGTAATCCAATAAAGAAGGGATGATTGATTCTCATGTGGCACCCTCATGCTTTTGATCTTTACACGAACTTGCAATGAATCCCACTCATATATTTAATGAGAATTTAAAATTCAACCCCTTAAAGTGAGAAACAAAAAGGAAGTATAAGAATTTCAATATTCTTGAGATGGATTAACAAGGAGAACAATTAAAACTATATATTATTACTGAAAGCAATATTAGATAAATATGTTAACAATGTTTTGATATAAAGTATACAGTCCATCAATGCTTGTTGTTGCTGCTGTATACACTGCTCAATACACTTTAAGGAAGGATCCTTGTTGGAGTACAACTCTTACCCTTCACACAGGCTACTCTGAAGCAGACCTCAAGTAAGTCTTCTAGTTTTCAAGGAGACATGCTTGTAATGAGTTTATCCTATATATATCCTACTACTAGGCATCTTAGATTTCTTCATCAAGTATAGGCACACAATGTGTAGATTATAATACCAAATACTGTGTATTTATCAACTATATGTTGGCACTAGTCTGTCTAAGTTCTATTTTAATGTAAAGAAGGTCAAAGAGAAAAGGGTAGTTCTGTACATTGTGATGTAATAACATTCTTTCACTTGTTTAAGGAATGTGCACACTTCATGGTCGAGTATCAAAGGAACGCAGGAGGCAATAAGCTTATAGTTGTTCACACGAAATTTAGTACCATTTTTTGGTTGTGATTCTCTTTTAGCCCCTGCCAACTTACCTGGTGATGACAGTTGTAGCTTTGGCCATTGATCAATAATGCATGCCGTGTTTACAATTGTTGAAAATATAAAGTTTTGGGTTTTGTTCATGGAAATAACCCTTGACAAGGTATATGTAAATTTCTAGTTGAATTTTCTCATACATTGAGAACACCCTTAATACCAAAAAATTAACTATTTTTCATTAATTCAAAACTCTTGTCACTTGGACTCTGCATCAGATGATGAATATCTCAAGAAAATTTTGAAGAAAGGTTCCTCCAAAAATGTTAAAAAACCACTACCAAAGGGAAAGGGAAGCAGTGGAATCTATAGCAAGCAGGAATGTTCAAAAAGCACTGAAACCTATAGAGAAGGAATTAAGAGGTGAATGGAATACTCAACAGGATTCTCATAATTGCAGCAAGAGCATGGATGTGGTTTCTTTCACATTTTCATGTCGTATGACGTCTATAAGTGGATCCCAAACTGGAATTCATTCAATGGAGAAGAAGCAAGGTCAAGGACTGGATGATTGGAGAGAAAGGAAGACCACATATTGGAGGGATCCTTGCACAAATGGTGAACCTGAGAAAATCATATCAGAAGTAACATGCTCATATTCCTCTTCTTTCAATCTTGTCATGTTAGGAGGATATAGGCTAAATTCTCTTTTGGAGCAAAATTTGTGGAGTTGACCTGGGTTAGCCATAAATTATTTCAAGGATTCCATTTCTAGTAAAACTACCGCACCTATACTTCAGGATTTGATTATGACACTCAATATAGAAAGACTAGCTGAGATGAACAAAAATTGTGACTAAATACTAATTTTCTATCTCTATTCTAGAAGCTACTAAAAAACCAAAGAGTGAAACGATAATAATAAAAAAATGTACAGAAACAGTAGGTCCTATAAGCTTTTGTAGAAGGATTGATCATGTTGGAAGAGAAGGGTTAACCAGTATCTTAGTTTGTTAACCTTAGTTGGTTTCATTGTTTCACATAAAAATTGGGTTTTTGTTGTATTAGACAATTTAGTTAAACATAACCAGGTAGGATAAATCAATCCTCGATGAGACGATCACTGTGGAAAAGGCGTAGTTAGAATTGAAACCAAGATCTGTTGCAATCATTTGCAACAATCCCCACAAGCTGAAACATCAGGATTTATGGAAACCATGTCTCAATTTCATTTAAATCTTGATATGATGTGATGGGATAGATGAAGCAGAGCTGAGAAAACATGTAACAAAATGAGAATTCATTTTTGGAGACCAATATCACCAATGATCCAATACCAACGAACTTTCCCTCTCATGCATTTAGGAAAAACTTTTAATCAGGATTTTGGGAAAGTTTGGTTCCCTTTGATAGTAAAGTCGAGGTGTTTTGTACCCAGACCAAGGTTCAAATCCCCAAGGGACATGTTTCCCGGTCGCATCTCAGCCGAAGGAATACTTGGTTACATTCTATTGTAATACTCCTGGAATGGGGAAGGGGATGCTCACCACAGTACTAATGAAGAGATAGGTTAAACAAAATATAAACCACATCAAAAACAAAAATTACCTCTCCTCATCCATCCATCCAGAACCATGGCCCTTGCCTACTAAAACTGAATAAAAATATTCAGAGAAAAGATGCTCATCTACTTTCACATTTCCAATCCTATTGAAATTAACACCAACACAACATATTTCTCCCTAGAATTTAACATTACCATAGCAGATATAAACTAAAACTATGCCAAGATTAATCTACTGCTCACCTCGACAGCTTGCGAGCGATTCACAAACCCATTGAGTCTGAAGAATCTTGTACATTGGAAGACAGAATAAGTCTTTAAATTGCTTAAGAAAAAAATTATAAATGAGATCTCTCTAATTTGAATTCCTCCCACGAAGAACATTAAGTTAGCGTTGGAACAAAAAAATTTACATTAAATGAATACCCTGCACCAAATTTCTTTACAATTAAGATTTCAATTTTCTAAAACTCTTGCAATTGCTTTGAAATTAAAATGGCGAATTAATGACAAGCACTAGGTGCATCTCCATCTCCATCGCCATCTCTGTCTCCTTGTCCCTCACTGTCCCCGATGCTCTTTTCAGAACAAACCTCGACAACTCCATCTTTGTCTCCTTGTCCGTCCCCTTCCCCAATGCTCTTTTCAGAACAAACCTCGACAACATCTTCATCTGAGACACCATTATCCATTGCATTGCAGTTAGTGTTGTTGTTAACACAATTATTATTGTTAGTATTGTTATTAGGGTTATCAACAGCACACTCAAGATGCTGTAAACGCCGCCTCAGGTTCCTTCAATTGCATCCCGCTAAAACGCTACCTTAGGTTCCTTCAATTGCATCCCGCTAAAATTTGGCTGACACATCCAGACATTTCCCATCACTATGGAAGTCACCAAGTGCAAGGGATGTTAGAGCCTTGCATTCCAGTATATGCAACAAGGCAGAACTAAGAACAATCTTAACCAATTCATTCCAACTACCTTTGCATGATCGAAGGGCTAAGAATCCTCCAATCGTCTACATTTAATCTAACCGCCCACAGTAATGACAAAAAAAAAAAGATAAGAGGGGAGTTGATTTCAGAGAAAAAGCCTTACCAAGTTTTATATATATATATATACCAAGTGTAAAATTGGAATTATCGTTTAACAATTTTCAAAGCAATTTTTTTTTTTTTAATAAATTTTAAAAATTATTTTATATTTCTAGTTTATGACTTTGACGAATAGAAAAAGGAATTAGAGAACAAGGAAGGCTAGTTCAATTGATTGGCAATAGTCAGGTGTACAAGTCCCGGCTTTTGTTGATTACCACGAGGACAACCACCCTGAAAACGAAATTGTGTCGAAGTTTTTAATTAAATTACGAAAAATAGCAAAAAGAAACTAACTGCATGCTTTATGATTGTATTAAAATTAGAAATTCATTTAAAAAAAATATATGAATACTTGCAACACTCCATCGTGCAATTTCCACATTAAATAATCCATACATCTCACTCATTAAATTCTTGATATTCAAATGATCAGTCATATAAAAAACTTGTAGCTCGTTTGCATAGTTGAATGCTGATTTCCACTGAACAAGTTTACTTTATTATATTTAGTTAAAAAGTTTATGGCTTCTCTCACATAAAAATTACGAGTTACATTCAAAGTGTAAGCCTTTTAAGATTTTTGAAACACATTAGGCTCAGCTTGAAATATTTTTAAGTCTGTTGGGTTGAGATGATTTCACTTGGGTCGAAAATAAATCCCAAAGATATGAGTTAAAAATCTGAGATAATTATTAAAAATATTAAATTTAAACTTTGAAATATGTATTTATGTTTTACTCGAACACTATTTTCACATGCATTCTACTCCAATCAAATACATTTAACATGTCTCTATGTCACCTCCAGGCTCCAAGTTAATATTTCTGTCCACTTCAACGTACGCTCCATATTTTTACAGACCTCTCTGAACACTGAAGGAGTCGGATAAAAATACCAAGAAAAACATAAGAGCTGGCATGCGAGCGTTATGTAAGGTGACTTCCTATGCTGAATTGCGGAGCTTGTCATTTTATTTTTGGTAAATTTGGTAGGATTATATTTTCATAGGTTAATATATTATTTTGATTAGGGCGAAAAATGAATTTCATACATAAGAACACCTTTATACATTATAGGGATATCTTCATACATCATAGATATCTTCATACATCATAGTGGGTTGTAGAATGAGCCTCTCGGCTCAATCAGATATAAATTTTTGAAAATTTAAATTACAAATGTCAAAATTTGGGATTTTGAATGCTCCATAAATTTTTAATAGTGTTGAATCTGTTGCCACCAAAAAAATTTCAAATACTCATTTAGTTTAACACAAGTTAATAAACCAATTATAAATTAATAACGAATTAAAATTAATTTTCATATTTAATAAATAAAAAAACATTCAAATCATTTTGAAAGAAATCAAAGGCTTTGAATATAAATCCTTAGATATTAATATGGGATATACCTGAGATAATTTTTTACTAAATTTGATTTTCGAAATCATTATTATAATAGTATTGATTTAATGAAAGGACGAATTCACTTTCTGTTTATTTTTTTTTTTTTTGGAACCAATTCTCAATATATGTAGACCACAAGACATGTGGGAACCGAACCACTGAACTTAACCATCAACCACATCCTTGGACTAACTCTCCCTGCCTATCTGTCCGTTTTATAGCGTCGTGGTCAACACAGTGGCATCGCAAGTTGTCTGTTGGCGTCTCCGACGGCGGTGTGGTGAGTTGGAATATCTTCACGCCATACTTGCACCTCGCTTTTGTAATTAATTAATTAATGAATAAGGTAATCCATGTGGATAAGTGGCGAGCCTGGCGAGCGCGGTCTGGGGAGGCCCGCTGACAGCACAGTAAGGATGAGGTGGTTTTTGTAACTGCCATCCTCACCACAGAACCCGCTGACTGGAAAAATAAAAAAGAAATTGAATCACATGTGATGGGATGCATGACGGCGGCTGGGTAGTGTTAGGTAAAGGTTCGCAGGATGTTTACAAGCGCTATAAACCGTTGAACTGAGGGCAATGGGGGGCTTCTGAGCAAGTCCGAGTCCGGGGAAATACATGAGATGTTCGTCGTTTTATTTTGCTGTCTTTAATAGAACTCCTTTCAATTCTCATTCACGTGATTTGGAAGCTTTCATTTGAAAGTTCTATGTTATGTTATGTTTATTAAATATAGTTCTTTATCTAACCCGTTTTTCTTGTGAGTTAGTAATAGATTATAGCTCAGCAAACTAGTAACAAATTATAAATTAAAGTAATTTGATAAAATTCATGATCTTAAAAATATAAATATTTTTAAAAGTAGTATTTAAAAAAGCAGTTGTTTATAATGCGACTTTTTGAAAGCCTTTCAGGCAGGTTTTTCCGGTCGAAATCCGGCAGGAATTTATTGGAATCGCAAGTTTACAGCTAGTTTCTGCACAATGAAAGCCTCCCAGGGGTTTTCCAGGGTGCTGAATCCAAATATGCAGTTAAAAAACCATTTTAACTGCAACAAATCAAGATTTAGCGTTAATTTCTTCCGCCGGATTCCGTCACCGAAATCTCCAAAAAATCCCATTATAGACAACTCCTTTAAAAAACCAAAAAAATTATAATAATATTATTAACCTTTTTATAATAACATTTTTAATATTATATCTATATATATAAATAATTTAACATATTTTTATTACTGTAATGTTTATAGAAAGACTAAGTAGATATGCAAGGACAAGTCTTGTATTGATATCAATACTTGTATGTTTACACTTAATTAATTGGTAAATCACATGTTTCCAAGGGTTATAGTGACTAATATAGCATATTGCAATGATATGCATAACACCGATCCTCATTGAGTTGTCAGACTTTAGAGTGATCATTTGTGCATGTGAAGGAAGAGGCATGGTGCCAATGGGCCGATATCAACCATCAACCATCGATCACAAAACTTGCATGTGTGAGGAGATAAGGAACACCCAATGTTGAGGCACCGAGATGACAACGACCAGTGGGCTCTATGTCGAGTCTTAGACGTCGAACCTTGGCATTTTCTAATAGAGATTAGAGCAGAGGGAGATGATGAGCCCCTGATGCAAAGACATAGAGATTACGTGGACCGGTGGGCTCCACCTCATGTCTTATACCTTAGATATTGGGATTTTCCAATAGAGGTTAGAGAAGAAGGAGGTGAGGAACCATAAGACACAAGATAGCATGGACTGGTGGGCTCCACCTTAGGTCTCGAACCTTGGACCTTGCAATTTTCCAATAGAGGTTAGAGTAGAGGGAGGCGAGGAACCATTGATTCCAAGAGGTTGAGATGACGTGAACCGGAGTGCTCGACCTCGAGCACGTGGCATGAGAGATAATGAAAATATTTCCTAGAAAGGAAAGAATAGGAAAGCAATGTGAGCTTGGTGCCAGCTATTTAGGCAGGCACAAATCCAGGCAAAGCCCATTTGAGATTCAAAAGCAGGGATTGGAGACCAATAGGGAAAAATGAAGCAAGTCAAGAAAAAGGCATAGGTAGGCAAGTGAAGACATAGTGAGGGGCAAAACTCCATTTAATACTCTAGACAAGGTGTCAAGCAACCATGACTAGTTATCTAGTGTTGCAACTAGAGGACACCACTAGCGAAGGAGAAATGATAAGAGCTCAATGCTCACGGAGTTTAAAAAAGTAGAGCCTAAATTATAACTTCGATGGAGAAAATTAAAAGAATGAAGAGGTAGAAGCCTGACTCTTGGGATTAAAGAAATATTTTTGAGTCCATGACAACTCTAAAAACATGAAGGCCAAGGTAGCCATTTTTAATCTGAAATGAAAAGCTAATATATGATGGGAGGATTTTAGAAATTCCTTGGTCATTAGAGAGAAGGAACTATCATGAAGAAAATTTGGAAAATATTTATGTGAGAATCACCTTTCTGGGAAGTACTATGGTAACAAAATTAAAGAGTTCCACGAACATATGCTAGGGAAACTTACCTTGCATGCTTATAATAACATATTTTTGGAGCTATTGAGGTATGTGCCATATATCAAGGTCAAGAAGGTGAATATCCAGATATACCTTAGTGGGTTACCATCATCCTACCAAGATAGGATTTGGTTTGATGAGCCACGGATGTCAGAGGATACCATTTGAAAGGATATATATTTCTATGATCAGTTTAAACACAGGATTGCATTCTGATTAGACTGGAAGAAAAAGGATAGGACTAGTCTTAAAGGAAAGGGGCCAAAACCCTATGGGCATAAGAAGATGAGGAAGGATATTAGTTCACTATTCCTACTAAGGGTGACTTCCAGTGAACCTTCCCCACTATCAATATAGATTGACCTATCAGAATAATAAGAGAAGAGGCCAAAGAGCCTAAGAGAGGATTTTTATAGTGTTGGATATGTAGAGAGAATCACATGTGGAAATATTATCCTCACCAACAACAAAGAAGCACGAGGTGTATATTATCCAAGAGGCATCAACATTGAACAATGAAGCTCATAACATACCCTATATTTATGCAACATTGGACAATAAGAAAGTTGATCATGGAAGCCCCAGTGATAGAAATAGATGTATGTGATGGTAAAGAAATTAGTCTCTTTTGTCACCTTGCTATTATAGTTTTTAACCATTTTCATCTTTGTCACCATACATACATATATATGCTATTAAAGCTACAAAGGTTACAAGAAAGATCTTCAAAGGTAATGTGTCCAATATTCTAATGTTTTATGTGTTTTCCTTACAAAGACAAGCTAAAATGTGGTGATTGTAAAAAATGATAAAATATGTAGCTTCTTTGTAGACTTTTAATGGGTTCTTCAGTTAGTGCACCTCTAGGGATAACTTAGTCAAACCAAACATTGGAGCATGTGGAAAAAAGGACCAGGATGGTTACTTACTTATTAGACGCAGCAGAAAGGAAAACATGTCATCACTATAGCAAAGGTAAAGTCCCAATTAAAGCAGGGAACAATTACACGATATAGCGCAGAGGCGAACCACTAAATAATTGTGGCATGGCACCATGAGGGAGCAGTAATAAATCACCATTGCATCTTCATAGGATTAAAATGCTAGAGGACAACATTTTGATGGATACTGTGTGATCTTCTAGACTCATACACCATCACACAATGAACCAATGTATATGCATTGAGTCTATATTATAGCATTAGAAGCTAGTCATGAGATCTAATTCTTATTTGTAACAAGGAAATTCTGGGAATTATTATTCTATAAAATTTATATATCGTAGTATCACTCCATAGAGCAAGAGATAGACGTAAGTTTAAATTACTGTATGGACCTTGTATCTTTATTAGTTTGTAGGACCAACTAAGTTCTATTATTCTTATGCATATGCATTTATGATTCGATTTATAGTTAGGTTTTGAGATTTCTTGAAGCTCGAGTGACCACCAGGAGGGCCCCTTATGCCAGGACATGCAATGTTTTTTCATAGTATAGTTTCCTTTTGTTTTTCAAATTCTAATTTATGCTCTATTTTTTACAACATTAGAAATACTTTGTTTTGTTTAAGATTAAACAAGTACCCTTTTTCATTACTATCTACCGATCAAGCGCTTGAAAAATAACTTCAAAAAGAATTCAAATTTAGACTTAGTCAAGTGATCACTTAGGTTTATTTGCATTGTGAATTCCAATTTCAAGAAGTGTGGATTTTAATTGCTTTTTGTGTAGAAATATGGTGTAGGTTGATCATACAGAACTTCCAACTGAATATGATTCAAATATTTAAAAACTTCAAACAATTATATTCAAAGATTTTTGAGAAAGTTTGTTGCTAAAAATCAATTGAATTTCTACATGGCAAAGAGGGTTTATAAATGTTTCAGAACCATGATCATATTTAGTTAGATTAGATTTAATCATTTTCATAGAATATAATTTCCTTTAAATGTCAATTTACAATAGATAGAATTATAAGTTAAGTCCTTGTGTATATTTTTCATTACACTTCATAAGTTTACAAAATCAAATTGATAAGATAAAATGTTATGGAATTCTAGTACAATTGAATTGACCGACATTTTAGGTGTTGTGGTTGGGGAAGTGTACATAGAAATTAGTTTTTAATTTAGATTTTTTTTAAATTGCATAACTTTGGTAAAGGAGAAATGGTAAGACACAAGGTAAGAATTTTCACATTACTATAGTGAGGTTTCTCCTAAACCTTGGTGTTTGCATTAATTTTTAGTTACACAAGTTAAAATACATGTATAAAGAAAGCGATTCAAGAGGTAGATTCATTAGAGGAAGAATTGTAATACTAAAATCGCCTACCAACCCCACTAGATCACGTGGTGTAGTAAGAACCAAATCACCATCCACATCACATATTCCCACTTTTGTAGGTAGAATAAGGCTTCCCAAGGTGCAAAGATTTGAATGAGAGCTAGAGAGGAATCAACTTCTTCAACAAAAATAGTGGTAGACAAACCAACTTCTTCAATAGATCCATTTATCTTTCTTTCTTGCTCAAGGGGAGAAAAATTGTTGCACAAGAGCTTGAGACACCTAATAATGAAGAAGAAGAAGAAGGGATGTTCTTTGGAAGGAAAATAGTTGAGGAACAAATTGAGGGAAATCCAATAGAAGAACCATATTATCTCAACTCTATTGAATCTAATGCTAAAGGAGAAGGAGAGGTACTACCGCCTCCCATTGGAAATGAAAGAATATTAGGTGGAGGGAGAGGTGAAAAAACACTCCTAAAGGTGGAAGAGGAGTAAGAAGAACTCCTCTTGAAGGGGGAAGAGGAGGAAGAAGAGATGGATATGATGATAATGAGGAAGATTCTTATGGATTTCCTATTCAAGATATAGATATTAATTTTAGTATGAAAAATATTTCTCCATACAAACTTCAAAATTTTCATGGTATTCAAATTGAGGACCCATAAACTTTTATTTCTGAGTTTTAATTACTTTATAAGGGTTATGATTGTGTAGAAGATGCTCAAAATTTAAAGTTATTTCTATCTACACTAAAACATGAGTCTCTAAATTGTTTCATGGGATTAGGAACAATTTATGTAGGATCATGGGATGCAATGAGACAACTCTTTTTAGAAAAATATAAATATTATTGCATTCAACATGAATATAATGAAGAAAATTTTAAAACGAGCCAAAGAGTAGATGAAAATCTTGATGATTTTGTGGAAATATTTGTTTATAATATTAAAAGGGGAAAACAACATAAATTAGGATTTGATACTTTAACACCATTTTTCCTCAAGAAATCAGGGATGAATGGGTTGATCTCTTAAATCTAATGGGTAAAGGAGATGTATCCCTACTTTTATTTGAGGAAATTTGTGAATTTTGTAAGTACATATCATGAGAGCTGGATAGCTTGTGAGCTAAAGCTTTGTGTAATCGAGACATATTTCCACTTGTATGGTAATATAGAAATCGGGGTTTTTAGCTGAGGCTTTCCCTAGAGTATTCTTCTGTGTTCATGTGTGATTGCTTTCTCATTCTCAGTTATATGTGTTCTATTTGATATTGCTCAAATTGATTAAGCTTCCACAAAGTTTGATTGTAGAATTAGATCTAGTATTTTTCTTTAGTATATTGCATTATCAGGCGATCTACAGTGAGAATTTCTACATGGTATTTGAGCAAAGGTGATCAAACCGAAGAACAATATACAAGAAGGGAGAAGTTCGAATTTTGAGGTTCCTAAATATAGAAATCAAGTTCTTATCACATCTCAATTTCACCAATGGTGTTCAATGGTTTAAGGCTCGAGTATGCCCTTGATGGCAGCTTGAATTATATAGCCTGGAAGGATCGCATGGAAGTAGTATTAGAGGATAACGGTCTAAAAGACTTCATTGATCAATAATTCCCCAAGTTGGCAGCGGCTAATGCTACAGAATTGGCGGAATGGAAGAAATGTGTGGCTAGAGCAAGGAGAATCCTCCTGGAGGGAGTTCGAGACCACATTGTCTTAAGCCTCCATGGGAAGGAGACATTGTTTTCGACGTGGAAAACATTGAAAGATCTATATCAAAACAACAACGATCAAAGGAAGTTGGCGCTGAAAGACAAGCTTCGGAAAATTAAGCGTGAAAAGGGTGACACGATCTCTACATATCTAAACAAGCTCACCACCTGCAGGGATGAGCTTGGAAGTGTAGGGATCACGATAGCCGATGATGACATGGTGAGTCTTTCTCTCCTCGATCTTCCTAAGAGCTGGCATAGCTACCAAGACTCAGTAAATGGAAGAGAGAAACTACCAGATTGGGAACGCGTTTGGTCAAATCTGATGCAGGAGGAGATAAGAAGAAGCACCAAAGATGGTTCTTCATCCAAGGAGGATGAAGAAAATTGTGCCTTAGCGAGTAAGGCAAAGAAAAGGAAGGAGAAGGTTTCTCATCCCAAATCGAGGTCTTCCCATGGTGGGAAGAAGTTTGACAAATCGAAAGTGTGATGCTTTCATTGTCATGAGATGGGCCATTTTGCAACAAATTGTCCATTGAAGAAATCCAAGATGGGATCCAAGGAAGGATCTGAAGATGAGGCACTGGCCTCATAGTCCGAGTTGGATTTCACACTCTTCGCATGCATGGTTTCATCCATGGTGGGATGTGGTTGGTTTCTTGACAGTGGAGCTTCATTCCACATGACCGAAAATAAGAGTTTGTTCAGTACCTTCGAGGAGAAAGATCTCCAGATACTCATAGAGATGGGTAATGATGAAAAGTATAGTACCTCAGGAGTAGGCACGATTGTTTTTCAGAGGGAGCATGGAGCTCACATTACCTTGACAGATGTGAAGTATGTGCCAGGACTGAGGGAAAAATTGGTATCGATCGCAATGCTAGAAGACAAAGGCTATGATGTAGTCTTCAGTAAGGGAAAGGTTTTCCTTAGACACGTCACCACGAGATAGGTGAAGCAGATCGGTTCATGAGTCAACAACCTGTATTTTCTTGAGGTTCAAGATGCATGCAAAGCCTTGAGGAGCAAGGCAACTGATGGAGACTTGGTGGTTGAGAGGGAGAGTACATTACCTCTTAACATGCAGTGCCAGAAGAAGTCTCAGACAATTGTGGAGGAGCCACAATTGGTGAAGCAGCTTCAGGAGGTTGTGGAGCAGCCACAACCATAGAAGCCGAGAGGAGATCGAGTGGATGCATCTACTCATGCAAATACCTCCAATATGGGGAAATTTCGAGCCAAGTGGGCAGAGGGATCACATGCATCCATACCTCCAGGTAGGAGGTGGGGCAATGTGGAGTGACAGTCCCAAGAAGGTTGGAATAGGGGTAGGATCATTGAGGTACCCAACCTCTTTGATTAGACCTTGCTACGGGAGCCCCGATGAAGAGTAGTAGGACTAGCTGAGTGGGTAGAGACAGATGCAGATGGAGCGGCAGAGAGAGCTACAGTGCAGGAATCCCAAGACAGTGTAGAGCTAGCAGGATGCAACAATGCGAAAGGCACAGGAGTGTTGCACTAGTGCAGGATGACACAAAGAGGTGTGCAATGGTGCAAGATGCATGGAGTGTTGCAGCAGCTTAGAGGTCACAGAGAGAGCACTTGTCAGTGGCAGAGGGAGCTTTAGCATCAGAGGGTGTTTCTAGCCCAACAAGGAGGTCAGTTGGGAGATTTTTTTTTGTAGAGTTGATAGAGCAATAACACTTGGGAGAAGTGTTGCATGCAGAACATTTCAAAGGTTCAGGATCGGGTTCGAGTTGAATGCCTTTCTTGTTGAGAGGGAGTGTTGAAAATGGCAACAAGAAATGCTAAAATTAGAAATGCTAAGAATAGAATTGCTATAAATAGCAATTCAGGGACCAGTGTTGGACATAGCAATAAGGAATGAAAAATGGAAGTGCTAAAAATAGCATTGCTATAAATAGCATTTCGGGATAGATTCCAATTTTAGTTAGTCCCTAAACTTAAATTGAGAAGTAAAATTTGAATTTGATCTTAGCAGTTGTTTGAAAAATAATTAATTAATTCATCTTGAGTTAATTAGTTGTAGAAAATCAAATTGGGTCTTTGGTCACTGGCATGCAAGCTTGTCATGGGAGCGAATTTGGGTTTAATTCATCTAAATTCTAGATTAACTGAGGGGGTTGGGAACTTGGAGTGGTGGATTAGTTATTGGGGCTCCTGAAGCACCTGAGGGAGGTTGGTGTATTGTGTTTCCATCGATTCTGTTTCCTTAAGGTCACCTAAGAGATTGAACCATATCATAGTAGCCTCTCGTCACATGTTTACCCTGGCTAGCTGGTCACTTGGGTTGATGTGGGAGGAGGGTGTTATAGAGTGGTATCAGAGCCCGGTTGCGCTCTCCTTGGGCTGTGTGTTGATCATGCTTTCATGTTAGTTGCATATGTGTTCCTTATGAATGTAGTCCATGTGCTTATTGTATTTTTATGGCGTTGATCATGGTTGTAGTGATGTCTCCATGTGAAGGTTGAAGGTGTTGTCATGGAGTATGTCTTTATGTGTGAATGGTTGATTATGCAGCTATGCAAGTATGGTTTTGGTTATAGTTATGCATGAATAGTAGGGAAAACATGCCTTGTGAAGTCATGGTTTGAAATTTAGGTCATCAGGGTTATATTGGTATGCTATGATCCTAATATCTTGGCTGAGATATAGCAGGAGATGCAAATAACCATAATGAGGTTGTAGCATTAGACTTTGGGATAAGAGTAGATCATCATACATGTATTGTATGTTTGGCATGCAGGTATGTAATTTAAGGATTGTCATATGCATTAGGTTTATATACATTAGGTTTATGTAGATGTATTTTGATGTTATGGTTACATTCATGATAGATGTTAGTTGATTAGTGTAGTTATATGCACACGTGTCAGATAGTTAATGATGATAGTAACCTTTAGTTGTATGCATTTCTATTGTTTTTTTATATTAGATAACCTGATGATTATGTTGTATGTTGTTGATGAGTATGTTATAGGTTAACTTGTTTTAGTTAAATTGACGATTAGGGTTACAACATTAATATCTTGATGTTATATGTATCATGCTAAATTGGATTGGACTATGCAGATGGTTATGGTTACGATATTCAGGTATGAGCCAACATATTTGTAATGAATTTGCACACATGATTGTTATGCTTGAATGAAAAATGATTATGAGTTTATGATGTGAACATTTTAGTTAGTTAGTGTTATGGATATTGTGATCTTATTTATGTTTGAGGTTACATTTTGTAAAGTTATATCTTGCTAACTAGATTGACTATGCAGATAACATAGCTTCCCCTGAGGTACACTAAAGTATGAGATTTCTTATGTAGTATACTTGGTGCTTCATACATGATTATGTCGCCTACTTAGTGTTGAGTGTTGTAGAAATTCCCACCTGTAGATCACCTGATAATGCAATATACTAAAGAAAAATACTTGATCTACTTCTACAACCAATTTAGCGGAAGCTTAATCAAACATGAGCAACATCAATAGGAACACATATAACTAATATGAAGGAATCAATCACACATAACACAGAAGATATAACTCGAGGAAAGCCTAAGCCTAAAAGCCCAACTCTGTATTATCATACATAGGATTTATACAAAGCCTTAGCTCTCACATAGCTAGTCAGCTCTCAGTACAATCTTCACAGATGAAGGTGGAAATACATTCGGATTACACAAAGCCTTAGCTCCCACAACTAGCTAGCTCTCAGTGCAATCCTCTTGGATGCTCACAGGCAATCAAGACTTCTCCTAAGCCTTCTCCTCTACCCTCCAAGCCTCCTATTTCCTTGCGTAGTTTTCCCTCGGTGATCCTCCTGTTACCAAGTGTAACACTGATCTCACACCCTGTAAAACTGCACAATCCTCAAGGAACCTTGATCATTCTACTTGGATGATTTTCCTTTATAGGAAAAATATTCATCCAACTGATAGTACACTGTCCCTTCTCTGATCTCAACTGGGTCTCTGTCTGAACTGACATGCATGAGTTATTCATGAGAGAATATTTAGTTATCTGAAGTGCAGTAATTATATGCAAGCATGCATTAACTAACTGAACTCACATTAATTTAAACTAACTGTTTAAATCAAATATAATTGGACTTGACTCAGTTAACTGAGCCAACTAATTACTACTCAAATTAGAACTCATCCTTATCTCTTTAACTGATGGATAAATTCCTCAATTAATAGATAAACTGTTGCATGTCCTCACATAGACTTCAAGTTTGATTTTCCTTAACTAATTAACTCAAGATGAATTAATTAATTAATTTTCAAACTGCTGTTAATATCAAATTCTAATTTTACTTCCTATTTTTAGTCCAGGGACTGACTAAAATAGGAATCCATCCTGAACTACTAAAAATAGAATGCTATTTTTAGCACTTCCATTTTTCATTCCCTGTTGCCCATTCCAGCACTGATACCCAAACTACTATTTTTAGTAGTGCTATTTTTAGCAATTTCTTCTTGCCATTTTTCAACACTCCCTCTCAACAAGAAAGGCTTCCTCTTGAACTCGATCCTGTACCTTCGGAATGTTCTGCATGCAACACATCTACCAAGTGTGGTTGCTCCATTAACTCTCGGGAAAAAAAAGACTCCCAACTGACCTCTATGTTGAGCTAGAAATATACTCTGATTTTGAAGCTCTACCTACTGCTGACAAGTGCTCCCTCTCTAACCTCTGCGCTACTGCAACATCTCCATGCATCTCGCACTGTTGCACACCTCTCTGTGCTACCCTGCACTATGCAACACACTTGTGCCTCTCGCATTGTTGTAGCCTGCTAGCTCTGCACTGTCCTAGGATTCCCTGCATTGTAGCTCTCTCTACCACTCCACCCGCATATGTCTCTACCCAATCAGTCAGTTCTGCTACTCCTCATCAAGGCTCCTGCAGCAAAGTCGAATAAAAGAGGTTGGGTACCTCAAGGATCCTACCCCTCCTCCTTGGGACTATCACTCCACATTGCCCCACCTCCTACTTAGAGGTATGGCTGCATGTGATCCCTCAGCCCACCTGGCTCGAAGTTTCTCCCTATTGGAGGTCTCTACATGAGTAGATGTCTCTACTCGATCTCCACTCAACTTCCCCTATTGTGGCTACTCCACAACCTCCTAAAGCTGCTGCACCAATCGTGGCTCCTCCACAACCGTCTGAGACTTCTTCTGGCACTGCATGTTGAGAGGTAATGTACTCTCCCTCTCAACCACCAAGTATCTAACATTTGTCTTTCTCCTCAAGGCTTTGCATGCATCTTGTACCTCAAGTGCATATAGGTTCTTGGCTAGCACACCAATCTGTTTCCACTTTCCCACCGTCACGAAATTTTTTGAAAAAGAGCTGATTTTAAATTAGCGATATCGCCCTCATTCGAACTCTGATTCAGCCGATTTTTTTTTTTTTGGGAATCCAAATTTGCTACTGGCTTCTAAAAATATTGTACAAAAATTTTCAGGTCTTCTCTGAAAACTCTTGGCCCAAAACTCAAAACTTTGAAATCTCCTCTCACTATAGAGTTCTCTCCTTTGATCACCTTTGCTCCGATACCATGTAGAACTTTTTCTACAAAACCTCGCTCTGATACCATGTAGAAATTCCCACCTGTAGATCACTTGATAATGCAGTATACTAAAGAAAAATATTTGATCTACTTTTACAACCAATTTAGCGGAAGATTAATCGAACATGAGCAACATCAATAAGAACACATATAACTGATATGAAGGAATCAATCACACATAACACAGAAGATATAACCCGGGGAAAGCCTCAGCCTAAAACCCCAACTTTGTATTATCATACATAGGATTTATACAAAGGCTTAGCTCTCACACAGCTAGTCAGCTCTCAGTACAATCCTCACAGATGAAGGTGGAAATACATCAGGATTACACAAAGCCTTAGCTCCCATAGCTAGCTAGCTCTCAGTGCAATCCTCCTAGATGCTCATAGGTAATCAAGACTTCTCCTAAGCCTTCTCCTCTGCCCTCCAAGCCTCCTATTCCCTTGCGTAGTTTTCCCTGGTTGATCCTCCTGTTACCAAGTGTAACACTGATCTCTCACACTAATCTCACACCCTGTAAAACTGCACAATCCTCAAGGAACCTTGATCCTTCTACTTGGATGATTTTCCTTTATAGGAAAAATATTCATCCAAATGATAGTACACTATCCCTTCTCTGATCTCAACTAGGTCTCTGTCTGAACTGACATGCATGAGTTATTCATGAGAGAATATTCAGTTATCTGAAGTGCAGCAGTTATATGCAAACATGCATTAACTAACTCAACTCACATTAATTTAAACAAATTATTTAAATCAAATATAACTGGACTTGACTCAGTTAACTGAGCCAACTAATTACTACTCAAATTAGAACTCATCCTTATCTCTTTAACTAATGGATAAATTCCTCAATTAATAGATAAACTATTGCATGTCCTCACATAGACTTCAAGTTTGATTTTCCTTAACTAATTAACTCAAAATGAATGAATTAATTAATTTTCAAACTGATGTTAATATCAAATTCGAATTTTACTTCCTATTTTTAGTCCAGGGACTGACTAAAATAGGAATCCATCCTGAACTGCTAAAAATAGAATGCTATTTTTAGCACTTCCATTTTTCATTCCCTGTTGCCCAATCCAGCACTGATACCTAAACTGCTATTTTTAGCACTTCTATTTTTAGCAATTTCTTGTTGCCATTTTTCAACAAGTGTTTGGTGTCTATTATGTCATGTAGTTGATTTATTTAACATGGTATGTTTGTAAGTTGGTTGAATGTTTGATGAGTTGCATAATACGAGTATGTGTTCCAATGAACTTGTTTTAAGATGATTGCACTAATAAATGTGTTGATATAGTAGATATGTACTTGAGTGCAGTAGGTGATAGTTGTAGGATTATGTCTAATGACTATGAGTTGACTATGGATTAGGACATGATTATTAGTCTTGGTAAATGTTAATTGATAGATATGATTGTCTTGATATTTGGAACATGTGGTCGACATCTGTGAACAATTGTTGGGTAACATGATTGGTATTAGCGTGAAGAGATAACAATTGATATGTTTATATAACTAACAGTTGGGTGAGGTGATAGTACATAGTAAGACTCGATTGAAACAAGGTAAAAGGGTTAAAATAAAGGAATTAGACAAGAATTCCTTTAGCTATGTTTGGAAACCCTAATTCCAAACAAATGAGTACTTTGCATACAAGAAGTCTTCTTAACCTTGATTTGTCTGAAATTATATGGATATGTGTTATATTCATCGACTTGTATTTGACAGGTATGCCAACCAATTTCTAGTTATAGGTGGATTTATCAAGGGAATTGGAGTCCCTTGAGACATGGCATAGATATGTTCAACTACAAGGCAATGTGTTTGGAATAACAATATAAGGTAATTGGTGTATTGTTATGTTATATATGCACTAAAAATTATCCTTTTTATGGTAGTATGATGCAGGAGATTGCATGGAAAAAGAAATTGCCATGAAATTATGTAGAAGGTTCAGGTTGAGCTTTCCTTTGGAACCATGGGGATTGAGTCATGGTGTTTATTGTTAGTCTTGTGCTTTTGGTAATTTGTTGCCTTTTTGTGCTTGATTTTGGTTTTGTTTGCATCTTGTGCATGGCCATGCCAATTGGGTTGTGGTGTTGTTATTGGTTGCATGGTTTCATTCTTGGTTGTTTCTTATCTTGCCATTTATGTTTTGAGTGTCTTGAGAATTTGTTAGGGAAGAGGAAAGTTGATGGAGCTTTGGGAGAGTTGTGTGGCACCCAAAAGGTAATGTAAGAACTCATATGCAGTTATGTGCATGAGTAAGCATAGCGGAAGGTAAGACTATGAAAGTTGGTTGGATCGATTGGGTCTATTGTGGTAAATGGACGATGATAGGACAGTCACGAGAAAGGTAACCAGAAAAGGTAAAGTAAATGGACCTGAGATTTTAGATGGCTTGACTACGTTGGGAAAAATGGTTCTCAATGTTGTGCATAAATAAAGGAATTTCTCTTAACTTTGACCTTGATATCTAGTATTTATGTTGTGATCATAATTGCTTTATGCTAATGATTATATGCATATGTGTATGTATGTATGTTGTTATCTGATAGTGTCATCATGGATCATGATTATTAACACAAACATTTATAGGTATATATATGTATGTATGTGTCCATGTATCTATGTCACTATCTGATAGGGTCATGAGGAATCGTCCTTGTGGTGGAATGATTGCTTACGTAGACAAATGACATAAAGAGGTTCCTGGTCTTACGAGGAATCAATTGGGAAGAGTAGTCATGAAAAATATATGAGGTTAGTATCATGTGGTTATGAGTTAATATTATGTGATTATATATGTCTATGTTATGGATGGGTTATATTGAGGGATACATCAGCAAAATGAAAACAATGTGGTTGCGACATGCTAGGATGAGCATGGATGACAGAGAGACACTAGAAGCAAGGTTTCTTGGTAGAGGTAGTGTGGTTTCAAATGTGTGGTATCACTGTTGTGGATATGTCATACATGTTGCATCTATGATGATTGTGCGCATGCAGTATTGTGCATATGCAGTGTGTGTACATGTTGTTTATGCAATATTATGTACAGGGTGTTAATACAAGTAGTGTTGTATGAGTGTTGCATATTTAGTGCTAGGTATAGACAGTGCTATGTACATGTTGGATATATGATGTTGTGTACATATTGTACTATGTACAATATGGATATGCGGTGTTGTATGCATGTAGTGCTATGCACGTGTTGGATATGTGGTGTTGTGTACAGATGATGCTATGTACATGTTGGATATGCAATGCTATTTACATGTGGTTTTGTGTGCATGTTGTACATGTGGTGTTATGTATATGTGGTGTGGTGTGCATGATTGTACAAGTGGTGTTGTGTACGTGTTGTACAAGTGGTATTGTGTGTAGGTGGTGTTGTGTACATGTCGTACATGTGGCGCTGTGTACATGTGGTGTTGCGTACATGTCGTGCATGTGGTACTATGTACATGTGGTATTGTGTACATGTTTTACAAGTGGTATAGTGTACATGTGGCATTGGGTAAATGTTGTGCAGCTGGCACCGTGTACATGTGATGTTGTGCACACACTATGCAAGTGGTGCGGTGTACAGGTGGTACTATGTACATGTTGTAGCATAAGGTATTGGTGCACTTGTGGTATTGTGTGCATGTCATACATGTTGCGTTGAGGGCATGTGGTACTAGATATGTGCATTGCGTAGGTGCATGTATTGTGTGGTGTTGTACATAGGTATAGATGCATTGTGTTGTGTTGTATGCCAGGTGTAGGTGTATGTATTATGTTATGCACTGGATGTAGGCATATGTATTGTATTGTATACACTGGGTCTAGGTAGATGTATTATGTTATGCACTGGATGTAGGTGTATGTATTATATTCTATACACTAGGTGTAGGTGTATGTATTATGTTATGCATTGGTTGTAGGCATATGTATTGTATTGTATACACTGGGTGTAGGTGTATGTGTCGTATGTCAGGTGTAGGTGCATGTATGGCATGGAATTGTATGTCATGTGTGGTCGTATGTGTGTGATGCACACTATGTGTATGTGCACCTGGTTGAGGAGAAGGCACTGGGTGTTTTCCAGGTGTGGTAAATGATCCAGTGTGCATGTGAAATAAGAACAAAAGCAGAAGTAAGGATTGATGAAGGATAAATATCAATATTTTATTTCAGCTTTATTATACATGTGGTTTATGATGATTACGGGTGATCTATGATTCTGGTATATGATGATTACATGTGAATTATGATTATGGTTTATGCTGGTTACATGTGATTTACGATTTTGATGGTTATGTTTTGAACTAACCTGATGTGATATTTTTATACACGTTGATTGGTCAAATATGCTAGTTTGACGTGTTGTGATAGGAAGCGAGCATGATTGCAAATGTACATTATTGACGAGCTACCAATGAGGTATGATGTGAGTTTATTTCAATTTATTTTAAATCTAATGGAAGTTATGTGCTTGGTACAGAAATGCATGAAATACCTGGTCGGGTGATTGAAATCTACCACAAGAATTTACAACAACAAAAGGAATTGGGAAATGCAGCTGTATGTTAGTAAAGCATTTAGGAACAGGGCCATTGTGGGACGTTGGTACCCAATAGTGTCCATTGATTGCCATAAGCATTCTATGACTAGTATGATGGTATTAAGGCAAGGATATGCCTTGGTTTTTGTATCTTCTGATGTGAGGAAGCCTTGCCAAGGGATGGATTGCTCGAGATGGGGGTGCCAACCGAACTTGGAGAAAGTGAATTTGGGAATAGAGGAGAAACCCAAGATGGCCTCTATAGGTGTGGGATGAACAAACTGTGAAATAAATTGAGTTTCTATTCAGATAATATTCAGATATATTCCCACAGAGTTTCACTGAAATGAAGGGAATACAAGGAGAGTTGGGAGAGATGAATATAGAGCTTCATCTAGATGCCAAGCATGTTAAGCATCCACCATATCAACTCAATCCCCAATTCAAGGAAAAGGTAAATAAAGAAATTTATTTAATGCTAGTTGTTGGTTTGATCTCTCCAATAGATAATATCATTGGATCAACTATGGGGGTATATCTATATATACACACACACACACACTACTTTTGCTGGATCAACAGAAACAACATGTGATTTTCAAACCCCGGCTACTGGCTCTGCTAGCCATGCTATAGGTGGTGGCTATATGCCTTGATACTAATAGACAGAGTCCAACGATGGAATGTAGTTCTTCTCCAAGTTCTTACCCAAGATAAGTTCCCATGGCTATGTCCTCATGAAAAAGGGGGAATAGAAAGAAAACAATTTTATCTTCCAAGAAAACAGGACTACATTCATTGAATGAATCATCATCAATGAACCTACTAACATAGTGGATGTTTGAATTATGGAAGGAGATAGGAAAAAAGGAACAATGCCCATTTCAAGAGAGAATGCTCAGAGAATACAAACCAGATAATTGGGCTCTTACTGCATTAACAAGTTTGCAATCATTGTACAATTAATCATCAATGCATACCATAATGTAAAATTATAATTAGGAATGTCCATGGTGATCTTAAATAGTTCCCTAGAATGCTTGAAGAATATTGATGCTTCAATTTATAAACCTTCACTAATGCATATAGTAGAAATCAAATAGAGATTGTGCAAAGCAGAAAATATGGACAAAGCATAGCCATCATACAAAAGGATGCTCAGGGAATACAAACAAAATAATCAATTTCATTATGCAAAACAAGTTTGCAGTCAGCACATCACTCTTCAATGGATCTCATAAAACTCTCAGCCAATACTCAACATACAAAGAGGATGCTCAGGGAATACAAACCACATAATACATTTCATTATGCAAAACAAGTTTGCAGTCAACGCATAACTCTTTAATGGATCATGTAAAACTCTCAGCCAACACTCAACATACAAAGAGGAAGCTCAGGGAATACAAACCAGATAATACATTTCATTCTGCAAAACAAGTTTGCAGTCAGCGCATAGTTCCTTATCAATGCATCCTAAAAAACTATCAAATTTTAATCAATAAACAACATAAAAAAGAGAAACCATAAGCTTTAACAAATGAATTCCCAGAAAATATAATCCATATAATATGATTCTTCCCACAAAACAAGTTTGAAATCACTAGGACTTCAAACAAGTCAAAGAAATTTGAATTTTTTGGAAATAATATGTAGATGATCCCTTAATTGAGAAGAGATGTTGATTCCAGAACCATGGCCTTGCCTACTAAAAAAAAAAATCATATTCTTTCACATTTCGAATCCCATTGAAATTAACACCAACACATCATATTTCTCCCTAGAATTTAACATTACCAAAGCAGTACTTCGGAATTCATAAGGAACCAAAAATAAGTTCCAATGGTTGTCCATATGTGATCCAGGTGGCTCCAGAAACATGCAGAAGTCCAAGAGGACTCAAAAAGGGGCAAAATTCAAAGTGGCCAGGTTGTTCCTAAACCAGCAGCAGATCGAAGTGCTCGTCACCCTGATTTCAACAGTGCGAACGACACTCAAATCCGAGCTTGCATGAGGGAGAACGATCCAGTCAAAATTTTTGTCAAAGTTGGGCTGTGGGCCAGGTTTTAGTGTCCTACAATTTGATCGACCCTGGGGCATGAAACCTAGTTCCCGAGAGCGGGCGAAATTGTTGCCTCTTTAATTTGTCTAATAAACCTTATGTTAGACAAAATCGAAAATGGGCTCTATATTGTATCATATATATATATATATATATATATATATATATATATATATATATATATATATATATATATATATATATATATATATATATATATATATAGTTTATGGGGTGGCGAGCCACCAACCCCGCCACCCCCCCAACGACCAACTATATTACATATAAAACAAATTTTAAAAATTAAAACGGGCCGATGGGCCATGACCCCTCTCGCCTTTCCTCAACCACTGCACACCACATATAAACGTAATTATGGGCGGCGGGCGGGCCACCTCTGGTGGACCCAGCGCATGCCCCTCCCACACTATAACATGCCATATATATAACAATGGGCCGGCGGGAATCGAACCCCCCTGACCACATGGCCGGCCCACACCACGGGCGTCCCAACGAACCAAACAATATGCCACCATCAACGCACCTCAATGATAACCACACCCCCCCCCCCCAAAAAAAAAAAAAAACATTTAATACAACAATACAAATTGTTGCAGAGGTTAAGGGGCGGGCCGACCAATGCAGACCCGACCCCAAAACAAATAATTATGCATTTTTTTAAAACAAAATGTGTGTTAATATGGAGGGGTCAAGGTTTGACCACCCGACCTCCTCCTTGTAATTCGGTATTTTTACCAATCCGCATACAACCACCTCATTGTAATATTCGCCCACCAAAAACATTATATAAACCGTCATTTTCTTAGTGCATAAAGGCCAAGGTGCGACATAGAAATCGAGACATTTTTTTTATTATTGCAGGTGGAACCATGAATCTGGGAAAAGAGCAGGCGAAACCATGATTGAGCCAAATTTCTAGGAGGGCGAAATTTTTGCATTGTCCAAAATGGACAAATTTTATGTCGATCTTACACCTCTCAGTGACACAAACCTAATGGTGCATTCAAAATTTTTATCTGAGCAGTAGATCTTCAAATGAGCTAGAGGAGGGAATATTTGAGGAATCTAAGGGGAATCTAAAAGATACCTGTAGCTCCAGATTTCCACTTTCCCAGAATTTAGAAATTTGACAATCGATTTTGCAATATTTGACGCCACAAATCTGGTGGTGCATTCAAATTTTCCATTTGATCATT
Organism: Pinus tabuliformis; assembly: GCA_031772625.1. Taxonomy (NCBI): domain Eukaryota; kingdom Viridiplantae; phylum Streptophyta; class Pinopsida; order Pinales; family Pinaceae; genus Pinus; species Pinus tabuliformis. The sequence continues at coordinate 575,602,931 of CM062819.1, forward strand.
TCATGTTTAAACCACTTTTCAAAGTGGAGTGCAGGCGTCAACATTCAATGTGCAAGCAATCATTTCCATGCGATTCGACACCATGAGATTGATGGTACAAGCAGCTTCAGTAGTTTGACATCCTTTTCTTCAGATGGCCCCAGGATGTGAGGTATATGCAGTGTGTTCATGTACTTCTTTTTGCTATGAGATGCATTGTGTTGCACAGATCCCTGTTTGATGTTTGATGTGGGATCTTGTTTTCTTACTTGTTTTCATGATTCCTACTTGATGTGACGCAGAATCATCTATGGAATGTACTTGTTTTCTCATGATTCGCCATGTTTTATTTGAGATCCCTTTGTCGTCATGTTGATGGGATACTCATGTTATCGCCATGTATGTCTGAACTGAGATCCTTTTGATGCCATGTTGGCAGGATGCTCATTATTGTTATATGTGAAATTATGTCATACTGATAGGAGTCCTTTTGAATGAGAGTTCTTGTAGCAGAACATCTCTTGGAGCCACTCCTGCGTGAGGGAATTTTCCTTGTATGATAGTGATGTCACCACCTATGTACATCATCACTATTTCCAGCACTTAATGTAATGGCCTGCACCATCTTGGCACTGGGCCCAGAGACTTAGTCCCTCCTGGATTAACTCCATTATCAACATCTTGAGTTTTATGTTGCTAATGATTGTCATGTTCAGTCTTCTTTACAGCATGCATATATGTTCAATTATGCTATTTTAAATGCAATTCTAATCACATCACAAAAGTAAAAGATCTTGGTTAAATCTGGGAGCTGAGTCAACTCAGATCAATATGAAAAAAGGGGAATAGAAAGAAAACAATTTTATATTCCCAGAAAACAAGACTAACATAGATCTGCCATGTGTGCTCCAACCTAGTAGAAGATGATCTTAGGTACACTATCTAACAACAATAAGTCACCAAACACTTTTATTTTTTAAATGTCACTGTGGGTTGCTAGTTTTAAGAGTATTGTTAAGGCAATAAGCTCAGTGTAGTTATTTGATCCTCACCTAAATCTATTTTCAATATGATACAGTGACAGTTATTGATAATTTGAGATAGATAACACCTCTGGTTCCCGTTTTTTGGGGTACCTTGACTATATCCATCAAAGTAATCTCCATGTTCTAGATTTGTCCATAGGAGCACAAATCAAATTTTTCTGTGTACGGGTTGATGAAAAGTTTGAAAAGATTGATTGACCTTGGAAGGCACAATGAAAAAGAGTCATATACCTATCTTCAAATATTTCAACATTTCGATCTTTCCATATTAGATTTCAAAATTTCTATCTTTCTAGATCCCCCATGATACTATTAGAGGAACACCTTCAAGGTCTTTGAGATCTGAGTTTTGCTACCACTTTTTAAAGCACTCTTTAGCATAACCTCCTTGTCCACAGTCCTTCTGATTAAAATAAACTCCCACCAATTTCTCACTCAATGATCGAACCATCTTTAAAAAAAATCGATACCTTAACCACTCCAAGAGAAATGCCAAGTGGAAAGAGTGACAGATAACCACAACCCCAGCTCGAATCAAAGGGGCAGGAATCCAGGCTTTAACCTGCTCTGAAGCAAAATACTAATTGTGAAATATTCTTAATATTTCAAATCCATATATTGTTTTGTTTGAAAAGAAGCGGAAATAATAGAATATTGTGAATTTTTGGTTGCCATTGACACCTTGTTCACATGCTTGGAAGATTCGCAGAAGCAGTTGCTTCATACCAAGACGGTCCTCCAATGACCAGGGAGATTGTCCCCATGAATTATCTTTTATTCCCAATAACAACGAAAGCGTTATGAAGGTACGTAAGTGAGATTTATCATAAATAACGTTCATAGATCATGCCCTTGACTTGTCGCTGACATACATTTTCTGCGCTCCATGAAAAGACTGAAAATTTCGGGTCTGGTTCTTACAAATTATTGTTGTTGTTGTGATGGACAGTAGTAGCCCCAACACTTATGTTGTTGCTACAGATGCACCCAGAACAACATCCTAGAGACCCAAGAGTATGTTCTGCTTCCTAATCCCCTGTATTTTTGGTTTCATTTTTTCACATAACAATTGGGTTCTTGTTGTATTAGACGATTTAGTTAAACATAACCAGGTAGGATAAATCAATCCTCGATGAGACGATCACTGTGGAAAAGGTGTAGTTAGAATTGAAACCAAGATCTATTGCAATCATTTGCAACAATCCCCACAAGCTGAAACCTCAGGATTTATGGAAACCATGTCTCAATTTCATTTAACTCTTGATATGATGTGATGGGATAGATGAAGCAGAGCTGAGAAAACATGTAACATAATGAGAATTCATTTTCAGACACCAATACCACCAATGATCCAATACCAATGAACTTTCCCTCTCATGCATTTAGGAAAAAATTTTAATCAGGATTTTGGGAAAGTTTGGTTCCCTTTGATAGTAAAGACGAGGTGTTTCGTATCCAAAGAGAAAATCATATCAGAAGTAACATTCTCATATTTGTCTTCTTTCAATCCTGCCATGTTAGGAGGATATGACTTAAATTCTCTTTTGGAGCAAAAGTTGTGGAGTTGACCTAGGTGCCAGAAATTCTTTTAAGGATTCCATTTCTAGTAAAAATATTGCATTTATACTCCAGGACTATATTATCACACTCAATACAGAAAGACCAATTGAGATGAAACAAAACTATGCTTAAATACTATTTTTCTATCTATGTTATAGAAGCTACTAAGACACCAAAGAGTAAAACAATAAAAAAAAGTTGTACAGAAACAGTAGGTCCTATAAGTTTTTGTAGAAGGATTGATCATGTTGGGAGAGAAGGGTTAACCAGGACCTTAGTTTGTTGACCTTTCATTCAATCTTAGATTACATGTCTTTTCCTCTTTTACTTTTTCTTATAATCCCTTGATGCACTGACATATCATAAATTCTATTGCCAAATGAAGTAATCCAATAAAAAAGGGATGGTTGATTCTCATGTGGCACCCTCATGCTTTTGATATTTACACGAACTTGCAATGAATCCAACTCATATATTTAATGAGAATTTAAAATTCAACCCCCTAAAGTGAAACAAAAAGGAAGCATAAGAATTTCAATATTCTTGAGATGCATTAACAAGGAGAACAATTAAAACAATATTTTATTACTAAAAGCAATATTAGATAAATATGTTAACAATGTTTTTATATAAAGTATAAAGTCCATTAATGCTTCTTGTTACTATTGTATACACTTCTCAATACACTTTAAGGAAGGATCCTTGTTGGAGTACAACTCTTACCCTTCACACAAGCTACTCTAAAGCAGACCTCAAGTAAGTCTTCTAGTTTTCAAGGAGAGATGCTTGTAATGAGTTTATCCTATATATATCCTACTACTAGGCATCTTAGATTTCTTCACCAAGTACAGGCACGCAATGCGTAGATTATAATACAAAATACTCTGTATTTATCAAGTATATGTTGGCACTAGTCTGTTTAAGTTCTAATTTAATGTAAAAAAGGTCAAAGAGAAAAGGGTAGTTCTGTACATTGTGATGTAATAATATTCTTTTACTTGTTTCAGGGAATGTGCACACTTCATGGTTGACTATCACAGGAATGTAGGAGGAAATAAGCTGAGAGTTGTCCACATGAAGTATTCAATACCATTTTTTGGTTGTGTTTCTCTTTTAGCCCCTGCCAACTTACCTGGTGATGACAGTTGCAGCTCTGGCAACTGATGAATAATGCACACCGTGTTTACAACTGTCGCAAATAGAAAGTTTTGGGTTTTGTTCATGGAAATAACCCTTGACAAGGTATATGTAAATTTCTAGTTGAATTTTATCATACATTGAGAACACCCTTAATACCAAAAAATTAACTATTTTTCATTAAGTCAGAACTCTTGTCACTTGGACTCTGCATCAGATGATGAATATCTCGAGAAAATTTTGTAGAAAGGTTCCTCCAAAAATGTTAAAAAACCACTACCAAAGGGAAAGGGAAGCAGTGGAATCTATAGCAAGCAGGAATGTTCAAAAAGCACTGAAACCTATAGAGAAGGAATTAAGGGGTGAATGGAATACTCAACAAGATTTTCAAAGTTGCAGCAAGAGAATGGATGTGGTTTCTTTCACATTTTCACGTCTTATGAGGTCTACAGGTGGATCCCAAATAGGAATTCATTCAATGGAGAAGAAGCAAGGTCAAGCAGTGGATGATTGGAGAGAAAGGAAGACCACCTATTGGAGAGATCCTTGCACAGATAGTGAACCTAAGAAAATCATATCATAAGTAACATGCTCATCTTTGTCTTATTTCAATCTTGCCATGTTAGGAGGATATAACTTAAATTCTCTTTTGGAGCAAAAGTTGTGGAGTTGACCTGGGCGCCATAAATTCTTTCAAGGATTCCATTTCTAGTAAAACTACTGCACCTATACTTCAGGACTTGATTATCACACTCAATATAGAAAGACCAGTTGAGATGAACCAAAAATGTGACTAAATACTAATTTTCTATCTCTGTTCTAGAAGCTACTAAGACACCAAAGAGTAAAACAATAAAAAAAAATGTACAGAAACAGTAGGTCCTATAAGATTTTGTAGAAGGATTGATCATGTTGGGAGAGAAGGGTTAACCAAGACCTTAGTTAGTTTCATTGTTTCACATAACAATTGGGTTCTTGTTGTATTAGACGATTTAGTTAAACATAACTAAGTAGGATAAATCAATCCTCGATGAGACGATCACTGTGGAAAAAGCGTAGTTAGAATTGAAACCAAGATCTGTTGCAATCATTTGAAATAATCACCACAAGTTGAAACATAAGGATTTATGTAAACCATGTCCCAATTTCATTTAAATCTTGATATGATGTGATGGGATAGATGAAGCAGAGCTGAGAAAACATGTAACATAATGAAAATTCATTTTTGGAGACTGATATCACCAATGATCCAGTACCAATGAACTTTCCCTCTCATGCATTTAGGAAAATCTTTTAATTAGGATTTTGGGAAAGTTTGGTTCCCTTCGATAGTAAAGCCTTGGTGTTTTGTACCCAGACCAAGGTTAGAATCCCTAAGGGACATGTTTCTTGGCTGCATCTCAGCTTCCTCCTCAATGAATTGAACATCTCTGCTGACAAAAAACTTCTTGGTGGATGGGATATACAACCTGTAAGCTTTGGATTCCTCACTGTATCCAATGAAAATACATTTCTCCCCTTTGTTGTCCAACTTCTTCCTTGGCTGATCCGGAATGTGTGCATAGGCCACACATCCAAAAATTTTCATGTGGGTGACTCCTTGCCTTCTCCCACTCCATGCTTCTTCCGGCACTTTGTTCATCACTGCTTTTGTAGGACACCTATTCAAAATATAAACTGCACAATTTACAGCTTCAGCCCAATAATCATTGGGCAAATGCTTTGCCTTCAACATGCTCCTCGCCATATCCATGATGGTCCTGTTCTTCCTTTCAGCAACTCCATTTTGTTGCAGGGTGTACCTAGCTGTAAATTGTTTGTGAATTCCATTTTCTCTACAAAACCGTAGGAATTCCTTGGAGATATACTCACCTCCTCTGTCAGTTCTCAAAACTTTGACATGTAGCCCGCTTTGATTTTCCACAAGTGCCTTGAAATTTCGAAATTTTTCAAACACTTCACTTTTGTTCTTAAGAAAATAGACCCAAGTTTTTCTGGTGAAATCATCAATGAATGTTAGAAAATATTGGCTGCCAGCTAGTGATGGAGTTTGCATCGGTCCACATAAATCTGAGTGGATAATCTCTAAGGGTGCCTTTGCCCTTATGCTTTTCCCTGATGGAAAACTTTCTCTGTGTTGTTTACTCAATATGCAACCTTCACAAAGGCTGTCCGGTTTCTCTATCAATGGTAATCTTCTTACCATTCCTTTCCTGCTCAACAAATTAAGACCTCCAAAGTTGAGATGTCCAAATCTCAAGTGCCACAACCAATTTTCATCCTTTGGCACACTTTGGAAAGCCTCTTGGGTAACTGCTGCAATTACTTCTTTGTTTTTCAAATCTGCCCTAATTTTGAGAGGGAACATCCTGTTCCTTGTCATCTTCACTTCAGCAATGCATCCTTTGCTGGGTGCTTTGTCCATGATGGTGCATACATCATTCTCAAAGAAAACATTGTAACCCTTTTGAACAAGTTGTCCAATACTCAAGAGGTTACATCTCATTCCAGGAACATAGTAGACATCTGCTATGGTTTTCTTCTCACCTTTCTTTGTAAATATTTTTACCTCTCCTTTTCCCATAACAGAAATTTTGCTATCAGTTCCTAGTGTGACTTCTGATTTCACATTTTTATCTAGGGCAGAAAACAGGGCTAAGTTTCCTGTCATATGGTTGCTGCAACCTGAGTCTAAAAACCATATGTCTTCACTGTTTGTTTCAGCCATGTTACAAGCTAACAACACATTATCTTGACTGATGTTTTCTCTAGTGACATTTGCATTTGGTTTATTACTCATATCATGTTGCTTCTTCCTACATTCATTTGCATAATGCCCATATTTTTTACAATAATAACATTGGACATTGGATTTTTCATACCTTTGTCCTTGAGCATGATGTTGTCCTCTTTGTTGGCTGCTGCCTTGGCCTTGGTTCTGATTTGGATTGCTGCCTCTTCCTTGAGCATTTGCTGGGCTGTTCCTTCCACCTCTGTTTTGACTTCTGCCTCTTCCTCTTTTGTTTCCTCTGCCTTGACCTCTTCCTCTTCCAAATTACATCTGGGTCTTGAAGGCTTGCTCTAGAGATGAGTTTTCATTCCTACTCAACCTCTGCTCATGTGTTATCAGTGATGCATGTAGCTCATCAACTGAAAAGTTTGAGAGATCCTTTGTCTCTTCTATGGTGGTGACAATCACATCAAACTTTGAGGGTAGGACCCTCAATATTTTCTCCACAATCTTCTTTTCTTCAAGAGTTTCTCCATGAGTCCTTATCTGTGTGACCAGACCAATTACATGTGTGAAGAATGAGTCAATATTGTCTGACTCTTTCATGCACAGATTCTCAAAATCTTTCCTCAGCAACTGTAGTTTTGCTGTCTTCACTTTCTCCATGCCTTGATAGGCTATCTTGAGGGTTTGCCATGCTTCTTTGGATGTCTTAGCTGCTGCTATCCTTGGAAACACACTCTGGTCCACTGCTTGATACAAAAACACAAGGGCTTTTGAATCCTTCTTCCTATTGCTCTTCAACAGATCCTTTTCTGCCTGAGTTAATCTATTCAATTGATTTTCATCTGCTGGTTCTTCAAAACCATCCTCAACAAGTTCCCATACATCTTGTGAGACAAACATGGCTCTCATGGTTATTGCCCAATAGTCATAGTTTTTCCCATTAAACTGTGGGAGCTGGGTATTAAACATGCCCATACTAATGCTTGTGCTAGCCATTCCTTGCATTCTCAGCTATGCCTCTAAATCCTTGACTGTATATTTAAAAAAAAACTGACTGTTTCTTCAGCAGCAACACAAAAACTGGTCTGAGAAATACCTGGATCCTTTTGCCTGAGACTTCACTTTGCTGGAGAGGATTTACTGCTGCAACAAAAGGAACCTTCCTTCAGCTTCTTTACACCTTCAAAGAGCCTGGATCTGCTCTGATACCACTGTTGGGGATTTTTCTGGTAAAATCCCAAAAACACACAAATAAAACTCAACACAGAGGCAATGCTCTGTTTCTCTCTCCACAGGATCTTTTGCACAGGGAAGCTTAAATTTTTTTTCTGAGAACAGAGTATTACATACCCAGAAAATGCTTGTATTCATTAAAATAAAAATGCCTGATACATATTTCTTCCTCTTTCACTCAGAGGGATTTACCAAAAATACATTCAACCAATCAAAAATAAAACTCTGTCTCCTCCTGAGATTTTACACTGCTGGTGTGTAAAAACCTCATTTACATTTACTGGTGTGAAAACATTTTACATATACTGCTGTAAAAATAAATTTTTACATATGCAGTAAAATTTTACATTACATTCACAAAAAAAAATTCTTTACTCACACCATACGATTCTTCATGCTTCCTCCTCGTTTGAGCAACATGCAAGATTTACATTTCAACTTGGTTTCTTTATACTCTCCTTGCTTCACACTACGCACTGCTGTGCGATATTCTACATACCTCATTCAAACATATGCGCTCCCCATTTTTTTCTTTCGCTGTCGCGAGCTCTCATATTACAATATCAACGCCAACAAAAAACTTAACACACACAATGTGTATACCAAACAAAAAGATATAATACGTTTTATCTATGTTAAAAAAATATATGCCGTATAAAAAACTTAAATATTTTACCAACTTTCTACGACCAGGTTTAAATTCCATTTAATTCTTTTGCAGACGGAACCGGCGGTCAACCAAAAACGTTCATGCAAGTTGAAGAAGATCCTGGTCCGTTGACTTGATCGGACGCATTTCGCACACCAAACTCACACAAACCAATCGAAGTTTAATGTCCAGGGAATTGGCGGTTTCATGGTTGTACACTGGACGCGTGGCAGCAACGGATTGTGTCGGAGGCCTTCTTACGGATACCACTTTTGCTAATAGGTGGTGCGGGAAAGTCTGGGTGGTTTTGCCAAAACCACCCTGCAATAAATGTGCAGTTGAAATTAATATTTCAACAATCTATATACATCATAGTGGACTGTAGAAAGAGCATTTCGGCTCAATTAGACAGAAATGTTTGAAAATTTAAATTATATATGTCAAAATTTGGGATTTTGAATGCCCCATAAATTTTTAATAGTGTTAAATCTATTTCCACCATAAAAAAATTCAAATACTCATTTAATTTAACACAAGTTAATAAACCAATTATAAATTAATAACGAATTAAAATTAATTTTCAAATTTAATAAATAAAAAAAACATCTAAATCATTTTGAAAGAAATCAAAGGCTTTGAATATAAATCCTTAGATATAAATATGGGATATACGTGAGATCAATTTTTACTAAATTGATTTTCGAAATGATTGTTATAATAGTATTGATTTAATGAAAGAACGAATTCACTTTCTGTTTATTTATTTTTTATTTGAACCAATTCTCAGTCTATGTAGACCACAAGACATGTGGGAACCTAACCACTGAACTTAACCATTAACCACATCCTTGGACTAACTCTCCCTGCCTATCTGTCCGTTTTAGAGCGTCGTGGTCAACACAGTGGCATCGCAAGTTGTCTGTTGGCGTATCCGACCGCGGTGCGGTGAGTTGGAATTTCTTCACGCCATACTTGCAGCTGGCTTTTGTAATTAATTAATTAATGAATAAGGTAATCCATGTGGATAACTGGCCTGCGCGGTCTCCAAATGAAGTTAGATGATGGTTGCTTTTCTTGGGAGGCCCGCTGACAGCACAGTAAGGATGAGGTGGTTTTTGTAACTGCCATCCTCACCACAGAACCCGCTGACTGGAAATTAAAGAAGAAATTGAACATGTGATGGGATGCATGAAGGCGGCTGGGTAGTGTTCGCAGGATGTTTACAGGCGCTATAAACCGTTGAACTGAGCGCAATGGGGGGCTTCTGAGCAACTCCAGGGAAATACATGAGATGTTCCTCGTTTTACTTTGTTGTCTTTAATAGAACTCCTTTCAATTCTCATGCACGTGATTTGGCTATGTTATGTTTATTAAATATAGTTTTTTTTTAACCCGTTTTTCTTGTGAGTTAGTAGGTCGAGGAGTTACCCCGAAAGTTATGGAAATTCCAGTCATATTTAGAGAAAATCCAGCAAGGATTTTTGTAAATCCAAGTTATAGTTAAAAGAAGAATTTGGGCGTAAATCACATATAAAAAACCTTTGTCCACGCGTTTCGAACCAACTAGTGTGGTTCCTGGCGAGTCAGATCATAGCTGCATATTAAATAGGGAGAGCAGATCCTCCAAACGACTAGGTTGACCATCAACGGTTAAATAGAAAAACGGCTAGATAATATTATAAATTAAAAAAATAAAAATAATATTATAATTATAGTAATTAAATTATTATATATTCGAATGTAATACCATTTTATTTTAGTCAAAAGTAATAAAAACTAATATTATAATTATAATAATTAAATTTTCTCCCTAATAAATAATTAAAAATATTATAATATATTATATATTCGAAAGTAATTCCATTTTATTTTATTCATATATTATTCTTTGGTTATTAATAAATTTAATTACTTATATACTAGGGAAAACTAGAGGGGTTTTTAGAAAGTTTTTCTTTAGTTATTAAATTAATTTAATAATTCCCTAGGGACATGAATATTATTCTGTTTTATTATATATTATTCTATGGTTGCTAAACTTATTTAATTAATTATTTAAATCAATAGGGATAGGTAAAGGGGGTTTTTTTAGAATTGATTAAGTGGAAACTATTAATGAATATTGGTTAAATTTTTATTTATTTATTTATTTATAAATATAAATATTTATTTATTTATTTATTATGGTTGTTAAATTAACTTATTTAATTAATTAGAAAGACTAAGCCCCCTCGGAAGAACCTCAGCAATGAGGAATTCATTGCCCTCAAATCCTTAAACCAGAACAAAGATATCGTCATTCTGAAGGCTGACAAAGGAGGGGTTGCAGTCATCCTTAACAGGGATGATTACCGCAAGAAGATGTTAGATCATCTTTACAATAGTGGCAGTTATAAAAAACTGCCCAAGAACCCTCTAAAGAAAATTTCTAGGGCGATGGCTCTCGCCATCAAGTCCAGTAGCTCTGTGAGTTCCCTATGCCATAAACTCATTGAGAGTAGTCCCATTACTCCTAGGATCTATGGGTTGCCTAAGATTCACAAAGAAGGGGCCCCTCTGAGGCCTATCATCAACACCATTGGTGGTCCGATCTACCTTCTAGCTAAGTTCCTTGCCCTTAAGCTTAGGCCCCTGGTTGGCCGCACAGAGTCCTTTGTGAAAAACTCTGCATCCTCCATTAAATAGCTTAAGGACGTAAAACTTAACCCTGAGTACATTCTCGTCAGCTTTGATGTGGTCTCCCTTTATACTTGTATCGCTATAAAGGAGGCCTTGGAAGTGCTCTATCACCTAACAGATCCCGATACCGTGCATCTGGTTGAGATCTGTCTCACTTCCAATTTCTTCTGTTTCGAGGGTGAGTTCTTTGAACAGACCTGTGGTGTTGCCATGGGCTCACCCCTATCCCCTATTGTTGCAAATCTTTTTATGGAAGATTTCGAAGCCAAAGCTTTAGCCTTGGCTCATCTCCTACCCAAGCTGTGGAAAAGGTATGTAGATGACACTAATGTCATCTGGTCCCATGGCCAAGAGGAGTTGGATCTCTTCTTCAATCACCTCAACTATCAGTCCTCTGCCATTAAGTTCACCATGGAAAAAGAGGTCAATGGTTGCCTCCCTTTCCTAGATATTCTTATATCTAAGAATAAGGACGGTTCACTCTCCCACTCAGTGTTCCGGAAGAAAACACATACTGAGCAGTATCTTCATGCCGATTCCCATCATTTCCCTGCTCAAAAGTTGGGTGTTCTTAACACCCTCGCTACTCGTGCCCTTAGGATTTCTGATAATGAGAGCTTCGACAAGGAGAAATCCCATCTCCTTAATGTCTTTGTGGAGAATGGCTATAGTAGGTGCCTAGGTCAGAAGGCTTTCCTTAAAGCCTCTAAAAATTCGTTAATTAAGAAAGAACCTAGAGAACGCCTGCTAGGTGTCCATCTTCCCTATGTCCAAGGAACCACGGACAAGATTGCTCAGATCCTTAAGAAGTATGATATTCCCTCAACCTTTAGGCCCCTCAACACCATTCGTAAATCCCTTCGATCAGTGAAAGATCCCATTGACCCTAAAGACATGAAGGGTGTCTACTTGATCCCTTGTTCTTGTGGGACCCCCTATATCGGGGAAACAGGGCGCTCCATCCATCAGAGGATCAACGAGCATGCAGCTGACCTAAGACATGGGAGAACCAAGTCTTCAGCGTTAGCAGAGCATGCGGAAAAGACCAAGCATCAGGTCTGTATAGAGGAGGCCAAGGTTATTGCCAGGGTTGCGCAGTTCCATCACCGTAAATTTAGGGAAGCTATTGAAATTGAAAGAAGGCCTAACAATCTCAATAGAGATGACGGCTGGAAGATCAGTAGCTGCTGGATCCCTGCCCTTTCTTCTTAGTCTTGCTTTTCCTCCCCCCCCCCCCCCCTTTTAACCTTTTCGAGCTTTCGATGTTTCCCCTTAATTTCCCAGATCCTTCTCCTTTCAGCCATGTCTTTTCCTTCCTCCTAGGGTTTCTCCTTTGGCTCCGTGGTTTACTATTGGTCCTGTTCTTGACCTTTTTTTTTTTTAATGTGTCGCTCATTCTATTTATTTTTCCTGAAAGATATAAATAAATAAAAATTTAACCAATATTCATTAATAGTTTATTTTTTCCATTAAATCAATTTTATTAAAAAAACCCCCTTTACTTATCCCTAGTGATTTAAATAATTAATTAAATAAGTTAATTTAACAACCATAATAAATAAATAAATAAATATTTATATTTATAAATAAATAAATGAATAAATAAAAATTTAACCAATATTCATTAATAGTTTATTATTTCCACTTAATCAATCCTAAAAAACCCCCTTTACCTATCCCTAGTGATTTAAATAATTAATTAAATAAGTTTAGCAACCATAGAATAATATATAATAAAACAGAATAACATTCTTGTCCCTAGGGAATTAATAAATTAATTTAATAACCAAAGAAAAACTTTCTAAAAACCCTTTACTTATCCCTAGTATATAAGGAATTAAATTTATTAATAACCAAAGAATAATATATGAATAAAATAAAATGGAATTACTTTCGAATATATAATATATTATAATATTTTTAATTATTTATTAGGGAGAAAATTTAATTACTATAATTATAATATTAGTTTTTATTACTTTTGACTAAAATAAAATGGTATTACATTCGAATATATAATAATTTAATTACTATAATTATAATATTATTTTTAATTTTTTAACTTTATAATATTATCTAGCCATTTTTCTATTTAACCGTTGATGGTCAACCTAGTCAACCTAGCTGTTTGGAGGATCTGCTCTCCCTATTTAATATGCAGCCATGATCTGACTCCTCAACTTGTCCTGACGATGAACCACACTAGTTGGTTCGAAACGCGTCGACAAAGGTTTTCTACATGTGATTTACGCTGAAATTCTTCTTTTAACTGTTATGGATCACAGAAGCCTCAATTCAACAAGTTATAGTTGTTAAACTTCAAAATTTTAGGTGTCTTAGAAGTTTTTGATGGTGTTGAATCCATTTCCACCATTAAAAACAAGATTCAAACACTGCCTCTACAAGTTTTTTTGAAATTTTTTTACCCAGATTCTGGCCGCTTTTGACCGTCTGGGCAATTCCTCTGCCTCGTTAGACAACTCCATAGATTAGAGCTTAGCAAATTAGTAACAAATTATAAATAAAATTAATTTGAAAAAAATTCATGATCTTAAAAATATAAATATTTTCAAATTAGTATTTAAAAACCAAAAAAAAAAAAATTATAATAATATTATTAACTTTTTTATAATAACATTTTTAATATTATATATATAGATAATTTAACATATTTTTATTCCTCTAATGTTTATAGAAAGACTAAGTAGATATCTGAGGACATCACATGTTTCCAATGGTCATAGTGATCGACATAGCATATTGCAATGATATGCATAACACCGATGGTTCGATGGCATAACCTCGTTTCATCGAAACCTTACCATGCTCAGTGAGTTGTTAGACTCTGGGGTGATCATTTGTGCATGTGTAGGAAGGGGCATGGTGCCAATGGGTCAATATCAACCATCAGCCACAAAACGTACATGTGTGAGGAGATAGGCACTGAGATGACAACAACTGGTGGGCTCTATGTCGAGTCTTAGACGTCGAACCTTGGCATTTTCCAATAGAGATTAGAGCAAAGGGAGATGAGGAACCCCTGATGTAAAGACACAGAGATTACGTGGACTAGTGGGCTCCACCTCGGGTCTCATACCTTAGATCTTGGGAATTTCCAATAGAGGTTAGAGAAGAAGGAGGTGAGGAACCATGAGACACTGAGATAACATGGACTGGTGGGCTCCACCTTAGGTCTCGAACCTTGGACCTTGAAATTTTCCAATAGAGGTTAGAGTAGAGGGAGGCGAGGAACCATCGATGCCAAGAGGTTGAGATGACGTGGACAGGAGGGCTCCACCTCGAGCATGTGGCATGGGAGAGGAATCCCCTCATGTGTTATCCACATGTAAAGTAATTTATGAAAAACCACAATAAATTCCAATAGTTTCTCCCCATGTGTAAAGTTTGTTAGAAATCCTTCCAAATGGGGTGAAATCACTTTGATTACCTCATGCACATAGATAGTGGTGGTATCACCCTTTCCACCCATGAGGTTTGTGTTAAATTTCTTGCAAGTTAGTTGAAGAAATCTATAACAAATGTGAGATTGAAGAATTCTACACACAATACAATGGATTGATATCTTTCGGTCTTATACCTTGAACCTCGACATTTTCCAATTGGGGTTGGTGTAGAGGGAAGGACAAGGACTTGATGTCGATATGACATGGGTTGGGGTGACATGGCCTAATGGTGGACCCTACCTAGCTTGCGGGTCTTTGAGCCATCAGGATTTTCAAGGAACTAAGTGGATAACGGGCCTAGATATTGACAATAAAGATTGATTAAGTGCCCCCCCCCTGCATGGTCAATGTTTAATGAGCAGGGGGGCATGGTTGGGATTAGTGTCAATCCACCCATCTACAATCGATAGTTGAGATTAATTGCAAGGCCTCTCTTCCCCAAATTCAAACCACAATTTGGGGGGTTCGTACTACCAAATATTTGGTCAAGGTAGTTTCAAACCCCGGTGCGACACACAACATGGCAGGTGACCTAATGGCCAGGTAAGTGGCCCCGATAATGACACATGGCCATGTAAGGGACACGCGGGTGCCACGTCGAGATCCATGGATCGATGTGTACCCTTCTTATTGGAAAGATATAAATGGGAATAACCTTTGATCTAGAACTCAAATTGAGTTAAATTTTATATCATCATAAACCTCTTGATGAGTTTATCATAATGGTGGTATCATAGTTAAATTTCATAAAGATCACAAAAATGAAGTTTTTGCTAACCCAATTTTCATAGCATATCTTAGAGATTGGGTTAAAATGAACATGTAACGCCTCCCACAGCCAAGATAAGCCAAGGGGCTAGGAGGGAGTATTACATAGTGGTATCAGAGTGAAGGTTATACATTGGAGCTAAAGAGGCTCACCCACAAAGGATAAAGTTTAAGTTGATAGTTAAACTATTAGATATATGTTGATTTTAGACTTATTATTGATGTGAATGGTAACTTTGATAGAATGGTGAGATGTTATTTTTTTTTCTAGCATGCATACTAACACGAGATTTGATTATGCAACCAATTTCAAATCGGTATGCTTAGTGTAGATATACCAAGGTGATGAGTGAATATACTTATTTATGTTTGACTTAGATAACGATGTCTGTGTGTAACAACCCATAAGAAGACACAGTTTCTAGCAAGAAATAAAGGAATGAGAAGCATAATGTATAATACAAGATAAACATAACCCATCGTGATAAGGAAGAAGATTTAGTTGGAAAGAGGTCAAAAGAAAATTCCCCTAATTGGATGGATACCCTCAAGAGCTTGAGGGTTGAATTGATAAGTTGCAAGGAAGATAATGAAAATATTGCCTAGAAAATAAAGCATATGAAAGCAATGTGAGCTTGGTGCTAGCTATCTAGGCAAGCACAAATCCAAGCAAATCCCATCTGAGATTCAAAAACAGGGATTGGATACCAATAGGGAAAAATGAAGCAAGTGAAGACATAGTGAGGGGTGAAACTCCATTTAACACTCTAGAAAGGGAGTCAAACAACCATGACTAGTTGTCTAGTGTTGCAACTAGTGGACACCACTAGAAAAGGATGAATGAGAAGAGCTCAATGCTAGTGGAGTTTAAAAAAGAAGAGCCTAAATTATAAATTTGATGGAGAAATAAAAAAGAATGAAGAGGTAGAAGCCTGGCTATTGGGATTAAAGAAATATTTTTGAGTCCATGACTATTCTAAAAACATGAAGGCCAAGGTAGCCCATTTTAGTCTGAAATGAAAAGCTAATATATGATGGGAGGATTTTAGAAATTCCTTGGTCATCAGAGAGAAGGAACTATCATGGAGAAAATTTTAAAATATTTCTGTGAGAATCACCTTTTTGAGAAGTACTATGGTAACAAAATTAAAGAGTTCCACAAACGTATGCTTGGGATACATACCTTGCATGCTTATAATAACGCACTTTTGGAGCTATCGAGGTATGTGCCATATATCAAGGTTAAGAAGGTGAATATCCAGAGATACCTTAGTGGGTTACCATCATCCTACCAAGATAAGATTTGGACTGATGAGCCAAGGATTTCAGAGGATATATATTGTTATGATTAGTTTTGATCCGAGTTGGATCCTAGAACACTCTCTAAGTTTTCATGACTGTTTCAAATTATGCTAAAAGATTCAAGTCCTAGAAAAGATCAAAGTTATCAGAAGGAATCCTCGTAACAGTTGCAGTTGTGGCCAGAGCGAAGCAACGAGGACCCTCGGCCGAGCGCACAGACCATTGGCCCATGGTAACGCACATTGGCCCAAACTAGCAAAACCGAAGGCCAAATCAAGAAATGGGGGTGGTTTCCGAATAAGTGCTAATTGTGTATCACAACGCATCCCCCTCAATGAAGGAAAGCCCCGAAGTGTCTGGACCCACAATCGCTATGAAAAACGGAAAAGAAACTATTTCGGTTCCATAGTACAGGATTCCACAAACCGACAGGATATCGGAAGGCCTTGAGGCGGTAAGCAGTTTTGACTGAGTCCCGCCCGATGCCACACATTGAGTGACACGCGTCCGGTGGTTCAGAGAGAAAACCACCCGCATCAGACGGGTAAGCATCGTGTGACTTGTCCGCTCGATATGAAGGACGACCGTAGGATCTGGGGGGGCTAGATCAACGACAAAGAGGCGTCCCGATGACTGACTGGATTTGATAGGTCAAAAAGCAAGATGACAGGGGATTTGAAGTCCGAAGTGGATGATGAGTTGGTAAACGATTCATGATTCACAAGTGATCTTGAAGCAAACAGAATTAACGACACTTCAAAAAATGATTCAAGGAATCCGACACCCAGTTCGTTGGGAAACAGGTGGCCACCTCCCTGCGAGGCATTACCCAGTGATGATGACGCAGAGCAGAGGAATTTGAATGGACAGAGGTAAGGAAACCAGAAGGCCGAGAAGCAGAAACGAATATTCAAAAGAACAGACTGGCTTTAAAGCCGTAACCTGACAGAAGCAGAGAACAGAGGGGAAGAGAACACAGAGAGGCACACAGAGATGCAAGAAGCTAATAGCAGAAAACAAAGAGTAGGAGCCGAGCTGACCTGAAGGCAACATCAAGCTAGACAGAGCCAGAGAGAGTCAGAGAGTCTGTGTACTCCATTG
The DNA here is from genome assembly GCA_031772625.1 of Pinus tabuliformis. Classification (NCBI taxonomy): domain Eukaryota; kingdom Viridiplantae; phylum Streptophyta; class Pinopsida; order Pinales; family Pinaceae; genus Pinus; species Pinus tabuliformis. The sequence goes on from CM062819.1 coordinate 575,620,586, forward strand.
AAGGCTTGAGAGGTTCAAGCAAACTCCTCGGCATAGGCCTGTCATACTACTGTGACCCTCAGAGGTCGAGTTTCAGTAAGGAGAGTCTGTGCACTCCATTCCTACTGACTTCATTATGTTTAGTGAGTCTCGAATCGAGCTCACTGTTGTAAAAACTCTACTTGAAAACATAATAGAGAGGCCACCACTGAAAGGCTGGACCAGGAGATGTAGCCCAGGAGCATTGGGTGAACTCCTTATTAAACTTGTTTTGTTTACATGTTTGACTGTTATGTTTTCTCTGATTGCCTCAGTGTCTATGTATTCTAGCAATCTTATCGATCCGTTGCATAAGTAACATAGGCACATCCATGCACATGAGTCTGTAATACCTTTAATTCTTTGTCCTGGATAAATTCCAGATCAATTTTAAACATGGGTTTGAATTCTAATTATATTGGAAGAAAAAGGATAGGACCAATCTTAAAGGAAAGGGGCCAAAACGCTATGGGCATAAGAAGATGAGGAATGATATTAGTTCACTACTCCTACTGAGGGTGACTTTTAGTGAACCTTCCCCAATATCAATATAGATTTACCTATCAAAATAATAAAAGGAGGGGCCAAAGAGCCTAAGAGAGGATTTTTATAGTGTTGGATATGTAGAGAGAATCACAATGTGGAAATATTATCCTCACTAACAACAAATAAGCACGAGGTGTATATTATCCAAGAGGCAACAACATTGAACAATGAAGCTCATAGAATACCCTATATTTATGCAACATTGGACAATAAGAAAGCAAATCATGGAAGTGTCAGTGATAGAAATAGATGTATGTGATGGTAAAGAAATTAGTCCCTTTTGTCGCCTTGTTATTATAGTTTTTGACCATTTTCATCTTTTTCACCATCCATATATATATATGTTATTAAAGCTACAAAGGTTACAAGAAAGATCTTCAAAGGTAATGTGTCCAATATTCTAATGTTTTATGTGTTTTCTTTACAAAGATAAGCTAAAATGTGCTGACTGCAGAAAACGATAAAATCTGTAGTTTCTTCGTAGACTTTTAATGGGTTCTTCAGTTAGCGCACCTCTAGGGATAACGTAGTCGAACCAAACATTGGAACATGTGGAAAAAAGGACCAGGATGGTTACTCACTTATTAGATGCACCAGAAAGGAAAACATGTCATCACTATAGCAAAGGTAAAGTTCCAATCAAAGCAGGGGAAAATTACATGATATAGCGTAGAGGCAGACCACTAAATAATTGTGACATGGCACCATGAGGGAGCATTAATAAATCACCATTGCATCTTCGTAGGATTAAAATGCTGGAGGAAAACATTTTGATGGATAACGTGTGATCTTCTAGACTCGTACACCATCACACAATGAACCAATTTATATGCATTGAGTCTATATTATAGCATTGGAAGTCAGTCATGAGATCTAATTCTGATTTGTAACAAGGAAATTCTAGGAATTATTATTCTATAAACTTTATATATCGTAGTATCACTCAACAGAGCAAGAGATAGACTTAAGTTTAAATTACTGTACAGACCTTGTATCTTTATTAGTTTGCAGACCATCTAAGTTCTATTTTTCTTATGCATATGCATATGTGATTCGATTAATAGTTAGGTTTTGAGATTTCTTGAAGCTCGAGTGACCACAAGGATGGCCCTTATGCCAAGACATGCAATGTTTTTCCATAGTATAGTTTCCTTTTGCTTTTCAGATTCTAATTTACGCTCTATTTTTTACAACATTAGAAATACTATGTTTTGTTTATGATTAAACAAGTACCCTTTTTCATTACTATCTACCAATCAAGCGCTTGAAAATCAACTTCAAAAATAATTCAAATTTAGACTTAGTCAAGTGATCACTTAGGTTTATTTGCATTGTGAATTCCAATTTCAAGCAGTGTGGATTTTAATTGCTTTTTGTGTAGCAATATGATGTAGGTTGATCATACAAAACTTTCGATTAAATATGATTCAAATATTTAAAAACTTCAAACAATTATATTCAAATATTTTTGAGAAAGTTTGTTGTTAAAAATCAATTGAATTTCTACATGGAAAAGAGGGTTTATAAATGTTTCGGAACCATGATCATATTTAGTTAGATTAGATTAAATCATTTTCATAGAATACAATTTCCTTTATATGTCAATTTACAGTCGATAGAATTATAAGTTAAGTCCTTCGATATATTTTTCATTACACTTCATAAGTTTACAAACTCAAATTGATATGATAAAATGTTATGGAATTCTAGTACAATTGAATTGACCGACATTTTAGGTGTTGTTGTTGGGGAAGTGTGCATAGAATTTAGTTTTTAATTTAGATTATTTTTAAATTGCATAACTTTGGTAAAGGAGAAATGGTAAGACGCGAGGTAAGAATTTGCACATTACTATAGTGAGGTTTCTCCTAAACCTTGGTGTTTGCATTAATTTTAGTTACCAAAGTTAAAATACATGTACATAGAGAAAGAGATTCAAGAGGTAGATTCATTAGAGGAAGAATTGTAATACTAAAATCACCTACCAACCCCACTAGATCACGTGGTGTAGTAAGAACCAAATCACCATCCACATCACATATTCCCACTTTTGCATGTAGAATAAGGCTTCCTGAGGTGAAAAGATTTGAATTAGAGCTAGAGAGGAACCGACTTCTTCAACAAAAATAATGGCAGACAAACCAACATCTTCAATAGATGCATTTATCTTTCTTCCTCGCTCAATGGGAGAAAAACGTTTTGGCACAAGAGCTTGAGACACCTAATAATGAATAAGAAGAAGGGAAGTTCTTTGGAAGGACAATAGTTGAGGAACAAATTGATGGAAATCCAATAGAAGAACCATATTATCTCAATTCTAATGAATCTAATGGTTGAAGGAGAAGGAGAGGTACTATTGCCTCCCATTGGAAATGAAAGAATATTAGGTGGAGGGAGAGGTGAAAAACCACTCCTAAAGGTGGAAGATGAGTAAGAAGAAATCCTCCTAGAGGGGGAAGAGGAGGAAGAAGATATGGAGATGATGATAATGAGGAAGATTCTTATGGATTTCCCATTCAAGATATAGATATTAATGTTATTAAGAAAAATATTTCTCCATAAAAACTTCAAAATTTTCATGGTATGCAAATTGAGGACCCATAAACTTTTATTTTTGAGTTTGAATTACTTTGAAAGGGTTATGATTATTTACAAGATGCTAAAAAATTAAAGTTATTTCTAACTACACGAAAACATGAGGCTCTAAAATGTTTCATGGGATTAGGAACAATTTATGTAGGATCATGGGATGCAATGAGACAACTCTTTTTAGAAAAATATAAATATTATTTCATTCAACATGAATATAATGAAGAAATTTTTAAAATGAGCCAAAGAGTAGATGATAATCTTGATGACTTTGTGGAAATATTTGTTTATGATATTAAAAGGTGAAAACAACATAAATTAGGATTTGATACTTTAAAACCATTTTTCCTCAAGTAATTAGGGATGAATGGATTGATTTCTTAAATCTAATGGGTAAAGGAGATGTATCCCAAGTTTTATTTGAGGAAATTTGTGAATTTTGTAAGTACATATCATGAGGAAGGGAAAGGTATGGTAAAGGTCCTTTAGACCCAACCATGACCCAAGTAAATAAATATGCATCTAGTAAGGTAAGTAGATATGAACCTGGTAATTTGTTAGAGAATTTAAAAAACAAATATTCTTGCCAATTTAAGTGAACAAGTAGATATGCGACAAATGCAAAGTAAGAAAAAAATTGAAAATGTTGCATTGTCTATATTTTTTCCTAGGTTTGGAAAGAAACATCCATTGAGAGACTGTCCCTTGGATAACATGAAATATGTGTTATTTGTGTAGAAAGACATGCCACCAAGGATTGTCCATAATTACCAAGATTAAAATTAATATATCAAGAAGACAATGGAGTGAATGAAGCTTCATAACAACTATTCTTTGTGGCACCAATAAGACCTTGGTATCCCTGACAATCAGGTATTATGTAAGACCCTACTCAACAATTTCAAGCTTATCAACAATATCCTCAAATAAATTTGGATACACCATTACCTTGGTAACCTTGGCCACCCCAAGCTCAAAATCAATCTTGGAAACAAGGTTGGTGAGGATCATATGGGGGAAATAATCCTCAATATCCCCAAAATCCTTAATATCAACCTCAACAACCGTACCAATCTCCTCCACCACATTCGTATAAAAAATTGGCTTCTTTTCAACCTCTCCAATTATCTCCTACACAACCACCTTAAATGCTACCCTATTTCTTGCACAACCACTTCTGAATCCAAATAATAAAGTAACTCAACCCAATTATATTGTTGAGATACAAAATTTTAAAACATATATGGTTTCTCCTCTTAATCTAAATAACATTTATCTTAGGCCATGAAGAGTATTGCAAAAATATTCCCTTGTATTCATGGAAGAACAAAAAGATGAATAAATTCATGATAAAATAGATGACACGTAAATAAGACAACCCCTCCTTACTCCTCTAGGAGAACAACCTTCTATAACTTCTTAAAATACTCATTTCCCAACGAGATTAAAAATAGATAAATGTGTAGAAAAACAATTGATTTTATGTGATTATGATATGCTAGATGATTTACAAAACATTTGCATTAAAATTCCTTTGTTGCAAGCAATAATATACATTCCTATATATGCACAAACAAGGAATTATCTATTAAAAAACTGAGAAGAAAAATAGAAGAGTTTGCAAAAGTTCAACTTATTGGAAAGCTAACAAATATCATGATGGGAAATACTTATATAGAAATATATATAGATACACGAAGTCTCATCATTAAAATTCATATTAATAACATTGAAATTCCAAATACATTGATTTTTCTAGGAGAAACAATAAATGTAATGGCTACAAGTGTTGTGAATGAGTTACAATTAAACAATCTTCGATACACTCCAACTGTGTTACAATTAACATATAGATCTACCATCAAACTAGAGGGTGTACTAAAATATATTTTTGTATTCTTAGATTCTTGGGAATACCCAGTTGATTTTATGATACTTACACCAAAAACCAATCTAGTTGGTCATCCATTAATATTAAGTAGGCCCTGGTTAGTCACAACTAATGCATTTATTAGTTGTATATTTAGTGATATGACAATCTCTAACAGAAATACAAAAAAGAAGTTTACATTGCATCTTTTACCTAAAGAAATTTTTGAATTTGAATATAATGAATGGACTGATGTTGAAGATAAACATGAAGATATACAACCTATTCTAAAAATCTCACAATCAATGACATTTAAGCAAGATGATGAAGAAAATTAGAGAAACCATCTTATAAATAATTATACATGTATTGTATGTTTGGCATGCAAGTATGTAAGTTAAGGATTGTCATATGCATTAGGTTTATGTAGATGTCTTTTGATGTTATGGTTACATTAATGATAGATGTTAGTTGATTAGTGTAGTTATATGCACACATGTCAGATAGTTAATGATGATAGTAATCTTTAGTTGTAAGCATTTCTATTGTTGTTTTATATTAGATAACCTGATGATTATGTTATATGTTGTTGATGAGTATGTTATAGGTTAGCTTATTGTTGTTAAATGTTAATTAAATTGACAATTAGGGTTACAACATTAATATTTTGATGTTATATGTATCATTCTAAATTGGATTGGACTATGCAGATGGTTATGGTTACGATATTTAGGCATGAGCCAACACATTTGTAATGAATTTGCACACATGGTTGTTATGCATGAACGATAAATGATTCTGAGTTTATGATTTGAACATGTTAGTTAGTTAGTGTTATGGATATCGTGATTTTATTTATGTTTGAGATTACATGTTGTAAAGTTATATCTTGCTAACTAGATTGATTGTGTAGATAAGATATCCTCCCCTGAGGTACACTAAGGTATGAGATTCCTTATGTAGTATACTTGGTGCTTCATACATGATTATGTCGCCTACTTGGTGCTGAGTGTTTGGTGTCTATTATGTCATGTAGTTGATTAATTTAACATGGTATGTTTGTAAGTTGGTTGAATGTTTGATGAGTTGCATAATACAAGTATGTGTTCCAATGAACTTGTTTTAAGATGATTGTATTGATACATGTGTTGAGATAGTTGAGATGTAATTGAGTGTAGTGGGTGATAGTTGTAGGATTATGTCTAATGACTATGGATTATGACATGATTATTAGTCTTGGTAAATGTTAATTGATAGATATGATTTGCTTGATATTTGGAACATGTGGTTGACATCTGTGAACAATTGTTGGGTACCATGATTGGTATTAGCGTGAAGAGGTAACAGTTGATTTGTTTATATAACTAACACTTAGGTGAGGTGATATTACATAGTAAGCCTCGATTGCAACAAGGTAAAAGGGTTAAAAGAAAGGAATTGGACAAGAATTCATTTGGCTATGTTTGGAAACCCTAATTCCAAACGAATGAGTACTTTTCATACATGGAGTCTTCTTAACCTTGATATGTATGAAATTATATGGATATGTGTTATATTCATCGAAATGTATTTGACAGGTATACCAACCAATTTCTAGTTATAGGCGGATTTATCAAGGGAATTGGAGTCCCTTGAGACATGGCATAGATGTGTTCAACTACAAGGCAATGTGTTTAGCATAACAAGATAAGGTAATTGGTGTATTCTTAAGTTAGATATACACTAAAAATTATCTTTTTATTGTAGTATGAGGCAAGAGATTACATGGCAAAAGGAATTGCCATGAAATTTTGTAGAAGGTTTAGGTTGAGCTTTCCTTTGGAACCACAGGGATTCAGTCATGGTGTTTTTTGCTAGTCTTGTGCTTGTAGTATTTTGGTGATTTTTTGTGCTTGATTGCGGTTTTGTTTGCGTCTTGTGCATGTCCATGCCACTTGGGTTGTGGTGTCGTTATTGGTTTCATTGTTTCATTCTTGGTTGTTTCTTGTCTTTCCTTTTATGTTTTGAGTGTCTTGAGAATTGGTGAGGGAAGAGTAAAGTTGATGGAGCTTCGAGAGAGTTGTGTGGCACCCAAAAGGTAATGTAAGAACTCATATGAAGTTATGTACATGAATAAGCGTAGTGGAAGGTAAGACTATTAAAGTCGGTTGGATTGATTGGGTCTATTGTGGTAAATGGACGATGATAGGACAGTCACGAGAAAGGTAACCATAAAAGGTAAAGTAAATGGACCTGAGATTTCATATGGCTTGACTACGTTGGGAAAAATGGTTCTCAATGTTGTGCATAAATAAAGGAATTTCTCTTAACTTTGACCATGATATCTAGTATTTATGTTGTGATCATAATTGATTTATGCTAATGATTATATGCATATGTGTATGTATGTATGTTGTTATCTGACAGGGTCATCATGGATCATGATTATTAACACAAACATTTATAGGTATATATATGTATGTATGTGTCCATGTATCTATGTCACTATCTGATAGGGTCAATAGGAATCGTCCTTGTGGAGGAATGATTTCTTACATAGACAAATGACATAATGAGGTTCTTGGCCTTACGAGGAATCAATTGGGAAGAGTAGTCATGACAAATATATGAGGTCAGTATTATGTGGTTATGAGTTGATATTATGTGATTATATATTCTATGTTATGGACAGGTTATACTGAGTGTTATAGACATATTTGGGCACTGCAACCCCAATCAAATATGTCCATAAACCAAGGGCTTCTAAACCCCTAAAAGTGTTGTTTCATACCCTGAAGGATCAAGGTCAACTAATTACATCATTTCCCAGAAGTTCTCCTTGAAAAATTGCTCAGAACTGGACAAAACTGGACCATACAGACTGCTCCATGTAGAGGGTGAGATGCATCTCACCTGTTACACACGGGGGGTGCGATGCATACTAAAAAAACCTTCTATAGGGTGCGATGAGCAAGAGCAGACAAATGGCAGAGGCAGTTTGCTAGGTGGAAACTCAAAGAATCTTCTAGAAACTGCTCATATGACACTTGCCTCTCTAAATTCGCCTAGGGATGAGTAAGAGATCATGAAATCTCCAAGTGGAGCCAAGAACTATCAGTGAAATGACACTAATCAAAATCCCAGAAGCTGACTCACTCTCCTGCAAACATTTATATATGGATCTCTCATCCTAGAGATCCAGAGGCTGGAATTTTGTAATCTGTAAGGAAGTGCTGTTGGTTTCTCTTTGAGACATTGTATTGTTGGGTGATCTTGCTTTGAATGAGGTGAAGAGGAGTTTCATGTTGGGAGGATGATGCTAGATCAGACAACTTGGTTGTAATCCTCTCTTCTACTACTTCTATCAATAAATCTATTTGAGTTTTCCTCCATATACTTGTATATCTCTAAATCTTGTATTTGTATATGCATTTGTATGGTTAATGTACATCTGATCCTATATTGTTTATGGTTATAGATCTCTATGCTTTGATGGTATTACGCTGCTTTGACTCTACCGGTGTTCTTTGAATCAGGACAAGTGAGAAAGGAGTGGTGAAAGCTCTATCAAAGGAGAGAGGAAACAAGCAAGGAGACTAGCGAAAGACTGAGGTTGGTACTCTCTGCTTCTCTCTCATCTATCTCTCATAAAGGAAAACACAAGTAACTTTGCTTTGTTTGTTTCTAATATAGCTACCCGTCTTAGTGGGACTAGTAGCTCTGAATGGACACTAGTTTTCCCGATAACAAAATGGAGACTCCACTGGGGAACGAATAGTTTGTTTGTTTTGTTACTATTGTTTGCTTTATGAACTACAGACGGAGCCTGAAGTTAAGCCAGCTAGCCTTCGAATTGGTTTTGCTATGCAACTACAAAGTAGATCAACGCTGCTTCAGTCAATCTCTGGGTTGGTTTATGAACTAAACATTTGACTTGCAAACATCCTAAGTGCCTTGGTGGTAGCTCAAATAACCTCATTAGATCAGCCCCTATACTTTGTGTTTACTGTCTATCATTAGCTCAGCCTAAATCCCTGAACTTAGCTACAAACTATGAGTGAAAACCAAGCTCAGTCTCGTCCCTAGTCCATCGCACTGTCTCTCATTGGCAACCTGGATGCATCGCACCTCCCATGTGTTGCGGGTGAGATGCATCCCTGTTTCCCTGTGTTACAAGTGCGATGATTGAGTGAGACTGTTTCTGCCTCCAGATTTTGGTTTTTTTTCATTATCTTCAGCTTTATTCAGTAGTTTTGCTGTCTATGATCAGTATATCACTGTTGAACCCTTCTTCCTTTGCATTATTCAACCTCCATTGATAAGGAATTCTGAATGTTTTTATGTATTTTTCATCAGTTATAGTTCTCCTTTGCAAATAGTAGCTTAATCGAACTGTCGTCTTTTGATTTGAAAGTGTCGCAACTGTCGTTTTCAGTCAAGAAAAAGAGTGTCGTAAAGTCTTCCTCTTTTAGATAGTCGATTACACTTTTGCCATTGTATTTCATATGAAATTATTAGTATTTCAAGTGTCGAAAGCAATTTTAAATTCGGAATCACAAAGTGTCATCTTAGTCTTCCTTTCATTTTTTTGAAGAGAAAATTGTTAGTACTGTCACTTTGAAAGAAAATAGTCCAGATCTGTACTTGGTTTTATTTTTGTCATTCTAACATTAAGGGAAATGAAAAACAAATACATGCATGTGCATTTACATTTAGACTGCATGCGGTAATTGATTTAGGAAAAGTGCTTATAGTGTGTGTTCTCTGCTCTATGTTGAAAGAGTTTCATTTTTCTTTCCTTAGTAGCTAGGGTTTTCATTGCTAAAAGAAAGTAAACAATTGTTTATCATCTTAGATTGCATGTTTAGGAATTGTATATCTACATCATGCGGTGAACCTTAAAGGCAAAATTCTTAAGAAAGATTAACTATAAAATAAACCTCAATGAACATAAAAATGCTTTAGAACCTAACGCACAACATTTAGAAGTCTAGGCTAGAGACGTATTCCGGCATCGTAAAGCCTGGTAACTATCGTTTTCATTGTAGGTTGGGTGATTCCTCCTCTTTGATATGACAAGTGCTAGTACGAACTTGTGCTCCCACGTACCGTCGAGTATATATTGGGAGACCACAATAGGCTATATCCTTTATCCTTAGGAAGCCGTGTCTGCCGCCCTATCGATCACAATGCACTGAACACAACATTTGGGAAGATTGACTGCCGTACTGTAAAAATTATTTTGCAGTTTTGCGATTGGTTTGGTAATCCCTCTATCTAGATTTCCAGAGTAGTCACTTTTATTCCTTTTCAGGCTCCTTAAAAGAAAAGGTCCATCTGAGCACTTGTCACTTCAGGCTCATTAAAAATCGAAGGCGACTAGAGTCATCTTTAGCTTTTTCTCGACTCTTAAAAATTGAAAAAGCAATTTGTGTCAAAGCGTCATAAAATTTATTGTAATCGAAATAACGTCACTGCTCCCTCGTTGGTATTAGGTTGAGAAAATGGAGTCTACCAATCAAGGATTTCCCCTTGGGGGAAATCCTAGTCCTTTCTCCTCTTGGGGAGATGTTGGTGCTCCACAGATGGCTACATTGTCCCTTCCAGGACTCACAATCAGCTTGCCAGTATGGCTTTTCTCGACCTCTGTCGTTCAAAACACCGCAATTCCTCAACAATCAAATCAGCAACTAGATGATACTGAAGTTGATTCCCCACCTTCTACTTCGTTTGTTTCTCCCTCTCCTTCTTCCTCTCGCTTGGAGAAGCTAATAATGCTAAAAACCAAGTAACTGAGAAGAAGAAGAAAGGGAAGGAGGAGAAGAAGAAGAAGCCAACGGCGAAAGGGGGAAACCATGCATCGTCTGGAAAAAATCCACACACTGCACCACCCAAACCTAAATCTCCATGTGTCATTTGCAAGGGAGACGACTATCATCGAGATTGTCCCTGCATCCCATAGATCTTGAGGGACTGGTCTCCCCACTTGCACAATCCGGTGTCTTCAACCTCTGACGATCATGTTGAGAGCATAACATCAACTAGTGAAAACGAAGCCAATGGAAAGAAAGGAAGATCTAAATTTCCTTGTAGATTGTGTGAAGGCGATCATGCCCTCCACCGTTGTCCTTTCCTAGACGAAGCTAAAAGAGTCTTGGATAACCATCTTGCTTCACCGCAGTGACTTCCTCCTGGATACAAGAAACTCTTGCCGAGTCCATCGCTAGTTGAAAATCCGACTGACACACCTCTGTTGTCGGTCGAAGCACCTATCATTGAAGATAAACCCTCTAAGTCCACACCAGACCAAAGTCAATAGGTTGAGACGGCAGTCGACCAGTCTTGTCTTCAGAAGGTCCACCTTCACATGATACAGTCACCAAAGAGGATGAGAACGACACCGTTCAAATTGTTTTTGTTAACACAGAATCCGATGAACATGGGGGAAATCTACCCGTTCCTTTACCGCATGAAGGAAGTTCGTCAGAGATTTATCCAACCGTTTATTCGGTCCCTCCTCCAAGCAATCTAGTCATTTCCTTCGATTAGAATCTACTAGGGAGACCTCGCCTACCATCTAATGTACCATTCTGAATCATAGTACAAGTTTACAAAATGATCATGGTTGGTACTATCATAGATGAAGGGGCTTATGTGAGTATCCTTTCCTCAACTGCTTGGAAAGCGCTTGGTTCGCCATCGCTTTTGCCTGAGATTCGAAATCTATCAGGTTTCAACAAAGGAACCAGTCGACCTTTAGGGATCCTTCCAAATTTGCCTATAAATTTGAGAAGAAAAATTGTTCATCTAAACGTAATGGTCATCCAGGGGCCTATATATTACAATCTACTCCTTGGGCATGACTACATTTATAGCATGGGAGCTATTGTTTCCTCACTCTTTCGAGTGATGTGTTTTCCGCATGAAGGCAGAGTGGTCCAACTAGTTGACCAGATTTCATTCCCTGGTTCAAACACAGCTACTAGTCAAATGCCATCCCTAACTGGTATTTTTGCACAAGGAATGTCTCATCAACCTCCAGTCCGTCCACCTGATGATCGCAAGTGATTCGATGATTGTGACTAAACCCAGGGGGCATGCGCCCTGGTCTACTTTGGCAGGAAAACCCCAGATATAAGGTAGGTTTCTGTGTAGGATATATGACTAGTCTGACACCCTTGTCCGTTTAGGAAAATGGGATAAGACTGGAAAAGGATTCCTCCGTCAAAAGTTATGTCTATTCCCGACAGAGCCAAGGAAGTGTTTTGTCTGCAAATGCAGATGAAACAATCTTGCTAATGCAAGAACTTCTGTATGGTAACCTGGAAACTCTACTTCTCTTTATACCTGGGGGCATGCAAACCTTTTTGCATGCAAGTGAAAAACGACCTTTTGTTTTCTTAGTTTGTAGGCTTATTTTCTTAGTTTGTAGGCTCTCAACCCTTTAAACTCGTAGTTGGTCGTTCCTAGCTTGCATACAAAAGGCTCTGGAGCAAAGTTTCGCATGGGGCAAGCTCCCTAAAAAATGAACCTACCAATGAGAGACATCCTTATTATACGACTGGCACGAGCAGGTTTACGCGAAGTTCAAGCTCGTTAAAAAATAAACCTAGCAATGAGCACATGTTCCCCCAGAGTTTAAGCTCATTAAAAAATGAACCCACCTTCGGTAAATAATCTTTGCAATTGCATAACTATCAGCTTTTGAACCTTGGTCGTGTTCTTACCATCACCTCCACTTTTTTTAGTCGATCATATGCCTCCATTCGATTGTTTACCCTTTTGAGGAACAACTGCGACGAGTGATTCTATTAGCCACCTTCTTTACACTGTTGTGATTGAAAAAGTTCCAAACCTTACATGGAATCAGTTGCTATCCAAAAACATCAATCGTTCCTCAAAAATGAGTCTCCTTTAAGCTCCTTTCATCTGAATCGTAAAAAATGAAAATATTGCCGAGCAATTGGCGTCTCCAGCTTGTTAAAGTCATTGGAAGTGCCATCCCTCCTCTATATTTTAATCTTTTTGGACCTGAGGGATCATTACACAAAAAGATCGAGCGCTTGTCTTGTTCGACTCGTTAAAACTATCAAAAAGTCATCCCTTTCTTATTATTTTATACTTTTTCGGACATAAGGGATTATATTACGAAAAAGGACTACCGAAGTTGCCTTTCCGTCTCTTTTTAGACTCTCTAAAATTGAAAAGGACCAAGTTATCTTTGTCGTTAAACTCGTTAAAACAATAGTGACAAACTTGTCCACGTAGACAAGAGCGAGTTTCACTATCGCTAGGCTGGTTAAAACATAGTGATAGGTTTTCCCGAAGGGAAAATCATAGAACAAGCATATGTTATCCTCCTCAAGCTTGACAAAAATAAAGAGGTACTGTTCAGCAGTGACTGGGGAAAAAAGGAAGAAAACTTGAATAACTTCATTGGTAGTAGGTCGCTCTTAAACATAACACTTTCACTCCATCACCATGATTGAGTCGGGTTGGGTTATTCTGTTCGCCGGTCATATCACCATTGGTCCTCCGTACCATCCATCTTGGGGTTAATGCTACCAATCCATTTCAGTGTCGCCGATATGTTCAAGAGAAGTCGCTTAGAGAATTCACCAATCCAGCTAACGCCTCATCTGCTGTAATACATTAACGCTCCATTCTTTCATGATCGCCACCCTGAACCTTATATCATCAGATCATTTTCACCTCCACAAAATCATTTGCTCCGTTCCATGTCGTAGATGTGGAATTCATTAAGGCCCTCCTATGACGGGTCACTTCTTGTCGACATCAGCTCATTATCCAAGAAGTTGACTTAGGAACAACCCTTTCAGTACTTTGAAGCTTGCATGCTTCAATGGCAAGTTTCTCACTTCCAGCGATAGGTTTACATCAATGGCCTTCGACTGAAATATTTTGCGTGGTGTTCGACATTAACTCATGTATTCACACCACGTGAATTGTACTGCAGTACCTTGAGGGTCATTATCATTATCGGTGATTCCTCTCGCACCTGTTAACAGCTTACATCTTTGGCTGGTAATCAGATGATGTCTTTCCATGTTCGAAATCAGAGCATCTTTTCACATGGATCAACTTGTACTTCAGGCGAAGATTGAACGAGTTTGAAGACCCCAGATCTATTTTCATCCATCCGAGCTGCGATATATTCAGGAAAATAAAGACATCAAATGTACATCATAGTTGCACAGATAATCATCCAAACTAAGGGATGATGGCTCCACCAGAATCATCAGTCTGCCACACAGACGATTGTCTGTCTTATGTACATGAAAATGAATTTATAAAGCTGAGCATGGGAATGCCTACCTCAGCTAGATCATGAAAATATTATGAGGATAATGTATTGTATTGTACCTTATTACAGATCACCTTCCAGTTTGAAAAACCTCGGATCCTCATGATAAAGCATTTCACCCGACATCAGAAGATTTACGACCTCATGCTTTAGGGGGCAATTGTTATAGACATATTTTGGCACTGCAACCCCAATCACATATGTCCATAAACCAAGGGCTTCTAAACCCCTAAAAGTGTTGTTTCATACCCTAAAGGATCAAGGTCAATTGATTACATCATTTCCCAGAAGTTCTCCCTGAAAAACTGCTTAGAACTGGTCAAAACGGGACCATACAGACTGCTTCATGTTGAGGGTGCGATGCATCTCACCTATTACACACGGAGGGTGCGATGCATACTGAAAAGACTTTCTGTAGGGTGCGATGAGCGAGAGCAGACAAATGGCAGAGGCAGTTTTCTAGGTGGAAACTCAAAGAATCTTCTAGAAACTGCTCATATGACACTTGCCTCTCTGAATTTGCCCAGGGATGAGTAAGAGATCATGAAATCTCCAAGTGGAACCAAGAACTATCAGTGAAATGACACTAATCAAAATCCTTGAAGCTGACTCACTCTCTTGCAAACATCTATATATGGATCCCTCATCCTAGAGATCCAGAGGCTGGAATTTTGTAATCTGTAGGGAAGTGCTGTTGGTTTCTCTTTGAGACATTGTATTGTTGGGTGATCTTGCTTTGAATGAAGTGAATAGGACTTTCATGCTGGGAGGATGATGCTGGATCAGAAATCTTGGTTGTAGTCCTCTCTTCTACTACTTCTATCAATAAAGCTATTTGAGTTTTCCTCCATATACTTGTATATCTCTGAATCTTGTATTTGTATATGCATTTGTATGGTTAATGTACATCTAATCCTATATTGTTTATGGTTATAGATCTCTATGCTTTGATGGTATTACGATGCATTGACTCTACAGGTGTTCTTTGAAGCGGGACAAGTGAGAAAGGAGTGGAGAAAGCTCTATCAAAGGAAAGAGGAAACAAGCAAGGAGACTAGTGAAAGACTGAGGTTGGTACTCTCTGCTTCTCTCTCATCTATCCCTCATAATGGAAAACACAAGTAACTTTGGTTTGTTTGTTTCTAAGATAGCTATCCGTCTTAGTGGGACTAGCAGCTCTGAATGGACACTAATTTTCCCGCTAACATTGAGGGATACATCAACGAAATGAAAATAGTGTGGTTTTGACATGCTACGATGAGCATGGACGACAGAGAAACACTAGAAGCAATGTTGCTTAGTAGAGGTAGTGTGGTTTCAAATGTGTGGTATCACTGTTGTGGATATGTCATACATGTTGCATCTATGATGATTGTGCGCTTGCAGTATTGTGCATATGTAGTGTGTGTACATGTTGTTTATGCAATATTATGTATAGGGTGTTAGTACAAGTAGTGTTGTACGAGTGTTGCATATTTAGTGCTAGGTATAGATGGTGTTATGTACATGTTGGATATATGATGTTGTGTATATATTGTACTGTGTACAATATGGATATGTGGTGTTGTATGAATATAGTGCTCTGCGCCTGTTGGATATGCGGTGCGGTGTATAGATGATGCTATGTACATGTTGGATATGCAATGCTATTTACATGTGGTGTTGTGTGTGTGTTGTACATGTGGTGTTATGTACATATGGTGTGGTGTGAATGATTGTACAAGTGGTGTTGTGTACATATTGTACAAGTGGCATTGTGTGAAGGTGGTGTTGTGTACATGTCATGTATGTGGTGCTGTGTACATGTGGTGTCGCGTACATGTCGTGCATGTGGTACTATGTACATGTGATATTGTGTACACATTTTATAAGTGGTGTAGTGTACATGTGGCATTGTGTAGACGTTGTACAGGTGGCACCATGTACATGTGATGTTGTGCACACATTGTGTAGGTGGTGCGGTGTACAGGTGGTACTGTGTACATGTTGTAGCATATGGTACTGGTGCATGTGTGGTATTGTGTGGATGTCATACATGTTGTGTTGAGGGCATGTGGTACTAGATATGTGCATTGTGTAGATGCATGTATTGTGTGGTGTTGTACATCAGGTATAGATGCATTGTGTTGTGTTGTATGCCAGGTGTAGGTGTATGTATTATGTTATGCACTAGATGTAGGTGTAGGTATTGTATTGTATACACTGGATCTAGGTATATGTATTATGTTATGCATTGGATGTCGGTGTATGTATTATAGTGTATACACTAGGTGTAGGTGTATGTATTATGTTATGCACTGGATGTAGGCGGATGTATTGTATTGTATACACTGGGTGTAGGTGTATGTGTCGTATGTCAGGTGTAGATGCATGTATGACATGGATTTGTATGTCATGTGTGGTCGTATGTGTGTGATGCACACTATGTATATGTGCACCTAGTTGAGGAGAAGGCATTGGGTGTTTGCCGGGTGTGGTAAACGATCCAGTGTGCATGCGAAATAAGAACAAAAACAGAAGTAAGGATTGATGAAGGATAAATATGGATATTTTATTTCAGGTTTATTATACATGTGGTTTATGATTATGGTTTATGATGATTACGGGTGATCTATGATTCTGGTATATGATGATTACATGTGAATTATGATTATGGTTTATGATGGTTACATGTGATTTATGATTTTGATGGTTATGTTTTGAACTAACCTGATGTGATATTTTTATACATGTTGATTTGTCAAATATGCTAGTTTGACGTGTTGTGACAGGAAGCGAACATGATTGAAAATGTACCTTATTTACAAGCTACCAATGAGGTATGATGTGAGTTTATTTTAATTTATTTTAAATCTAATGGAAATTATGTGCTTGGTATAGAAATGCATGAAATACTTGGTTGGGTGATTGAAATCGACCACAAGAATTTACAACAACAAAAGGAATTGAGAAATGCAGCTGTATGTTAGTAAAGCATTTACGAACAGGGCCATTGTGGGACATTGGTACCCAATAGTGTCCATTGATTGCCATGAGAATTCTATGACCAGTATGATGGTTTTAAGGCAAGGATATGCCTTGGGTTTTGTATCTTCCAATGTGAGGAAGCCTTGCCAAGGGATGGATTACCTGAGATGGGGGTGCCAACCGAATTTGGAAGGCAAGTGACTGCACGGAAGGGGGTTGACTGGATTTCCCAAGGGACTGTGTACCAGAGAAGGGAAGACTGGGGATGGACTTGTTTTGGTCATTAGCATTGCCAGATGGAATCAGATGCACATTGGGAGTATGCCCTAGAACAATGAGCTGGTAACTGTTCACTGAGAGGACAAGTGGCGCAGGATTATAGCGTTGGACATTGGATGCAATTTGACTATGGTAGTGGATTATGGAATTCCTGGGAAGGAGGTGAATCTTGGTAATACTTAAGGGTGGGGGTGTGAGCCTCTGGATTCCCTTATTGCAGACGCAAGAATTGTATCTTTTTAGTTGCTGGGGAGAAAATGTGTATGTGTATATTATTATAAATAATGTATCGAGTTGGATTTATAAATCTCCATAAAAAATACAGTATTTTCTAGTTGAAACAAATATGTATGTATATATGTGGTTATTGTAAATACCGTAATGAGTTGTGTTATAAAGCTCCAGTGAAAAGTATGTTTGTCATGTTTCAACAATGCCCATTGTAAACACTGCAACAAGCTGTGTTATAAAGCTCCATGGGTAGTATGTTTTGTTTTCAGTAGCCTTGTTGGTAATAGGTGTCATTGGACACCAATGATGGTGTTCCCCCAAAGGGGAGGGTTCTGTAACAACCGTGGTTGAAAATCCATGTAAATATAAATATAAGGCCACAGTGATGGGACACGTACTCCAAGATGAATGGTGGGGGAACATCCTAATGGGTGTTGATTCGGTTTATTATGGCCAAGAAATTGACAAAGGAAATGGCTAAGGCTTTGGAAAATAAAATAGACATTTATTGGCATTTTATTTATGAAAATAATGGAAATTAGGAGAAAATGAAGATGAAATGTCATAGGTTGCATGTGAAGAGGAAAATGAAGGAAAATAATGAAAAATGAAGAAAAATAATGGAAAATGAAGAAAATAGAGGCCTCATTAATAAAAAGGCTTCTGAGGATCAGTGGGAAAGACTTGGTCAATTCAGTGTTGGAACTCTCTCTCACATATTCTTGGAGACTTAGAGCTTTCTTGGAGCACTCTTGGAGGGTGTGGCATATTTGGATTCTTGGAGAAATAAGGCAAAGGAAGAGCAGGAAAATGCAAGAAGGCATTGGGATCAACAACTACATCATATTTCCTTGCAGGTACTAAGTTGCATGTATGTTTCCTTCACTAGTTTTGGCATGCATGGCATATGCATGCAGATTCTTGGTTGTGATTTGTCTTTGGCATGGAGGATGGCCGGGATTGAAAGTGGATTACCTAACCTTGCCATTTCTTAGATAGCCATGGTGATTGTGGGTTTATTTTCATTGTTGTGTTTTTGGTTGGTTCTCATGTTTCCTTAACTTGGGTTGAGTTACTAGACCTAGAGCCTTGGTTGGAAAAACTCTCTGGATCCCTTGGTGGGTTGAATTACTAGTCCCGGAGCCTTGGTTGGACGAATGCTCTGGAGCCCGGTAAAAGTTGTAGGTTGAGTTAATAGTCCTCGAGCCTTGGTTGGAAAACCGCTCTAAAGCCCTAGATGGCTTGGATAGAGACCAATCTGATGATGGTTTTGTGATGTCCAGATGTAGGTGGAATCACTGTTTGATGGGTTGAGGTGGATGACCTCTGGAAGCCCTAGATGAGATTTGATTGATGTGTTCTATAAGATACCATATTCATGCTTGGAATATGACATGGGGGTGAATCGTTGAAGAGAGATTTGGCTAAGCCATTCTACGATTGGGTGAAACGTGGAAGTCCCATCCCGAGTTTGGATTTTGCATCATTAATGAAAGGTTATTTCTTCTAGTATTTCTATGAGCATTATGTTGGATTAGATGTGGTTTATATGGTTGTGATTTCATTGATATTTATGTCCCTATTATGTTGGTTATTTACATGTTTTATGACAACAACCACGAGTGGCTCTCATCATGTTCTTACTTGTTATTGAATGATCAATGTTTTTATGACCGAATGGATGAAATGACAGCTAATGGAATAAGGAGACAATGCTCCATAGCGAATCTCAGATAACTATGAGACTCCTATGCTTAGTTCTGTTATTTACACATGCAGGTTGCATATTTACTAAGTGTTTGACAAAATGCCTGTCATGGCTAGTAGGGGTCCAGTGAAGCTCTTGAACATGTATTTGATTTAGTTCTGTCATTTCCATATTATTTTATTGATTTGAAGAGATGGTTCAAGTGTGGGCAGTAACTTGGGCTTTGGGCTTGAAAAAGTAGCTCAAATCCTAGAGTCGTTGGCATAGCAATGAAAAATTGGGTCTTTGACTGCTGGAAGACAAGTCTGTGAGAGAGACTATAGGGTTACAGTCGCATGCATACCTTGTCATGGGAGCGACTTTGGGTTTAATTCATCTAAATTCTAGATTAACTTAGGGTTTGGGCACCTAGAGTTGTGGATTAGTTCATGGGGGTCATGAAGCACCTGATGGAGGTCTGTGCGTTGTGTTTCTGTCGATTCTATTTCCTTATGGTTACCTAGGAGGTTGAATCATATCATAGTAGCCTCTCATCGCATGTTTACCCCAACTAGCTAGTTGCTTGGGAAGATGTGGGAAGAAGGTGTTACACATACTTTGGTGGACTAGTCATAAAAGAATTCCAACTTTTTTAACTCAAAAAAGGCTTTTGCTATGCCTCCCAACAAAAATTAAGGAAGAAAAATGAAAACGAGGGGGGATTGCATTTCTTTCGCCTTCAAAAACATGTGCGAAAAGCATCCAAGTGGTTGTTAAATGCATATAACAAATTACTAAACCAACAATTTAGGACGTCGAATAGAGGTTTAAATATATATTCGCAAACCTTTGGGTCTCCTTGGAGGAATCCTTATTTATTGGCGACGATTGATATATTGGAAAATGCTAACTGTGGGAAACAAGATATGAAAAAAGAAAAGAGATTCTGGAATTACAAAAATTTACCTTCGAGAGGATATTACTTGGATTGAATGCTCAGATTCATTTCAAACAAGCGTTTTTGGTGGCACGAAAACATAACCAGTTTTTATAATCTGGAAGAAGCGCCCAAGGAACCCTGCTTGCGTTACTTCATCCAACAGTGAAAATATTCCATTAAAGAACAAAATTTTCAACATGTAAATTCCAAAAAGTAAAATAACGGTAACAAATGATCAGATTTATGTTGTTTATGGTTTACCGTGGCATCAATACCCTGTTTATGTGTACATGCATTCTTTTGATGAAGCTTTATTAGTTTCACCAATTCGTACTCGAGCAATAGCGCGTCCTTTTAATTTCATTCGGTGGTCTGTGTGAATGCCACTAACGGATAAAAAAAAATGAATCTTTCATAAAATCAAATGGTTTAAAGGGAGAACAGATAACAAAATCCTAATTACATTTTGTGCCTGAGCAAGAGGGGCATCGTGCCTGAGTGAGAAGGCACCGAATTTTAACCAAAAGATGATCGGCAAAAGGTTTTTTAATTAAAACTTATATAAGGAAAGAATAGGTCATACTTAAATTGACCATATTAACATCATCCAGTGCAATTTCCACATCAAATAATCCATATATCTCATAAATCTCTAAAATATTTATATCCAAGTGATATGTCATATGTAAACTTTGTCACTCGTTTGCAAAGTCAAATGTTAATATCCAAATAAGAAGTTTAATTCCCTATTATATTTAATTACGAAGTCTGGAGCTTCATTCACATAAAAATTGGAATACAAGGTACTTTGAAATTGGAAGTCTTTTAAACCTGTGATGGCTTTTAAGATTTTCGAAGCACATTAGTCTCACTGTTAAATATTTTAACCGAGTTCGGTTGATTTCACTTTCTGAAAATAAATCTCAAAGATCAAAGGAGTTGAAAATCTGAGGTAATTATTTGAAATATTAATTTTTAATTTTTAATTTTTATTTATAAAATACTTTAAAATTTATATTTATTTTTTACTCTAACACTATTTTCAGATGCATTTTATCAACCCACACTTCATATTTTCACATAACGCTGGCATGGAGCCCATTTTTCAACCGTATAAAAACGTAACAACTTCAATTCATTAATAAGTGTTTGATACCGCCAACACGGAAGATATCAATCTTCTTTAGAAAATAAACATTGCCATCAAAAGTTCAAATAAAAATAACAAACATAATGGTCAGGATAACCGACAAAACCTGCACTTCAGAAAATATAGCTCAATATCTTGCACAGACTAAAATAGAACATCCAAACCGTAAAAGGCAGAAAGGACCCAAACAAAAAAAAACTTTGGAATCAAAATTTGAAAAAACATGCAAAAAAATTTGGAATCAAAATAGAGTCATGCAACAACATTTCAAAAAACATTTCGCCAAAACAAAGTAACAGTCTAGGATATCAATCTCCCTATTTTATTCCCTAAACACATGAATAGAGTAGATGTGTAACAACTTTAACTCCTAAAAAAATTACTTGTTAATGTAACTATATAATTAATCTGATGAAGGACCTGACTCTTTCATATGTTAAAACCCATACATGATTATTAATGTTATATCAAACGTTTGGCTTGCATGAATTGATTAAGATTTATGTTTAATGCTGTGGTGGTTCCACTGGGTCTCCTCGTTGGACCTCCATGTAGTTTGCCACGTTGTAACCTGCAATAACTCTCCTCGAGCGGATCGACCTCGGGCAGGCCCCTCCTCATTAAGGCGGGAGAGCCTGAGGTCCTTTCCTGTCATATCTGTTCATCTCCTTGCTAGCCATTTGGTTCGGCGTTAATGCCCTTAACTGCAGCTTCTCGGAAAGGTCTCGAAGTACTGCACCTGGCTTTCCATCCATCGTTGGATCCATTTAGATCTACGGTCTCGATGCATCAGGTTTGGCAGGGGAGTTTAATGACCTTCTCAGCGGTGAGGGAGGTTCATTTGATTGTGTCCCGGTTTGGCTCTTGGCTTTGCAATGGTGACCTGGTGCATCGCTCAGTCATGCTTCTGTCCACAACTCCAGGTACTTAGCAAGCCCCTTGTTATTGTTACCTCGACATTTCTTCATTAAGATTCCTCTGTCGATGCTAAGGTGCACTGTGGTGATTTATGAGGATGTCTGATGGGTTTTTGGGCTGCTCTGGAATAGGTGTAATGGCTATGGCATGGATTCCAAAATCCTGGTGGAGAGGGTCGATTCCATGGCAGCAAGAGGTAAGCATTGTTTCTTTTTCATAGTATTGACATTAAGGTTTATTCTCCACTTTCTTTCTACTGAGAGTGCATTTACAAGTTCGACTGCCGCTTCGAGGGATGCCCAGCTTCCACTCAGGTAAGCCCCTTCAATTTATCACAAGGTTTTCATATGGCAATCAAGATTTTGCAAGATTTTGGGTCCTCACTATCGGTGTTTACTGTGTAGGTAAGCCCACTGATGGCTCGAATCCTTTGTTCGGCATGGGGCTTTTGGAAGGCGACCACCTTACTAAACCACGCTTCTTTCTTCGTTTCCCAGGTGGGTTTGGATTCTGAACTTCTCTACGCCTTAAGCTCTTCGAGCCAGTTTTCCATGACAGAGGGTTTCAAGGAATGTTGATAGATAGGGTTTAAGGCTGCGGCCAGAGTGTGTGCTTTTGATAAAGATTGTATTTATGTTATTTTGAAATTGTCGGCCTTTGAAATGCCAACACAGTACTTGGACTGGTTATTTAATTCCATGCATTTCTTCTGTGGAAATATACAAGACATTTCTTGGCATAAGATTTGTATATTTATCTATATTTAGACTGATGTATCAAGCCCGCCACGGTATCTCGACTTCTAGTAATTTTTTTGGTTATGAGATACAGTTCTGTGTCATATCAGTTTTAATGAATTGATTTTAAGGGTTTTGTATGCAAACCGTTCGACTGTGTTATTATGTTATGGCTATCGATACTGGGTTCTTTAAACGAAGTCTTTCAGTTTCTGTTTAAATATAGTTGATGTTTAATAGTTCAGAGGTTCAAGGTTTTAACAATACTTAGGTAGTTGGCTATTGGTTAGTTCTTTCCCGAACTCGTCCGAGTGATCCAGGTCCGGGTGTGACAAAGGACCCTTCCAAGACCTTTTACTTCCGTGATGTGCTAAATTGAATTTTTAAAAAGAACATAAATGAATACATCTACATGCTATAAAGAAGAGGAACATGACATCCATCAACACATGAAAAACATAAACCATTGATAACGAAGTTCATCCAGGAGGGACTACGTCTCCGAGACTCGATGTTAAGATGGTGTAGGTCGCTGTGTTAAGTGCTGTCAAAAGTGATGATGTCCATAAGAGGTGACGTCGCTATCATACAAGGAAAATGCCCTCACACAGGAGTGGATCCAAGAGATGTTCCACTAAAAGAACTCTCAGTAAAAAAGATATCCTATCAGTATGACACAAACTCATGCATGATGATAATGAACATCCCGCCAACATGGCATAAAAGGGATCTCAATGCAAACATGCGTGGCGACACATGAGTATCCCATCAACATAAACAAAGGGATCTCAATGACAACAAGTACATCACACAGCTGATTCCGCATCACATCAAGCAAGAATCATGAGACAAGTAATAGACAGGATCCCACATCAAATATCAAATAGGGATCTGTGCAGCACAATGCATAGCAAAAGAAGTACATGAATGCACTGCATATACCTCACATCCAGGGGCCATTTGAAGAAAAGGATGTGAAGATGGTGAAGCTAGTTGTACCATCAATCTCGCGACATCAAATCTCATGGAATGACTGCTTGCACGTCGAACGCTGACACCTTCACTCCACTTAGAAAAGTGGCTGAAAAATGAAATGAGCAAATGGAAAATCTAAATGCACCATCAGTTTTGTGGCGTAGAATAGTGCAAAATCGACTATCAAATTTCTGAATTCTGAGAAAGTGGAAATTTGGGGCTCAAAGAATCTTTTGATTCCCCCTAGATTTCTCAAAGATTCCCTCCTCCGGGTCCTCTAGAAATCGGTTGCTCAGGTAAGGAAATTGACTACTCCATCGAGTTTGTGTTGCTGAGAGGTGTAAGATCGACATAAAGTTTGTCCAATTTGGACACTGCAAAAATTTCACCCTCTTGGAAATTTCGCTCAGTCATGGCTCCACCTGCAATAAATTAATTAAAAAAAGTATCATCCCATTTTGCGTGCCTTCTCCTGGTTCCTCCATGCCTAGGTGCATTGTGCAAATAAAGGTTTATATTAAATATTGAGGTGGAGTTACCAACATTCATTGTTTGGCATGTTGGTAAATATAACAATTTGTTGAGGAGGGGTTGGGTGGTCAAACCCCACCCGTCCCATTTTAATACATTATTGTTTTAATGTTTAAACCGAAATAATTTTTGGGGTGAGGTCTGCATTGGGCGGCCCACCCCTTAACCCTCAGTACTCCTTGGATGGGCATTGTTGGTTTTGGTTGGGTGCATTTATTTGGGGGGCGTTGTTGGTTACATGGTACATTGGTACCGTTTTATGAGGCTTGACATGGGGCCTCCATATGGTGGCATGCCAACCCACGTGGTTGACGCGGGCTCGGTACCCATCGACCTCCTTAATTGACATGGCATACGGTGTGGTTGTGGGGGGCTGTGGGCCAAGTCCACCTGAGGTGGCCTGTGCCCACCCCTATATATATATATATATATATATATATATATATATATATATATATATATGCGCGGTTAGGGGTTTGGGTTGGGGGCCGATAGGAGTCATGGCCCATCGGCCACAAAATAATTTTTTGTGTTGGTTGGGGGGGGTGGCAGGGTTGGTGGCACGCCACTCCTATATATATATAATTTCTTTATAAAATAGCGGTGATTTTCAAATCTCTAGAAAATAAGGGATATTGGGCATTTTAACTAGCCCACAATTTCGCCTGTCTTCGGGAGCCAGATTCCATGCTCGGGGCTCGGTCAATTTGTAAGACACTTAAAGTTGGCCCACAGCCCAACTTGGACCAGAATTTTGATTGGCTCGTTCTCCCTCATACAAGCTCGAATTGACGAATTGTTCACACCATCACGATTAGGACGACGAGATCTATGCTCTGGTCTTGGTTCAAAAGCATTCTGATCACTTTGATTTTTGATTTTTTATAAGTCATTTTTGTCCTATGTGTGTCTCTAGATCCACCTGGATCACCGAGAGCCGATAAACCCTAGGTTGTTGCTATAAGCAACATAAACTGTAGGATAATTGTCGATTATGTTTATAAAGTTTCCTTCTATCATTGATAAAGAAAGATTACCAGTGTGCAATCTGAGAACTGATATTTTGTATATTGTGTGTGTTTTTCCACGGACTGTGCAAATCCAGTGTTATAGAAAATACAGAAAGACCAGAAAGGAATATTGATTTAATGTTCTTGCTTAGCATGTTCTTCTGAATTTAATCATTAAACTATCTATTGTAAATATCTTCCCCAGTAAGCTAGTACATTCACTACTTTTGCATATTTCAATTATATGTAAATGTCTGCTCATAATGCATGGTATCAAAGACAATATTTCCTACTCTATTAAGAAATCAATAAACGCTAATTACTACAATCTAGTCTATTAATGTACTTTCTGCTGTAACAGTAAACAGTCTATCCCTTCCTAGTAATAATGATTGACATGGTAATATCACTTATTTGTTTTCTTGTTATGCACATAACTTTTTATTTTGGAAGGTCTCACCACCCAGCCTCGAAATTGGCAATTACGTCTAGATTCCCCCCCTCCTCCCCAAGCTCTTCCACTTCTGACAATGATGAACAGTTGGGTATTTTTGGTGTCATGACTCTATCCAACTTCAAGTCTCGTAGCCTTGACGTCATGACTTTATCCAACTTCAAGTCTTGCACCCCAAAGCTGTTATCATAGTTTTCTTTCCCACTAGTTAAGTTTGCCCAACTCTAGGAAGAATTCATCACTAGTTAAGTTTGCCCAACTCTAGGAAGAATTCATCACAGTCCAGTTCCTCTAACCCCTTTCAGGGTTCTATGCTTTTTCCTCTTTAATGAAAAGGGTGAAAAAACAATTGTAACTGTTTTTAGAAGTTAATTCAATTGTTTCTCTAGTCTTTTAACAAACTGATCCAAAATCTTTTAATTAATACTTAACAACATTTGTTATGCCTTTTCAGCCTAATAGTTTTAACCATTCATATTAATGTCTTCTAAAACAAAATGATCTGCATGATGTTAACCATCTAGTGATGTAAAAAGAGCATGGAACCTCTATGTACAATGACCTTTTATGCTGGCTGGTAGAGTTTGTTGTCATTTGATCTGAGTTTATCCAAAAATAAATTTGCAGTGTCAACAATCATAAATTGTGTTTCTAGATTAATGCATGATGTTAGCCATCTAGTGATGTAAGAGGGGCATGGAACCCTTATGCACAGTGACCTTCTATGCTGGCTGGTAGAGTGAGTTGTCATTTGATCTTAAGTTCATCCAAAAATAAATTTTCAGTTTCAACAATCATAAATTGTGTTTTTAGATTAATTTTTGTATATTCAAAATCATCATTTGAGAGACAGAAAATTATATTTGTTTTAAGTTTTTTGAGGATTTTTTTAGTTTAGATGGTTTAAAATTTAGTAGAGATTTTTTGAAATCATAAATTTAAAATGTAAATTTTCCACCGTTCAACTGATTCAAGAATTTAAAGATTTTCAAAGTGCATCTATATATGCCGTGAAAACCCCTTTTTGAACCACAAAAAGTAAAATGTTGCCAAAAGAAATTCACCTGATTCCAGTCCCAAAAAATTCCAAAATATAGCAGGTTTTAAACCTTTGAACAACTTCTCTGTTGCAAAAACCGTATTTCAATAATATTTCCTTTGCGGATATAGAACAGTTTAAGGACTTGTATCAAACGCGGCGTTACGCACCGCTGGAAGCTCCACCAGACCTGTTGGAACATTATATTAAGAGAAATTCTCTTCTGAGAATCTTTAACATTTGTAAGGTTCGGGACAGAAAGCTTGTCATTTCGGGTAGGAATTCCAGAGATGTTTAAAACTCGCCATGGACCAAAATGCCAGTGAAAGTGCTTTGGATTTCATTGGGTAAAGGAAGGGAAACGGAACAGAGTTGTCAGGTTAATTACGCATGATATTAATATGGAAGGGTCTCTACAGATCAACAACACGCAGACACCGCTAAGACGATGCACAATGAAAACAGCAGGCCCGATCAGTTATAAGATTATCAGTTGATTTCTTTGGCGTACGGCTGCAGTATTGCTGTTGTACATCAGTTGGGCATGCTTCACCTCCCATCCTCTGGAATTCGATGGCGTTTCTCTTCTTGTCGTTGGCCATTCGATGCATTCTCTTCTTGGGATCCACACGCCCTCTCACTGTCACTTTCTTCCGTGTCACGTCCACCACATAATCCAGCAAATCTGCCCATCATCACCATAAACAGATTTAGAAAATAATAAAACTAAATGAACACAAGGGAGCGCTAAAAGATTCTTTCATACATATTTCATTGCAAAAATTAATGTGAATGGCAGAATGTGACGAAGAAAACATACTGTCCATTTTGGAGAGCACTGTTGAGACCCTGTGACGGCAGTCTAGGCAGCACATATTAGCATTCAGAACAATCACCTGAACCTGTGAAACAAAGTAATTTGTTTGTGGGAACATCAGTAACACCAGAGTTTAGCGTAAACCAGACAGCTGAATTGATATGTGTTATCAAAGGGGGTTGACAGAATGCAATAAATTAAAGGGTAATTGCAGAAATGGGCTTACTCCTGGCACCGCAGCAGCTGAACCGTTTGTGAAGGCTGGTGGGTGAAGAACATTATGCAGATGCGAAAATCAGGTCATCAGTTCCTACTGCTCTGTGATGTATATACTATATATATCTGAATATGGTGATATGATGTGTGTGATGTTAATGTGGGACTGGAAGAGGATGAGTTGTATTACTGGTAATGTGAAAGATTCTCTTCCATCCTGACACCATATCATTGCATTTAATAGTAAGTCAATAATTTTTTATTAATAGAAAGAGAGAAAAATGTAATGAATAATTGTTAAATTTAAATTTAAGTTATAATTGTTAAATTTCAAAATTTTAAGTGTTTTAGACGTTTTTGATGGTGTTGAATTTATTTCTATCGTCAAAAACACGATTCAAATAGTCTCTACAAAATTTTTTGAAATATTTTTACCCAAATTCCAGCCATTTTTGACCTTCCAAACAAATGACTTCTTAGATAAAGTTCCGCATGACCTATACAGGCACTACAAATCGTTGAACTTGGGGAAGGGGGGAAATGAACTTGGGGAAGGGGGGAAATGAGAGACTTCTGAGCAAGTCCGGTACATGAAATGTTCCTGTTTAATTTTGTTGTTTTAAATAGAACTCCTTTCAATTCTCACGCATGAGATTTGGAAGGTTTTTGAAAGTTCTATGTCATGTTTTGTTTATTAAATAGAGTGTGTTTTTTTTTGGTTTCTCTCTTTTTTGGTTTGAGCTAGTTATAAATTAACACTAAATTAAGAAAAAATATATAAAAAAAATATAATAATATTATTAATTTTTTTCATAATAATACATATATAATTTAACATGTTTATTACTCAAAACTTTATAGAAAGACTAAATCGACTCTTTAGAGGGCAATTTTAAGATCATGAAGTTCTCATTCATGCATTTAAAAATTCTAAATCTACTATCAAAAGAGAGTTGAGAGAGGAAATCCATTAAACATAAATTTCTCTATATATTTCGAAATTACATGATGCAAATTATATATTTTTTCTTATCATAACATGGCATATGATAATATGGGAAACAATAAGAGGAATACAACAATATAAGGTGTTTAGTTGTAAAACATATTGCTTTTATGTAGTGATATTTTGTATCATATTCAAATTATCATATTTTTTATACCTTTATCAGTGAAATGACAAAGGATATAAGGAAATTTTATTTTTCCATTTTTTATTTTGTAATAGTCTTTTTTCTTCATCCCCAAGTATGTAGTTATAAAAGTGTATTAGCAATGTAGTTATAAAAGTGTATTAGCAATTTGAGAGCTATGGCTAGTTAGAATGAATTCGCAAACACTTAAAATTAAATTTAAACTTTGATTGATCGCTGACCAGATGAGGGAACGCATGGATCCAAAGCCTAAGGGAGAGGGCTTGTTGCGTGTCATGAGGAGGCCATAACCAACCAGATTAAATTGCTTAAAAAACACTACATGACCACTAAGCCACTTGGGATGAGAGAAACTAAAAAGATGGGATTGGTCATATGGGCAGAGGATTGTGCCCATCCCCATCCCCCTCATGGATCGAGGTTGAGGAGACATATTTCCTTGGGAAGAAAAGGGGGAGGTCAATGGGGAAGGCAATAGAGGAGATTGGAAAAAGAATGAGGAGAAGCAGATGACGCCCAATTGAATGCATGGACTACTTGAGTGAAAGCAAGGAGCAATTCTAGAGTTATGATGATATGAACTTAAATAGGAACAAAATACATATATAACCACAAATACAAAGATGCGGCAGAAATAACACTTCATTTCATTAATATCAAAGAACTGAGATATGCTTACAAACATAATGGAAATAAACTAGCTTGAGCGACGGTAGCTTATCTCTGAGAAGAGATGTGGCGGTTGCATGCCTCTGAACTGTGTTACAATGAGGCTCGAAGGCCTATTTATTATTGAGAAACAATGGAAAACCCTAAACATCCAAAAACCCAACCCTAGGAGATGAAGCACCAAAACTATGGGCATCGTTTGGGTAAATTGGTACATCAACTTCCTGGGGTCATAACTTTGACATAGGATCTCCGTTTGACGGACACAATACCTCGTTAGAAAGATTTGTTTGAGGACTACAAATTTCGGCTACAAACATGAATTAAGAATTCGTGTTTGCCCGTTTTCCAAAAAAAATGTCGTTTAGAGCCTCGAAACGACTCTGGAAGTTCAATACCTGAAAAACTACCAAAAATAGTCAATTGCGCTACACTTAAGGAAACTAAAAACCTGAAAGAAACAGTGGTGGGGTCAAAGTGGAATAGATGGGTGGCCACCAAAATCCACATGGATCATATGATTGAGCCAATACATAGTGAATTGGGATGATACTCCCCTATTGATGTATTTTTTAGGCCATTGGATGTTTGTCTAAGGCTGTGTGGTCAGTGGGAAGCTAAACAGATGAATCACCATGGTTCTTGTTGTGTGGTTGTTAAACCACTTGGATAGGACAATATAATCCATTGTGGTGCTAATTGGAAGAGCTATTACATAACCTATACAATGGACTACATACCCTTGCAGTTCTTGCCATGAAAGGACAGTTGTGAAACCAACTAAACAGTGGATTCAGTCTCTTGAAACTGAATAATAGCCCATATGAACCATGGGTGAAGCCTAGTGATTAAACTCAAAGAAGTAAGTGGCACTATGGTACTTACTACCAGAGAGAAGTTGTGAAACCACCAAAATAGTGAACTCAATCTCACGGGAATATACCAAGCTTTGGTGTGAATTTCCTTAAGTAAGCATCCCCTCAGACTTTGGATCTACCTTTGGGTTGGTCCACTGCAAGAAAGACTGTAGTATGGCTACCCTATGGTTGGGTGGAGAGTTGAAGTCCGTCCATTAGTTACCAGCCATCTTAAAACACTTAGATAAGTCTATTGCATATACATACTAGAATTTATGGATTGTGATGTTACATATTATGTTCATGACTCGTACATGATCTTTGTATATTTAGGAATGAAAATAAATTCCCTAATTGTGAATTTCACTCTAATGTTTATGATTGGAAGATATCTTGTATGTCCATGATTTTAATGGGTGCTTAGAATGTGTTGATCAATGTCTATTTCATGATTGAGGTGAGAAATTGTGTGTGTATTCTCTTTCTTACTCTCTCCATTGACAACAATGGTTCATGAATATATTAGTTCATCTTGTGCGGGGGGTTTTCATTTTCTGGTAGAGGGACTGCAATTCCCCTTGTAATGATATCATCACTTGTATGGTTACACTTAGTTAATTGGTAAATCACATGCTTCCAAAGGTTGTTAGGATTGATAGAGAATATTAGCATGATATGTAAAGTAAAGAAAGGCCTAATACAAAGAGTCTGATGGTGCAACCTTGTTTCCTCGATATCCTACCTTGTGGAACTCATCAAGTTGTTGACCTTTGGGTGATTAATTGAACATATGCATGGAGATGATCGATGCCAATGGCTTGATATTGGTCATTAACCATCAACCATTGGCCACAAAAATTACGTATGCGAGGAGATAAGGAATCCTCGATGCCAAGGCATAGAGATGACATGGACCAATGGGCTCTACTTGGGTCTCAGACCTTAGCCCTCAACATTTTAGGATATTTGTTAGGGTATAGGGAGGTGAGGAACCCCAATGCTCATACATTAAGATGACATGGACTGGTTCGATCCACCTCGGGTCTTGAAACTCAAACCTCAAAATTTTCTAATAGAGGTTAGAGTAGAGGGAGGTGAGGAACCCTCCATGTTGACATGTATAGACGTCGATAGGTGGGCTCCACCTTGGGTTTTAGACATTAGACCTTGACATTTTCCAATAGAGGTTAGAGCAGAGGGAGGCAAGGAACCCTCAATGCCAAGACATCGAGATGACGTGGACTGAAGGGCTCCACCTCAAGCATATGGCGTGGGAGAGGAATACCCTTATGTTTATACACATGCAAACTAATTTATGTAAAACCAAAATAAATTCCAATGGCTTGGCTCCACACTTAGAGTTTGTTAAAAATCCTTTCAAATGGGGCAAAATCAGTATTGCCTTGTGCACATGGAGAGTGGTATCACCTTTTCACTTGTGATGTTTGTGTCAAATTATTTTCAAGTTAGTTAGGCAAAATATATGAATGTCATGAGATCGAGGGACTTTCCGGATAATACAACGAATTGATTTCTTTGGGTCTCAAACCTCAAACCTTAATGTTTTCTAATTAGGGTTGGAGTAGTGGGAAGGCCAAGGACATGATGCCAAGATGACGTGGCTTGAGGTGACATGGTTTGGTGTTGGACCCTACTTAACTTGTGGATCTTCGATCCATCAAGCTTTTCACGAAACCAAGTTAAGAGTGGTTCTAGGTCAATAGTCGAGATCAACTGAGGGTCCCCCCTCATGGTCAATGCTTAATGAGTAGGGGGTCAGTTAGGATTAGTGTTGATTTTCCTATCGTTGACAAACAACTGAGATTAGTTTCATTGCCTGCCTTCCTGAAATTCAAACCACCTTTTGGGGGTTTTTCACTATGCAATGTTTGGTCGAGGTAGTTTCATACTCGAACCTAATGTGAAACATGGGAGATGACATGGTGGATAAGTAAGCGAACACATTAGTGCAACATGGGAAATGCAAGGGCCATATGGGTGGTATGAGGAGATCCATGGATCGATCTAGATCCTTATTATTGGAAAACATTGAATGGGCATAAATTTTGATCTGGAACTTGGATTGCATTAGATTTTATATCATGAGAAGCCTCTTGACGAGCTTATCACAATGGTGGTATCACAATTAAATTCCAAAAATATC
Organism: Pinus tabuliformis; assembly: GCA_031772625.1. Taxonomy (NCBI): domain Eukaryota; kingdom Viridiplantae; phylum Streptophyta; class Pinopsida; order Pinales; family Pinaceae; genus Pinus; species Pinus tabuliformis. The sequence continues at coordinate 575,653,708 of CM062819.1, forward strand.
ACAAAAAATAAGATTTGCTAACACTATTTTCATAATAAATCTTGGAGATTGGGTCCCACAACCAAGATATGACAAGGGGGTGGGAGGAAGTAATACATAGTGGTATTAGAGGGAATTTTCAACACTCGACCTAAAGAGCCTCACCTACAAAGTATAAATTTTTAGTTGAAAGTTAAACTGCTAGATATATGTTCATTTTAGACTTATGATTATGTGAATGCCAACTTTGATAGAATTTTAAGATGTTATTTTCTTTTCTAACTTGCATACTGACATGGGATTTGACTTTGCAACTAGCTTCAACATGCTTATTATAGATATGCCAATGTGATGAGTGAATATATTTATTTGTGTTTTACTTAGCTAATAGTCGTGTGTGTGTAACAACACATAATAAGACACAATTTCTAGCAAGAAATAAACGAATGAGTAGCATAATGTAAAGTACAACATGAACAAAAACCATTGTAATCAGGAAGAATATTTAGTTGGAAAGAGGTCAAAATAAAATTCCCTTGTTTGGATGGATACATTAAGGAGGTTAAGGGTTGAATTGAGAAGTTGCAAGGAAGATAATGAAAATATTGTCAGAGCACAAGAAATGCAAGAAGAGGTGAATGCAATGATTTTACAGAGCTTATCATATTTTCAAAGACAAAAGCAACATGATCTTGGTGTCATCTATCTAGTAGGCACAATTCTAAGAAAATCCTATTCGATATCTAGAAATATAGATTACAAACCAATAGGGAAAGAGGAAGAAATTCAAGAAAAAACATAGATAAGAAACTGAAGACATAGTGAGGGGAGAAACTCTACTCAACACTCCATAAAGGGTGTTAAGCAAGCATGATTAGTTTTCTAGTGCCACAATTAGAGGACACCATTAGAAAATGAGAAATGATAAGAATTAAATGTTGGAGGAGTTCAATAAAGAAAATTCCCCTACCTTTGATGGAGAAACTAATAAGGATGAAGAGGCAGATGCCTAGCTACTGGGATTCAAGAATTACTTCTATGTCCATGACAACTCTAAAAACATGAATACTAAGGTAATTATTTTTAGTCTGAAATGAAAAGATAATATATGGTGGGAATATTTTAGAAATGTTAAGGTCATTAGAGAGAAGGAACTATAATGGAGGAAATTTGAAAAATATTTTCCTGAGAAGTACCTTTCTAGAGGTACTATGACAACAGAATCAAAGAGTTATGGGAACATAAACTAGGGAATCTTACCTTGGATGGTCATACTAATATATTTTTGGAGCTATTGAGGTATGTGCCATATGTTAAGGTCGATAAGGTGGATATCTAGAGACACCTTAGTGTGCTACCATCATCCTGCCAAGACAGTATTAAGTTTGATGAGCCAATAAATTTAGAGGATACCATCCAAAAGGCTAAGTATTACTATGATCAATCTAAACATAGGAGTGAACTCTGATCAAATTAGAAGAAAAAGGATAGGTATAGTCTTAAAGGAAAGGTGAAAAGCCCTATAGGCATAGGAAGATGGAGAAGGATATTAGTTCAAGACTCCTACCAAGGGTGACTTCTAGTGAACCTTCCCTACTATCAATAGATATCATGCTATTGAAATTATAAGAGAAGTGGCCAAAGAGCCCAAGAGAGGATCATTCTACTGTTGGAGATGTGGAGAGAGTCACATGTGGAAAGGTTGTCCTCGCCAATAAAAAAGAAATACGAGGTTGTATACTATCTAAGACGCAACAATCATGAAGGATATAGCCTAGAACATACCCCAAATTTATGCGGCATTGGACATCATGTAAGTAAATCATCATGCCTTGGTGATCAAAATGGAAGGTATATGATGGGTCAAGAAATTCACCCTTTTTTCACCTTTCTATTATAGTTTTAACCATTTTCATCTTTTAGATACCTTCTATTGTAGCATCCATAACCATCCTCCAAATTTTTTCCTTAGATTCGTTTTGGAGCCTCCCTACCAACCATCCTTAGCAACATGTCTTGGACTACCCAGGTACTTATGCTTTCAGTTGAGGTTCTTTAACTTATGAGCTTGTGTTCACTAAATTGTTTTCCTTTCACCCACAAGTTGATCTCCCATGACCTGGTCTTCAACGGGTTCTTGTACTGACTTGGAGAATTGCGTAGAACTGGAGGGAAACTAGCCTTTATCTTTGGAATTGTACAGTGTATCATGGAAGCCAGCACTACTCTCCAAAATTGTGCAGAGCGTGCAGGATGCCTTCCCTAAGAAAATTCCATAGAGCATCCCATCATCGAGCTTGCTCTCAGCATTTGCGCAGTTCTGGCTAGCACCCTTGGCTTCAGTCCAGAAATTGCGCAGAGCTTGAGGGGAAGCTAGAGCCACTCAGCCCAGAAACTGTGCAGAACTCATCCCAAGGCTTGCTCTCCGTTGCATGTGATCACAGGTTGATCGATTCCCTCCACGACTGTGCAATCTTGTCTTGCATGCATGGGCAATTTTTCCCGAAAAAAAGAAAAAAACATCCCTACATTTTAGGGATCTATTTTGAGCAATTGGGAGTTACATGAAAATCTGTTTTGGAAACCTCCCACCATGTGTCAATTTTTCCTAGAATTGTCGCATGTGCATCATAAGCCTCGATCTTGTCAAAACTATTTATTAGACACTTTAGATCTCATTCGTCACTTTGATCTTGGAGCTCTGGCATTCCCAATGCATCTAGGAACTTTTGACACACTCATCACAACTTTTTCCAGGTAAGTCCGCTTTTCATGTCTTTTGTTGCTTTTCTGTCGCTTTTTACCTTTCGGTTTGTGTGAGTTATGTATTATTGGTTTTATTGAACACTTTCTATTGTTTCAATGGATGTTAACTTGTAGAAACATCATTTCGAGTTTCACATTGCATTTCCTTGTTGTCGCATGCGTTACACTGTTTCTGCATTAACGGTCGTCATTGTTGTGACTCACTTCACGCACTTAGTTTTTTTCCCATCTTACTGAATTATACACTTATTGATTGCATGGATTTTAATTCACTCGTGTCTACACCCAACTTCATGCATGCAATCAATCCTTACTATTTTCAGTCGCCCGCCGGCGGGTCTGAGCTGCCTTGGCCCAGACCTTGCCTTGCCCGGATTGCATTGCGCATTTGTGGGGTGGAAGGCCTTACCTTATTCCCAGGGATTCTGTAGAAATTTCCTCACACTAGCCTCCCAAGATGTGATCTACACAATTCTGAGAGACAGTGCCTTAGTTGGCTCCCAGGATTGCATAGTGCAATTTTCCTGGGTTGCAGTCATGCTGACTGAAACTGCACATTGCGCAGTTCCAGTCCTTAGCAGGCTAAGGTGGACTATGCTCTATACAAATTCAGTAGTCAGTCAGCTCACTGGAAGTCTGGATTGTGCTTTATGTAGTTCTGTCAATTGGTCTCCTAGCCTCTCCCATAGAAAATTGCACAAATTTCCCTGTCAGTCACCTAGGTGTGTTGCATGTCAGTCCTCAAGTTGCTTTTAGTTTTAAACTGATAGTTTTCTTTCCATGAGTGTTGCTATGTCTCCAAGTATCAGAGGTGTTCATCAGTCTCTTAGCGGTACATGTACAATGGCTTCCAAGAGAGAAGGGTCAAAGGACACCATTGCGAGCGCAACTGGAGATGTCGTCAAGCAAGTGTCTATGAGATTGCCCATATATGAAGATACTAAACTTATCATAGATAAGGAGATCAAGATCAAATGGCAGGACATCAATGATATCTTTTTAGGCACCTTTGAGGAGAATTTGGAGGACTGCAGAGTCTATGTCAACATACACAAGTCTGGCTTGTACCGGGTTGCATTCAAGTATCCTACATTTCCAGGCATGAACATGATCCATTGGAATGTCTCACATACTGATCCATAGGCAATGGTACTGAACAGTGTTAGTGGAACAAAACTTGCTACCTTTAGGGCAGAGAAATTTCAGGATATGTATCACTTTCCGCAGCTGGCGAACAAAATGGATACACTCTTCACCCATCCCAACAGTAGTGCGAACACAAGAGACATCTTGAAGAGTTGGGTGAGAGAGCCATCTAGGTTCAGGGCAACAACCAACCAGCTATAAAATACAAAGATACTATGGAAAGCTTATTAGTTCTTGGTCATCTTCACATGTCGCTTATACAGCCAGGAGAGTACAAAGATCTTCCTGTAGAGTTGGGTGATTGTGTTGGATCAGCTGGTGAACAAAGGAAAACCTTTCAATTGGTCTAACATGTTGGCTCTCCACTTGAAGGGACAAGTAACAAATTCCTGGCATCCGCCCAAGGGTCAGCAAGCAAAGATTTTCATTTCCGCTTACATACTTGATGCAATCTATTCCCGTCAATAGTTCCCTAGCTTAGGTTGGGCATGGACACCTTAAGAAACCTCTGTGCACATCTATTGTAGGTTGTTCTTCGAGTGCAACTTCCGTGGAGTTATACTATAGCTATCATACCACTTCGTCACCCCGGTGTATAGGATGATCTTTGAGCAGGATCCGCCTTGCATGTCATAGGCAACGATGGAGGCATTGGTAAACATAGCATATTGGTATGCCTCACCCATTGGCACATTCATCTAGATGTACAATGTGGAGAAGGCTTCGCATGTGTTACCAAAGTTTTCATGGACATGTTTGTCATGCAAGAGATTGCATACCACATCTCGACAAGGTTGTCAGTGAGAGTGCACAGGAAGAAGAAGGTACCCTGGCCCACTCTTCCTTTGCAGATTGGGTTGTATGAGATCCAGATTCTCAAGCATGCTAAGGCTGAGACAGAAGAATTCAAGAGATTCACCTTCGGCACCAGAAGTTTCAATCCATATGATCCACATCACTTATTAGAGGACCATTGTGCGAGAGTATATCATCCTTGGATCCACTGGGCATGTCATTGGCTTAAGGAAGACCCACAAAGATATTGCCACAACTCCTCAAGGCTCAATGAACAAGTCAAAGTGGTTGTATAATGGTTAGTAGTTCACAAGGAAGTAGCATCTCATAGAGCAGCAATATCAGCAGTAGTAGAGGGTAGCAGACTTGTGCATGACAAAGGCAAGAGGAAGGTTGCCGACAGTTCAAAGGCAAAGAAAAGATGGAATTTCAAGGTACATCCACTTGTATTAAGAGCAACTTTGGAGATTGAGGCAAATAAGTGACATCACAATAGAAGGATTGTGTAAAGATAGAGGGAGAAGAATAAACTGGAAGAGGAAGAGAAGAAGTTGTAGGAGGTGAAGCAACAACTAAGGGAAGAACAAGAGCTGCTCAGAAAGGAGAAGGAAGCGTAGCAGGAACATGAACAATAGGAAGCACAATGTGTACACATTGGTGAAACTGTGAAAATACAGGTTATTGACTCATCACAACTGGAAGACAGCAAACAGGATGAGCAGTTGTAGGAATATGAATTTGCTCAAGAGATTGAACAAATGTTGAAGAAGATGGATATGGATGTGGTTCAGCGAGTGTAGGCTCAAGATACAGATCTCATGCCCAATGGCCCAGAGGTCACTCCAATGGCTTCACCAAATCTGGGAACAAAGCAAGTCCCAAATGATTAAGGAGACACTGAAATCCTTGAGGACAATCTGGAAGCAGATGTGCACAGCATATCCTTTGACGAGTCACAACACAGAGTTGTGAAGTCATGTAGAGTGCCCACTCTAGATGTCCATGCATCTACTGCACATTTTCGAGAACGAGTGATCGTGTCCAATATGCGCAGACATCCACCTGCATTGGTGTTTCAGGGAAAACTAGTGTCGATTCAAATTGCTAGTCGCACTAAGATGGGTAGCTATCTTAGAAACAAACAATGAAAGCTTTTCAAGAGTTCCTTTAAGTGTGATAGATGGAAGAGAAGAATAGAGGACCAACCTGGATCCTTTGCTTTGATCCTAGCTTGATTTCTCCTTTCCTTGATAGGATTTGCCACTCCTCTCCTACTTGTCTCGCTTCAAAGAGTACCTATAGAGTCAAAGTAACAACAAACTATCAAAGCATCTCTATATAAAACATCATAACCAATATGGTATCAGAAACACATTGACCATACATTTGCATTCATAAACAATAAGATTAACAAATACAAGATCATATGGAGGAAAACTCAAAGAACTTTATTAATAGTAATGTAAGAGAGGATTACAACCCAACTGTCTAATCCAGCATCATCTTCCTAGTTGTAGAAGCCCTCTTCACCTCATGAACAAGCAAATCACCCAACAATGCAATGTCTCTTCTCAACAAACCAACAACACTTCCTTACAAAATACAAAATTCCAGCCTTTAGATCTCTCAGATGAGGGATCCATATATAGATGTCTTGCAAGGGTATGAGTCAGCTCTAGGTTTCTGATTAGTGTAATTTCACTGATAGTTCTTAGTTCCACTCGGAGATTTCATGATCTCATCCCTGGGCGAATTTAGAGAAGAAAGTGTCACAGGAGAAGTTTCTCGAAGATTCCATGATCATCCACCTTGCAAACTGTCTCTGCCATTTGTCTATTCTAGCTCATCGCACTCCATAGAAGGCCATTTCAGTATGCATCGCACCTGGCTAGTTAGGCAGTCAATATGCATCACACTTTGTCCATGGAGTAGCTTGTATGGTCTAGTTTTGGCCAGTTCTGAGTAGTTTTCAGGTGGAACTTATGGGAAATGATGTAATCAGCTGACCATGATCCTTTAGGGTATGAAGCAACACTTTTAGGGACTTAAGGAGTCCTTAGTTTATGGACATATGAGTTTGTGGTTGCAGTGCCCAAATATGTCTATAACAGATGCCCCCTAATGCCTGAGGTCGTAAATCTTCTGATGTCGGGTGAAATGCTTTATTCATGAGGATCCGAGGTATTAGAACTGAAAGGTGACCTGTATAAGATACAATACAATACATCATCATCATATTATTTTCATGATCTAGCTAAGGCGAGCATTCCCATGCTTAGATTTATAAATTCATTTCATGTACATAGGACAGACAATCGTCTGCTGTTGCAGATTTGTGATTCTTCACATGAAGAGTCATCTTCCCTGGATAGATGACTTTCTGTGCAACTTCTATGTTCAATTGATGTCTTTATTTTCTTGAATATATCGCAGCCTAGATGGATGAAACTAGATTTGGGGTCTTCAAAACTCATACAATCTTTGCCCGATGTACAAGTTGATCCATGTGAAAAGATGTTCTGAAGTCGAACATGGAAAGACATTGCCTGATTACCAGCCAATGATGTAAGTTGTTAACAGACGCAAGAGGAATCACTGATAATGATGATGACCCTCAAGGTACTACAGTACAATTCACATGGTGTGAATACATGAGATCATGTCAAACACCAAGCAAAGTCTTTCGGTCGAAGGTCATTGATGTAAACCTGTCGCTGGAAGTGAGAAACTTGCCATTGAGGCATGCAAGCTTCAAAGTACTGAAAGGGTTGTTTCTAAGTCAGCTTCTTGGATAATGAGCTAATGTCGACAAGAAGTGACCTATCGTAGGAGGGCCTTGATGTATCCCACATCTACGATGCAAAACAGAGCAAATGATTTTTGTGGAGGTGAAAATGATCTGATGATATGAAGTTCAGGAATGGCGGTCATGAAAAATGAAACATGGATGTAATGCAGTGGATGAGGCATTTGCTGGATGGTGAATTCTCTGAATGAATTCTCTTGAACATATTGGCGACGCTGATGGACTGGTAGCGTTAACCCCATGGATGACACGATGGACCAATGGTGACGGTGAATGGAAACCCAACCCAACTCAATCACAGTGATGGAGTGAAGGTGTCATGTTCAAGAGCGACTTGCTACCAATAGAGTTCTTCAAGTTTTCTTCCCATTTTTCCCCAGTCATTGTTGACCAGTACCTCTTTATTTTTGACAAGCTTGAGGAGGATAACATATGCTTGTTCTATAATTTTCCCTTCGGGCAAACCTGTCGCTTTGTGTTTAGCGAGCCTAGAGTCAGTGAGACTCGTTCTTGTCTGGGTGGACAAGTTTATCGCTATTGTTTTAACGAGTTTAATGACAACGATAACTCGGTCCTTTTCTTGTTTAGAGAGTCTGAAAATGGATGAAAAGGAGACTTCAACAGTCCTTTTTCGTGGCATAATCCCTTAAGTCCGAAAAAGTATAAAATAACATGAAAGGGATGACTTTTCGATAGTTTTAATGAGCTGACAAAGACAAGCGCTTGATCTTTTTGTCTAATAATCCCTCAATTCTAAAAAGAGTAAAATATATGAGAGGGATAACATTCCCCTTACTTTAACAAACTGGGAAGGCTAATAGCTCGACGATATTTTTATATTTAACGAGTCTAAAAAGAATTTAAAAGAGGCTCATTTTTTAGGAACGAGTGATATTTCTGGGTAGCAGCTGGTTCCAGGTAAGTTTGGAACTTCTCAAAACATGGCAATGTGAAGAGGGTGGCAATCAGAATCACTCGTCACAGATGTTCCTCAAAAGGGTAAACAATCAAGTGGAAGCATATGGTTGGCCGAATGAAATGGAGGTGATAGAAGGAACACAACCAAAGTTCAAAAGGGCAGATAGCAAAGCGATCACAAAAGGCTATTTACCAGAGGCAGGTTTATTTTTTAATGAGCTTGAACCTTGTGCCAACATGTGCTCAATGCAGGTTGATTTTTTAACGAGCTTGAACCTTGTGGGAACATTTCTCTTGATATTGGTCAATGATATTTAGTTTACTGTTTTAACACGTTAGATTCTTTTCTCGGTCGTTCAACCTGCTCAATTGCTCCATCAAATTGATTAGAAATACACATATATATGCTTGAAAAATGAATTGAAAACTAACATTTTACTTGAAGTATGTGAATAGTAACACAAAAAGTAGTTTTACCCCTCACTTTTACCATTTCATTTCAAATTTGGGATTTGGAGCTCTGGAGTGGGTTTCTGCCTCAAACTTCATTAGCTGATTTCAGGAGATCCGGTGGACTATTCTCCGCGCCATCAGGACTAGGTAGGAGATAACCCCGAGCTTTTCATTTTCATACCATCCTTTTCTGATTTTGAGCAAGTTTTCCCCTTTTTCTGAGCCCCTGGGGTTTGAATAGAATGTTCTCCCATCATCGCACTTGCCCTATATCGAAAGGTGCGATGCATACTGAGCTATGCATTGGCCAGTCAATATGCATCTCACCTAGTCCAAAGGCAGGGTGCGATGGGCGCAGGAGGGAAACTTTGCACAATGATTTCTCATGAAATTTTTGCCTGTTTTTGCTCAAATTTGGATCCTAATTCATCTTTTGTTTGTGACTCAGATATTTGTTGGATCAAGATGGTCGTCACGTGGCATGAACGTGAGCATGAAGAAGAAGACATGATTTCCTTGCATGATCAGGGTATTGTTACTGCATTGTGAAACTGTGGTTTGCTCAAATTCTTTCGTATATCTAGCATGAGGCAAAAAATCAGCTTGTTGCAATATTTCCTCGATGCATGGGATCTGGTCAACTAGGTGTTCCAGATTAGAGGTAAATCCATCCCACTGACAGTCAAGGACATCTACTTTTTGACGGGGTTATCGAGGTGTGGTGCCCCTCTTTCACTGTCGGGATCCGCCCGTGGGGGCGAATTGGTGAGAGATTATATCCGCCAGCTTTGTAAAGATGGATCTTAGCCTAGTAGAGATGGAAAGATCAACATCTGAGACGTCACTGATCGGTCTTTGAGGACCATCTTATTCACCTTTGCTAGATTTGCTGGTAGCTCAGCTCTTCATTTTGCGAACAAATCTTATGTGCAGTATGCTTTAGAATGCCTGGAACCAAAGGTATTCAACTGATGTGATGCAGTACTTCCGGTGATAAAAGAACAACTCTCTAAGGTGAAGAATGGAAGATCCAAGAACTTTGGATACGATTCCATTTTGACTGCCTTTACCTTAGAGAGGATCCCACTGATGCAGCCACAACATATTTCACTAGGATTTCCAGCACCGAGGGAACCCAGGATGTAGATATGGGTCAATCTCATGGCCAGACATGCTGGTCAGTGACAGATTACTTTCTCTGATGCCTTCTTTGAGTGGTTCTACCATCAGGAGATGGTCTTCTCAGAGTATCCATATGTTGGGATGGACTTCTGAGGTGACCCGGATTTGGTGTTGCTGGCTGGCGAGCAGTGGGGTGTGATAGGTAAAGATTTTGACCATATCTATGTTTACTAGTTTTTATAATGCTTTTTGTGATTTATTGAGACTAATTGAACTCATGTACTTGTGCAAATGTTGGGCTAGTGAGACCAGCAGCGCGCCCAAGGGCGGCAGCTGGCGTTCCAGTAGGAGAAGCTGTAGGGAGGGTTGTCCTTTGTGATTTGGACATAGCAGAGACCTTGGCAGTATTGCAGGATCAGATCGAGGGTCTTACCCTTGGTATCCAGGATGTGAGGACCGACGAGTTACCTCTGAGGCTACAGTGCCATACTATTGGCATTCCGAGTCGATGGACTAGGCTCCTGCGTATGGTCGCATAGGCGGTGACATGTTATCACTAGCATAATTAGTATAGGATGCTTTTCTACATTTACTTTTGAGTTACTTGGTCACATGACCAATTTTTCCTTGTACACAATTACATTATGTGAAACTATAAACAGTTATATATTTTTGATTTCTGGAGTTTATTTTGGTTAAGCTATGTGATGCAAATGTTGATGTAAAATGCTTTTCTTTACAAACGTTGCAAATGCCTGTCTAACACATAATTCGCTAATGAATTAGTTAAAGTGTTTAAGTTTCTGGAAATGTGTTGATATTGAATGGAATCAAACTGCCTTTCCAAAATCTTGACTCTTAGGAACATATGATAGATAGCTGGGTTCCGAACTGAATAGACACCAGTAAGCTATAGAATGACAAGTTGTGAATCTAGCCTGACAATAAGTCGGCGTATGCCATGCGAAATGGTATCAGAGAGAAGCTCTATCAACGCGCTGTACTCAGAAATGTTGTTCGTTGATTGACCAATACATATCCCCCTGAAACTCACTAACTCGCCGCTTGGATCAAAGATGGCCTAGGTTGTAGAAGATAGGTTCTGCGTTCTATGACTAGCTTTGTTGGCGTACCCAATGAATGTTTCCAAAAAGTCTGACATCTGTAATAAATGCAAAGTGGATTACTTAACCAAAATGACAACTCTTGACGAAAACAAAAATGAAACAAAAGCATTTAAAGAGATAACTACACTTGATCAAGCATAGTATCACTTAAGATACAACCCATTCCGAGGTTGCGATAGTGGAATTCCATCGTAATCTACCAGCTCGTAGGCTCCTTTTGCTAATACCCGTTTAAAAATGTAGGGGCCCATCCATAATGATTGGAACTTACCTGCTCCCAATTTATCAGAGTCCTGATCATAGAGTAAGACCAGGTCACCTTCGGAGAAGACACGAGGCTTGACATTTTTGTCAAATTGTGCTTTGACATGTTTCTTATGCGTTTTGTTAGCCAGCACAGTGTCACGATGGGTTTCATCCAAGTGGATTAGTTCCAAGAAACGAGCCTCTTCCTCTGAAGTTTCGGGGAGTAGATCGATTGTGAGATTTAGAGATGAAATCTCACACTGAATCGGTAAGACAGCTTCTAGGCCATACACCAACTGAAAGGGCATAAACCCGGTTGCATTTCTCATCGAGGTTCTATATGCCCATAGAGCTGAGTACAAGATTAAATGCCAATCCCGTTTGTGGGCTCCAATCATTCTTTGCAGCATGCACTTGAGGACTTTGTTGATTGCTTCAACTTGTCTGTTAGCCTACAGATAATATGGAGTAGAACTATCGTGGGACAATCCTAATTTGGAAATTAATTCAACCATCATGTGATTGCGGAAATGCGATCCATGATCTGTGACTATATCCTGTGGAACATCGAACCTAGAGACTACATGATTGAAAAATAAAAGAGCAGCCGTTTCGCCGCTGTTGTTTAATGTAGGCATCGCTTCGGCCCATTTTGTAAAATAGTCGACAACGACTATGATATACCCATGCCCCTCGGCCGAGGTGGGGTTATATGTCATGAAATCTATGCCCCATTTGGAAAATGTCCCAACAGCAACTACTGGATGCAGAGGTTCGGGTGGTAATCTGGTTTTGCGATAGAAAATTTGACAAGCATGGCAACTTCTTATTGCTATTATGCAATCTTTGAAGATAGTAGGCTAGAAGTAGCCAGCTCACAATATTTTCTATGTTGTAGCATAGCCAGATAGATGTCCCCCACATGCGCTTGAATGACAGTCATTCAGGACTTTTTCGGCCTCCTCATGTGTGAGGCACCTTCACAGAACTGTATCGACACCACGCCGGTAAAGTGTATCACTGACGATGATGTAGTCTTTTTCTTGGTATTGAGTGCATCGCTGTTCTGAGCGGGAGGTGTTAAGCCTAAAGGTTTGGGTTTAGAGATAGGTTAGTATATCTCTGTACCATGAGTCGCTTGATGAGATCAGAAACAATGATTCATCCACGATCGATGCTTGAGATGTCAAATTGTTGGACGATGATGGGAGGTCGCAAAGTAACTCCGCAAAAACCAGAGATTTCTTTGATTTGGATTTGGTGAATTCCAGATCAAACTCTTGCAAAATGGCTATCCATTTTGAATACTTGCCCCCTAGAAATTGACGCGATAGGATGTAGGTCATAGGGTTGCAATCTAACAAGATGGTAGTTTTGCGAAAGAGTATATAGTGTCAAAATCTCTATACTGCTTGAACAGCTGCCAAAGCCAGTTTTTCAACGTAGGAGTACTTACTTTCCGTATCATTTAAGTTTCGGCTTAAATAATAGACAGGATGTTCTATTCCATTGTCTTCTTGTACTAAAACCATTGTGATGGTTGTATCTATGGCAGCGAGATACAGGTTAAAGTCTTTTTGATAATCAGGAGCATACATTAATGATGCTTTTACTAGGGAACTTTTCAAAGCATCAAAGGAAGCTTGCGCAACCTGATCCCAGTTGAAGGGAACTTCTTTTTTCAAAAGACGTGTATAACCTTTAGCAAGTTCACTGTAATTTGGAATGAATTTCCTTAGAAAGTTTGCTTTCCCTTGTAGTTTCTGATTCTAAAGCAAATTTGAAGGTGGAGGCATGTCGATGATTGCCTGAACCTTACATGGGTTGAGTCGAATTCCGTCCTTAAAAACTATGAAACCAAGTAATTGACCAGAACCAACACAAAACACACACTTGTGTGGATTGAGTCGTATCTTGTAGTGTCGGCAACGTAGAAATATAGCTCTCAGATGCTGCAGATGATCAGTCCGCTTTCGCAAATGAGCCGGTAAATCATCGAGATACGGTTGAATGATGTGTTTGATGTCATGGAAGGCATAATTCATTGCCCTCTGAAATGTTGCCCCTGCGTTCTTCAAACCGAAAGGTAGTTTGCGGTATGCGAACGTGCCCCATGGACATATAAATGCAGTCTTCGACTGGTCCTATGGGCGGATATTGATTTGATTGTATCTAGAAAATCCATCCATAAATGAAAAGACTTCGCATCCGGCACATTCATCAATAATCTGGTCGATGAAGGGTGTAGGGTAGTTGTCCTTCGGACAAGCTTGATTTACATCCTTGTAATCGACACACACTCTAATCGTTCCTTGCTTTTTCATCACAGGAACAATATTCGATACCCAATCAGTGAGGGGAACGGGGTAGATAAAACCAGCATGCAAAAGTTTTTCAACTTCTGCTTTAATGGCAGCAACTTTCTTCGGGTGAACCAGTCAAAGTCGTTGTCTTACTGGTTTGACATCAGGATACATCTTGATTTCATGTTCAACGATGCTCGAGTCAATGCCTGGCATTTCTTCGTATGACCAAGCAAAGACATCTCTGTATTCGCGAAAGAGAGCGCAATATATTTCAAGTTCTGAAGGAGAAAAAGATTTGTCAACATGTATATTCTCTACAACATCTGGTTTGGTCGAGATATTAATGGCAATAATTTCTTCAATATTGGATAGATTTTGCTCTGAATCCACCATATTTACAGTATTCGATAGAAAATAAAAAACTGAAGGATGATTAATGTCATTAGAGTAATCCTCGTTGTTATCTTGAGGTGGGGAACAATGGTGGTGATCTTCCCATGGTGTTTCTCCTATCATCATTGACTGAATGATTCCTTCGTCAGTAGAATGTACATGCGACCAAGGATCAAAAGAGGTACCATACTCTAGAGACCTATCTATCCAAACACTCGCCGAGCGTTGATTTGGGTTTGTTGCCCATGCCCAGAATATTGATTGCTACAACAATTCTATAGGGCTTGGGGGCAATACCTGGCGATGATCCATGTTGAAAAAATGTTCGGGATTCTTCTTTATCTTTGACGATGTAGAAGATATCATGTGACAGGTTTCCACTGCGGCCACTTCCGCTAGGTTACTCGGAGGCAGAAGGGAAAAAGTGCCCATTAAGGAAGGGTCTTTTAGGATACCTACCCCGATATTTTGAAGCGATTGAGAGCTTCCATGGATCAACGGAATGCTTACGGTAAATTGAGAATTGTTGGGGAGGAAGGTGAGTTGGTCAATGATTATGATTCTGACTTGAAAGGGGAACGTAATCTTTCTAAAATATGTTGACACAACAACAACCATATCATAAATCGAGGGCCTGCCCAGTAGGATGTTGTAGTCAAGGTTTCCATCAATGACCTCGACCTCAATTTCTATTGTCTTGCCCCCCAGTTTGATTTGAAAGTTAATTAATATCCCATATGGCGTGTATGTTCTTCCATCGAATGCTTTCAATGTCGTTGATGATCGTGACAAGGGTGGAGAGCCTAAAGTTTTCCAACAACTCATTGACATAATACAAGTAGATGCTCCCTCATCAATTATTGTTCGATGAACAGTTTTGTTGAGGGCTTTTACCTGTATGAGGAAAGTGAGCTGTGCTGGTAACTGAGGTTCATATCCTTTATGATTAAAGGCCACTAGATTGGAATCCGCTGGATCAATCCCACCTATCGCTGATAACAAAGCCTGTTTTTGGGATGGACAATTTTGTAGTACTTCAAGTGTTGACATGGCAGATGGTGATTGGGCTAGATCCTCCACTATATTATAATTCTGTGCTGCTCGAGCACGAGGATTAAATGTCGATTTATGTACTACTCCCTTAGGCGGTTTTATTGTTAATTCAGGAATGATTGGTGGAACAACTTCTGAAGAAGTCATTGTCGAACTGCTTGGTTGATCAATAGCCTTGCCATTCGACAATTGTGGATTTCCATAATCCTTATTCCTTGTAGATATCAAAGTGTCATTTTGCTATTTTGAGATGGATAGCATAAGCACTTGGGATGGGGAAGCATGATCACTAGCAACCAGGTTAGTTTCTGGATTTGGAAACGGATTAGTCAATACCACTGAGGTATTTGAAGTCTTTTTGAAGAACTTCTTGACTTCAGCTTGATGTGGACAATCTTTTGTGTAATGGTCCTCATCACATATGAAGCATGGCTGACCAGGTTTCTTCCTTCCAGCAGGGTTTCCAGAAGGTTTCTCAGGAGTCGAATCCTCCTATTTCTTTTTTTTTTTTGTCCCTTTCTTCTTACCTCCTGGTTGCTTAGCATTTTTGCCTTTGTTGGTTGACACGGCATTGACCTCCAAGGTGAGAGGTTCTTCATTTTCTTTCTGACTAGAAACCGTACGGGATTTCTTAGATGTAGCCTTTTTGGTCTTCGTTCTTGTCGTAGCTATCATGCCATTGCCGGCATGAAAGTCTTTATTTGATTTAGGAGGAGGAGGAATGGAAAATTCTAGTCTAGGAGCATCAGGAATTTTGTCGTAGAGCATGCCAGACTGAGTGTAAATCAAGTTTAAATATTGCGCACGAGCAATGACCTGCTCTTTTGTGACAACTCCTCCCTTAGCCACATTCTCTGTAATAGAGGGTAACAATCACTTTATAAACCATTCATCTAAAAGTTGATCAGGAACGTACATCTTCACCATTCTTCGACGACGCCACCACTCATGAATATGATCAGATATGTGAGTGGTTGTTGTCTGTTTAAAGTTGGTAAGGAGTTATTTCCCTGTTTCATACCTTATAGGTAATTAAAAATGTGTTAAAAAGGTAGTGGCAAGGGTACTGAAGTTGTCAAACGAAGCTCTAGGAAATCCTATATACCATTTAACTGTTGGACCTGTTAACGTTCGCTGGAAAAGGCGAAGCCTAATCGAATCATCATTCAGGGTGTTGGATGAACACCACAAATGGAAAATCATCACATGATTCGATGGATATTCACCCGGATTTCCATTGAATTTAGGAATATCAGAGGGAAGTTTATGAGGAATCTTAGGCCACCAAGGGGCATAAGCAATTGGATCATTCATCAAACGGTTTAGATTTGGTAATTCTAGAGTTGCTAAAAAGGGCAACTGTTGATTCAGGTTAGGTGAAGCATACCCAGGATAAGATGGAATCACTTAAGCAGTAGGTCTTTGAATACTAGCATAATGTATTTGATGTTGGTAACTTTGATAAGGTTGATGGGAATAACCATTATAGCATGGTTGTTGATAACCGCTTTGGAAATGCGATTGCCCATTACTTACAAAGACTTGTTGCTCAAGTCCTTGGTATGATTGCTAGAATTGCGGTTGTTGGTATTAAACTAGCCATGGTTGTTGGACCATTTGCTGTTGCCCAATACTGGATGATTGACCAAGATGAGGAGTTATAGTAATTGTTTGTGCCTGAGTCGCTCTAGATAAGGAGGCACTAACCTGAGGTTGTGATTGAGTCATTGAGACGAGAGGTTGTTGTATTGTAACCAGAGAAACTTGAGGTTGACATACAACAGGTAGTGCTTGTACTTGCGATACAGTCACAATTGTAGGTGTAGTGGGAATATTCGACACAGGATGGACTGGTTGCATTGAATATACAACCCTTGGTTGTTGAGGCAATATTGGTACCCAACCACTAGATGTAATTCCAGTTTGACCTGAAACTTGTTGTAAACTCTCATATGGTTGTTCTCTTGGAGGGAATAATGAAAAGGCATACTGCCCCCCATATGGTAACAATCCGGTACTTAAAGGGTAGATTGGCTTTTGAAGGCACATTGGATCGACTTGTTGAGTTTCAACATAAGAAATACGAGATGAGAATCCGAATGAAGAAATAGGAACTGACGATGTCATCGAAACAGTCCCTGATTGGACTCCAGCTTGTTGTTGATAACTTGCCAGGACAGATGGTATACCAGCAATCATTGTAGGAATGGTAGCAGGGAGTTCCACCGTAGCTGTGTCGGTCAACACAGTCCTAGATGTTGATGGTTGTTCAAACATGTTTAGTCTATCCAAAATATTTCCTAGCGATTCGACAGGAACTTGCGATGAAAAAGAACTAACTTCTGTAGTGGAAGGATGTAAGTAGATCCTAGTTCCAAAATGCACTGGAGTACTGGGTAGAAGATCCTCCACTATCTCTTCTATAACAATCAATCCAGGTAGAAGAGGTAGATCGTCAGGTTCGTAAAATATTTTTGGAGCCAAAGTAAGTGTAGCTTCTGCAGTAACAGATACTGGAGGGGTGACACCTTCTGAATTCTGGAATTCAACTTCTAGATGTTCAGGTAAGTGAACTTCAGTTTCTTGATCAGTCCTAGGTGGAGCTGCTTCAGGAATAGAGGTGTCTACCATTACACTAGGATCAGTTCTAATGTCCTCTTGTAATTGCGGAACTTCTTCTGTAAAGGCAGATGTACCAGAGATAATTGGAGTAACTGTAGTCTCTGACGATGTTGAAACACAAGTTTCAAATAAATCAGGTGAATTGGACTCAGTTAAATGAGAACGCTTTGCCTGGGATGGTTTCATTTCTGGGGTCAAAGACAGTTGACTTGCTAGTCTCCGCGAATGATGGGGTTTTGATTGAATTTCTTCCACGATTGCGGATTACTTGATCAACTCAAAAATTAAGGGGAAAAATGTTATTCTGATTTAAATGAATTTTAAGATACTTTGACGCAACTTTCCTTTTCAATTTTTAAGAGGCGAGAAAAAGCTAAAGGTGACTCTAGTCGCCTTCGATTTTTAATGATCCTGAAGTGACAAGTGCTAAGATGGACCTTTTCTTTTAAGGATTCGAAAAGGAACGAAAGTGACTGCTCTGGAAGTCTAGCTAGAGGGTTTACCAAATTGATCGTAAGACTGCAAAATACACCTTGGTGATAAATGATAGAGAAATTACCAAGGACTTATGTATAGCAGTCAATCTTCTCGAATGCTGTGTTCAGTGCCTTACGATAAATAGGGCGGTAGACACGGCTTCCTAAGGATAAAGGGTGATAGCCTATTGTGGTATCCCAATATATACGCGACGGTACGAGGAGCACAAGTCCGTACTGGCACTTGTCGTATCAAAGAGGAGGAATCACCCATCCTACGATGAAAATGATAGTTAGCAGGTTTTACGACGCCATAACACGTCTCTAGCCTAGACTTCTAGATGTGCTACGTTAGATTCCAAAGCGTTTTTATGTTCATTGAGGTTTATTTTATGGTTGATCTTGCTTAGAAGTTTGTCTTTCAAGGTTCACCGTGTGATGTAAATGTGAAATTCCTAAATATGCAATCTAAAATGATAAACAATCGTTTATGTTCTTTTAGCAATGAAAATCCTAGCTACAAAGGAAAGAAGATAATGATTTTTCTTTCAGCAGAGAGCATAGAGCACATACTAAATGCACTTTCCTAATTCAAAACAAGCAGTCAAAATGCAGATGCACATGCATGTATTTTTTTTCCACTTTCTTAATGTGTGAATGACAAAAATAATGCTAAGTACAAATCTAAACTATTTTCTTTCAAAGCAACAATACTAACAATTTTCTCTTTTCAAAATGAAAGGAAGACTAAGACGACACTTTGCGATTTCGAGTTTGAAACTGTTTTCGACACTTGAAATACTAATAATTTCAAAATCAAGTACAATGACAAAAGTACAATCAACTATTGGGAAGAGGAAGACTTTACGACACTCTTCTTTTGATTCAGAATGAAAATTACGACAATTGCATCAAAAACTACAGTTCGATTAAGCTACTTTGGACAAAGGGGGATTGAAAATGATCGACAAATGAACAAAAACATTTACAATTCCTAACTGATGGAGGCTGAAATAATGTGAAGGAAGATGGTTACAGTAAGAAGGTACTGATCATGAACAGCAAGACCACTGAATAAAGCTGAAAACAAAGAGAAAAAACCAAATTTCAGAGAAGAAAACACAGTTTACTCAATCATCGCACCTACAACACAGGGAAACAGGGATGCATCTCACCTGCAACACATAGGAGGTGCGATGTATCCATGTTGCACAGTTACAAACAATAAGATGGGCCAGTGAGCGAAACTAAGCTTGGTTTTTGCTCAAAACTTGTAGCTAAGTTCAGTGCTTTAGTCTGAGTAATGATGGACAGTATACACAAAGCATAAGGGTAGGATCTAATGAGGTTCTAAGCTACCACAAGGGAACTTAAGATGTTTTGCAAGTTAGATGTTTAGTTCATAAACCAACCCGGAGATTGACTGAAGTAGCATTTATCTACTTCGCAATTGCATAGCAAAGGCATTTCGAAGGTTAGCTGGCTTAACTTCAGGCTCCGTCTGTAGTTTATAAAGCAAACAATAAACAAAAAAAACAAACTATTCATTCCCTAGTGGAGTCACCATTTTGTTTCAGGGAAAACTAGTGTCGATTCGAAATGCTAGTCCCACTAAGATGGGTAGCTATCTTAGAAACAAACAATGAAAGCTTTTCAAGAGTTCCTTTAAGTGTGATAGATGGAAGAGAAGAATAGAGGACAAACTTGGATCCTTCGCTTTGATCCTAGATTGATTTCTCCTTTCCTTAATAGAATTTGCCACTCCTCTCCTACTTGTCCCACTTCAAAGAGTACCTATAGAGTCAAAGTAACAACAAACTATCAAAGCATCTCTACCTAAAACATCATAACCAATGTGGAATCAAAAACACATTGAACATACAATTGCATTCATAAACAATAAGATTCACAAATACAAGATCATATGGAGGAAAACTCAAAGAACTTTATTAATAGTAATGTAAGAGAGGATTACAACCCAGCTGTCTAATCCATCATCATCCTCCTAGTTTTAGAAGCCCTCTTCACCTCATGAACAAGCAAATCACCCAACAATGCAATGTCTCTTCTCAACAAACCAACAACACTTCCTTACAAAATACAAAATTCCAGCCTTTAGATCTCTCAGATGAGGGATCCATATATAGATGTCTTGCAAGGGTGTGAGTCAGCTCTGGGTTTCTGATTAGTGTCATTTCACTGATAGTTCTTGGTTCCACTTGGAGATTTCATGATCTCTTACTCATCCCTAGGTGAGTTCAGAGAAGCAAGTGTCATAGGAGAAGTTTCTGGAAGATTCCATGCTCGTCCACCTTGCAAATTGTCTCTGCCATTTGTCTATTCCCGCTCATTGCACCCCATAGAAGGCCATTTCAGTATGCATCACACCTGGCCAGTTAGGCAGTCAGTATGCATCGCACTTTATCCATGGAGCAGCCTGTATGGTCCAGTTTTGGCCAGATCTGAGTAGTTTTTCAGGTGGAACTTTTGGGAAATGATGTAATCAACCGACCATGATCCTTTAGGGTATGAAGCAACACTTTTAGGGACTTGAGGAGTCCTTAGTTTATGGACATATGAGTTTGGGGTTGGAGTGCCCAAATATGTCTATAACAATTGGCCGATGCTACAAAGGCATATGATGAATCCACCAACTCAAGTGTGAGAATCTTGATGGCTGAGGATGAGCACATGGATAAGCAATTGCAAGCGACCAAGCAGAAAGAAGAGCAAGCTACAACATCCGCTAGAGCAGAGTTGAAGAAAGTGATACTTGATGAAGTATCGTCTATTGAGACAGTGATGCAGAAGCTATACTCTAGGTTCATCACCATGCATAAGTCTGTTGTCCATCTTAATGGGTGGCAACAACACTGTGCTAGGAGAGCATGCATCTTGGCAGACATACACATTTTTGTCGATCACATGTAGATTTGGACAATGAGGTAGAAGGGAGCCCCATTGTACTTTCTAAAGATGATGAAGCCAAAGGCAATGGAGTTGAGGGCACGCATCTGGAGTCAGATCCGAAGATATGAGGAACTCCCACAACTCATCACCAGCTTAAAGGCTTCACATGCATGAGTGTTTAGGAGCATGGATGTAATTGTGTGCACACATGTGATCCCATCCATTGGAACACTCGTTGAGGTGAAAACAAAGAACCAAGACCGACTGGAGCTTAACATGTACTTTGAGTAGTTGATGTGCATAGCCACCAACGCAGATTTGCAGATGAGCATAGACACTATGCACCAATATGTCGCTGGTCTGGTTACACTCAAGACCATGATGCACATCCTATATGATGAGTTGGACAGAGGAGCCAAATAAGTGTATCAAGATGCAACAGAGGCAAGATTTCACTTTTAGAAGGATTTCACCATGGAGTACGTAGACACCATAACAAACTACCAAGCTTGGCATCAGTTCACCACCATCGACCACCAAGATAATGTCGATGAGTTAGTCTTCCCACAACTCTCTGAGTCTTAGTGATGTCTTATATGGCTTACTCAACTCGATTTTTGTCTCACATGGGTACATGTGCAGATTGTATTGGAAACATATTGTAAAGTGAAAGACCAAGTGTCAACGGCAGGAAGTAAACAATCATGCGTAAGTTGAAGAGTCATGAGGGTAGTTGAAGAGTCACAAAGGGGAATGTCAAGGGTCACCCCACTCTTTGCTATATACAGAACCTCATAACTCATTGTAGAGGCTTTTGGGTGCCAAAATTTTGATAGGTATAACTTAGAGAAATCTTGGAGTGTATTGTAATGAACCTTGGTGTGGAGTATTAAAGAAGGTATGTTTTTGGTGATTATTTCAGCATATTTTCATTAAAACTTACAAACCTTTTGCATCATGAACTAGGTAGATGATAAGGAATTGTAATAAAATCTGTAAGATTAATGTGCAAAATGAAAACACTGACAATTGTAATTTTCTTATGCAGGAGGAAGGAAAAACGAAAGACCGTCGTTCCAAAGGAAAGGACAAGGCCAGGTTAACTGTTGTCCCTTTGATGGGGAACCACATGCAAACAAGGCAAACCAAATCAAAGTGTATCAGCCTAGGAAAGGAAATGGAGATATCGGCTCAGTGCAAGAAAGTAAAGAGATAACTGAGAGCCAATGGTTCGGCAAATCCCTTAGGATCCTTTGATCCTGAGGGATCGCTGCTTTAACTTATTTTTGCACCTAGACATCTCCACCTTCACCATTATAAAAAAGGGGCAGCACTGTTAGCCCAGAAAAAAAGAGTCTATTATGTTTCTATGTAATTTTTCTTAAAATCCTAACTTTGATCATCGACTCTCAATTGAGAAGTGATCCACTGTAATTTTGTCTTATGCATTAATACAAACTTGGTTGCTATTTTATCTCTGATATTGAAATAACTTCAAGCAATGTACCCCTGGAGGCTAAGGGCCCGACCCTGGAGGAACACTTGCTCCTGTAGTAGTACTTTTGGTTTATGCATGGTGTGCTCATCAACTTTATTCGGTAATCTGATATGTTCTGTTATTTTACATCACAGCCTTGTTACATCCTGATCTGTTAAGTGATATCGTTTTCTGAGATAGAGACATTATAACTCTACAACGCATTGCTATTTCCTTAAGTACTGATATAATTGGATTTTACAGGAGACCGTTGCTGTTCAATTATAGAATGTCTGTGTTGTAACACTTGATTTTTGGTATTACTAAATTCATCCTAGAGATTATATTTCCTTGCGATTGTTGAATCTATGGACGTTGTTGTTCCATTCTGAAATACAGTCGTATTCCTTATAACTAAGATTGATAAATGGATTACCAAGATCAGATTACTATTAAGGTGTGTTGTGTGTATTTATGTGTGGCTTTCAAGCACTATTCTATAATCCATTATTAATCAGTGCTGTTCTATTTCTGTGTGTTGTTCGATTCATCTTTAAAGGTCGAGGATTGCTATTTGATTTCCGTAGGACACGGTGCATTTGATCTTGTAGACTAAGGTGTTGCTGCTTATTAAACTTAATTGCTATTACAGTTTCCTAGTTGTTGTTCCATTTCTTATTTGCTGTTCCATTTTCCGTTATCTGCATTATTATTGCTTTGGTGTGTAGAACGATCTGAGACTGTAGTGGACATTGATATTTACTGTCTGGCTCCCAGATCGATGATCTGTTCCCTGATTTCCTTTGGTTCCATCAGTTTACAAAGGGATGAGTTACTACTACTGAACCCTTGATTGATAAATTGCTTAGTTTTCTGAATGTATGGTTTAGTCTTTAAAAGTAGTTTGCTGTAAACAAGCATCCGTTTACTCTTGTATTTTTGAGCACTATACTACTAGCATTACTCTGGCAAATGATAGCCTCAAACTGAGACACTCTTTGGAATAACAAAACGTTCCTGGATTGACAAACTAATGTGAGGTAATTAGAGGTGAAAGAGACCCTTTTTACAACTCGACATTTTGGCGCCGTTGTCGGGGAAAGAGTGTAGCCATTTGTTTCTTTTCAGAGTAGTGTAAGATCCTGCTAGGGAAGAATTGGGTTTTAAAAACGGAAGGTAAGAACCTACGTGTAGAGCATGTAACAGCCCTGCTCCTCTGCCCGCTTTCCTGCAGATTTGTCATTGTTTTGTTTGGGTAGAATCTAGCAGTTGATTTGTGTGTGCATGACTAAGCAGAAAAAGCCAGAAAAGAATTCCAAACCTCTACCCAAGCCAGAAAAAGCTAAAGAGCCGGTGACCCTTGGCCGATCAATCTTTATAGACGAAATCTTCAAGAAAGTAGAATCTCAGCCTTCAGTAGGACCCAGAAAAGTTATTTCTAGACAGCCTACTAGTTCCCTTCAGGCCACAGGATCACCATTTGTAGTCTTTGCTGAGATTCATAGTCAAACTAAAGAGCACGATTTTCAAGAAATTGAAAATTCTACTCCAGAACTATTGCAAGAAGGGAATTTCAGCAGTCTTTATGAAGGAAGAGGAGAGACAGGGGAAACTGAGAACCGAGGTCTCCTCTTAGGACAAGTCAGCCATTGAGCAGCCCAGATAAGGGAAGTGCTGCAAAAATCATTTTTGAAGAAACTCAATCTCCTCAGACATTAGGCACTCTCATTATCCCAGATAAAGGAAGCGCTATTAAAACCATTCCTGTTAAAGCCATTCCCTCTCAACCTAGGAATACCCTCCTAGATATCCCAGAAGGTTATTGGCATATATTTGACCAAATGGCTCAAAACCATCCAAACACCCAAACCTCTACACTGCAATACCCCATTGTGGATACTGCAGCAAATGAGCCTATGAAATAAATTCCTCTTCAACATATCCCTACATTCCATGGTCTTACATTAGAGGATCTGGATGCATTCCTATTTGAGTTCGATGTGCTGTGCAGGGGTTATGACTACACCACCGACCCCCAGAAACTGAAATTATTCCCCTCTACATTAAAAGGGGCTGCTTTGAGATGGTTCATGGGACTAGGTGGCGGTGTTATAAATAACTGGGATCAAATGAAAGAATCTTTTCTAAAAAAATATCAGGACTATTGTAGGTCTAGGGAACTAAAAGACGAAATATTCCAGATGGTAGCTAGACCAAATGAAACATTAGAGGAGTATGTGGAACGCTTTCAGTATAATCTTCAAAGATCTCCTTATGCATCACTACCTTTACCCGATAATGTGTTAAAAACAACATTAATTAGGGGAATGAAAGAACAATGGATTGAAACATTAAACATTATGGGAAAAGGAGATATTTATCAGGAAAATTTTGCTGACATTATTGATTTATGTATCAGGAGCTCAAAAGGCAACATAATACTAAAACCGGCAGAACATAATGGGTTTGTAAGAGATAAGAGAATTTCAACAGAAGGAGTAACGCATGCAGAAATTGGAAATTTTAAAACTGATATACTGGGGACGCTAACTACACAACTTGATATTATGCATGCCAAACAAAAGCAAATGGAGGCAGAACAGAATTTGGCAATCTTCTGTCCTCAATGCAGAAAGAAACATAGCCATAAGGAGTGTCTACTAAATGCAGTCCAAACATGCACCATCTGCACAAAAGACCACCTTACGGAAATCTGTCCCTCACTTCCCGGACTAAAAGCAGTATACAAGGAAGCAGAAGAGGAGCCAGAGTTGGTGTATTTACTCAATCAGCGCCATCAGTGGCAGCCACGACAGTCTGGTATGTTTTCGGACCCAACTTCCTCTTTTTAGTCTCCACAGTATAATGCTCAACAATATAATATGTGGCAAAATCAACCTCAACCCCCCTTTCCGAATTGGTCACCACAGTCATTTCCTTCATCAACCCCGTGGCCAAATCAAGCAAGCCAGTCCAGTTGGCCGAATTTTCCCTATGACCCACCATATTGGAAAAGTAACGCATACCCAACACAATGGACCCCTCCTACTTCACAAAGTCAAGCCTGGCAGACAAACTGGCAGAGATCGATGCATCAGCCAGTAGGAACCATTCCGCTCCCTCAACCTACATTGCTAGCCTTACAATAAAATCCCCAATCTAACCTGAGACCGCAACTCCCAGCCCAACCCAAACCTAACCCAAATAACAGACCGGTCCAATCTGTCTAAATAGTAGAAACACCAAAAATAGGAGCTGATCTGAGGCAGAGTAATGATCTTCAGCTAAGATCTGGGCGTATTATTAAAACTGAGGGAGACAAGACAATTCATGTTGAAAATCCATTACCTAGAGAACAATCGTCACAAGACGAGGATGTGAATACACAACAAATTCATAATCAAGCAACCACATCCTCTCCCCCGTTCCCAGAATGATTAATCATACCTTGACCTACACAATATCCTGGTTTTGACATTCTGGGAGAATTAAAAAATTTGTACATAAAAATTCCATTCATCCAAGCCATTCAAGACATCTCGATATATGCAAAGACTATCAAAGAATTATGTGTAAAAAAACCAAAGAGGAATATAACAAACAATCCAAGAGTCTAAGTAGTTTGCACTCTATTTGACTTATTATCAGGAAAAGAAGCACCCATTAAATACGAAGTCCCAGGAAGTCCAATAGTAACTCTACAAATTCATGGTCAAACCTTCTCCAATGCCTTAGTTGATCTAGGAGCTGCTAACATCTTAACAACTACTACTTGACAGAAGCTAGGCATTACATCTGTAGAACCCACCTCTACTTTACTAGAACTGGCTAACCGATCTGTGGTTAGGCCAGAAGGCACACTACATGATGTCATGGTATCAGTTGATTCCTGGGAGTATCCGACCGATTTTCTGATAAGAAATCCAAAAAACCAACTTGATGGACATCCATTGATTTTAGGTAGACCCTGGCTTGCAACTGCTGATGCTTATATTGGCTGCCGACAAGGCAATATGACCATAACCAAAGGAGAAAATATCAAGAACTTAGCTTTATATCCTCCAGCGCAGCCAAGTGTCACAATAATGAAAACTAATAGGCACCCTGTATCATACCTTACTGACAACATTAGATCTCCATTAACTATACAAGAGGCACTTGATTTCAAGGACCAAATAGAATATGATGCCATTAACAATTTTATCAGTCAAACTAAACTCAGATCCCATACACAGTGTCACATGATAGAGGCAGCATTTGATAACTAACTAGAAGAAGATCCTCTTAAAGATACACATGATCAAACAATACTTGTTACCTTTGTCGCAAATAGTAAAGTTGTGGAAATTGAACCAGGAAAAACCTTAAACATTAATGCCAACCTCACCTCTGAACAAGAAACGAAGCTCATCCAATTATTGAGGAGATATAAAGAATCATTTGCATGGGACTACCCTGATATGAAAGGAATTGATCCCCAATTATGTACACACCACATTTACATAGAAAAAGATGCGAGACCTGTTTGCTAACCTCAAAGGAGACTTAATCCCCATTTAAAAGAAGTGGTAAAAGCTGAACTACAAAAACTTTTAGATGTCAATTTCATTTACCCTATCTCCGATAGTAAATGGGTCTCTCCATTTGTGATGGTACCAAAAAGGAATGGGAAATGGAGGATTTGTGTGGACTACAGAGAGATAAATAAAGCAACTCAAAAAGACCACTTCCGTCTCCCGTTCATCGACCAAGTATTAGACACTTTGGCAGGAAATAAATTCTTTTCTTTCCTAGATGGCTTCAGTGGATACAATCAGATTCAGATTGCCCCTGAAGACCAAGACAAAACCACTTTTACTTGTCCTTGGGGAACATTTGCCTACAGAGTTCTACCTTTTGGCTTATGCAATGCTCCTGCCACATTCCAAAGGGTTATCCTCAGCGTTTTTGTAGACTTACTAAATGAAGGACTTAAAGTATACATGGATGAATTTACACCATATGGAGACGATTTTGATCCAGTATTGGACACATTGGAAAAAATCCTACAACGCTGCATTTCTACCAGGCTTTGTTTAAGCCATGAAAAATGCTATATGATGATGACTGAAGGACTTATTCTAGGACACTATATTTCAGCAGCTGGCATTCAGGTAGACCTAGCCAAAATCCAAATAATTTTTCTTATTCCTACCCCTACCACTCAAACGGAGGTACGCAATTTTCTTGGATTTTCTGGTTATTATAGAAGGTTTATAGAACATTTTTTGCATATTGCTGCACCTCTGTATGCACTAACAGGTAATGTTGATTTTCTTTGGACAAAAAAATGTGAACGTGCTTTCCAGGATCTGAAGAAACTTGTGTCCACAGCCCCAGTCCTTCGAGGACCAAATTGGGATTTGCCATTCCAAATATCATCAGATGCCTCAGATACAACCATTGGAGCAGTCCTTGGGTAGGAAGAGGATAAAAAACCATATGCAATTTATTATATTAGCAAAAATTTATCCCCTGCTGAATTGAATTACACTGTTACTGAAAAAGAATTTCTAGCTGTAATACATACTGTCAATAAGTTCAGACATTACATTACTAGATATCCTGTTATCTTGTATACAGATCATTCTGCCATAAAATATTTAGCAAATAAGCCTATCACAAATGGCAGAATAACTAGATGGCTGATTTTATTGCAGGAATTTGATATTACAATCAAGGATTGACCTGGAAAAGAAAATCTTGTAGCTGATTTTCTCTCGCAAATGCCAAATCCAATCGACGCAGCTGCAGTTGAAGATCAATTTCCAGATGAGAATTTGTTTGTTGTTGCTGTTAAAACACCCTGGTATGCTGATGTTGCCAATTACCTAGCAGTAGGTAAACTACCAAAACATCTAACCCCCAATGAGCGGAAACAAATTGTTCAATGGAGTGCTCGTTTTTCTTGGATTGGGGGCTACCTGTTTCACACAGGGGCATATATGCATATCAGGAGATGCGTCCGTGAGGATGAACTCTTTGACATTTTAAAAGCCTGGCATGACGGACCATGTGGCGGACATTTCGACGATCGTAGAACTGGACATAAGGTGCTGCAAACAGGGTATTATTAGCCCACAATTTTTAAAGCTGCAAAAAAATTTATCCAAGCATATGACAGTTGTCAGAGAGCAGGACGCCCTGGTCAGTCCGATGAAATGCCCCTAAACCCATAGCTAGTCATTGAACCATTCGAATGATGGGCCCTTGATTTCGTTGGACCAATTAACCCATCCTCGAACCAGAAAACATATATTTTGGTGGCAACAGAATATGTCACCAAATGGGTTGAAGCAGAGGCATTACCGAGAGCTACAGAGGATTTTGTCATACAGTTCTTGTTCCATATATTTGTGCGCTACGACCTTCCAAGAGATATAATTACGGATGGTGGACCATAGTTCGCTGGGAACAAAATAGCTACAACACTCAAAAACTATCATATCCAACATAAAATCACTACTCCATACCACCCACAGGCAAATGGTCAGGTAGAAAGTAGAAATAAAATAATAGAAGCAATCCTAACAAAAACCATTGCGTCACATAGACGTGATTGGGCTGCCAGACCACTAGAAGCATTGTGGGCTTACAAAACAATATGGAGAAGTACAACTGGTTACTCACCTTATCAATTAATGTTTGGAAAACAACCCATCTTCCCCATAGAATTCGAAATCCAAACATTGCAAACAGCATAGGAAGTTGGCTTAGATCTAACCGAGGCACAGATTAATCGATTACAGCAGATCAACGAGCTGGATGAAATCAGGCTCTCTGCACTTCAAAACACTGCACTGATCCAACAACAATGATATGGCATGATGCTCTCATTAAAAATATAGTCTTTCATGAAGGAGACTGGGAACTTTTGTACGATTCCAGGTTTCAGTACTTTCTCGGGAAACTCCAGACTCGTTGGTTGGGATCATACGAAATCCATAAGGTACATGACAATGGTACTCTTACTCTAATCACTATTGACAGTTCTGGATATGCCTTCAAGGCAAATGGCCACCGAGTCTGACTTTATCGCAAACCACTCACTCGGGAGTCCTTCTACCAGAAGCTACGCGAAGACTCTGATATGGAAATTTTGGGGGAGGGAGAGAAGTCTTCCTCACCTGTGACTCATTAAGTGATTTATCTCTTTTTACACTTTGTACATAATTTCTTTGTTTTGTTGAATCATTTTTGTACATATTTTTGTATCAACACTTTGCTGTTACTTTTTGGAGCAACAACAATTTTATTATTTTTTGTTGTTCCTTTTCTCAAAGGGACAACATTCCCGTTCTTCTGTTCCTTTTTCTAAGGAACAACACCTTTTGGATCAGCCGTTCATTTTGAATTAAATTTGTTGTTCTTTTTTTTTTACCTTGTGCTTTTGTTGTTCCTTTTCCAAAGGAACAACACTTTTGATTTATGTTGTTCCTTTTCTAAAGGAACAATGCTTTTGATTTTTGTTGTTCCTTTTCTAGAAGAACGACATGTGTGTTTTCTACTGTTCCTTTTCTAAAGGAACAATACTTTTGATTTTTGCTGTTCCTTTTCCAAAGGAATGACATTTATGATTTCTGTTGTTCCTAAGGAACAACACTTTTGATTTTTGCTGTTCCTTTTCTAAAGGAACAACACTTTTGATTTTTGATGTTCCTTTTCCAAAGGAACAACATGTGTGTTTTCTGTTGTTCCTTTTCTAAAGGAACAACACTTTTGATTTTTGCTATTCCTTTTCCAAAGGAACAACATTTGTGTTTTCTTCTGTTCCTTTTCCAAAGGAACAACACTTTTTATTTCTGTTGTTCCTTTTGCAAAGGAACAACACTTTTGATTTTTGCTGTTCCTCTTCCAAAGGAATAGCACTTTTGGTTTCTACTGTTCCTTTTCCAAAGGAACAACACTTTTAAATTTTGTTGTTCCTTTTCCAAAGGAACGACATTTTTGTTTTCTGTTGTTCCTTTTCCAAACGAACAACATTTTTTATCTTTGCTGTTCCTTTTTCAAAAGGAACACCACTTGTATTCTTTTGCTTCCTTTTTGAAATAACAACATCCTCGTATTCCTTTTACTTATGCTTTCTCCCCTTGCTGTTTTAAATTAAGGATGCCTACTGTTCCTTTTCTTTCATGTCTTTTGGAACAAAGCTATGCACTTATGCAATGGATATAAAATGACAACATACTGAAATTAGTGAATTATAAAATCGCTATTTTTATAAGAAATTTCTCTAAATTAATAAGAGGACAAAGGAAAGGACACACTTACCCATTATCTTTTGCTGTCATTGTTCCACTAATTCTGCTCTGACTGGTTACCTTTATCATGTTGGTTCCTTTTAAATTTTCACAATTCTCTTCGATTATTATTCAGGAATAAAGAGTAAAGGGTTTATATGTTCCTATTGAGATGTTAAGACTTCTTCCACCATTCCTACTCTTAAGGAGTGTTGAACCACCCTTTGTGTATAAATGGGAAAGTACTTTATGAAAGAGAAAGAATAAAAGAGTGAAAAATGATGTTTTAATGACTTGTTTATATCAGTTGTCAAATCCAGGATAGGGGGTCTCATCAAGAGCCAGCCTACCATGATCATGAGGAAAAAAGTGAAGTGGCATTCCCATTATGGACACCACACCAGGGATATGGTGCAAAAGGTATATCAAATAAAGAACCCTTGGAACAGGAGGTCTCATCACGAGCCAACCTGCCCACCTTTCGCTCCTTTCTCATGAATGGCATTATGGCTAACTGGTCACCAAGCCAGCATAATGGCCTACATTTTTACATCGCACAACATTTCCTAAGAATACACAAAGGATCATGGTTCCATGGGTGAAACAAACAACTCTGCCAAGGTTATGGACACCTGTCAGCAGCAGAGCTCTATTAATGGTATTGAAGTCACGTTACTTATACACCAATAGGTAATTATTAACACCCTTCTGTTTCTTATACCTTAGTAATAAATCACATAAGAAGAATGTATATTATTTCCCGAACCATAAAACGCATGTAAATCTATTATCACCAATCATGATAGAAAAGTTGACAATGACCGCATGAGACTCTGTATGCACGGCAGCTGTCCTATCTTCCCAGCCTCGCATCATATCACAACAGTCTCTTACTTATTAAGCGATCCAACTTTACACCTCGATTTTGGTAACTTGCTACTTTTGTAAACATGGCATATTGCCATACGTTGTTCCTTTATGACTCTATTCCAGGGAAGATCGACACGCCGCTCCTATATTTGATGGCCGGGGATGGCCTATCACATTGCAGGGGGGAGGTTAACCTCATCATTTGCTGGATTACGTGTCAGATCACTATTCGGGAAATTGCATATTTGGGAATAGCATGGCTCAACGGTATACTATTTTTATTTTTATTTTTGCATGGCTTGCTGTTCCGAAGCCATTTCCGTGGTATGCTCTGCAGCAATTTCGTAAAATTATTTAGAATTTGAGCAAGTCCTATGCTTTGTTAGCTTCTTTGTGTTTTAACAGTTTGAGATTTTACAGGGAAACCAAAAACATGGGAGGAAGATTGATTCGGAGAGAACCACAGGTGTTGACAGTCTCTGATGCTGCACGGGAAATCCTGGCAAGAGAAGGATGGTTAAATTATCTCAATCGTTTACAGGAATCCAATGAGACTGTAGCAATAGAATTCTTGCAGAACTTGCAAGAAGATCACTCCACAGTAAGGGGGAGACATATAGCAATCACCGATGACATAATCGCAGAGGTCTCGGGACTGCCAGTCGCTGGACCTGTATAGACGTTAAAGAAGGAGAGATTGCAGAAGATCATAGAAACCTTCTAGGAGGAAGGCCAGAACCTAACAATTAGAGGAAAAGGGGTTCTACCGGTATCATTAGGGGAGCCATGGGTGGAATATGCAAAGATTATTCAGAGCTACATCACCTGTGAAGGCAAGAAAGACGTGGTAAGACCACGACACCTTAAACTTTTAGCCTTATTAAAGCAAAAATGCTCTGTAAATTTACCTGCATTCTTAAATTCATTACTTTATGATGTTGCACGGAGCATGAAAAATGCACAGCATGTAGAATCAGTCGTCAGTCACCATGGGTTGATACGGTTAATAGTTAGCCATAGCCTTACCCAGCAACAGAACAATTGGGAAGAGATAATTGCCATAATAGATGGGTGATTGACCACACCATCCCCAAAACGTAAACATGCCACCAGTACACCAGAGCATCCAGAAAAATGAAGGAAATTGGTCTGATTAGCACGGATTAAAGGGAGGCTGGAAAATTCCCAAGGAGACACTAGCCAACCAGTAGAGATAGATGATACAAGGGATGAACAACCCCCACGATTAGAAGGGGAAGAAAATTAGAAAGGATTGCAAGGAAATGAGGAAGGAGAAATGGAGGAAGAAACTAAGCAACTTGAGCAGGAGGAGGAAACAGAGTAGCATGAAGGTATCACATTGCATAATCCATTGAGAGAAGATGAATTGGCCAAAATTTTGGCCAATATGGGTGAATATGGCCAACCTCTCAGCCCACCAGATCTCCATGCTGAAGAAGAACCAAAAAAGCACTCTGCTTAGGATAAAAATGCACTCGAAGAATTACATGACGAGGAGGTAGAAAAGGAGAATCAACCCGTTCATGATGAAAGTATGACAGGAGAGAAAAGTGATACAGAACAGGAACAATCAGTTCCTAGGCAGACTACACCAGAAGAAATTCTGGAAGAAGGGGAGGCGGAAAAAGAAGTCACCCAAGAAATAATAGAACCAGCTAGGGTTCTTGCCCCTGAGAAACCCGACCATAACAAAAAAGAAGCACCACAAAGAGAAAACCAGGGAATTGATCGAGATAACAGTCCAGGCTGCAGTAAACAGTCTGCTGTTCCTTCTAAGGAAATTGAGGAAATTAGGAGATTACGGAAAGAACAGCAAAGACTACTAAATGTAATAGTTCAACTTCGACAGCAGATTAAGATTTTGAAAACAAGGAAAAGAGTAAAAAGGACTTCGGGAGGGAAACATGAAACCACTCCAGTAAAACCCCTCAAGACAAAGGTTCAGAGGACCAGAGTCCATCCTACTATTCAAAACCCTGGTGAGAAGCAGTCTGCTGTTCCAAACCTCGTTGAGGAGCAGTCTGCTGTTCAAAATCAAAAGGAACAACATTTAACTGTTACCCATGTTCAAGTACAAACAGATGATATATTGACCTGTGATAAAGAAATTCAGACAGAGACACAACCCTAGGGGGAAATACAGGCCATGAACACAAGACAATGCAATAGGAAGATTCAAGTAAAACTCCCGGTCTCCACTACCATGTGGGATAGTGATCCAAGGACGGTAACCCTACGAGAGGGTTTGACGCAAGCTCAGCAAGTAGCAGAAAAACTCATAGAACAAATTGTTTCTCGAGAAAGGTATGAAGAACTAAAGCAACAGCTAAGTAACGTCAATTTATCTGAAAGCCAGGTTTTTGAAGGGTGGAGAAGGGAAGAAGAAAAAGTCACGAAGGTAACTCGTAGGTTAGATATAGTTATCAAGCAGATGGATACCTTATGCTCTTTGTACAATGACGTCCTATCATGTAGAACCCCTGATAAGAATTATGCCTTGTTTTTAATGGAACGATATTTGCATTTGAAAATAAAGGCTATTAAAGCAGACACCCCTATATAAATTAATACCATCGATGATTTTATAAACTGCTGTAAGCATTACGGGGTAAAGGTTCAAATATTACTGTGTGAATTCTATTTGCATAACCTTGTGTTAGACCAGGAGACCGAGCAGAACCCCGACCCTTTTGTTGGGGATATCCAATTACAGGCATTTATTTCATTTGGGGTTAATCAAATTAAATGGCTTGAATCCTATAATGATTTCCAAAGACAAGAAAACAGATTAGACTTGTGGGTAAGAGGTGAGCCTAGGGATCCAGTACAGTTGTGGAGGGAGCATAGGAACCTCATGAGTACTCCAGGCATAATTGAAGCATTAGGACCCATTCATACAACAATCAATTAGCAGGGAATAGATTCCTTTCTCACTATTAAATACCTTGCCATTGATGCAGCCAAATTTCGATATCAGATCTCTAATCCGAATATCCAACTCAGGGAACCATTTAATTATGAGAATTTTAAGTTAGCCGCCAACCGCTTGCACCTCTATGGCGAAATCATTTTGAGGGTAGGGCCATCCAGGTTAGGATATAGGTTTCGGAGTCCAATTATTTGGCACCCTGCACCTGGATACCAAGCCCTGTACGAGATGCCTGAGGGTTAGACATGCCATTTTCTTGAACACCTAGTTATGCATCATGGCGTAGACCGCCACATGAGATCCCATATCCAACATACTCTCTCATTGCCTTACATGTTAACTACAATGTTTTCATGAGGGCATGAAAAAGGGTAAGCAGGGGGGTGTGTGGAGTATTAAAGAAGGTATGTTTTTGGTGATTATTTCAGCATCTTTTTATTAAAACTTACAAACCTTTTGCATCATGAACTAGGTAGATGATAAGGAATTGTAATAAAATCTGTAAGATTAATGTGCAAAATGAAAACACTGACAATTGTCATTTTCTTATGCAGGAGGAAGGAAAAATGAAAGATCGCCATTCCAAAGGAAAGGACAAGGCCAGGTTGACCGCTGTCCCTTTGACAGGGAACCACATGGAAACAAGGCAAACCAAATCAAAGCGTATCAGCCCAGGAAAGGAAATGTAGATATCAGCTCAGCGCAAGAAAGTAAAGAGATAACTGAGAGCCAACGGTTCGGCGAATCCCTCAGGATCCTTTGATCCTGAGGGATCGCTGCTTTAACTACTTTTGCACCTAGACATCTCCATCTTCACCATTATAAAAAGGGGCAGCACTGTTAGCCCAGAAAAAAAGAGTCTGTTATGTTTTTATGTAATTTTTCTTAAAATCGAAACTTTGATCATCAACTCTCGACTGAGAAGTGATCCATTGTAATTCTGTCTTATGCATTAATACAAACTTGGTTGCTATTTTATCTCTGATCCTGAAATAACTTCAAGCGGTGTACCCCTGGAGGCTAAGAGCCCGGCCCTGAAGGAACACTTGCTCCTGTACTAGTACTTTTGGTTTATGCGTGGTGTGCTCATCAGCTTTATTCGGTAATCTGATATGTTGTGTTATTTTACGTCACAACCTTGTTACATCTGATCTGTTAAGTGATATCGTTTTCTGAGACAGAGACATTATAACTCTGCAGTGCATTGTTGTTTTCTTAAGTACTGATATAATTGGCTTTTACAGGAGACCGTTGCTGTTCAATTATAGAATGTCTTTGTTGTAACACTTGACTGTTGGTATTACTAAATTCATCCTAGAGATTATATTTCCTTGCGATTGTTGAATCTATGGACGTTGTTGTTCCATTCTGAAATACAGTCGTATTCCTTATAACTAAGATTGATAACTGGATTACCAAGATCAGATTACTATTAAGGTGTGCCGTGTGTATTTATGTGTGGCTTTCAAGCGCTGTTCTATAGTCCATTATTAATCAGTGTTGTTCTATTTCTGTGTGTTGTTCGATTCATCTTTAAAGGTCCATGATTGCTATTTGATTTCTGTAGGACACAGTTGTTGCATTTGATCTTGAAGACTAAGGTGTTTCTACTTATTAAACTTAATTGCTGTTACAGTTTCCTAGTTGCTGTTCCATTTTCCTTTTTCTGCATTATTATTGCTTCAGTGTGTAGAACGATCCGAGACTGTAGTGGGCATTGATATTTACTGTCTGGCTCCCA
The DNA here is from genome assembly GCA_031772625.1 of Pinus tabuliformis. Lineage (NCBI taxonomy): Eukaryota > Viridiplantae > Streptophyta > Pinopsida > Pinales > Pinaceae > Pinus > Pinus tabuliformis. Next base: position 575,690,143 of record CM062819.1, read on the forward strand.
AATTGACGATCTGTTCCCTGATTTCCTTTGGTTCCATCAATTTACAAAGGGATGAGTTACTACTATTGAACACTTGACTGATAAATTGCTTAGTTTTCTAAATGTATGGTTTAGTCTTTAAAAGTCGTTTTCTCTAAACAAGCATCCATTTACTCTTGTATTTTTGAGCACTATACTACTAGCATTACTCTGGCAAATGATAGCCTCAAACTGAGACACTCTTTGGAATAACAAAAAGTTCCTGGATTGACAAACTAATGTGAGGTAATTAGAGGTGAAAGAGACCCTTTTTACAGCTCGACACATGGCTTCTCCACAGTGCAGAGCGAGTACATCTCTTTGGAGGAGCAGGCGATAGTGACTGTAATGTTCCACTATTGGGGCTAGTGGTTGTCATGGTTATAAGTATGATTGGATCTTTCACTCTTTTAATATAACAGATCCAACATGTTTCATGCATATGTTGTTATTGTAGTTCGACTATTCTGGTTACTCTAACGATGTATGCAACTGTAATTTACACATGTATCTATGAATTATTCCGTATGTGTTTGTAGGAATATTATCGAAGTGTGTTGGTCATATAATTCATCACTTTGGATTGTCGACTATTCTTCTTTCCATCTCATGATGTCTTTCAACTCGTGTGTTCCCTTTCAAGTTGCGTGCTATCACAGGCTTCTAAGGGGCACACTCTTCTCCCCTTCCGTGTGTTAGAGCCTTTCATGCAACTTCCCTGATTTTTTGCAAGGTCGCACCCTTGATTCCAACAAGGAAATATTACTTACCTCTGCACGCAGCGACAGTTAAGGCGATACCGTACTACCCACTGCTAGGAATCCTACTCCAAACGGTTTGAGGTCTAGTTGAGACTTCTTACCGGGGAGATCCCCTGACATGTTGGTGGGTCCAACACCATCAACACCTTCATATACATCCATATAGATATACACAATCAGAGCTACAAAGGTTACAAGCAATATATTCAAAGGTAATGTATCCAATATTCTAATATTTTATGTGTTTTCTTTATAAAGACAAGCTAAAATGTTGCGATTGCAAAAAATGATGCAATTTGTAACTTCTTTGTAGACCTGTACCATGTTTGTCGGTTGGTGCACCTCTAGGGACAACACAATTGAACCAAAGATTGGAACATGTGGAAAAAAGTACTAAAATGGTTACTGGCCTACTATGTGCACCCGAGAGGACAACATGTCATAATTATGGTAAATTCAAAGATCCAGCCAAAGTGGTGAAAAATTACGTGATATAGCACATAAGCATACCAAAAAAGGATTGTGACATGAAACCATGACAGAGCATTGATAAATCACCATTACATTTTTGTAGGATTAAAACACTGGAGGACAACATTTCAATGGCTAATGTGTGATCTTTTAGACTCATATACCATCACACAATAAGCCAGGTTATATGATTTTATTGTAGAATATAACATTAGAAATCTTAGTCATTATATCTAATTCTGATTTGTAGTGATGAAATTCTTAGAATTGTTATTCTATAAAATTTATATATTATAGTATCATTGAGTGGAGAAATAGATAGACTTTGGTTTTGTAGGTTTTAACATTGTATACAAATTACCTACAAATGAATTATTAAAAACATAAAAATATACAATGGCGAGAACATAATTTTCTCTTGGAACCCAAACCGAGAAAACCAGATTAATTTTTCATTATATTCCTTTTAATGTTACAGTACATATATACACATGCTGAAGCATTCATAAACCCTAATCCATTAACCCAGGATTATAACATAGCCATGGTTCCCTTGACCGGATCTACTAAATACCATGGGCAGAAAATCATCATGCCCAAAACCATGCAGTAAAAAAACGATGTGCAAAACAATGGGTAGGTATGCCCACCATCCTTGGGTCCACCCATATATTATTGGGTATGCATAAAAATAAAATAAAATTATGGGGCATTTCTCGAGACCCCATGACACATGGAAAAAATATAACACATAGTCAACATTCTCCCACTTATTGTTTTCTTTCCAGACATGGGCCCACAAGAGTGCACATTCATTGGTCCTGAGTTGCAATTCCCATTGTTTCTCTACACCAAGAAAATTTCTTAGTGCTCATAGAATTTGTTAATGTGTCTGCAAAATCCTTCAAAGTGTCCACCTTTACCAACAACAACTTTTTCTCTTCAATCATATCCATCACAAAGTGATACTGATCATTACTATGTTTTGTCTTCAAATGATAATCAGGTTTCTTTGCTAAGAAAATTGCACTTTGGCTATCATAGTCTATACATATGGCTCATTGTACCAATCCAATACTTGAACACAATATTTTCAGCCAAATTGATTCCTTTCTTGCATGAGTGGCTGACATATATTCAGCCTCTACAGTTGAAAATGGCAGCGCAAAACCTCTCTTGCTCATCCAACTGAATGATCCTCCAAATAGGATAAACACATACCCACTTGTAGATCTTCCCTAATCCATTCCTCCATCCTAATTTGAATCAACAAAGCTAAATATGTCCAACACTCTATCCAATCTTGGTCTTCCTTGGTAGCACAAACCATAATCACTAGTGCCACATATATACCTGAAAACCCACTTCATTATTGTCCAATGATCCTTCCATAGTTTTGACATAAGCCTGCTCAATACTCCCACTGCATGTGCAATGTGTGGTCTAGTAAATACCATTGCATACATCAAGCTACCAACTGTACTTGCATATGGAACACAGGACATGTACTCTTCCTCTTCTTGTGTCTTAGGACATTGTTCAAAAGATAAATTTTACATCTATAATAAGAACCTTCACTGGTTTATTATCTTGTTGTTGACAGTGTTGGACCTGCCAACATTTACGGGATCTCCCTAGTGTGAAGTCCCAATCATAGCTCACAGCATTTTTTGTAGGAGTGCCATCTAGTATAAAGGACTAATTGCCAAATCCTTAAAGATTTTCCTTGGCTCTAGCTATCAATATAAGAGAGTGATGCAATGGTGTCTTTGAAAAGCAAGGGACGTGTGCCTGGTGAGTGTGTAGTTGCAACTGTGTCAAGGTTCTTCTACTGCCAAGGGGGGATAAAAAGTGAGCCTCTAAGTGAGAGGTAATAGTACCATCCAAGAAGAGACACACATGAACCAGAAGCATTTGTATGTGAGGTCCCCATACTACTAGTGTAACCCCTTATTGTTATTAGTACAACCCCCTTGTTATATTGTTCTGCCCATGTAGTCCCCATATTATTATTATTGTTCCCCATAGAAGCCCACTATTGTTATTATTGTGCCCTTACATTATTATTGTTATGTCAGTTCTGGTTATATTATGACCCCTTAGACTCCTATATATAGAAAGGAGGTATTTTCATTTGTATCATCCAAGTGTTCATTTGTGTAATGTAAAGGAGGTTGCCCCATCGAAGAGGTTGAATTATGAGGTGTTGATCTATCTTTTCTATCTTTTTGTGTGTTGGTTTCATAACATTTGGTATCAGAGCTTTGGATTCTAGGGTTTCGCTGCTCCAAACAGGTCATAGTGGAATTTTCGCTATAACTTTTTTTCTGCGATGTTTCAGAAGTTAAAGAAAAAAACCCATTTGAGAAGAAATCTCATTGAACCTCAGGCCTGAATTTTAGATATTGTCGCGCTATATGTTCGGAGATATAATCTGAGGAAGTTAGGGTTTTTGCAGACCCCCGAATTACATTCCAAACAAGTGACCTTGGGAAAATCGTCATAACTTTCCCTTTGAGCATCAGATTGAATTTTCATAAGAAGTTACAGAAAGAGGATAGACTGTAGTTTTTTTGGATATCATTTTCGGAACCTAAGGTTGAAACAGTGACACGTGGAACTTCATACAAGTTCACTCTATGAAATAATCTATAATCATGTCATCGTGGGAGATTGGGCATAACTCTTTCTTGGAGAATCCAATTTAAACTAGACTGGTGGAATTGGAAAGAGGACGCAAAGGGCTACTAAAGCTTGCAATTTTAGATATTGGAGATTTGAAATTACATAGTTACATTTGTTTCAAGATTGAGCTCCTAAAATCAAGAAAAGGCGATATGAGGAAGTTTGATGGCAAGGATCCGATAAATTGGATACTACAAATGGAACAATATTTTGATCTACATGATGTACAACTATTACAAAAGGTACATATTGCATCTTTATATTTAGAATCAAATCAATTTTTATGGTATAAAGGGCTTTGTTCTTGTAAACCACTTGTCACTTGGTCAATTTTCACGGAGGAAATGATAGCACATTATGAGGATACAAAGAGCAACACCTTCTTTAGCCAATTGATAAATCTCAAACAAAAGGGTTCAATGGCAGAACACATTGAGGACTTCCAAAAATTGAATATAAGGGTAAATGATATTCTAGAGAAGCAAAGGATTGATGTCTTCATAGGGACTTTAAAGGATAACATTCAACATGAGGTTCGTCTTTGGGAACTTGATTCATTAGAGAAGGCATTCAGGTGGGCAAGAAAAATTGAAAGTGAAATTATGGAAGAAAGGAATCCCACCACTCATGACTATAATTATGGAATTGTTTTTTCTCCTAGCCTTCCACAACCTACAAGGTTTACACCACAATAATTGGAAGAAAAAAAAGCAAAAGGGCTTTGTTACGTGATAGCAAATACACTAAAGGTCATAAGTGCATTGAGAAGAAATTATTTTACATAGATTATGAAGAGGAGGAATAAAAGGATCAAGAAACATCAAAAGAAGAGGATATACACTAGGAACCAACCCCGGAGAAAGAAGAAATGAATCTGAACATATCTTGTAAAGCATTGGCAAGAATTACCACTCCTCAAACTCTCAAGGTAGAAGGAAATATAAATAAGAAAAAGGTTGAAGAAGTGAAATATCACATCGAGAAAGAAGAAATGAATCCAACCATATCTTGTAATGCATTGGCCAAAATTACCACTCCTCAAACTATCAATATAGAAGGACATATCAAGAAGAAAAATGTTCAAGAAGTGAAAGATCACATCGAGCATCAAGAAATGAATTAGACCATATCTTGTAATGCATTGGAAGAAATTACCACTCCTCAAACTCTCAATATAGAAGGACATATCAAGAAGAAAAAGATTCAAGCAGTGAAAGAAGTTTTTATGTAGGCGATTGGGTATTTTTATGGGTACATCTCAAGCAAGATATTTATCAGAAGGAAATGTTGGCAATATTACATGCACTTAAGAAATGGCAACCTTACCTAATGGGAAGACACTTCAAGGTAAAAATGGATCATGATAGTCTTAAATACTTTTAAAATAAATATTATCTTGAGAAGAACAGAAAAAATGGGTCACAAATATGTTGGGTTATGAATTCGAAATCATCTAAAAAAAGGGAAGAAAAATGTTGTTGCAGATGCACTCTCAAGAAAGGATGAGGATGTAAAAGCATTGTTTTGTTCTATTTCTATTATCCAACCAAATTGGATAAAGGAAGCAAGGGATGAATGGAAGAAGGATGAAGAAGTGTCGCCACTAATTCAAAAGTTACAGAAGATCTCAGTTCAAACAATATTGCCAGAACTTGACAAGGAATGAAAAATCATATTGGAACCTAGAGCAGTCACATAAACAAGAACTCGACAACTACGAAATCGATCAATTTCAAAGTATCTCATCAAGTGGAAGAACTTACCTACTGAAGATTCCTCATGGGAGGACAATAATGTTATACAGAAGCATCAAGAACTACTCAAGTGTTGAGGGCAACACTTTTTGAAGGAGAGGGGCATGTTAGGTCCCTATACTACTAGTGTAACCCCTTATTGTTGTTATTACAACCCCCTTATTATATTTTTTTGCCCATGTAGTCCCCATATTGTTATTATTGTGCCCTTACATTATTATTGTTATGTTGGCTCTAATTATATTTTGAGCCCTTAGACTCCTATATATAGAAAGGAGGTCTTGTCATTTGTATCATCCAAGAATTGTTCATTTATGTAATGTAAAGGAGGTTTCCCCCTCGAAGAGGCTGAATTCTAAGGTGTTGATCTATCTTGTCTTTTTGTGAGCTTGTTTCATAACACTATATAACATCCAATAGAATATTCCACAGTGGATGCGATGATCGTTACAACCAACAAAAAAGGAAATATCTGCCTAGTATCCTGCGAAATAGTCCACAAGGATGGGACAACAATAATAACCATTACGACACATTCTAAACAAGATAAGCACTAAAATAATTGAAATATTTTAACTATGTTAGTCCATGTGAAAGCAAACATGAAATACGAACATCCACAAAATTTCCTTACAAACACTCATAGTTGTTATAGACATTTTTGTGCCTTACAGCATGGAGCATGAAATGTCAATAATCTGAGGGATCCAAAGTCCCTAAACATGTTGTTCCTACCCCTAGAGGAACAAGGTCAGCAAACCACAGCACTTCAGATCAGTTCTCCACTGAAAAACACTCAAAAACAGGTCAATTTTGGATCAAAGCAGCTGCTCCACTAAGCATCTGCGCTGAATGTCAAAAGCTCTATGGTGTACCTGCGCTGCATAGCAAGTGCAACAAAGGCTACCTACGCTGGGCATACTTTGACATGTGGAGGAATCTTTTCTCAATGTGCCAGTGCCCAGGAAGCTTCCAAAATGACACTTGGATCAGAAGATTCGGCTAATGATGAGTAAAGAGGTTCTAAAACTCCAAGTGGAAGGTAGAAACTCCGAGTGGACTCAAGGACTGAAGAACAACTGGAGTTGAAGAGGACAACAAGTCACACATCAAGTTGACTTATCTTCACTCCAAAACTCTGTATAAGGATCTCATCCCATGGGATCTGGAGGCGGGAATTTTGTGCAAAGAATTGCTGTTGGTTTACAGTTGAGAGTATTGGGTGATTGCTTGAGGGAGGTGAAGAGGAGATTTCTTTCCGTCGGGAAGGTGATGCTGGATTGGACCTCTCATGGTTGTATCAGCGCCTAAACCTTACTTCCTTATATTAATAAAGCATTTGAGGTTCTTCTATTCGCATGTGTTTCAATGGTGTATTGTCTTACTTGCGTATTTGATTTATGCTAATCCTTGAATCAATTATGAATGCATGCTTCTTGTAGTTTCCTTTTCTTGTCTTGTTCGCAGGATCTCGTGTAGCTGGGCCCGTGAGAAGACTTGGAGCTGGGAGCGAGCGGCAAATAGAGGAGATTGGATCGACCATTTGCGCAAGACATCGGTAAGTGGATCCCTTCCTTTCATCTCTTGCATGTCATAAAGAAGTAACTTTAGATAGCTTTGCTTCAGCTGTTGCTAAGGAACTATCACCCTTAGAGTGGGATAGGGTCATTCCGTGTTGGATACTTTTCCCCACAACAGACTGGCGACTCCGCTGGGGAGATCGTGTCTTGTTGGTAGCTTGTGTTTCTTGCTATTCATTTCCTAAACAAAGGGAGTACCGAATCGAACTGCATTCGAATCCTTCGAATGCAAAGTAGAGGGCAGCTACTCTAGCTCAGTGCTGGGCATGTTTATGATTTGAAGAGCTGATCCATAGGGACTCTTTTTAGCTCTTTGTGATAGTCTTCATCTTCATTAATCATCCTCTAGTGTATACTTGGCTGATAGCCTCTGATTTGGCCAAAAACCATTGATTTTTGAGCAAACTGTGACCCGGAATCTGAGAGAGACGAGAGTTGTCTCTTCAGTGCAGCTGCAGCAAAGGCTACCTGCGCTACAACGCAGGTCCCGAAGGGGCTACCTGCGCTGCATGTCAGATTGACAGTGCAGTACCTGCGCTGATCCAGTTTTGCCTTGAGCAACTGGGGTTCCCTACTGTCTGTTGCCCAGTTTTCAATATTGTTTTTGAAGCCTGTTGTCAACCTGTATACCCAGCTGAAACTACCTTTCTTTGCCTTCATTCCGCCTCAGTTGTATGAAGAAACCGTGATTTTTCTTATTGTATTTCTTGCTTTCATTCACAGTTTCCCGTAGCGAAAGTGAACTAGTCTTGCTGTGACCTCTTGGATCTAGGCCTGTAAGAAAGTGTCGTTGTGATTCTAAGAGCTAGTTTATTACTGTTCATAGATACCTGAACATTTTCTTTTGTTATATGGTTCGAATTTCAGTATTTCTTGTGTTGAAACGAGTGAATCTTAAGGTGTTCTTTTGATTATTGGACAAAAGCTTGTTTTCTTTCACTTGAAATTGAATTCGAAATTGTACAACAGCTTTCTTTTTGTAATACATCAACATTAAGGAAGAAGAAAAGAAATACTTGCATTGTGCATGTGCATTTTGACAGTTTGCATGTCGATTTAGGAAAAGTGCATCAGTGTGTGCTCTATGATCTGTTTGAAAAGATGATGTCTTTCTTTTCCCTCAGTAGTTAAGATTTTCATAAGTTGAAAGAATTGAAAAAGCTTGCTTATCATTCTTAGACTGCATTTAGGAGTTGTATCATACATCACGTGGTGATCCATAAAGGCAAACTGCTAAGCAAGATCAACCTAAAAAGAACTGAATTTATCTAACAACGCTTTGAAACATAACGAAACACAGTAGAGGTCTAGGTAGAGACGTGTTCCGGCGTCGTTAAACATAGTGACCGTCGATCTCTACGAAGGTGGGTGATTCCTCCTGAGGGACGATAGCACTAATACGGATTTGTGCCCCCGCGTACCGTCGCGTATATTGGGGGACCCCTATAGGAACAAAGCCTTTATCCATAGGAAGCCGTGTCGGCCGCCCTACTGATCGCGATGCAGTGAACACAACATTCACGAAGATCGACCACTCGTACCGTAAAACGTATTCTGTGGTTTCGCGAAAGGTTTGGCACACCCTCTGCCTAGAACTCCAGAGTAGTTTCTTTTGGCCTTTTTCAAACTCTATAACTGAAAAAGTCCATCCGAGCATTTGTCACTTTGGGCTCGTTAATACATCGAAGGAGACTAGAGTCATCTTTAGCTTTTTCTCGACTCTTAAAACATGAAAAAGCAAGTTGTGTCTTAAAAAGCATCTAAAATTAATTCAATTCGAAAACACATTTTTACCCTGTGCATTGTTGGTTGATCAAGTAATCCGCAACCGTGGAAGAAATTCAATCGATGAACCGTCGTTCGCGGAGGCATATGAGTCAACCGTCTTTGTCTCCGGAATCGAAAACAACCCGGGCAAAGCGATCTTGTTCAACTGGTTCCAAATCTCCTGTCAAAGTTAGAACAAGTGTTCCGACGACATCTGAGGTTTCGGTTACTCCAAACATTTCTGGAAACCCTGCCCCTATTGAAGAAGTTCAACAGCCCCAGAAGGACAGTAACACTGATCCTAGTCTGAGTGCAAATACTTGTGTTACTGAATCAGTTCCATCAGTGATCGGTTCAGAGAGTCTTGCTCCTCAAACAACTGTCGCTGTCGAAACAACCCCTTCTTCGGCACCAGAAATATTCTACGGACCTGACGGTCTTCCTCTTCCACCCGGTCTGATCGCAATAGAAGAAATTGTAGAAGATCCGCAAGCAACTACTCCAACACATTTTGGAGCAGGGATCACTCTACTTCCTACTGCATCAGAAGCTAGCCTATCACCCAGAGAAGTTCCTGAAGAATCACTAGGCAATCTACTGGATAGACTCAAAATGTCTGAACAACCGTCAACATCTAGGACTGTGCCAAATGACACAGCGACAGCAGAACTCCCTGCAGTCATTCCGACAATGTTCGCCGGCATACCATCTGTCCCTAACTCTCAACAACTGGAGGGGGTCCCTTCGGGGGCCATGACGACAGTATGGTTTGTTCCTGTTTGTTCTCCCGGGATAATACCCGGTAACTCCTATGTTGGAACTCAACAAATTGATCCTTTCGGAAATTAGTTTGGGAAATCCGGTCCTCGAGGTGTAATAAATCCTCTCGGTTCCGGACCACCACCGTATGGGGGGCAATATGCTTTTTCATTACCCCCTCCGGGAGGTTACCCATACGGGAGCTCACAACCATACTCAGGTTATACTGGAATAACTACAAGTGGTTGGATGCCTATGCTACCCTAGCAACCAAGAGTTGTGTATTCTATGCAACAACAGATGCCTATGACGAACATCCCGACGACACCAGCAATTGTGACTGTGTCGCAAGTTCAAACAATACCTGTTGCATGTCAACCTCAGTTTTCTCAGGTTGTAATGCAAAAACCCTTTGACCCTGCAACCCAACCACAATCGCCGACTGGCAGGCCGACACAAGCACAAACGGGTACCCTTACCCCTCATCTTGGCCCAGTGGTAAGCATCGCACAACAACCAATGGTATCACAACCATGGTTGGTGCAGTATCAACAACCGCAGTTCCAGCAAGTGTACCAAGGTACCGAGCAGCAGATTTTTGCGAACAATGGACAACCGTACCTACAATACGGTCAAAACCAACCACTTTACAGTGGGGTAGTCCACCAACCGTATCAATCATACCAGCATCAAATACATTATGCCGGTATGCAAAGACCAACTGCTCAGGCGATCCCTTCGTATCCTGGGTACGCTTCGCCTAATCTGAGTCAACAGCTGCCATTCGTGGCAACTCTAGAGTTACCCGATTTACATCGGTTGACAAACGATCCGATTGCTTATGCCCCTTGGTGGCCAGCGATTCCTCACAAACTTCCCTCCGACATTCCTAAATTCAATGGAAATCCAGGTGAAGACCCGTCGAATCATGTCATGACCTTTCATCTATGGTGTTCATCGAACACTCTGAACGATGATTCAATAAGACTTCGCCTCTTCCAGAGGACATTGACAGGTCCGACGGCTAAATGGTATATAGAATTGCCAAGAACCTCTTTCGACAATTTCAGCTCCTTAGCCACGACTTTCCTAACCCATTTTCAATTACCTATCAGGTATGAAATAGGAACCGAGATACTGACCAACTTCAAACAGACGACAACTACTCACATATCTGAGCACATACATGAGTGGCGTCGCCGTCGTAGGATGGTGAAAACATACGTTCGTGATCAGTTATTAGCCGAATGGTTTATAAAGTCATTACTTCCGGCTATAACGGAAGATGTGGCCAAGGGGGGGGTCGTAACAGAGGAGCAAGTGATTTCTCATGCTCAATATTTAGACTTGGTATATACTCAGTCTGGCACGCTCTACGACAAAATACTTGATGCCCCCAGACCTAAATTTTCAATTCCTCCCCCTCCTAAATCGAATATTGACTCTCATGCCAGAGATGGCGTGATTGGCACTGCAAGCGCGAAGTCGAAAAAGGCTTCACCTCAGAAAGCCCGTAAGACTTCAGATCGAAATGCCCATGAAGAGATTCTTGCTTCGGAAGTAAATTCCATATCAGCAGATAAAGGCAAAGAATCCAATCAACCAGGAAGCAAGAAGAAGCAAAACAAAGGGAAGAAGAAGCAACAGGATGATCCGTCACCTGAAAAAACTTCTTCAAACTCTCCTGAGAAAGGGAAAAAGAAATGGCCCTGTATGATATGTGACGAAGATCACAAGACATTAGAGTGTCCGTACAAAGCTGAGCTCAAGAGATTCTTTAAAAGTCCAAAGAACCCAGCTGTGTTGACTGACCCGTTTCCCAACCCAGTAAAAAATATGGTTGATAGTGGAAATGCTTCCCCGTCGCAAGTGCTGATGTTATCGATCTCCAAGCAGCAGAATGATGCTTTGATTTCGACAAGGAACAAAGATTACGGGAATCCGCAACTGTCAAACGAAAAAGGTAAAGATCAACCTAGTAGTTCGACAACAACTTCGACAAAAGTTGTCCCACCCATAATGCCAGAATTAACGATAAAACCACCTAAGGGTGTAGTACACAAGTTGACTTTTAATCCTCGTGCCAGAGCGGCGCAGCATTATAACATAGTAGAAGATTTGGCTCAATCGCCATCCGCTATGTCGACTCTAGAAGTACTACAAAATTGTCCATCCCAAAGGCAGGCATTGTTATCGGCAATAGGGGGGGTTGATCCTAAGGATTCCAATCTTGTGTCCTTTGATCACAAAGGGTATGACCCTCAGTTACCAGCTCAACTAGCTTTCCTTATTCAAGTGAAGGCCCTCAACAAAACTGTTCACAGAACAATTATTGACGAGAGGGCATCTACATGTATTATGTCGATGAGCTGCTGGAAAACGCTAGGGTCACCAACCTTGTCGAGATATTTGACAACACTAAAGGCTTTCGACGGTAGGACATATACCCCTTACGATATTTTAAGTAACTTGAAGGTTGAACTAGGTGGAAAAACAGTAGAGATGGATGTTGAAGTCATAGATGGAAATCTGGATTACAACATCCTACTGGGAAGACCATGGATTTATGCCATGGAAGCTGTCGTGTCGACTTATTTTAGGAAGATCGCATTCCTGTTTGAAGGAGGGATTACGGTCGTCGACCAACAGAACTTCCTCCTTAATGGTTCACAAGTTACGGGAAGCATTCCCATGATCCACGAGAGCGACCATTCAATTCAAGATATAGGAGTAGGCCTGTTGAAAGACCCCACGATGATGGGGACTTTCTCGCTACCAAATCATATGTACATAGGAAATGTACCATTGGTGGCTACCTGCAACATGATATCTTCCACGAAGGTCGCAAAAGACAAAGTCATCATGGATCGGGCAATGGTCTTGCACCCGAGCCCAATCGAAATATTGTAGCAATCAATGTTTCAGGCATGGGAGGCGAGCCCAAATCAATGCTCGTCAAGTGTTTGGGTAGATAGGTCAGGAGAATGTGGTACCCCTTTGGATCCTTGGTAACGAGTGCATGCAAGTGACGAAGGAATCCTGCAATCAATGTGGATTGAGGGGGCACCATGGGATGATAACCACCATCGTTCCCTTCCTAAGGAAGATACTCAAGGCGACCTGTATCACCCCTTAGTATTTGAATTCCTAACGAATACTGTAAATACGGTGGACTCCGAGAGAAACCTATCCAATATAGAAGAAACTATAGCCATAAATATATCGACCAAAACAGACATTGTAGAGAATATTTATGTCGGCAAAGGTTGTTCCCCTCCAGAACAAGAAATATATAAAGCTCTTTTCCGCGAATTTAGAGATGTCTTTGCCTGGTCATATGATGAAATGCCAGGCATTGACTCGAGTATCGTTGAACATGAAATTAAGATGTATCCTGATGTCAAACCAGTAAGATAGCGGCTTCGGCAGGTACACCCCAAGAAGGCCGCTGCCATTAAAACGAAAGTTGAGAAACTTCTCCATGCTGGTTTCATCTACTCGGTTCCTCTAACCGATTGGGTATCGAATATTGTCCCTGTTATGAAAAAACAAGGAACAATACGAGTGTGCGTCGATTATAGGGATGTAAATCAAGCCTGTCCAAAGGACAACTACCCTACACCCTTCATCGACCAGATAATTGATGAATGCGCCGGATGTGAAATCTTTTCGTTTATGGACGGATTTTCCGGGTATAATCAAATTAATATCCGCCCATAGGACCAGTCAAAGACTGCATTTATTTGTCCGTGGGGCACCTTCGCTTACCGAAAATTACCCTTTGGTTTAAAGAACGCAGGAGCGACGTTTCAGAGAGCAATGAATTATGCTTTCCATTACATCAAGAACATCGTTCAACCTTATCTTGACGATCTTCCGGCTCATTCGCAAAAGCGGACTGATCATCTGCAGCATTTAAGAGCGATATTTCTACGTTGCCGACACTACAAGATAAGACTCAATCCGCACAAATGTGTGTTTTGCGTCGGTTCTGGTCGTTTACTTGGCTTTATAGTCTCCAAGGATGGAATTCGTCTCGACCCTTGCAAGGTGCAGGCAATCATTAATTTGCCTCCACCTTCGAACTTGCTTCAGATTCAGAAACTCCAAGGGAAAGCAAACTTTCTGAGGAGGTTCATTCCAAATTACGCAGAACTTGCTAAAGGTTATACCCGTCTCCTGAAAAAGGACGTACCTTTCGTCTGGGACCAGGTTGCACAAGCTTCCTTTGATGCTTTGAAAGAAGCGCTAGTCAAAGCATCATTAATGTACGCCCCAGACTATCTAAGGGACTTTAACCTGTATCTGGATGCAGCAGATACGACCATAGCAATGGTTTTAGTTCAAGAAGCCAATGGAATTGAACACCCTATATATTATTTAAGTAAAAACTTAAATGATATAGAAAGTAGATATTCTCATGTTGAAAAGCTAGCACTTGCTGCTGTTCAAGCGATACAAAGATTTCGGCATTATGTCCTCTTCAGGAAGACCACCGTATTGTCAGATTGCAACCCCATGACTTATATACTGTCGCGACAGTTGCTTGGGGGCAAATATTCAAAGTGGATAGCTATCCTTCAAGAGTTTGATCTGGAATTTGTGAAATCCAAATCAAAGAAAGCTTTAGTTTTCGCAGAATTATTATGCGATCACCCGTCATCGTCCAACGATGAAACGTCCAAAGAATCGATCGTGGACGAAAGTTTGTTTCCGATATCCGCAAGTGATGAGTGGTATGGAGATATAATAGTTTATCTCCAAACCCAAAAGTTTCGGCCAGACACCTCTCACTCAGAACAAAAACGCATTCGATACCAAGCAAAAGACTACATGATCGTCGGTGATACGCTTTACCGTCGTGGTGTCGATACGGTCCTGAGAAGGTGTCTAACCCATGAGGAGGCCGACAAAGCCCTGAATGAATGTCATTCAGGCACCTGTGGGGGGCATCAATCTGGATATGCTACAACACAAAGAATCTTACGAGCAGGATACTTCTGGCCAACCATGTTCAAAGAATGCATAACCGCAGTTAGAAGTTGCCATGCATGTCAGATTTTTGATAGCAAAACCAGAAGACCCCCCGCTCCTTTACAGCCAATAATAGCTGTGGGGCCTTTTGCCAAGTGGGGCATCGATTTCATGCAATGTAACCCCACCTCGACTGGGGGGCATGGGTATATTATAGTCGCAGTTGACTATTTTACCAAATGGGCCGAGGCGATGCCTACATTGGATAACACTGGTGAAACAACAGCCCTATTCTTTTTTAATCATGTAGTCGCCAGATTCGGCGTACCACAGGCCATAGTAACAGATCATGGATTGCATTTTCGCAATCACATGATGGTTGAATTAACTACCAAACTAGGATTGTCTCACGACAGCTCTACTCCGTACTATCCGCAAGCTAACGGACAAGTTGAAGCGATCAACAAGGTCCTGAAGCGCATGCTGCAAAGGATGGTGGGGGTTCACAAAAGAAGATGGCATTTGATCCTGTACTCGGCTTTGTGGGCCTACCGAACATCGGTAAGGAATGCCACTGGGTTCACACCGTTTCAACTGGTGTATGGCCTGGAGGCGATCCTACCAATCCAGTGTGAAATTTCGTCCCTTAAACTCGCAATTGATCTCCTCCCCGGAACCTCGGAAGAAGAAGCTCGTTTCTTGGAATTAATCCAGTTGGATGAAACCCGTCGTGATGCCGCCTTGGCCAACGAAGCCCACAAGAAACGAGTCAAAGCGCAGTTCGACAAAAATGTCAAACCCCGTGTCTTCTCGGAAGGTGATTTGGTCTTGGTTTATGACCAAGAATCCGATAAATTGGGAGCTGGGAAATTCAAGTCCTTATGGATGGGCCCTTATATTGTTAAAAGTGTGTTAGCAAAAGGTGCCTACGAGTTGGTAGATTATGACGGAGTTCCACTGGTGCAACCTCGTAACGGGTTGTACCTTAAACGTTACTATGCCTAATAGTAACCTGTATGCTTTTGTTACATTTTTGTTTTCGCTAAAGCGTTTGTTCCGGTTTAAGTAATCCGATTTTTACACTTATTGCAGATGTCAAATCCATTGGAACCGTGAGTTGGATATGCTGACGGAGCGAGTCGTAGTTCGAGGAACCTATCCTCTGCAGCATGGGCCATTTTTTGACCCAAGCGGCGAGTTAGTGAGTTTCAGGGGGGTATGTATTGGTCAATCAACAAATAATATCTCTGAGTATAGCGCGTTGATAGAGCTCCTCTCTGATGCCATCACCCATGGCATACGCTGGCTAGTCGTCAGGCTAGACTCACAGCTCGTGGTACTACAGCTCAATGGTACCTACTCTGTCCGAAATCCAGCTATTTATCGCAAGTTCCTAAGAGTTAAAATCTTGGAAAGACAGTTTGATTTTATCCAATATCAACACATTTCCAGAAACTTAAACACATTAACCGACTCATTAGCAAACTATGTGTTAGATAGACATTTGCAAAATTGATAAAAAGAGAAGCATCATCGATGTTTCATACATGGATCACATAAAAACTGGAATAAACCCCGAAAATCAAAAATATATATAACTGTTTACGGTTTACATATAATGTTCTGTAATCAAGACAAAATCGGTCATACGACCCCAAAACTCAAAAATGGCTGGGGGGCACCCTAGCCTAGTGATGCTCATGATAACATGCCACGGCCTGTGCGATCATGCGCAGAAGACGAGACCATTGTCTAGGAACACCAGCAGTATGTCGCTGCAATCGTAGAGGCAACTCATCGATCCGTACATCTGGAATCCCAAGGGTAAGACCCTCGACCTGTTCCTGCACAGCTGCAAGAGTCTCGGCCAAGTTAAGGTCACGGAGAATAGCTCTCCCAGGAGCCTCCCCTGCTGGGGCAGCGGCCGGAACTCTCGGACGAACTGCTGGACGGACGGGGCCCACATCTGCATGCACACATGAGTTTGATTAGAGTCTTGAAAGAGTAAAGCACAAGGACATTATAAATAAAAGACAGTAAACAGTGATAAGGTCAAAATATTTACCAAGATCACCCCACTGCTCGCCGTCCGGTAGCACCAAATCCGGATCGCCTCAGAAATCCATGCCAATATATGGATACTCGGAAAAAGCCATATCCTGCCGCTCGAACCACCTAAAGAAGGCATCAGTAAAAGTAATCTGGGATTGACCTGCGTGTCTGGACATGTGGTCAACCCACCTCTGCATGCGTGGCTCAGTAGGAGATGGCAAGTCGAGAACAATATACTGAGGTTGCATCAGGGGTATCTTCTCCAAAGCGAAGGCAGTCAAAACTGAACCGAAGCCAAAGTTCTTCAGTTTCCCGTCCTTTACTTTGGTCAACTGGTTTTTTATCTGAACCAGTACTGCATCACACCAGTTAAAAACTTTCGGCTGAAGACACTCCATGGCGTGCTGCACATAAGACCTGTTGGCAACATGAGGGGATGCGCTACCGGCCATCCTACAAATCGTGTACAGAATAGACCTGAGAGACCTGTCAGTGATATCACGGATAGAAACCTTGCCGTCTCTGCTCGGCTGGGATCCTTCCCTACAATACTGACGGATATAATCTTTCACGGAATCGCTCCCTCGGGCCGAACCGGACAAGGAAATGGGGGCACCCCGCCTTGACAACCCAGTCAAGAAGTAAATGTCCACTATGGTCAAAGGGATGGACTTGCCCCTAATCTGGAACACTTGGTTAACAGGATCCCAAGCATCAAGCAGGTACTGTAGTAAACGTATCTGTGCCCTCATACTAGATATGCGGAAGAATTTTAGCAAGCCACAGTTCCGCAACGCGCTCACGGTAACAGGATCATGGAGGGCAACCATGTCCTCCTCTTCATGCTCTCGTTCTCGCCACGTAAGAGTCATTCTGCTCCAATAAACTCTGCAAAACAAACAAGAGGAGGAGTAAGATCCCTGACTCGGTAAAGAAAATGGCAAAATTCTCATGAAAAAGAGTGCAACCAAGAAGTTTTCTACGCCCAACGCAGGTAGAGAAGGGTCTCACCTGCATTGGGGGACAAACTGCCTTTGAAAAATGAGAACCCCAACGCAGATTTCGAATGGGGCACCTGCGCTGA
This sequence comes from Pinus tabuliformis, assembly GCA_031772625.1. Lineage (NCBI taxonomy): Eukaryota > Viridiplantae > Streptophyta > Pinopsida > Pinales > Pinaceae > Pinus > Pinus tabuliformis. The sequence continues at coordinate 575,708,048 of CM062819.1, forward strand.
TGGCAAAGCGCCCTAGTGAAACCCTAGGGGCTGATGGGGGCAGGAAAACAAGCATAAAACTGAAAATAAGACCATGAAAAGATAGAGCTAGGGTTTAGCTCCTACCTGGTGGAAACGGCGCTGAAAATCGTCCACAGAATCTCCCGAAATCAGCTGGTGAAAAATCGAGGCGAAGAGGCACCTCCAAAGCTCCAACAAACCAAATGCACATGAAATGGTAAAATGAGAGGTAAAAACATCTTTTGATTGCTTTTTTACGTAATTCAAAGTGAAATATTAGTATTTTTACTTCATGTTATCCGTTTCTAACAAGTTTGTTGCAGCAATTGATGAAACAGTACTATCTCTGGAAAAGAAAAAACTAGTCATGGTAAAATATGAATTTAACCTTATCAAACGAGCAGTTTTGGCATAGTTCATGCTCGTTAAAAAATAAACGCAAGATCCGAGCAGTTTTAACGCGGACTTCATGCTCGTTAAAAAATAAACATAAGCATGTGAGCAGGCTTCCCCCCCAGAGTTCAAGCTCATCCAGAAAAAATGAACCGGTAAATAACCATTTGAGACCATAGATTCATCGGCCATAAAAGCCTTGGTCATGTTCGTGTGCCGTCACCTCCACTTTTCATTCGGCCGATCATTCACATCCACTTGATTGTTTACCTATTTTGAGGAACAGCTGCGAAGAGTGATTTCACCTAGCCATCCTTATGACACTGCCGTGATTGGAAAATTCCAACCTGTACCTGGAATCTGCTGCTATCCCTGTTTATCACTCGTTCCTCAAAATACGAGTCTTCTTTGAGCTCTTTTCACTAACTCGTAAAATATGAAAAGTTTGCCGAGTTTTGGCCTTCCAGCTCGTTAAAAGGACCGGAAGAGCTATCCCTCCTCTAGATTTTAATCTTTTTGGACCTGAGGGATTATTGCACAAAAAGATCGAGCGCTTGTCTAGTTCGGCTCGATAAAGATATCGAACATTCATCCCTTCTGTATTGTTTTATACTTTTTCGGACTTAAGGGATTAGATGACGAAAAAGGACCCCTGGAGTCCACTTTATGTACCCTTTTCAGACTCTCTAAAGATGAAAAGGACCGAGTTGTCTTTGTCGCTGGGCTCGTTAAAAATATTAAATAGCGACAAACTTGTCTTTAGACGAGAACGAGTTTCCCTATCGTTAAGCTCGTTAAAACATAGCGATGGGCTTGCCCGAAGGGCAGGTTATAGAACAAGCATATGTTATCCTCCTCAAGCTTGACAAAAATAAAGAGGTACTGGTCAGAAATGACTGGGGAAAAATTGGGAAGAACCTCAAAGCTTAATGGTAGCAAGTCGCTCTTGAACATGACACTTTTGCCTCCGTAAATATCGGGTTGGGTTATTATCATTCACCGGTCCCTTCACCATGGTCTCGCCATACCATCCATACATGGGGTAATGCTACCGATCCATCACATCAGTGTCGTTATATGTTCAAGAGATGTCATTCAGAAAGGGTCAACCGGGTCCCATCCACTACCATACATCATCTTTCGTCCTTCCATGACCGCCACCCTGAATCATATTTCACAGATCGTTTTCACCATCATCACTAGCTCCGTTCCGTGTCACTGATGTGGGATTCATTAAGGCCCTCCTTTGACGGATCACTTCTTGTCGACATCAGCTCACTATCCAAGAAGTTGATCTAGGAACACCCCCTCAGTGCTTTGAAGCTTCCATGCGTCAATGGCAAGTTTCTCACTTCCGGCGATAGGTATACATTAATGACCGTCGACCGGGAGACTTTGCGTGGTATTCGATGTCAGATCCTATATTCACGCCACGTGAATTGTGCTGCAGTACCTTGAGGGTCATCATCATTATCGGTGATTCCTCTCACGCTTGTTAACAGTTTACATTATTGACTGGTAATCAAGCGATGTCTTTCCATGTTCGACTTCAAGAAATTCTCACATGGATCGACTTGTACTAGAGTGAAGATCGGACAAGTTTGAAGACCCCGGATCTAGTTTCATCCATCCGGGCTGTGATATATATTCAGGAGATAAAAACATAGACATGTGCAGCAGATGATCATCCTACTAAAAGGATGGTAATTAAAAGCAGAGAATTATCAGTCTATTATCAGACGATCGTCTGTTTATGTACAACAAATGTATTTATAAAGCTGAGCATGGGAAATGCCCGCATCAGCTAGATCATGAAAAGAAAGTATGAAAAGATAATGTATTGTATTGTATTTTGTACAGGTCACCTCCCGACGATTGAATGAACTTCGGATCCTCCTAATAAAGCATTTCACCCGATAAACGACCTCATACTTTAGGGGGCAACTGTTATAGACATTTTTGTGCCTTACAGCATGGAGCATGAAATGTCAATAATCTGAGGGATCCAAAGTCCCTAAACATGTTGTTCCTACCCCTAGAGGAACAAGGTCAACAAACCACAGCACTTCAGATCAGTTCTCCACTGAAAAACACTCAAAAACAGGTCAATTTTGGATCAAAGCAGCTGCTCCACTAAGCATCTGCGCTGAATGTCAAAAGCTCTATGGTGTACCTGCGCTGCATAGCAAGTGCAACAAAGGCTACCTGCGCTGGGCGTACTTTGACATGTGGAGGAATCTTTTCTCAATGTGCCAGTGCCCAGGAAGCTTCCAAAATGACACTTGGATCAGAAGATTTGCCTAATGATGAGTAAAGAGGTTCTAAAACTCCAAGTGGAAGGTAGAAACTCCGAGTGGACTCAAGGACTGAAGAACAACTGGAGTTGAAGAGGACAACAAGTCACACATCAAGCTGACTTATCTTCACTCCAAAACTCTATATAAGGATCTCATCCCATGGGATCTGGAGGCGGGAATTTTGTTCAAAGAATTGCTGTTGGTTTACAGTTGATAGTATTGGGTGATTGCTTGAGGGAGGTGAAGAGGAGATTTCTTTCCGTCGGGAAGGTGATGCTGGATTGGACCTCTCACGGTTGTATCACCGCCTGAACCTTACTTCCTTATATTAATAAAGCATTTGAGGTTCTTCTATTCGCATGTGTTTCAATGGTGTATTGTCTTACTTGCGTGTTTGATTTATGCTAATCCTTGAATCAATTATGAATGCATGCTTCTTGTATTTTCCTTTTCTTGTCTTGTTTGCAGGATCTCGTGTAGCTGGGCCCGTGAGAAGACTTGGAGCTGGGAGCGAGCGGCAAATAGAGGAGATTGGATCGACCATTTGCGCAAGACATCGGTAAGTGGATCCCTTCCTTTCATCTCTTGCATGTCATAAAGAAGTAACTTTAGATAGCTTTGCTTCAGCTGTTGCTAAGGAACTATCACCCTTAGAGTGGGATAGGGTCATTCCGTGTTGGATACTTTTCGCCACAACAATAGTCCATGCATGAACAACATGCTGGCCTTAAAGGCTTTTGTTATTAAGAAAAAGTTCCAAGACACATGTTTATAATGTACTGCACTAGGCCCAATAGTGGGACATTGGAGCCACTCATTTCTCCTTAAAGAACTAGATGATCTCCACAATTCCTTGCGAGAGGAGCCAAGGTGAAAAGTCCCTTGCTCATACAATGGGGGGGTATATATAACCAAGGGGTGATGCTTCCACCTTGTTACTCTTTGACTAACCTTACGACTCTTCAACTTCCTATGACTTTTCAATTTACATGACTCTTCATATTCATGTGTGTCCTTTGGACTTCCACTTTACAATACATTTGAAAAAAATATACATGGTCCACACTAGTGATGTGGCATATGACAACTCATGACATGACACTGTGGACATGGACTGCTTGGTGATGTGGCAATGTCAAGTCACTATTGTTGCTGATTACTGGATGTCTTCTTGGATATGATTTCTCTTCTCTTCCGCATGGCTTGGTGATGAGGGGTCTTCAATGATCTTTGTCTTGGATGATAGTTGCAAAATTGTGTCCCTTTGCTTCTTCTTGATTTATCCGCTTGTAGTATAGCTACAAGAGAGTCTTTAGGAATGCTTCCCTCCTTCTTCTCCTTATTCATCATCTCACCATGACTTGATAATGTACCTGTTCCTGCAATTCACTCATGACAAGACAATATGAATATGAAAACCCCCTACTCTAAGATGATGCATTCTTAGCCATGAAATAAGCCTGGGACAAGTCACATACTGGGAGAGGGGCCCAGTGACTACGCATTACGTATTTTCAGAAAACAGGGGGAGAGCTAAGTTTAGTCAGGGCCCAATGAAGCTATGTTTCAAAGTCGAGAAGATTTTCTAAAAATGGCTAAGTGCAGGATGGGTGATGAACTGTGATGAACCTTGATTGTGATCACATGCTTATCATACTTTGATGACACAATAACATAGATCATTAGAACACACAAACAAATCATTCCCTCTGTGTGACTACCTCATGACAAGATATGGCAAGTTCGTCGCTTAAGATAGGCTTTAGGATGACAACAAGGACACTTGTGCGACAATGCTCAAGACTTGTGTATGGATGTGATTGATGTTCACATGGTTGGGACAACTCAAATACACAAAGACCGACCTTCGAAACCATCAAAAAAGGCTCTAAACATTGTACGACGGTCAAACATGCCAAAATATGAGAGTTAATCCAACACGCAAAATGGACCAAAGAACTTTGAGAAGGCTCATGACATGAGCTCTAGTGTTTTCAAAAACAATGAAAAGACCAAGGAAGGCTCTGAAATTTGAGTGTAAGCCAAAATTTTGGAAGGTGTTGCAGCACTACAACACTTGGCGCACACTGTTTGAACTCTAGCTTCTCTGTCTTGGTTAAATTCTTTTGTGTAGGGCCTTGATTCTTCATGGAGTATTGATTCATTGTGCAGATCACTTTGGTTTTCACACTTACCCCATGGACAGACATGGTCCCCTCTATACCTTCTGTGAGGTCCCTATACTACTAATGTAACCCCTTATTGTTATTAATGCAACCCCTTATTATATTGTTGTGCCCATCTAGTCCCATATTGTTATTGTTGTGCGGCATAAAAGCCCACTATTGTTATTGTTGTGCCCTTACATTATTATTTTTATGTCGGCTCTGATTATATTATGACCCCTTAGACTCCTATATATAGAAAGGAGGCCTTTTCATTTGTATCATCCAAGAATTTTTCTTTTGTGTAATGCAAAGGAGGTTTCCCCCTCTAAGAGGCTAAGTTTTAAGTCGTTGATCTATCTTTTCTATATTTTTGTGAGCTAGTTTCATAACATTTGGTATCAGAGCTTTGGATTCTAGGGTTTCACTGTCCAAATAGGTCATTGTGGCATTTTTACTATAACTTTTTCTCTACAAATTTTCAAACGCTAAAAAAAAACCGATTTGAGCCGAAATATTTCTGAACCTCGGGTCTGAATTTTAGATCTTCTCTCGCTATATTTTCAGATATATCATCTAAGCAAGTTAGGGTTTTTGCAAGCTCCATAATTCCATCTCAAATAGGTCATCATGGAATTTTTGCTATAATTTTTTTTATATGAAGGTTCAAACTCTGAAATTAAAACCCATTTTAGCCGAAATCTTGGTGAAGCTTGGGCCCGAATTTCAGATCTTGTTTTGCTATATTTGAAAAGATACATTCCAAGACATTTAGGGTTTTTACAGGCTCCTGAATTACATCCCAAATAGGTGACCTTGGGAAAATCATCATAACTTTCTGTCTGAGCATCAGATTGAAATTTCGTAAGAAGTTCTTAGTTGAAAACAACATAAGATTCAGCATAATCACAATTTGTTGAGTTGGGAAGGGTATTTTAGCTCGTTATATTAAGATTTTCAGAGTATAATTGTGATATCTAATGTTGCTCCACTTCGAGCGAGCCTGGAAAGTACCTTGACGGAGTTTCTTTCTTCATCTCTCTGCGCATAAAGCCTTTCTCTTCTTTCACCTTTATTTATTTGTTTAAAGATAACTGTGTATTGGCACTTATTTATTTTCAGGTAGAAGAGGGATCCTGACTTATTGAGAGAAAAATAGGTTTTTCCTTCAGAGAAGCATATAACCTCTGATTTAGGTTTGCTGATTTATATTTTCCCCCTTCTCCATTTCTACTAGTTCGATAAGCTTGAGAACACCAAAGTATTAAAACCAAGTATAGGCATGAGGTTTTCGAACTAGAAATGGGTTCATGGTTGGACCAGAGCTCTCCTTACAGATGGATCATATTTTCCGTCGAAACTTCATTGACCAAAAGGTGTAGCCAACACAAGGAAGACAGACAGAAGGTTAGCCAAATGCTAAAGTATCACAATAATTGTTACAGTTTAGCCACAAACATACTTAGAAGCCACAAGATATTCATACACAACACTTATTCACATAACAAAAAACAAAACAAAATTGAAACAAACAAACAAAGAAAAGACAACAAAAGAAAATATTATGTACACAGTGTAGGGCACAACCCCATATTTTCATTGAAAGTATTGTTTCGAGTCTTGTCCATTGAAAGGGAGAGGGTCAATCTTCATCAAGTGATTGGAGATGATATGTGTGCTAACCAATATTTTCGTGCACTGTAAATGGTACAATCCAGAGGGACTGAAACTTAGTGTGTTTGCCTTTGCCATCATGGGATTTATCCCACTTTAAGACTAAGTCACCCACACTAAAAAAATTTCCCTGCAAACTTCTTGTCAAGCTAGCTCTTGATACAACTTTGGTGAAGTACAAATTTTTCTTTAGCTTTCAACCTTTCTTCCTATAGCTTATGAAGAGTGTCCATCCTATGCTAAACTAACATACATGGTTTGCCTTGGGACTCTTGTGACAGTTGGAGAGAGAAAAAGTAGATATTTGGCAGGAGGACGACTTCTTTTCCATACACTAGGAAGTAAGGGGAGGTGTTTAGGGAAGGTTTTGGTGTGACTCGGTCAGCCCATAAGGAATTCACCAAAGCAGAGTGTCAGTTTCGTTGTTAAGAGAATATGGACTTTTTAATAATGCGGATAAGGTTTTTGTTTGTTGATTCAACAAGACCATTCCCCTACAGATAGTAATTAGCTAAATGCTTCAATATGATAACATTTTCCAATGAAAAATAATAAAGCCTTAACGATCAAAATTATGTTGCATTGTAAAAAAAAGTGATGTAGGAATGTCGAACCTAAAAAAGATGTTATGTTGCAGAAAGCTAATGATTTTTTATCGTCACTTGTTTGAGCAGAATTACTTCTGTCCATCGTGTGAAATAATATGTAGCAGTTAATATGTTGCGATTTTGCTTTAACAAGTATGGGAAAATTTCCCCAATACTGTCCAAGCCCCACTGTTAAAAAGGTTCTTCCACTGCAATGGGTTGCAGTGGGGCGGCTGACTTCTTGTTCCTCCCGGCACACCTTTGACAAACTAGACACTTGTGGGCATAAGCATGAGCATCTTTGAATAATGTGGGCCAGTGAAATCTATCCCGCATAACCTTATGCGCTATGGTGTTTCCTTCATAGTGTCCCTCGACTGGTCCATTGTGGATATCATGCAATACCCTTTTTGAATTGTGTACCTCCAAACACTTGAGCAGTACTCCATTGCTGTGCTTTCTAAACATCACCCCATGTAGCAATTGATAAGATAATTCTTTAATTCATGGTTCCCTCTTCTTTCATGTGGAAAAGTGAGAGGGAACTATCTTGTGCTCAAGGTATTAGTGCACATATGTGTACCAAGAGTTTATGCTTGTAGCGGGGGAGGCTCACTCGACATTATAAATCTCAATTTATTTCTCTCATCCTGTGAGTTCTTCTTCTTCCGCTTTCGCGTTTAATGCTTCTTCTGCTAGTTGGTAAAGATAATGACTCTTTATTGTGTGAAATGGATTAATTTATAGATCATACTCTTGTAACTTGGTCATCCAATTCTCTCTCCTTTGAACCAACTCTTTTTGAACAAGAAATGACCTGACTGCTGGGTGTGGGACAAATATAACACAATGGTTCTTCAATATATAGGGCTTGAAGTTCTTTACTTCCTTGTATACTACGTAAGCCTATTTTTCCATGGAGGGGTAGTTAAGATCTGGTGCTTACAGACTTGCGCTCATGAAGGAGATAGGTTCCCCATTGTTCAATTCATCCTTCTGAGTGAGTACAACAACAAGAGAAGTTTCAGAAGTAAAAGTATATAGCAAGAAATCTTTACCGAAGTCTGGGCTATACAATGCGGGTGTTTTTCTATAGCCTGCTTAATATGGGAAAATGAATCCTTTTCCATTTTATCACATTTTTAGATTGCGCCCCTCTTCACCATCTCATGTATTGGTTTCAAAATTTGGGCATAGTCAGAGATGACCTTGCGGAGGAAGTTGATCTTCCCCAAGAAAGACGGCGTGGATTTCTTATTCACTGGGAAGGGAATCTGGTGATTGTCCTAACCCTATCTAGGTCTACTTTAATCCAACTCTTAGCAATGATGTGGCCCAATATATTACCCTTGGACATTGCAAATAAACGTTTCTTGGGATTTAAGGATATCCCATTCTTCTGATATCACTCAAAAATCTTCTTTCAAGTGGCGTAGGTGGTTTGACCTTTGTTTGGAGAATACTGTTACATAATTAAGATAGACCACTGTGCTTTGTCCAATAAGTCCATGGAAGGAAATGTCCATAGCACACTCGATTGTTGCAAAATGTTGATTATGAAATTCGTTAGAAAGCGAACGTGCCCAACTTCGTTCTGAACGTAGTTTTGAGTCTATCAAGCTCTGCAACTAGAACCTGGTTATATCCATAATATCCTTCTAATAAAGAAAACATTTCTGACCCCAAGACTATTTGCAATATTTTCTCCATAGACAACACATGGTAGTTGTCTTTGTTCGAGGTGCAGTTAAGATTCCGGAAATCTACACACAAGCGGATCTCCCTGGAATTCTTCCTTATAGGGACCAAATTTGACACCCACATCAAGTATCACACTCTATATATGATCTGAGTATCCAACAATTTTCTCAACTCTTTCTGTATGAGAGGCTCAAGCACTAGATTTTCTTTCCTCAGCTTCTGTTGGAATGGCTTAGTCCCTTCCTTAATCGATATCACATGCTGGATGATTCACATGTCATATGTCTTGAGTTCAATGTACGTCCATGTGAAGACATCACATTATGTCTTGAATAAGTGGATGAAGGCTTGCCGCTCTTGTGGTGTGAAACAAGCATCAAGATTGACATATTTTGGATCCTTATCAGTTCCCAAGTTGATATTGTCATACAACATTTCCCATGATACCACACCCTTGGGGATGAGGTTTCCTTTACTCGCATTGGCTACATCTTGTAGTGCCTTTTCATGCTCATCCTCATTGATCATTGCATCTTGGAATATGTCGGTTTTCGCCATGAAACACAATATCTGTTGGCTGTCATAAAAAATTCATAAATCAATGATATTATCTAGGATGAAAGGTTTATAAAGAATTCCAAAATGTCCACAATCACTATGTTGATTCACTGGTGGGCCTGTCCGTCAGATGATAAGCGGATATTAATATCTCTAAGTTCACTAATTTCCTGGACATGCATCCTTTCCAGCTGAATAATCCATGCATCTATCTTTTCCCATTTAGCATTGATCTTCTTGGCAACAGATAATGGAATTAAGTTCACCGATGCACCAGAATCAACCAAGCAATTATGTACATTGAAATTGAAGATTTCAAAAGTTAACAAGAACGTCGGTCGGGGTGTGTTTGCATCCATTCTAAGTACATTATGTATAGATTCGAGAGTACCAGAAGACTTGATCACTTATCCAAAGAGGTAGCATTACCTATAGAGGTTTCCCTAAGTGCCTGTAGAAGGATGTCCCACTGGCTTGTGATCTTTGTTAGTTAAAACATTGAGATGTTTGCACGAACCTTATTCATATCAACGACAATGTTATAATCCACAATAGGAAGATTGGCCAAGGTTTCCGGGGATGGAACTTGGTTTATGGTTTCTAAGGTGATGGTTCGATCCTTATTTATATTGAAAACACTTTTCGTTGAGATTGGATTCCAGGACTTGCTCTTAGATTGCCGCGTTGAGTTAGTGGTGGGTTGATTTTTCTTAAAATATTTTCTTTAAATTTATGCTTCGGAAACTTAATTGTGGTGGCTGACCCTTGGATTCTTAGGTTGTACCAATTTCTTTTCTTCTCAGTTGGACTGTCACTCGGAGGCTACTTATCGGCAATGTTTTTTTGTGCTTGAGAATACTGTTAAACATGTTCATTGCATGCCCAACACTTGGAGATTCATCAACTGTAGTAGTTTTTTCCTTTTCTTCAATAGGCTTGTTATACTCTTAAACCATGACCAAATAAAAAAGATGCATAGCCATCATGCTCATGGATTGATTCCATGTGGGCACGCTCTTTCTGAATGATGTTCTTGATGAACTGTGAAATATTGCTCTGTACCCATCTTCTCAATGTTTAGGATAACATTGGAACTCTACGTAGAATTAATCTATTGGGTACTGCCATTGCTAGAAGCTAAAATCCTTCTGAACGGGTTAAACCTGGGAGGCTTTCTACTCACAGTGGTATCACTTGTCCTCTACTTCGGCTCTACCATTTCAGTGGATAGAGACTTGACGATACGAGTCAAGCTTTCAAGATCAGTTGGTTCCTTCTCTTTAGCCCTACTCACAGAGGCTTGAGACCTCTTACCCGTGTATTTTTGTAGTTCATCATCTGAGATGACTCCAATAGTGGGCAAGTCCTTCTTGACAATGATGGCCTCTTCATAATTTTCTGTCAATGTCTGTTTCACAATTCACTTCACAAACTACACAATGCTTGCTGGCAAGGAAAAAGTGTAGTAATATATGGTGATGGAGTCATGAGGTTTTGTGTTTTCTGGAAAAATTTTCAAGATGTGATTGAACCTTTGGTTGAAATCTTTCACTTTTTCATTTTTTCTCGTCTTAATATTACAAATCTCTTTCAATAACATAGTGAGGGTCTTTTCATAGCAATTTTTTCAAGGAAGATCTTCTTGAACCCCCTCCAATTCTGGATGGAGTTTGGAGGAAGGTTGTGATACCATACAACTGCTATACCATCCAAGGTACATGGGAAAAGTCTACATGCAACATTATCATAACGCACCTCAAGTGTTTGAAGATGTAGTAAAAGTCGTCCAGGTGGTCTTTCGCCTTTACTATCTTATTAGGGTCATATTTCGTTAAAAGCTTCTTCGAATGCCTTGGCATCTTGTGCAGGACACCTGGAAGTGTGAGTGGGCCTTAAGTCATCCAATCCAGATTTTAGTTTTCCATATCTTCTTCTTCACTATCCTCCTCCTCTTTATCAGAGTCTTATGGCCCTTCTTCCTCATCTTCTTCTTCTCCGTCTGTCCCGCTGAAAGTTGCGCTCGAGAGTAGAATGTTGCTTCCATTACCACCATGAAAGAGTGGAGGATCTTCTTCCTTTTCGAAAGAGTTTATTAATTCTTCAAGAGTGGCAAGAACAATGTATTCAACAGATGAAAATACTATCCCCGTGGAGGTGGTCTTGTTCTTCTTTAGAGAAAATGGAAGATTGATTACTCCCATAATCAATCCAACAACTTTTGCAAATTGACAGGTGATGGGGTGGATGTCCCAAATCTGAGTGTATATAATTTCATGTTTAGGCCTAGGCTGAGAAGAGTCACCAACTTCATAAGAATTAGTAGGGGAGGTAGAATGAACATTGTTTCTTTAACCAGAAGATGGGACGATGGGGTTAGTGGGTCTGTTAGCCATAAAATACTAGTTTCCCTCATTCTAGTGCTAGAAATAATGATGGTGCTGGACCTGCCAACATTTAGGAGATCTCCCTAGTATGAAGTTCCAATCAGACCTCACACCATTTGGTGTAGGAGGCCCATTTGATATAAGGCTTGATTGCCAAATCCTTAAAGATTTTCCTTGGCTCTAGCTATCAACATAAGGGAGTGATGTAATCGTGTCTTTGAAAAGCAAGGGAGGTGTGCCTGGTGAGTGTCTAGTTGCAAATGTGTCAAGGTTCTTCTACCGCAAAGGGGGGAGAAAAGGTGATCCTCTAAATGATAGGTAATAGTACCACCTAGGAAGAGACACACATGAACTGGAAGGATCCATCTAACATCTAGCAGAATAGTCCACAGCAGATGTGACGATCGTTACAACCAAAAAATAAGGAAATATTTTTCTGGTATCCTGTGGAATAGTGGACAAGGATGGGACATCAATAAAAACCATTGGAACACATTCTCAACAAGATAAGAACTAAAATAACCAAAATATTTTGACTATCTTAGTACATGTGAAAGCAAACATGAAATACAAACATCCATAAAATAGTCTTACAAATGTGCATAGTCTATGCATGAAGAACGTGTTGGCCTTAAAGGCTTCTGTTATTAAGAAAAAGTTCCAAGACACATGTTTACAATGTACGTCACTAGCCCCAATAGTGGGACATTGAAGCCACTCCTTGCTCCTTAAAGAACTAGCTAATCTCTCTAATGCCTTATAGGAGGAGCCAAGGTGAAAATTCCCTTGCTCATACAATGAGGGGGTATATACAACCAAGGGGTGATGCTTCCCCATTTTGACTCTTTTACTACCCTCATGACTTTTCAACTTCCTATGAATTTTCAACTTACATGACTCTTCATATTCATGTGTGTGCTTTGGACTTCCACTTTACAATACATTTGAATACAACATACATGGTCCAAAATAATGATGTGGCATATGATCACTCATGACATGACGTGACATGACAATGCTAACCTTGATTGCTTGGTGATGTGGCAATGTCAAGTCACTATTGCTACCGAGTGTTAGATGTCTTCTTGAATATGCTTTCTCTTCTCGTCTACCTGGCTTACTGATGCAAGGTCTTCAATGATATTTAGTCTTGGATAGTAGTTGAAAACTTGTGTCCCCTTGATTCTTCTTGATTGATCCGCTTGTGAGTTCAGCTGCAAGAGAGTCTTTAAGAATGATTCCATCCTTCTTCTCCTTCTTCATCATCTCACCATGACTTGATAGTATACCTGTTCCTAAAATTCACTCATGACGGGATGACATCAATCCGAAAACCCCCTAGTCTAATGTGATGCATTCTTATCCATGAACTAAGCCCAGGAAAAGTCATAGACTGGTAGAGGGGCCTAGTTCCTATGGATTGAATAATTCCAATAGATAAGGGGAGAGCTTGAGCTTTAATACTGCACAATGTGTAGCTCAGGGAGGCTTGAAGGAAATAACTATGTAGTTTCTAGAGGCAGTGGAGTCTGGGTGAGGGAATACACATAGTTTTGGAGGCCAAGGGAGGCTAGGATTCTGCATTTCGTAGTTCCATTAGGTAAGGAAAAGGCTTGAGGGTTGAATACGCAAAGTCCGTAGTTTAAGGCAGACTGAGAGACACCACTGTGCAATTCTGGAGGTCAAGATCGGGAGTTGGAGTCAGGAATTGTGCAAAGAAGCAACCATGGAGGATAGGGACTGTGCACTATGTAGTTCCAAGAAGCTGGGTCACAAATTAGAGGGCTAAGACTACAGAGTGCATATTTCAGTCAAGGCCTAATGAAGCTAAGTTGCCCAGTCGAGAAGATTTTCCGAAAATGGCTGTGCAGGATGGGTGATGAACTGTGATGAAACTTGATTGTGATCACATACTTAGCATACTTTGATAACACGTTAACATAGATCATCAGAACACACAAACAAATAATTTCCCTTCATGCGACTACCTCATGACAAAATACAACAAGTGTGACACTTAAGATAGGCTTTAGGACGACTGTGACGACACTTGTGCAACAATGCTCAAGACTTTGTGTATGGATGAAACAAATGTTTACATGGTTGGGACAACTTAAATAATCAAAGACCAACCTTTGAAACCATCAAAAAATGTTCGCAAACATTGAACGCTGGTCAAACATGCCAAAAGACGAAAGTTAATGTAACATGCAAAAGGGACCAAAGAACTTCGAGAAAACTCATGAAATGAGATCTATTGTTTACAAAAATAATTAAAAGACCAAGGAAGGATACAAAATTTGAGCGTAAGAGAAAATTTTGGAGGGTTTTGTTGTAGCTACAACACCTGCATATTAATCCTTTGCAATATTATGTTAAAATACTTCCTCTAGTTTAACTAGAACTTCCTCTTTGTTGGAACTCATTTAGTTTCCATGCCCAAAATATAGTTTGTAGCACCAAGATCCTTCATGTCGAATTTGGAGGACAATTGGATCTTCAACTACTGGATAATTTCTTTTTCTTTTCCAATCAAAAACATATCATCTACATACAAGACCAAATAAGTAACATGGTCACCAATTAATTTAAAATACAGACAATGATCCACTTTGCTCCGTATGAAGCCAAGTTCCCATATATATGTATAATTATTTTTATACCACATCCTTGGTGTATGTTTTATAACCAATACAAATACCTTTTTAACATGCTTATCAATTATTTCTTGACCTTCACTATAAATCCTTCTAGTTGCTTCATGTAGACTCTCTTCTTCTAGATCCCCAATAAGAATTGTTGTCTTCACATCCATATGTTCTACCTAAAAATCAAAAGAAACAACAACAGATAAAAGTAATCTAATAGAAGCTAACTTCACATCAGGAGAAAAAATATCACCAAAATTGATTCTCGGCAACTGGGAATAATTTTTTTTTTCTGCCAATGGGTTTCCTTCTAGCTGGAAACTCCACCAGATCCAAAGCCTCATTTTTGTTCAAGGATGCCATTTCTTCAATCATGGTCTCCTTCTAGAGTTTTCCATCCTCTGAATCCATTTCCTCCTTTGATAGTTATGGGATCATCAACAATAATAGATAAAGAAAAATTTGAACATAAATCAGATGGACTATATCTCTCTGATTGCCTTCTCTCTCAAGATGATCTCCTAAAATTGGAGTGTGTGTCCCTTCCTCTTTTGATTCGTGTTCTACTGTAGAGTCTGATTCTTCCTCCTTCAGTTCAAACTTTATCTTCTTGTGTTCCTTTGGTAGGAATTCATGTTCAATAACATATTTCACCTTTCTAAACACCACATCTTGGTTGTATACAACCTTCCTTGTTTTTGGGTTCCAAACCTTATAGCCTTTTGAACCGTCCTTATACTCAATAAAGGTGTACCTTTCATATTTACTATCCAACTTGGTTCTTTTCTCCTTTAGAACATGTACATATGCATAGCATCCAAATAACCTGAGATGTGATAGAGAGGGTTTCTTACCAGTCCATACCTCATGTGGAGTCTTATCCTCCAATTTTAATGAAGGTGATGTATTAAACAAGTAACATGCAATTTCCACTTCCTTTTCCCATAATTCATGTCCTAATTCTTCTTTCCTTTTCCATCAGTTTCATGTTCATGTTTCTCCAACTCCATTTTTCTGAGGTGTGTATGGAGTAGTCTTTTGCCATTTTATACCACACTTCTTACATAACTCTTTGAATTCCTTCTTGTATAACTCTCCACCATTATCACTCCTCAACACCTTAATCTTATTCTTTGTTTGATTTTCCACCAAAGCCTTAAATTATTTAAACCTCATGAAGACTTCAGATTTCTTCTTGAGGAAATATATCCATGTTTTCCTTGAGAAGTAATCTATAAATGAGACATAGTACACAGACTTACCCAGTGATGGAACCAACATGGGTCCAAAAACATTACTATGCACAAGCTCTAATATCCCTTTCGTCCTCTTAGCACCAGAGGGGAAAGTCACCTGATTTTCTGCCCATGTACACAATGTTCATAGAAATTGAAATCTAGAGAGAAATTATACATACCTTCTACCATACCATTACCTTGCCTTATTTTAAGGCCCTTCTTTCCAATATGTCCAAGTATTTGATGCCACAACATAGTCTTTTCTCCAAATACCACTAGCTTTTCTGCTCCATTTTCAGGAACCAAAGAACTATTTAACCCATCAATAATAGTGCTACCGAGAAGCTTATACAGAGTTCCAATATGAACTCCACACATCAGTACCATTGATTCCGAACTACCTTGCAGTATTGTTTTCAACACTATTTTTACACATGCATCATCCATCTTACTTACATAAATCATATTTTTGGAAAATGTAAGAATATGCAGAACACTAGGAAGTGTTCTAATCCTTCCACCTTATAACTTCAGCTTGATTTTTCCATATCCTATGATTCTAGCCTTCTTGTCATCCCCTAAGAATACATCACCATTGTCATATTTCTCGTACTAGTAGAACCACTCCCTATGGGAAGTGAAGTGAAATATGCACATGATTCAATCAACCATGCCTCATGATCTACGTGTGTACTTGAAGAAGAAGCTAAGTACACATCCCCACTTTTAACTAAGGTGGTTTTTTCCTATGCAAAAGGAGCATCATCAAATCTCTTTCCTTTCCCAGGAGCATTATATCTACAATCCTTTTTGTAGTTCCATTCTTTTCCGCATTTCCAGCATACATTTACAAATTTTCTTGGAGATTTAGATATCACTCTAGATTTAGATCTCCCACTTGAGGACTTATTTTTGTTTTTGTTCTGGGACCGTCCTCTCATAGACAAGGCATCTCGCTTTTGACTCTCCATATCTTTCTGTCTCATCTACTCTGACAATAAGGATGATACTATTTCTTTAAACTTCAATGTAGTTGTATTGCTACCTATAGAAACAAATAGACTATCCCATGAGTTTGGTAGAGAACAAAATAGACTAATGCACTTATTTTGTCTAAAATTTCAATATCAATAGATAACAATTTTATTGCCACAGTATTAAAGGCATTCATATGCTTTGTCACCAAGTCTCCATCCTTCATCCTCAGGTTATACAACTTTTTCTACAGGAATAGTTTATTCACCAGAGTCTTAGATTTATAAAAAGTCCCTAACTTGTCCCATAACTACTTTTCTATAACTTCCCTTGATACATTCAATAATACTGAATCTGACAGAGACAATTGTATTGTGCTCTTTGCCTTCTGATCTAACTTCACCTAGTATTCTATCAAAATTCTTGTTGGAGTTGTACTTGGATCTACAATGATCCACTAATCTCTATCCACTGAAAAATCCTCCATCTTGCTCTTCCATATCTCAAAACTTTTTCCATTGAATTTCTTGATCTCTATCCTTCCACTATTCATCATCTTCTTTCACCATAAGAATTGATCTTGTAGATCCCCCACTATAACAGGGTCTACCACGGGCCCAAGAAAAAACCCTCAGTAGAAAAGACATCCCCTTGAAGCTGAAACAACTTTGATACCTGATGTAGGTTTTAACAATTTACAAAAATTACCTACAAACTAATTCTTAAAAACTTAAAAATGTACAATGGAGAGAACATAAAAATAAACTCAAATATTTTCTCGTGGAACCCAAACTAGGAAAAATAGATTGATTTTTCATTATATTCCTTTAAATGTTACAATACACACACACACACACATATATACATTCCAAAACATTCATAAAGCCCAATCCATTAAACTTGGATTAGAACATAACCATAGTTTCTTGGGAAAATCTACTAAATACCATGGGCAAAAAAACAGCGTGCCTAAAACCATGCTAAAAAAAACCATGTGAAAAACCATGGGTAGGTTCGCCCACCATCCTTGGGTACACCCCCCATCCTTGGGTCCACACCCCATCCTTGGGTCCACCCCACTATTATTGGGTCCGAATAAAAAAAAATCTAAGGTGTTGCCCTAGACTCCGTGATGCATGGAAAAAATATAATAAACACCCAAAAAATTTAAATTATTGTATGAACCTTTTATATTTAGTTTAGTTTGCATACCAAATAGTTTTTATTATTTTTGTTCATATGCATATATGATTCGATTAATAGTTAGGTTCTGATATTTCTTCATGCTCACGCGACCACTAGGAGGGCTTCCTGTACTAGGGTCTGTAGTGCTTGTTCGTATTTTTTTCATAGTATAGTTTCCTTTTGTTTTCACATTATACTTTACATACTTTATTCTCTAAAACATTAGAAATACTCTATTTTATTTAACATTAAACATGTACTCTTTTTTCATTACAATTTTCCAATCAAGCACTTGAAAAATAACCTCAAAAATAATTCAAGTTTAGACTTACTGAAGTTATCACTTAGATTTATTTGTGGTTTGAATTTCAATTTCAAGCAGTGTAGATTTTAATTTATTTTTGTGTGTCAATGTGATGTATGATAATCATACCAAAATTCTAATTGAATAAGAGTCAAATCTTTAAAAATTCAAATGATTATATTCAAATATTTTTGAGAAAGTTTGTTGTTAAAATTCAATTAAAATTCTACTTGGCAAAGAGGGTCTATAAATGTTTAAGAACCATTATCATATTGACTTAGATTATATTTGTTCATTTTCATTTTCATAGAATTTCCTTTAAATATAAATTTACATCAACAAAATTGGAAGCTAAGTACTTGTATATATTTTTCATTACACTTCATAAGTTTATAAATTTGGATTCATAATATAGAATTTTACAAAATTCGTGTACAATTGAATTGACCAACATTTTTGGCCAAGAAAGTTTACATAGGAAATATATTTTAATTTATATTTATTTTAAACTACACCACTTTAATAAAGGAGAACCACTAAGAGGAGAGTTAAGAACATGCACATCACTATAGTGAGGCTTCTCCTCAACCTTGGTTGTTGCATTTATTTTCAGTCTCATAAATTAAAATGCATGTATAGAGAAAGATATTAAATATGTAGATTCATTAGAGGAAGAATTTCACTACCATAATCACCTACCACGCCCACTAAGTCATGTGGTGTAGTAAGAACCCCATCACCATCCACATCTTGTATTACAGTTTTGCTAGAGAGGAACCAACTTCTTCAACAAAAGTTGTGGTAGATGAACCAAGAAATTCAAAAAAGGAATTTATATTTATTTCTCGCTCAACAAGAAAACAACTTCTTGCACATTAGTTTGAGATACCTACTGAAGAAGGAGGAGGAGAAGAAGAAGAAATATTCTTTGGAAGGCCAAAAATTGAGGAAACAATTGAGGGAAATCCAATAAAAGAACCAGACTATCTTATTTTTGAAGAATCAATGGCTGAAGGAGAAGGATATGTACTACGTCCTCCCAACGGAAATGAAATAATATTAGGTGGAGGGAGAGGTGTCACACCATCTCCTAGAGGTGGAAGATGAGGAAGAAGACCACCTCTTGGAGGGAGAAGAGGAGGAATACGAGATAGACATAATGAGAATGAGGAAGATCCTAATGGAAATCCTATTCAAGATATAGATACCAATGTTAGTATGAAAAATATTTCTTCATTCGTACTTCCAAATTTTAATGGTATGCAAACAAAGGACCCAAAAAACTTTATTTTTTAGTTTAGATTACTTCGTAGAAGTTATGATTATTTACAAGATACTTAAAAATTAAAGTTGGTTCCTACTAAATTAAAGGACGGGGCTCTAAAATGGTTCATGGAATTAGGAACAAATTATGTGATATCAAAGACAACTCTTTGTAGAAAAATATAAAGATTATTGTATTCAACATATCTTAAAGAAGAAAATTTTCAAATGAGCTAAAAAGATGATGAAAATATCAAATATTTTGGGTAAATATTTGTTTATAATGTTAAAAGGGGAAAACAACATAAAATATGACTGATGTAACCAATTTGATATAGGTGGGGAGGATCACTCTGCGGTTTGCATCGCCATGCCTGCAACCACCTTAGGAGGACTTGATCCTCGGGGCTAATTTGGATCTAATTGTAACCACTGAATCCATCCAGGAAAGAGAATAACTTCTTCCCTGCAAGACCATCCAAAAATTTATCAATGAAAGGTAAAGGGAAATTCTCTTTCTTGGTGGCTTTGTTCAACTCTCCGTAATCGACAGAGATCCTCCACTTCCCATTCTTCTTTGGGAACAACACTAGATAACACACCCACTCACTATCTGAGATGGGGTATATGAAACCTACATCCAACAACTTCTATAACTCTTCCTTTACTATGTCCTTGAGGGTTGGGTTCATTCTCCTCCAAGGTTGGTGCACAGGTTTTCATCCCTTCTTGATGTAGATGTGATGAGTACAAACCAAAGGATGCAACCGTTTCATTTCTTTATAGCTCCAAGCAAAATCATCTAAGTGCTCTCTCAACATTTTTCATAACTTCTCTTCATGATTGGATCAGAGAGAGGGGTTAATATTCAAGGTTCTAGAGGGACCAAATTCTATAACTTTGACATCTGTAGGACTTGGGTCAACTAGGCATAACTTATTCCAAGGATTACCCTCAGATTCATTCTCAAGCTCAGCAAGAGGCATGGTATTAGGGGGTTGGTTCTGGAGGATTTTGTTAATTAGGTCATCTTCATCAGGTTTCCCCCCTCCTATAATAGCATATAGGGTACAAATTGGATGGGATGTTGTATGATACACTTAATCTTCCTCCTCCTCTTATGTAACACCCTCGTCCCACATATACCCAAGCAACCAGTGAGCTAGGGTAAACATGCTATGAGATGCCACTATGATAAGACTCAACCTCCTAAGTAACCTTAAGGAAATGGAGTTGACAAAACAAGACCTTACAAACCTCCCTCAGGTGCTTCAGGACCCCAAGAGCTAATCCACCGCTCTGGGTGCCTAACCCCTTAGTTAACCTATAATTTCAATGAATTAAACCCATAGTCACTCCCACGATAAGGCATGCATGCAACTGGAACCCTTTAGTTGCTCCCAGAATACCTACAAGGGAGAGACTGTAGTCTTTTTCATCTAGTTCTATGGCAAAGACTGCGAGATTTAAGCCAGTTTTTCAGGGCTAGTCTCCAAACCAATACCTATAACTTGATGAGACTTTCCAAAACATTAAATAACACCAGGGAAAAACCTCTAACATGAAACTTGATCAAGGCATTGACGTAACCAAGCCTAACCATTAAAGACATTTTGTTAAACACTTAGTAAATATGAAACCTACAGGTATAAATAACATATCTGAGCATATAGATCTTGTACTTATCTAAGAATCACTAAGAACCATTGTTCCCTCAGGTCATTTCCTACATTACCATCTATTAGGCCATAGATACATTATCCATTCATTTACAAGTAAAAACATGTTGAGATCCATATATAGATGCTATCATAAAACACATATATAACCAACATAATAACCACAGAAATACTCATGAAAATAAAACCATATGGACCACATATAATCCATCAAAATACTCATAGAAATACAAGGAGAAATAATTTTTCATTAATGATGCAAAAACCAAATCTGGGATGGGACTTCCATGTTCCACCCGACCATAGAATCGCTGAGCCAAATCTCTCTTCAACTATTCACCACATGCCATATTCCAAGCATGAATGTGGTACTCCAACCAAGGAATGAACCAGGGCATACCGAGGCTAAACCACCTCACCCTCATCAAGAGAAACCATGTTTTACCGTAATCCAGTTCGGATCACTAGGCATTTAGAATGAACACATCATAAGAGGCTTTACCATGATCTCCACCTGATCACTGGAACAAACAAGAATGGATGCCACCATATTTCTCCACCTACACCATGATAATTTTTCCTTCCTCCTAGTCTCTGAGGCTTTACTACAATCCAAACCCGAATCACTAGGCCCTAAACTGGGACCCACTGTCCAAGCTTTATTGCATATCCCAAACCAAGTTTTAGTAGGCCCAACGGAGAGAAAATCACCTCTTGGATTTACCATATATCTCGCCATTCATCGACAATGATTCCTAGGCCCATCAAGGCAACATAATCTTGGCTTTATTGCAACCTACTGTCTAGCTCAGGGGTCACTATGCCAGTGGCTTTACCATGATCCATAGTCTAGTTCAAGGACCACTAGGCTATGCTCTATCATTCTGAGATCCACCCCACTTAGCTTTGAATCCATCCGACAATCCATCTCAACCAAAACAAGAGAACCCCATCACACCATGGTTATCCAGAAATGGCAAGGCTAGGCTAAAAACACCATTACACCTAGAAAAACGCATGCCATAACAACAAAAGAACCACATGTAATACCATGCATGCCAATTATAGCAAGGAAATCACTCATGAAAAGTGATACCTGTTAAGAGTCATGATATAACTGCTCGATCCTGCTCTTCCTTGCTTTCTCCTTCCTTCTCCTTGCCTTCTTTACCTTTCTTGATCTCGTGCATAACCATAGAAAAAGCCTGAGACAAGAGCTTACATTGACTAAGAGCTTGCCAACTAGTCCTCTGAAGCCTTCGTTTCAATGAGGCCTCTATTTTCTTCATTTTCCTCCTCACATGCAACTTGTGACCTTTCACCTCCTTTTTCTCCTATTTCCCATTCTTTTCATAAATAAATGTGCCAAAAATTCCATTTTCCCTTTCCAAAGCCTTAGTCATTGCCTTTGCCAATTTCCTTAGCCATTAAACTGATGAACACCCACACTAGGATGTTTTTCCCACCATTGATCTTGGAATATGTATCACATCAACCGTGGTCTTATATATTTTTACATGGAATTTTTACCAGGGCTATTACAAAACCCTCCCCCTTAGGGGACACCTTCCTTGGTGTTCAATGACACCTATAACCAAGACGATTGCTGAAAATAAAACATACTTCCTGTTAGCGCTTGAAATTTCACCTCAGGCTGAGAAAGGTAAACTTCAAGGCAACATCAAACCACTTAGCCTTGTAGCTAGCCCTACGGGGCAGGAGAGGGCTATCTCCGGTCTATCTCAGTAAAGATCTTCAACGGGTGAGATAACCAATGAGGAAACACTGATTTTAGGCTAGTAAACTGATAAAAAGGTTTGATTTGGGATTTTTAGGGTTTTGGTGGAAAATTGGGGAAAGGCAATTTTGGGTGCGGGGATTGGACACAGTTTTCGCAGGGGGTTCTTTGGGGCAAGGTAGGAGACTGTATTGATGCCTTTGAAAGAGTCGGATGGATGAGAATGACTAGTGAGGAGCTAAGGAGAGCAAGCAATCACCTTGAATTCTCCTTAAACAGATGAAAACATTGATATTAAGCAAACTTAAAAGCAGAGCATGGCAATCACGAATTCTACTTTAACACTTCATTTGCCTAATTTGCAGAAGGAAAAGTAAGAAGATGATTCACATAACAAACTTACAAGTACAAAGAGAAACACACCATCAATACATGTAACCACAGGAATCCCAAAAAGGACTGCAAAACCCTGGTCTTTCTTCCTTTGCCAAAATTGCAGAGATACAATGAGTAATACAATAGAAGCTTTCTCCCTCAAGAGTCCAACCATGAAAATGACCAAGAAAGTACATAATATAGGCAATATAACATCTTTCCTTGCCTCTATGGGTCGATCTCACTATCCTAGGAGCTGTTTCAACCAATTCTAAACTGAGCATTGAAAACTAGGTAGTCAAAACAACTTGCCTCTATAAGCTAGGAAACCAATTCATTCATTAAATTTTTGCCTATCTCATGAATGAATATTCTAGAAGAGATAAATGAGTGTCAAAATATCATAAAATTACATCATTTACAACAAGGAGGATCAAAATCCACTCCAAAAAGTCAAATCCAGTCAAAACTGCGTTTTGCTGAGCTGTAGGTGCATTTCTGTGAAAATTACCCAACGCGTAGCGCCTTGATTCTGAACGCGTAGCGCGCCTATGGAGCAACTTTTGAGGCACTTCCAGGTGTCCAAATGAGGCAAAAGTGGGCTTGTTGGAAAGGTATGGATGTCTACTTTCCAACCCAAGTGGAATTTCTTAATTTGGTGACCATTTTGCCCTCCAAAATTGCAATCTCCCAAGACTGCTTCCTGTGTGTCAAAAAAATGGCAGAAAGTCATTTTTTGCATGTTTTTTGACCTTCTGGAGGCTCAAAACTCGATGAAATCTCTTGGTAATTTCTGAGAAGGTGTATTTTTGCATGAAAAATCCAAAAATGCTGAGTTTTCCTGAAATGGAGTTGCCCATCTAAAGGGTCACGCGCGGCGCGTTGAGGGCAAAAACCTGTGTTTGGCACAAAAAATTCACAATTGACAAAATTTTCTCCAAATTTCTTGAAATTTGGGTTGGGAGTCCCCAATCAAGTACCATGCTCAGTCAAAGAGGCTTTGGCCAAAATTTGGAGTGGATCGGGCCTTTTCCGTCGTTTTAGTGCCTTGGCCAACCTCCTTGGATCTGGCGATTGTATTTTTAACATTTCTTTAAAACCATGACACCTGTGCAAAAAGTGAAGGAGGTTTTTCTTCCTTGCCCTATTCTGGACAAAAACCTCTCTCAGTTTTCCCAAATTCATCTTTGATTTCTCTGAAACATCTTTTGAGTGAAACTGATCCCGATGTGTGAAACAAGGAATTTCGTGGAAATGAAGCGAAATGAAGGGGATAGGGGGCTTCTAAATTCTTGGGGAAATTTTTGGGAGTGGGGAGGGATGTTAGGAAGCAAGGGAAAGTGGAATCTCAGAGATTGAGCGAGGGGAAGGGGTCCAAAAGGGCAAAACACAGGCCAAACCTAGAAAATTGCCAGGTTGTAGCTAGAAACTAGGGTTTGTGAAAAAATGAGGAATTTGGGGGATCTCAGTGATGGAAATTGTTTGATAAGGTACATGAAGGATAGGGGAAGGTGTATGAACATCTGGATACAATTTTTGCTAATGATTTGACCATTCAAGAGAAATTGGCTTTCAAAACCCTAGGAGAGGGAAATGACCTTGCCTAGGTGCAACTGAAGCATGAACAAGGTGTAAAATGACTCATTAGACACTGACATGATAATGACAACCTATGAATGATGATAAACTCAGTTGAATGGTGACATGGACCAACATTTGGACAACTTTAGAAGGAGTGAAAGCAAACCCTACACCTAATGCCTAGTGACCAAATTTTGCTTGAAAACTCTTTGAAATAACAAAATTTGACCTTGACACTCTGAGACCACTTTGTAAGAGAATATTTGATCACTGGAGGAAGGCTGGAAAGATTGACACTAACTTTGGCTCCAATGGGGATGGTAGCTCCTTGGAGGTGCCAAGAACGACAGATCTCTGGAAGAGCTAGACAGTGCCTTCATCCATTGGGCAATGGAGTCAAAAACTCAAGCTGAAATGCATGACTGAAAACTGATGACTTGACAACAAAAATTGACTCTCACTCAACTAAAAACTGACTCAATACTTAAACACAACCGACAAACTAGAAATGATGCTCAAAGGAGAGCTTATTCATCAAAACCTACTCTAACAGTTTCATTCATCACCTAATCAAGTGAAATGAAACAGCCAATGCAACCAAGTAAGTATCCCGTTTGTTGTTCGAAGTCTCCGCAAGTGCTCACTTATGAACAACAAGAGAGAACTACTGAACGACAACTCCCATGATAACTTAGAAACAGATCCGTTGAATGATATGAATTCTCTATCCGCCTCCAAAAACACTGCATAAGGATCTTGAAGTTCATGCACACTGGAACTTAGCTCATCCAATGGATTACTTCTCTTTTCCTCATACCATGAATGCAAACTTTGATCTGAGCCTTGTGACGAGACCTCTGTTGAAAATGAGAAAGAAACCGGCTGCCGGATCAAATTCATATCAGCACATGTTTCAAGCTCACATGTAGTCAATGGAGAAAGACTTTGACTGCAAACCTCATCCAAAACATCAGCTATTGGATCATGAAAAACTTGAAAAGACTGTTGTAATGTATCCATTGAAAATGTATGACATCCTTCTAGCTGTTCATCTTTTTCTTGAGAGATTTTACGAAGATTCTTCCTTATAAACTGAAATGCTTCGAAACAAAAGGGTATAGAATCCTCCTGCATCATCAAATCATGTATTTCATCTTCCACAGCTTCATCTCTAATTTGCCCTTCAATTTCATTTGGTGGCTGCAAATCTGATGCTACAGGCTACTCAAGAATTTTGTTATCTGTCTCATCCTCAACATTAAGACTGAGAGATTGCTGATTTGTTATAGGCTGTTCATTTGAAGATTTACTATGCAATCTACCCTTCAAAAACTGAAATGATTCAAAACAGAATGGTACGGAGTCACCTTGAATCATTAAACCATGTGTGTCCACTTCCAAGTCTTCAGCTGCAACTTGACAATCAATGGCTTTCGGGGGTTGCAAATCTGAATATGAGAAGTCTTGAACAAAATTTTCTTTGCTCTCAAGATGCTTCAAATCAAAACTTGTTGACATTTGATTTCTGATTGCATGGTAGTTATCTCTGATGAACTGAAACGAATCAAAACAAAAAGGCAAAGATCCTTCACTTACTTCAAATTTTGCTGCACTTTCCTCATCAATGTCATAGCTGATATGTGATGGCTGAACATTGTATTCAAGTTGCTGAAAATGAACTTCTTCCTCCCACAAACTAGCTGCTTGTTTGATTTCAATATTAGCTTCTGTTTGGAGAACATAATCATCATCATACTGATCAAACTGAGGCAAATCATCGGTATAAAACATATCATCAAGCATGCAGGTCATATCAACAATGCTTTCTTCGCCAAGGTGATATACAAAACAATCATTATCAGATCTATGACAACTAGGATACGAAACAAAATGTTTTGGATCAACAACTTGTTCTTCTTCAATCAGCGCGCCATGAGCTTTAACATCATAATCATTTCTTGCGTTGATCTTGTCCATCATCTTTTCTACTGCACTTACCAAAATGTCAAGCTTCACCTCTAGAGATGTTGATTTTTCTGGATCTATGTTTTTCATCTCTTCTTCCTTCAACCTTGCCCTTTGGATTAGCAGATGACCCTCTACATTTACTGCACTGTTTTGCATCTCGTGAAGTGTTGTAATATCCCTTTCTCTCAGCTAAAACTCCATCTCCGGATCAAAGGCACCCGAATAGTGCAAGAGAGCAGATCTAGGAGTAGGCCTTATATCAACTGGCATTGAATAATAAACTTGATTAAATCTGGTCGAAAACTGTTGTATTGTCTCCCCTGGCAATCTTTTCAGTTGGTTATACTCTTCTACAATCAAGAAAAGGTTCTGCCCGATCATCCACCTATCGAGAAAAACTTTGACGAACTGCTGGAAATCTGAGATGCTCGCATCAGGCCGAGTTTTGAACCAACTCTTCACTTTGGCTTGCAAAGAAAGAGCAAAAAGCCTTATACTGACATCTTCTTCATCAACTTCAAAAAGATCTAGAAAATTCTCAACATTCTGCACATGTTGCTCAGCATTGACATTCTTACTTTCACCATCAAACCTCGGCAAGTATAGATCATAGTTTTTGGGGAAAGCATGGAGAACAAAAGGTAAAACAAGAGGTTTATACCGATCTGGAATTTTACAAGGTGTATGGGTATGTACAGCAGGTATATAATCGGTCTTGGTTGCTTGGGGCTCATCAATTTGAAGATGGTCATCACAAAATTCGGGAAAAGGATCTTGATCAAGCTCAAAGGCATGCAAATCTTTGGTATTCACAATCTTCAGAGGGAAAGAATCAACTGCAGGCTGAGGATCTTTTCTCAAGCATAGTATACTTTGTAACGTAGTCTTGACATTCTTGGGAAAAGAGAAGAAATAATTTATGAAAAAGAACAAAATGTCTTGGATGAAATTCCAACTTGAATACCTGATCTGCCCATATTGTCCTTTCATGTTTTTGCTAGTCGGGATCATCCTCCAGTGGAGTCTTTGGATCTGATCTCGAAAATGATTCAGAGTCATCAGGTGAATGATTTCAGCCTTTCAAGTGTCTGATCGTTGTCCACCATCAACAATCAGATCTGAACTTGATACATGTACTGGGGTAATTAACAAGTTAAATGTCACGTTTACAAGCTAGACCGGAGATTGACTGAAGCAGCGTTTATCTACTTTCGCTAATGCAAAGCAAAAGCGTTTCGAAGGCTACCTGGCATAACTTCAGGCTCCGTCTGTATCTTATAAAACAAATGACATCGACAAGCAAACCATTTGTTCTCCCCAGTATGGTCGCCAATATGTTAGTGCTTGAAATTTCACCTCAGGCTGAGAAAGGTAAACTTCAAGGCAACATCAAACCACTTAGCCTCGTAGCTAGCCCTACGGGGCAGGAGAGGGCTCTCTCCGGTCTATCTCAGTAAAGATCTTCAACGGGTGAGATAACCAATGAGGAAACACTGATTTTAGGCTAGTAAACTGATAAAAAGGTTTGATTTGGGATTTTTAGGGTTTTGGTGGAAAATTGGGGAAAGGCAATTTTGGGTGCGGGGATTGGACACAGTTTTCGCAGGGGGTTCTTTGGGGCAAGGTAGGAGACTGTATTTATGCCTTTGAAAGAGTCGGATGGATTAGAATGACTGGTGAGGAGCTAAGGAGAGCAAGCAATCACCTTGAATTCTCCTTAAACAAATGAAAACATTGATATTAAGCAAACTTAAAAGTAGAGCATGGCAATCACGAATTATACTTTAACACTTCATTTGCCTAATTTGCAGAAGGAAAAGTAAGAATATGATTGAAATAACAAACTTAAAAGTACAAAGAGAAACACACCATCAATACATGTAACCACAGGAATCCCAAAAAGGACTGCAAAACCCTGGTCTTTCTTCCTTTGCCAAAATTGCAGAGATACAATGAGTAATACAATAGAAGCTTTCTCCTTCAAGAGTCCAACCATGAAAATGACCAAGAAAGTACATAATATAGGCAATATAACATCTTTCCTTGCCTCTAGGGGTCGATCTCACTATCCTAGGAGCTGTTTCAACCAATTCTAAACTGAGCACTGAAAACTAGGCAGTCAAAACAACTTGCCTCTATAAGCTAGGAAACCAATTCATTCATTAAATTTTTGCCTATCTCATGAATGAATCTTCTAGAAGAGATAAATGAGTGTTAAAATATCATAAAATTACATCATTTACAACAAGGAGGATCAAAATCCACTCCAAAAAGTCAAATCCAGTCAAAACTGCATTTTGCTGAGCTGTAGGTGCATTTCTGTGAAAATTGAATAACGCGTAGCGCCCTGATTCTGAACGCGTAGCGCGCCTTTGGAGCAACTTTTGAGGCACTTCTAGGTGTCCAAATGAGGCAAAAGTGGGCTTGGTGGAAAGTTTTGGATGTCTACTTTCCAACCCAAGTGGAATTTCTGAATTTGGTGACCATTTGCCCCTCCAAAATTGCAATCTCCCAAGACTGCTTCCTGTGTGTCAATAAAGTGGCAGAAAGTCATTTTTTGCATGTTTTTTGACCTTCTAGAGGCTCAAAACTTGATGAAATCTCTTGGTAATTGCTGAGCAGGTGTATTTTTGCATGAAAAATCCAAAAATGCTGAGTTTTCCTGAAATGGAGTTGCCCATCTAAAGGGTCGCGTGCGACGCGTTGAGGGCAAAAACCTGTGTTTGGCACAAAAAATTCACAATTGACAAATTTTTCTCCAAATTTCTTGAAATTTGGGCTGGGAGTCCCCAATCAAGTACCATGCTCAGTCAAAGAGGATTTGGCCAAAATTTGGAGTGGATCGGGCCTTTTCTGTCGTTTTAGTGCCTTGGCCAACCTCCTTGGATCTGGCGATTGTATTTTTAACATTTCTTTAAAACCATGACACCTGTGCAAAACGTGAAGGAGGTTTTTCTTCCTTGGCCTGTTGTGGACAAAAACCTCTCTCAGTTTTCCCAAATTCATCTTTGATTGCTCTGAAACATCTTTTGAGTGAAACTGATCCCGATGTGTGAAACAAGGAATTTCGTGGAAATGAAGCGAAATGAAGGGGATAGGGGGCTTCTAAATTCTTGGGGAAATTTTTGGGAGTGGGGAGGGATGTTAGGAAGCAGGGGAAAGTGGAATCTTAGAGATTGAGCGAGGGGAAGGGGTCCAAAAGGGCAAAACACAGGCCAAACCTAGAAAATTGCCAGGTTGTAGCTAGAAACTAGGGTTTGTGCAAAAATGAGGAATTTGGGGGATCTCAGTGATGGAAAGTGTTTGATAAGGTACATGAAGGATAGGGGAAGGTGTATGAACATCTGGATACAAGTTTTGCTAATGATTTGACCATTCAAGAGAAATTAGCTTTCAAAACCCTAGGAGAGGGAAATGACCTTGCCTAGGTGCAACTAAAGCATGAACAAGGTGTAAAATGACTCATTAGACACTGACATGATAATGACAACCCTATGAATGATGATAAACTCAGTTGAATGGTGACATGGACCGACATTTGGACAACTTTAGAAGGAGTGAAAGCAAACCCTAGACCTAATGCCTAGTGACCAAATTTTTCTTGAAAACTCTTTGAAATGACAAAATTTGACCTTGACACTCTGATACCACTTTGTAAGAGCATATTTGATCACTGGAGGAAGGTTGGAAAGACTGACACTAACACTTCCCATGAAGCTTTATAACACAACTCATTACAGTATTTATAATAACAACCACATTTGCTTCACCCAACAAATAACCATACTGTCTATGGAGCTTTATAAATCCAACTCGACATAGTATTTACAATACTACACACTTATACATATGCACATTTTCTCAACCAACAAATAAAGGATATGATGCCTGCATCCGCAACAAGGGAATCCAGAGGCTCACACCTCCACCCTCAAAGTAATACCAGGATTCACCTCCTTCCTAGGAAGTCTAGAATCCACTGCCATAGTCAAAGCTACATCCAATGTCCAGCGCTACAATCCTGCACCACTTGTCCTCTCAGCGAACAGTTACCAGTTCATTGTTCTGGGTTGCACTCCCAATGTGCATATGATTCCATATGGCAATGATCATGACCAAAAAAAATATATCCCTGACCTTCCCTTCTCCATTGCACAGTCCCTCGGGCAATCCGGTCACCCCCTTCCATGCAGTCACTCACCTTCCAAGTTCCCTGGAATCCCCTAACCTGGGAGATCCATCCCTTGGCAAGGATTCCTTGCATCAGAAGACACAAAACCAAGTCATATACCTTCCTCAAAACCATCATATTGGTCATAGCATGCTCATGGAAATCAATGGACACTATTGGGTACCAATGTCCCACAATGGCCCTACTCCTGAAGTACTCTACCAACATACTATTGCATGTTCCAATTTCTTTCACTGTTGCTTCCAATTCTTGCAGTCGATTTCAACCACCCAACCAAGCATGTTCATGCATTCCTATTCCAAGCACATAATTTCCATTAGATTCAAATAAATTGAAATAACCTCAAATCATACCTCATTGGTATTTCGTCAATAAGGTACACTTGCAATCTTGTTCTCTTCCTGTCAAAACAAGTCAAACTAATTGTTTGATCAAAACATCATGTATAAACATATCACATTTGGTTAGTTGAAGACACAAACATCTTAAACCAAAATCATAGATCACATATAATCATCATATACCATAGTCATAAATCACATGCATAATAAAACTAAAAGAAAATACAGACACTTATCCTTTAATCAATCCTTAGCTTCTACCATTGTCTTTATTTCGTATGTACTCCAGATTAGTTTCCACACCCGAAAAACTCCCAGTTCCTTCTCCTCAACAATGTGCACATACACACAGTGTACATCACACATATACACCATGCAATGCATGCATCTACACTAGTACCATATGCACCACATGTACACAGTACCACATGTGCATTGCAATCACTTGCACAAAGTGTGCACAATGCCACATGTACACTGCACCATTATACAACATGTACACAATAACACATGTACACAGTACCACGTGCATGATAGGTATGTGACACCACATGTACATAGTGCAACATGCATGTCATGTACACAACACCACTTGTACAACATGTACACAACATGACATGCAGACATCACCACTTGTACAATCATGCACACAACACCCTATGTACATAGAGCCACTTGTAAAACATGCTTGCAACACCACCTATACATAGCACTGCATATCCAACATGTACATAGCATCATATGCACACCACACCACATATCCAACATCTACATAGCACCATATGCACAACAATAGTACCACACATTCCCAAAACCACATTGTCTCTACCAAGCAACCTTTCTTCCAGTGTATTATCCATGCTTGTCCCAACATCATATGTACACAACATCACATATCCAACATCTATAGAGCACCACATGCACAACAATAGTACCACACATTCCCAAAACCACACTGTCTCTAACAAGCAACCTTGCTTCCAGTGTCTTATCCATGCTTGTCCCAACATGTCGCAGACCACACTTCTTCCACTTCATTTTTGTATCCCTCTATATAACCTATCCATAACATAGACATAATATAATCACATAATATCAACTCATAACCATATGATACTGACCTTGTATAGTTTTCATGAATAGTCTTCTCAATTGGTTCCTCATAAGACCAGGAACCTCTTCATGCCATTCACCTGCCTAAGCAATCATTCCTCCACAAGGACAATTCCTAATTTCCATGTCAGACAGTGACATAGATACATACATAATCCTTAGCATAAAACAATCATCATTCTGTCAGAAAACGACATACATGCATAGATGTATACATATATAAACATCAACATAATCATGATCATAACATAATTAGCAGATAACATAAGGTCTAGATTAAGAGAACTTCCTTATTTGTGAAAAACATGTACAACATTGAGAACAATTGTTCCCAAGATAGCCAAGACATTCAATGCCTTAGATCCATTTACTTTACCTTTTCTGGTTACCTTTCTCATGTCTGTCCTGTCATCGTCCACTTACCACAATGGGCCCAACTAGTCCAATTGATTGTCATAGTATTACCTTTCGTTGCGCTTACTCATGCACTGAGCTTCATCTGAGTCTTAAATCACCTATCAGGTACCAAACAACTTTCCCCGAGCTCCATCAACTCTTCCTCTTCCCCAAGCCAATTCCCAAGACTCAAAACATAAAATGCAATACCAAGAAACAACCAAGAAGAAAACCATGTGTTATAGACATTTTTGTGCCTTACAGCTCTAAGCATGAAATGTCCATAAACCAAGGGATCCTAAGTCCCTAAAAGTGTTGTTCCTACCCCTAGAGGAACAAGGTCATCCAATTACAGCTTCTCCCAGAAGTTATCCACCAGAAACTGCTCAGAATCAGTCAAATCAGGATCATTTCAGCTGCTCCACTAGCTAGCTGCGTTGCATAGCACCCCAGTACACTAGCTAGGTGCGTTGCAATGCACCTAAATGCACTACCAGGGTGCACTGAGCGGGAAATGACAAATGGCAGTGTCATTCCGCGAGGTGGATAGACAATGGAAGCTTCCAGAATCTTCCCCAATGACACTTGCCTCACTGAGTTCGACCAAGGATGAGTAAGAGGCTCTCAATCTCCAAGTGGAAGCAAGAACTGACAGAGAGAAGCCATTAGTCAAATCATAAGCTGACTCATCCTCTTTGCATACATCTATATATGGATCCCTCATCCCAGAGATCCAGAGGCTGGAATTTTGTACATTCCAGAGAATTGTTGTTGGTTTTGAGATAGAGATCAGTGTATTGGGTGATTTATGCTTTGTTGGAGGTGAAGAGGGGATTCCTTTGCTAGGGGGTTGATGCTGGATCAGGAATCATCGGTTGTAACTCCTCCTGGATCTTCTTGTTATATCAATAAAACTATTTGAGTTTCTCCTACATGCTTGTGTACCAATGATGTTTTTGTTATATTTGCATGTTTAGCTTAAATCTGATCCTAAGCTATTTATGAATATAAATCCATGTCTTTGTGTAGTTTTCCTCTTCTGTGATCTTGCAGGAACTTGGTGAAGCTGGGCAAGTAAGGGAGCAGGTAGCTGGAAGCTGTCAAAGAGGAGAGAGATTGGATCAAAGGACTAGCGCAAGACACAGGTTGGTTCATCCTATTCCTCTTCGTTTATAGTTCATAAAGAAGAATACGAAAGTAGTTTTCCTTGTTTGTTTCTAAGGTACTGTCACACCTTAGTGGGATAGGGGCGTTCTGAGTAGACACTTTTCCCGTTAACACCATGAAAACCAATAACAACATGACACCGCAATAAAGTGACATAGTTATGTACTAGACACAATCAAAATCGTAAATTAAGCACAATAATCACAAAATACCAAAAGCACAAGACTAACAATAGACACCATGACTCAATCCCCATGGTTCCCAAGGGAAACTCAACCAGAGCCTTCTTCGAGATTTCATGGCAACCTCTCTTACCATGCAACTCCCTGCATCATGTTGTTATTAACACATAACTATTAGTGCATAAATAAACATAACAATACACCAATTACCTCATATTATTTTTCCAAGCATGTTGCTTGCAACTGAACACATCCACACCATCTCTCAAGGGACTCCAATCCTTTGGCAAATCAACTTGTAACTAAAGACTAGCTAATATACTTTTCAAGTACATGTTCATGAATATATAATGTTCGACAATATTAAGGTTAAGAAGACTTCTTGTATGCAAAGAAATCATTCGTTTGGAATTAGGGTTTCTAAACATAGCCAAAGGAATTCCTTCCTAATTCCTTCCTTTTACGTTTTTACCATGTTGCAATCGAGGCTTAGTTATATAAACACGTCAACTATTACCTTGTCATGCTAATACCAAGCATGTTTCCCGCAACTTCTCACACATGTCAAACACATGTTCCAAATATCGAGACAATAATATCTATTAATTCAAAATAAACCTTTACCAAGACTAACAATCATGTCATAATCCATAGTCAACTCATAGTCATTAGACATAATGCTACAACTGTCAACTACATTCAAGTACATATAAATTGTCTCAACACATATGTGTTAGTACAATCATCTTAAAACAAAATCATTTGAGAAAATACTCATATTATGGAATTCATCAAACATTCAACCAACTTGCAACCATTCCATGTTAAATAAATCAACTAGACAACATAATCAAATAATCAAGTACCAAATATACGACATAGGCAAACTCATACCTTAATGTATCTCAGGGGAGATGTCCTTGTCCACACAATCAATCTAGGTTAACATGATACAACTTCACAACATATCAAATCAAGCATAAATCATGATATGCATAACATAACTAACTAACATGTTCACATCATAAGATCATAAACATTTGTTCGTCATGCATAACAATCACCTATGTATAATCATTCTAGATTAGTATGACACCATATCACAAATATGTTGGCTCATACCTGAATATCGCAACCATAACCATCTTCATAGTCCAATCCAATTTAGCATGATACATATAACATCAAGATATTAATGTTATAACCCTAATCATCAAGTTAACTAACATATAACAGCAATAAGTTAACATATAACATGCTTATCAGCAAGATATGACTTAAACATCAAGCTGACTATCACATAACAACAACAAGTTAACCTATAACATACTCATAAACAACATATAACATGATCATTAAGCTGTCTAACATAAAACAAAAATAGCAATGCATACAACCACATGTTATTATCATTCATGACACATGCGCATGTGACTATACTAATCAACTATCATCTATTATGTATGTAACCATAACATTAGAAACATGTACCTAAACCTAATGTATATAAACATAATGCATATGACAATCCTTA
Organism: Pinus tabuliformis; assembly: GCA_031772625.1. Lineage (NCBI taxonomy): Eukaryota > Viridiplantae > Streptophyta > Pinopsida > Pinales > Pinaceae > Pinus > Pinus tabuliformis. The sequence continues at coordinate 575,743,686 of CM062819.1, forward strand.
ACTTACATACCTACATGCCAAACATACAATACTTATATGACAATCTGCTCTTGCCTCGAGGTCCAATGTTGCAACTTCACTTTAATGATTTTCATTTCATGTTCTATCTCAGCCAACACATTAGCATAATAACAATCAATAGCACCATGATGACCTAAATTTTCATACAATGACTTCACAAGGAATTTTTGAGCTACTATTCATGCATAACTATAATCAAGACCATACATGAATAACGATTGCATATAGACATATAACACATGAGTACAAAAAGATATACACATCCTTCTAGCTAGCGTCCAGTCATCAATGCATGACCATATCAACTTCACAAACCATGACCTCATGTATGACAACAACCGTTACGCCATTATACGCATTGCCACATGCAACCATCGGCATGCATAAGAAATTCCTAATCAACTACACATATGTATGAACGCATGTAGCTAAGCATAAGTGATCAATACTTGTAACCAAACCTAAAAGACTAATACATGTAATCAAACATACAATAATGCAACCAAGTGACATATAACAATATGTAACTAGTCATATACTCATGACGTTGCATTCCACAAAGTCAACATCAAGTTCCTCATGACAACCTTAGTACAACCATGATCAACAATATGCAATGCAACAAGCACATGGAATGAAAGCGTAAGAGACACACATGCAACTGAAACACATGCATGACCAATACACATCTCCCATCCTGTCTGAGGGGTGAACCATGCTCTGATACCACTCTCTAACACCCTCCTCCCACATCTACCCAAGAAATTGGCCAGTCTAGGTAAACATGCGACGAGAAGCCACTATGATAATACTCAACCTCCTAAATTAACCTTAAGGAAATGGAGTTGATAAAACAATACCTTACAAACGTCCCTCAGATGCTTCAGGACCTGCAAGAGCTAATCCACCACTCCAGCTGCCCAACCATTTAGTTAACCTAGAATTTCAATGAATTAAACCCACAGTCGCTCCCATGACAAGGAATGCATGTGACTGGAACCCTATAGTCACTCCCACAATGCCTCCAAGGGAGAGGCTACAGAATTTCTAAGCCAGTTCTCTGCTAGAGACTACAAGATTTAAGCCACTTTTTTAGGGCTAGTCTCCAAACCAATGCTTAGAACTTGATGAGACTTTCAAAGACATTAAATGACACCAAGGTAAAGCCTCTAACACAAAACTTGATCAAGGGCTTGACCTAACTAAAAACCAGTGTTCCCTCAATTCATTTGCTACATTACCATCTAATAGTACATAGATACATTATCCATTCATTTACAAGTAAAAACACGCTGAGAGCCATACATAGTTGTTGTGATAAAACACACATATAACTAGCATAATAACTACAAAAATACTCATGAAAATACAACCATAGAGACCACATATAATCCATCAAAATACTCATATAAATACAACGAGAAATAAATTTTGTTAATGATGCAAAAACCAAACTCGAGATGGGACTTCCATGTTCCACCCGACAATAGAATGGTTGAGCCAAATCTATCTTCAGCCATTCACACCCATGCCATATTCCAAGCATGAATGTGGGACTCCAACCAAAGAACCAACTAGGGCATACCAAGGCTAAACCACCTCACCCTCATCAAGAGAAACTAGGATTTACCATAATCCATCCCTGATCACTAGGCCAACACAATGAACACATCATAACAGGCTTTATCGTGATCTCCACCTGATCACTAGTCCAAACAAGCATGGATGCCACTAGATTTCTCCACCTACAGCTGTTACACAAAAATATCGTCACCATGATTATTTGCAGTCAGTATGGGTCTATCATCACTTGTACTGTCCTCCTAAGCAAGTATCAGACCTCAGCTCTTCAAATCAAGCTTTGAAAATAAGAGAAAGACATTAAAAATCAATGAAACTCTGGTTCCGCACTTTCTCTCATTGTTACCTGCGGTCCCGCACCTTCTGTTTACAAAAACTGCGGACCTGCCTCTGTCCCTAAAGGTGTGGGTGCGGACCCCTGTGAAAGTCAAAAAGGCGCAAGTTTATTCTAAAAAAAATCACTTTGGGTTAATTCTAGATGATTCTAGAAAGAATTTTGACATGGATTTGCCGCTCTTAGGTGGTTCATGCATCCCAAAAGAGAAGGAGCTAATCCCTTGATGAAAGGAGCTATCCCTTTGAAGGAGGGCTTTATCCCTTTGAAGGAGGACCTAGTAACTTCCCTCCATTGCACTATAAATTCAGGCATTGGGCTGGTTGCTAGGGAGGTTAGAAGCTGAACATTTTTGAGGGTAAATGCTGGTGAAATTAAGACTTCCTAGTTGAGCTTAAGAGGAGATATCACATACCTTGTTGGCTTCATTGAGAAGAGAGTGAAACTTGTCAAAGTAGAGGAGACTTCTTGCTGGACCCTGGGAGGAGCTTGTACAACATCAAGGCACAGGTTGTAAAGTTCTTCTTCTTTTGAATTAATACAATCAAACTCATTTTTCTCAACAAGTATCTCATGTTATTTGTTTCATGGACTCCTTGACTTTCATGTTAAATACGCTTTATGATATTGGCTTTTCAGGTGCTATTTAATTTGTTTGCTTGTTTGTGTTTGCAGATTCGCGACAAAGAAGCTCATTCGGATCGAAGGAGCGAGGGAATCCACAAAATTGCATTGGACCTAAGGTAGGCCCTAAAACACTTGTTTGCCTTTGTTTATAAAAGCATATTTAGAGAAAGATAGTGTTTGGTTGGTTTGCTTGTCATTAGGTCTTCTTTAGATTCTAGGAAGGTCTATCTTGTCCGCAAGATCGACTTATTCCGTGTGACAACAACGTGAGGAATTTTCTTGCCTCCTAGCCTCTCAAGCTTTACTTCAATCCAAACCTAGATCACTAGGCCCCAAACTGAGACCCACTCTCAATGCTTTACTACATATCCCAAACCTAGGATTACTAGGCCCAACGGAGAGAAAACCACCCCTTAGCTTTACCATATATCCTGTCATTCATTGGCAAGGATTCTTAGGTCCACTGAGGCAACATAATCCTGGATGTAACACAACCCATAATATTGCTCAAGGGTCATTAGGCTAGTGGCTTTACCATGATCCATAGTTTGGTTCAAGGACCACTAGGCTATATGCTATATCAGTAGAAGATCCACCCCACTCAACTTCTAATCCATATGGCAATCCAACTCAACCCAAACATGAGAACCCCATCACACCATGGCTATCCAAAAATGGCAAGGCTAGGTTGAAAACACTATTACACCTTGAAAAACCCATGGCATAACAACAAAATAACCACATGCAATACCATGCATTCCAAATCTAGCAAGAAAATCACACGTGCAAAGAAATACATGTAGATAGCCATGTTGTAGCTGCTTGATCATTCTCTACCTTGCTTGCTCCTTCTTCTTTCCTCCTTTACCTTTCTTGATCTCATGCATAACCATAGAAAAATCTTGAGCCAAGAGCTTACAATGACTAAGAGCTTGCCAACTGATCCTCATAAGCCTTCTTTTATCAATGAGGCCTCTATTTTCTTCATTTTCCATTATTTTCCTTCATTTTCCTCCTCACATGCACCCTGTGACCTTTCACCTCGTTTTTCTCCTAATTTCCATATTTTTCATAAATAAATGTGCCAAAAATGCCATTTTACCTTTCCAAAGCCTTAGCTATTGCCTTTGCCAATTTCCTTAGCGATTAAGCTGATGACCACCCACACTAGGATGTTTTTCCCACCATTCAGCTTGGAATACATGTGCCATCAATTGTGGTCTTATATATTTTTACATGGAATTTTTACCAGGGTTGTTACATATTCTAACCATAGGGGTAAGTCATGCTCAATGGATGGCTGAGCAGGGGGGTATAATACCAACTATTTGGACACATACCCACTCTAAATGGTCATGTTCTTGACCCTGCAACTTATGTAAGCATGAGCAATGGCTAGCCATGGTCTTGCCAGGATGAGAGGATAAACATTGAATTTGGTTTTTAGATGGAGAACCAAGAAGTTAGTAGGATACTCCCAAGAGTCAATAGAGACCATTATATCCTCAAAAACTCCCTCGGGAGCTACTGTAGATCTATTTGCAAGTTGCAACACTGTAGTGGTATTTCTCAAGGATCCTTGGAGGTTTAGTTTCATCATGGTTTCTTTAGTCATCACATTGATGGCAACCCCAAGATCAATCAAGGTGTGAGGGACAATGATGCCATCAATGTGCACATCAACCACAGGACTTCCAGGGTCAAGATATTTTGGACAAATCACTCTCCCTAGCATCAAATTAGATAATTGTCCAATAACATTGATGGTGGGGGCATCTCTTTTTCTCCTCCTAGGGTGTTTGAAACATTTCTCTTTGATAAGATTATTGTAGATGGGAACATCCTTAATAGCTTGGAGGAGGGGTATTTTAACACAGATATTCTTCAATTCTCCTAGAAGTTTAGTTTCTTCTGGGGTGTGTTGGTTAGAATGGATCAATCTCTTAGGAAAAGGAGGTGGATTTACTTGAGGGCTACTCTCTTCCTTTTCCTCTTCAAGATCCTCAGGTGGAGATGGAGGTTGGTTATCTGGGAGTACTCTTCCAAACCTAAGGTTGATTTCTTGAATCTCCACAGCATAGGCAGGGTAAGATGTCTCTCCATTATAGATCTGTTGTGCCTTCTTGTTATTCATGTTTAGATTGGGTTGAGTAGACATCTGAGGTTTCTTGGGTGGAGCAAGATGAGTGATTTGTGGTTGAGATGGAGGTGGAGGAATAAAAACAAGAGGTTGGTTGATTTTGAGCCTCCACCCTTGTGATGGGTTATTCCACTGAGGATGTGGAGAAGTATATGGCTGAAATGGTTGATTGACAGGTTGGGGAGGATATTGAGGTGCATAAGGCCAAGAAGGAGGTGTGGACCATGATGGATGAGTGGAAGAGTACCAAGGTGGAAAGGGTACATTTTGATTAGGATGCTAATAAGAATAGGATTCACCTTGCAAGCCTGTTGGTATGGTCTGGGTCCTTGAGGCCTCATTTGATTGATAAAGTAGAGCTGCTTAGCCCCACCTTCTACCCCTTGGTATACAGATTTCAATCCAGGAAAATAAGGGCACTTATTTGTGGCATGGTTTTCCTCACAAACTGAGAAGAACTCTATGAAATTTAATGGACACTCATTTCTAGGGTGCCTTCTAGTGCATTTAGGGAAAAAAATGGATGAGACCATATCTACTTCCTCTTGTCTCCTCTTGATCTATATGGTATCCATTTTCAAAGAAATGGTATGCAACATTTAAATTTTAAAGTCCTCCAACATGTTTCCAATTTCATTCTTGATGGATATTTTGGAGGGGGAGGAACTGACCAAAGCTTGAATAGCCCTACCCTTCTTCCTAACATCCCTAGAATGTTTTTTGAACACTGTTTTGATGTCCTCATAGGATAATTGAGAGATGTCTTCCCTAGAAAACATGTTGAGGGTTTCCAAAATGTCCTCGCTCATCCCTCAGAGAAGAACTAACTTGAGTGATTCAAGATCGAGGGTGCATCTGACCCTCATATAACTAAGCTGGAATATTTCCTCATAGTCCTCTAAGGATTCATCAGGTACAAGAGTCATTCTAAATATTTTTTCTTTGGTTTCTTTGGACCTATAGTAGTCCATGCACTTGTTGTTAAAGAATTGTTGCATTTGAGTCTGGGTAGTGATGCTATCCCTAGGTAGATCCATAAATAAGTGCAAGGTTTCATCATTAAGGGTAGATGGGAGAAACTTCAGTTTCTGGTCATCAAAGGTATAATCATAGGTCCTACAAACAACAACAAACTCAAACATAAAAGTATTAAGGTCCTCAGAGGTTAAGCCATGGAAGTGAGGAAGGGTAGTAGGGCTTATATTCTTCATTCTGGCCTCTCCATTAGTCTCTCTGATAGGGAAACCTCCTCATTCCTATTTTTAGCCATGGTTTGGGTAAGTGAAATGGGTTCTTCTTCTTCTTCCCTAATAGGTTCTTCAAAAATATCAAGTTGTTCACCTAAGGGGTCTTCTAACTCCCCTGTAGTCAGAGAGGTAAGTTAACATTCATCGAAGAAGAGTGAAGGTTGACTGTTTGATGGTGTGGGGGTATTGGGTATAAATTTTCCTTGGGTATCTCTACTCTTACAAGGCATGATAAGGAAAATTTTCTTTTATGTAATTTTTTTAAAAATGAATGGAAAATAGAAAGAAATGCTGAGGCAGAAATAACATCTACCTAGACACCTCCCTAGAAAGAGTGCCAAAAGTGGTGAGCCCTAGTATTGAACCAAGAGTGTTGCAACTCCCAGAGGCTCCTCAACTCTATTTATCAACCTGGGATTCATACAAACTTGGAGGTGATAGTGTTGTATACATAGTATATGGAATTTTACTCATGCCACCCTCAACTAGGTCATTTGATAATTAGGGTTCCAAGACCATTCTTCTACTGAATTACGGGGAATTAACTACTAAAAGTGCAATTCAAAAGCTATCCCTAGTGTAGAAAAATTAAATGCTTCTCAAATCCAACTTGTAAAATCTACCCACTTGTACATGCTACTGAATTAATTCATGAAAAAAACACAAGAGTTGTGCTACATGGAGAAAGGAAACTACACTAATTGCAATCAATCATCTAGCTATCAAATTCAATTGAGAATAGAAGATTATTCTACTGACTCAGAACTCAAGAATTCATGCATCATTTATCTAATTCTCACTTGCATATTAAGTAATGTCCTAATTTCCAAATCTGTGATGAAGAAACTAATGATATTTTCTCTTGCATTGAAGGAAAAGGAATGGAGGGACTAGCCTAGGTGGCACCTTTGATCATGAATTCCAATTTGGGGGCTCACCCTACCCCTTAACTAAGATACATTGGCATTACAGGTCAAAACAAGGGCAAAACAAGCTGCTACATGCGTGCTACAGGAAACTGCTACATGATTCTTGTATTGCTATAGGAAGTCCTGAAATGCTACAAGAAGATTTCCAAGAGGATTTGGAGAGTAAGGATGATGGCATAAAGTGATGGAACGATGGATGAGGGTTGTGGGGGATGGATGGAAGGTGACCAACACCCCTAGCCAAGATCAACACTTCAGGAAGATCAACTTTGGGCTAAGAGGGATACTCATGGTGACTAAAAAAACAAATATCAAGATAATGGTTGGGACTTCGTTTTCTAGGTAAATCCTCTCTGTGGACAGAGACAATCCCTCTAGCCCAATGAGTGGGTATAGAAACCGAAGTGACAATGTATCAGACACTTTCCTAAGTTACAATTGGAAAGCGAGATGATGAAGAGGGCCTACCTCGTTCTGATGCTATTTCGATGTCCTTTGTTGAAGACCTTGAGTTGCTTGCGTCATGGGCTCATTCCTACTATTCACAGAGTTTATGCACCTGCACAAGAGACAAAGACACAACAAGGTATGAAAATACAAATAGCACATTCAAAAGTAACCTACTTAACTAATCAAGGAATGTTAAGCTAAATGATACATGAGCATATACATTTAGGGAAAATGAACCAGCAGTTGTATATTAATACAAAATAAAGGGAAGAATACAGTCAAGCCTTGATGTTGATAGGCTCCTTGAATGAATATCCAAGTCCAAGCTAACCTCTCGAAACACTCCTTCTCCAAGCCAAATGAGTAGCATATAGGCACAATATTAGCATAAGGATGCAATAGACATAGACCAACCATTTGGGAATGGGACAGGATGAATATATAAGCTGGGAAAGGGAGTTAGGATCTCTCCAAAGATAATAGGAGGCCCTTATCTCAAGGAGGTAGCTCATAGGGATAAGACCAAGAGGCCAAGTTGGGAGAATTTTACCTCATCTATGCCGAACAGCTTCCAGCTTTCCACTCCGGAAGCTTCTATATCACGAAGCTTCTCATCCTCTTTGGGAAAATTGCCTTTTTGGGATCATCACCAGTATACAAGTGAACAGAGCCATGCCATCATGGGTCAAGTATAGTGCAACGGGGGACCATTGTTGTTTTTAGTCTCATAAGGGCGATGATTCTCAAATTAGGGTTTTAGAGTTATTTCCTTGAGGGGAAGCTCAAGGCCTTTTCCAATAAATTCCTTAAGAAGGAATTGAGCTGCATATATGAATGAGTACATTGCATAATGATCATGTTCCGGGCACTTTGAGGTATGTCACAGGGACGTGCAGGAGGTGTGAAAAAATACTGTGTAACAGATGCCCCTAAAGCATGAAGGCAAAACAAGGAGTGATGGTTGAGATGATTTGCAAGGACAAGGATAATCACTGTCAGGAGACCTTCAAATCAGGGACGCATATACATATGCATATCTGAGGTCAAAAACATGAATCCATGGTATGGACGCAACCATCTGGATGATAAGGACTATATGAAAGGATCCATGGTATGGGTGCATCCATCCAAATGAGAAGGATCACTTGTAAATCTAAGATATGAGGTATGGACACAACCATCTGATATAGAAGGATCATCATAAATGTAAAGTCCCACAGTATGGTAACAACCAACTGTATAGCAAAAACACGTGTATAATCATGAATAACATATAACTCCACGCAGCCTCAGTCATATCATACAAAACTCAGGATCTTGCGCTCTATCCAGACCCGATCAAAGTATGAATTCTATCATGCGAATGAATTTATTGAAGTCGAACATGCTATAAAACCACCTGATTACTAACCAATGATGTGGACCATTAACAGGCATGAGAGTAACCATCAATAATGATAATGGCTCTCAAGGTACAACAATACAATCCATTAATGTGATAATGAAACTAAAGTAGAACACTCGTGGAATCACCCAATGGAAGGCCAATGATGAAGACATGTCGTTGGATGTGAAGAACTTGCCATTAAGGCATGCAAGCTCTAAGGTAATGAAAAGGAGTTTCTAAGTCATCTTCCTGGATAATGAGCTAAAGTCGACAGGAATTGACCTGTCAAAGGAGGGAAATGATGAGTCCCCCATCATCGACATGAAACGAGGAACAAAGTGGAATGACATGAATATGATTCAAGACTATAATGATGGTTTAGACAATCTATAGGTAAATAATTGCAAATAGGACTTCTCTTAAACACTGGCGACACGACTCCGGAGTGTGGCAACATTTGGCTCAACATAGGACTAAAGGTCATGATGACAAAATGGAATAGTCAAATGAGAGGAAAAAATGGATCACCCAAACCCGGGAGGACAAGTGACTGAGTGAGGATATCCCAAACCCGACACGAAAGTAGAAGAGTGTCATGTTCAAGAGCAACATGCTGCCTATACAAAGGATGTTTCATTTTCATTTTTCCCCCATTATTTCTAGCAAGTACCCAAATTATTTTTATCACAAGCTTGAAGGGGATAACATATGCTTGTCATGTAAGTTCATTCTTCGAATGAATCCATCCTAGTAAGTTTTACGAGTCCTAGGAAGGAGAAACTCAGTCTCATCATGGTGACGAGTCTTTCGTCGTAAAATTTTAATGAGTCTGACGTAAGAATAATTCGATATCTTTTTCACATTTATAGAGTTTGAAAAAGAGATGAAAAAGACAAGTCCATAATTCCCCTTTTCATAATTTGTCCCTCGAATCCGAAAAGGTAGAAAACAATATTCGAGAGAACCTCTTAACCATATAGACCAAGATGTACCTTTTTCATAAATAGTCAATCTTACCCCGAAAAAGGAGTAAATGTGTACTAAGACAATGTCAATTCATTTAATTTAACGAGTTCTAAATGACAAGTACTTGGTGATATTTTATGTTTTCGAGCGGCAGAAAAGGGCTATAAGATGACTCCAGGGCGGTCCCTTTTTCGTTTATATCTAATGAGTCTGAAAAAGAGATAAAACAAAAACTCGTTTGAATCAGTCAATGATAATCACATGTTCACTAGAAAGTACCTGTAAATACACAAGGAAATCCACCCATCACTGATATCGAGAAATAATAATAAAATATTGCAAAAAATGAATTCAAATCTTATAAATATACCAAAAGAAAAAATATTTTTACCATTTCACCTAGGTAATTTTTGAGAGTTCATTTGTGCCCTAATTTGCTTGATTTTCAAGTGACCAGTGCGAGATATCCTGGGCATAATTTCGCGAACCTTTTGCAACAGGTAAGAGGTCTATCCTTGCTCTTGCAATTCATCATACTTTTATGCATTTTTAATAGAATTTTGCATGCTAAAAGGAGGGATTTTAAAATTTTAAATCATCGGCGATCATTGTGGGTTTCCTCATTGGACCCATGATGATCATGGCCGAGCTTAAAGGCCCTTGTGATGACATCACTCTGTTAATAAAAATAGGCGTGATGGCACCGAGGCAGAATTTTTTGAAGGAAAACCCCTTTTTAAAGAAAAAATTCTTGATTTTGATCCATGAAAAAGTCTCTAATTTATGTTTAATGATGTTTTGCAGGAGATCATGGTTCTATAATGGAAAGAAAGAGGCCACGAGGCTAAAGATCACTAGGCAGCTCAAGATCTAGAATGCATCAACGTTTTGAGAAATTGTGGGTTGCTCAAGTTCTGTAGGACAACAGGATTGAGAGCTCAGATGGAATTGTTGCTATATTTGATCAACTTGTGGGATGTCGATAGAGAACTCTTCATAATAAAAGGTCAGGAGCTACTGCTGGAAGAAACATACATCTATTTCATCACTAGATTATCTAGGAGGGGAGAGAGCATCCAAATCTGGGATCTCGCCTAGGGGGTGAAAGTACTAGTAGTCTCGTCAAGAGACATTGCCCAGGTTCAGAGATGACAATGGGAAGGAAAGTAAAGATGTAAACAATCACAAACCTTCCCTTGAGAACTATCTTATTTTCATGAAGCCTCCCAGTTGCAATTCCTTTATGTAGTAGATTGTCTAACTCCCACAGTCTTCAAATAGAGTGGAGGAATACTAGATAACATGAAGAGACAACTAACCAAAGGTAAACGACGAAACTTGAAACAATTTGGTTTTTGTTATCACTCAGGTTTTTTCCTTAGAAGTTATTAAACAAGGAATGGCCCAAGGTAACCACAAACCAATCTTTTAGACTTAGGTCCTAGCCAACCTAAATCTAGAGAGGGCTCTCTCTTTATGATTTAAGTTTGTTTGAATATGATTTCATGCTAGTTCTTAATGTTCAGGGTTGTTTGTTTTGATTTGGTGGTGGAATTAAGAAGACAGATGGGCAAAGCAAATATTTAGGCCATTGGGCTATGGAGTCAATCAAGAAAGGCTTAACTAGATTAGATCTATTACTGAGGTAAGAGTCCACAGGGCAAGCTAACACAACAAGAGCAAATCTGCAGGTTCAAATGGATGAGAGTCCTAGCTAGGGCTAAGGGCAATGAAGAATCCTTAATAGGGATTAAGATGAGGAAAGGGAGTATGGCCAGTAGCAAAGGGAAATGAAGAATCCTATACTATGGGCCAAAAGGGGGATAAACTATGGAAGTAAGGAGGCAATTAAGAATCTCCAAACCAAGGCATTTTGGTAGAAAACATAGATAAAGAAAACAGTTAAAACAGAGAGCACTTAAGCTAATTTTGATGATATCATTCCTTGTTTGCTTTTAAGATTTTATAAGAAACACATATGAATAATTCATAACATAAAGAGAATACAATATCTAAACATGAGAAAATGATACTTATTTGTTCCAAATGTGCACAAGAATCGAGTGAAATGTCCTCAGCTTTATTTCATAATCCAGTAAACCAGTCCAGTCTTGAGTACAATAGCTCCTTAGCTTACAACAAAATGTCTCCAGAAATGATTTTTAATCCACCCTAATTACTTCAACTTGTGAAGTATTTATACAAAATTTGATACAAAATATCTCATAACTATATGAGAATTAATTTAGGAAACAAAAAATATCTTCAACACGAAGATAGAGACAGATGGAAATCCATTTACTTGTTGTCCCTTTATTTGTGAATGTGTTGGCTGCTGGAATTCGGATTTGGCTCTTGCAGTTGCCTTGGTAGTTATGTGCTGGATTCACTCTTATCTTTAACCTACTGATACTCTTTACCTGTGCTGATTAATCCTGGATTACCTGTTTTCACCTGGCAATTATCATTACCCTCTAGATTTACTATAGTAACTTATAGTAAATCTGTAAAACTGGTCCACCATTCACTATTTGGTAATTTTATTCTGATCATTTTCCTATAGACTTCATTGGCTTCTGTATATTTGACAAAATTGGGTTTGCTGGTGAACAAGTGCTTTATTTCATGTTCTATGTAGAACAGATTCTCCAGGCCATCATAAAGTACCTTTCCTGTAGGTAATGATTTTACTCCTGAAGAAATATCTTGGCTCTCGTATTGTTTGTGCAGTCTTTCAATATAATTTTCCTGTGTCATTAACTTGTCATGTATGACCAGAGGACTAGGAAGGCCTTTTTCTCTCAAAATGCCATATTCTAACATGAAATTGTCGATCTCTGCTTGAATTCTTTGACATCTTTTCTCCAAATTAAGCATCACAGTCCTTTTAGTAAGAATCTTCTTTATCTCAATAATAGTTGTTGTTATGTCCTGAATTTCTAATTCATCCAACTGGTACCTGTTTCTACTGTTGAAAAAATCTATCAACTGATTTGCTTCCATGGCTATTTTGACTAATTCAGTTTTCTCAAAAAGCACCTGAATGGAAGGCCAATTACCATTGATGGAATCAATGATATTGGTCTACAGTATATCCTTGATATCTCCTAATGGATTTTCTAGTGTAAAATCCTTTTCAAGGATTCTTATTCTTTCCACCATCCTTTGGTTTTTTTGTGCTTCTTCTTTATTCTGAATCTGTGCAAGTTCACATCTTGTTTCCAAATTTGTCACTTGGTCCCTGAGCTTCTTCAGTTTTGTGGCTTGGATGCTCATTTGTTCCATAGCCTTAACCAATTCATCTGCTCTTTCCGTTGTTGTCCTCGTACTGGTTGATGTACCTATGATTGAAGTACTAACTACTACTCGCAATGTTGTTACTGTTGGAGTCATTGGTGCCAAGGAAGCTACCAGGGTGGAGGGTACTGCTGTGGAAACTGTAGGTATTACAGTCTGAGGAGTGGTGGCCAGCTCACTCTGCTTAGACCGTATCACATTCTCCAATTCTTTCTCAGTTTCTTTTAATTGATCATTCAACTTAAGGACTAGGTCCATAAGTTCTTCCTCCTTTTGTTTTTCTATAACTTCAGCAGTTTGAGGATGGTGAAGAGGAGGGATCTTGAGCTGCTTCTTCAGTGCAGCTATGTCATCATTTTTCTTCTTTATTAATTTCTCTGCTGCTTTGACATCCTTGGGATCATGTCCCAGCTCTATGATCAAGTCCTCCAAAGTCTTTATTCTGGTGTCTTTGGCTTGAGAAGAGGCCTTTTCCAATTGAAGCTGTGTAGATGTGTTACTCAGTGAGTTTTGTAGTTGATGAGCTGTGATTGCTTTGTTGGTCAATGTAGAGTAGACCATTTCACATGTTTCGTTATGCAGCTCTATTTGGTCAATATTATGAATATCCTTTGCCAAAACTTCAAAATCAGTTTTCAAATAGTCAGCCATTGATCTTGGTTGTTGCACAGTTGACTTAAGAAAGCTCATCTACATTTTTCTTTCTTTTATATCAAAGGATGACATCAGCCTTGTCTAGTTGGTTGGAGCCATTATGAGATAATGAGCATAGGTTTGAACCTTTAGTTTCTCATTTCATGCTTTGATTTCTTTATACTTTTCTTTGATATCCTAACTCTGACTAGAAGGAGCCCTGTAGGAAGATACCTCTATGCTCTGTTGCCTTCCTAATACCTGGAACTGTGAGGTAGATGGTGAACATCTTGAAGGGATAGTATGCACACTCTCTATCCTTTTTGCCACTGTGTTGTCTGCCGTTTCCTCAGTATATTCCTGTTTAGAAAATGGATTTAACCTTTGCCTCTTAGCATAGGTTTGATTAACAAGTATGGTGGAAGGAGTGGCCTCCTCTCTGTCTCTTTTTGGATTTCTCTCCTCATTTATAGGATTTTGCAAAATGGGGGGATTGCTCATATTATGTTTTGTTTGATTGAGCTCTTCTGAAATCTCAGGTAGCTCTGAATCTTCTGCCTGCTCTGATGATCCTGGTTGGCCTGATGGCCCTGCTTGCTTTGAAGTCTATCCACTGTGTTCCTGTGACTGCCTTTGAGATTGAGTTTCTCCAGGCACCTGTACAAATAAATCTTTATCAAGCCTCCTTTCTAAATCCATCAATACATTGTCAACTGCAACCTGTGTACTATCTTGATCTACTAATGTGTTTTCCATCCATTCAGATTGATTGGCATACTGTTCAATTTCTGGGATCCTATGGTGGATGTAAGGAGATAGCTTATTTTTCTACCTCCTATTACAAATAAAGTTGTGGGGATCATAGGTCCATATGAAACTTTGTTTTAATCTCAACCTTTGGAGGATTTCATCTGCCTCCTTTCCTGCTTCTCTACTGTTACAAATGAATGGGCCAAGATGATATTTGATTCTTAGTTGGGCCTTCTTCTTGGTTTTAACAAAATGAATCTCATCAGAATTGATCATTTGCCTGTAGTACTCCAGAGAAAATAATCTCATGGGGAGATACCTTGGCATTTTGTAAGGTGGCAACTCACATCCATAGATTCTAATTTTTGTATGGTTTTGGTACAAGTACCAATCCCCTACTTTGTATTGCTTTGACAATTGCAAGACCCTCTTGATGTCTGCACTGATCCTGGGTGGAGGGTTTCCTAGCAACATGGTTGTCACAGGATAAACAAAGAGGTCTATGAAGTCTGTGTAGGAGTATTGAGAATCAAACTGATGAATTAGAGAAGTCCAGAAGATCACTGACCTGGGGTTTCCCTTAGTATCGAGTTTTTGGAGGGCAATTGGAAACCTATCAGCTTGATAGTACAAGAATAAATGGTACAGGACTGATGAATATTTGAACACTCTTTCATTTTCCAATCTCAGAAACTGATCATGCATCTTGTCAGCAATAAACTTTGCATAATTGAATATGATGGCTAGTGGTTGTTCGAGAGAAATGATTGACATGATTGATATTATGATCTCATCCACGAATTCACTAGCGGTGCAACATAGTATACTGGATATCATATCTATAATATCTCAACCAAGGTTGGAGAATATAGTCCATATATAAGGGGGAGGGTCCTTTGGGATATAGTCTTTTTATTTGATAAAAATATGGAACAACTGGGCTAGTTTGATTGAAGTGAGTGTAGGGTATCTGTTCAGCATGTCCTCAATGGAAAGAGGGGTTAGGTTTTGGCTTGGCTGCAATTGAAGCATCTGGTTGATGGATTCAGCAGTAATAGTAAACAAAACTGACTAGTTAGGAGTTCTTATTTCCCTTTGGAGAGGACCATAGTTCATATGGTAGTAATGTACAATTTTTGGGAATACATGCACTCTGGGGAACTGGTACTTAGGCAAACCTGATTCCCAAAGTCCAATGGAGTCGGCTTGGTTCAGGTACTGGTCTCTATACTTGCAGAAGAGTTTCAGGGGGGATTTTGAGACTGAGGTGTCCTTTATTTGGAAATCTTTGTCTGCGAGGGGAAGGTGGTCTAAATCCCGGTGAGGAGTAGTAATAGGCATAACATTAAGTGCAATTGGGGCTTCCATCCTTGGTTCTTGTGGATTCAAAGATGAGGGCAAATGATTTCAGGGAAATTGGACACAATTGGTCTATTTTAGAGTGTTTCAGGACTATCAGACAACTTATCTTACTAAAGTACTTAAGTTTTAAAGCAATTTAGCTCAGGTTAGGCACGAAAACAATGTTTTTTAGTCGAAAATAGGGTAAATACCTGGTTTCGGTTGTTTGAATGGTAAAATGGTGGTTGTGCATTGTTTGCAAGAAGCACATAGGTCTGCACAGTAGGCTGGAGTTCAGCGGCTATGGGAGGTTGATAGTTGGTAGCAGGTTGACAACTTGAATGTACTCTGTGTTTACATGGAGAACAGAAGGTTGTTTTCTTGGTAAAAAACAAAAACAATGAGTATTTTTGGTTTATCTGCAAAGTCAATGATTTTGGCGGGTATAATGAAAAACGACAACTGGCACCAACTGACGGAGGTGACGTTTTGTCGTGTAGTGGAGGTGGTAAGCGGAGACGGTAAGTGGAATTTATCACACCACTTTTGGGGACTTGGCGGTATTGGGAGAGGTCCGCCCGATGCCATCCATTGGGTGACACGTAGCAGATGGATGAATAGTAAAACCACTCACATCGGGTAGGTAAAGGTCGGCATCTGAGGTTGCTCGATATGAGCGGCAGCCATTAGATCTGAAGGGGTCAAATCATACGGTGATCAGGAGTGTGATTTGATCGGGGAATTAATGGAGGGGCCCGACGGGATTTGAATTGCAGGTTAGGGCGGCTTAATGACGTCAGGGGCATTGTGATTGAAGGAAGGTTTTTAATTAATCATGGTTTGATCAATTAATCCCTTTTTGTAAGGCGAAGGATTATGGCTCTTAATTAGTTGCAACTCGACTATTTAATCCATTTAATTATTTATTATTATGGTTTATTTTTCAAACCATCGGGGCAGGATATTTAACATATGGGTTTTTAATTAAATATACAGGAAATAGGTGTATTCTTGGGAATTAAATATAATAAAAATTAGAGTTAATATGAGATGGAAATGAGAACAACAAATTGCACTAAGTATGATTTATTGACATTTATATATCCATATTTACACATCAGAACTTAGGCTTAATGCTTTTTTGTGGGTTTTTGTGGGAAAATGAATGAATTGAAGGGGGTGAATTTTCATGAGGGGATTTTAGTACTTAGAACCTATAAGTTATTGGGCCGAGGGTCCGGTCCCTCCAGAAGTCAGAGAAATTCTCTAAGCCCATTTAACTTAAGGCTTAGGTACTCTTTACTTTGCTTATGTGAAATTAGTGAAAAGGTAAAATGAACGGGGAAATTAGTCACTTGACTTCGTAACTGTCCCATTGTCATCCAGACTTTAAGAAATTTGATGATGAAAGTAAATGACATGAATTTATCCAATAAATCACCATAATTATGCAACCATCCAACTACTTACCCATCTATTCATCCTACAATTTTTTATACTCTTTATTAGGGTGCACTTAAAATGGAAAACCCTTATAAACTTTTTTTCTTTTCTTTTACAATAGAAATCTATCTAATTCTATCCTTATTACATCCAAGGGCTCTGATTAAATTGTTGATCTCCTTTTTTATTTATTCTACCTATCTACTTATCTGCCAAGATTAAACAGTTTGGTCAGATTTTATTCTCTATCTCTAAGCATGAAATTGAAAACATGGAATAACCAAGATTAAACTGTTTGGTTACCATGGATTGTGGCATAAATAACAAGTTGCACACAACTATTATTGTACAGAAAGTCAAATAGTAGTGGCATTTGGACTTGCACACTTTCATGGTCGTTTTCTTTTCCTTGGGGTTCATTTTTTCATCTTTTTTGACCTTTTTTTATTCTTTTTGTCCCTTGATTTTTCTTTTGGGACATACCCTCTTTACATTTTTTAATTTTTTGATTTTTTGAATATGGAAAACATTTGCAGAAAGCAAAGGTATGTACATATTACAGATTTGACCTTAGCCATTCAAAAATTATGACTCCTATTGGTATAGGAACCTAACAGTGGCTCCAGTTGGGGATGGAATTTCCTGGTGAGATGTCAAGAGCTTGTAGATCAATGGCCTTCAGAATTACTGTGATCTTACTCTGCAACTTTCCCTTTTACTTTGTTGCTTTATTGATATTTATTGATAGTGAAACTTTTGAAGCTTAGGGCCTTCTCTTTGGGCTTCAACTCCAAATTTTGCCATCCAATCCACACTAAACTTTATGAAGGATATAATATGTACAAGTAATTAGTGGAATCAGTGACTAGGATCTATATAGTGCTTTAGCATTCGACCATTAACTAGTCCTCCTTCTATTTTTGCACCATCCAATTCTTTAAGAAAATAGGCATTATTGCCTCCAAAAGCATAAATAATGTAAGGACCTTTCCATAGGAAGTCAAACTTCCCATGTTTTCCTTTATCTTCCCTTCTTGAGTCCCATTTCAGTACTTTTTCGCCTAGATAGAAATCTTCTACCTTGGTTATTTTGTCAAACGCGTTCTTAATTTTCTCCTGCACCACTTGGGATCTGATGTAGACTTGTTCTCTGGTTTGCTGCAAATGAATAGTCTGGTTGATCCTTCTTTGAATGTCATTAGGCTCGACCTGTGCTTCTTGGAGTAATTTCATCACTGGAGTTCCCAAAGAAGATGGGAAGACAACCTCCCTTCCATAGACTAGATGATAGGGACTAGTGCCAATAGATTTCTTTGTGGTTAGTATGTCTACCCACAAAGAATTCACTAGTTTTTTTTTCCAGGTCTTCTTATTGTCTTCCGATAATTTTTTAATAATATTCACTAGGATTTTATTGGATGATTCTGCAAGTCCATTTCCCTGGGGATAATAGGCTGTGGAATGGCTAAGGGTTATGTGATACTTGTTGCAAAAATGAATCATCTTTTTTTGATTTAAAGGTTGCAGCATTGTCTGTGATGATTTTAGTGGGACAACTGAATTTGGACAGAATTTTGGCTTCAAGAAAACCTATTATGACAATATTGGTGACTTGTCTTGAGGGTATGGCTTCTATCCATTTTGTAAAATAATCTATGGCAGTTAAGATCCATCTATGCTCGTCAGAGGAAGGGGGATGAATTTCACCAATGAAGTCAATACCTCACTGCTGAAATGGTGTTTCAGTTGATATAGGTTTCAAAGGTAATGGCAGTAATTTTCTTTTTCCTTCAAAAATTTGACATTTGTGACAGGAGGTTACAAACTTTTTCACATCAGCAAACAAAGTGGGCCAGTAAAAACCAGCCCTCAAGATCTTATTAGCTGTTTTTTTCCAATAGAGATGTCCCCCATAGTCACCTGCATGAAACTCTTGCAAAATTTTATCAGATTCCTCTTTTAATAAACAATTCAACAATATGCCTTCATGATTTTTCCAAAATAAGGCATTATCAATTATGCAAAACTTTGAAGATTTCATCTTTAAAAGCCTACTTTTAGTTCTGGATAGCTCTGGAGGAGCTTGAAGGTTTTGTAGAACATATATTATGTCAGCATACCATGGTGAATCTGTAAAGGCCTGGCTGATCTGTGGAGTCGCCATCTCCTCTTCATTATCCAGTTCTGCAATGAAGTTTATGTCTAGGGCTTGATAGTTTGATTTAGCCATTAGCTTAGCCAAACCTTGGCCTTTGATCAATTTTGTAGGTTTAATTTCTAAATCATACTCTAATATTGTAGCTATCCACTTTCCTCTTTTTCCATCAGGTCCATTCTGAGTTAAAATGTCTTTAACCACAACATTGGGAACATAAGCTACTATATGGGAGTACAAAATATAAACTCTGAAATCTTTTATGGCTTTAACCAGAGCAAAAGCTTGTTTCTCCATTATGTTATACTTTAAAGGTGCATCTCTCAAGGCTTTACTGAAGAAGGCTATTGGCTGTTCAAAACCCTGATCATTTTTCTGCAAAAGGACTGCAACAATGGTGTGTTCTGAAGCAAAAGAAAATATGATAAATTCCCTATCAAACTTTGGACTGATGAGGACTGGCGTTTGTGTTAAGGCTAACTTTATATCTTCAAATGAATTTTTAGCCTCTAGAGTCCATTTAATAGTCAAATATTTCTTTAACATGTTGTTTAGTAATCTAATTAACTCAGCTAAATTAGAGATAAATCTCCTCAAAAAGTTTATCTTTCCTAGAAATGCTTGAAGTTCTTTGATATTCCTGGGATGTGGTATCTGCAAAATAGCTTCAATTCTTGTTGGGTCAATCCTAATACCATCTTTGGAGATAATGTGGCCTAATAATTTCCCTTCTTCCAACCCAAATAAAGATTTTTTAGGATTCAGAGAAATTCCATATTTCTTGCATTTAATAAAGACCTGCCTAAGATGATCCAAGTGTTGTTGATCTGATTTAGAGAATATTGTGAGGTCATCAAGGTAAATTACTAGGAAGTCATGGATTTCTTTGGCAAAGGCTATGTCCATTGCTCTTTGAAAGGTGGCCCCTGCATTTCTTAACCCAAATGGCATTTTCACATACATGAAAGTACCCCATGGAGTTGTGAATGCAGTCTTTGCCTGATCATCTGGGTGGACTAGGATTTGGTTATAACCAGAGAACCCATCTAGCAGTGAGATTCTGGAGGAACCTACTACCCTCTGTAGTATGTGATCCATTTTTGGAAGAGGATAGTTATCCTTAAGTGAAACTTTATTCATATTTCTAAGATCAACACACAACCTAATTTCACCCGTTTTCTTTCTAGTGGGTACCAAATTGGAAACCCAGTCAGAGAACCTAATAGGTGCTATGATTCCTGCTTCATACATTCTCTTAATCTCCTTTTCAATAGAGGGTAGTAGAACTGGGTTGATTCTTCTAAGCTTTTGCCTAAAAGGCTTTTGATCTTCTTTTAATGGAATAGTGTGTTGTATTATGCTAGTATCATAGGATTTCAGGTCCTCATAACTCCAGGCAAAAACATCCTGGAATTCTTTCATCAGTTCCATATATTTCAGTTTTTCATTGGGAGGTAATGATTTTGACAGTTTTATTAGTTTGGGATTCTCTTCAGATCCTATATTACATTCCTCAATGTCTGATTTCAAGGGTTCCATTTTAGGCTTTTTAGGAATATCGTTTGAGTCAAATAAGTCCTCCAAAGGAGTTAATCCTTTGGGTAAAAAATTATCTTTAAGGTTTATGACTTCAGTTTCATCATCAATGACTTCATCAATTTCCATCTGCTTTAGGTTTCGAATATCTACTTTAGTAAACTTTGTAGGGTGAAATCTATCTATCTGATCATCTTCTAGTTTGTTAATTTCTACTTCGTTAGAGCAATCCAAATCTACTGCTATGTCTGTGTCTATGTTGGTATTTACAAATTCGTTATCTAAAGTTAAAAAATTGTTAATTTGTTGATCATTCTCAAATACTTGCCAGTTCTTTAAATTGTCAGGAATGGAAGGTCTGTGCCTAACCTCAGCAGTGTACTGATGGTTGGGCTGAAAGGGCAGCTTACAAGTACTAGCAAACATGGCTAAGCTGTGAGCCTGCATGTTGTGTTTTCTTGGAATGACAGCAAGTTTTGTTTCTAAAAAGGTATTTAGTATCTCTATGATTGTTCCTCTATAAAATCCTAATCTAGGATCCCTAGTCATATAAATGACATTAATTTGTTTAATCACTAACTCAGAATATCCCATGATGGAGATTGTAATGGCTCCTAACATTTTAACAAGTTTCAGACCTAACAGAAGTGCTTCATATTCAGCCATATTGTTTATGCAGTTAAAGTTCAACCTGTAGGCATGACCTTATAAATAATTGTTTTCTAAGTTGTAAATCCATACACTGGCTCCTGCACCTAATTTGTTGATTGACCCATCAAATTCAAGATGCCACAGGATTTCATGCTCATAATTTTCATCTGGGGTAGTGGAATCCTTCTTGATTGGGGTATCTAGATCATCTTTCTTATCTGATGTTTCATGAATTTGGACATTTTGATTTCCCTTTAATACTGCAATTTCTTTTGGTTCTGCTGTTATGCTACTTGAAGTATCTTCTTGATTATTTTCATCATTGTAAAGTATGAAGGAATCAATATCAGAATGTACTGAATAGATGGGAAAATTATGAGGTCTCTATTGGGAACTCACTACATACTTCATCAAAGTCTCTCTATATAGCTTCTTTGAGTGTCCAAAGACTGATATGGTAGCATAGGACATGTCCAGTTGCAGAGATCCCTGGAGTTTGGCGCCCCAAGATCTAGACAACAACATACCATACTTGGGTGGTATGTCAGCAACAACTATGTCCATAAGTATGGTCTTGGCAGGGTATTGAACTAGGGAGACACACAAATCTTTTATGAGACCTAAGCATTTAACTTGGCTTGAATCAAAGGAAAAGAGATCCTTATAAGGCTTGGTGATATCCAAGTTAAGCTTTTCCATTACAGACTTAGGCATAAGATTATGTGAGGCCCCAGAGTCAAGCATGGCATTATGTAGGATTTTATCATGGATGTTAAGGCTGATGTAGAAGGGTGGCATCTCTCCTTCAATTAGCTTTCCATTAACATCTAGTCCAAAAATTAACTCAGGTTGGTCATCAAATAGATTCACAGAGTCTTCATTTTCAATGAAGTTCAGAGATTTACTAATTTGAGATCTGTAAGTTTCATGTTTAACCAATTCTGTCAAAGGCACTGAAATTTTGAGTTTGGCCACCTCTGCTCCCAAATTGAAAGGCAGAGGGGATTTATCTGTTTGAATATTTGGAATTTTAGAGCCAAAGTTCTAAGTAGTATGTTTTTCTTTTTCATTGTTAGGTGTGGTTTTATCCAGATTTTCTAATATGATTTCTGGAGGTTGTTCCACTGTTCCTTTGAGGGGGACTGAAGTGGAAGGCTGCTCATTAGAAGGCTGGTTATCTGTTACATCTTCAATGGTGGGACTAGGAGGATTTTGATGTGGTCTAGAAAGGATTTGTAAGGTTTTTGTAACTTGAGGATTCTGATTTGTAGCTTTTACCTTCTTAGGCTGGTTAGGTATTGCTTTCTTATTCTGATCAGAAACATCAGTGTTCTTCTTGCTTCTTAAGTTGTACTGTTTATGAACTTCAAAAATAGCAGAGTCATACCCTTGCTTATAGTCGAAAGATTCTCCTATTTGAGTTTGTAACTATTGAATCATGTATAATTCTTGATCATCCTGAGTTAGAAAACAATTTCTTCATTATCTAAACCCAAAAGGTTGATTTGAGTTTCTATCTTAGGGTCTTCTCGGTGGGAAGTCTTAGCATATTTTCTTGGAAAGGTGGTCTAATGTTTTGATCAGGACCATTTTTACTAGTGTTTTGGTTCTAGTTTTTCCTAAAGTTTGGATTCCTCACTGGATTAGCCTGCTGGTTATCCCAGTGAGGTTTCCTTTCAATGAATTCTATTCTATCCATCAACCTTTCCATTCCTTTAGCTAAAGCATCCATTTTCTAATCAAAGGGTGAAGATTCATCTTTCAATGGTGTTCTTCTCTCATTTCTAACTCTAGCCCTTTTGGATAGCAGATTAGCTTCTATGCTAATAGCTACACTTTGCATATCTTCAAGTGTGGGGGGATTCCTTTCTCTAAGTTGAAAAGCCATATCTGTGTCAAATCCGTCTGGAAATTTAATCAGGGCTAAACCAGGTGGAGGCCTAAGGTCAAGAGGGATTGCATTATACACATTGTTAAACCTGGTACAATAGTCTTGAACAGTTTCGTTTGGTCCCCTTTTAAGGTTTTCATATTCAGATAGAATTTGAAGGGGGTTTTTCTTTTTCTCCCACCTATTTAAGAACTGTTGGTAAAGGACTTCTAAACTATCTATGCTCTGAGGGGGCAAAGATCTAAACCATGTTCTCACTTCTCCAGCTAAGCTTTGGACAAAGATTCTCATTTGGACATCTCCTATGTCAATCTCGTGCAGTTCAAAATAATCGGTCATTTTCTTAGTGTGCTGTTGTGTTGTGTATGTTCTAGTGCCATCAAATGAGGTGATTTTACTTTGATAATCTGTTGGCAAGACACCTTGAGGTGCAGGCATTATGAGGGGAGCATATCTGAGTGCCATAGCTCTGAGCTATACATGATTGACAGTAGGTGTTGGGGTAACTGGAGGATTTGGGACAACAAGGGGAGTTGGTGTAATAGGGGTAACAGGTGTTTGAGGGGTAGTGATGGGCTGTTGAGGGATTGAAGGTATGAATGGAGATGAGGTTGAGGGATGATCTTCAGAAGTGTTGGGAAATGATGGTGAGCTAAAAGATGTTGAGGCTATTTCAGAAAGTTCAGGGAGTCTACCAGTGGTAAGGGATGACTAAGGGGAGTTCAGTAGATTCTAGTTAATTGACAAGTTGGCTCATTGGATTTCAAGTTCTCTGGTGAATTCTGGATCTGGGACTATGTCCAGCAGTTCACTATCAGATGTGGTTCTAAACAGAGAGAGACCAAAATACTCATCAAAAGGGATGTCTTCAAGGAATAACCACTCAACAGGGCATGAATTGGATCTAAAAACAGGCCTAGGGCTTACTGAACTTTCCTGTCTTCTGATTATTCTCGGAATAAGGTTGGGATTTTCAAATACAGGGGGAGGATTTGGATCAGGGTTGGCCCTAGTATAATGAGTTCTCCCTGAAGCCAGATTTCGAGATTTTTATGATTGTTTTAAATTTTTATGAACTTTTGAAAATAACTTCTAATAACCCTTTAAGATGCTTAAAAATAAAAATTTGAATTCCTCAAAGGTTTATTAAAACTGAGGGTTTTGAATCCCCAATATGGTCGCCACTATGTTATCACTCAGGTTTTTTCCTTAGAAGTTATTAAAGAAGGAATGGCCTGAGGTAACCACAAACCAATCTTTTAGACTCAGGTCCTAGCCAACCTAAGTCCAGAGAGGGCTCTCTCTTTATGATTTAACTTTGTTTGAATATTATTTCAAGCTAGTTCTTAATGTTCAGGGTTGTTTGTTTTGATTGGGTAGTGGAATTAAGAAGACAGATGGGCAAAGCAAATATTTAGGCCATTGGGCTATGGAGTCAATCAAGCAAGGTTTAACTGGATTAGATCTATTACTGAGGTAAGAGTCCACAGGGTAGGCTAACACAACAAGAGAGAATCTCCAGGTTCAAATGGATGAGAGTCCTAACCAGGGCTAAGGGTAATGAAGAATTCTTAACGGGGATTAAGATGAGGAAAGGAAGTATGGCCAATAGCAAAGGGCAATGAAGAATTGTATACTATGGGCCAAAAGGGGGATAAACTATGGAAGTAAGGAGGAAATTAAAAATCTCCAAACCAAGGGAGTTTAGTAGAAAACATAAATAAAGAAAACAGTTCAAACAAAGAACACTTAAGCTAATTTTGATGATATCATTCCTTGATTTCTTTTAGGATTTTATAAGAAACACATATAAATAGTTCATAACATAAAGAGAATACAATATCTAAACATGAGAAAATTGTACTTATTTGTTCCAAATGTGCACAAGAATTGAGTGAAATGTCCTCAACTTTATTTCATAATCCAGTAAACCAGTCCAATCTTAAGTAGAATAGCTCCTTAGCTTACAAAAAAATGTCTCCAGAAATGTTTTTTAATCCACCCTAATTACTTCAACTTTTGAAGTATTTATAAAAATTTGATACATAATATCTCATAACTATATGAGAATTAATCTACAAAACAAAAAGTATCTTCAACACGATGATAGAGACAGATGGAAATCCATTTGCCTGCTGTCCCTATATTTGTGAATGTGCTGGCTGCTGGAATTCGGATTTGGCTCTTGCAGTTGCCTTGGTAGTTATGTGTTGGATTCACTCTTATCTTTAACCTATTGATACTCTTTACCTATGCTGATTAATCCTGGATTACCTGTTTTCACTTGGCAGTTATCATTACCCTCTAGATTTACTATAGTAACTTATAGTAAATCTGTAAAACTGGTCCACCATTCACTATTTGGTAATTTTATTCTGATCATTTTCCTGTAGACTTCATCGGCTTCTGTATATTTGGAAAAATTGGGTTTGCTGGTGAACAAGTGCTTGATTTCATGTTCTATGTAGAACAGATTCTCCAGGCCATCATAAAGTACCTTTCCTATAGGTAATGCTTTTACTCCTGAAGAACTAGCTTGGCTCTTGGATTGTTTGTGCAGTCTTTCAATATAATCTTCCTGTGTCATTAACTTGTCATGTATGACTAGAGGACTAGGAAGTCCTTTTTCTCTCAAAATGCCATATTTTAACATGAAACTGTCGATGTCTGCTTGAATGCTTTGACATCTTTTCTCCAAATTAAGCATCAGGTTCCTTTTAGTAAGAACCTTCTTTATCTCAATAATAGTTGTTGTTTTGTCTTGAATTTCTAATTCATCTAGTTGGTACCTGTTTCTACTGTTCAAAAAATCTATCAACTGATTTGCTTCCTCAGGCTTTTCTCCCAGTTCTTCCTTTGTCTTTTGTATGGCTTCCATGGCTGTTTTGACTAATTCAGTTTGCTCAAAAATAACCTGAATGGAAGGCCAAATATCATTGATGGAATCAATGATATTGGTCCACAGTATATCCTTGATATCTCCCAATGGCTTTTCTAGTGTCAAATCCTTTTCAAGGATTCTTATTCTTTCCACCATCCTTTGGTTTTTTCATGCTTCTTCTTTATTCTGAATTTGTGCAAGTTCACAACTTGTTTCCAAACTTGTCACTTGGTCTCTGAGCTTCTTCAGTTCTGTGGCCTGGATGCTCATTTGTTCCATAGCCTTAACCAATTCATTTGTTCTTTCTATTGTTGTCCCTGTACTGGTTGATGTACCTGTGGCTGAAGTAGTACCTGCTACTGGCAATGTTGTTACTGTTGGAATCGTTGGTGCCAAGGAAGCTGCTAGGGTGGAGGGTACTGCTATGGAAACTGTAGGTATTACAGTCTGAGGAGCGGTGGCCAGCTCACTCTGCTTAGACCATATCAAATTCTCCAATTCTTTCTTAGTTTATTTTAATTGATCATTCAAATTAAGGACTAGGTCCATAAGTTCTTCCTCCTTTTGTTTTTCTATAACTTCAGCAGTTTGAGGATGGTGAAGAGGAGGGATCTTGAGCTGCTTCTTTAGTGCAGCTATGTCATCATTTTTCTTCTTTATTAATTGCTCTGTTGCTTTGACATCCTTGGGATCATGTCCCAACTCTATGATCAAGTCCTCCAAAGTCTTTATTCTGGTGTCTTTGGCCTAAGAAGAGGCCTTTTCCAATTGAAGTTGTGAATATGGGTTACTCAGTGAGTTTTGTAGTTGATGAGTTGTGATTGCTTTGTTGGTCAATGTAGAGTAGACCATTTCACCTGTTTGTTTATGTAGCTCTATTTGGTCAATAGGATGAATATCCTTTGCCAAAACTTCAAAATCAGTTTTCAAATAGTCAACCATTGATCTTGGTTGTTGCACAGTTGGCTTAAGAAAGCTCATCTGCATTTTGCCTTCTTTTATATCAAAGGCTGACATCAGCCTTGTCTGGTTGGTTGGAGCCATTCTGAGATAATGAGCATAGGTTTGAACCTTTAGTTTCTCATTTCTTGCTTTGATTTCTTTATACTTTTCTTTGATATCTGGCTCTGACCAAAAGGAGCCCTGAAGGAAGATACCTCTGTGCTATGTTTCCTTTCTAATACCTGGAACTGTGAGGTAGATGGTGAACATCCTGAAGGGATAGTATGCACACTTTCTGTCCTTTCTACCACTGTGTTGCCTGCTGTTTCCTCGGTATATTCTTGTTCAGAAAATGGATTTAACCTTTGCCTCTTAGCATAGGTTTGATTAACAGGTATGGTGGAAGGAGTGGCCTCCTCTCTGTCTCTTTTTGGATTTCTCTCCTCATTTAGAGGAGTCTGCAAAATGGGGGGATTTCTCATATTATGTTCTATTTGATTGAGCTCTTCTGAAATCTCAGGTAGCTCTGAATCTTCTGCCTACTCTAATGATCCTGGTTGGCCTGATGGCCCTGCTTGCTCTGAAGTTTGTCCACTGTGTTCTTGTGACTGCCTTTGAGATTGAGTTTCTCCAGGCACCTATACAAATAAATCTTTATCAAGCCTCCTTTCTAAATCCATCAATACATTGTCAACTACAACCTGTGTACTATATTGATCTACTAATGTGTTTTCCATCCATTCAGATTGATTGGCATACTGTTCAATTTCTAGGATCCTATGGTGGATGTAAGGAGATAGCTTATTTTTCTGCCTCCTATTACAAATAAAGTTGTGGGGATCATAGGTCCATATGAAACTTTGTTTTAATCTCAAACTTTGGAGGATTTCATTTGCCTCCTTTCCTGCTTCTCTACTATTACAATGAATATGCCAAGATGATCTTTTATTCTTAGTTGGACCTTCTTCTTGGTTTTAACAAAATGAATCTCATCAGAATTGATCATTTGCCTATAGTACTCCAGAGCAAATAATCTCATGGGGAGATACCTTGGCATTTTGTAAGGTGGAAACTCACATCCATAGATTCTGATTTCTGTATGGTTTTGGTATAAGTACCAATCCCCTACTTTGTATTGCTTTGACAATTGCAAGACCCTCTTGATGTCTGCACTAATTCTAGGTGGAGGGTTTCCTAGCAGCATGGTTGTCACAGGATAAACAAAGAGGTCTATGAAGTCTATGTAGGAGTATTGAGAATCAAACTGATGAATTAGAGAAGTCTAGAAGATCACTGACTTGGGGTTTCCCTTAGTATTGAGTTTTTGGAGGGCAATTGGAAACCTATCAGCTTGATAGTACAAGAATAAATGGTACAGGACTGATGAATATTTGAACACTCTTTCATTTTCCAATCTCAGAAACTGATCATGCATCTTGTCAGCAATAAACTTTTCATAATCGAATATGATGGCTGGTGGTTGGCCAAGAGAAAAGATTGACATGATTGATATTATGATCTCATCCACGAATTCACTAGTGGTGCAGCCTAGTATACTGGATATCATATCTATGATATCTCGACCAAGGTTGGAGAATATAGTCCATATATAAGGGGGAGGGCTAGTTTGACTGAAGTGAGTGTAGGGTATCTATTCAGCATGTCCCCAATGGAAAGAAGGGTTAGGTTTTGGCTTAGCTACAATTGAAGTATCTAGTTGATGGATTCAACAGTAATAGTAAAAAGAACCGATTGGTCAGGAGTTCTTACTGCCCTTTGGATAGGATCATAGTTCATATGGTAGTAATGTACAATTTCTGGGAATACATGCACTCTGGGGAACTGGTACTTAGGTAGACCTAATTCCCAAAGTCCAATGGAGTCTACTTGGTTCAGGTACTAGTCTCTATATTTGCAGAAGAGTTTCAAGGGGCATTTTGAGATTGAGGTGTCTTTTATTTGGAAATCTTTGTCTGCGAGGGGAAGGTGGTCCAAATTCCGGTGAGGAGTAGTAATAGGCATAACATTAAGTGCAACTGGGGCTTCCATCCTTGGTTCTTGTGGATTCAAAGACGGGGGCAAAGGATTTCAGGGAAATTGGACACAATTGATCTATTTCAGAGTGTTTCAGGACTATCAGACAACTTATCTTACCAAATTACTTAAGTTTTAAAGCAATTTAGCTCAGGCTAGGCTCGAAAATAGGGTTTGTCAGTCGAAAATAGGGTAAATACCTAGTTTCGGTTGTTTGAATGGTAAAATGGTGGCTGTGCACTGTTTGCAAGAAGCGCATAGGTCTGCACAGTAATCTGGAGTTCAGCGGTTGTGGAAGGTTGACAGTTGGTAGCAGGTTGACGACTTGAATGTACTCTTTGTTTACATGGAGAACAAAAGGTTCTTTTCTTGGTAAAAAATGAAAACAATAAGTATTTTTGGTTTATCTACAAAGTCAATGATTTTAGCAGGTATAATGGAAAACGACAGCTGCCACCAACTGACGGAGGTGATGTTTCGTTGTGTAGTGGAGATGGTAAGTGGAGACGGTAAGTGGAATTTATCGCACCACTTTTGGGGACTTGGTGGTATTGGGAGAGGTCCGCCCAATGCCATTCATCGGGCGACACATAGCAGAGGGATGAATAGTAAAACCGCTCACATCGGGTGGGTAAAGGTTGGCATCGGAGGCCGCCCGATATGAGCGACAGCCATTAGATCTGAAGGGGTTAGATCGTACAGTGATTGGGAGTGTGATTTGATCAGGGAGTTAATGGAGGGGCCCGACGGGATTTGAATTGCGGGTTAGGGAAGCTTAATGATGTCGGGGGCGATGTGATTGGAGGAAGGTTATTAATTAATCACGATTTGATCAATTAATCCCTTTTTGTAAGGTGACAGGTTATGGCTCTTAATTAGTCGCAACTTGACTAATTAATCCATTTAATTATTTATTATTATGGTTTATTTTTCAAACCATCGGGGCGGGATATTTAACATATGGGATTTTAATTAAATATACGGGAAAGGGGTGTATTTTTGGGAATTAAATATAATAAAAATTAGAGTTAATATGAAATGGAAATGAGAACAAAAAATTGTGCGAAGTATGATGTATTGACATTTATATATCCATATTTACACATCAGAACTTAGGCTTGATGATTTTTTGTGGGTTTTTGTGGGAAACTGATTGAATTGAAGGGGGTGAATTTTCATGAGGGGATTTTAATACTTAGAAACTATAAGTTATTGGGTTGAGGGTTCGGTCCCTACAGAAGTCAGAGAAATGCTATGAGCTTCTTTAACTTAAGGTTTAGGTACTCTTTACTTTGCTTATGGGGAATTAGTGAAAAGGTAAAATGAATGGGGAAATTAGTGACTTGACTTCGTAACTGTCCCATTGTCATCCAAATTTTAAGCAATTTGATGATGAAAGTAAATGACATGATTTTATCCAATAAATCACCATAATTAGGCAACCATCCAACTACTTACCCATCTACTCATCCTACCATTTTTTCTACTCTTTATTAGGGTGCACTTAAACTTGCAAACCCTTATCAATTTTTTTTTCTTTTCTTTTACAATAGAAATCTATCTAAGTCTATCCTTATTACATCCAAGCGTTCAGATTAAACTATTGAGCTCCTTTTTCATTTATTCTACCTATCTACTTATCTACCAAGATTAAACAGTTTGGTTAGATTTTATTCTCTATCTCTAAGCATGAAATTTAAAAAATGGAATAACCAAGATTAAACTGTTTGGTTACCATGGATTGTGGCATAAATAACAAGTTGCACACAACCATTATTGTACAGAAAGTAAAATAGTAGTGGAATTTAGACTTGCACACTTTCATGGTCTTTTTCTTTTCCTTGGGGTTCATTTTTTCATCGTTTTTTACCTTTTTTTAATCTTTTTGTCCCTTGATTTTTCTTTTGGGACATACCCTCTTTACATTTTTTTATTTTTTTATTTTTTGAATATGGAAAACGTTTGCAGAAAGCAAAGGTATGTACATATTACAGATTTGACCCTAGCCATTCAAAAATTATAACTCCTATTGGTATAGGAACCTAACAGTTTTGATTCAATACTGGTTACTTTCTTCCTAGAGAGGGTGATCTTATTTTGGAATCAGTTTGCAGAGGTACCAGATCCTCTCCCCTAGGATCTGAGGCTAGTGTGTTGGAGTCAGATCATGCCCCAAGGGGGGGAGGGCCAACAGATGCATTTCCCTCCACAGTTTTTCTGCTAGCTACGTCACCAACTACTTGTTGTGGATGATTATGCTTATGCTGGAACAGATTTCATATGGGATCCGGATCTACCTCTGCCACCGAGAGGACAGTGGAATGATGCAGGTAAAACTTGTTTTCTTTTTTTTTCAAGTTTTATGAATTTTTTTGTAAAAGTGTAACTGAAATGTAACCTGTGATAAATGTGTAGATGTTGGACCAGAAAAACCACCTGGCATGTCGCCAATTGCACAGTGAGCAACCCATCAGATAGTAGGTGTTGATTATGAGGAAGGGGCAGACCCATTGGTAGAGATGGTTGGTAACCTGGACATGATTACCCAGGGTATACTAGAGTATGCTACCATAGATGAGGCGTGACTACGATAGCAGAGAAAAATCATAGGAGTATCAACGAGACTGCGTCAGCGGTTAGGCTGAGTGATCAGAGTAGTCTCATGCTACCATGAGCATCAAGCATGTTGATAGCCTTTCTAGTTACTTTTACACATTTTGTAGGCTTTTAAAGCCAAGTGTCTCAGAACACTTTATTTTTTGAGGTTTTGATGTAAACACTATGAAAGACATGATATCTATATCTATATCTACATCTATATCTATATCTATATATATATTTATATCTATATATATATCTATATATATAGATACATATATATATATATATATATATATATATATATATATATATATATATATATATATATATGTATATATCTATATCTATATCTATATCTATATCTATATCTATATCTATATCTATATCTATATCTATATCTATATCTATATCTATATATATATATATATATATATATATATATATATATATATATATATATATATGTTAATGTATTCAAATTGCGTGGAATATGTTGATATGTGATAAAATCAAAATTTATTTCCAATGATCGAACATGTAGATACATACGCAATATCTGTGGATTTCTTACTAAATAATGATTTTTTAACTGTAACACAATGAGTTGTGAAATTAACTGGACAACTAAATCTCTAATGCCAAGAGCAACTGCTTCTAACAATAGTTCAATGATTGCACTGTATTCAGTAATATCGTTAGTTGTTCGACCGAGGCATATAACTTGTAAGTCAATGAACTCGCCATCAGGGGCAAAGAGTGCCCAAGAAGTGGAAGACAAATTCTGTGTGCTATGACAAGCACCATCAACAAAACATAGATAATGACTTAATGACATTTGCAAATGGAGTGGAACACAAGGTAAGCAGAAAAACACATGTCTGCAAAGCAAACAAACACACCAAAAATAAAAAAGCACACACTAATTAATTCACACACTAATGTACAAAAATAATATTTACATGGATGACCACGCGTAAAACGTTTATATGGAGTCCATTTTCAGACTCGGGTAATCAATCGACAGAGAATAAAACCATAGTTTCACCATTGACATGATTTTAAGCATCGAATCATCCAAATAATAGAGTAAAACTCATAAAAGACTATTCCCCCATGCCCCCCGGGCAAGTGAGGGTTATGAGTCTGTTGTGGCCACCAACAACCCCCCTCCTTCTTTAGTATTAGCAATAACACTAAACAAGTGGGGACCCTTAGTAAAAAATTCAAAAAAAATTATAATTTTTTTTTGTATTATACTCCTTAAAAATACATCGCATGAAGAAGAGTAAAACATTTCTTTATGAGCAAAATAAAAAACTGCGAAAAATCGACGCGAAATTCATCGCATCGCATACATTAAGAAGCGCCCATAAATGAAGATCTTAAGAAATATCTGATGGCCGATATGCGACATCGCATAAACAACACACAATAACTTAAAAAATTGCAACGATCTGCGATCTGCGATCTTGCGATAAATGCGATGCTGCGATCTTGCGACAACGCGATAACGCGATTCTGTGATAAACTGATCAGGAAACTCTGTGATGACACATCTTGATAATGCGATCCGCGATGCTGTGATGCGAGTCGTAGAAATCACCCATCGCAAATTTTCCTCGGCTCAGCATTCAAGAAAAGCTGTCCCTAAACCAAAAATTGGGCGCGCGCCTTAAAGGAAATTAATGAATGTACGCCAAAGTATTCATGAAGGACAGTTTTGTGTTTTTCGAAGAGTCAGTTCACTATGGGTGTCATAATTTTATACATTCGTAGAGCTTAGAGCTTTCGTGTCAAAATTTATTATCATTACTCTTTTCCTTTGCGTAACTACAGGAATGAAAAACAGGAAACAACATGAAGCAATGTGTAGGAAACATCTAAGGAAAAAGGGAAAGTGTCAATGCTCAGAGAACAGAGAAGAGATGTCCTCATAAACGGATACCGCATGCAACAAAAACGCAGATTTCAGAGTATTACTGAACATATGTTGATATCAATAGGAGATTCGACACTCAAGGTCAAAAGCTCACAAAAGAAGCATGTTTACAAAATTCTGAAGCTTATGCCTGGTAAAGGAAAAAGCGCTAAAGGCGGAAAACACACCAGAAAGGCCCAGATCAAAGAACGGAGGCAGTTTTCGATGATCGATTAGCGCCTAGCGCTAATCGCGCATCGCTAAGAAAATTGTTCAGAAAGCAAAGTCCCTAACTTGCTTATTCATCCACGAGTCCGGAAATCGAGATAGCAAAAGCAGAAGCAATTTGAGAGAAATTTGGGTTGTTACCAAGTATATACGCAGTAAATTCACGGCGGTAATCGCGCATCGCTAAGAAAATTGTTCAGAAAGCAAAGTCCCTAACTTGCTTATTCATCCACGAGTCCGGAAATCGAGATAGCAAAAGCAGAAGCAATTTGAGAGAAATTTGGGTTGTTACCAAGTATATACGCAGTAAATTCACCCAGCGAGAGGATGATTCCCAAAAATATCTTCTAGTTTACTAAAAAAGTGGTGCCAGCGCTTGCCATTTCTATTTGCATAGCTCAAGCAAAAGCAAAAAACAACCAGCCGACTCTTCCCAGGCAAATGTTGAATGCTCGCAACATTAAGGACCAAATGCAGAAATAGTTAGGAATTAGATTCAATTTTTAGAAATAAGTTTACTTAGATAAAGGGCGGTCATTTAAACCGTATCCTAAATTTATGTAATCAAGTTATTTAGTTGGTAGTATTTAAACCCTTCTCATGCATTTAGAGAAGGGTCCAGAAATTTGTCAAAAACTTGTCCTCAGAACATGCACTTTTGCACCCTTAGAGGAGGTTTTGGTGAATGAATGGATCAAGGTTTATTGATGTTTACATTTGATATCTGCTACTGATGTTGCACTTCTGTACTCTTGGTAGATATTAGAACAAGGAGAGATAAATCATTGTTGCTTGAAGCTTATGAGTAGGACCAGTCATAAATGGTACTTTTATCTCTTGACCATTTCTGCTTATATTTTTTAAAGTGATATACAGTTTTTAGTTGTTTATATGTTATTGCATGAATGTTTGAGTTACCATTTGGCACTTTTGTATGGTGGAGCCATTTATTTATGTTTGATATATGAATAACTTATTATGCGATATGATGTTCACAACTGTTTTGCCTAACCTTTTATGCAAAGTGGGTCATCTTAATTGATTTCCATTCTTATGATAGCTGAATGATCTTTATTACCAGTTATTATTTGAAATCTCTTTAGATCGCATAATAGAGGAAATACATCCCGGGTTAGCATAGATTAGATGTGCTGTTTTCATTAGATTACAATAGCATAGAATTAGATTAAAGTATCTTAGATTAGAACTCTTAGATCAGCATCATCCAACTCTGCACACACACACACCCTTAGATTGGGAAACTGGTCCCATTATCCCTAGTTGGACCCGCTATACCAAACGGATAAGGAGCTGCCAACCAAGGTCCGGACCGGGTGGGTATCCCCCTTGTTGTCGACCCGATTTTCAGGGCTTCAACATATTTGGCGCTAGAAGGAGGGCCTGAACTATGAATGGCACCTAAATCAAAATCTAAATACCATTCTGAGAGTAAATCGCCCTCATCATCTCCCCCGACTTCTCCAGTATATTTAAATCCAGAGTCAGAAGTCGCTCAAGTATCAATCGTTGCTACACACCTTGATATTTCAGACCAATCTACCATTAAACCTCCTGGAGTTGAATCTCTGATTCACAAACTTCAGGGATTTTCCATTTCTCCTCAGAGGTCTGATAAATCTCAAAGCAGTGTGACTTCGCAGTACAATCCTGCTCATCCCCTAACTAGGTTAAAGAGTGAAAAATTTGGCATCCAGACAACTGAGTTGCCTCTTCCCACCAGGAAATGAGCGAGGAAATCACCACAAGAGTCTGACAGTGAGACTCTTTCGTCTACATCGCCCATTTCAACTACCTCACCGCGAAGTCAACCACCCACACCTCCATTCCAAATCATCATACATCCGTCTACCAAAACTCCCACAACCCCTCTTCAATCATCTACGATCATAGTATCCTCATCTTCCCAGCCACAAAGATCATCTTCTGCACTTTTCTCTACTAGCAGCTCAACAATGGCCCAGTCTCCATGGAACAACCCTGGGGCAGTTTTAATGCCTGCGCCCTTGAGTCAAATACTAGCCCATCTTGAGAAATGGCTGCCCAAATTCAATCCAGAAGTAGGCATGCTAGCAGAAGAACACATAAACAATTTCATGCTTTCTATCAATCTCAACGGAGTTACTAACGAAGATGATGTTGTTCGGCTTTTTCCCTATACACTGCAAGGGACAGCTGGGTCATGGTATTTTTCATTACCCTCCGGGTCTATCACAAGTTGGGATATCTTCCAGAATCAATTCCTTATCAAGTTTGGTGATGACAGATCAACGGCAACAGTAATCAATGACCTATCCAATCTTAAGGTCCAAGCTAAAGAACCTATCAAAGATTTCAATTTACAGTTCAATAAAATTCTCAACAAAATTCCCACTGCTTCCCAACCCAGTGAAGAAGTACAATGTGAATGGTATATTACTGCTTTACCATCAAACATAGCAATCTTCGTGGATAGAGCAAATAAAACAACCTTAGTTGAAGACATGACAGAGGTGATAGTAGTAGAGAAACGCGTAATAGCCCTGGAAAAGAGATCCGCGATAGAGGAACACAAGTCTAAAAAAGTCACCTTGAAGGAAGACTCCAAGAAGAAACAAACAAAAGACCCTTTCGATTTGGAAGGATTGCAGAAAGTATTAAAGACCATGTCTAATGAGATGGTTGACATAAAAAAACAAGTAGCAGAAACTTCTTTAAAAAAGCCCTACAGAGCTTTTAAAAGAGGTCCTTTAATGGATGCAAAACCATCCAATGCCATCTCCAATGCTGAAACTCAGGAAGAGGAAGAAGAAGAAAGTGCCACTGAAGGGCAGACCAATGACGAAGAAGTTGTGGAGTTACAAGGAATGTGGGATTTCATTCTCCCACAAGAAGAAGATCAAGAAGTATTTCCGGTTAGCATACGAAGCAAAAATCAGCTTGATCCTCCCCAAACTACCCCTAAGTAGAAGAGCGCAAGCCCTACAACAAAAGATAAAGTCGCAACAAAGAAAACAACCACTAAAGCGACTCAATCTAGCCCAGTCCAAGCAGATCAAACAACTCCATCAAAAACAATGATAGTGTCGGATGAAATGGAGTACAATATTATTGATGACATGAAAAAGACTAGGGCTAATATTACCCTTTATGAATTGAGCAAATTGAAGCATCAACAGAAGATAATGATGAAAGAATTACATGCCGTGCCTATTGTACCTTTGCCTACCGATGTACTCTCTCAAGCTTCCCACAACATGGGAAGATCTCCAACTAACGCGATCAATAAGATTGATCCAAATGATATCGCCTTGATTGGAGGAAGATCAAGATCTCACACTCCCCCGTTTCTTCTCACTTATGAAATTTTCAATAAAAATGTGCACAATTGTTTGGTAGATTCCGGTGCTTCATCGAATATTTTACCCAGATCAATATGTGCTAAGTTAAATGTTCAACCACAAAAATCCGCAGTGCACATAGTTCAGCTTGATCAATCTCAAGTCGAAGTGATTGGTGAAATTAATCAAGTAACCATAAGATTGTCATCTAACCCGAAGGTATGTCAGGTTATTGACATTCTAGTGGCTGATATCCCAGAATTCTATGGCTTAATTCTTAGCAAGGATTGGTCCGAGAAACTCCATGGATACTTTGCAACCGACTGGTCGCACATGTGGTTACCCTACAATGGTAAACCGAATCAAATAAAGGTTGAACCAGAGTTACACTAGAAGTACATAGTAATAGAATTAGAGGGAGAAAATGAAGCAGTATCGTATAACAGCAGTATCATAGGCAATTACTTGGTAGATTCTTTTCTCGGTAATTTCAATGCTCACACATCACCTTACTTAGAAAATTAAGTTTTGTCCCAAGTCGAAAATTTTTCCCAAACTGATAGTTCAAAGTGTGTTAATTTTGTAGATAAACCTGTAAATACATCTTTGTTTTGGAAATTATATTTTGATGTCTCTAAATCTAATGAAGGGGCAGGAGCAGGATGCGTTCTGATTAGTCCAGAAGGAAACAAGATCATGCTTACGTGCAGACTCGAATTCAATTGCACAAACAATACAACAGAATATGAGGCCTTGGTGCAAGGCCTATACAAAGCAATCGGGTTAAACGTCAAGTATCTTCAAGTCTTCGGAGACTCTGAGATTATCGTCAAACAGGTACGTAACACTATACATTGCCTATCAGGTCATTTAAAACACTATCAATTTTTAGTACAAGATCTGACTGAGCATTTCATAGCATTTAATATTTCTTCAATCCCGAGACTCCAAAACGCAAGCGCAAACCTTTTGGCTAACGTAGCCTCTAGGATTATTCCCTCCGAAGATTTCAGTCCAGATAGATTCTCAATAGAATTAATCTTTAGACCGTCCATCCCTAACAACATTACAAATTGGAGAGTATTCAATGACGATCCTGATATTGTAAATTTCTTCACTTCTGAAGGATCCTACTCCAATTAGATAATTGACGAAGACCATCATGATCAACAAATACAACAAAATAGCACTGATAATGCTATACCTAAATCGGTGGTTAAGTTAGAAGACTTATACGATTTGAAAAATCGGTTTAAAAGATCTACCAATTCAAAGCTCTACAGTCCAACTCTGAACTACGAATTAGTAAACCTAGGAACCGATGATAAACCACAAAACGTTAATCTAGGCATCGGCCTAGTCCCTGAAGAAAATCTAGCGTATATTTGTCTTTTGAGACAATATAAAAATGTTTTTGCCTGGAATTACGATGAGCTGAAGACGTACGACACATCTATCATTCATCATACTATTCCTATGATTGACAATGAAAAACCTGTCCAACAAAAACTGAGAAAGATCCACCCCAATTTAGAAAATCAGATAAAAACTGAGCTAAATAAGTTATTAAAAGCCAGAATAATTTTCCCCATCAGACATTCCAAATGGGTCTCCAATATGGTACCCGTTAGAAAGAAAAACGGAGATATTAGAATCTGTATCGATTTTCAGAATCTTAACAAAGCCTCTCAAAAAGACAATTTTCCTCTTCCACCTATGGAACAGATATTACAGGCAGTAGCGGGCTCAGAACTGATGTCTTTCTTGGACGGATTTTCAGGATATAATCAAATGCTGGTGCATCCCGATGATCAGTTGAAAACCACATTCAGAACTAAATGGGGCACATATGCATATCGGAAGATGCCATTTGGTTTGATTAATGCCGGCGCTACATTTCAAAGAGCCATGGACATCACATTTAAGGGTTTAGTCAATAAATCTGTAGTAATTTATTTGGATGATATAACAGTGTACTCCAAGAAGCGAAGCGACCATCTCAAAGAATTAAAACAAATCTTTCAACGATGTTTAAGGTATGGGATTTCACTTAACCCAAAGAAATATTCTTTTGCATTAAGTGAAGGAAAACTTCTAGGATTCATAGTGTCAAAATCCAGTATTCACATTGATCCTGACAGAATCAAAGAAATCTCTGAAATATCTCTACCTCATAATAAAAAAGCCATGCAATCTTTCCTTGGTCAAATCAAGTTTGTAAAGAGATTTGTCCCAGATTTTTCACGAATTGTGTCTCCTTTGCAAACCATGATTAAAAAGAATTCAAATTTTAAATGGGGTCAAGATGAACATGAAGCATTCAACCTGATCAAACAAGCTATTATTAATGCTCCATCTTTAGCAACCCCGAATTTTTCAGAATCTTTTGTTTAATACACATTTGCCTCAGAGAAATCATATGTTGCGATTCTAACTCAAGCAAAATCAAGATAAAGTGGAAGCTCTAATTGTGTTTTTTAGCTCAAATTTACAAGGTGCTGAACTCAAGTATTTAGACGTGGAAAAATAGGCCTATGCTGTTTTCAAAGCGGTCAAATATTTCAGACCTTTCTTACTTAAAACCCATACTAAGATCATAGTGCCGTTTCCAGCGGTAAGAAATCTTCTAGTACAGAAAGATATGCGCGAGAAAAGAGCAAATTGGATCACTGCTTTACAGGAATACGACCTTGAGATCAAACCAGCAAACATTGTAAGAGGTCAAGGCTTCTGCAAAATGTTGGCTGGAGCATCGCAAATCTCTGAAATTTCATCTGAAGAGATACAGATGTATGAGGTAAGCCTAAACGATGCAGAATCATTGTATGATGATATCATTTATTATCTTAAGAACGGGTATGATCCATCACACCTGGATCACACTAAGAAAAGATCTCTTAGATTGAAAGCTAAACAATATCAGCTCATAAATGATATTCTTTTTAGAAAGAATTATGATTTTGTTTTTCTTAGATGTCTTGAAAAATCTGAAGCTGAAAAAGTTTTGCAGGAACTCCACGATGGACCAGCAGGTGGACACTATGCTGGAGATGCTACTGCACATAAAATTTTACATGCAGGATATTAATGGCCTACGTTGTTCAAAGATTCACACAGTTACGTGAGGAAATGTCAAGTCTGCCAAACTACTGCTGGAAGACAAAAGAAGCTGTCCCTACCACTACAACCGATAAACATCGAGCAACCATTCAGTCAGTGGGGCTTGGACATAATAGGTGAGATCGTTCCTTACTCTTCTAAGCAACATAGATACATCCTCACGGCAACAGATTATTTTACTAAATGGGTAGAAGCAGTTCCTCTCAAGACAGCTAATTCTGAAAATATTATCGAATTCATAGATCAGTTTATAATCACTAGGTTTGGATTGCCAACGGCTTTAATGTTTGATAATGCATCATACTTTTCTGGAAATGCAATGACTGAGTTTTCACTTAAAAGAGGGTTCAAACTAAAATATTCGGCCAATTACTATCCGCAAGGTAATGGGTTAGTTGAGTCAACAAATAAAAACCTAATCAGGATTATTAAAAGAACAGTTGACTAGAACCAAAAGAATTGGCATAAAGCTTTGTTAAATGCTTTATGGGCAGATAGAATAACGAAAAAAGCTTTGATCGGCACTTCCCCCTTTAATTTAGTTTATGGGAAAGAAGTGGTTCTTCCAACTCACTTAGTCATTCCCTCTTTGTCTTTAATACAATACATTGATGAAGCACCTACTTCCTCCATACAACTAAGACAAATGGAAATAATTAAATTAGAAGAGCAACGAGAACAAGCTAAGAAAACCCATGCTCATCATCAAGCGCTAATAAAATCCTCTTTTGATTCAAACATAATGACCAGAAAAAAATTTCAGATGGGAGATTTAGTTTTAAAATGGGATAAGGCTCATGAAGAAAAGGGAAAACATACAAAATTTCAAAATATGTGGCTTGGTCCTTTTCAGATTGTTGAAGTCATAGGTCCATCAACGTTTGTCTTACAGGATTTAGCAGGTAGAAGGGATTCTTTGCTTGTTAATGGACAAATCCTTAAAATATATTTTCCATAGAAGATTATTCTTCTATTTTGTAGAATAGTTTTATTTTTCTTTTCTTTTTCATAATAAAACCAGTTGTAAATGGTTACTACTGGTATTCACGAAAAGACACCAATTCTCTTTCAGATTTTGAGCTTTTCGCTTGTATAAATAGAAATTTTTTGAAAATCTGATCTTTATTATTGACAGATACAGTTAAAAACTTTAGCCTAGATATGATACTAGTTTCAACTTCAAAAAATTTGATGAAAGCAACCTTTAGCGAAGAAATTGTTTTATATCAGCACAATGAAAGGTATCAATAACAAAATAAAGATTCTCTGTAAAACTGTTGTTTTCAAACTCTATTATTGTCGTCCAGAGCTTTCTTAAGGAAAACAATGATTTCCTCCCTGTTAAAGAAAATCGCAACATTCAGAGGAACAATCCAAGAAACACTATATCTCAAAGAATAAGAGGTCTCATCGTGAGCCGGCTTATCATGATCACAGATATTATAACTTTGCTGACTTTGCCAAACACTGTCCATCAAAACAGGGCAATGACTCAAGATTGTTGAAATCAAAAGACAAGGGGTCTCATCATGAGCCAGCTTGTTCAGAAGAAGTGTAAATCAAGTGAATGACTGTGTCATAATTTGGCTACCAAACCAAGACATTGTTCTTTAAGAATAAAAAAGGAAAAAGTGTCAATGTGGATTTTTCTTTGAAGGTTGTAGATAACCTTAAGCAGGATAAAGGATCATTGCTAGGTAACAGGTAACCCTGTCGAGCCTATGGACGCCTGCTGGTAGTAGAGGCTCTACCTACAACAATCGAGCATATTTTAAAGCTAGCACATAGAGAAGACTTTATTTTATCTTTACAAGACCAAGTAATGGCTGATATAAATACAAAGACAAGCCTGAGGAAGCAAACAATTAGAATAGAAAGAGGTTGAAACAAAATATCATTGATAGAATAAGGCATAATGTACTCTATCTGTCCATAACAGAGTTTAGATTTATGAAAAATTTTCCGTTTTGGAAGTTTAAAAAATTCAATAGAAAAGCAGAGATAACTGGTTCTTCCAAGTGAATCGCCATTGTTGTGGCCACCAACAACCCCCCTCCTTCTTTAGTATTAGCAATAACACTAAACAAGTGGGGACCCTTAGTAAAAAATTCAAAAAATTTTATAAATTTTTTTTGTATTATACTCCTTAAAATACATCGCACGGAGAAGAGTAAAACATTTCTTTATGAGCACAATAAAAAACTGCGAAAAAGCGACGCGAAATTCATCGCATCGCATACATTAAGAAGCGCCCATAAATGAAGATCTTAAGAAATCTCCGATGGCCGATATGCGACATCGCATATCGCAACATCGCATAAACAGCACACAATAACTTACCAAATTGCAACGATCTGTGATCTTGCGATAAACACGATGCTGCAATCTTGCGACAATGCGATAACACGATTCTATGATAAACTGATTAGGAAACTCCGCGATGACAGATCTTGATAATGTGATCCACAATGCTGCGATGCGAGTCGCAGAAATCACCCATCGCAAATTTTCCTCGGCTCAGCATTCAAGAAAAGCTGTCCCTAAACCAAAAATTGGGCGCGCGCCTTAAAGGAAATTAATGAATGTACGCCAAAGTATTCATGAAGGACAGTTTTGTGTTTTTCGAAGAGTCAGTTCACTATGGGTGTCATGA
This sequence comes from Pinus tabuliformis, assembly GCA_031772625.1. Taxonomy (NCBI): domain Eukaryota; kingdom Viridiplantae; phylum Streptophyta; class Pinopsida; order Pinales; family Pinaceae; genus Pinus; species Pinus tabuliformis. The sequence goes on from CM062819.1 coordinate 575,786,780, forward strand.
TTTTATACATTCGTAGAGCTTAGAGCTTTCGTGTCAAAATTTATTATCATTACTCTTTTCCTTTGCGTGAACTGTAGGAATGTGTTGAAGCCCCGAAAATCGGGTCGACAACAAGGGGGATACCCACCCGGTCCGGACCTTGGTTGGCAACTCCTTATCCGTTTGGTATAGCGGGTCCGACTAGGGATAATGGGACCAGTTTCCCAATCTAAGGGTGTGTGTGTGTGCAGAGTTGGATGTTGCTGATCTAAGAATGCTTAAAGCTAATCTAATTCAAACTTCTAAACTAACTTTATGCTATTGTAATCTAATGAAAAACAGAACATCTGATCTATGCTAACCCGGGGTGTATTTCTTCTATTATGCGATCTAAAAAGATTTTAGACAATAACTGGTAATAAAGATCATTCAGCTATCATAAGAATAGAAATCAATTAAGATGAACTACTTTGCATAAAAAGTTAGGAAAAACAGTTGTGAACAGCGTATCGCATAATAAGTTATTCATATATCAGACATAAATAAATGGCTCCACCGTACAAAAGTGCCAAATGGTAACTCACACATTCATGCAATAAGATATAAACAACTAAAACATTATATCACTTCAAGAATATAAGCAGAAATGGCCAAGAGATAAAAGTACCATTTATGACTGATTCTACTCATAAGCTTCAAGCAAAAATGATTTATCTCTACTTGTTCTAACATCTACTAAGAGTACAAAAGTGCAACATCAGTAGCAGACATCAAATGCAAACATTAATAAACCTCGATCCATCCATTCATCAAAACCTCTTCTAAGGGTGCAGAAGTGCATGTTCTGAGGACAAGTTTTTGACAAATTTCTGGACCCCTCTCCAAATGCAATGAGAAGGGTTAAAATACTACTTCCTAATTCTAATAATAGTTTGTTTACAAAATTTAGGATGCGGTTTTCAAATGACCGTCTTTTTTCTAATCTAATTTTAAAGAAAAAACAACATTCTAAATAAGGCTATTTCTAAATCTGATATTTAAAGCTGCAAGTGTTCATCATGGGCTTGAGGAGAGTCGGCTGGCTGACTTATGCTTTGAGCTGGGTTGCGAAAACGGAATCTATGAGAGCTGGCACTACTTTTTCAGCCGCGTTTATGATGCATTTCACAGTCATCCACTGACTATGCGGCTTGACCAAGTATGCCCAGTAACACTCCCAATTTAACCTGTTTATTGCTTGGATCGCTTTTCCCTTTTCTTGCGCCTTCTGCTTCCATTCTGCTTCCAATCGTAGTTTATTTGGTAGATACCCCGGGGTGGTCTCTTCGATTAAATTTTCTCTGTGCAAATTTTCATTTACACAGTCGATAAGAATGCTTGCTTGCATGGCTGTTGTCTCCGCTGCTTGTTCCGCCTACCTGATTTGATCGTCCCATTTATCAAAGAGCAATTCTTTATGATTCTCGTTTATTCTGGGTGCACTTGCTCTTTTCCCTTCATCTTCATCCTGCCAAGCCAAGTACTCCGTTACTCGTTTTTCACTCTGATCATAGTCACTCCGCAAGTCTACCACTTGATTGGTGATTTTATTGCTCAGTTCGCAATAATGACTCCACTGTGATATCTTACGTCCCAACTCTTCCTGTTGCTGCAGTAGTTGTTCATTTAGCCAATACACTCTGAAATAAATTCTGTAAGCTTAGGCTCATCTTTATGCATTTCTTGGAAAATTTGTAATTGTTTTCCTTTCTTGTCTAGACTTCTTTGATAGCCTATCTGCATCTGCTGAAAGTCTTCCTGCAACTTCTCGAGCTGTTTGTTAGCTTCAATATTAGCATTGGATTGTTGCAATTGTCGTTGTAGTAGCTGTATTTGATCTTCTTGTTCTTTCAACAGTTGCTGAACTTCCGATGCCTTGTCAATAGTTGCAGAAGCATATGCTCCTGCGATCTAAGACAACTTAGTGAGATTTTCAGATGGGTTATTGTTGGGGTCTTTCCATAAGACGTCCAATTGTTCAGTATCTTGTGATAGTTTATTTTCTAGTTTTCTTTTCTTTCGCTGTCTTCTTACAACTGCTTTATGTTGGGGACTATAAAATACGTCCTGTGGGGGAATTTCTTCTATATTAAGTAGAAGCTCGGAAGGTGGAGCGATAGGAATGTGCTCTGTTTCTGTGACACTGCTGACTATGGTCGAAACCACTTCTTGTGCTACCTGTGTATTGCTCACAGGTGTTCTTGGGGCTTGCCCTTCAAGATTGATCAGCTCGTTGAAGGTTTCCCATTCTTTGTCTAATTCTGTCATGACGGGTGGCGTTTTAATGACGAGAGGGGGGACATCTCTTGGCGGGGAGGTGATAACCTGCTGTTGCGACATTTCACTTGACTGAGCCGTGTCTTTAGCTGCCTCTTCGTTCTTTCCTTGGTCGCTTCCAGACCCTTTAGAATGTTCAGGTACTCCTTGCGCAGTGTTAGATTTAGATCTAGAAGTGCTTGAGTTCCCACTGAGGCTAACGCTTGGAGTCGGTTCTCTGGCAGGTAGTCGCAGCTTTTCTAAAGGAACACTGGCCAGTCTTCTTTCCCTGTATACCATGAATTTTTGGAGGTCATCTGGAGACAATTTTGACTGAGCTTCCTGCAAAATTTCCTGGAGTGAGCGTTTATTCTGAAATAAATCATCAAATAAATCCTTCTTTCCAACGAATACCTTTATTTTTACATTCGTTGTGAAATCTTGAGCAACTTCATTAGGGTCAAATGGCCTTGCTGGGGATTTAAATAATTGTAGACACGTCACATTCTCCACTTCGTTGAACACGTGACCTACATCGAACAATGAAAAGGCCCCAAAAGCTACAGGAAACTGAGGCCATATGGCCTTCTTTTTGTCTTTTAGGTCTTTAGTTAGGCCACCTTCTGAACAGGTTTGATAAGCAATTTCTCGAGCCAGTAGTTTGTCAGGAATATACAAGGGTAGGACATGAGGAGGGATGGTGCTTCCAAATACTCTAATATAGGTGAACCATTCTTCCCCAACCATCTTGCGATGGGGATGATATCTATCTGTGCCTCAGGTGAGCACCTCGGGGGGTCCTCATCATACAACATTCTATACAAGGGTAAGATAAGCCCGTGACAAATTTGGTAGAAATGTGGGATGAACTGAGAGTCCCATAGTACCTTATGATAAACATGGATAGATAATGGGTCCTGAGTAGTCCATTTCCAACCCATAATGGGAAATTTAGACACATAACAAATAGAATCCATAACATATGCGGATAGATAAAAAGGAGGATAGATCCTTTGAGACAAGGATCTCTTAGACCGGTAATTGATAATAGCCGTGTGTAAATTATCAGAAAAGATCTTGGCCCAATCCATAACATCGGCATTTGTGGCAGCATCTATTAATTGTAACCATTCAGACGAAAACTTATTGATATCTGGCATCCCAAATAATCTACAAAGCATGGCCGCAGCAAAACAATACGGAGAGGTGAGGGAACTAGTGCTGTACATACCATTTTTGTCTTTCTTGAGCGGTTCCTCTTTTCTGGACCAATCTTTGGTGGTCTCTGATAGGTCTGGGTTCTCCGCCACAAATTTCTTAACGAATTGTGCATTGTAAGTCACCTGCAGTTCAGGAAGATGATACATAAGCTTTAAATCTTGTGCAGCGAATGATCCGATGAGCCCTTGTCCTTGAATCTTGAATTGTCTGTTGTCCATGTTTGCATTATCAAGTATCCACTTGATCATATCCGTATATGGTAGAATTTTGGGCCTTGCTGCTATCCGATGAAGAAATGAGCATGCTAGCTCTTCTAAGGATGCTTCGGAAGAGCGTTGTGAGCCCGCGACAGCAGTAACCTTCATTATTCTGGGATTCTCCTCTTCAAGCAGTCTGTACATGGTTTCCCACGTCGATATCCCTGCGTCTTTGTTACAAGTTGTGTCTGTATACAAAGGTGCCATTTCCTTCGTCTTTTCCTTCGCCTCAGAGCCCTGAGCTCTATTTTTCTTTCCCATTTCTTCCTGCGTATGGCTGTGTGTCGTCTTTCGCTCTCCGTTCCTGCAGCTCACAAGTGAAATGGAAATGACTGATCAAGAAAGGTGATGGGAGAGTTTTAAATGCAGCAGATATATCAAATATGCCACCTTACGTGAAGTAATTCTTTACAAAAGCACGTGTCTACATTTCATTTAATAGCTGACAACTAATCCCTTTACTATCATTAAAAGCACATGATCTTGAGTCAGATTATAGTAAGTGGCTTTTCTTGAATAGCGTGCCCGAGGATTCGTGATGAAGTGATTTTATGATTTTCTTATGTAACATCGGCGATTGCACCATCGCAAATCCCACCATCGCAGATCGCGCAAACACACGAATATAACATCGCAGCGATCGCAACATTGCAGATCGCAAAAGTTTTATACTTGCCAAATCTTGTCAGCTCATTTTCTGCGATATGCGATCTTGCGATCGGTGTTATCGCAGATCGGTAAATCTTGAAGTTTTTCCGTTATGAGTATTACTTTATTGTGATGCGATATATTGCTTAGCATGAGGGTCTTATACATACCGAGATTATACTCAAATGGAAGTGTTTTCCTATCACTTTATGTAACGCGGCTTTTAAAGATTTTTCCCTTATCATAGACTTAGGTTTTAGAATATTCAAAAGATCTTCCTAAGCTTACAATGATAACCTTATTTTGAAGAAAGGAAACTCTTGCTTTTCCTAAATTTTAACTAAGGGTCCCCATTCATTTAGTATTTTGGACAACACTTAAATGAAAAAAGGGGGGGTTGTTGTTGGCCACAACAATTGGCGATTCACTTGGGAGAACCAGTTATCTCTGCATTTTCTATTGAATTTTTCAAACTTCTGAAACAACAAAAATTTTTTCAGAAAATTAAACTTCATTATAAAAAGATAAAGCATATTATACTCCAAACTGTCAATGATATTTTGTTTCAACTTCTTTCTATTTTAATTGTTTGTTTCCTCAGCTTGTCCTTGCATTTACATCAGCCATTACTTGGTCTTGTAAAGATAAAATAAAGTCTTCCCTATGTAGCAGCTTTTTAAATATGCTCCTTTGTCGCAGGTAGAGCCTCTGCTGCCAGCAGGCGTCCATAGCCTCGACAGGGTTACCTATTACCCAGTAATGATCCTTTATCCTGTTTAAGGTGATCTACAACTTTCAAAGAAAAATCCAGATTGACACTTTTTCCTTTTTTATTCTTAAAGAACAATGTCTTGGTTTGGTAGCCAAATTATAACACTGTCATTCACTTGATTTACACTTTTGCTGAACAAGCTGGCTCGTGATGAGACCCCTTGTCTTGTGATTTCAATAATCTTAAGTCGTTGTCCTGTTTTGGTGGATAGTAATGGCAAAGTCAGCAAAGTTTATAGTATCTGTGATTATGATAAGCTGGCTCGTGATGAGACCTCTTATTCTTTGAGATATAGTGTTTCTTGGATTGTCTCTCTTAATGCTGCGATTTTCTCTAACAGGGAGGATGTCATCGCTTTTCTTAAGAAAGCTCTGGGCGACAATAATAGAGTTTTTTTTGAAATGGTTGTTTCTACAGGGAATCCTTATTTTGTTATTGATACCTTTCATTGTACTGATATAAAACAATTTCTTCACTAAGATTGCTTTCGTCAAGTTTTTTGGAAGTTGAAACTAGTATCATATCTGGTTTAAAGTTTTTAACTATATCTATTAATAATCAAGATCAAGTTTCCAAAAGATTTGCTATTTATAGAAGCAGAAGTTCAAAATCTTGATAGAGAAACGGTGTCTTTAGTAAATGTCAAATGATGTTAACCACAGCAAATTTTATTAGGAAACAAAAACAATAAAGAAATGAGAGGTTGAAATTCCCTAGGATTATGTACATAATAGGGATAATCTCTTCTCTTATTTTGCCTACCAACTATTTAAAAGTAAATTATTAACCTAATAACCTAGCTAAATTACTCCTACTCCTATTATAATTATACACAGAAAAATTAACTAGGTAAAATGATATTTCCAGTGGAACCATCTTTTCATTCTTATTCCTACACGTATGTACCTTTTAAACATCAGCGTTGAGAACACAGCTTTTCTTGGACTGTGAACATTGGATGTGGGGTAAGAAAGTGTAACTTCAGTTGGAATTCCGGCTGAAATTTCTCTCTTATGAAATCTTCTGTCTAGCTGGATACCTATTGGATCATAAAAATCGAGATGAATTTCTGTTATGGATTGGTGATCGTGTAATAGGAAAGATGACAAGCCAGGTTGCGAATATGATTTTTCAGTTTTAATGGCCTGTAATCCATTATGCGTTAAAGTCAAGCTTTTAGCAATTCCTTGTAAAAGGAAAGTTTCCATATATAAATCACTAAATAAATCAATGAGGAATAGATAGAAATTTGTGACAAGAGATTTATTTATTAACGCGATTTGCTGGCAAGTTTCCAAAAATACTTTCTTTCATCGATGATGTCTTGGAGGACATAGAAGTTTTTTAAGGAAGTCTGATATTGATTGATCTTGGAATTGAAAACGTTCTACACTTCCTTGACACAATCTAGTTTTCCAAAATGGTAGCACATCTTTCGAATGTTCTTTGATAAGGTGCTCAGTATACCATAGTAATCTATCAAAAGTCTGAAAATTTAAAACACAATCCGATTTTGTACAAAATGAGTGCAAGTGAGAAAGAATGAAATGATTATCTGTACAAATAATGTTACAACACAACTGGGATTGACTTGAAATATCTTCTTTTTCACAAGAACTGGCCAGAATTATGGGATCCGAGCAATTTCGAATTCCGTCTTGTGAATCAGAAGACAAGTTATGATTGTGAACAGGCATGGGGGTTTCCTCATGATATGAATCATAGATCGGGGTATTGTCTTGGATAGTAAAATCATGCAAATGATCCTTTACTTTGAAATGAGGATTGACTGATATGATTCTTGAATTAAAATATCTCTCATTATCTGAGCTTTGTTGAGTTACTTGGGATAAATCAACATCATCATCATCAAAGTAGCTATCATAAATGACTTTACAGGTTTCTCTAGATTTCTCTTTTTTATCCAATATTTTCAGACAAGGAAGGTCAAGTGGTTCTTGTTTGAAAATGATCAAAGGATGTTCTATAGCTGTCTTTTTATCTTGAAAACCTAATGATGACTCATTTGAGTAATCCTCTGTACTTTTTGAGATATCTTTAATACTGAGAGGGGGAAAATTATCATCACTAAAAACATCAGGATAAAGAGAAAAATGTGATTATGGAACAATGCATTTGAAAATATCATCGTGGAAAAATATTTGTTCATCAGATTCGTCATAGACATCGGGCTTTAGATCATACCTTTGTGTACTGATACTTTTCGAAAGAGAATTAGTTTGATGTTCTAACCTTGGCATCTGCATTTGTTGACTTGCAATGATATTATTTGACCTTGTATCAAAGTCATCTTCTGGTTCCAAGGTAGGTTTTCCTCCAACATCCTCACTTTTGTCTTCTTGCATTAGAGCATGCATGTCTCCTAGGCTTTGGGAACCTTCTTCATCATGGCTGATTTGTATATTCAAATTGGAATTCTCATTCATATTAGAAGAAAATGAGACAAAGCTTGGACTAATTTCTGTTGGATCAGACATAGGAGGTAGGGAATGCTCAGCATAATCTGAAGATTCTTCATCCATGAGTTGACTTTCAAGATCATACTTTAGACAATTAAGATGAAATCGCATATTAAAATCCCTAACAGATTCATCTTGTTTCCGTAGATAATCAATTTCATCATATACCTGGTCATAGTCATAACAATCAAATTTACAAATAAAATTCTTGACGAATTGGTCCCAGCTGTGAATTGAGGCAACTGGGAGGGTTCTACACCATTTTCTAGCTTCCGCCGTGAATGTAAGAGTAAAAATTCTGCATAAAACGCCTTCATCAATTCTTTGAATGTTCGAACTTGAAACTCTTTGAATAAATTGAAGAGCATGATTAAAAGCAAAAGAATTATTCTTACCATTGAATTTTACCTGAGACAAGAGTCTTACCACTTCAGGTGGAGTGTTGGAAGAGGCACGAACATGGATGCAACTCCAAATGGGAAGTTTGTGAGCAACCATCCTGATTCAAATGTTACAATTGAAAACCATTCCAACAGACACTATGTTCAGGCCCTCCTTCTAGCGCCAAATATGTTGAAGCCCCGAAAATCGGGTCGACAACAAGGGGGATACCCACCCGGTCCGGACCTTGGTTGGCAGCTCCTTATCCGTTTGGTATAGCGGGTCCGACTGGGGATAATGGGACCAGTTTCCCAATCTAAGGGTGTGTGTGTGTGCAGAGTTGGATGTTGCTGATCTAAGAATACTTAAAGCTAATCTAATTCAAACTTTTAAACTAACTTTACGCTATTGTAATCTAATGAAAAACAACACATCTGATCTATGCTAACCTGGGGTGTATTTCTTCTATTATGCGATCTAAAAAGATTTCAGATAATAACTGGTAATAAAGATCATTCAACTATCATAAGAATAGAAATCAATTAAAATGAACTACTTTGCGTAAAAAGTTAGGCAAAACAGTTGTGAACAACATATCGCATAATAAGTTATTCATATATCAGACATAAATAAATGGCTCCACCGTACAAAAGTGCCAAATGGTAACTCACACATTCATGCAATAAGATATAAACAACTAAAACAGTATATCACTTTAAGAATATAAGCAGAAATGGCCAAGAGATAAAAGTACCATTTATGACTGATTCTACTCATAAGCTTCAAGCAAAAATGATTTATCTCTACTTGTTCTAACATCTACTAAGAGTACAAAAGTGAAACATCAGTAGCAGACATCAAATGCAAACATTAATAAACCTCTATCCATCCATTCATCAAAACCTCCTTTGAGGGTGCAGAAGAGCATGTTCTGAGGACAAGTTTTTGACAAATTTCTGGACCCCTCTCCAAATGCAATGAGAAGGGTTAAAATACTACTTCCTAATTCTAATAATAGTTTGTTTACAAAATTTAGGATGCGGTTTTCAAATGACCGTCCTTTTTCTAATCTAATTTTAAAGAAAAAACAAAATTCTAAATAAGGCTATTTATGAATCTGATCTTTAAAGCTCCAAGTGTTCATCATGGGCTTGAGGAGAGTCGGCTGGCTGACTTCTGCTTTGAGCTGGGCTGCGAAAATGGAATCTATGAGAGCTGGCACTACTTTTTCGGCCGTGTTTATGATGCATTTCACAGTCATCCACTGACTATGCGGCTTGACCAAGTATGCCCAGTAACACTCCCAATTTAACCTGTTTAATGCTTGGATCGCTTTTCCCTTCTCCTGCGCCTTCTGCTTCCATTATGCTTCCAGTCGTAGTTTATTTGGTAGATACCCCGGGGTGGTCTCTTCGATTAAATTTGCTCTGTGCAAATTTTCATTTACACAGTCGATAAGAATGCTTGCTTGCGTGGCCACTATCTCCGCTGCTTGTTCCGCCTGCCTAATTTGATCGTCCCATTTATCAAAGAGCAATTCTTTATGATTCTCGTTTATTCTGGGTGCACTTGCTCTTTTCCCTTCATCTTCATCCTGCCAAGCCAAGTACTCCGTTACTCGTTTGTCACTCTGATCATAGTCACTCCGCAAGTCTACCACTTGATTGGTGATTTTATCGCTCAGTTCGCAATAATGACTCCACTGTGATATCTTACGTCCCAACTCTTCCTGTTGCTGCAGTAGTTGTTCATTTAAGCCAATAGACTCTGAAATAAATTCTGTAAGCTTAGGCTCATCTTTATGCATTTCTTGGAAAATTTGTAATTGATTTCCTTTCTCATCTAGACTTCTTTGATAGCCTATCTGCATCTGCTGAAAGTCTTCCTGCAACTTCTCGATCTGTTTGTTAGCTTCAATATTAGCATTGGCTTGTTGCAATTGTCGTTGTAGTAGCTGTATTTGATCTTCTTGTTCTTTCAACAGTTGCTGAACTTCCGATGCCTTGTCAATAGTTGCAGAAGCATATGCTCCTGCGATCTGAGACAACTTAGTGAGATTTATAGATGGGTTATTGTTGGGGTCTTTCCATAAGACGTCCAATTATTCAGCATCTTGTGACAGTGTATTTTCTAGTTTTCTTTTCTTTCGCTGTCTTCTTACAACTGGTTTATGTTGGGGACTATAGAATACATCCAGTGGGGGAATTTCTTCTATATTAAGTAGAAGCTCGGAAGGTGGAGCGATAGGAATGTGCTCCGTTTCTGTGACACTGCTGACTATGGTCGAAACCACTTCTTGTGCTACCTGTGTATTGCTCACAGGCGTTCTTGGGGCTTGCCCTTCAAGATTGATCAGCGCATTGAAGGTTTCCCATTCTTTGTCTAATTCTATCATGACAGGTGGCATTTTAATGACGAGAGGGGGGACATCTCTTGGCGGGGAGGCGATAACCTGCTGTTGCGACATTTCACTTGACTGAGCCGTGTCTTTAGCTGCCTCTTCGTTCTTTCCTTGGTCGCTTCCAGAACCTTTAGAATGTTCAGGTACTCCTTGCACAGTGTTAGATTTAGATCTGGAAGTGCTTGAGTTCCCACTGAGGCTAACGCTTGGAGTCGGTTCTCTGGCAGGCAGTCGCAGCTTTTCTAAAGGAACACTGGCCAGTCTTCTTTCCCTGTATACCATGAATTTTTGGAGGTCATCTGGAGACAATTTTGACTGAGCTTCCCGCAAAATTTCCCGGAGTGAGCGTTTATTCTGAAATAAATCATCAAATAAATCCTTCTTTCCAACGAATACCTTTATTTTGACATTCGTTGTGAAATCTTGAGCAGCTTCATTAGGGTCAAATGGCCTTGCTGGGAATTTAAATAATTGTAGACACGTCACATTCTCCACTTCGGTGAACGCGTGACCTACATCGAACAATGAAAAGGCCCCACAAGCTATAGGAAACGGAGGCCATATGGCATTCTTTTTGTCTTTTAGGTCTTTAGTTAGGCCGCCTTCTGAACAGGTTTGATAAGCAATTTCTCGAGCCAGCAGTTTGTCAGGAATATACAAGGGTAGGACATGAGGAGGGATGGTGCTTCCAAATACTCTAATATAGGTGAACCATTCTTCCCCGAACCATCTTGCGATGGGGATGATATCTATCTGTGCCTCGGGTGAGCACCTCGGGGGGTCCTCATCATACATCATTCTATACAAGGGTAAGATAAGCCCATGACAAATCTGGTAGAAATGTGGGATGAACTGAGAATCCCACAGTACCTTATGATAAACATGGATAGGTAATGGGTCCTGGGTAGTCCATTTCCAACCCTTAATGGGAAATTTAGACACATAACAAATAGAATCCATAACATATGTGGATAGATAAAAAGGAGGATAGATCCTTTGAGACAAGTATCTCTTAGACGGATAATTGATAATAGCCGTGTATAGATTATCAGAAAAGATCTTGGCCCAATCCATAATATCGGCATTTGTGGCAGAATCTATTAATGGTAACCATTCAGACGAAAACTTATTGACATCTGGCATCCCAAGTAATCTACAAAGCATGGCCGCAGCAAAATAATACGGAGAGGTGAGGGAACCAGTGTTGTACATACCGTTTTTGTCTTTCTTGAGCGGTTCCTCTTTTCTTGACCAATCTTTGGTGGTCTCTGATAGGTCTGGGTTCTCTGCCACAAATTTCTTAACGAATTGTGCATTGTAAGTCGCATGCGGTTTAGGAAGATGATACATAAGCTTTAAATCTTGTGCAGCGAATGATCCGATGAGCCCTTGTCCTTGAATCTTGAATTGTCCGTTGTCCATGTTTGCATTGTCAAGTATCCACTTGATCATATCCGTATATGGTAGAGTTTTGGGCCTTGCTGCTATCCGATGAAGAAATGAGCATGCTAGCTCTTCTAAGGACGCTTCGGAAGAGCGTTGTGAGCCCACGACAGCAGTAACCTTCATTATTTTGGGATTCTCCTCTTCAATCAGTCTGTACATGCTTTCCCACGTCGATATCCCTGTGTTTTTGTTACAGGCTGTGTCTGTATACAAAGGCACCATTTCCTTCGTCTTTTCCTTCGCCTCAGAGCCCTGAGCTCTATTTTTCTTTCCCATTTCTTCCTGCGTATGGCTGTGTGTCGTCTTTCGCTCTCCGTTCCTGCAACTCACAAGTGAAATGGAAATGACTGATCAAGAAAGGTGATGGGAGAGTTTTAAATGCAGCAGATATATCAAATATGCCACCTTACGTGAAGTAATTCTTTACAAAAGCACGTGTCTACATTTCACTTAATAGCTGACAACTAATCCCTTTACTATCATTAAAAGCGCATGATCTTGAGTCAGATTATAGTAAGTGGATTTTCTTGAATAGCGTGCCCGAGGATTCGTGATGAAGTGATTTTATGATTTGCTTACGTAACATCGCAGATCGCGCCATCGCAAATCGCACCATCGCAGATCACGCAAACACACGAATATAACATCGCAACGATCGAAACATCGCAGATCGCAGAAGTTTTATACTTGCCAAATCTTGTCAGCTCATTTTCTGCGATATGCGATCTTGCGATCGGTGTTATCGCAGATCGGTAAATCTTGAAGTTTTTCCGTTATGAGTATTACTTTATTGCGATGCGATATATTGCTTAGCATGAGGGTCTTGTACATATCGGGATTATACTCAAATGGAAGTGTTTTCCTATCACTTTATGTAACGCGGCTTTTAAAGATTTTTCCCTTATCATAGACTTAGGTTTTAAAATATTCAAAAGATCTTCCTAAGCTTACAATGATAACCTTATTTTGAAGAAAGGAAACTCTTGCTTTTCCTAAATTTTAACTAAGGGTCCCCATTCATTTACTATTTTGGACAACACTTAAATGAAAAAAGGGGGGGTTGTTGCTGGCCACAACAGAATGAAAAATAGGAAACAACATGAAGCAATGTGCAGGAAACATCTAAGGAAAAAGGGAAAGCGTCAATGCTCGGAGAACAGAGAAGAGATGTCCTCATAAACGGATACCGCATGCAACAGAAACGCAAATTTCAGAGTATTACTGAACAGATGCTGATATCAATAGGCGATTCAACACTCAAGGTCAAAAGCTCACAAAAGCAGCATGTTTACAAAATTCTGAAGCTTATGCCCGGTAAAGGAAAAAGCGCTAAAGGCGGAAAACGCACCAGAAAGGCCCGGATCAAAGAATGGAGGCAATTTTCGATGCGCGATTAGCGCCTAGCGCTAATCACGCATCACTAAGAAATTGTTCAGAAAGCAAAGTCCCTAACTTGCTTAGTCATCCACGAGTCCGGAAACCAAGATAGCAAAAGCAGAAGCAATTTGAGAGAAATTTGGGTTGTTACCAAGTATATACGCAGTAAATTCACCCAACCAGAGGATGATTCCCAAAACTATCTTCTAGTTTATTAAAAAAGTGGTAACAGTGCTTCCCATTTCTATTTGCGTAGCTCAAGAAAAAGCAGAAAACAACCAGCCGACTCTTCCCAGGCAAATGTTGAATGCTCGCAACATTAAGGAGCAAATGCAGAAATAGTTAGGAATTGGATTCAATTTTTAGAAATAAGTTTGCTTAGATAAAGGGCGGTCATTTAAACCGTATCCTAAATTTATGTAATTAAGTTATTTAGTTAGCAGTATTTAAACCCTTCTCATGCATTTAGAGAAGGGTCCAGAAATTTGTCAAAAACTTGTCCTCAGAACATGCACTTTTTTGTCCTAAGAGGAGGTTTTGGTGAATGAATGGATCAAGGTTTATTGATGTTTGCATTTGATATCTGCTACTGATGTTGCACTTCTGTACTCTTGGTAGATATTAGAACAAGGAGAGATAAATCATTGTTGCTTGAAGCTTATGAGTAGGACCAGTCATAAATGGTACTTTTATCTCTTGACCATTTCTGCTTATATTCTTTAAAGTGATATACAGTTTTTAGTTGTTTATATGTTATTGCATGAATGTTTGAGTTACCATTTGGCACTTTTGTATGGTGGAGCCATTTATTTATGTTTGATATATGAATAACTTATTATGCGATATGCTGTTCACAACTGTTTTGCCTAACTTTTTATGCAAAGTGGTTCATCTTAATTGATTTCCATTCTTATGATAGCTGAATGATCTTTATTACCAGTTATTATTTGAAATCTCTTTAGATCGCATAATAGAAGAAATACATCCCGGGTTAGCATAGATTAGATGTGTTGTTTTCATTAGATTACAATAGCATAGAATTAGATTAAAGTAGCTTAGATTAGAACTCTTAGATCAGCATCATCCAACTCTGCACACACACACACCCTTAGATTGGGAAACTGGTCCCATTATCCCCAGTCGAACCCGCTATACCAAACGGATAAGGAGCTGCCAACCAAGGTCCGGACCGGGCGGGTATCCCCCTTGTTGTCGACCCGATTTTCGGGGCTTCAACAGAGTCATAAGATGGAAACCCCATTGCGATAATGGGAAAATGGTAGAGACTCAGTGAAAAAATATCATGAGAGTAGGTAGGAAAAACTTAATCTCTTGATGAGGAAAAGGTTCCCCCAGTTGAAAGATCTTGATGATTTCAAGGTTAACTGAAAAGTCAACAAGAAAGGTTGCAGTAATGTTTCCCATATGACCCTCAGACAAGACTTCATGCCCCAAAATAGGTGTTTGAAGTGGATGTGTTGGGAAATGAGAAATAAATGATTCAAGACATAGAGGCATCTCACTGAGGCTCGGAAGAAATGAAGAACGATGATGGAGATCGTTCCAAGGAGTTTCTTCCAGAGACATGACCTCAACGATACTCTCATCGATGGGGAATGTCTCTCTCAAAGGATCTGAATAATCCCATGAACCAAGCCAATGAGACAGCACATAAGTATCTAGGGTCATACTAAAAACAACATGAATTTTTGAAGCGTCCATTGAAGCCAAGACAATTTCTTGATAATCTTTCTCTAATGGACTTAACATCATGGAATGACCAAATGAACCAATTTGATCGGAGTCAAAATAATCCAAGGATCTGTAGAAACCAATATCATATTAACCAAAGTGACATTTGAAGGTGGGAGAGTAAAAGTAACCATTAAACCAAAATATTTGAAAAGACCTACCCCCACACTCTCATACGGAATTTCGGTATTTCCCACATATGGGACATTGTCATTCGATGAACTGGAAGAGAAAAAAGATAGTTGGTCAACAATGACAATTTTTCCTTCATGGGGAAAACAAAGCACCAAGAACAAAGAAGAAACCACACAAAACATAGTGTGGGTTCAACTTCGCCCAAGAGGAAGGTTGCAGTTGAGATTCACATCTACAATCTCCACTTCTACCTCAACGGTCTTTGCTTCCAACGTGATCGGCAAGTTTGTGAGAATACCATATGGATGAGAGCCTCTGCCATCAAAGGCCTCCAAAGTGTTTGGGGACTGATTGATAGGAAGAGAGCCAATGGCCTTCCAGAATGAAACATATATGATGTAGGTAGAAGCGCCTTCATCAATAACATTCTGGTGAATCGTCTTTCCTTTAATGATAACTTGAATCAAAAAAGAAATCTGATGAGGAAGACAAGGAAAGTGGTTTTCAAGATCAAAGGTAATTAAAATCGAATCGGTAGGATCAATAGAACATATAGCAGACAACAATGATTTCCATTGCATTGGAGATGTTTGGAGAACTTCCAAAGTATATATTGCTGAAGGTGCTTGAGCTAAATTGTTAACAACATTATAATGTTGTGCATCTCTAGCATTCAGGTTATAAGATTATTTTCGAAGTACACCCTTGGGTGGTGATTGGATTACAGATTCATTGTTAGGACGCTCAATATGGAGCAGACCAGAAATGGATAGAGTGGAAGTAGAAGGTATATTGGTGACTTCTTTCTACACCTCCTGCTTTTTCGGGGTCTGATAGTCCTTTGTTTGAGTAGCAATCGAAATGGACGATGAACCTTGCGTCATGAAAACTTGGGAGCCAGAGGAGATGGAGGATTGCAGTTTGTCTACCAACTGCGTCCGTTGAGATGGAAAAGGTTCTTTCAAAACAGTCGGAGTCCCTTTCAATAAACAGTTAACTTCATAATGTCGAGGACAATCCTTGGTATAATGGTCTTCCTCACAGATGTGGCAAGAATATTTTGACTTTCTCTTGGAAGCATCATCAACAAATGATTTGGGTGGATCCTGTTTTGGGGTATTGGTTTTTTCTTTACCTTTACCCTTTTTCTTATCTTTGGAGGCCTTATCTGTTGCAGTAGACTGAACAACATGTAACTCAGAGGTTTTACTAGGATTTGACGAATTTTTCAAAGGATGGTTGGAACTAGTATCTGACACAAAATTTACCTTTGAAGAAGTCTTAGTGGAAGTCTGGGACATTGATCCAATGATACCATCAACATGTGGTACATTAGTAGACTTTGTATTTTCCATATTGGGATTTGAAGATGGCCTTGGAGCATCAAGTAACATCTCGTATAATGTGCCATATTGAGAATAGACTAAGTCTAGATATTGGGCACGAGAAATAGCTTAGTCCTCGGTAACACAAAAGATGGCCTACCTCGTTCTAATGCTATTTCAATATCCTTTGTTGAAGACCTTGAGTCACTTGTGTTATGAGCTCGTTCCTACTATTCACAACGTTTATGAACCTACACAAGAGATCAAGACACAACAAGGTATGCAAATACAAATAGCATATTCAAAAGTAACCTACTTAACTAATCAAGTAATGTTAAGCTAAATGATACATGAGCATACACATTTATGGAAAATGAACCATCAGTTGTATATTAAAAGAAAATCAAGCGAAGCATACAACCAAGCCTTAATGTTGATAGGCTCTCCTTGAATGAATATCTAAGTCCAAGCTAAGCTCTCCAAGCACTCCTTCTCCAAGCCAAATGAGTAGAATATAGGCATAATCTTAGCATAAGGGTGCAAATAGACATAGACCAACCATTTGGAAATGGGAGAGGATGAATATATACATTGGGAAAGGGATTTAAGATCTCTCCAAAGATAGGATTAGGCCCTTATTTCAAGGAGGTATCCCATAGGGATAAGAACAAGAGACCAAGTTGAATTCAACCTCATCTATGTCAAACAACCTCTAGCTCACCGCTCTGGAAGCTTCTACATCACTAAGCTTCTCATCCTCTTTGAGACAAATTCCTTTTTGGGATCATCGCGGGTTTACAAGTGAACAAAGTGATGCCATCATGTGTCAAGTATAGTGCAACGGTTGACCATTGTTATTTTTAGTCTCATAAGGGCATTGATTCTTAAATTAGGGTTTTAGAGCTATTTCCTTCAGGGGAAGCTCAAGGAATTCTCCAATCAATGACTTAGGAAGGATCTGAGCTGCATATATGAATGAGTACACTACATAATGATCATGTTTCGAGCACTTTAGGGTATGTCATAGGGAAGTGCAGGAGGTGTGATAAAATGATGTGTAACAGAGTCATTAAAAGAGAGTGGAGAAGCCTTGGATGGAGATGGTGAAAAGGTCCCTTGCCTACAGGTACAATAGTCCTGCAATATCACATGCACCTATTCTTCTTTTCATTTGCAAAATATTATAACTAATGGTGGAAAAGATGAGTTGAATTTGAAAATTATCTAATTGATGCTAAAAACCCTAATCTATGCAATGTACTCACTTCTATGCTACAACAATCATATGTGAAAAAAAATAACTAATGTAGATATATTTCCAAGAAACCCTAAACAAGAGATCATCACATAATGTTTTTAGGTTGTGAGTGTGGATTCATCTAGTCTGGCTTCCATGAGAGGGATGGGATAGAGGCACAATCACAGGCTTTTTAAAGAATTATATTCTACTAAAATGTAGAAACTAATAAACATTCTAAGCTAAAGTATAATATTAATACACAAGAGGGACCTAAGCCACTGGGGTTGGGACCGAACCCAAGAGCCTCAGCCATCTGAACTAACTCAGTGATGGATCAATAAGAAACTTCTCATTATCATTGCAGAAATGTCAAATACATCACATAATAAGCCAAAAATAATAGTCACAAGTGCTTGAGATTAATATCTTATTAGCTGCAACCAAAATTTGAATCCTAATGAGTTCCTTGTCATGCTTATTTATAAAAAATGGTAGCTACCAATAACTCCCTAGAAAATAGAGGTGTTTGTCTCCCAAAACTCGAGAAAGGTAGATCTACATATTTTTTGCACTTCCCTAGCTTAGATGCCAATGGCTCCGAGTTGATGAGAGACAAAGTGGTGATCTTGGCTGTTTGAACGATTTAATGAGGTAGAAAAACTCCTAGAATCTCTCCCTGCCATCTAATATGAGCTCCTGCATTGACATTATCTCAAAATTATCCCAATTCCCACATTTAAACCATGTTAGGCCACATGACATAACAACACATCTTTTATCCTCCTCACTAAGCATAATATAACAAAAAATGTATATAAATGTGAGAAATAGATAATTCTAAAGATGGAGGATGGAATTATGACCCTTGCGATATACCTATTGATGAGCCTCATCAAATATCACTCGTAATTATTCCTTCCTCTCCTATTTATGGCCTCGTCATTCCATCTAAATTTCATTTTCTTTACTCCATTATATCCTCCTATGTATTTCATTGGTCTAACTCCCTATATAAAAATTGATTGCATAAACTTTCCCATGATTTAATTCTCATTTTGTTCACCCACCAATGCCTCAAGTACAAGTTTCTCTCTTAGGCTATAGATGCCATAATGGTTTGATCATAATTTAGCGTTATCATGACATTTTTTTTGACATTCACAAAATATCACAAGCATGGGAGTCAACATTCATGTATAGTTTGTTGAAAAATATGACAAGAAATACTCAATTTGATTTTGCCTTGATTAAATTGAGAAAATTCGAATTTCCACATCAACAAACAACTTTGATGTGGTTAACTTGTGTGACATGGCTTGTGTCACCCAGTTTGCTCAATAAAATTGAGTTGTAAGAGTTAGAGTTCAGTTAAGCATGTGTGATTGCTAATTTTTAGCAATGAAGGTCATCTGTTTCAAGTTGTTTTTAGTTAAACTAGTTCCAATTGTTGGAGGAATTAGTGAAAGTTCGTTTGTGCAGTGAGACTTCAGTCAAACTCAGTGATCATCCAGTTAACTGATCAATCAACCCAAAATTTCTAGTGCATGCAGAGAATTCAAGTTCCTTGACTGTGGTGGATATTCCAAGGTAGTGTAACATCAACTGTAGATTAGTATTAAGTGTACAGGTGTTGCATGCAGTTAGATGATCAGCCTTGAGAATTACACAATCCATTTCAGAGAGATTCCTAAATAATAAGGGTATAATTCCTCAAGGAAATAGGGCTCAAGCAGAGGCAAAAATTAACGAAGTTTGGGTTAAAGCTTATCAGTGAGTAGAGAGATAGGTTGTTCACTTGTAGGTTGTGCTCAATTGAGCAAAGAAACTATAGTACATCCCTATTCATCATATTAATGCAATCATGCAAGGGGTTTTTAGAAAATATCTTTCCCCGGGAAAAATATTGTGTGCATGTGTGTTATTTCTTATTGCGTGTATGAGATTTTTGTTCTAAATTGTGAATTTAATTTTATAGAGAAGTATAGTAGGCTCACCTTATGATTTTGATTAAAAATTCATGAGAAGTTGCAAATATACACCATAATTTATACATGGTATCAGAGCAGGATTCACATTAGAGAAAAAATTTCGAATTTGTTTCTCAAGAAGGTTCGAATTTGTAAGTTTAGTGTATAAGGATTTCTTCATAGATGAGAATATGACCTTCAATGGGTTGAGGGTAGAGTATGCCTTTTCATGCATCTCTAACTTCATTGCATGGAAGGATGGCATGGAGGCGATATTGGATGATAATGGATTGCTATAATACATCAAGAGAGACGTTACAAAACCAGCAGAATTTGATGTCCAGAACCCTACTCAGTTAGCCAAGGGGAGGAGAATAATATTGGAGGGTCTATGAGACCAAATTGTCACCAATATCCATGGTAAATAAACTCATGCAATGTGGTAGGCACTGAGAAATCCTTCCCATAATAGTAGTGACCATAGGAAGCTGACACTTAAGGATAAACTTCAAAATATCAAGATGCAAAAGAATGACACTATCCCATAGTATCTGAGTAGGTTCACACAAAGTTCGTGATGAGTTTGCAGGAGTTGGTGTTACTATTCTAGGTGATGATTTGGTAAGCCTTTCTCCTCTAGGAATTCCCAAGAGCTAGCATAGCTACCAAGATTCAGTGAACGGTAGGGATAAACTACCAAATTGGGAACACTTATGGTCTATTTGATACATGAGGAAATAAGGCAGAATACCTAAGATGGGAATTCATACAAGGGAGAGGATGAAGAAAATTTTTTATTGGTTGGAAAGGGAAAGAAAATTCCATATGGAAGAGATCTCAAATGAAACAAGAATCCAACCAAGGGGGCAAGAAGAAATATTGTTCAAAATTAAATGCTTCCATTGTCATGAATTTGGGCACTATCCCATGAAGTGTCCACACACAAAGAGCAAGTCAAAATACCTCTAGAGGAGAAACAAGTGAAGCCTTAGCGTCATATTTCAAGCTTGACTTTACCTTTATCGCATGTAGGTTTGACACAATAATAGGGAGCGTGTGGTACTTGGACTCAAGTGCCTCATTCCACATTATAGGGTGTAGAGAATTTTTCATTGACCTAGAGGAGAAAGATCTCCATATGCACATCGAGGTAAGGGATGACAGAAGGTACAGGGTGACTGAGGTTGGTACAATCACCTTTCAGAGGGAGTCATGCTCCCCTCTCAGTCTCAAGGATGCCATGATCATTCTGGGCCTAAATAAAAATATCATCTTTGTTGTAGCTTTGGAATACCGTGGTTATGATGTGATATTTAGTAAAGGAAAAGCATTCCCGAGACACATAGCCATGCGATAGGTGAATCATATCGGGGTTCGTGTGAAGAACCTAAATAAGCTAGATATTGAATAATATGTTGCATTAAGCACTAAGGCAGAGAGAGTGCAGGGTCGTGATGTCGATGAAGTTTGGCACAGGAGACTTGGCCATTTGCATCATGGTGCCTTGAAGATTATGTAGAAAATAACCATTGGCCTCCCTAAAGGAGCATTTGAGTAGCAGGATGTATGCAAAGGATGTACCTTGGGGAAGTACACAAAACCCACATTCCATGATTACGACAAGATATCACATGTAGTCATGGAAAGGATCCAGTTTGATGTTTATGGACCTTTCTTGACAACCTCCTCTACAAGACACAAATATTTTGTCATTTTTATTAATGAATTATCATAAAAGTGTTGGATCTTCTTCATGCAGAAGAAATATGAGACATTCACCAAGTTCGTAGAATTCAAGGTACTGATTGAGAAAGAAACAGTCAAGAAGCTGAACGCTATTAGGAGAAACAATGGAGGTGATTATATGTCGAATGAATTAAAAAATTTCTGTGCGAAATAAGGCATTCAACGAGAGTTGATAGCACCCCAAAACCCACAACAGAATGGGGAAGTTGAGAGAAAGAACCATAGCATTGTGGGAGCAACGACGGAAATGTTGCATGATCAAGGCCTACCTCTTCATTTGTGGGCTAAGGCAAGCAACACAACAATCTATTTGGAGAACTAGAGTCCTCATCAGATTCTTGGTATGATTACATTGGAGGAAGATTTTTCGGGGAGAAATTCGGATGTGTCACACTTCAAGATTTTGGGAGCCTCTGTTTACTGCCATGTCTCCAAAGAATCAAGGAAGAATCTTGAGTGGAAAACAAAGTTGGGGGTATTTTTTGGTTGCAAAAAAAATCCTCACAACTACCTTGTGTACTTGACATCCCTCAGAATGACAGTTGTGTGAAGGGATGTAAAATTTGATGAGGCGAGAGCCATGCAGTGCTCTCTTGAGAGGGAGCTTCAAATATCACCATAAGAGGTTATTTAAGCTCCAAAGGATGAGCCTCAAGTAGTTGTGGAGCAACCACAAGTAGAGGAGAAAAGAGTGGAGACATCCACTCAAGAAGAATCATCTAGAAAAGGCAGGAAGAGGACCAGGGAAGCTGATAGACTTATGAAGGATGCAAGGGAGAATGTGGGAGCTCCTTCAAAAGGAGAAGGTCACTTGATTGGTACATTGGTTACATGGATCTAATGATTAAGCTTGTAGAGATTGATTCATCCTCTTTTGAGGAATATGTTGAGCAACTTGTATGGTTTGATTGAATGGTGGAGGAATATTAATCCATTGTAAATAAAAATGTTTGGGAAGTGGTCCCAAGACTACCAGATAAATCAATAGTGGGTTTGAGATGGATCTTCAAGGTGATTCAGGTAGCAGACGAAAGCATAGAGAAGTATAAGGTCAAATTTTTGGCCAAGTGGTACTTTGCAGTTGAGGGAATTGACTATGAGGAGACCTTTTCTCCTGTAGCAAGGTACTCATCCATTAGATCAATTCTTGCACTAGCTGCACAGATGGGGTGGAAGGTCCACCAAATGGATGTAAAAATAACATTTCTCAATGGATTTATTGAGGAGGAGGTGTACATCGATAAATCATAAGGTTTTGATACATCTGATCGAAAGTCTCATGTGTGCAGACTCAAATGGGCATTGTATGGTCTCAAACAAGAACCCCATGCTTAGTACACAAGGATCGACAATTATCTCACCGGTTTAGGCTTCACCAAAAGTGAAGTGGATGCCAACCTTTATCATATCTTGGTATAAGGTAAAATACTTAGTATTGTCATATATGTTTATTATTTTATTTTAACTGGTGATGAGGAGTTGATCATATATTGCAAGGGAATTTGAAATGAAATACATGGGTCTCATGCAATACTTCCTTAAGTTGGAAGTATGGCAAGATGATGGGGAACTGTTTGTGTCTCAAGGCAAGTATGAAAATGAGATACTACAAAAGTTCTGCATGGAGAGTTTTAAACCCATGGAGATGCCTCTAGTGACCAACTAGAGGAAGGAGGATGCCACTTCAAGTGAGGAAGTGGATGCAAACATTTATCGTCAGCTAGTGGGTTCATTGATGTATCTCATGAACACACGACCAAATATGTGTTATGCAGTTAACTAGCTAAGCTAAGCTATGGTTAGGCCAACCAAATTATTTTGGAAGGTAGTTGAGCATGTTTTACGGTACCTCAGAGGCACTGCCCAGTTTGGACTATGGTATAGATGGACATAGGCAGTGAATTTGTGTGGCTTCACAGATGCATATTGGGTGGGGATTCCATCTGAATGAAAGAGTAAATCAGGTGGAATTTTTAGTGTTGGGTCCGCAACTGTTTCCTGGTATAGTAGGAAGAAAATATCTATGGCACTTAGCTCAGTAGAAGCATAATACATGGATGCAAGTCAAGTAGCATGTGATGCGATCCAAATGAGAAAGATACGTGTTGGACTATTTGGTCAAATGATGGATCCAACTGTGATATACTGTGATAATCATAGTTGCATTAAGCTCTCTAAGAATCTTGTATTTCATAATCGATCCAAGCATATGGATATATGGTATCACCATTTATAGGACTATGTGTAGAGGTGGATAATGTTGCTACAATACATTTCGATAGAGGAATAAGATGCTGGAATTTTGACAAAGGTCTTGTCAAGAGGGAAGTTTGAGTTCCATAGGTGCAGGATAGGGGTGGTTGATAATCCCTTTCTTGCTGAGAGGGAGTGTTGAAAAATTCAGAAAGAAATTCTCAATTTTATTTTTCCTTAATTAAATTGAGAAAATGTGAATTTCCACATCAGCAGACAACTTGGATGAAGTTAACTTGTGTGACATGGCTTGTGTCACCCAGTTTACTTAGTAAATTTGAGTTGGAGGAGTTAGAGTTCAATTAAGCATGTGTGATTGCTAATTTGTAGCAATCAAGGTCAGTTATTTCAAGTTGTTTTGAGTTAAACTAGTTCCAACTGTTAGAGGAACTAGTGGAAGGTTACTTGTGTAGTGGGGCTTTAGTAAAACTCAATAATCATCTAGTTAACTCATCAATCAGCCAAAAAAATCTAGTGCATGTAGATAATTTGAGTTCCCCAACTATGGTGGAGATTCCAAGCAGTGTACCATCAATTTTAGACTAGTCTTGAGTGTACAGGTGTTGCATTCAATCATATGATCAATCTTGGAATTGCACAATCCATTTTGGAGAAATTCCTAAATAATAGGGGCCCAATTTCACAAGAAATTATGCAAGGAATTAGGGGCTCAACCAGAGGTAGAAATTAACTAAGTTTGGGTCAGAGCTTCTCAGTGATCAGAGAGATAGGTTATTCACTTCTAGGTCGTGCTCAGTTGAGAAAATCAATTGTAATACATCTTTATTCATTATATTGATGCAAGTAGGAAAGGGGGTTTTAGTAGGTTTCTTTCCCTAGAAAAAATATTATGTGCATGTGTGTTATTTATTATTTCATGTCTGAGATTTTTGTTCTAAATTGTGAATTGAATTCCACAAAGCAGTAGAGTAGGTTTGTGTCTTGTGATTTTGATTAAAACTTCATGAGTAGTTGCAAACCCACACCATAATTTCTACATAGCGAGCAAGTTTCCCAACACATATGGGAGGAAATCAAATTTGTTGAAAAGGAAATTAGGAGAGAAAGTGGAGTTATTCATGATCTCAATGTTGACTCTAAACTATGACACTACATAATAGACCCGATGAGATTACACACCGTAGATACAAAATATTGAAGATTTGTTACCTCTACTGGCACATAAAGACTTTGGTTGAAAGGATCATTCTAGAAAGGGATGAAGCCAAGGAAGATATTCTTATACAATTTGCTTAGGTACAACTTCAACTCAAAGATATTGATATTAGCCTTACTATCTTCAGCTCAACTAGGTCCTAGTTAGCAGTATGCAAGTATTTCTCTCAATATTTTGGCATTTGAGACTCTACCCTTCCATCAAGTGCCGCTTCCCATCACATAGATTGGCAATTCAATGCATACCATTGCAATCTATTTTATTATGGTTTGGAAGACTATTTTTAGGCATCTAAAGGCTATTAGAACTCATATACCATACACATAACTTCCAATTTTTAGTTTTATTATTCAAAATATTGTTCAAACTATTTGGATGAAGAAAATTCTTCATTATTACTAGTTCAATTTCCCGTGGGATAGGTCAATACTTTGGAAATATGGTTTGATATTTTTTGAAGTAATATTTAAACCAAATTACAAAAAAGAAAAGAAAAAATATTATTAGTACTATTTACCAACCCTTTATATTTCCTAATTCCTATTGGAATTACATTCCAACATTTCTAACATGAGTAAATTTGCACAAAATGGTTACATAACAAGAGACAGAAACAATACATGACTAAAATAGTTTATGTGTTTGGCTTCTTATTACCATTGGTTGATATGTTATAGGGAATTTATTCTTCTTCTTTACTTATGTTCCAACTTTTGATTCCTTAGCTAAAGAATTTGCTATTTCCAATGTCCAAAATTCTTTTCCATTTAGTCCCAGGTCCTTGCTATTAGTGTGATTTGATGGGTTTTCTTTTCTTACACTTTAACCTATTATACTTGATTTACCAATTTTGATATAAATAGGGAATCTAAATTACTTTTGTTTCTTTCTGTAAATCATTTGATTTTGGGTTTCCACATCTTGTTGAGTTTCTTGAGGTATGAGTCTAGCTAGTAAAACATAATTTGTAGGTGAGTGTGAACCACTAACACACGAGACTATATGATGATCTTATAAAGACTCAAACCACTAGGTTTATTTAAATTAGTAATTCCTTTTATTCCTAAACCATTTAGCACAATGAGATGCAATGTGACATATTTCAATGCAAGACTTGCATCGAAAACAAAGTCTCTCAAAGTAAAACTTTTAAGCCTAGGAATATTTCTAACTATCAAAGATATTTATGTTTGAAACCCTTTAATAAAATCTATTTGTATGCATATACAAGCATAAGATGAAATTTTATGTCTTTGAATTTCATTGGAAGAAAATTGTAATTTTGCTAGAGTAGATCTACTGTTTTGAAGTGTGGATGGGCCAAAATAATGCAATGAAAAAACTTGGAAGTTGCACACAAACAAAAACTAATTTAAGAAAGAGAGACACCAATTGAATTGAATGAATGAGACCAAGGCTTTATGCATAAATTCAAGTTACCCAAAAATTACGAGTTATAATTGAGAATCAAATCCTTACCTTCAACAAGATCAAGCTCAACAATAAATAAACTCTTTGCATAAAGGTATATGAATAATTCCTTTTGTATCAATGGAATCCAAGAGCAGTGATCCAGTCATGGAGATTAACTAATAAGGGACAAAGACCATTCCAATTACAAACTATAATAAGGTCATAGATTGTTTTAGATTCATCATCAGCTTTAGGTCCCATTAGGATAATAATAGTAGATGCCTCTTGCACCTAGAAGGAAGGACATAATGTAGGAAGAACATTTTGAATTACATCTTTGAAGAAGTTTCCATCTTGGAAACTTGAATCACCAAACAAAAAATGAGCTAGTAATAGATTAGAGGATCCATTAAAGGGAAGCATGCAATTTGAACAACTAAGAGACTAAGAGGAAGACCCCTCCTTTTCCATTGAGGCACAAGTGAGGAAAAAGGCAATGTACAATGAAGAAAACAACATGTACATGGCTAAAGTTAAACCCTGGTCATGATCACTAAGAAGCAAAGCAGTACTATATATATATATACTTACTTACTTTTAGAAGATGAATAAAAAATGTTGCAAGACTACTCATAAGGTAATCTGTGCATTATGTCTCCACTGAATCAACAAAGTACTTCTTTGATTTTTGTGTGGGATATGCTCCACATGTACCATCATATAAAATGTCATTCTTACATCAACTATCATAGAAAAATGACTATTGGGTTTTGAGGTTTTGAATATAAATTCAATCCATAAATTGTATCACTACAATTGGACATATTAATAATTTTGATAGGAGCAAAAAGGTTATCCTACTACCATGATCAACAAAATAAATTATTATGATTGTAAGAAAATTCACAACTCAAAAAACACCAAAATACAAACTATAAATTTCTAAATACTTGTCCTTATGCCTCCAAAAGCCACCATTATGTACATTCGTGAAACATCTTAAACAAAATATAAATTAAATACCATTTTATTTTTATTCTAACTTTGATAGGAGTATTCCAGTACTTCCATTAATACAAGAATAAAAAAATATCTTTTGAAAAGTAAGCAAAAGTTATTTTGAGGAGAAACATTTCATGATCATGTTATACATTCACCACATATATTAAGAAAAATAAATAAATAATAAAAAAGCATAATATAATTTATCAAGTAAAATTTAAGCAATTCAAATATTACTATATAAATCATTATTATTTTTTCCTAAAAAACATCTTAAAATAATAATAATGATAATAACTCATAAAACACATTTCCTCTTTACAAAACACTAAAACACTAGACCATAGGAATGAGCTAAAACCTCATAAATAAGCATTCTTTTCCAAAATCAAGATTTATATAATTTATATAAGAGAAAAGCCAAAATTTAATTATTTTATTAAGATATGAAAAGAAATAAATGGAAAGGGAAATTTTAAATCTTCCAACATTTAAATTCAACGTAGTGACAATTAACTATAAGTTCACTTTTTCCTATATAAATCATCTTAATAAAAATATGTAAATAGTTAATTCTTTCATTATTAATAAATCATCTTAATAAAAATATGTAAATAGTTAATTTTTTTATTATTAATAAGTTTTTGTAAATTTGGAGAACATATTGATTATGGAGGAGGAAGTCTTAGATTATTCAAATGTTTTACTAGAGATGAGAGATATTGACTAGTTTAACTATTTTGATAATTAGAGACACGTTAGATACAAAGAAGATGTATCACACAAGATTAAACTAATTGGAGGAGGCTATGCCCCATCATTGGTGGAATGCACGAGATTTTTCCCATAAATATACTTGAATTGATGCTTCAGCGAGGGAAGGAGTGATGGGACTAGATGATGTAACTCATGAACTCTTTCAATGCGTGGTTGGTAAGCTAGTTAAAAAGTATGTTTGAAGAAATTTTGAAGATCCTATGACTTTAATCCAAAGGAAGAGAGAATCAAGGTGTAATTAAGTCTCACGATGTTGTTGACATTTATTTTCCTCTAGTAAATACTTGCAAATATTTTGGAATACCTTTTCATAACACCACTGGAAGGAATGAATGGTTAATAAAGCTATTGTTTATTGAAGAATTTAGTGAATTCAAATACTTGACTGGATTTCAAAACCTTTATTTAGATGTTTAGGGCCAAAAAAGTAGATGGTGCAAAGGACAAGAATGATGTGAATTATTGTTGCAGGCTCCTATCGACATGCACTTGGGAGAAAAGACTAGGATTAATGAACTTATGGAAATGGTATATTAGGTGCTAATAGGTTGATTCTTAGCTAAAACGATAAGTAGTGAATTGTTAAAGGTATGGATAAAATTCAATTCCAAGCCTATTATTAGTTGCGACCATCAAACATTGTCTTTGATTAAAGGGTGGATGGTTTTTATTTTTAGGATGGAAAAAAAATCCTACACAAACAATGGATGTGGGAAACGAAACCATTCTTTCTCAAAAAAAAATAACATGTATATTTTGATGTGGGAAACGAAACCATTCTTTCTCAAAAAAATAACATGTATATTTTGATGACTAGCTTGCATGATTAGATATCCTCTTTCTTTAGGTCAAGTTTCCATGGATCCTTTTATATTTATGGTTATAAGAAGTTTTTGAGGAAATAGGGAATTCCCTTAGCATCTTTTATAATGTTGATCTATCTTACTATGATTTAGGGTATTTTTGTTTGGCTCATATACTTGTAGGTTTGGATATAAGTGTAAGGGGTTGGTGTAGTTTATGGAAATATGAAGAGGTTTTGAACTTTTCCATATGAACTTAGAATAATATTTTTTTTTCTTTTGGATGTCATTTATGCCACAATAATGAGTACTCACTAGATAAATTCACCTATTCAAATTAAAGAAATATATAGATCATGCAAGTGATCTCAACTTAAACAGGAATGTAAAAAATTATAGATAAAACCATAAATACAAAGATGCAATAGAAATAACACTTCATTTCATTAATATCAAATACTAAAATATGCTTACAAACAGAATGGAAATAAGGCTAGCTCGGGGGATGGTAGCTTATCTCTTAGAAGAGATATGGTGGCCACATGCCTCTAAACTGTGTTACAATAAGGCTCCAATGCCTATTTATGATTGAGAAACAATGGAAAACCCTAGAGATCCAAAAACCTAACCCTAGGAGATGAAGCTCCAAAAATATGGGCCCCGTTTGGGTAAATTGGTTCATCAAATTCCCGAGGTCATATATTTGGCATACGATCTTCGTTTGATACGAAAATACCTCGTTAGAAAGATATACCTAAGGAATACAAATTTTGAGGGAAAACATAGGTTGATGACCCAAGTTTTATCTGGTTTCCCTAAAAATGTCATTTAGGGCCTCAAAATAGCTTCAAAACCTTAGGACCTAAAAAATTGCCAAAAATAGTAAATTGTGCTACAATTAAGGAAACTAAAAAATTGAAAGAGATAGTGGTGGGGGTCCAAGTAGAATAGGTAGGTGGCCACTAACATCCACCTGGATCAATCCTCCCCACTTAGGAATTAATGGTACCCATTGCATTGAGTGCCTCCATGAGGTGGGGAAACGTTTGTTGAACTTGGTCCCTTGTGAATCACTTGTCTTGGTTTAGGAGTTGGTTAGCTTTGACAACCCGATATAATTGGATCTTCTACTGGCGAGTGTTCTTTATCTGTGTCCATAATCCAATTAGTTGTGGCCTATTCCATGTAGTCTAGGTTTGACTCTGTTGGTGTGAGTTGTTCTGCAATGTCTGATGTGTCTAGTAATGGTGGGAAGTATGGTTGAAGGCGATCCACATTGAACACTGGGTGCAAGCCCAGGAATGGGGGAATTATGAGCTTAAAGGATTATCTCCCACAGCCTTGGTAATGGTGTAAGGACCATCTCAGAGTGGTTTGAGCTTTTGATGGGCTCCTGTAAGGCGTTCTTTCTACAAATGAAACCAAACTTTGTCACCCACCTAAAACTTGTGTGGCATCCAATGTTGATCATTTAAATGCTTATACTTGGCATTTGAATTCTCTAAGATGTCATGAACATGTTGGAAGATGTGTTGGATGTGTTCAATAAATATGATTTCTTTATCAGTCTCAGACAATATATGTGTGGATTATGTCTATGTAGTCGCCTGAGGCATGGCAACATCAATTAGACACAATGGTTGAAATCCTAGACCCACTTGAAAGGGACTGCGACCATTCGAGCTATTGAGATCTTTGTTATAACTGTGTTGCACATAGGGAAGATTCTCATCCCAGGTTTGTGGATGCTTGGAGTTGTACATGTGGAGTATGTGCACTATCATCCTATTGATGACCTCTGTCTAACCATCAGTCTGGGATGGAAGGCAGTTGACTTGGTGAGATTCATGTCCAATAGTGTCTAAAGGCTTGACTAGAATGTGCTCAGGAACCTACTATACTGAATTGATATAATTGTCTGCGGGGCCCTAAAATGTATCCACACTCGTTCAAAGAAGAGTTTGGCAGTGTCCTCTGTTGTGATACTCTTCTTGCAGGCCACCAATATATCCATCTTAAAAGATTTGTCCACGGCCACAAATACACAGTCATTACCATGCTTGGTAGAAGGAAGGCCAGACATATAGTCCATGGAGATGGATTCCCATGGTTGGTTGGGAGTAGGCAGAGGAGTATACAAGCCTTTCTTCTTGATGGTTGGCTTGGTGATGGTGTAGGAAGTGCATGATCTGATATATTTCCCAACATCTAGTTGGAGTTTTGGCCAATAAAAGTAATTTTGTAGTACAACCACGATTTTCTCCACACCAAAGTGTCCCACGACCTGACTTTAGTGCACTTCCAAAATCAGCGTGGCACGCTTACTTGACGGAACACAAAGGTGGCCTAGGTAGCATAATAATGCATTCTGAAGGTGGAAATCATGAACTTGCTTGTCATATTCTAGCATCTGGTATGTGGAGGCAAATTCTCGATCAATTTTATATAGTTGAAACCATCCATAGGTCTCGTGGCCACAAGAGTTGAGAGTAGTATTCAGTGCTGCAATTGGCGGATGACTGAGGCAGTCTGCAACATGATTGGTGCTTCCCATTTTGTATTTAATGTTCAAGCGGAATTTTTGTAGATATGTAGAACAATTCTTATGGTGATCATTCTTGTGTCTATATAAACTAAAGAGGTCGGTGATCAGTGTGGATGATCGTCTCCTTCTCTAGAATGTAATGCTTCCATTGCCGACAAGCCTACATAATGGAATACATCTCTTTATCACATGTGGGGTACTTCCGAATTGTATCGAAAAGTGTCTCACTATGAAAGGCCACTGGATTCCCGTCCTGGGTGAGGACTGCACCAATAGCATAATTGGAGGTGTCTTTCTCAATTTCAAATCACTGTTGTAGGTCTGGTAGTGTGAGTACTGGTGCGGAGAAGAGGCAGTGCTTCAAGTCAATGAGCACCTTGTGCTAGGACTCAGACCAGGAAATATTTTCTTTCACACAGCCCTTAGTAATTTGACTCAAGAGCCAAGTGATATGGGAGAATCCCAACATGAACCTTCGATAAAAATTTGCAAGGCCCAAAAAACTATGAAACTGTGTTAAAGAAGTTGGGGCTGGTCAATCCAAAATGACTTGGATCTTGGTCAGATCCACATGCATGCCATGCTCATCTATGATGTAAGCCAGATATTGGACTTGATTCATGCCAAAAGTGCATTATCCAAGTTGGCACACAATTTGTGTTGTCTAAGGGTTTGAAAGACATGCCTAATGTGTTGCAAGCATTCTTCCCAACTCTTGTTGAAGATGAGGATGTCGTCCAGTTAAAAAACCATGAATTAGTTGGTGAAGGGCCACAAGATGTCACCCATTAGCCTCATAAAAGTAGCAGGGGAATTTGTTAACCCGAGGGCATAACCAACCATTCAAAACGACCTTCCTTGGATGTGAAGGTGATATTCCATGCATCTGTGGGCTCTATTAGAACCTAGTGGTAGCCAAACTTTAGATCGATCTTGCTAAAATACTTGGTCCCCTTGAGTTGTTCTAGAAGGTCATCAATCCATGGGATGGGATACCTATTCCTAATAGTGATTTTTTTAGTGTCTTATAATCAAGGAAAAGTGTTGGCTTGTATGGGCCTGACCTAGGTTCGTAGGTGATTTAGCCAAGCAAATCCTGGTACTACTGGCCCTTTCGGCAACAGTCCCCAGAGCGCAGACTGAGGTCTCACCCAAAGTAGAACCAGGTTTCCATGCCCTGGGGATGTTTGATGAGCTTATGGAAGTCCACGGTTTGACCCTGCGTGCACGTTGCTACGCACACCTATTAGTCCCTCACAACCTGTGATGTTGCCTTCGCACAGCGCTACTCAAGGTGCGATCCATATTATACCCAAGTTCCTTGCTATTTAAGTTGTTATTACCCTATTACTTAACTTATCTGTGTAAGACTAGTAACATGTAAAAATATATCCAGCAATCATATAAGTGCGCGTGATAAACAAAATAGTATAAATGTAAAGAAGGCAATACACAAATTGATGCACAGAAATTGAAATCAACTTCTCTTTATTATTCTTCGTTCAAGATTACAGACTTGACACTGCCCTGTGCACTCAGCTGCAGGGGTCCACGCACTCAACTGCAGACTCTACTAGGCCTTTATGCACTCAGCTGCAGAGCCTCTTCTTACTACTACGACCGAATACACTTAGACTCTTACTTTATGCTCGAACCATTTGTATTCATCTATCTCTCTACTTCTCTATCTTTACAACTTAGAGACTCGCTCTATTTATACAATCCCATGGTCCACGGACCATCGGTAGGCCGTCATGACATTGCATTATATTACAATACTAAGGATGGACAACCCTATGACTCAACCTATACTTCGAGCTCCACGCTTGCGATTCGCAGAGTTTTACAATACATCTGACTAAAACTTGGGCTTTGAGCCCCAAAACATGTTGTGGGGGGATTCCATGCCCAATAGCCCCCCAACACAATCATCGTGACTTGTCCCGAGTCACTCTGTTGGTGTGGTGATCTTGGCGCGGAGCCCCTCTAACTGGTCTCGTACTGCTCAGAGGTCCGCGGCACACTGTTCTGCGGTTTGTTGGACCTGCTGCATGCTTGCTTCTGAATCATCTATGTCTGAATTGTGTCCTCACCTTGGTACCAACATCTGTTGCATGTGTTTATAGTCCCACACCCCTTTTCAGCTCCTTGGGTCGCGAAGACTATGCTTCGGCTAGTTAATCAAAGAGCTAGCCCACCCATGTAGGGTTTCAAGCGACTGCCATTTACTTTGCCTGGGCATGGTTCTCCATTTAGTTTGACTAGCTAGACTGTGCCTCCGTTTGTGACCTCCTTAACCACATATGATCCCAGCCAATGCATTCTTAATTTTCCCGGAAATTTTTCAAACTTACTGTCATACAGTAGCACTAAGTCGTTTATCTTGAAGGTGCGTAACATGATATGGCAGTCGTGCCAGGCATTT
Organism: Pinus tabuliformis; assembly: GCA_031772625.1. NCBI lineage: Eukaryota > Viridiplantae > Streptophyta > Pinopsida > Pinales > Pinaceae > Pinus > Pinus tabuliformis. Next base: position 575,820,597 of record CM062819.1, read on the forward strand.
TCATGTTTCTTTTGTACTTGCTGATGGAATCCAGCCAAAAATCGTTCTTCCTCGAGTTCTTCTAATTGTGAGAGCCTTTCTTCCAGAGCTTCGCAGTCCATCATGCCTATGAGTGCTACTATTCGTAGACTAGGTACAACATATTCCATTGGCATGATAGCTTCTGTGCCATAGACTAACCAGAAAGGTGTATATCCTGTCAATTTCTTGCACGTTGTCTGGTACACCCATAATACGGTAGGTATGTGCAGGTCCCAGTCATTCCGCTGTGCATTACATACTTTGGTCAGCACAGTCTCTAGTATTTTGTTGAATGCTTCCACTGTCCCATTAACTTATGGGTGGTACGGTGTACTTTTCTGATGATACACCTAGAATTCTTCTATGAGCGTGCTGATGGTTTCATTCAGGAAATGTGTTCTGCTATCACTCATTAATATTTTCAGACAGCCAAACCATGTCAACACATTTTCGAACAAAAATTTTGCAGCCGTAGCAACTGTGCAATCCTTAATCGTCTGTGCTTCCGCCCATCATGTCAGGTACTCCATCGCAGTGATAATGTAGTGTGCAAATGTCTTTCCCTAAGGTTTGATCAGTCCCACAAAGTTGATTTCCCATTTTTTGAATGGTTGTAGGGTCATTTGTGGATTTAGCGGCACCCCATCCCTTCGTGATGGTTTTCTAGTCCTTTGACATATATCACAGGCCTTACAGTGCGCTTTCAAATCCTGGTGCAGGTTTGGCCACCATAACCCTGCGTGAAGAATCTTCTGTGCGGTCACGCTTCCTGCATAGTGTCCACCTGCAGTGCCCCCATGTGCTTCCGCATGGATATGACCTCGTTTAACTTCAAGTACGTATCTTCGCAATATCTCATCATTGCCCATTTTATAGAGGTGCCCTGCGATGACAGAAAAGTTCGCCATGTGCACCACAAATTCCTTCTTCTGTTGGATCGAGTGTTATTTCGGCACAGTCCCTATTGTTAGAAAATGGATTATATCTTCGAATTTTTCATCTGCGACATGCACTGCAAAGACCTGTGCATCGGGTAGTCCCTCCTCCAAATTCGTGGGTTCCTCACCCATCTCAATTTGTGACAAGTGATCTGGTCCTGCATTTAGGCATCCTGGCTTGACTATGACCTCAAAATCATATTCTTGAAACAGTAATAGCCATCTGCATATGCGCCCCCCAACACAGGGTTATTCACTAGGTATTTCAACGTGGAATGGTCGGTGTACATCTTGAAATGTCCTCTGAGTAAATAGTGTCGATATATTTGGAGCGCATACACCATTGCCAACCCCTCGCACTCGGTGGTAGAATAGTTATTTTCTACTTTGGACAATCTCCAACTTGCAAATGCGATCGGGTGATCCACGCCCTCTGCACCCTCCTGTGTGCGTACAGCTCCTAGCGCAATACATGACGCATCAACATGTACATGAAATTCCACATCCCATTTTGGGAAGACCAGGATTGGAGCGGAGGCTAGCTTTCCCTTCAGGACATCCATCCAAACTCTTCATGCAATCATCATTCTAGCAATATGTAACAACCTTTTTCAATAGCTTTTCCATCAGCGTTGTTATTTGGGCATAACTTTTGATGAACTTCCTATAGTATCCAGTGTGCCACAAAGTAGCGCACAGTTGTTCAACACTTCGCGGTGCTTCCAAATTTAGAATAACAACAATCTTTGCAGGGTCCACCATCAGTTCTTGTTTGCAGACCACATGTCCTAACAGGTTTCCAAAGGGAACGAGGAATGTGCACTTCTTAATGTTCAACGCAATCTAGTGTCAGCGGCAAGTATCCAACATCAAGCGTAATCTTGCTACATGGTGCTTAACTAGTCCAAAGACAGTCCAATCATCCAAATAGACCTCCAAGAACTTGTGGATGTATTCTTTGAATGCGGCCACAACGATGCACAAAAATATAGCTGGTGCATTCTTTAGTCCAAACATCATGACCGTGTACTGAAAGTAGCCCCATTCTGTTGCAAAGGTTGTTTTTCTCTTATCTTCCAGCGCGATCTTGATCTGATGGTACCTTGAGAACCCATCCGTGAATGAGTATGCTTCCTAACTGCCAACATTTTCTAGTACTTCATCTGTAAATGGTGTCGGGAATGGATCATGTACACAGGTGTCGTTCAGCTTCCTGAGGTCCATTCATACTCTAATTTCACCCTTCTGTTTTTTCTCCTGTACTACCATAGGACTTACCTAGTCAGATTCTTCCACCAGTTCAATAATTCTAGTTGCGAGCATTTTGTCTAACTCGTCGCGGGCCTTTTATTTATATTTTGGATTCAAGTGGTAAGGTCGTTGCTTAACTGGATTCACGTTAGGTTTCAGGGTGATCTTCATCATCCCTAAGTCACTAACGATCCCTTTTAAGTCCGTAATTTTGGTCCAGAACAAGTCTTGGTATTCGTGGAGTAACTCAGCGGCCTTATCCACCATGGCATCGTCCCAATAGTCCCCAAGTGTTGTGTACTTCGGCTCTGCCTCCATTCCAATGTTACTCTGCTTTGTCTTTAGTGGCACAGTGATGTCAGGATCTTGAAGTGATGGTCCTCAAATCTCGCGACAGCCTTCCATTTCTAAAATGTTAATATTTCGTGGGTCCTCATCATCCTCCTCAACATTTATGTTATAACACTCTGTTAGGCCCCTATACTACTAGTGTAACCCCTTATTGTTATTAGTACAACCCACTTATTATATTGATGTACCCATGTAGTGCCCATATTGTTACCATTGTGCCCCATAGAAACCCACTATTGTTATTATTGTGCCCCTACATTATTATTGTTATGTCGGCTCTGATTATGTTATGACCCCTTAGACTCCTATATATAGAAAGGAGGTCTTTTCATTTTTATCACCCAAGAATTGCTCATTTATGTAATGTAAAGGAGGTTTCCCCCTTGAAGAGGTTGAATTCTAAGGCGTGTATCTCTCTTTTCTATCTTTTTGTGAGCTGGGTCCATAACATTTGGTATCAACACTTTTTGAAGGACAGGGGCATGTTAGGCCCCTATACTACTAGTGTAACCCCTTATACAACCCCCTTTTTATATTTATATACCCATGTAGTGCCCATATTGTTACTATTATGTGCCATAAAAGCCCACTATTATTATTATTACATTATTATTGTTATGTCGGTTGGGTTATATTATGACTCCTTAGACCCCTATATATAGAAAGGAGGTTTTGTCATTCGAATCATCTAAGAATTGTTCATTTGTGTAATGTAAAGGAGGTTGACCCCTCAAAGAGGCTGAATTATAAGGTGTTAATCTATCTTTTCTATCTTTTTGTGAGCTGGTTTCATAACATTTGGTATCAGAGCTTTGGATTCTAGGGTTTCACTCCTCCAAATAAGTCATCGTGGCATTTTTGCTATAAATTTTTTTCTGCGATGTTTTAGAAGCTAAAATAAAAACATATTTGAGAAGACATCGCGCTAAACCTCGGGTTTGAATTTTAGAGCTTGTTGCACTGTATTTGCGGAGATATGATCTGAGGAAGTTGGTCTTTTTGTAGACTCCTGAATTACATTCCAAACAGGTGACCTCGGGAAAATCGTCATAACTTTCTCTCTGTGCATCGGATTGAAATTTCATAAGATGGTATAAAAAGAGGACAGATTGTAGTTTCTTTCATATATTTTTCAGAGCCAAAGGTTGAAACAGTGACTCGTGGCACATCGTACAAGTTCGCTCTACTGAACTAGTCTATAATCAGGTCATTGTGGGAGATTTGGCATAACTCTTTCTTGGAGAATCCAATTTGGATCAGACTAGTGGAATTGGAAAGAGGACACAGAGGGCTACTATAGGTCACAATTTCAGAACTTAAAGATCTGAAAGTACAGAGTTACAGTCGTTCAAGATCGAGCTCCTAAAATCAAGAAAAAGCAAGATGAGGAAGTTTGATGGCAAGGATCCGGTAAATTGGATACTTCAGATGGAGCAATATTTTGATCTACATGGTGTACCACTGTTACAAAAGGTATGTATTGCATCTTCATATTTAGAACCAGATCAATTTTTATGGTATGAAGGGATTTTTTCTCGTAAACAACTTGTTACATGGTCAATTTTCACGAAGGAAATGATAGCACATTATGAGGATACAAAGAGCAACACCTTCTTTAGAGCAACACCACAGAAATTGGAAAGAGTAAAAGGGCTTTGTGGCATAGTGGAAAGAAAAATTATGGAAACCAGGAAGCATACCCCTCACAACTATAAAGATAGAAGTGTTGTTTCTCCTAGCCTTCCACAAACTACAAGGGTTACACCACAACAATTGGAAGAAAAAAGAGAAAAAGGGCTTTGTTACAATTATGATAGCAAATGCACTAAAGGTCATAAGTGTGCTGAGAAGAAATTTTTTACATAGAATATGAAGAAGAAGAAGAAAAGGATCAAGAAACATCAAAAGAAGAAAATATACGCCAGGACCTCACCCTAGAGAAAGAAGAAATGAATCAGACCAGATCTTCTAAAGCATTGGCAAGAATTACCACTCCTCAAACTCTCAAGATAGAAGGACATATCAAGAAGAAAAAGGTGCAAGAAGTGAAAGATCACATCGAGAAAGAAGAAATTAATGCAACCATATCTTGTAATTCATTAGTTGAAGTTACCACTCCTCAAACTATCAAGATAGAAGGACATATCGAAAAGAAAAATGTTTAAGAAGTGAAAGATCACATCGAGCATCAAGAAATGAATTTGACCATATCTTGTAAAGTATTGGAAGAAATTACCACTCCTCAAACTTTAGAGATAGAAGGACATATCAAGAAGAAAAAGGTTCAAGTAGTGAAAGATCACATCGAGCATCAACAACAAGTTCTCCAACTTTTAAAGGATAACGCCACTTCGATGAAAAATCAAATGAAACAACAGGTAGATCAACATCGTAGTGAATTTTTTTTTGATGTAGGTGATTGGGTATTTTTACTGCTACATCTCAAGAAAGCTATTTATGAGAAGGAAATGTTGGCAATACTACATGCACTTAAAAAATGGTGACCTTACCGAATGTGAAGACTCTTCAAGGATGAGGATGTGGAAGCATTGTTTTGTGCTATTTCTATTATTCAACCAGATTGGATAAACGAAGCAAGGGATGAATGGAAGAAGGACGAAGAAGTATGGCCACTTATTCAAAAGTTTCAAAAGATCCCAATTCAAACAATATTGCCATAAATTGAAGAGGAAGGAAAAATCATATTGGAACCTACAGCAGTCACAGAAAAAAGAATCTGATAGCTACGGAATCAATCAATTTCAGAGTATCTCATTAAGTGGAAGAACTTACCCGCTGAAGATTCCACATGGGAGGACAAGAATTTTATACAGAAGCATCAAGAACTAGTCAAGCATTGAGGATAACGCTTTTTGAAGGAGAGGAGCATGTTAGGCCCCTATACTACTAGTGTAACCCCTTATTGTTATTAGTACAACTCACTTATTATATTGATGTACCCATGTAGTGCCCATATTGTTACTATTGTGCCCCATAGAAACCCACTATTGTTATTATTGTGCCCCTACATTATTATTGTTATGTCGGCTCTGATTATGTTATGACCCCTTAGACTCCTATATATAGAAAGGAGGTCTTTTCATTTGTGTCACCCAAGAATTGCTCATTTATGTAATGTAAAGGAGGTTTCCCCCTCGAAGACGCTGAATTCTAAGGTGTGGATCTCTATTTTCTATCTTTTTTGTGAGCTAGTTCCATAACACACTCTAGCAGGCAACTCAATTGTGTCGCCCATTCTGGCTGAAGTACTTTCATTGGCTCTTGGGGTATTTTGAAGATAGCTGCTTTTACTACCTGTAGTGCATCATAAACAGTATTTGACCAACGATCTTCAAACATGAATGTTAACAGAAATCCCTTGCACAAGACATCCCATTCATTCGTACCACGGTGGAGCTCCGTCTCAATATAGCAATTCATGGGTATGACATCCAGGGTATGATAGAATAAATGTACTCGTTCAAGCTGTGGCACTTCCCCGTAGACCTTGGTCCGTTTCGCGAGGTGTTGTGCGTGGATCATCCCATCCAACATATTTGTCTACTATCCATATCTGCGGTTTCCCAAATCGTAGGCACATCATTCTTCGGCAACTGTGCTGGTCCTCAAAACTTCCCTAATGCGTACCCCACCATCATGCAAGAATTTTGCATAGCGCCCTCTTCAGAGCATCGAATGGCTATTATTCTGGTACTGCACTTTCAAATTTGCTCAGGAATTCATCCACCAGTGTCAACCCATCATATGTCAGCAAATCCCTTGCCTCTGTTGTCACGCAACGCAGTGATCTAACCATCATGTTGCAATTAAGCGTTGTTACTTCATGCAACCGATTCTGCCATTGCTCTATCTCTTTATCTGAATCCAAAGTGCAGGAGCTTTCGCGCTCCCACGAAATCCTTCCATCTGCAATTGGATTCACCCAATCCTCTTCTCGCGTAGTTATCTCGTAAATACAATCAAGATCGTCATCACTTTCTTCGTCGCGCATCAGTTAAGTGTATTGTGCTCCTTCGACTGGATCTAGCGATACTACTATGCGTAGTGACTTTTTCTCAAAGATCATTTTGCGCTTCTTCATATTTATGACTCCATTCATATCGGTGGCCTAGTCTATTCCTAGTAACGTGGGATAGGGATTATTGTCATCGAAAATCTCTATCACTTCAAATTCCACCTGTGCACTTGCACCTTCAATATATACTACTACCCCTTGAAATCTTGCCATGGGCAAGGTCTTCTGTTGGTTCGCCATTCGTAACTAAATAGGAGACCACTCTAGCGTGGGTCTAACCATGTGTTCCCATGTTTGTTTTGGCAGTACATTCGTGTCTGATTCCAGATCCAGGATTACCTGATCCATTTCATATTCGTCGATTTGCGCAGTCAACCTAATTTCCCTTCCTGTGCGCAATTCATTCTTACCATGTTTCCGAACCATGTGCAGTTATCCTGACCCCATACACCTAGTGATAAGTTTCTGTAGTCCTTTTACTGCCTTGCTGTTGTGTAGAAGTTTCATGCATGTCTATAGAAAGGTAGTGAGCATTGAAGGATCCATTCTTGGTTCTAATTGATCTTTACTACCTAAAGTGGAGGCCTCCGTGAAGCTCTTCTTAGCTTCCATGAATGTTTCCTTCGCGCGTTCTAAATCAAATTCGGGTTCCTTTGTAGAGCCTTGCGAACCCACACACTTTCTTTTGACTACTTACCTATATCATCGCCAGTGGTCATACCACTCTTGAGCATCATGTTTACATTCATGTCTTCTTCGCGCGGTTCAGACCTCATCATTTGCAAATTCTGAGTAGGAGGGGACTGAAGCACCCCTTTTTCACGCAATCTCTCTATCAATGTAGGGCAGTCTTCTACCTCACGATCAAACTGAGTACAATACAAACACGATGTCCTTCTTGGGTTTGTATAGTCACAGGCATAGTTCCTTGGCCCTCCGCAATTATAATAAATTAATTGTCCGTGACTCCTTCCTGGTCCCATTCCACCTCGACCTCGACCACGCCCCTGAAATCCAACACACACCATTCTTGCAGTTGGTTCGAGGGCTCGCGTTTCTGCCTGCACCCTATAGGAAGGAGTCTGATCCATCATTAGTTCATAGCTTCTGTAAGTGCGCTCATCATGGCCTACCGACCTGCAGAAATTACAAAACAATTATTGGGACGTGTTCGTATACCTTTGCAATAGATGACAATTGTCCATAGTGTGCTTTCCTCCTATCTGAGAGATTGCGCACCATAATGCAGGAACCGCGCTGGGTCCTACCTGTGCCTCAGGACTTAATGGTATTGGCCCTCCTCCTACCAAGTAGTTCACCAACACTAGAGAGTGGTCCTTGTCATGCCCCTGGCCTTTGCATTTTATGCACCATACCTCCTCTCGCACCTCTGGCCGAGGTGTCCTGTCCTGTTTCAGACTCTGCGTTTCCAGACATAGATTTTGCGGTTGTGCGTGGATTTTTTGGACTCCCAAACATGGGTCTTGTATAGGGGTGTCATGCAATCTCATCACCATCTCCAAAGCTTCGGCCTGGGTGGAAAGTTTTTGCTGTGACAACGCCATATGTAAGTGCGGTGTCAGTGATGCTACAAACCATGTGTGGTGTTGTCCATCCGTCAATGTCATGTTGGCTTCGTGAATCATGCCCTTCAGTATTTGGTCCAGATCCCAGGGGTTCTCACCTGGGAGCATCGTGATCTCCTTAAACCTGATGATTGATTGTGTTTCTGACATTGGCCTGCTAAATTCCCTGTTCAACATTGCATGGATTTCTGCAGTTCCTATGTTTGGATGGTCATTAGAATGCTTGATGTACCATGTTAATGTGCAATCCTGCAACATGCTCACTAGCATAGCCTTCTTGATATTGTCATCCACAACGCCCTGTGCTTCCCATACTACTCTTACCACGAACTAGAATTGGTCTGGATCTTCATTCCCTACTCCTCTGAATACTGGTAGTTTGATCGCACTCACCATATCGAGTTGTGGTGGTGGCGGAGGTGGGGTGGGTGGAGATGGAGGTGAGGAGGGTGAGACAGGTGGCAGTGTGGGTGGAGGTGGTAAACATGGAATGCGCTGCCTTCTTAGATTGACCATGCTTCTCAGAGAAACTTTTGTGAGCTCTTCCTCACTTTCCCTTGAGGGGGAAATTAAGGGACCGGTTTCCAATTCTTCACTACTTCCGCTTTTGTAGATCTTCTCACTTCACGTAGTCCCAAACATTAATTTATTCGCATAACCCACTTTTCACACAATAACATCTTAATCCAAGTGTTCAAAGATTTAATATACTTACCTTGTGGTCCCTTGAGGAAACGTCGCTCCGCCTCACTGTAGCTGACGGTCGTGTCTACCACGAACTCAGTGATAAATCCTCCTATAATTCAGTTGAGCTAATGGTCCACAGCTCGCACGATCTTATCTCTTGACGCTTCTAGTCTGTGCACTAATTTCGGAGTCCACACGATTGGTTTGTCGAGCCTACACCTTCCCTGACTATCTGCTAGCTTCGTGATCCACTCATATAGCTCAGAAGGAAAGGATGCAAAGAAAATCTTGTGGATTTCTGTATACAAGTAGCGCTCCAATCATTGTTTCTTAGATACCCGCGGATTTCTATTATCCTACGCCATGAACTTGTGAATCTTCTTGTCCAACCACTCTTCAATTTCTTTCTTTGTTGGATTCCAGTGGCACGACATCAGACATCCCTTATGTAGATCTCGGTCTCGGCAATGGAACCATTTGTTGGCTTGTATGGGCTTGACCCAGGTTCAGAGGTGATTTAGCCAAGAAAATCCTCGTACTATTGGCCCTTTTGGCAACAGTCCATGGAGCACGGACTGAGGTCTCACCTGAAGTAGTATGGGAGGGTGCTAGAACTAGGTTTCCACACCCTGGGGATGTCTAATGAGCTTTTGGCAGTCCGCAGTTTGACCTTGCATGCATGTCACTACGAACACCTATTAGTCCCTTGCAACCTGTGATGTTGCCTTCGCATAGCCCTACTCGAGGCACGACCTGTATTATATCCAAGTAACTTGCTATTTATGTTGTTATTACCTGATTGCTTAACTTATCTGCGTAAGACTAGTAAGATGTAATAGTATATCCAACAATCATATAAGTGTGCGCGATAAACAAAATAGTATAAACCTAAATAAGGCAATACACAAAAAAATGCACAGAAATTCAAATCAACTTGTCTTTATTATTCTTCGTTCAAGATTATAGACTCGACACTGCCCTGCACACTCAGCTGCAGGGGTTCACGCACTTAGCTTCGGACTCTACTAGGCGTCTGCGCACTTAGCCGTAGAGCCTCTTCCTACTACTACGACCTAATACACTTAGACTCTTACTCTATGCTCAAACCATTCATATTCATCTATCTCTCTACTTCGCTATCTTTACAACTTAGAGCCTCGCACTATTTATACAATCCCATGGTCCGCGGAGCATGGGTAGGCCGACATGACATTACATTATATTACAATACTTAGGGTGGACAACCCTATGACTCAACCTATACTTCACGCTCCGCACCCACAATTCACGGAGTTTTACAATAAATTTGACCAAAACTTGGGCTTTGAGCCCCAAAACATTCTGTGGGGGGATTCCATGCCCAACATAGAGCCTTGAGGTCCCAACCTTCTTCTGTACAAGTACAATTGGGCTCCCACAAGGCGAGGAACTTGGTCGGATGTGCCCTTTTTGCAACAACTCTTGGATTTTTTGGTTGATCTCTTAATTTTCCAAAATGGAGAGGAAATATATCGACCCATTGGGTAGAGGCGCTTCGGGAGTAATATCAATCAAATGCTTGACTTGACAATGCAAGGGTATCCTTGTGGGTGAGGAGAAGATGTCCCTGTATTCTTCCACGACTGTATCCACCTGCTTCTGCTACATGGAGGAACCCTTCTCAAGGGCCATGGATGTGGCTAAGATCTTCCCCTTTCTTTGAGAGAGAATTAGAAAGAAAACAAATTTCCCAGTCTAGAAGATGATCTTATTGCATTTCTTAGCAGAGATCAAAGAGATGGCAGTAGGCGGGGCTACCTTTGGTACCATGTATAACTTATACTGAAAGAAATAATAATATAGAGAGGTCTAGACTCATATACAACATGTTTCTTACACAAGTATGGTTGTCCTAATAATACATCACAAACTTCAAGAGGAGGAATATCACACGGTACCTCATCCATGAAGGGCTTGGTGCTATAGGGAAAGCGACACTGCTGGCTGACGCAGAGATCTCATATTTGGTGTAGCCACCCAATGGTGTATGATTACAGATGTGATGTAGTGGGTAGGCCCATCCGCTTCATGACCTCTACTGAAATGAGATTATTTTGGCTCCTACTGTCGACAATGAACTGCAACAGAGAACTCTTCACCAACATCTGTGAGTGAAAAAGGCATTCCCCCTCCTCTGGATCTTCATTCTCAATCTTCTGGATATTGGTGGTGGCCAAAGTGGCACTAGGATTTGCATCAATGATATGCTTCCCTTTGTCATTCCCCTTGTCAGGTTTTGACTTAGAGTCAGAAAATGTGTCTGATTCGGAAGCCTTCAGCTCAGCCACTAGTGACCGCTTGGCCCAACACTCACTCATGCTGTGAGTGGAGCGCTTGTGGAACTCACACCACTTTCCTGTGTCCTTCTTTATCTTCATGGTGTTGTTCTTTTCTTACAGCTTTGGCGGGTTATCCTGGGTCACCCTGCCTTGGGTTTTCCCTTGATCTGTGGTTTGGGGTCACCTTTCCCTTGCTTCATATTTGCAGATCCAAAGTCTTTCTTTTATGTTTAAACCTTTACTCAATCTTGATAGCATATCGGTACGTCGTGCCGAGCGAGGAGATGTCTAGGAACTCCATCTTGTCCTATATGTACCTGTGTAGGCAACAGTGGTGCTTGAGTACCAAATGTCACTCAAAATCCTTGATACCCAAGTTCGTGTGAAGGGTATGAAAAAAATTAGTAAATTTTGACACTTCTTGGTCCCTTCACTGATGCAACGTGGTCCAATTTATGTATTTATCCTCATAGCTCCCGATAGGGTAGTAATTCTCCTTGATGGAATCCCATAATGAATTCCAAGTGGGTGAGGCTTAAAATAGTGAGGGTATACTTTTTTCCTTCTCACAGTAGGTTTCCCACCAGTCCTTGACATGGGGGGCGCTTTGAGAAGTGAAAAAGTAATCTTTTCTTTGCTGAAAAAATCATGAAAATAAAAATATCCTTCTAGTAGATTTAACCATTTATCTACAATGTCCACGTCTATATGATCCTCAAATATGGGGATGTCAAAGTTAACTTGTACCTTAAAGGGTGTGGCGCTTCTAGAGTAGCTGCTAGAAGGAGATGCATCACCCTTGGGTAGCCGCTTAAGAATCTGGGCAAAGTTGGTCGTCATCACGTTCCTCTGTTGCTCGAGGGATTCTTCGAGCAAGATTCGCAAAGGATCTGCTACCCCCTCGTCTTTCTTCTCTTCCGCCATCGGAGGTCGTCGGGATTTGCGAGGTTGGTTTTCATTAATATCAAAATACTGAAATATGCTTACAAACATAATGGAAATAATACTAGCTCGGGCGTTGGTAGATTATCTCTGAGAAGAGATGTGGCAACTACATGCCTCTGAACTGTGTTACAATGAGGCTCGGAGGCCTATTTATTATTGAGAAATAATGGAAAACCCTAAACATCCAAAAACCTAACCCTAGGAGATGAAGCACCAAAACTATGGGCCATGTTTGGGTAAATTGGTACATCAACTTCCCAGGGTCGTAACTTTGGCATACGATCTTTGTTTGATGCACACAGTACCTCGTTAGAAATATCTATTCGAGGAATACAACTTTTGAGTGGAAAAAATCAGTGATAAACCAATTTGAGCCCTGAATTTCCCAAAAAAACGTTGTTTAGGGCCTCAAAACGGCTCCGAAAGTTCAAGACCTGAAAAAAACCCAAAAACAGTAAATTATGCTATAATTAAGGAAATTGAAAATATGAAAGAGACAGTGGCGGGGGTCCAAGTGGAATAGGTGGGTGGCCATCAACATCCACCTGGATCAACAAGGAAATTAAGAGTTATGGAGGAGAAATGATAGGGAAAACAAAAAAACTAGTTTGAAGAAAAATATGGAGGATAATGTGGCTATAGGTCTCCTCAAAATGTACCTTTGGAAGATGAAAAGAAATTCTTATATATAGGCGAGCGTAAGGACTCAAGTCTAGAAGAAACTAGAAACAAAATGTTTTTCTTTAAATTGGATAAGTCCTTAAAGTCTCCTACAACTAAATGAAAATACTCAGAAAATTTTAGTTTTAGGAAATGGTGCTTAGATGTAGAAAGAAAATGGTTTGAACCCATGATTTATTTTCTTCTTATTCTATTTGGAACTATAAAACCCAACCCCCTTCTCTCATTCCTACTCATTGGATAAAGGAGATCTAGCTAGATAAGAACTCTCTAAAGTGTGCAATGAAAAATTTCAAAGGCTCAAAGAGATCCAAATTGCTTGGAACCCTCCAAATATAATATCATATCAAATAGAAAATACAAATTTAATTTACTAAGGGAGCTGGAAAGGGGTTTGTATTTCGAACATGGAAAAGGTCAAAATGCTTTAGAAATGGGAAGAAAATCACACATGTCATTAGCAAAAAATAAGCAAGCTTAGAAATTAAATGTGGAAAAAATTGGCTTTGATTGGGTCTCTTAGAGAAAATGTCTCCAAATATGGTTCTAAATGTTTGTTTTAACCCTAGATTTTAAAGGGTTTGGAAATATCTCAAAATAGTTGGCCCTACAAAGATTAATGGAGACAACAAATTATGACTAATAGGGAGAAAATCGTTTAAAAAATTTAAAGAATAATTAGTAGCTAAGAATTCAATTTTACTAACGTTTTAGGTAGGTTTGGGTAGAACATTACTTAAATGGAAGAAATTTTATTTTACCCTTACTAATTCATGGGATTTTACAATAGGTATGTATCATTCTCTATTCTCTCTAGATCAACATAAATATATTATTATCTTCAACATATGTAGACCATATTTTGATAAGTCAGAGTACTAAGATACACTCTTCAACATGGAATAGATCGAAACTAGTTTAGTTGTGGTGGGGGAAGATATCAATTTTATGTTGATACCTTCAAAATTATGGGAACTAATTGCGTAAGTGGATATCCTTTTGGTTATTTTATTTTAAAATTGGAAAAGGTAGGATGGTTGGATATTGAACCTACCAAATTGAATCTAGCTTGAAGGGACAATAGATTAGGAGAGTCTCATATTGCAAAGATACTTTATCTCTTTTTGACATTTGAAGTGTTCCTTAATGATATCATTCGATTTAAACAATGGTTCTCCTCTCTGGGTGGGGTGAGTCAGATGTTAGTCTAGTAATCCTAGAAGTAGACCATGCACAAGGGAAAACAACTATCCCTTTTAAATTGAACATTGAAAGGTTGAAGGAGGAGAAGTTTGTAAACACGATAAAGGATATATGAAAACCCTATGATAGGAAATTTAGAGAATATGCTCGCTTTTAATTTCAAAAAAGCGTGAAAGAAGTAAAAGAGGTAGTTGTAAAAATGGTGAAATATAAAAAATAGGAATATGATAGAACTCTTAGGGAAGTGGGGGAAGCCTTTAACATCATGTTACAATAGTGATTGTTTTGTACAGATAATTGAGTAACGTAAGAGGTAAATACACTAGAAGACAAAAAGAAACATATCCTTTTGGAAAAAGACAAATAATGGAGGCTCAAAAGCAAGGTATTATGTTATTAGGAAGGTGATGAAAACATAGTTTTTTTTCATACATATGCAAATTGTAAGAAGAACATAAACTTGGTAGGGAAAAGTGAGAAAGAGGCATGCCACATGTTTTTTAGGAAGGTGATGAAAACATAGTTTTTTTTCATACATATTCAAATTGTAAGAAGAACATAAACTTGGTATGGAAAAGTGAGAAAGAGGCATGCCACATGGGAAACACATTTCAAGTATATAGTTGCAAAAGGAATTAATTACTTCACATCCATTTTTAAAGAGGAATATAAACCATGATAGTAGATCTAATAACATTATCAAATTCCTTTCCAACTTGTGTCAATCATGGGGAAAATAAGATTTTTATAGATTTTTATAGAAGAAGTTGGGAAAGAAGAATTAGCTCTGATACTTTAATGTTTTCATGAGGACAAAATTCCAGGGCTAGATGGACTTTTGTGGATTTTTTTTTCTTATTGAAGCATATTTAAGAAGGTTGGCTGAGCCTACAAGAACTATAGGGAAAATCCTTGGAGCTTTTGATGCAATTTTTAAAGCATTGGTTCTCAAAGTTAATAATCCAACAAAATTTGAGAATTTTTTCCAATCTCATTATGCAATTGTATCTATAAATTATTTTAAAAATAATTGCTAAAATACAAAAAAAATATTTTGGTAAAGGAAAATTTTTGGGTTACTATATAACACTTGATTGTTTCAATATTTATATGGAAGATCTACGATGTTATATTGCCTTGTATCAGAGATAAGTATCAATTATATTTGATAGGAATGTGTAACATCATGTGCATGCTTGTTTGAGTTGAAAAATCCTCTCTTAGAAGCATGTATAATCTCCTATCTTCAAACCAAATAACTTCAATAAAGGAGATTGATAAATTTACCTAAGTTAACCTGCTTTCATTTATTAATTTTATTTTTATCTTCTATATATTATTAAATCCAATTTGAGTTATCTAGATTAAAATACATCCCTAAGTCCTATAATCAACCTTAAAACCACAATTAACCTAATTTCCTTCTCTCCTTCCATTTTCCTTTTGTTTTTCTTGGTTAAGCACTGAAACTGATTGGAACCTCCACTCTCTCCTTCCTCTTTGTGTATTAAAACTCCCCACTCTAATCATCATGCTTTTAAGGACTAAAGAAACCTCGTGTTTCATGACGAATGAATTATCTAATGAGATATTATACGTATTAGAGAAAATCTAATAGTAATATAAAGCGAGGCTTGGATATTCAACCCAAAATAGTATATTATAGTACCACTGATAAGACCTATTTTGTAATATTTTTTTCGTACCAGTCAAATTCTACCACAAGGGGGTTGTGACACATCATAGGCCACACATGGACACCTCTAATTCATTTTCCTCTTTAAAATAGAACTAAAGAATTCCTATCGTTAAGCTCCTCGTGGTTGCACAAATCAAACCATATAATTTTGAAGCCTCCTAAATTAACTCATGCCCTAATGTCACAATTTGAGAAACTTTATCTACAAATTAATATCAAAGAATTTTATCCCTATGACTTCACAAACAACACCATATTAATTTAAAATGAATTTCAATAAATATTTTATCTAAAACAAAGGTTAATATTTATAGTATAATTTAAAACAAAATTTCCAAAAACCTTTGGTAGTATCATTGTTGATAAATGTATTAACTTTAATAGAAATTTGTTAGATTTTAAGTGCAACTTTGAGTACATGGCCATTAATTGCATCAATGACAAACTTTTGCTTATAATAATATATTGTCTTTGGTTTAAACACTATAAATTTTCGAGTTGAGAATTATAAATGAAGATAAATGGAGTTAGTGTTTTACAGTGTAGTAAAATGTATAATGATAAATTTGAATGAATCAATTTCGTTTTATAAATTGAATAAGTTAATTTTATAATAAAGAGATTTGTTTCCACCACATATTTTATAAGTAGAGTTCTAGTTTATTGCTGAACATTTTTGTTTGTTTTTTTGGTATATCTCTATATTAATTAAATTGTCAAATCTTCAATGAAGGTTCCATATGGATAGAAACTTTAACTTCTTACCTCGTTGACAACTTGAAAGGTGAAGTTTGATACATGATTAAATTTCTTTATGTTAAGATTACATAACTCTATTATTATTTAATTTTACAATTTATTTAGGAAAAAAAAAAAATTTAAACAACTTGACTAAATTATCTATTTTAACTATCTCAATTACAAACATAAATTCACATAATAATATAATAATTATTTCTTCATTTCATACGTAACTGTAATGCTATTCAATAAAACACAATATAATAGAACTAATAAAGTGTCAAACTCAAATATAGACACTATTCAATAAAACACAATATAATAGAACTAATAAAAGTGTAAAACTCAATAAAACACAATATAGTAGAACTAATAAAGTGTCAAACTCAAATATAGACACTATTCAATAAAACACAATATAATAGAACTAATAAAAGTGTAAAACTCAAACATTCTATATTAGTGTAATTTTAAAGTTTTAATATAATTATTAAACCAACTACAATTTTTATATCATTTAATATAGGATAAAAATTAGGCTTTTATAAAATTGTAAATATTTTAATGTTTATTTTATATTTAATAAATATTTTGAAAAAAAATTATTGCATATATAAATTTAGTTTAATTTATTTTCCATAATTCAATATATCAATATTAATTTCATTAATGATTACCATTTTCAAAATAAATTATTATTTTTTTAATCTACATATATTATATTATGAAATAAATATATTTATATAAATTACAATCAAATGACACAACAAGTAATTCATAACACATTTCCTAACTTATTGAGAATGTTAATTTTTTTTAGTATTATATTTTAATGTTTAAAATGTTTTCATTGTTACACCACTTTCCAAAATTTCATTACATTTAAATTTTGGAGCTTACCAAACTGTCATATCAAGGGTCGCTTTGGTCGTCAAGTGTTGTTTTGAGTAATTCCACATGTTTCAAGTGTTCTCGATCATTCTTAAATATCGTCACATTGTTTAGAACATCTCTAGTGTATTTCATGGTTATAATACCTTTGTTTGTTGTAAAATGACACTTTTGGTCGTAGTCACACACACTTTGTTTATTATACTTGGAGAGTGTTTGTAATTTGGCATTTTTATATGTATTTCTCATTGTTTGATCTTGTCTAATTCTTATTGAATAGTTAGTATGTGTTGCACTTTATTTTTTTTCTAAACTGATTGTATTTTCCCCTTGTCTTATCTTTCATACTTAGACAATTTTTAGATGCACAAGTTAGCCCACTAGGGCTAGGAGAGTGCAAGGCACACTCTTAAGCCTTATTCAATACCTCTTTCTTATTCTGAAGTGTGCCTTGCACCCTCCAAGAGCACATAGTGCACTCCCAAGCATCATCCCCCCTTCCCTATTCTGAATTGTGCCCTTATCCTTCCTCCTTGTTGGGAACATGGCGTACCATCAAAGCAATATCATGACTCCTTCATCCTTCAGACTTGTGACATACACCCTCCTTGGCTACCTTGAGTGCACAATGCACTTGGGAAGCCCAAAGCCTCATCACTTCAGTGTTCGGACTTGCATCCTATGGCCTCCTAGCTTCCCTTGAGCACACAACACACCTAGGAAGGCCCAAACATGATCCCTTTAGCCTTTGTTAATGTGCCTTGTGCCCTCCTTGGTTCCTTTGTGTGCACAACACACTTTCGAAGTCTTAGTGGCCTTCCTTCACCCCTAGACTTGTGCCCTGCGCACTCCCTTGAGCTTCCTATTTGTAGTTGAGTGCACAAGCACACCTTGAAGCCTTAAAGCTTGCCTCAAAGCTCTTAGTCCTTCCCCCTTTGGAAATACACCCTGCACCTAGAAGTTTCTTTTGTTCTTCCTGAGCGCACTATTAATTCACAAACATAAAATTTACATGAGATGTGTTGTAATAGGAGATTTTTTAGACTAATGTTTTCTTTCCAAGAGTGATTTCAGTTGCAAATATTCCAAAATGACATGGAAAATATGCATGGAGAGATCGAGCGAAGAGAGCAGTCTAAGGAAGAATTCAACAAGGAAGAACACATGATGTGACAAAATGAATAACATTGAAATCTTGATGATTAGAGCAGCCCAAAGGACTCCATATGATCAAAGACCCTTTGGAGGGTGAAGACATCAACAACATGGAAGTTGCGTATAAGATCAAATATACAAGTGGCAGCATTGTCACCTATAAAAAAATTCCATGTCATTTGTCACTATGAGTCCAAGTCATCAATGTTAGTGACTTGTCATGTTATCACCACATGATGATGTGGAAATCATGTTGTAGTTATCTAATTATTGTAAAGACAAAGAAGTGGAAGTCCAAGAGTTATGTATGTAAAAAGGAGTTATGTGAAGAAGTCCAAAAGACATGTAATTCCAAAAATCATATCTAATTCCAAAAGTCATAAAAGAAACTCAAGAGTCATGGGGATATGAAAGGTCATGCATTAAGTTATAAAAGGAGCCACATTATTCAAGAAAAATGGGCTTTTCACCTTGGCTTATCCCACAAGGAATTAAAAAGATAAAGATAGTAATTTTGGGGAGCAAGTAGTGGCTATAACGCTCCACTATTGGAGCTAGTGATGTTTATTGTACTCATGTATATTGGGACTTTTGCTTAATACTTAAAGCCATTTTGTCAACACATTTTCCTGCATGGGTTGTGGATGTTTTGAGATTATTCTTCTAATGTTTGTGGCTTATGTTGGTTTTCATATGTACTAAAGTAATTGAACTATTTTGGTGAAATTGGTGCTAAACTTATTGGAAATGTGTTGTGATGATTTTAATGATCGTAGCATCTATGTGAACTATTTCACTTGATGTTTAATAATTATTCCTTGTTTATGTGCATGCCTTTCTACTATATTAGTACTATTACTTCTCTTTTAGAGGCTTCGCTTTCTACCTTGTAGTGAAATATCCTTGATACATTTACATTCGAAAATCCCACAAGGCACACTCTCTTCTTCATTCAAAAGCACATGCATGCTACTCTCTCATGCTAATTTCTTAAGCCAAGGAAAATCTCTAAGTTAATAGAAATCAACCCATATTTCTAGATAAGACTCCTAAACCCAGTGTGAGGTCTAATTGTGACCTCATATCAGGGAGATCGCATGTATGTTGGTGGGTTCCAACACCATCAAACTTTTGGTGCTAGAACAAGGGAAATCAGTTTTTAATGGTTGATAAGTCACCACATCCCAATCACTCATCTTCTAGACAAGGCAATAATATCTAGAGTACCACTCAAACTCCTATTCTTTAGGTAGGAGGGTCTTCTCAACCTGGTCCAGAGTTACCCTATGAATTTACCTATGAGAAACTCCAAGAAATTTGGCCTATTACCAGTCGGTTTGTGAAAGCTATCAGTTTGTGTACTGTTGCTCATAGTCTTGCTCATCATCCCAAGAAGAAAGAAACAACTCCTACTATTGTATTGGTTACATCGATGGAACATTTGGTTTTTTCCACACTTGAGGAATTAGCAGAGTCTTCACAAGACACAACCCATCAAGAGCTTCTTCCACCTATTCATGAAGAGTACGAGGAATATCTTGTTCTCTATGATGGAGAATAACTGAAAACTAATTTTGGGTTTAACAAAGGCTTGAACGGTGAAGGAAATGGCCCATCAGACTCAAAAAGGGAGGAACATGAAGACAAAGGCATGTCTAATCAAGCCATGGATTGGATGGCTCATGGGCCACTCTCTATTCTGGATATACTTCATAGAATGCCTAGATATCTAAAGAAGTTATTATCTAAGTTGGATCCTGACAAGAAGACAAAGGTAGAGGATCATATTGATTATTTCTACATGCATCTAAGAATGTTAGAGGTACGATACGATGATGTTGCTTGTAGGATTTTTCCATTCACTTTAGAAGGTAGAGAAGTAGTGTGGTATCATAATATGCTTGTTAATTCAATCCATGGTTGGAGCGAGTTTAAGAAATTGCTTTTGGAGAAAGTTGTCGATGATAAAACTCCTATCGTGTTATTAAAAGATCTTGGAAATATTAATATAGAGGAAAAGGAGAAAGTCAAATATTTCAATCAAAAGTTCAACCATATATTGAACAAGTTTCCCCCAAACACACGGCCTCAATATTCTATCATTATAGATTATTATAAATCTTCCTTGCCAACAAACATTTCTTCTTTTGTTAAGAGAGTTACAGAGGATACATTAGCTTTAAAATTTGGAGAAGTAATTGTCATGGAGAAATACTTGTGTGCCGTTGTAGCTATTATTGATGATGAAGAATATAAAGACTCCAAGGAGGCTAGAAAGAAGTCTCAATCATCTTCATGTAAGGCTAAAGAAAAATATTTTGTTGATATTGAAAGCTTGACTAAATGTTTAAAATCACTCACTAATGAAGTCTCTGAATTAAAGAAAAATTCAAGCGAGGCTTCTACAAGAAGCGAGCCCCCTAAGTCTTTCTTATTCAGAAGGAATAACAATAATCAACCAGCTAAATCTATCCAAAGCTCAAATGTTGTGTTGAATGTCGAAAGTATTGGCATGGACAACTATTTCTCCTTCCATCATGAATGACATTTAGAGAAAACTTTCCCACAATGGAAACACAACATGGATTCTTTGGCAACCCATATTGTTGATAAGTTACTAGCATATGAGCAGTCCAAGAAAATGGAAGAAAAAAATGAGCCTACAACGACTGATGAAACTACAAGTATTAGACATTCACTTAATACCATTGATTTCATTCTCAATACCAACAAGAAATGTGATGAAGAATCACCTCAAAGTGAATCCCCCCCCCCTAGATACAAACTGGTCATTATAATTTGAGGAGCAAAGAGCACGTTTCTAAACATGAAGTGTTGAGATAAGAGATGAAGAAGAAATTGTTAAGAAGTATCTCACCACCAACCAATCCTACTAAGAATGCACAAAATAAATCTAGACATGATGTTGCTTCTAAGAACACTTCCACTAGTAATAAAAACAAGTCTATCACTCCAGAAGTTTCAAACAAAGCTACACGTCTAGAAACTACAACATTCCTGCTAAAAGTGAAACTATTGATTATAATATAGTTGAAGACTTGAAAAGAGCTCGTGCCAACGTTTCCATCTTTGAGCTCACAAAGGTAGCAGGTCATCATTAGCTTCTTGTCCAAGCCTTGTCATAGCCTTCATTAGGTAACAAAGCTTCTACTTCTCAAAATGTGTCCGGTAAGTCTCCTAGAACTCTCGAATCTGTAGTTAATGTTATAACTTTATATGCTAACAATCTTTGCCCACATTTTTGCTAAATTTTAAAATATTTAATTACATTTCCATAATTGTTCATTTTATTCGGGTGCATCCATGAATGTAATGCCATTATCTATTACTAAGAAAAATAACATTAAATGGGATAGAAAATATGCACAAATCATTCAGTTGGATAGGTCACTTTTCCAGGCCATTGGTGAACTCAAGAATGTTATTATTTGTTTTTCATCAAACCAAAGGGTACACCAATGCATAAACATTGCAATTGTGGAAATCCCCGAAGCTTATGGCTTACTCTTGGGTAAAGTGACTAGTCTAATAAATTACAAGGGTATTTTTCTATAGAGTAGTCACACTTATGGTTTCCATATAAGGGTAGAAACAACCAAATTTGAGTAGAAAGTGAACCTTACATGAAATATACAGTGACACCTCTTGAGGGTCATAATGAGCCTATTGGATTTTTAGACATAATCCTTGGAAATAGTTTCTTGGAAATTGATCACAAGTGTTATGAAGCACAACCATCAACCATCCCACCAGATACATAGCTGGAGCTCCCTCCTTGTACTCCAATTTGTGCTAATGAATCTTGTAAAATATATGAACATAAAAATAATAATATAGGAACCAGTTTAGTAGCTGATAATATTTGGACTTTTTACTTTAATGGTTCAAAAAGGCAAGATGGCTCTAGATCTGGTTGCATTCTCATAGACCCACATAAAAACAAGTACATCTTATCATGCCATTTGGAGTTTGATTGCAAAAATAATAATGCAAAAAATGAAGCACTCGTTCTTGGGTTAAGGAAAGTCATCGGCCTACAGGTTGAACTACCCAAGGTAATTGGTGACTCAGAAGTGGTTACTTGCTAGATACAAAACACTATCCACTATGTTTCACCAAGTTTTAGAAACTTCCAACATGAGGTATGGAAACTCATTAACTATTTTAAATCTTTTAATATGATTTTTGTTCTTAGAATTAGAAATTCCATAGCTAATACATTAGCTAATGCAATTGCTAGAATGTTTCCTTTGAAAAATGGATTTTCTATAAAGATTATATATAAATCATATGTTCCTGATAACGTAACTAATTTTCATGCTTTCAATGATGACCAATAGATAATGAATTTTATGTCTAATGCGGATGTGTTCATAGATGCGACAATCAGAGAAGATGAGCATGAAAAGGCTTTATAGGAAGAAGTTGATGTAATGAAGGGTAATATTATGCCTAAAAGTGTAGTGTCCCTGGAAAAATTATATGACCTGCAAAACTGGTTCATAAGACTAATTAATACTAAGTCTTAGAGCTTGAATTTGTCATTTGAACAAGTCAACTTGGGAACTCAAGGCAATCCAAAATATGTAAAACTTGGTACATGTTGTTCTCCATAAGAACAACAAGCATTCATTCACCTGTTAAAACAATACCGAGATGTGTTTGCATGGACTTACGATGATTTAAATACATGTGATACTTCTATTATCTAGCATTTCATTCCCATTGAAGAAGGGGTGAAATATTTTTAGAAAAATATAAGGAAATTTCACCCAATGCTAGAGCCCCTAATCTAAAAGGAATTAAGGTTCTCAATGCTCAGTTCATTTTTAAGGTAAAACATTCTACTTGGGTTTTGAATTTGATCCCTGTCAGGAAGAAGTTCAAAGAGATAAGGTTATATGTTGACTTTTGCAATCTCAACAAGGAATTAGAAAAATATAATTATTTGGTGCCATCCATGGAACAAATCCTTCAAATAGTGTTTGGGTCTAAGACGTTCCCGCTGCTAGATAGTTTTTTTGGTTACAATCAAGTGCTAGTGGCAGAACCACACCACCTAAAAACCACTTTTAGGACAAAGTGGGGAACATTCGCCTCTAAGAAAATTCCATTAAGGCTTATCAATGCTCACACTACTTTTCAAAGATAAATGGACATTTATTTACGTGGTCTGATTGGCCAAAGTGTAGTAGTATATCTAGATAATGTAACTTTATTCTCTAAAATACGATCATACCATGTGCATCATCTAAAATAAATATTTGAGAGGTGTCACAAGTATTGGATTTCTCTTTATGCCAAGAAAAACATCTTCAGTGTGTTAGAGTGAACTCTCTTAGGACACATCATGTCTAAGAGAGAAATCAAAGTTCATCCCGAAAGGGTCAAAACTATAGCTCAAATCTCATTTGCTGTAAATAAGAAGGCCATGCAATTTTTCTTGGGAAATATTAATTTCCTGCACAAGTTCATCTTTGACTATGCTTAGGTAGTTAAACCATTGCAAGTGATGATAAAGAAATATGAAATCTATAAATGGGAAAAAAGAGAGAAGGATTATTTTTCTCATATCAAATAAGCTATTCTTTCTTTCACTCGAAGAGACAGAGCAAAGGATCCATTCATATACCCTCCGGGGGCCGATCCCAGCTAAGCGTCAGCTATCCTAACATGTTTGCATAGTTTAGTCTTGAGTATGGCAAGGATTTCCTACTTTACACTTTCGCTTTTGATTCATCTATTGCAGTTATATTAACATAGAAGGATGTTGAAGGAAATGAACGACTTATTTATTTCATGATTGTTGTCTTACAGGGGTCAGAGCTAAACTACCCTATCATTGATAAACAAGCTTATGTTGTGTATAAGGGAGTCAAGCATTTCAGGTCCTACCTATTTAAGGCTCACACGATTGTATATGTGTCTCATCCATCAGTCAAAATGCTCTTTGTGCAACAAGAACTGGATGAGAGTAGGGAAAATTGAATGACCTGTTTTTCAGAATATGATCTAGAGTTTAAGCCAGTCATACTATTAAGTGTCATGGCCTTTGTCAACTTGCAACCGAAGCGAGCGATTTAATGGAGCAATATCTCTTAGGATGGGAGTAGGAAATAGAAATGCATAACATTGAACAAGTTCTTCAGACAAGATCAACAACGTCGTGGTATTCATATATACTATAATTCTTTGAGCACAAAACCTTGCCCACACATTTATTGAACAAACAAAAGAGGGAAATCCACCTTATAACTCTATCTTGTTAGCTCCTTCATGGAGCTATTTTCAGAAATAACCATAATGGTGTCCTTCTAAGATCCTTAGAGCCTCAAGACACATAGAAGGTATTAAGAGATTTGCATGATGGACTGATAGGTGGACATTATTGTTACACAGTATTTTTTCATGCCCCCTGCACTTCCCTATGACATACCCTAAAGTGCCTGAAACATGACCATTATATAGTATAATCATCCATGTATACAACTTAGATTTGTCCTTTAACTTTGCTTGGAAAATGTCTTGAGTTTTACCTAAAGAAATAACTCTTAAAACCCTAAAATGAGGGTCATCGCTCTTATGAAGCTAAAAACCATGATGGTCGCCTATTGTACCATGTTGGACCTGCGATGGAATCGCTCTGTTGCCTTGCATACCCAAGATGATCCCAAAAAGGTAATTTTCCCAAAGAGGATGAGAAGCTTCGTGATCTAAAAGCTTCCAAAGCAGCGAGCTAGAGGTGGTTTCAGATAGATGAGATCAAATCCTCCTAACTTAACCTCTTTGTCTTATACCTATGAGCTACCTCCTTGAGATGTGGGCCTAATCCTATCTTTGGAGGATTCCTAACTCCCTCTCCTAGCCTATAAATTCCTCCTCTCTCATTCCCAAATAGTTGGTTAGGTTAGAGGTTGGGTTGATCTATGCCCATTTGGACCCCTATGCTGAGCTTGTGCTTACAGGCTATTCATTAGACTTGGAGAAGGAGTGTTGGAGAGTTTCTTAGCCTGGACTTCGATTACCACTCAAGGAGAGCCTTTTAAAATCAACGCTATGGTTGTAAGCTTCCCCTTTATTCTTTACATAATAATACAACTGTTGGTTCATCTTCCCAAAATATATATGTTCATGTATGTATTGGCTTAGCATTCCTTGATCAGCTAAGTAGGTTGTTATTGGATTTACTATTGGTTTTGGTATGCTTTGTTGTCTCTTGGTCACTTGTGCAGGTATATAGTGCTGGAAGAAGAAGGAACTAGTTTGTGACACAAGTGGTTCGAGGATCTCAACAAAGGAAATTAGATTAGCATCAGAGCAAGGTAGGCCTTCTCTCTTGGTCTAATTTTCAATTATAATCTAGGAAGATGTCTAGTTGATTGTAACTTTAGTTGCTAGACCCACTTATTGGGCTAGAGGGATTGTCTTTGTCCACAGAGAGGATTAACCTTGTCAAAAAAATGGCGACTCCACTGGGGTGCCTATGATCCTTTCCATCCAATCTTTCACCCTGATATTTTGTCTAGTTTGACCAACCGTCGATTTTCCGGATTTTGTGCATTAGTATGGGTTTGTACCATCACTGATTACTGCCTTATAGTGCTAATTCTAGATTGTTTCTTGGAATATTTTCCATTTTTTCCCATATTCCTTGCCCATCGCGGGTTTACCCTTAAAAGTTATGATGGAATCGCGGTTTTTACCTTTACAGTCGCGATGAAATTTTTTTCTTCATTTTTTTGGTCGTGCTGAAATCATCACTACTTTTGCTATACAAAGTAGTGGTGCCATTGCGGGTTTTCCTACAAAAAGTAGCTATAATCACGGGTTTTGGCATATAAAGTAGCGATGATCCTTGAATGTGAGAATTTTTTAGGTTTCTTCCTAAGAATCTAGCGTGTCATTTACCCCAAGGTATTTTCCTATCATGTATGCTTGGATTTTTCAATGTTTTGATTGATTGCCTTGATTAATTTCCAAAATTTGTCTCATTGGCTTTGAAGTGAAATCTAACTGAGTTCTAAGGTTTCTGGTCAACTGGTCATTTCTTGATTCTTGTTGGTGTCATTGAGATGCTTGTTTTGTTGATTTATTGAGTGTTGTTTTCTGTGGAAATAATTGAAAACTTCCTTTTGCATTTGTTTTAGCTTGTATTTCGAAATTTACTTTTCGTAAAAATGCATTAGATTAGTTGCATTGAGAAGTTATTTTTTGATATTCATCATTGAGAATAGATCACATTTTTCGATGATTGAAAGCTAACAACTGTATTAGGTGCATCAAATTGTTCAAAATGAAAATAAAAGCATAATTCATGTAAGTGCATCTTTGTAAAGTCAAAATCATTTTGCTTTCGAAAAGTTGCATTTAGGATAGTGGAAAGTGAAAATATTTTTTACTTTTGGCATTGCGTTTGGAAGTCGAAAGTGAAATTTAGTGGAACGAATTTTGCATGATGCATTTTGTTTGATGCATTATTGATTGAAATTTCTTCCCTTCATTAGTTTAGCATTCATTGAAACGATTTTTTTTTCCTTTTCTCGTTGAAACATAATTGAAGATTAACTTAAAATATATCAATTAATCTAAGGAGAATTTGAAACATTAATGTTCATATTTAGTGGTCTAGGTTAGAGACATGTTCCGACATATTTAAGACTTAACAACTGTCATTCGCTTCGGAATTAGACAACACTAACACAGACTTGTGTTCCCCATACCGTCGTGTATATAAAGGGAGACCCCCATAGTTTGCAAACCATTATCCATAGGAAGCTGAGTCTTCCGCCCTATAAACGTGATACACCGAACACAATATTCAGGGAGATTGCATGCACGTACATCAAGTCCTTGGTAAATTTCTTTGCTAAGGTGTATATTGTAGTTCACGGTTAGTTGGTACTCTTTTTACCTAGATTCACTTGAGCAATCATTTCGATCTTTTCTGACTCTTTAAATTTGAAAAGATCATTGATAAACTTGTCCTTTCAAGCTTGCTAAACCAACAAAAGTGAATAGAGTCACCTTTTCATCTGGCAAAGTTTTTGTTTCAAATTATAAAATTAATTGACCACGAAACAACATCCTTCCTGTGGAAATACTCCTTTTTAGATTTTAGGTTGATACTAATGGCAACATTTCCTGAGTTTACCAGTCAAGGAAACCCCTTTGACGGGAATCCAAGTCCTTTTCCTTCTTCTGGAAATGCTGGTGCTCCTTATATGGAAATGTTGTCCCTTCCTACATTGACCATTGGTCTTCCAGTTTGGTTATTTTCAACCTCGATGGTTCCAAGTGTCCAAACCGCTTTTCAATCGAGTTCTCCTCCACTTAAACAACATCAACCTCATGTTGATCCTAAATTTGACCCCTTCCCTTATTCACCTATTTCATCACCTTGTTCATCCTCTTCACCTAGTGAAAGTATAGATTCTAGTAACCAGGAAGCTAAGAAGAAGAAAACGAAGAAGAATAAGAAGAAAAATAAGCAAGGGGGCAGCCAAAAAGTCATTGCTACGGATGCAACTGATGTAGGAAAATATTCCAACCAGCCTTGGAAAGTAAAATTCCCTTGCATGTTATGTAAGGGTGACCACCTTCTTCGGAATTGTCTTGGTATTCGCAAGGTCTTAGAAGTGTGGTCCACAGGTTTACATCGACCTTTGTCATCGGCCTCTGGCGATCATGCTGGTGATAAAACTTCAACCAGTAAATCTCATGGGAACAAGGGAAAAGTCAAATTTCCCTGTAAGTTATGTGAAGGTAATCATCCCATTCACCTTTGTCCTTTAATGGATGAAGCTTACAAATAGTTGGAAAACCTTACAACTTCTCAACCTCATCTTCTGACTAGGTATCGAAAGTTTTCCCCTTATCCTTCCCCAGTTGATCTAGTGATTGATCAAAAGTCATCTTTGGTCAACTTCATTGTCTCTAAAAGTGAGCCTTGTGAGTCCATTCTCAACCAATCACTGGTTGAGAAATCGGTATACTTGGTTCCACCTTCAGTTGACGTACCTTTCCGGTAGAGAGTGAACCCCATACCGCTCAGGTTCTTCTAGTTTCTTCAATTTCAAATGAATTGAAGGGAAATAATCCTGTTCTAAGGTGCATGAGAGCATTTCTCTTATTCCTATAGAGCAAGAGGTCAACTCTCACATTCCTACAACACCCTCTTTGAGTAGTTCAGTCACTTCTTTGGATTGGAGTCGAATTGCAGGATATGGCCTTCGGTCTTATGTGCCTTTCCAGATTAAAATGCAAGCTTACCCTATGGCTGTACCTAGCACCATCCTAGATGAGGGCACATCTGTTAGTATTTTGTCCTCAACTGCTCAGCAAGATTTAGGTTCTCTTTAGCTTGTCCCCGTCACCCAGAATCTGTTTTTTTTTATAGAGGAACCAGTCAACCATTAGGGATCCTTCCTAAGTTGCCTGTTACTCTGGGAGGAAAGACTATCTATATCGACGTGATGGTTGTCCAAGGCCCTTTATATTTAATCTACTCCTTGGCCTTGACTATGTTTACGTTATGGGAGTTCTTGTTTCTTCCCTCTTTTGAGTGATGTGTTTCCCACATGAAGGAAACATTGTGATCACTGATCAACTTACATTCATTGCTCCTTGTGAAGTAGGAAAGTGTTCCCTCTACGGACAGAGGTAGCCCCCTAGCCCTAGAGTGGGTCTACTCACAGCAAGGACAAAACAACAATTAATTCCCTTAAATAGTCATCGTTGGAGTCCTACCTCAAACCGGTGGTTGATGAAATTCCGTTGCACTGCTCCAGCTTCCGTTGCCTTCTCCTTAATGAACAATCAACCTGAAACACCATAAGAAAACAACAGAGCACGTAATCGAGAAACAAAAATGATCTATTTACTCGTAAAGTCAATAAGTCATGAGCTATCAAGTAAATTACATACAAGACATAGGAAATCATCATTGATTGTACTAATGATAAATCAAGAGCAAAGCTTACAACCAAGTCTTGACGTCGCAAGCCTTCTCGGAGGGTCTAGCCAGTATGTTTCTTCAAGTATTCACTCTCAAAGATGGGTCTCCCAAACAACAATATATCTCTCTCTCATTCACAAGCTTTAACACAAGGTTAAGGGCACTCCACACCTTCTTGCAAACTATGTAGCAATCCCACACTTGTCACACCCACACCAAAACTATCTACCAAGCTCAAAAGCAGCAACAGAACTATACAACCAAAAGAACTAGTAGATCATAGAAATGGTGAGTGATTTTATAGGAGGAGTATCCTCGAAATGAGGGAGAGGGAGCTTATCCTCAGGGCAAGCAACACAAAAGACGGAACTACCATCCCAGGGGGGGAAGGGTGACCCAAACTGACCCTACAACCAAGTCTAGAGACATCCAGAAGGCGGACTGTTGGAACAAATTTGCCCAATTTGGATCGTCACTAGTTTTTAACTAAGCTTTAGCGCCGACATCACTAGGAAGCAATGTATGCAGATCGCCCGTTGGTAAATATAATTAATAGCCTCATGCTGGGGCTTGAAATCCAACCGTCGCAAGAAACAAGTGTACTCCCGTGATGGGGTTGTGACAAGACTGTTTATGACAGGGGTCCGTCGCGTGTATTAAGTGTCTTTGCGCAATGAGGCAGAAAACTTAGGAAATGAGGGTCAATTGGAAACATTAGAGAGCATTTGTTTAATATGAGCATGTTTATTTGACACATGACACAGTAGAAGGACTGAGGTGAAGGCAGTGAAAAATTACTGTGTAATAGATGCCCCCTAAAGCATGACGCCTGAGAGAGTGGGAGGGTTGAAATGCTTTACGAAACTGTTTGAACTGGAACACCACCTGGGAGGACCTACAGGCGCAAGTACAATAGATATCTATGATAGTGAAATACATGTAGTCTAGGCATGGGCGTAGCCATCCAAAATACGTACGAACTTGGTCTGTGGTATGGACGTAGCCACCCAGCTAATAAGACCATGATAATGATAGAGGTATGGTCGCAGCCATCCATGAAGACTCAGGTATGGTCACGGCCATCCATCAAAGAGTCATGTATGTAATCACGAACCAATCCACGCAACGCGAACATGTGTAATCTTAGTTCGGGGTCTTGAAACCCAACCGATCATAGTACAAATTCTAGCATGCGAATAGATGTGCTAAATTCGAGCATGATAGAAAGTCGCTTGATTACCAGCCAATGATGAAAACCATTAACAAGCGTGAGAGAAACCACCAATAATGCCAATGGCTCTCAAGGTAATGCATAGTACAATCCACCAAGTGCGAAAAATGAGCTAAAGTTGAACACTCGTGGAATCACCTGATCAATGACCAATGATGAAAGTCTATCGCCAGGCACAAAGAACTTGCCATTGAGGCATGCAAGCTCCAAGGTACCAAAAGGGATCTCTAAGCCAATCTCCTAGATAATGAGTTGGCGTCGACAGGAGACGATCCATTGCAATAGGGCCATAATGTTTCCCTCATCAACGACATGAGATAAGGAACAAGTGGTAGATGGTGAAGCAGAGTATTAGAGGAGGAGGTAAGGGTGTGAACTGGAGAAATATTATACTCTTAAACACATTGGCGACACGACTCCGAGAGGTGGCAGCATTCAGGGACCAAGGGATTGGAGGCTCGATGGAGACAACACGGATCAGATGGAATGAGGCGAAATGGCAACCCAAAACCCCGGAAGGCCAAATGATGATGTATGGATATCCCAACCCGACAAGAAGCAAAAGCGTTGATGTTCAAGAGTGACTAGCTACCACACGTAACCAATGATGAATTCCAAATTTCCCCCCACCATTGCTGGCAACTACCCAAATTATTTTTGAAAACAAGCTTGAAGGGGATAGCATATGCTTGTAATATAAGTTCGTCCTTCAGATGAATCCAACCTAGTAATATTTTAACGAGCCCTAGGGAGGAGAAGCTCGAGTCTCGTCATGGTGATGAGTCCAATGTCGTCAGGGTTTAACGAGTCCAACATAGGGAAAACTCGGAGTCTTTTTAATGTTTAGAGAGTTTGAAAAAGACACGGAAAAGAAAACTCCTGGGGGGTCCTTTTTTGTACAGTCGTGTCTCTCGAGCCTGAAAAAGTATAAAATAATACCCGAGAGAACTGCTTGACCATTACGATCAAGGAGTACTTTTCGTAAGTAGTGACCTCGATCCAAAAAGGTAGAAGAACGATTGAAGACACATCATTTCGTAACCAGTATTCAACCTGAAACGACAAAGGTCTGGTGATATTTTCGCATTTATACGATCCGAAAAGAGCTCAAAGTGGACCGCATTTTATTCCGTTTAATGAGTCAAAAGGGTAAACCCAGCAATATTTTCATCTTTTAAGTCAGAAAAGAGCGTTAAAGAAGAAATTTTACAAAATATGGACCAAGTGTATGTAAAGCACGATATGATCTCGCCACCTGTATTTCTAGACAAAACACTTCAATCATAAGACCCATTCAACATAAAAAATAGTATATGCGTGGATACAAGGGAAAAAACTCAAAAACCCTAACCAAAACCCTAAAATAAAAGGAAAAAATTGTTGGCATTATGATTCAGGTTTGGCACTATGGCACAGGTGTTGTACTTGATGGCAACTCACTCAAGTGGCAAATCTCTGTTCAGGCTTTCAAAATCATAGAAAAAGAGATACCCACGGGTGAGCTTAAGAAAAGCTACGGACCCGTAGGTGCCCCGAACAAGAAGTGCGGGCATACCCGCAGGTTCTCCGAACAAAAGGTGCGGGCGTCAAATTCACTCACTTCAATTCAGAGAAGCGTGCGCACGTGGGAATTTTTATGATTGGTCCATGGTATTTAGTCTAACGTACATGATCCCATGGTTTTGGTCCGTGGTATAGCAGCATATAAATTATTGAACCCCGGTTTTGGGTCCCTTGTATTGGTTTTCTATGGTTTTGTTCCATGGTTTGAGTAAGGGCTTGCCTATAAAAAGGAAAGGAGATCACTTTGCTAGTCACTTGTGAATTGAATATCTTAAGATCTGAAATTTTGGGTGATCGGTTTGAAAAGCTAGATCTAAATCAAGGTGAAAACTATAAACTGTAAGGCGGATCTATTGATAGGTCGTGATCTCTTTGGCACATGATCAGATCTGTGGATTTGACTGTCTATGGCACATTGGAGGACTGATAATTCGGCACTATTCGGAGGTTTGCAAGCAATCCACAGCGTAGGTGCGAAGGTTCGCAGCACAGAAGAAGGCGCAGTGCGGGGTACGCAGCGCAGCAGAAGGCGTGGGTGCTGAGGTACGCAGAGCAGCGTAAGGCGCAGGTACAGAGGTACGCAGCGCAGCAGAAGGCGCATGTGCGGAGGTATGCAACGCAGCAGAAGGTGCAGGTGTGTAGGTATGCAGTGCAGCAAAAGGCGCAGGTGTGGAGGTACGCAGGGCAGCAGAAGGCGTAGGTACGGAGGTACGCAACGCAGAAGATGAATTAGGTGCAGAGGTACGCAGCGCAGAAGATGAATAGGTGCGGAGGTACGCAGCACAGAAGACAAGTCAGGTGCGGAGGTGCGCTGTCGGATAGACAGTTCAGGTGCAGAGCTGCGCAGTCTAGACACATAAGAACTGCGGATATTCGCAGACTTCTATTGGTGAAGTTGCGGACTTTTCTTGAAACATTTGTTGGCTGCCTTTTATCTATTGCTGCAAAGTTCCAGGTTTAGATTACTGGTATTGCTTTTCTGGTTACTGCATCCTGAGAAGTTATTGGTTGATTCATTGGGTGATCGTAAAAGGAGATTGGTTGATTCACATGTACTTGATGATTATTTGATGTTCATGGATCCAGTTTGAAAATTTATGGAAGTAGGTCAGCACCTATGTACTAGTAGTTCAGCTAGTAAAAGAGCTAAGGGGGTTGTAGCTCCCTTCCAGGAGAGACTGGGAAATGAGAGAGGGTTGTAGCTCTCTATAGGTTGCAGCCTGCGTACTGGTAAAGGACTACACCAGTACAAAATCATTGTAAAAGAAGTTTCTAATTGAAAGAAGATAGAGACATATTGCAGCAGGTGGTTTTGACCCACATTGGGTTTCCACCTTATATCTGGTGTTCTTTGGTGTGACTATCTTTTTTTCTTGTTCTTGCTCATTATTATATGGTATTGACATACAAATTAATGATCAATATCTGAAGAATAAATTAAAGTATAAAACTGGAAGATATATTGAAAAGAATTTGATAATACTGATTCACCCCCCCTCTCAGTATTATTTCTAACAATTGGTATCAGAGCAGGTCCTTCTGAAGAAGCTTGATCGCTTGAAGGAAGATCCATCATCATGAGCAACTACGAGAGAGAAGCATCTAACAGGCCACCAATTTTTTATGGGAAAAACTTCGTATATTGGAAGGTAAGAGTTACTGCCTATCTTCAATCTCTTGGTACAGAAGTCTGGGATATCATAGATACACAGTACTCCTTTCCATTAGCAAATCCTACAGATCCGGCTGAGAAGAAGAAATATGAAACAGATGCAAAGGCTGTCAATACCCTATTAGGATGTCTATCACAATCAGAATTCGTCAAGGTTATGCAGTATAAATCCGCAAAAGAAATATGGGACAAGATTGTTCTGATCTATGAAGGAGATGAACAGGTAAAATGAGCAAAACTTCAAACCCTCAGAATTCAGTATGAAAATCTCAGAATGCACAATGATGAAAGTGTGGCTAACTATTTCCTTTGTGTATATGAGATTGTTAATTGTATGAAAAACTTGGCTGAAGAAATAAAAGAGGCTGTTGTGGTTGAAAAAGTTCTAAGATTTTTGTCCCCTAGGTTTGAATCTAAAGTTTCTGCAATAGAAGAAAAGGAGAATATATGAAACCTTACCATGTCACAGTTGCACGGAATTCTAACTGCTTATGAAATGAGGAAAGGAGGACCATCAGATAGGAGAGAAGCTACCTTCAAGGCTTCAGGCAAAGGAGACTACTATGAGTCAGGACACATGTCAGAAGAAGAAGAAGAATCAAATTTTGTCAAGAACCTTCAACAGAGTGCTGGAAGATTCCGAGGTAAGTTACCTTTCAAATGCTTTTCTTGTGGAAGAGTCGGTCACTATGCTACCAAATGTCCTCATAAGGATAAGATTGACAAGGAGAAGGAACCTGTTAGATGGAATAAGAAACAGAATGTAACTAAGAAAAGTTAGTACACTCATGAAGACAGTGATGGACTTTCAAATAGTGACGAAGATGAACAAGGTAACAATTATAGACTCTTAATGGCTTTTGAAGATGATGATTTTGTGGATGCTATAGATGAAGAAGGTCTTTATGATGAAATTTCTAGACTCAAGATATGTTTAGAAGAGAAGAATGTGATCATTGATACTCTTCAATTGCAACTTGCTAAAAAAGAAAAACTTCATGAAAAGTTAGAATGTGAAATTGTTGGTCTTAGAAAAGAGATTGAGAAAACAAAAGCTCTTATTCTTAAATTTGTTAAAGGATCTGAAACTCTAGATGAGATTATCAATGTGCAGCATTCTCCACTAATCAAGACAGGTCTGGGATATAATGGAGAAGCATCTCAAGCATCCACCTCCAAAAGTTATCTTGATGCAGCAAGGAGGAGTGAGCAAAGACCTAATAGAAATCATTAGGTAAATCAAGGACAGTTTACCTCAAGAATGAACAAAGATTATCAGGTAAATCAGGGGCAATCTACTTTAAGGACAAACAGAAGCTACAACCAGCCTCAGGTAAAACCTTCTCAATTTGCCTCAAGAATGGATGTCAATAGAAATTAAAATCATTTGGTTGATCACAGAAGTTTCTTCAATGGCCAATGTTTCTCTTGCCATAACTTTGGCCACAAAGCAGCTCAATGTGTTTCTTATAAGACAATCATGACTAGAGAAGCTCAAAAACAAAGAAGTATGACTGGAATCATGAAAAGGACCTATAACAACTTTTCCGCCCTTGAAAATGAAATTGAATGTTCTATTTGTAATAACTTCGGTCATGAAGATTCTGAATGTAGGAGCAGGTTTTGGAAGACAACTCAGAAGGAACAAACCTCAAGTGCCAAAACATGGAGAATGAAGGAACCGCAACTAGAAAGATGTGGGATAACTTTATATGCAGAAGGACAGGAAAATCAATGGTACATCGATAGTGGATGTTCGAAGCATATGACAGGTGATAAAGAAAAACTTCAATCATTTAGTGCTTTAGAAAAGGGAAAGAAAGTTTCTTTTCGAAATGATACCCCTGCAGTCATAAAAGGAAAAGGCATTGTTCAGTTGAAAGAAAAAGTCAAAGTTGGAAATGTTTTGTATGTTGATGGTTTGAAGCATAATCTACTGAGTGTCAGTCAGATGTGCGATCAAGGAACTGAGGTAATATTTCGATCAAATGGATGTAGTGTTCGCGATCTTGATACAGGAAAAACAGTGATCAAAGGCATAAGAACTCCAAATAATTTATACATATTTGAAGAAGGACAACAACAATGCTATTTGAGCAAAAATGATGAACACTGGTTATGGCACCAGAGGTTGGGGCATCTAAGCTTTTCATAGATAAGGAAAGCATGTAAGTACCAGGCAGTTCGTGGTCTTCCAGACATCAGAATTCCAGACAATACAATATGCAAATCATGTCAATTTGGTAAGCAAACCAGAACTAACTTCCTTGAGAAGGAAGGATCAGCTAGCAGGCCACTTGAACTTGTCCATAATGATGTATGTGGCCCATCTAGGAAAAGGTCACCTTGAGGAGAAGAATATTTCATATTATTCATTGATGACTTTTCCAGCATGTGTTGGATAGGGCTTATGAAGCACAAAGATGAAGCCTTTAAAAAGTTCAAATCATTAAAAGCCTTCGTGGAGAACGAATCAGATCACAAAATCAAATGCCTCAGGTCTGATAGAGGTGGGGAGTTTACCTCGAATGAATTTTTCGCCTTTTGTGAAGAACATGGAATAAGAAGGGAATTCTCTACAGCTAGGACTCCTCAGCAAAATGGAGTGGTAGAAAGGATGAACAGAACAGTTCAACAAATGGCTCGTGCTATGCTTGATGAGTCTGGAACTCCCGCAACCTTCTGGGGTGAAGCCGCATTTGATGCAGTTTTTATTCTCAACAAGACAAATATTCGGGTGAACAGCACTCAAACTCCTCATGAGCTCTTGTATGGTGAGACTCCTTCGGTAAAACATTTCAAAATTTTTGGAAGCAAATGCTATATTAAAAATAATGATGAAAATCTTGGAAAATTTGAACCTAGAGTAGATGAATGCATTCTCCTTGGTTATTCTCTTCACAACAAATCATACAAATGTTACAATAAAAGGTTTGGAAGAATTGTCGACAGCATTGATGTAGTGGTGGATGAAAAAGATAACACTCCCAGGCAGGTAAGGTCTGAAGACTTCGAAGATGATGAGGACTATCCATCAACATGAAATCAGATTCATGATGAATAAGAAACCCATGAGGCACCAGAGGAATAGATAAGGATAGAAGAAAAGACTCATCCAGGTATGTTCAGAAGAATCATCCAGAATCTCAAATTTTGGGGCAAAAGGAGGCAGGCATACAAACAAGAAGAACAATTGCAGAAGCTTCAAGCTATTTGACATTACTCTCCTCCACTAAACCATAAAATGTAAGAGAGGCATGCAAGGTGGATGTTGGGTCAAGGCAATGGATGAAGAACTTGAGCAGATCGAAAAGAACAACACTTGGGAGTTGGTTCCTAGACCAAAAGATAAGAATGTCATAGGGACAAAATGGATCTTCAAAAACAAGTTGAATGAAAATGGGGAAGTAATTAGAAACAAGGCCAGAATTGTTTGTAAAGGGTATGCTCAACAAGAAGGAATAGACTTTGAAGAAACTTTTGCTCCCGTTGCAAGAATTGAGGCCATCAGAATGTTCCTTGCTCTCTCTAGCTTTCAGAAGTTCAAAGTATTTCAAATGGATGTGAAATTAGCCTTTCTGAATGGAGACTTAGAAGAAGAAGTGTACATTGAGCAACCAGATGGTTTCATCCTTGGGAATGATCCAAATCTTTTATGTAGACTAAAAAAGGCTCTCTATGGTCTCAAATAGGCTCCAAGGGCTTGGTACTATCGGTTGGACATATACCTTCATCAACAAGGTTTTTCAAAAGGATCAGCAGATAGAAATCATTATATAAAAATTGAAAATGACAAATTATTAATACTTGTTGTGTATGTAGATGATATTATCTTTGGCAGTAATGAAGAAGCTATGAGTCAAAACTTTGCCTTGGTAATGAAGAGAGAATTCAAAATGTCCTTGCTTGGAGAGCTGACATATTTTCTTGGTCTACAAATCCAACAAAATGAAGGCGGTATCTTTTTATCTCAAACCAAGTACCTCAAGCAGATCTTCAAGAAATATGGCATGGAAGATTCGAAACCAGTATGTACCCCTATGGTTATAGGATGCAGCCTCAGTGCAAATGATGAATCTGCAACAGTGCATCAACCAACCTATAGATCCATGATTGGAAGTCTGCTTTATTTGACAGGTACCTGACCAGATATCATGCACGCAGTGGGAATAGTTGGAAGATTTCAGGCAAATCCAAAGGAAACTCATCTTCAGGCAGTTAAGAAAATATTCAAGTACCTTCAAGGAACTCAAAACTATGGCTTATGATATCCTAGAGATACAGATCTCACACTTCATGCTTATACAAATGCAGATTGGGTCGGAAGCGTGGATGACAGAAAAAGCACTAGTGGGGGTGCATTCTTCATGGTTTCCAGATTAGTATCTTGGTTCAACAAGAAACAAAGTTCAATTGCTTTATCCACAGCTGAAGCGGAGTACGTGTCTGCTGCATCTTGTTGCACACAACTTCTTTGGATGATGCAAACCTTGCAGGACTTTCAAATCACTTGTACTCCACCTATCTCCATCCTATGTGATAATACAAGTGCTATCAGCATTTCAAAGAGCCCAGTCATGCATTCAAAGACCAAGCATATACCTATCAAATATCATTTTCTTCGGGAACAGGTGCTTTAACAAAAAGTCAAGTTGGAGTATGTTCCTTCTAAGGAACAAGTTTCTGATATTCTCACCAAACCATTGCCTAGGGAGACCTTTGAATACCTTAGGCAAAAGCTGGGGGTAGTTGATGCATCATCTTGTTGTTGAATCTTATCTGTTTCAGAGATTGTTGGTTGTACGCGAGTTTCATATGGGGTATATGCGTACATTCGTTGGTTTATGGATTGGTCAAAGACCATCTGGCACAGGTTCAGGGGGAGCATTTATTCTTCTAATAATACATTGTTGGCATTATTATAGAAGATCTTGGAGGAGAAAGTTCAGAAGGAGAACATGGATGCTGATCTGAATATTGCTGCTAATGTTTTGTCTCTATCTCTTTTGTCAAGGTCATTTATGGTGTATGGTGGATTATGGTTCTTCTTGAAGAAAATTTCTTTTACAGATCTGGCCTATAGTCAGGGGGAGCATGATCAGCACAATAGAGTAGAGTTTTCAGCATTTTCTCAGGGGGAGCACAACCCTTTGCTCTTGATGACAAAGGGGGAGAATGACTTTGAGGATCTTGGGGTTGCCATCAAGTCCAAAGGGGGAGATTGTTGGCATTATGATTCAGGTTTGGCGCTATGGCACAGGTGTTGTACTTGATGGCAACTCACTCAAGTGGAAAATCTCTATTCAGGCTCTCAAAATCATAGAAAAAGAGATACCCGCAGGTGAGCTTAAGAAAAGTTGCGGACCCGCAGGTGCCCCGAACAAGAAGTGCGGGCATACCCGCAGGTTCTCCGAACAAAAGGTGCGAGCGTTAAATTCAATCACTTCAATGCAGAGAAGCACACGCACATGGGAATTTTTATGATTGGTCCATGGTATTTAGTCTGACGTACATGATCTTAGGGTTTTGGTCCATGGTATAGCATCTAAATTATTGAACCCCGGTTTTGGGTCCTTTGTATTGGTTTTCTATGGTTCTGTTCCATGGTTTGAGTAAGGGCTTGCATATAAAAAGGAAAGGAGATCACTTGGCTAGTCACTTGTGAATTGAATATCTTAAGATCTGAAATTTTGGGTGATCGGTTTGAAAAGCTAGATCTAAATCAAGGTGAAAACTATAAACTGTAAGGCGGATCTATTGATAGGTCGTGATCTCTTTGGCGCATGATCAGATTTGTGGATCTGACTATTTGTGGCACATTGGAGGACTGATAATTTGGCTCTATTCGGAGGTCCACAAGTGATCCATAGTGCAGGTGCGGAGGTTCGCAGCATAGAAGAAGGCGCAGTGCGGGGGTACGCAGCGTAGCAGAAGGCACGGGTGCGGAGGTACGCAGCATAGTGGAAGGTGCAGGTGTGGAGATATGCAACGCAGCAGAAGGCACAGGTGCGGAGGTACGCATCGCAGCAAAAGGCGCAGGTGCGCAGGTACGCAACGCATCAGAAGGCGCAGGTGCGGAGGTACACAATGCAGCAGAAGGCGTAGGTGCAGAGGTACGTAGCGCAGCAGAAGGCGCAGGTGCGGAGGTACGCAGCGTAGAAGAAGAATCAGGTGCGGAGGTACGCAGCATAAAAGATGAATCAGTTGCGGAGGTGCGCTATCGAATAGACAGTGCAGGTGCGGAGCTGCACTGTCTAGACACATAAGAACTGCGGATATTCGTAGGTTTCTATTGGTGAAGTTGTGGACTTTTCTTGAAACATTTGTTGGCTGCCTTTTATCTATTGCTACAGAGTTCTGGGTTTAGATTACTGGTATTGATTTTATGGTTACTACATTCTGAGAAGTTATTGGTTCATTCATTGGGTGATCGTAAAAGGAGATTGGCTGATTCGCATGTACTTGATGATTATTTGATGTTCATGGATCTAGTTTGAAAATTTATGGAAGTAGATCAGCGCCTACGTACTAGTAGTTCAGCTAGTACAAGAGCTAAGGGGGTTGTAGCTCCCTTCCAGGAGAGATTGGAAAATGAGAGAGGTTTGTAGCTCTCTGCAGGTTGCAGCTTGCATACTGGTAAAGGACTGCACCAGTACAAAATCATTGTAAAAGAAGTTTCTAATTGAAAGAAGATAGAGACATATTACAGTAGGTGGTTTTCACCCACATTGGGTTTCCACCTTATATCTGGTGTTCTTTGGTGTGACTATCTATTTTTCTTGTTCTTTGTCATTATTATATGGTACTGACATACAAATTAATGATCAATATCTCAAGAATAAATTAAAGTATAAATCTGGAAGATATATTGAAAAGAATTTTATAATACTGATTCACCCCCCCTCTCAGTACTATTTCCAACAAAAACCCAAACCATATAGTGTAATTTTTTATTTTTTGAAAGAAACACTACAAAAGGAGGTATGGTAAGTTTATTTTTACCATTTACCATTGTGAGTTTTACCTTGAAATTTTGGTGTGCAAAACTGAGCGAATTCCCAAGCTTGATCCCAGCACCGACGGTTAACAATTTTGCCCGAGGTCTTCACCAAGTAAGTAATCTCTCTCCTGCGCTCCATTTCAAAGCTTTTTTCATGCAATTTGGTGGTAGATAGGTGGTTTTTGGGCGAATTTTGAAACCCAAATTCACCTCTCGGTCGTCACGGAAGATCCGCTCGGGTTAGCGACGACCAAGATTGTTAACATTGGCTACCATCGGGATCGTCGTGAGATATAGATGT
Source organism: Pinus tabuliformis (assembly GCA_031772625.1). Lineage (NCBI taxonomy): Eukaryota > Viridiplantae > Streptophyta > Pinopsida > Pinales > Pinaceae > Pinus > Pinus tabuliformis. Next base: position 575,861,842 of record CM062819.1, read on the forward strand.
ACTCCCGTGACAGTCATAGAAAACAAATAACGATTGACCTCGAGCCATCGCTACTATTTTCAAAACAGTAGTGACGGTGCTGTAAAGTCAATTTTTTTTATAATTTATATGTTTAAGCTCATGAAACGTGTTCTAATCAATTTTTTCTCTGACGCAGGACAAAATGGCTTTTGTGTGGCAAGAGAGAACTCATGATGACAATGACGAACAAGCTTTTAATGATGCTGGGTGCCGAAGAGCCCTACTCAAGTGCGGATTGTTAAAATTCTTCCTCACTCCTCATCTCCGAGCACAACTTGACCTACTAGAGCTGATAATCCGCTCCTGGAACCCAACGGACGAGAAGTTCGTCATCCAGGGCAAAGACATTGAATTTGATGCCACGGACATATATTTTCTGACTGGATTGTCTTGCCACAATGAGAGGTCGATCTTAGAGGGACAACGAGTGTAAGGCGAGACCTTAGACATGCTGATAGCACGGGTGTGCCCAGGGGCACGCAAATTAGCCACTAGCGGGAAATTACAAATCTCGACAGTGGAAGACTTGACTCTTTGCTTTGTACTGTTCATGGTGATGAGGACGGCAGGCTCCCAAGCCCAACATGAGGCAACAAAGACCCACCTCCGACCATGTATAACTAGGCCGAGGTAGTGGCTGTCAACATGAAGAGACAGCTGACAAGGTGCCGACACGAGGAGGCAAAACAGTTCGGGTATGGATCTATCCTGACCCCAATCATGTTGAAGCGGGTACTGGTTCTTCAGCTACAGGACATGGACTTATACGTGCCTGGGCCAAGAGAGACCCGCATCACTTGCTGGGCACATGTCATGGCGCGAGGGGGCAGTGGCCGATCAGTATCATGGGGGATGTTGTTCCGAGAGTGGCTAGACCAGCAAAAGGTCATAGTCGAGGACTAGCTGTATGCAGGCATAGATTTCTGTGGAGGCCCTAACATGCTGCTTCCTGTGGGCGAGAAGCGGGACGAGGGAGGTAAACACTTGATCAAAACACCACACTATTTATGTTTTGATTTTTTATGATGTTTTTGATTTTATCATGCATATGTCTTAATAATGTCTCTTATGTTACTTGCAGATGTGGGACTGGAGAGGTCAGTAGGACTAGCTCTCGAGGCACGGAGGGACTCGTAGGGCAACATGGAGCTAGCCTTCGTTCACCCTGGTGGTAATGCGGTGGAGGAGATAGCCCGTAACCTTGAGGGCTTGACGGACGGGATCCTGGATTACAGGGGGATCGAGGAGGTCCCTATAGAGTACCAGAGACATACTGTCGGAGTGCCACCTAGGGTGCATAGGCTCTTGAGATGAGTCGCATGAGCAGTGGTCTGCTATAGGGAGTAGAACCCACCGTAGTAGATACCTAGGTTTTACTTTCTGCTGATTTTTGGAGAGACATGTGTCTTGGATGTATGGAGAGCACAGACTCTATTTTTGACATATACACTTACTTTTTGAGCGCCTCGATGTGCCACACGATATATATATATATATATATTTCTATAGTTCATTATTATGTTTAGAATGCTTCTATACAATATTTTGATTACATGTTGTGTAAATGTCTGTCTAATACATGGTTTGCTAATGCATCAGTTAATGTGTTTAATCTTCTTGGAATGTGTTGATATGTAATAAAATCAAAATTCCTTTCCAATAATTTAACAGGCAAATACAACCTTAGAATCCGATGATCTCTAACGGAATAACGCTCGTTAAGTTGGTGGAAAAGAAGTTTAGAATCCAGATTCACAAGCAATGCACGAATATCAAGGTTAACAACCTCGTTCAGTAATTTAATGACAACGCTATATTTAGCGACATTGTTTGTGGTGCAACCTAGAAAAACACCTTCAAGTTCTACTAACTCACCGTGAGGATCGTAGATCACCCACGCCACAGAAGAAAGGTTCCAGGTACTACGGCAGGCACCATCAGGAAACCAATGTAAGGTGTACTAGACATCTGCACAAGAAGCAAAAGACATAGTAAGTGGCAATTATGCCTACACACCAAGCCGAACATGAAAACACACACTGACAACACACCTGCTAAAAACACACGTGTGTACAAATCAGATGCACGAGATTCATACATAATATTTTTTCAGATAAAGCCCATTTTGGGGCTTATCTAGAGGATTCCCTTCGTAATTGACCAGCTCATAGGCCCCTTTTTGCAAAACATGTGTTACAATGTAAGGCCGATGCCACATAGGCTTGAATTTGATTGCCCCTAGCTTATCATTTGCTTGATCATAGAGCAGGACTAAGTCACCTTCAATGAAAGAACGGGGACGGACAGCTTGGTCGAAGTGATTTTTCACTCTCTTCTTCTGCACTTCAATGGCTAGAGAGGCTAGTCGAAGGGTCTTGTCTAACTGCTCTAGGTAAAGAAGACATTCTCCTACCAGAGTAGTGTTTGGGAGAAATTTGATGGCTAATTTAAAAGAAGGGATCTCACACTCAATCAAAAGGGAAGCTTCCAGACCATAAACCAATTGGAATGGGGTGAATCTGGTGGCATCCTTCACTGATGTTAGGTAGGCCCATAAGGCAGAAAAAAACATCAAATGCCAGTTGGACTTGTGCATGCCAATGGTGTGTTGAAGCATCATAACCAAAAATTTGTTGACAGCTTCCACTTGGCCATTGGCCTGAGGATAATACAGTGTTGAGCTATCATGCCGCAAGCCCAGCTGGGTTGTTAACTCAGTCATCATATGATTATGGAAATGTTTGCTGTGATCAGTGACGATAACCTAAGGGATTACGAATCGTGAAATGACATGATTGAATAAAAATTGTGCCGGTGTCTAACCATCATTGGATAACGTAGGCATCGCCTCGGCCCATCTCGTGCAATAATCGACAACAATGATGATATACCCATGCCCCCCGGCTGAGCGAAGGTTACAAGTCATATAATCAATGCCCCATTTGGAAAAAGGGCTGATGGTAATGACAAGGTGCAAAGGAGAAGGAGGTGCACACATATTCCATTGGTAGATTTGGCACTCATGACAAGAGTGGACGACAAGAATGCAATCCTTAAAAATAGACGGCCAAAAATAACCAGCACGGAGGATCTTCTGAGAAGTAGCATATCTAGACATATGACCACCATAGGCACCATAGTGGTAGTCATTTATAACTCATTCGACTTCCTCGAACGTCAAACATCAATGAAGGACAGAGTTAGCACCAAGACGGTACATGGTGTCCCTAATAATACGATAAGGTTGAGAATTATGGCGAATCCGTCGTTGAGCATCCTTGGAAAAATCTGGATGAAAAGAGGACATTTAAAGATAGACAATAACATCCCCATACCAAGGATCGAAGGTGATAATCAAGAACAGAGATTCATTCGGAATATGGTCCTCTAACCAAGAGGGCACGGTAATAGATGGTAGGGGGCAAAGCAGCTCAACGAAGACGAGGGACTTCTGAGACTTGGTTGTAGTAAACTCCAAGTCAAACTCTTGAAGGATGACAATCCATTTTGAGTATTTGCCCCCCAATAACTAACGTGAAAAGATGTACGTCATTGGGTTGCAATAAAAAATCACCGTCGTGGTGCACAATAATATGTAGTAGCGGAAACGTTGGACAGTGCAAACGACAGCCAATGCCAACTTCTTGACATAGGAATATCGAGTTTCCATATCAAGTAAATTGCGATTGAGATAGTAGACAACATGCTAAATACCATCATCATCGTCTTGGACCAGAACCATGTCGATGGTGCTATCGGTAGCGGCTAAATAAAGAGTGTAGTCATGATGATAATCAGGTGGATGTAACAACAGAGCAGAAACAAGGAGGGCCTTGAGGTGCTCGAATGACTCTTGTGCAGCGGTATCCCAAAGAAAAGGGATGTCTCGCTTAAGTAACCGCGTATAGCCATTGGCCACTTCAGCGTAATTCGGAATGAAACGGCGCAGAAAATTTGCTTTGCCCTGTAGACTCTGCATTTGCTGCAAATGAGCAGGGGGAGGGAGATTCAGGATGGCTTCAACTTTAAGGGGATCCAGACGGATACCCTCTCGAGAGACGATAAACCCGAGAAGTTTGCCAGATTCCATGCAGAAGACACACTTATGCATATTAAGACGGATACGATAGTGTCAACAGTGAAGAAAAATTTCGCGAAGGTGGTTTGGATGGTCTTGGTGTTTCACTGAATGAGCCAAAAGGTCATCCAGGTAAGGCTGCACAATGTGTCGAATATCATGAAATGTTTAAGACATTGCACGCTGGAAAGTAGCACCGGCATTTTTTAAACCGAAAGGGAGCTTTTTATAAGCAAATGTACCCCACGGGCAGATAAAGGCGATCTTGTGTTGATCCGCGGGTGAGAGATTAATCTAGTTATAACCAGAAAATCCATCCATGAACGAATATATCTCACTCCTGGCACACTCATCAATGAGCTGGTCAACGAAAGGTGTAGGGTAGTTGTCTTTGGGATAGGCATGATTAATGTCATGGTAATCAACACATACCCTAATAGTGCCCTGTTTTTTAGTCACAGGGACAATATTAGAAAACCAATCTATGAGTGGGATAGGGTAAATAAAGCCAGCCTTAAGAAGCTTTTCGACTTCTACTTTAATAGCTGCAGCCTTTCGGGGGTGCATGGGGCGTAGACACTGTCGAATAGGTTTGGCACCCGGATACATAGGTATTTCATGCACCACGATGCTAGGATCAATGTCGGGCATCTCTTCATAAGACCAAGTGAAAACATCATGAAATTCATGAAAAAGATTAGTATAAGGCTGAACCTCCTCCAGAGTACAAGTTACTCCAACATGAATGTGCTCGACAATCCCTAGTTTAACAGAGATGTCGATTGGCTAAGTTTGTATAATGTTCCCCATATTCCCTTTAGAGAAAGCTTGATGGATTTGGATGGGTGTCTGAAGGGGTTGGGAGGGGAGACAAGGAGCAAACTGCTCAAGACAAGTAAGCATTTCCCGATGGGTAGGGAGAAATGAGGAACGATGGTGATGATCAGACCAAGGGGGTTCCTCAAAAGACATAGTCTCAATAATCGCTTCATCAAAAGGAAAAATTTCCTGTAAAGGGTCTGAAGAAGTGCCATCTCTAAGCCAAGGGGATTGAACGTACGAGTCGAGAGCCCTACTCGAAGGAGCAGGTTCAAGAGATGAAGCTGATACAGAAACAATTTTGACGTAGTTGAGCTTAGCAGGACTCAACGACATCTTATCGCCCCAAGATTCTATTTGATCAATAGGAGGAAGAACCTAAGGATCAGAGCGAATGGAAATCATATTAACGGGAGCGATGTTGGGAGGTGGGAGTGAAAAAACACCCATAAGAGCAAGATCTTTAAAGAGTCCAGCACCCACACTCTCATATGGAATGGAGGTATGATCCACAAAAAGCACATTGCCATCAGAGGAGGAAGAAGGACAACTAGTCTATCGTGACAATCTTCCCTTGATGAGGAAAATGAATGACACGAAATAGAGATGAAGCCAAGGCTCACATGGCATATGTCCAGCTCCGTCCTAGAAGGAGGTTGTAGGTTAAATTGGCATCGACAACTTCAACCTCTACATCGACCGTCTTCCCTTCCAAGATAATAGGAAGATGTGAGAGTATACCATAAGGACGAGACTCTCTCCCATTGAAAGCTTCTAAGGTAGTGGAAGACTGGCTCAGAGTCGAGAACCGATAGCCTTCCAACAAGCAACAAACATAATGCAAGTAGAAGCGCCTTCATCAATGATCATGCGGTGGATAGTTTTAGAATTGATGATGACCTGAATAAGGAAGGCAATTTGGTGAGGTAGTCTTGATACATGACTGTCTAGGTCAAAAGTGATCAAGTCCGAGTTGGCCAGGTCAATGCCACCAATGGCTGATAGCAATGACTTCCTCTAAGAGGGGCAGCTTTGGAGGACCTCTAATGCGGACATAGTTGACGGAGCCTAGGCTAAGTCCTCAACGATGCTATAGTGCTGCGCAACACGAGCATTAGGGTTGTAAGAAGACTTCCGGAGTACCCCTTTAGGAGGAGGTCAGATGACTGCCTCAGTACTAGGTCGCTCGATATGGAGTGGACCAGAGCTAGACGAAGGAGCACTAGAGGGGACCTCAGTTTCCTTCCTGGTAGGTGAAGGATATTCTTTTGACTGAGTAGTAATGTGGATGGGAATCGTCCCAGCCATAAATACCTGAGAACCAAAAGGAGAGGAGGATTGAGATGGATCAGCCACCATTTGAGTTTGCTGCGAGGGAAAAGGCTCTTTGAGCATGGCAGGAGTCCCAGAGGCACCTTTTAACAAATGACTAACTTTAGACCGCCTCGGGCAGTCTTTAGTATAGTGATCCTCGTCACAAATAAGGCAAGGATAATTAGTCTTGCACTTGGAACCTTCCTCGGGTGGATATTTAAGGGAATCGTGCTTCTGTTGATCGGCCTTATTCTTTCCCTTTCCCTTCTTCTTTCCTTTCAAATTTTTGTCCGCCATGGTGGACTGAACGACGTTAACCTCAGAAGTGTTACTAGAATTGGATATGGCCTGAGAAGCATTTTCATCCGGAGCATTCAACTTTTGCTTCCTAGGGTTCACGGAAGATTTTTTAGAGGACGCATTGACAGAACCGATGACACCATCAATAGATGGTGTTGATGGGGCTTTAAAGGTTCTGGGTCTCGGAGCATCAGGCAAGTAATGATATAGTGTACCAGACTGGGAGTAAACCAAGTCAAGCTACTAAGCACGTGTAATAACTTGCTCTTCAGTTACACATGCCCCCATAGCAATGTCCCGGGCTATCGGACCGAGAAATGAGGTTGTGAACCAGTTAGTCAAAAGCTGATCGGGAATCCAGAACTTAATCAAACGGTGATGTCTCCTCCATTCATGGATATGATCGGAGATATGCATGGTTGTTTTCTGCTTTAAGGATGTCAGGAGATGTGTGCCTGTTTCATATCGAATTGGCAACTGAAAATGAGTTAAAAATTCCATAGCCAGTGAGTTAAAGTCCTGAAAAGATCCGTGAGCTAGCTCAATATACCATTTTGCAGCAGAGCCAGTGAGAGTCCGTTGAAAAAGGCGGAGCCAGATTGAATCATCAAGCCATGAATTTGATGAACACCATAGATGATAAGTCATGACATGAGCTTGGGGATCTTCTCCAGCTTTACCATCAAATTTGGGACAATCACCTGGAATTTTAGTTGGAACCGGTGGCTAGTACAGATTATGGAGAATGGGATCATTTTTCAATTTGGACACATCCGGTAATTCCAACGTCACTAAAAAAGGTAATTGAGGGTTAAAGGACATCTGAGGCCATGGGTAAGAAGTAGCACCAGAGTTCCATCCAGTTGCTTGTTGCCCCCATTGATTTTGTCCGGACGGATTTGGCCCATAAGGGTTTTTTCCATAGGGATTATAACTGTAACTGGATGGTTGACCCTGGATTTGACCCCCAACATTCCACTGATTACCAACTTGGCTTGCAGGAGCAACATATGGTTGCTGGAAATTCTGATAAGGATTAACCTGTGGTTGTTGATAATTTTGGTACGGGGCAAATTGAGTTTGCCCTTGGGACTGTTGAAAACCATAAGGCGGCTAGGCTCCAAACTAAGCCTGGGGACCAGAATGCATTTGATGGATAGATTGGGTCTGAGCTTGGAGACCATATTGGGTCTGGAGCCTCGACTGGGGCTGAAAGTCGGGTGGAGCTTGAGAAGCAACGAGCATTTGAGTGCCCGATTGAGTAGGCCCAGATGGATGTCCTTCGGAAAACTGAGGCTGATTCATCTAGCTAGAAGGTTGGCCGAGTTGAGGTTGAGGTTGGACCATCTGCCTAGAAGTTTGAAATTTTTGGGTATTGGGTTGACCTTGCGCAACCGAAGGTTGTCCAGACTGACCAGATGGTTGAGTAGGCTGAACAATTGGTTGGCCTTGTTGAATTTGAGGCTGACCAACTTGTCCAGAAGGGTGGCCTTGCTGGGTACCAGGTTGGCCTTGTTGAATGTAAGGTTGTCCTGGGTTACCAAAAGGTTGCCTGAAGTATGTGAAAGAAGACCCATTAAAGGCCAAAGGTTGTCCCTGAATGGGTTGTCCTTGTGGGCCAATAGGTTGCCCTGGATAAGGTTGCCCGTAGTATGGCTATCCGTAAGACTATTGTCCATAAGACAGTTGACCTTGATAGGGTGGACCTTGAAAATTTGAAGACTATGCTTGGCCACCGTGATAAGCAGTGGTACCCCAGGCGACAGATAATGGAACCGAAATCTCAATCGCAGGATGAGATGCTATGGCTCTAGGGTGGTGAATATGGGCTCCTCGAGAATCATAGTAATGAAACAGATTTTTTGGATCTAGATTTTGAAGAGCTTGGAGATATTGATCATATGCCCCCCTACTGGAATGGAACCAGAAGAAGGTGGGGCACTAAGGCTAAGGTCAACAACCCCAGATGTGGATGCTGAAGGCAACTATTTGAAGGGCCTGTTGAACGTCCAACAACAATGGTCACAACTGAAGATTCAGTGATAGCACTAACAACGAGGGCTGAGGAAGCCACACAAACGGTTGGAATAGTCGAGAGAGATGTGACAGTTACATTGTGAATTTGGGGAATAAAAGGTCTCGAAGTCGGATTGACAGTATCAGACCACATGGAACTGGTAAGGAGAGACAGAGAACCTATGATATCAGCCAGGGCATTATAGCATAGAGGCAATGTGATACCAAGAGGAGTGACACGGAAGGGTGAAGTTTCCGTAGGTATAGGAATTTCACCACTTGCCATAAAGGACTCTTCACTCGTGACGGGGTTTGTTTCATCCATGTCAGAAGAAGACATTTGGAATGAAACACCAGGAGGAGTAAGGGGAAAGCCTTCCTTGGAAGGCTCCCAAATGGGATTCCAATGAATATCATAAGACTCATCTTCCGGAGTACGGGAGTTAAGCAGTTGGATACTCAGAATGACAGGAAGAGTATCACTAACAACCGGTACCTTAGGAGCGACAGAAGATGGAGATCCTTGGTCACTTGGAATGGGAGACAGGATCGGTGATTCTGCCAGGATGATTTAACTCAAAATCCCTAGGGAGAACTAATCGAGTAAGGAAAAAAACCCTACGCAAACTAAAATGCAACAAGATCTAACAGGGTAAGTGTGAACGTGGCTGAATAAATTTTAAGACACAGGAACGGAACTTGACCTTTTCATCTTTAAAGAGTTGAGAAAAGGACGAAAAGATGAGTTTAGTCACCTTCGAATATTTAATGAGCCTGAAAGGACAAGTGCTCAGATGGACCTTTTCTTCTAAGGAGTCCGAAAAGGAACGAAAGTGACTGCTCTGGAGAAACTGTTAGCTACCTATACCAATAGGTTTCATATTTCATGATTGACAAAGAAAGTTCCAAATATGCTCTGCTTTGATGATGCAAAGATCCCATATTTCCCAGAGAAGACAATGTGTGTATATAGCTTGATGTGGACTCAATTTTGATGGATGGTCCAACAGCCTAATCTGGATCATGCCATGTTTCGATTTTTTGTTGTAGAATAGAGGAAGAAGTCTGTCCAAACTGTTTAATCTTGGCAGACCAGTAGCTTAGGTAGAGAATTAAGGTTCCCAACTTCTTAATCTGGGACCTTGGAAGCAATAAGGGTAGTTCTAGATAGAAAATCAAAAGAAAAAGCCAAGAGAAAAGAAAAGGCACATAAGGGTCTGCAAGTCTAAGTGCACCCTCCATGAAGAAATAAAAAAATGCTAGGCAAATAGATGGGTAGGCAGTTGGGGTTGCAGAAGTCTCAGTCCTTTCTAATTGAGGGTTTGATAACCTGTTTACAAAGGAAAATCAGTGGATTGAGAAGAACTTCTTCTCCATTATGTTGCAGCAAAGCAAAGGAGCATGTCTAACTTCCCAGTTTCCCCTTTCACTCCCATTCCTAACATCCCTTCATCAGTTGAGATTCATGGAAGAATTTGTGGTTTTATGGTGGTTCTTATTCCTTTAAAAGCCACATTTCTTGTCTAAAATTCTTTTCATTTTGATCTACTCCCTAAACTAAGTGATTTCCAAAATAAACTTAGTGATATCATTCCTCATTCACCCTTTCTTCCATACTAACCCCTAACTTCTATTATATAAATCCCCTGTGTTACCCTTTCCCTACTATTATAACACTATGGTGTATAAACCCCAAGCATTGTATAAATATCCCCCCCTTGGCATTATAGCCATATGTTCACAGTCAGGGATTAAATTGGCACCAGGCCAGTTTAAGAACCCTAAACCCTACCCCTCTTCCCCCTTTTCAAGAAGTCATTTGACCCATTTAACCCCTTCATATGCTAAAACCTTATAAAAACCCCATTACTGTACCCCTAACCCGCTTCGTTTGCGAAATGTCCACCAAAAACCCACTTTTTCATTTTATCCAAAGTTTCTGGCGCTATGCGCATTTTTACAAAATACATTGAAAAACCATAAAAATCCGCCATATTCCAAAGGTTTCCGCCGGGCGCAAATCCCAAAAGAAATATTATTTTATTGCCGCCCTCCGCCCGTATCGTTCGGCCATCTCAACGTCCCGTCGACCGTCAGATCGGGCCCTTTTGATCCGACGGCCCTCGTGCATATCGGACCGGCCCCGACGTCCGAGAGTTACCTTCCGATATCTGTCAGAGAGTGACGTCAGGCCTCTACCACGCGTCACCCCCACAGCGTATCGGAGGTACATCTGACATTTCTGCTTCCGTATCAAAAGCGGTGCGATATGAAACCACTAACCACTTCCGGTTTCGGTTGATCCGCCCGGCCAGCTTCACCGCCAGCGTCACCGCCGTGTCAGCGCCCCGTCCTCCAGTTGCCCCACCTGTCTGCCACTTCACCATCCCCGTGGACCTCTTGTATGCCGCCACGTCACCCGATGACGTCATGCTGACGTCATCCGACCTTGAACCCACCTGATGACGTCATGCTGACGTCATCCAAAAAAGGCGCCAAAGTCCTAAAAAACTATATTTTGGCCGAAATGTCGCGTTTTTTGCACTTTTTGCAAAAAGACGCTGTTGTATCCTCTGCATGAATTTCACGTCCGAGCCTTCGCCAACCTGCTGAATCAACCTGGAGACCGCTGGCGCGCAATTTCACCTGCATTCTTGACCATTGCTGACTGTATAACAGGTATTTATCCATGCAAATCCTTTTTGCGCTCGGTTTTGTCTGTAGATTGCCAAAATAACTTAAGACAGTGAAAAATAGATAATTCACCGGCAAATCCCTTGTGCCTGGTCCCCATTTGCACCTAGAACATCGAAATTCACCAGCTAAGCCTCGTTTACCTGAAATTTTATCAAAACTGCATTCCGTTCGCGCAATCCCGAACTGATAACCCACACTATACCAATTTGCTGTAAAAGTGAGAGTAAGGACAGACATTTGCCTTATTCGTGTTCTAAGCAGTATTTCAATTGCTGCAACTCACCTTTTGTCCTCTGTTCCTGAATAATTCACTTTCCTCTTCAAAGAAAACTCTTTGGTGTTGTCCTGCACGGTAACACTAGTCCATAAACAACAGAATTCTAAAGGAAATCATGGATCCACCAGTAGCCCCGGTGGCATTAAACATTGCTCCATTGAATGCCCCTCAGAGAGAATTGGAGTGGCAGCCTCTAGCAGACATGGACTAGCAAATCTCAGAGGAAATGCTAATGAGAACCAAGTTCCACATCCACCTGCTAAATGAATTAAAGGCTAAACATCAAAGTGGAACAGATGTGCTGGGCATATGGGACTCTTTTCTCCCTATCTTCAAGCTCCCTCAGGTCAATCAGTTCCCTGATTTGATCCACCTATGTGCTGAAAACTATGACCCTACTCAGAGGGCAGTGCTTGACCCTTCAGGCTCAGCTGTGTTCTATATCACCCCAGAAGCTATCAAGGAGATGCTTTGCTTCAAGACTGAGAAGAAATTGGTCCCTCTATCACTCATAGACTTGATAAATCAAGGAGCCAGATTGACAGATGCTCAGGTCACCAAATTAAATCAGCTATACATTGACTCTGACTCTGTGAAGTATCCTCCTGTCAACCAAGTATACCTCAACCAATTGGGTAGAGATCTTGCAGACATGATTAGTCCCATTTTGGGCTATAATTCAGTTGAATTTGTTGATCAAACTGTGTTGGTAATGATGCTCATGTTCACTCCTGGCAAGTCTCCAATCTGCTATGACTATGCCACCTACATCTCTGATAAAATACATGAGCAGTTGATGAACTTGGCCCGAGAAAAGGTGTTCAGATACACCTCCTACATTTATCATTTGATCTTATATTATCAACATGAGAAGTTTTCTTTTGCTATCAAAAGAGTGTATGCCCAAGGCAATCCAAGGTCAGTGGTCTATTGGTCCTCTGCCTTCCACTACAGATCTCATTCTCCATACACTTACTGTGAGTTCATAGATCTCTTCATCCACCCAGCCATGTCTATGCTGATGAGCTCACCTCCTCCAAGGCTCACTGATGATATGCAAAGGATCCTTCAGTTATCCAAAACATACAGCATTGGGGACTGGTACTTCTACCAGAACCACACGGTCATCAGGATATATGGGTGTGAATTGCCTCCCTACAGATTGCCTAGATATGTACCCATGAGATTGTTTGCCCTGGAATATTTCAGGTGGTTTGGGAATGCCGATGTGCTTCACTTTTCAGGCAGAGGTAAAAAAGCACAGCTGAAGGTCAGGAACCAACTTGGCCACTTTATCTACAACAAAAGGGAGGAAGGTTGGAAAGAGGCGGATAGCATGTTAGAATCCCTTGGCTTGCAAACTAGTTTCCTTTGGAAACCATATGACCCCAATCACTTCATAACTTTAAGAAGGGTCAAGTATAGATTGTCCGGTTATGATCATGTGAGGATTCCTCACATAGAAAAATATGCAAATCAAGTAAAATGGAGGAGAGGAACCCTAGAGGAGCCTGTTACACAAGAAGAGTTGAATCAAAGAGCAGTGAGAAATCTGAAAAAGATGGCTGACCTTGAACTTTGTTCACAGGTACTCACTCTTCCAAGCACACAAGTGGGAGCAGTTGCCTCGTCCTCAACTGCAAATCAGCAAACAACCAAAGCTAGTGAGCAAACCTCTAGCAAAGGCAAGGAAAAAGAGATGGAAACAGAACAGCCGCCTCATGAGGAGGTGCAGCAGCAAGAGCAGCAGGTAGAGCAGCCACAACAGCAGGAACAACAACAAGAAGAGGGGCAGCATGACAAAGAGCAGCCATTACAGCAAGAAAGGGCAGCTGAGGCCCCAATTTTCACTGAGCAACAGGCTCAGAATACTGTGCCTCCTAGGCAAGAGACTACTACTGAAGCTTCAGTCCTCCAAACTCCACAAAAGGAGGATATAAGTAGGAAAAGGGACAGAGAGACTCCCCTCACATCATCCATAAATCAGGGAGGAAAAAGGCACAGAATGAATCCCTTCTCTGAGGAGGAAATGCCAATAGGGCAGTCTCTGGGCATGGGCCCACCTAGTAGAGAAGCATCTGCTAGCTCCTTCCAGCAGGGACAAGACAGAACAATGGGAGGAGAAGTCAGCTCCTCAAGCCACCAAAGAGAAGCCGAAGGAGGAATCAAACAACAGTTTATTGATATTAAAAGGAAAAATGAGCCACTTAAAATTTAGCTCTATAATCATCTGCTAAAAATGGCTCCTACCAACCAGCAAAGACTGATGTCTGCCTATGATGTTCAGGAGGGAAAAATGATCATGAGTCATTTTATGCCAGCTGTAGCACAGCCCCAGTCCCCTGCAGATTATATAAGGACCAATCTTGAGGTCCTTGCCAAGGACATCCACCCAATCGACAAAATTGAATTGCACAAACAAACGGGTGAGATGGTGTATGCCTCCTTGGCAGACAAAACACCGGATAACTATAGGCTAGAAAATAGCCTAAATAATACAACTACCCAGCTTGAGTTGGAAAGGGCTTCCTCTCAAGCAAAGGATAACAAAATTAAAGCCTTGGAGGAAATAATTATAGAACTTGGGCATGATCCCAAGGATATTAAGGCTGTGCAGGCATTGTTGAAATTGAGGGATGCAGACATGGCAGCCCTTAGAAAGATGGTCAAAGTCCCAGCAACAATTCACCCACAAACTGAAGAAGTTGCTCAGCTGAGACATGATCAAGATGCCACTGCTTTGCTGGTATCCCTATACAAACAGCTAATCCAGACCCAAGAGAAGTTGGGAGAGTCAGAGGCTGCCCAGGCAGCATTACAGGCAGCATTGCAGCAAAAGGAAGGAGGTCAAACCTCTCAGCCTCCTCCTGAAATAATTAACCTTGAGGAAGCTCCTCAAACCACTGCTCCCCCTACTCAACAAACAGAACAGGCAGCACCATCCACCTCAGCACCAGCGCCAACAACAGACCAGGCATCAAGCCTGGACATGCAGAAACTAAGGAATGAAATCCAAGCCCTGGAAGCCCAAATGTCAGAGTTGAAAGAGGCCAGGGAAAATTTGGTTAAGTTGAATGAAAGATATGACAAATCTAAGCAAATTGTAGTAGAAAAGGGCAGGGAAATAAAGGCCCTTAAAGACAGGATAAAGGAGCTGGAGAAGGAGCTCACATTGGATAAAGTGACAGCTGAGCTCAAGACAGTGCTATGGGCCAACATTGGCCAATCCATCACTAACCAATGGCAGTATATTGAGACAATCCATGAGCAGCTGGAGCTCATTGCAAAAGCACAGAGGGAAATCCAGAGATCAAAGGCATCTCTAGGCAATATGCCTGAGGTTGCCAATAGAATGATCAATGTGCTTAACAACAGAACAAGTGCTCAGTTAGCTACTATGGGAATCCCAAACAGAACTGAGACCATCCAGCTAATAAAGAGGGTCCTAACACTGAGAAGCCTAGTGCAGACACTAGAGAGAAGGACCCAGGATATGCAGACCGAGGTAAATAGATTCATGGAAAAGTTTGTGGCATTACAAAACAGAGGTCTTCCAAGCTTACTGAATAGCGCAGGAAGACTACTTTCCCATGAAAACTATGCCAAGAGGGTAAACACCTTTGCCACAAATCAGATCACAGAGAAGGCCAGCACCTTAGAGGAAACAGGGCCAGCAACAAGACAAAGTCTCTACAACAGAGTAGAGAACTTATTTTTTATTATGGATGAGATCAAGCATCTGTTTGAAGTGCCTCCCAATTTCTATAAATACACAGAGGCAGATGAGACTTTGGATGCAATTCTTAGACATCAATTGCCCACCCAGGAATGGTGGACTAAGGCGATACAGATGATATTGTAAGTCAGAGCCTGTAAATCAAGTTTTTATTCAAAATTACAAGTGATCATGCATAGGAAAACTTAGAAAGATCAGCATGCATGAAAAGGGAAGGGCTGAGCCAACTCAGCAGAACTATTCGGCCAACAAAGCACAATTGACAGCTAACACGTAGCAGGGCCGAAAGTTACAGAACGACAACCATAAAGATGCACTTTTTAGCATTAAAGCAGAACGTTCAGACCGACTCAGTGGCCTCCAAAGGTCAAAATATCCCCTGACAGACATAAAGAGCATTTATGTTGTATTAAAAGCAGTAATAACTTCTTATCTGTTGTTCTGTATAAGTTGGTGAAAACATTTATTTCTCAGATGACTCAACGCCTTAGATATTTTGTATGACCGTTTGTATATATATCCCCCTCGCATAAGCTTGCAGGGGTTGTTGTTGATTTCTCTTCAACAGTTTCTTTTGCTGTAAATTTTCAGAGTTTAATACAAAGGCCGATGGAATTTCCAAAGTCTGTGTTGTCTGAGGGATTGTGATGCGATTGCTGAGTGCTACAGGATTCTTGCATGTTGTCATGGCTCAATAAGTTTCCTTTAAATTTTCGTTATGTTTCTTTCTGTTATTTTCTCATAACTCATCCATGTTCTAGATTTCACAATTAATGGCAGAGAAAAAGACTAATTCCAGGATTTATTCATAGAATACCCTGAATTCAATCTATGCTATTACAAATGTTTTCTTCAGTTATGGTTATCAAGGTGTGATTCTTAATTGCTGCATCTCTACACTGTATCTTTCACAGGAATTATTGTTTAGGAATTCAAGTTTGCTCCTCTACAATACATCTCTTTCTCACAACCGAGCTTAGTGGAAAATTCTTAACTACTTTTCACTGGTTACACACATTTCATCATTATAACATCAAGATTGTTTAATGAGATATTCAAAAGGCCCTGCAGTTTCAACAATCCTAATCTACCTCTCAAACAACCAGTAACCAAAGACTCCATTGCCCAATGAACTAGAATTATCTGAAGGTTTACACCTTAGGTACAGAAGACATCCCTCAACCAAAACATAAAACCAAACCCTGAACATCACAGCTAGCCTAAAATACTATCAAAACAGAGACAAATCATAAAGAGAGAGCCCTCTCTGATTACAGTTTGGCTAGAAGCTGTAATCAAAAGATTGGTTAGTGGTTACCCCGGCCGTATTCCCTTGGGAGTCAAAGGGAACAACCTGGGTGTTAACATAATTGGTGACTCCACTGGGGAATTCCTTAGGATTTTCTAATTACTGTATATCTCCTAAATCTACAGATGAAGTCTGAATACCAGCCAGGAAGCCTTCAGAACTGTTTCTGTTTTACATTAACAAGTTCAGATAAATGCTGCTTCAGTCAATCTTCATGTTAGCTTTGAGAAATATACAACCATTCCAAAATCTTGCCTAGTCCCTACAGATATAAAAATACTCTAAAAAACATACTAAAAAAGAAGTTCAGAAGCTGGCTCCTAAAAGGGAAACCAGACACACTAGGTCAAACCCTGACCCAAATCCACCAGCAGTTTTTGAAAATCCTAATACAATCCCCAAAATAATTAGGAAACAGCGAAGGCAGGAAAATCCTAGTGATTTGAGTCCTGAGGCAGCTCACCCTGAACCAGTTCCAACTCCTATCAAGGTTCTATTTCGGTCTACCCCTGTTTCCCCCAGTTCACCATCTACATCTCAAAGCCCTCCTTTCACACCTTCATCCACTGCACATATTCCCTTGACCAACACTCTAGTTTCTACCGGTCCCATCAACCCTGCAGTACCCATCGTTCGTGTTATCCCGTTTATCCCTGTCAATCCCATAAACCCTGCAAATATGGCCAATAGGTATGCACCCTTGCAGTTACCTGCTAATGCTGCAGCTTTACCCCAAGACTACCAAACTAAGATCTCATATTTTGACTCCACTGGCCCTTTTACAGCTATTCAGCATGCCAAAAGGATGCAAGATCATTTCGAGACCTATGAAATAGATGATGACAGTGTCAGAATGAGGATGTTTGTTCAAAGCCTGACTGGGGATGTAAGAACTTGGTTTAGATCCCTGAATGCAAATTCCATCACAACTCCTGATGAGCTCTATCAAGCCTTTACTAATAGATGGGAGAAAAAGAAAGATCCTCTGCACATACTTGGCGAATATGAAACTATCAAAAGAGGTCCCCAAGAGACTGTTTTGGAGTATTGTGCAAGATTCAACAATGTATATAACGCAATCCCACAAAATTTAAGACCTCCTCCTGATTTGGCCTTGTGCAAATTTCCTGATGGTTTTGACCCTGATATGGCTTACCAGTTGAAGGAGAGAGCTCCGGAAACCCTTGCAGATGCCCAAAAGGTTGCTGTCACAGTGGAAGCTAACCTGATTGCCAAAAGAAACAGAGCAAGGTTGGAAAAGAGAACCACCTTCAAAGAAGAACCCTCATCCTTTGATCAAAAACTGGATGCAATACTCACTGGTATGAAGAGATTGGGTGATAGAGTGGAATCTGTTGAGAGAAAGTCATCATGGGAAGCACCACAAAACAACCCTCCTAGGAATCCAAATTTTAGGAGAACTCAAAATCCAAACGTTGGCAAGGCCAGTGCTGACCCAGACATAAGACCCCCTTTCCAAGAGAATTATGCTGAGACTTCCACATCAAGTGAACCCAATGAAGATCCCCACATTAATTTAATGGGTTTGGATGGTGAAAGTCAAGTCTTTTTAACACAAGAAGATCATGAGGATGATGAAATCAAGTTGTTCCAAACCAAATCAGGTGAGTCATTTGACTTTAAACAGGGCTATGACACAGCTGTTTATGAAGTCCATAAACAATACAGGTTAAGGAGTAGAACTGTAAATATAACGCAGCCTGAAAAGATAAAGGATAGCCAGCAGCCCAAAAGAGCCATAGTCACAGAGCCAAATGACACAATGGAATCACTTGCAAAGGAAATAACCATTGAAGAAGTCACTGAACCATTTTCTTCAAAACAGCAGCCCATGGCTGCATCATCCTTGCACCCTAACCCAAGTGTCGCTCTTCAAGAGATGAGCAAAAAGGACAAGCCTCAAGACCAAGATAAGAATCAAGAAGAAGAGTTAGTGAACAAGGAAAGAACTGCCATCCACAACCAAAAGACCCAATCTGAAAAACCCTTTGACCTAGAAACTGAAATTGGTAAATTGAAGGTAGCTATTCCTCTTTCAGAACTAGCCAAGCATGACATCTATAAACTACAAATCAAGAAATCCCTTCAACTCACTAACAACAAAGATGATTTCAATGTGTTGGATGATACCCCAGAATTGCTGTTTGGTCCAGAAGTTGATGGAAAAACAGTAGTCACCGGGATCTTACCTTTTTATGTCAGTTTACATGTTCATGATAAGATATTACACAATGCAATGTTTGACTCAGGTGCCTCTCACAACCTCATGCCAAAAGCTGTCATGGAAAAACTGAATCTAGATATCACAAGGCCATATAAGGACCTATTCTCCTTTGATTCCAGCCAAGTCAAGTGCTTAGGTCTAATAAAAGATCTGTGTGTGTCCCTTGTTCAGTACCCAAATAAAACAATTCTAATGGATGTTGTAGTTGCTGATATCCCACCCAAGTATGGGATGCTGTTATCAAGGTCATGGGGGGCTAAACTTCAAGGTTCCCTACAACTGGACATGTCATACACCACCATCTCTGTTTTTGGGCAACCAAAGAGATTATACAGAGAAACACTAATGAAATACATGGTCAGCAGTGAAGAAAAGCCCCAAAATTTTCCCATATATGCTGTCCATTCAGACATAGACTCGTACATCCTCTTCAATGATAATACAACTCCCTCAAACAATGATGTTGAAACCAATACATTCATACAAGAGGAAAACACTGATGAACAAACTGCTACCCAAGAAATAATGGTTAGACCATCACTAAACAAAGCTGCTATTCTAGAAATCAAGCTAATGCAATCAAGTGATCAGACTGTCCTTGAAGACAAACCAGGTGATAAACCAGAACTTCAACTCATGATCCCAGATCACAGAGAAGTTATTAAATCTCCCCTAGAAAAAGAGAACCTATGGTTTCTTGAATTTGATGGGTCAGTCAACAAATTAGGGGCAGGAGATGGAGTTTGGATACATAATAAACAAAACAGTCATGCAGAAGGCCGAGCCTACAGACTAAATTTCAGATGCACTAATAACATGGCAGAATATGAAGCTCTTTTACTAGGCCTCAAACTAGTAAAATCCCTACAAGCCATAAAAGTGTCAATTCTAGGAGACTCAGACCTAGTTATCCAACAAGTAAAGGGAAATTTTGTCACCAATGACAAAAGACTGAGATCTTATAGATCTGCTGCTGCTGAACTACTACAGTCCTTCACTGAATTTCAAATTACCAAGATTCCCAGAATCCATAACTTGCATGCCCACAGTTTAGCCACATTTGCAAGTACCTGCAAGCTACCTTTTGAGCCCCACCACTGTTTTACAGCTGAGGTAAAACACAGACCTTCTATCCCAAACAATGTCAAGGACTGGCAAGTATTTGAAGATGATGCACAAATAAACAATTTTTTGACTTTACAGCAAGAATTTGTAGGATTAAATATTGACACTGAAAGAGCAAGTCAATCACAAATACCTGAAAGAGCAAGTCAATCACAAATACCTGAAAGAGCAAGTCAATCACAAATACCTGAAAGAGCAAGTCAGTCACAAATACAGTTTGAACAGAATAACCACCCAATATCATCCAGAACAGCAAAACAAATGCTACATCCAACCATTTTCAACAAAGAAAACATACAACAAATTCAACAAAACACTTATGAAGAACTGCTTGTTACAGAGGCTGAGATCATAGAGCTGAAAGACAATTTTCTTCCAACAGGCCTAACTCCATTAGAGGACATCTTTGACTCAAATGACATCCCTAGAAAACAAAAAATGCAGCCCTTAAATGCGGCCATTGAAGAATGCAACATTGGAACCATTGAGAAACCCAAGATAATAAAATTGTCTGCATCCTTGCCTCTTGATCAAAAGCCCAAATACATTTACCTTTTCAAAGAGTTTCAGGACGTGTTTGCATGGGGCTATGAGGATCTAAAATCCTATGATACCTCTGTTATCCAGCACACTATCCCTCTCAAGCCTAATCAAAAGCCATTCAAACAGAAATTGAGAAGAATCAATCCCATGCTTCTCCCTTCAATTGAAAAGGAGCTACAAAAAATGTTTAAAGCTGGTATCATAGCACCAATCAGGTTTTCTGATTGGATTTCAAATTTGGTGCCCACAAGAAAGAAAATTGGTGAAATAAGGCTTTGTGTTGATCTTAGAAACTTGAATCAAGTGTCCCTCAAGGACAATTACCCCTTGCCCAAGATGGATCACATTCTCCAAAGAGTGGTAGGGGCCTCAAGGATTTCATTACTTGATGGATTCTCAGGCTTTAATCAGATCCTAGTTCACCCTGATGATCAGGACAAAACAACATTTACAACCCCTTGGGGAACTTTCAAATATGTAAAAATGCCTTTTGGATTGAAGAATGCAGGGGCAACATTTCAAAGAGCAATGGATATTGCTTTTGCCAAAGAGATTCATGACTTCCTTGTCATTTATTTGGATGATCTCACACCTTTCTCAAAATCAGACCAAGAACATTTGAAACATTTGAGACAGATCTTCCTAACATGTAGGAAATAAGGAATCTCCTTGAATCCCAAGAAATCCTTATTTGGTTTGGAAGAGGGTAAGCTATTGGGACATATTATTTCAAAGGATGGCATTAGAATTGACCCAGATAGGATACAAGCTATCTTACAAATGCCCCACCCAAGAAATATCAAAGAATTGCAAGCATTTTTGGGAAAAATCAATTTCTTGAGAAGGTTTATCCCAAACTTAGCAGAACTGATCAGATTACTCAATAACATGCTAAAGAAGGATTCAAAAGTGAAATGGACCGTTGAAGAAAATCAAGCCTTTGAAGGTATAAAATTGGCCCTTACCCAAACTCCAGTCCTAACAAATCCTCAATTTGATAAAGAATTCATCATTTTCTTTTTTGCCTCCCAACATACTATTGCTGTTGTTTTATTACAAAAAGATGACCAAGGAAATGAAAAGCCCATTGCTTTCTTTAGCAGAGCTCTTAGAGATGCACCTCTAAAATATCAAATCATGGAAAAACAAGCTTATGCTTTGGTCAAGGCCATTAAAGACTTTAGGATTTACATCCTTTATTCCCATGTTATAGCTTATGTGCCAAGTCCTATTGTAAAAGACATACTCACTCAAGAAAATTTAGAGGGTAGAAGAGGAAAATGGATTGCCAACATTTTGGAATTTGACATTGAAATAAAACCTACAAAGCTAATAAAAGGGCAAGGCTTGGCCAAATTAATGACAGAATCAAATTTCCAAGCCTTAGACATAAACCAGCTGGACAATGAACCGGAGCTGGCGACTCCAAAGATCAATGTAGCCTTTGAACAATCCCCTTGGTATTCTGATATATGTTATGTATTACAAAACTTGTGCGCTCCACCAGGATTGTCCAGAACTAAGTGTAGGTTCTTAAAAATGAAAGCTTCAAGATTTTGTGTCATGGATGGCAATTTGCTTTGGAAAAACCATGAGGGTATACTGTTAAACTTCCTGATTGAAAATGAAGCTAATAATATCACCAAAGAATTTCATGCAGGTGACTGTGGTGGACACTTGTACTGGAAGTCCACTGTGGATAAAATACTGAGAGCTGGTTACTATTGGCCCACTGTTTTTTCTGATGTCAAGAAATTTACCACCTCTTGTCATAAATGTCAAGTGTTTGAGGGAAAAAGAAAATTGCTACCACTCCCATTGAGGCCTATTGCCACAGAGAGACCTTTTCAACAATGGGGCTTGGATTTCATTGGGGAAATTCATCCTTCATCTTCAGGCCAACATAGATGGATTCTAACAGCTACAGACTACTTCACTAAGTGGATTGAAGCTGTTCCATGCAGACAAGCAAATGATTCAACAATCATTCAGTTTTTGGAGAATAACATATTGGCTAGATTTGGTTGTCCTGACAAAATAATAACAGACAATGCTGCTGCTTTCAGATCTAAGAAGATGGTGAATTTCTGCCACAAATTTCACATAACCTTGGGCCATTCTACTGCATATTATCCCCAAGGAAATGGCCTTGCTGAATCATCAAATAAAAGCCTGGTAAACATCATAAAGAAAGTACTGGAAGAAAATAAGAAGAATTGGCATAAGAAGCTTGTGAATGCCTTATGGGTAGATAGACTAACAACCAAGAGATCAATTGGGGTCAGCCCATATGAGTTAGTCTATGGATTAGAAGCCAAATTCCCTTCAGCACTAGGGATTCCTGTTATGAAACTTCTTCAAGAAGGTCAAGCTGAACCAAATGATATGCAGAGAAGGATAAATCAAATAATATGTTTGCAGCAAACTAGAGATCAAGTGTACAGCAGAGTTCAAGTTTTACAAGAAAAGCTAAAGAAAGCTTTTGACAGAAGAACTAAGGCAGAAGATTTTAATGTTGGAGACAAAGTCCTCAAGTGGGACTCAAGAAGAGAGGATAAGGGAAAACATGGAAAATTTGATTCCCTTTGGAGAGGACCATTTGTTGTTCAAGCAATACAAGGAAACAATACTTATTTCCTTAAAAGTCTTGATGAAGCTGATTTGGATGAAGGTCCTGTAAATGGCAGGATGTTGAAGCACTATTTTGACTATTATCCATAAGTGCAGTTGTGTTTCCCTTGTACATATCCAGGTGTATATATTGCTTTCTTTAAAAAATATGAAAAAATGCAGTTTCTCAAGTTTTATAAGGTATCAACAAAAGGCAAATAAGTTCAGAGATTTACCAAGATGGGAAGAGCACAATTTTGGCATTTCAAAGCAGCATACTTCAAGTTTTGGTAAAAGCATGTCAAGGGCCAAGGCATTCTGACCTGCTGTTCTTGGTCTTTCAAATGGAAAAGCCATCCCCATGTGGAGCCACTGTTAGCTACCTATACCAATAGGTTTCATATTTCATGATTGACAAAGAAAGTTCCAAATATGCTCTGCTTTGATGATGCAAAGATCCCATATTTCCCAGAGAAGACAATGTGTGTATATAGCTTGATGTGGACTCAATTTTGATGGATGGTCCAACAGCCTAATCTAGATCATGCCATGTTTCAATTTTTTGTTGTAGAATAGAGGAAGAATTCTGTCCAAACTGTTTAATCTTGGCAGACCAGTAGCTTAGGTAGAGAATTAAGGTTCCCAACTTCTTAATCTGGGACCTTGGAAGCAATAAGGGTAGTTCTAGATAGAAAATCAAAAGAAAAAGCCAAGAGAAAAGAAAAGGCACATAAGGGTCTGCAAGTCTAAGTGCACCCTCCATGAAGAAATAAAAAAATGCTAGGCAAATAGATGGGTAGGCATTTGGGGTTGCAGAAGTCTCAGTCCTTTCTAATTGAGGGTTTGATAACCTGTTTACAAAGGAAAATCAGTGGATTGAGAAGAACTTCTTCTCCATTATGTTGCAGCAAAGCAAAGGAGCATGTCTAACTTCCCAGTTTCCCCTTTCACTCCCATTCCTAACATCCCTTCATCAGTTGAGATTCATGGAAGAATTTGTGGTTCTATGGTGGTTCCTATTCCTTTAAAAGCCACATTTCTTGTCTAAAATTCTTTTCATTTTGATCTACTCCCTAAACTAAGTGATTTCCAAAATAAACTTAGTGATATCATTCCTCATTCACCCTTTCTTCCATGCTAACCCCTAACTTCTATTATATTAATCCCCTGTGTTACCCTTTCCCTACTATTATAACACTATGGTGTATAAACCCCAAGCATTGTATAAATACCCCCCCCTTGGCATTATAGCCATATGTTCACAGTCAGGGATTAAATTGGCACCAGGCCAGTTTAAGAACCCTAAACCCTACCCCTCTTCCCCCTTCAAGAAGTCATTTGACCCATTTAACCCCTTCATATGCTAAAACCTTATAAAAACCCCATTACTGTACCCCTAACCCGCTTCGTTTGCGAAATGTCCACCAAAAACCCACTTTTTCATTTTATCCAAAGTTTCTGGCGCTATGCGCATTTTTACAAAATACATTGAAAAACCATAAAAATCCGCCATATTCCAAAGGTTTCCGCTGGGCGAAAATCCCAAAAGAAATATTATTTTATTGCCGCCCTCCGCCCGTATCGTTCGGCCATCTCAACGTCCCGTCGACCGTCGGATCAGGCCCTTTTGATCCGACGGCCCTCGTGCATATCGGTCCGGCCCCAACGTCCGAGAGTTACCTTCCGATATCTGTCAGAGAGTGACGTCAGGCCTCTGCCACGCGTCACCCCCACAGCGTATCGGAGGTACATCTGACATTTCTGCTTCCGTATCAAAAGCGGTGCGATATGAAACCTCTAACCACTTCCGGTTTCGGTTGATCCGCCCCGCCAGCGTCACAGCCACCGTCACCGCCGTGTCAGCGCCCCGTCCTCCAGTTGCCCCACCTGTCTGCCACTTCACCATCCCCGTGGACCTCTTGTATGCCGCCACGTCACCCGATGATGTCATGCTGACGTCATCCGACCTTGACCCCACCTGATGACGTCATGCTGATGTCATCCAAAAAAGGCGCCAAAGTCCTAAAAAACTATATTTTGGCCGAAATGTCGAGTTTTTTGCACTTTTTGCAAAAAAACGATGTTGTATCCTCTTCATGAATTTCACGTCCGAGCCTTCGCCAACCTGCTGAATCAACCTGGAGACCGCTGGCGCGCAATTTCACCTGCATTCTCGACCATTGCTGACTGTATAATAGGTATTTATCCATGCAAATCCTTTCTGCGCCCGGTTTTGTCTGTAGATTGCCAAAATAACTTAAGACAGTGAAAAAATAGATAATTCACCAGCAAATCCCTTGTGCCTGGTCCCCATTTGCACCTAGAACGTCGAAATTCACCAGCTAAGCCTTGTTTACCTGAAATTTTATCAAAACTGCATTCCGTTCGTGCAATCGCGAACTGATAACCCACACTGTACCAATTTGCTGTAAAAGTGAGAGTAAGGACAGGCATTTGCCTTATTCGTGTTCTAAGCAGTATTTCAATTGCTGCAACTCACCTTTTGTCCTTTGTTCCTGAACAATTCACTTTCCTCTTCAAAAAAAACTCTTTGGTGTTGTCCTGCACGGTAACACTAGTCCATAAACAACAGAATTCTAAAGGAAATCATGGATCCACCAGTAGCCCCGGTGGCATTAAACGTTGCTCCATTGAATGCCCCTCAGAGAGAATTGGAGTGGCAGCCTCTAGCAGACATGGACTATCAAATCTCAGAGGAAATGCTAATGAGAACCAAGTTCCACATCCACCTGCTAAATGAATTAAAGGCTAAACATCAAAGTGGAACAGATGTGCTGGGCATATGGGACTCTTTTCTCCCTATCTTCAAGCTCCCTCAGGTCAATCAGTTCCCTGATTTGATCCACCTATGTGCTGAAAACTATGACCCTACTCAGAGGGCAGTGCTTGACCCTTCAGGCTTAGCTGTGTTCTATATCACCCCAGAAGCTATCAAGGAGATGCTTTGCTTCAAGACTGAGAAGAAATTGGTCCCTCTGTCACTCATAGACTTGATAAATCAAGGAGCCAGATTGACAGATGCTCGGGTCACCAAATTAAATCAGCTATACATTGACTCTGACTCTGTGAAGTATCCTCCTGTCAACCAAGTATACCTCAACCAATTGGGCAGAGATCTTGCAGACATGATTAGTCCCATTTTGGGCTATAATTCAATTGAATTTGTTGATCAAACTGTGTTGGTAATGATGCTCATGTTCGCTCCTGGCAAGTCTCCAATCTTCTATGACTATGCCACCTACATCTCTGATAAAATACATGAGCAGTTGATGAACTTGGCCCGAGAAAAGGTGTTTAGATACACCTCCTACATTTATCATTTGTTCTTATATTATCAACATGAGAAGTTTTCTTTTGCTATCAAAAGAGTGGATGCCCAAGGCAATCCAAGGTCAGTGGTCTATTGGTCCTCTGCCTTCCACTACAGATCTCATTCTCCATACACTTACTGTGAGTTCATAGATCTCTTCATCCACCCAGCCATGTCTATGCTGATGAGCTCACCTCCTCCAAGGCTCACTGATGATATGCAAAGGATCCTTCAGTTATCCAAAACATACAGCATTGGGGACAGGTACTTCTACCAGAACCACACGGTCATCAGGATATATGGGTGTGAATTGCCTCCCTACAGATTGCCTAGATATGTACCCATGAGATTATTTGCCCTGGAATATTTCAGGCAGTTTGGGAATGCCGATGTGCTTCACTTTTCAGGCAGAGGTAAAAAAGCACAGCTGAAGGTCAGGAACCAACTTGGCCACTTTATCTACAACAAAAGGGAGGAAGGTTGGAAAGAGGCGGATAGCATGTTAGAATCCCTTGGCTTGCAAACTAGTTTCCTTTGGAAACCATATGACCCCAATCACTTCATAACTTTAAGAAGGGTCAAGTATAGATTGTCCGGTTATGATCATGTGAGGATTCCTCACATAGAAAAATATGCAAATCAAGTAAAATGGAGGAGAGGAACCCTAGAGGAGCCTGTTACACAAGAAGAGTTGAATCAAAGAGCAGTGAGAAATCTGAAAAAGATGGTTGACCTTGAACTTTGTTCACAGGTACTCACTCTTCCAAGCACACAAGTGGGAGCAGTTGCCTTGTCCTCAACTGCAAATCAGCAAACAACCAAAGCTAGTGAGCAAACCTCTAGCAAAGGCAAGGAAAAAGAGATGGAAACAGAACAGCCGCCTCATGAGGAGGTGCAGCAGCAAGAGCAGCAGGTAGAGCAGCCAGAACAGCAGGAACAACAGCAAGAAGAGGGGCAGCATGACAAAGAGCAACCATTACAGCAAGAAAGGGTAGCTGAGGCCCCAATTTTCACTGAGCAACAGGCTCAGAATACTGTGCCTCCTAGGCAAGAGACTACTACTGAAACTTCAGTCCTCCAAACTCCACAAAAGGAGGATATAAGTAGGAAAAGGGACAGAGAGACTCCCCTCACATCATCCATAAATTAGGGAGGAAAAAGGCACAGAATGAATCCCTTCTCTGAGGAGGAAATGCCAATAGGGCAGTCTCTGGGCATGGGCCCACCTAGTAGAGAAGCATCTGCTAGCTCCTTCCAGCAGGGACAAGACAGAACAATGGGAGGAGAAGTAAGCTCCTCAAGCCACCAAAGAGAAGCCGAAGGAGGAATCAAACAACAATTTATTGATATTAAAAGGAAAAATGAGCCACTTAAAATACAACTCTATAATCATCTGCTGAAAATGGCTCCTACCAACCAACAAAGACTGATGTTTGCCTATGATGTTCAGGAGGGCAAAATGATCATGAGTCATTTTATGCCAGCTATAGCACGGCCCCAGTCCCCTGCAGATTATATAAGGACCAATCTTGAGGTCCTTGCCAAGGACATCCACCCAATGGACAAAATTGAATTGCACAAACAAACGGGTGAGATGGTGTATGCCTCCTTGGCAGACAAAACACAGGATAACTACAGGCTAGAAAATAGCCTAAATAATACAACTGGCCAGCTTGAGTTGGAAAGGGCTTCCTCTCAAGCAAAGGATAACAGAATTAAAGCCTTGGAGGAAATAATTATAGAACTTGGGCATGATCCCAAGGATATTAAGGCTGTGCAGGCATTGTTGAAATTGAGGGATGCAGACATGGCAGCCCTTAGAAAGATGGTCAAAGTCCCAGCAACAATTCACCCACAAACTGAAGAAGTTGCTCAGCTGAGACATGATCAAGATGCCACTGCTTTGCTGGTATCGCTATACAAACAGCTAATCCAGACCCAATAGAAGTTGGGAGAGTCAGAGGCTGCCCAGGCAGCATTACAGGCAGCATTGCAGCAAAAGGAAGGAGGTCAAACCTCTCAGCCTCCTCCTGAAATAATTAACCTTGAGGAAGCTCCTCAAACCACTGCTCTCCCTACTCAACAAACAGAACAGGCAGCACCATCCACCTCAGCACCAGTGCCAACAACAGACTAGGCATCAAGCCTGGACATGCAGAAACTAAGGAATGAAATCCAAGCCCTGGAAGCCCAAATGTCAGAGTTGAAAGAGGCCAGGGAAAATTTGGTTAAGTTGAATGAAAGATATGACAAATGTAAGCAAACTGTAGCAGAAAAGGGCAGGGAAATAAAGGCCCTTAAAGACAGGATAAAGGAGCTGGAGAAGGAGCTCACACTGGATAAAGTGACAGCTGAGCTCAAGACAATGCTATGGGCCAACATTGGCCAATCCATCACTGACCAATGGCAGTATATTGAGACAATCCATGAGCAGCTGGAGCTCATTGCAAAAGCACAGAGGGAAATCCAAAGATCAAGGGCATCTCTAGGCAATATGCCTGAGGTTGCCAATAGAATGATCAATGTGCTTAACAACAGAACAAGTGCTCAGTTAGCTACTATGGGAATCCCCAACAGAACTGAGACCATCCAGCTAATAAAGAGGGTCCTAACACTGAGAAGCCTAGTGCAGACACTAGAGAGAAGGACCCAGGATATGCAGACCGAGGTAAATAGATTCATGGAAAAGTTTGTGGCATTACAAAACAGAGGTCTTCCAAGCTTACTGAATAGCGTAGGAAGACTACTTTCCCATGAAAACTATGCCAAGAGGGTAAACACCTTTGCCACAAATCAGATCACAGAGAAGGCCAGCACCTCAGAGGAAACAGGTCCAGCAACAGGACAAAGTCTCTACAACAGAGTAGAGAACTTATTTTTTATTATGGATGAGATCAAGCATCTGTTTGAAGTGCCTCCCAATTTCTATAAATACACAGAGGCAGATGAGACTTTGGATGCAATTCTTAGACATCAATTGCCCACCCAAGAATGGTGGACTAAGGCAATACAGATGATATTGTAAGCCAGAGCCTGTAAATCAAGTTTTTTTTATTCAAAATTACAAGTGATCATGCATAGGAAAACTTAGAAAGATCAGCATGCATGAAAAGGGAAGGGCTGAGCCAACTCAGCAGAACTATTCAGCCAACAAAGCACAATTGACAGCTAACAGGTAGCAGGATCGAAAGTTACAGCACGACAACCATAAAGACGCACTTTTCAACATTAAAGCAGAACATTCAGACTGACTCAGTGGCCTCCAAAGGTCAAAATATCCCCTGACAGACATAAAGAGCATTTATGTTGTATTAAAAGCAGTAATAACTTCTTATCTGTTGTTCTGTATAAGTTGGTGAAAACATTTATTTCTCAGATGACTCAATGCCTTAGATATTTTGTATGACCGTTTGTATATACATCCCCCTCGCATAAGCTTGCAGGGGTTGTTGTTGATTTCTCTTCAAGAGTTTCTTTTGCTGTAAATTTTCAGAGTTTAATACAAAGGCCGATGGAATTTCCAAAGTCTATGTTGTCTGAGGGATTGTGATGCGATTGCTGAGTGCTACAGGATTCCTGCATGTTGTCATGGCTCAATAAGTTTCCTTTAAACTTTCGTTATGTTTCTTTCTGTTATTTTCTCATAACTCATCCATGTTCTAGATTTCACAATTAATGGCAGAGAAAAAGACTAATTCCAGGATTTATTCATAGAATACCCTGAGTTCAATCTATGCTATTACAAATGTTTTCTTCAGTTATGGTTATCAAGGTGTGATTCTTAATTGCTGCACCTCTACACTGTATCTTTCATAGGAATTATTGTTTAGGAATTCAAGTTTGCTCCTTTACAATACATCTCTTTCTCACAACCGAGCTTAGTGGAAAATTCTTAACTGCTTTTCACTGGTTACACACATTTCATCATTATAACATCAAGTTTGTTTCATGAGATATTCAAAAGGCCCTGCAGTTTCAGCAATCCTAATCTACCTCTCAAACAACCAGTAACCAAAGACTCCATTGCCCAATGAACTAGAATTATCTGAAGGTTTACACCTTAGGTACAGAAGACATCCCTCAACCAAAACATAAAACCAAACCCTGAACATCACAGCTAGCCTAAAATACTATCAAAACAGAGACAAATCATAAAGAGAGAGCCCTCTCTGATTACAGTTTGGCTAGAAGCTGTAATCAAAAGATTGGTTAGTGGTTACCCCGGCCGTATTCCCTTGGGAGTCAAAGGGAACAACCTGGGTGTTAACAGAAACTAGGAAAAAGGTTCACCAAACAACCCGTAAAATTGCATATACACCTTGGCGATCATATGAAAACGAAGGACTTCCTGTACAACAATAAATCTGCCCAAATGCTGTGTTTGGTGTGTTACGGTTTGCAAGGCGGTAGAAACAGCTTCCTAGGGATATATGATGATAACCTAGTGGGGTCTCCCAACATATACTCGACAGTACTGGGAGCACAATTCCGTACTAGATCGCTATTGAGTCACAGAAGGAGGAATCACCCAACCTTAAGTGAAAGCAATAGTGACTAGGTTTAACGACGCCGGAGCATGTCTCTAGCCTAGACCTCTAAATAATGTGCATTATGTTCTAATGCGTTGTTAAGTTTATTCATTTCATTTTAGCATTGATCTTGAATTATGTTTCAGTTTCCAGACCTTACCGTATGTATACCAAAAAACCTAAGATGCAGCTAGAATGAGTAAAGCATATTTCACTTCAACGAACACCTACCTATAGGAGGGTAGAGAGATCATTCCCAAACCAAGAAAAACCAAGAAAAGCTAAGAGACACAATGCATAAACACATCAACCCTACAATGCACGGATACTACTGATGATAGATTTTATTATTTGCTTTCCAATATGCAAACTCGAAATGCAAATACACTTTCACTTTCATATACTAAATGAATGCAGTCTTTTGATTTTGATTGTTTTGAATTTAAAAGAAACAAACAAGCAAGTGTGAAACCGGTCGATCCAAACAATTGTGATCTATGTTTGGTAGTGAAAAGAAATCAAATCAATACCAAAGATTGGTTCAATAATTGCCACTAAAAATCAACCAGCAAGAAACAAGCAATGAAGAAGCCTCAAACAAATCGACAAGAAGGTTGCAGATGAACCTTGGGCAAACAAGAAACCAAGTCAAGTAATTCAAGAATTTGAAAAAACTAGGTCACAAAGCCAAAAATGCAAGATCCATTCAATAAAACCAAAGAGAGAGCACCTTAACCATAAGCAATAAAAAACAAGCTATTCGACAAGAGAAAGATAACAGGGGATCAACAGGACTGGTGAATTCAGGAGGTAGAATTGAAAAAACAACTCTACAGGAATCATCGTGGGCATAACACCAGCAACTAGGGATGATCAGCCACTAGTTGTAGCAACAGAGCGATGTTGTCTCGAGAGTACACGTCTCTTCCACGACGGGCCGATTTCAGGAATTGCCGCGACTGTACGGCAAGATTCAGTGACATAAAGAAATTTACAACAGAGACAGAGTGATGTTGGCGCGACTGTTAAACTCCTTTCAGCGACGATCTTAAAAAAAATGAAAGATGAACAAAAAACTCCCAAACAAAGACCAGTCTATTCCACAAATAATAAAGGGATTTCCCAGATTGACCCAAGTGACCCAAAAGACTGATAGTTTACCCCCAAAATTCAAGAGACATTAAATCAAAACCAAAACAAGAGCAAACAAGAGAAGAAACATACAAAGGACTCCCTAGTGGACTCGCCAACTTGTGAAGTAGGAAAGTGTTCCCTCTGCAAACAGAAGCAACCCCTCTAGCCCTAGAGTGGGTCTAGTCCCAACAAGGACAAAAAAACAATTAATTCCCTTAAATAATCATCGTTGGAGGCCTACCTCAAACCAATGGTTGATGAAATTTCGTTGCGCTGCTCCAACTTCCATTTCCTTCTCCTTAATGAGCAATCAACCTGAAATACCACAAGAAAACAATAGAGAACATAACCGAGAAACAACAATGATCTATTTACTCATAAAGTCAAGAAGTCATGAGCTATCAAGTAAATTACATACAAGACATAGGAAATCATCATTGATTGTATTAATGATAAATCAAGAGCAAATATTACAACCAAGTCTTGACGTCGCAAGCCTTCTCGGAGGGTCCAGCCAGTATGTTTCTTCAAGCATTCACTCTCAAATATGGGTCTCCCAAACAACAATATATCTCTCTCTCATTCACAAGCTTTAACACAAGGTTAAGGGCACTCCACACCTTCTTGCAAACTATGTAGCAATCCCACACTTGTCACACCCACACCAAAACTATCTACCAAACTCAAAAGTAGTAGCAGCATTGTACAACCAAAAGAACTAGCAGATCATAGCAATGGTGAGTGATTTTATAGGAGAAGGAATCTCCATGAAATGAGGGAGAGTGAGCTTATACTCAGGGCAAGCAGCACAAAAGAAGGAACTACCATCCCGGGGGGGAAGGGCGACCCAAACTGACCCAATAACCAAGTGTAGAGACATTCAGAAGGCTAACTATTGGAAAAAATTTGCCCAATCTAGATCTTCATTGGTCGTTAACTAAAATTTAGCGCCGACATCGCTAGGAAGCAATGTATGCAGACTTCCCGTCGCTAAAGATAGTTAATATCCTCATGTCGGGGCTTGAAATTTGACCGTCGTGGGAAACAGGTGTACTCCCATGACGAGGTCGCAACAGGACTATTTATGACAGGGGTCTGTCACGTGTTAAGTGTATTCGTGCGACGAGGCAGAAAACATAGGAAATGAGGGTCAATTGGCAACATTAGAGAGCATTTGTTTAATATGAGCATGTTTATTTGACACATGACACAATAGAAGGATTGAGGTGAAGGCAGTGACAAATTACTATGTAACAGTCCTGAATCAACTCCCACTCAACCATCATCCCTAAATGGTTCTTATGTGTAAGAAGTATCACCCTTGCCACAGGTTAATTACGTGGCCACCTGTTCCATGCCCACATCTACTGATGATGTAGTAGGTGATGTAGCACACCATATACTAGGGGCATTGGAACCCAATTTTTCAATCAAATTTTTGGACATGTATCGATTCCATAGTATTGTTCTCCTGTCTGATGAGAAACTTTTGGAAGCCATGGCCTCTTTTGGTATGTGATCAAGGGATTGGAGCAGAGTTCCTTGTCTTGTGTCAAGATCCTTAAAAAATGAAACAAGCAATAGGAGTAGAGTTCGTTGTCTTGTGTCAAGCTCCTTAAAAAATGAAACAAGGGATATGAGGATAGTTCTTTTACTATGTCAACCTCATTAAAAATGAAATAGGTCCCATGGGCATGGTTCCTTTACTTTTGTCAAGCTCGTTAAAAAATGAAACAATTTGTCATGAACATGGTTTTTTCCATGTGTCAAGTTCATCAAAAAAAATGAAACACATCCCCTTCCAATTCGAGTCTTTGATTAGATCTCGTAAAATCCCAGTCGAGTCTTTCACTTGATCTCGTAAGTGAAACTTCATTCCATCTACCTGTTAGTAACCAATGGTCTACTTAGGTGAATGAAATGAAGCTTGGGGGGCATGTACCTCGAATTAAGTCATTATTCTGGGGGCATGAAAACTTATCTCAAGCATAGTTTATCTTTGTTTCAAGCTTGTGTAAAAATGAAACCAAACCCAAGCATAGTTTGTTTCCATTTCAAGCTTGTGTAAAAATGAAACCAAATTCAAGCATAGTTTATTTCCGTTTCAAGCTTGTGTAAAAATGAAACCATAACCACTTTACATCTTGTGGTTGCCATTTTTATCAACTGATTTTTTCCAAATGGGCCTTGGTTTGATCATTCCATTGTCACCATCTCTTTGGACGATCATTCGCTTTCACTTGGTTGTTTTACCTTTGCCTGAGGAACATCTATGTTGAGTGGTCTTATTAGTGAGCCTCTTGACCTTTACATGTTTTGAGCAGCTCCATCATTTCAAGAACCATTTTCTATCCTTTTATACCACTCGTTCCTCCACGTGGAGTTCCCTTTCAACTCTTTTCAGACTCCAAAAATATGAAAATATTGTAGAGTACTTGTCTTTTCGAAATCATTAAATTAAATGAATTGACATCTACTCAGTATAAGTTTAACCTTTTTCCTGACTAAGATAAAATATTGTATGAAAAAGGAACACCTTAGTCGAACATGGATAGGAGGTTCCCTCAAATATTGTTTTCTACCGTTTGGGTTCGAGGGAAAAATTACAAAAAGGGACACGATGGAGTTTTCTTTTTCGTTTCTTTTTCAAACTCTCTAAACTCTCACCATGATGAGACCAAGATTCTCCTTCCTAGGGCTCATAAAACTTACTAGGATGGATTCATTCGAAGAATGAACTTACATCACAAGCATATGCTATCCCCTTCAAGCTTGTGATAAAAAATAATTAGGGTACTCGCTAGAAATAGCGGGGAAAAATGAAGATGAAACATCCTTTGCATAGGCAGCATGTTGCTCTTTAACATGACACTCTTTTTCTCTCGTGTCAGGTTTGGGATATCCTCACTTATTCACTTGTCCTCCCACATTTGGGTGATCTTTTGCCTCTCATTTGACTATTCCATACTGTCATCACGACCATTAGTCCTATGTCAAGTCAGATTCTACCACACTCTGGAGTCATGTCACCAATATGTTCAAGAGAAGTCCAATCTGCAGTTATTTACCTATACACTGTTTGAGTCATTGTTACAGTCTTGAAAAGTATTCCACTTTATTCCACGTTTCGTGTTGATAATGAGAGAATCATTATGACCCTCCTTTGACAGGTCACTTCCTGTTGACTTCAACTCATTATCCAGGACGATGACCTAGGAAATCCCTTTCAGTACCTTAGAGCTCACATGCCCTAATGGTCAGTTCTTCACATCCGACGATAGGTCTTCATTATTGCCTTTTGATAGGGTGATTCCACAAGTGTTCGACCTCAGCTTCATTATCACATTCATGGATTGTACTATTGTACCTTGAGATCCATTCTCATTATTGCTAGTTTCTCTTGTACCTGTTAACGGTCCACATCATTAGCCAGTAATCAAGTGGTTTTCTAGCATGTTCGACTGTGACACGTTCATTCGCATGTTAGAATTCGTACTTTGATCGGGTCAGGATGGAGCGCAAGACCCTGAGTCTTGTCTGATATGACTCGAGCTGCGTGAAGTCATATATTATTCATGATTGTACACATGTTTTTTCTATATGGATGGCTGTGACCATATCGTGGGATTTTACATTTATGATGATCCTTCTCTATCGAATCGTTGCGTCCATACCTTGGATCTTAGATTAGCGATGATCCTTCTATATTTAGATGGCTGCACCCATGCCATGAATCCTTTCATATAGTCCTTACAATATGGATGGTTGCGTCCATGTCGTGGATTCATGTCTTGATCTCAGATATGTATATCTATATGCATCCTTGATTTGTAGGTCTCCTGACAATGTGTGTCCTTGTCCTTGCCAAAAGCTTGTAAAGCATCTCAGCCATCACTCCTCATTCTGCCTTCATGCTTTAGGGGACATCTGTTACATAGTATTTTGTCACGCCTCCTGCACTTCCCAGTAACATACTTCGAAGTGCCCAAAACATGACCATTATACAATATACTCATCCATGTATACAGCTCAGATCCCTCCTTTAACTTTGCTTGGAAAATGTCTTGAGATTTATGTGAAGAAATACCTATTAATACCGTAAAATGAGGGTCATCACTCTTATGAAGCTAAAAACCGTGATGGTCACCTATTACATTGTGTTTGACCCACGATGGCATCGCTCTATTCCCTTTCATACCTACGGTGATCCCAAAAAGGTCATTTTCCCAAAGAGGATGAGAAGCTTCGTGATCTAGAAGCTTCCAAAGCGGTGGGCTGGAGGTGGTTTCAGATAGATGAGGTCGAATCCTCCTAACTTGACCTATTTGTCTTATCCCTATGAGCTACCTCCTTGAGATGTGGGCCTAATCCTATCTTTGGAGGAGTCCTAAATCCCTCTCCTAGCTTATAAATTCCTCCTCTCCCATTCCAAAATGGTTGGCCAGGTTAGAGGCTAGGTTGATATATGTCCATTTGCACCCCTATGCCGAGCTTGTGCTTAGAGGTTATTCATTAGACTTGGAGAAGGAGTGTTGGAGAGCTTCTTGGCTTGGACTTGGATTACCACTCAAGGAGAGCCTTTCAACATCAATTCTATGGTTGTAAGCTTCCCCTTTATTCTTTAAATAATAATACAAGTATTGGGTCATCTTCCCAAAATATATATGTGCATGTATGTATTGGCTTGGAATTCCTTGATCAGCTATGTAGGTTGTTATTGGATTTGCTATTGGTTTTGGTATGCTTCATTGTCTCTTGGTCACTTGTGCAGGTACATAAGTGCTGGAAGAAGCAGGAACAAGTCTATGACACCAAAGGAAATCAGATTAGCATCAAAGCAAGGTAGGCATTCTCTCTTGTTCTATTTTTCAATTATAATCTAGGAAGATGTCTAGTTGATTGTCACTTCAGTTGCTAGACCCACTCATTGGGCTAGAGGGATCATCTCTGTCCACAGAGAGGATTAAACTTATCAACAATTATGTGGAAGAGACAACTACACATAAAGAAATGAGGGTTGGTTATTATTGGCCCACCTTATTCAAGGATGCTCATGCTTATGCCCGTAAGTGCCGAGCTTGTTAGAGATTTTCCAATTGAGACTAGAAGTCAACCACCCCATTGCTACCAGTAGCATTTAATGAAACATTTTAACAGTGGGGACTAGATTTTATTGGATAATAGTTCCACATTGAGCAGAGAAAAAATGATACATTTTGAAAGTGACAAATTATTTAACTTAGTGGACCGTAGCAGTTCCTTTAAGAAAAACCAACGACTAGGAAGTCATTCAATTCCTAAAGTAGAACATTATAATCAGGTTTGGCATTCCAACATCTCTTGCCTTTGATAATGCGACTTATTTTTCTTCATTGAAACTTTATGAATTCACATTATAAATGGTATTGTACTAAAGGACGCATCAAATTATTACCGAAAGGGAAATGGTTTATCATAACCAACAAACAAAAATATCATTTGCAAAATTAAGAAAACAATTTTCTCTCAGCAAAGGAAGTGGCACAATGCTTTGGTAAATGCTTTATGGGATGATCATGTAGCTCCTAAGCCTTCCCTCAAAACCTCACCATCCTTCCTGGTATATGGTAAAGTAGTTATCTTTCCTCCTAACTTGTATCTCCCAACCTTGCAACTCTCCCAAGAATCCCAAGGCAGATCATGCCTTTTGGTTCAAAGCAAGATATGTACTTTTCTTAAACTTGAGGAAGAAAGGTTCAAAACTAAAGAAATATTTTTCATACATCAAAAACGTATTAAGCATTGGTTCAATAAGAGATCCACAAGGGATAAGAGTTTCGATGCATGTGACTTAGTATTGAAGTGTGATAAACCCCATGAAGAGAAAGGAAAACACACAAATTTCCAATCTCTGTGGATAGGCCCCTATATTATCAAAGAGAAACTCGACCATAATGCTTTCAAGATGAAACCTTTAGATGGGAGGATTGACCCTCTTCCTATTAATGGCTGAAATTTGAAGCATTGTTTCTAGTAGCAACTCTAAGTTGTGTTTCTTGTATAGTTTATTTCTTTATTATTTGTTGTCAATATTATGTTTGTTTTGGTGATTCATGTCCCATCTTGTTTTGTGTCTTAGTCATTGTACATAAA
This sequence comes from Pinus tabuliformis, assembly GCA_031772625.1. Classification (NCBI taxonomy): domain Eukaryota; kingdom Viridiplantae; phylum Streptophyta; class Pinopsida; order Pinales; family Pinaceae; genus Pinus; species Pinus tabuliformis. The sequence goes on from CM062819.1 coordinate 575,900,058, forward strand.
GAAGGTGTTTTGTGAAAGAGTGCATGGCTTAGAAGGGATTTGTGGTGTAGAAAAGAGGAAATGTGAAAACAACAATGCTTGGCTATCTATTAGTTCTTCTTCCTTGCTTGGGAAGATGCCATAGGTTGAACTAATTCTAGATAGAAAATATGATACATCCAAGAAGAAAGCCTTGAGGGAGCCTATTAGATCCGCATCTATTCTAGTATCCAAAATCCTTGACTTGGTGTTAAAACTATTTGGTGTGGTTACATGTTTATCCAATCCAGTAGAGAGAGGACAAGAGGAAAATCTATAGGGAGGAAACCAATATCAAAGGTTATATTAATACTTCTCTAAAGGGGCAACTTCTTCTGCTCTCAATAAGTCACGATCTCTCTTCCACCCATTGAAAAAAATAAGTGTCAAAGCATAGTCCTATTAAATATAGATAAATAGAGGTTGAAAGAAGAGAAAGGATTCTTGTGTGGGGAGGTGAAACAAGTGAATTCATCGGGGTATTGTCCAGGCCTGCTAGCAATGAAGAAATGCTTGTGCTCTTGTAGTGACTCCACCGGGGTATTCTCTAGGCCTGCTAGCAATGAATCAACACTAGAGATGAAACTCATACTCTAAATATCTAAAAATTGTTTTGCATATTACCCTTTCCTAGATTGAAACAATTGTGATATGGCACATATGTCGTGTGTTTGAACAAAGTAAAGGGAAGTAAGGTGCTATGTGTACAACCGGGTTGAGAGGGGAAGTCAAGGAAATCTAATTGGTGAATCAATACATCCTAAAACACTTAAAAATCTATTCTAGGAAGACAAGTTGAAGTTTGTCTAGTGTGTCGTCAAGTGTTGTCACTGCTACATCACCCTCCAAAACTTCACTACATTTAAATTTTGAAGCCTACCAAACTGTCATATGAAGGGTCACTTTGGTCATCAAGTGTCATTTCAAGTCATTCCAAATGTTTTAAGTGTTCTTGATTGTTCCTAACTATTGTCGCATTGTTTATAAAATCTCTAGTGCACTTCATGGTTATAATACCTTTGTTTGTTGTAAAACGACACTTTTATCACAGTCACAGACACTTTATTTATTATACTTGGGGAGTGTTTGAAAATTTGTGTTTTGATGTGTATTTCTCATTTTTAGATCCTAAGTCTTATTGATGAGTTGCTATGTGTCACACTTGATTTTGTTTCTAAACTCATTGTGTTTTCCCCTTTCCTTATCTTTCAGACTTAGACAAATTTTGGTTGCACAAGTTAGCCCACTAGGGCTAGGAGAGCGCATGGTGCATTTGTAAGGCTCATTCAGGACCTCTTCCTTGTTCCTAAGTGCACCCTATTCCCTCCAAGAATGCATAACACACTCCCAAGCATCATTCACCCTTCCCTATTTTGAATTGCGCCCTTATGGAAAACCTTCCCCCTTGTTGGGTGCATGGAGCACCATCAAAGCAACATCATGACTCCTTCCTCCTTTGGACTTGTGCCCTGCTCCCTCCTTGGATGCCTTGAGCACACAATACACTTGGGAAGCCCTCATCCCTTCATCCTTCATACTTGCACCCTACACCCTCCTGGGCTCCCTTGAGCGCATAACACAACTGGGAAGGCCCAAGCATGATCCCTTTAGCCTTTAGTAGTGTTCCCTATGACCTCCTTGGTTCCTTTGAGTGCATAGTGCACTAATGAAGCCTTAGTGGCCTTCCTTAACCCCTAATAATTGTTCCCTATGCCCTCCTATGAGATTCCTCTCTCCAACTCACTGCATAAGTGCACCCTAAATCCTTGAAGCACTCAGTCCTTCCCCCTCTAGCAGTACACCCTACTCCCAGAAGTTTCCCTTGTTCTTCTTGAGTGCATTGTTAAGTCATGATAATAAAATTTTCATGGGACATGCTAGAATAGGAGATTTTTTAGACTAATGTTTGCTTTCCATGAGTGATTTTAGTTGCAGGTATTCTAGAATAACATGGAAAAGATGCATGAAGAGATCAGGAAAAGAGTGAAGTCAAAGGAAGCATTCAAGAATGAAGAACATGTGATGTGACAAAATGGAGAACATTGAAATTAGGATGAATGGAGAAGACCAAAGGACTCCATATGATCAAAGACCCTTTGGAGGGTGAAGACATCAACAACATGGAAGCTGCATGCAAGATTGAAGATATAAGTGGAAACATTGTCACCTATCAAGAAATTCCATGTCATCAGTCACTATGAGTCCAAGTCATCAATGTTAGTGACTTGTCATGTTCTCACCACATGATGATGTGGAAATCATGATGTAATTATGTAATTATTGTAAAGACAAAGAAGTGGAAGTCCAAGAGTCATGTATGGACAAAAGAGTCATGTGAAGAAGTCCAAAAGACATGTAATTCTAAAAGTATTAAAAGAAACTCAAGAGTCATGGGGATATGAAAGTTCGTGCCTCAAGTTATAAAAGGAGCCTCATTAGTCAAGAAAAAGGGGCTTTTCACCATGGCTTCTCCCACAAGGCATTAGAGAGATAGAGATAGTACTTTTGAGGAGGAATTAGTGGCTCTGATGCTCTACTATTGGAGCTAGTGATGTTTATTGTACTCATGTATCTTGGGACTTTTTCTTAATACTATTCGGCCAACACATTTTCATGCATGGATCATGGATGTTTTGATATTCTTCTTCTAATGTTTGCGGCTTACGTTGGATTTCATATGTACTAAAGTAATTAAATTATTTTCGTGACTATGGTGCTAAACTTATTGGTAATGTGTTGTGATGATTTTAATGATCGTAGCATCTATGTGAACTATTTCGATTGATGTTTAACAATTATTCCTTATTTATGTGTGTGTGTCTACTAGATTAGTACTATTTCTTCTCTTTTAGAGGCTCAATTTTCTCCCTTGCAGTGGAAGAACCTTTATACATTTACATTCGAACAATCCATAAGGCACACTCTCTCATTCATTCAAAAGCACATGTGCGTTACACTCTCATGCTAATTGCTTAAGCCAAGGAAAATAGCTAAGTTAATGGAAATCAGGCCATATTTCTAGATGGGAGTCTACAACAATCGATGCGGGGTCTATTTGGGATCTCATATTGGGGATATCCCTTGTATGTTGACGGGTTCTAGCACTGCCAACATATCTTTAAAACACATCGCTCCTCATGTGAAATGTTAGGAAGTTAGTGGGATTGAGTTGACATCACTTTACAAAATACATTTTAATAATAAAATGGTTAAAAACATGAGATAAGGATTTAAATATTTAATTTTTAATTTTTGATATCTTTTTTTTTAATTAATTAAATTATTTTATCATTAATTATTTTATATTTATAAATATTATTTTATATTTATAAAATATTATTTAATTAATTTATTATTATAATAATAATAATCTAAAGAGTTGATTTCATATCTTGTGTGAAAGGGGCATGATAGAATGCAATAAATTAAAGGGTAAATGTAGAATGGGGATACTACGAGCATTGTTAAGGCTTCATCAGACCGCAGTAGCTGAACCATCGACGCCATTTGTGAATGTTGATAAGTGTCATGTCCCTTCCTAAATCATTTTGGAACAAGATTAATTTTTTTACTATGAGGGACAATTTTGGAGCTAGTGGGTTCCATTCAATTTTATTAGGAGGTTAAACTTAGGAAAAGTTATTTTTGTTGTGGCTAAGTTACACATGGGGGCCACCCACACTAGGGAAATACACACTCCCTTGTTCGATTTGAATGAAGGTGGTTAAGTGAGGGCCCACAATGGAGGAAGAATTGGAGGGAAAAGTGCTCCACCAAATCTATATAAGGAAGGAAACTCTCCTCATCTCATCCATCTTTTTGGTATATTGATTTCTCTTTGGTTGCTAGAGTTGCTTAACTATTAACTCATTGTTTAGAATGAGTTCTTCAAGCAAAGATCTCACCATTTCTTCGGGGGACTTCGAGTGCCACCTTAGGAAGGTTTTTCTTCATTTCTTCAGAAGGAGGATCTCATTGTGATTTCCAGTGGTTGCATTCATCTCCAGGTGGTGCATATTAATCGAGGACGTAGTGAAGAGGAGGTCGAGTTTGCTTGTGGTGTCCTGTAGTGGAGTTTGGGTGAGAGATTTCATGGAGAGGAGGCATAGGAGGATTTTTAGAATTTTGGAGAGTTTGGGAGCTGGAGGAGTGTACTACTTTGTAGGGTTACTTTCACACTTCCTGGGCCAGTGCAAAGGAAGCACTTGGTGCTCACGTGATGGGTAGAGTATCAGTCCTTGAGGCTGAACCTTACCATGGAGGTTAAGGGAAATACTTGGAGAGTTGTTTGCTTCATTTCCTGAGCTTGTAGGAGGATTTCATTGTTGTTCCTTGTAGGGCATATTTCTTGAGCAGTTTGGAGGTTATAGGGCATATTGGAGGCTGAATTTGGGAGGTTGGATTCAGGCTAAACCCTTTCTAGGTTTTTGTGGGTTTTGGACAAGGATCTTGGGGCTGACGTTTCATCATTTTTTGAGCACTAGAGACAAGATTTCTTGTCTTTCCTTTGCAGTCAACAATGTAGTTTCTAGGAGACAACACAAAGCATTAGAGGAGCAGCCATTTTCCAACTGTGAGATTATTTTTTATCACCTGGGTTCTGTGAAGATTTCCCTTGAGGCAATCCCAGGGGAATTTTACATACTATGATACTTTCTCCATTTCATTAATAAAATGGTTCAGTTGGTTCTCATTTCTGGAGTATATTGTATTTTTTGATTGTTTAATTGTTCTATGTGAAAAGTCGATATTGCTTTTCATATCACTAGTTATATAAGTTTGGAACATTATAGTGGTATCGAAGCTTAGATTCTAGCTCAGCTGTGGGAAAAATTTTCTATGAGTGAGGAGGGCCGATATAATATTATTTATAGGAAGTACAGGTACCAGAGCAAGGAAAGGGAGTTGAAGATTACTCCTGAAACGGAGGATCGTGGGAAGACTATGGTAGCAGAAGATATGGGTGAGATCAAGAGTAGGGAGGATATGGCCTTCAATAGTCTCTTGAAGGCTTTTCGTGATTTGGAAAGAGGGCATAAGGAGATGCTGGAGGAGATCAATATGTAGAACTGGGAGCGGAGCACTCACCAAGAGTTCATAGTTGGAGAGACTTCAGGGGCCTCTCAACAATTCAATCACCTTTCACCTAGTTTACCCTTTTTTATACCTTTGGTGCAGAGTGAGACTGGTGGAGGAGAGGATCCATCATTGATGGGGGATCATTCTCGAGAGCGGAAGTCCATGGGGGCAGACTTCAGAGAGGTTCTGACCTTGTATTGGAGAATTTGGTATCTACGGATAAATACTAATTCCCTAGATAAGTAGCCATATCTAGAACAATAGTTTAAAGCACTTTAGCCTTTTCCTCTAAGCAATAGATAAGACAAAGAGGATGAGAAGACCTACTTGTAGTTTTGCTTTCCTCTTGTCTCCTTTGTATCAGTCTCATCACTCCTTCCCATACTTAACATGCTTGAGAAGTACCTGTAAACATCAACAAAAGACAAAGAACCAATACAAGCAAAAAGATCTATTGATTACAAGTGAATGGAATCAGATACATTCACACATATAAGCATCATATAACAAGATAAGCATATGGAAAAAGGTTAAAATACTTTATTGAATAGAAGGAAGAATTACAGCCATTGAAATTTGATTCGAAGTCACTCCTCTAGCTTTGATCCTATCCACATCACATCAAAAGCATGAAACTCTAGAAGCATAACAATACTTGTCTCAAAGTCAATTCTCATAGCAACATTATTTCCTTACAATGCATCAAAGTCCAACCCCTTGACCACTTATATGAGTGCTCAATTTATACGAAGATGGAGGAGGTTATGTCATAAATGGGGGTATTGAATGGCATTCCATACTTATAATTATTTCCATGGAAGAAGAGATGAGAGGATAGGATGCATCTTAACTCATTCCTCATCCATTTTCGAGCTCATAGGAGTTGATAAGCGAGGGAAACTTCTAGAAGACTCCAAGAGATAAGAATATTCCCCAAACCCTATGTGAATTTCGCTCAATCTCGCCCAGCATAGGTCAAAGAGGGCCTAAGTGCTTTGCAAAGCACCCTAGCATGGACTTAATTGTTCTACGGCACACCCTTACATGGGCCTACCTATGCTGGTCCCTTTAAAGATCATTTCAAGATGTCTTCAAGTCATGAAACTATCTGGGAAAGAGGTGTTCAAAAGGTTAACTTGTTTAGGGCATGTAGCAACTGAAATTAGGGTTTGATGAACCCTAAAACACAAATCTAAATAATGGGAGTGATATGTCCAAATGGATCTGTAACAACTACCCCCTAAAGGATGAAGTCCAAAAATGTAAATCTCTAATGAAAAGGTTTACGATGTGATGACGACGTTTCAAAGTGGAAGGAGACCTGCATCAATTACAATACATATATCATGATATTTTGATTTTTCCATGAATCACTGAGGGAAAGCATACCCATGCTTAGCATATAAACTTTCATTACATGTCCATAGACAGTCGTCTACATATATAGACCCATGAATGGATGACCATCAGTGTAAGGCCATTGTACATATGATTTAGTACTCCTGAAATCGCAACCCAGATGGATGAAACTAGATCTAGGGTCTTCTATCTCATTCAACCATTCACTCAAGTACAATTCTAACCATGTGCATATGTGATTTGAACTCAAACATGGGAAGACACCATCGGATTACCAGCCAATGATGTAAGTCGTTAACAAATGCAAGAGAAATCACCGATAACGATAATGATCCTCAAGGTACTACAATACATTCTGCATGGTGTGAATGGATGATTTGACATCGAATACCATACAAAGTCTTTTGGTCGAAGGCCATTGGTGTCAACCTATCGCCGGAAGCGAGAAACCTGCCATTGATGTATGCAAGCCTCAAGGTACTGGAAGGTTGTTTCTAAGTCAACTTCTTGGATATTGTGTTGATATCGACAAGACGCGACTCGTCGCAGGAGGGCCTTGATGTATCCCACATCAACGACATGAAATGAGTGTAATGATTTTGGAGACGGAATTTAAATGATGACATAAGGTTCAGGAATGGTGGTCATAAAAATGAAGGTGTATGGTATTAAAAAGGATGAATTTTAACTAGATGAATTCTCTTGAACATGTCAGCGTCACTGAAATGAATTGGTAGAATTGACCTAAAACAAAGTGATGAATGGTATGATAGACCAATAGTGTGATAACCATCAAGCTGATAACCCATACCAAGTAGTCACAGTGATGAAGTGAAAGTTTCATGTTCAAGAGTGACCTGCTACCATAAAGTGGTTTACCCCTTTTTCCATTTTCCCCAGTCATTGTTGACCAATACCTCTTTATTTTTTATCAAGCTTGAGGGGGATAACATATGCTTGTTGTATAATTCCACCCTTTGGGTGAATCCATCGCTATGTGATGTTTTAACGAGTCTAGTGAAGGTGAAACTCGATCTTGTCTAGATGGACAAGTTTGTCGTTGTTTGATGTTTTAACGAGTTCAACGACAAAGATAACTCATTCCTTTTCATGTTTAGAGAATTTGAAAAGGGACAAAAAGAAAACTCCACAAGTTCTTTTTCATATATTTGTCTCTCAAGTCCAAAAAATCGTAAAACAATACGAGAGAGAACCTACTGATCATGTTCGATCAATGTATTCCTTTTTCGTAGTTAATCTCTCAGCCTAAAAAAGGGTAAAACTTATACTGAGTAGATGTTGTTTCCAATCCATTAACGAGCTAAAAAGGACAAGAGCTCGGAAATATTTTCATATTTAGAGAGTCTGAAAAGTTCTTAAAGAGGACTCCAAGGGGGTTCGTTTTTCGTTATTTAACAGAGTTCGAAAAAGAGATAAAAGTATGCTCTGTGGTCAAAGGTACAATTTACAACCGAGCAAGTCAAATTCTGTATGTCAGCTGTAAAACCTGATCAAAACACAACCAAATGGATTAAAAATACTTGTTTCATAGGTAAAAATAGGTAAATACTAATTTTTATTCGATTAATGAACATGAAATAAACATAAAACAAGTTTCTACCATGTAATTTTTACCATTTGATACTTACCATTTAGTTTTGTGCTCTGGGCTAGTTTTTTACCTCGCACTTCAGCAGTTGATTGTGAGAGATTCTATGGGCCATTTCTCATGTCGTCTGGACTAGGTAGGAGATATACCCCTCCTCTTTCTTTTCAGGGCATTCTTTTACTATTTCATGCAAGTTTTAGGGTTTTTTAGGGCCTCTGGGGTCTGATTTTTTCGCCCTGGGATCAGCACAGGCTTTCACATCGAAAACTGCACTGAAGAGTACCCTAATAGAAGGCTTCTTACTCTTCAACGCACTGTCTCTGTGCTTATATTGTGCTAGGCAAGTTTCACAATCTTGATTTAGCTATTTGCTCCAAAAATTGTCCTGTTTTTTGCATGGAAAGGATCCTAACTAAGCTTATGATTGGATTTCAGGCTTTCATCAGATCAAAATGTCAATTACATGGTGAGAAAGAGAGCATGAAGAACAAGACATGGTTGCCCTAAATAATCCAGGTACAGTTGAGGCCCTCAAAAACTGTGGGTTACTCAAATACTTCAGGTTGTTCGGAATGAGGCAACAAATAGAACTATTGCAGTTCCTAGTTCATGCATGGGATCCAACAGATCAAACTTTTCACATAGGGGACAAAATGGTCCCTATTACCATTGATGATATTTACTTTCTTACCGGACTATCAAGGCGAGGTGCCCCCATCTCACTTTCTGGATTTGCCTGTGGAGGTGAATCGGTGAGGGATTACATTCGACAGTTTTGTCGGCCAGGTACACAGCCTAGAAAGGATGGGAAAATAAACATCAGGGATGTAAGTGATTTTCCTTTGAGAACGATCCTCTTCACAATCACAAATTTGGCTGGTAGTGTGACACTTCATCTAGCGAATAGATCATATATGCAATATGCACTTGAGTGTCTAGAGCCAAAAGTATTCAACTGGTGTGAGGTCATGCTTTCTTCACTGAAAGAACAACTGACCAAGGTAAAAAGTGGTAAGATGAATAATTTCTGCTATGGTTCAATCTTAATCGCTTTTACCTTAGAGAGAATTCCATTGATGCAACCGCAACATGTATCACTTGGTGTAGCTGGTCTTAGAGATCCACGGATGTAGAGGTTGGTCGAATTGATCGCTCGACATGTGGGTCAGTCAACAATCATTTTTTCCAATACATTCTTCAGTTGGCTCGATCGACAACACATTTTAATCACATTGTCATCAAGGAGCATCCATAATCAGGGATGGATTTTCACAGAGATACAGACTTGATTCTACCAGTTGGAGCACAATGGGGTGTTATAGGTAAATTGTTTGACCAAAGTGTTTTTTGATTTTCAAGTTTCTACATGTTGTTGTGTTTTTAATGTTTTGAAGACTAAACTAAATTCATTCTCATGCATGCAAATGTGAGTATTGTTCGACCTGTGAGACACCAACAAGAGATAGGTGGGCTAGCACAGAGAAATATTGGGAGAGCAGTTCTCTAGGATTTGGATTTGACCGAGACACTGACAGAGTTGCAGGATCACATAGAGAGATTAACCCTTGGTATTATGGATTCTTGGATTGAGGAGTTACTTATGAGGATGTAGCGCCACACTATTGGTGTTCCTAGCTGCTGGATGAGGCTTTTTTGCATGATAGCACAGGTTGTGACTTGTAATCATGAGCATCACTAGGTCTACTTAGGCTGATTTTTGCATGAATTTTGATTTTTTGGGTCAGATGACCAAACTTGTCTTGGACACAAATTTTGTAAAAACTTTTTAAAACATCTATCTGTTTTTACTTTCAAAGTTTTCTATGGTTATGTGCAATCCTATTCAACTAATGATGTGAATTGAAAATTTTACTTTTACATTTGTCACAAATGTCTATTTAACACATAATTCGCTAGAGAATCAATTAATGTGTTAAAGTTTTTGGAAATATGTTGATATTGAATGTATTCAAAATGCCTTTCTAAAATATGAACTCTAAGTAACATACGAAGAATTGTAGGGTTTCAAACTTTATACGCACTTGTAAGTTGTAGTACAATGAGTTGTGAGTCCAACCTAACGATGATTCGGTGAATGCCAAGTGAAATGGAATTAGAGAGAATTTTGATCAATGTGCTATACTGAACGATATTTTTCATTGAATGATCGATAAAAATCCCTTGAAAACTCACTAACTCGCTACTTGGAGCAAAAATAGCCCACACTGCAGAAGATAGGTTCTGTGTACTATGAATAGCACCATTGGTGTAACCAACAAATGGTTTCGAAGATTTCGACATCTACAACAAATGCAAAGCGGATTACTAACCAGATAAAAAACTCTAAAAAACACACTAATGCACACACATGCAATGAAAGCATATATATAGTAAGTTTTACTACACTCAATTAAGCATAGTAACGTTTGAGGTACAACCCGTTTTGGGGTTGCGACAATGGAATCCCATCATAATCCACTAACTCATAGGCACCTTTTGCCAAAACAAACTTGAAAATATAAGGACCCATCCATAGTGGTTCAAATTTCCCTGCTCCAAGTTAATCAGCTTCCTGATCATAAAGTGAGACCAGGTCTCCTTCTGAGAAGATACGGGGCTTGACATTTCTATTGTATTGCACCTTGATTCATTTCTTATGCGCTTCGTTAGCCAATGTAGCATCACGACGGGTTTCATCTAGATGGATAAGTTCCAAGAAATGCACTTCTTCTTCAGAAGTGTCAGGTAACAGGTCAATCGCAAGTTTGAGAGATGAAATTTCACATTGTATCGGTAAGATTGCTTCCAAACTGTACACCAACTGAAAGGGTGTGAATCCAGTTGCATTCCTCACCGAGGTTCGGTATGCCCATAAAGCTGAGTACAGGATTAAATTCCAATTTTGTTTATGAACCCCTATCATTCTTTGCAACATTCGCTTAAGGACCTTGTTGATAGCCTCAACTTGTCCATTAGCTTGCGGGTAATAAGGAGTAGAACTATCATGTGACAGTCCTAACTTGGCAGTTAACTCACTCATCATGTGATTGTGAAAATGCGACCCATGATCTGTAACTATGGCTTGTGGTACACCAAACCGGAAAACCACATGGTTGAAAAAGAAAAGAGCAATCGTTTCACCACTGTTGTTTAATGTTGGCATCGCCTCGGCCCATTTTGTAAAATAGCCAATGACAACTATAGTTTACCCATGCCCCTCGGTCGAGTGAGGGTTACATGTCATGAAGTCAATGCCCCATTTGGCGAATGGCCCAACAACAATCATTGGATGCAATGGTGCAGGTGGTAATATAGCTTTGCAATCAGATCTGGCATGCATGACAACTTCTGACGAAAATAATACAATCTTTGAATATAGTTGGCCAGAAGTAACCAGCACGGAGAATCCTCTGTGCGGTAGCATATCTAGATAAGTGTCCACCACAAGCACCTGAATGGAAATCATTCAATGCTTTCTCAACTTCCTCATGTGTGAGGCACCTCCGTAAAATCATATTGATACCACGACGATAAAGAGTGTTGCCAATGATCAGATAATCTTTGGCTTGGTATTAGATATGTCGCTGTTGTGAGCAAGAGGTATCAGGCCAGAAAGTTTGGGTCTAGAGATAAATCAGTATATCTCCATACCACGGGTCAGATGATGATATCAAGAACAGAGACTCATCCAAAATCGATGGTTCAGATGTTGAATCAATGGAGGTCGAGGGAAGGTCACAAAGTAGCTCGACGAAAATGAGAGATTTCTTTGATTTGGACTTGATGAATTCCAGATCAAAATCCTGCAAAATGACTATCCATTTTGAGTATTTCCCCCCAGCAATTGATGTGACAAAATATATGTCATAGGGTTGCAATCTGAAATGACAGTGGTCTTCTAGAGCAGGATGTAGTGGCGAAATCTCTGAATAGCTTGCACAACTGCCAAAGCTAACTTTTCGACATAAGAGTACTTACTTTCTGTATCATTGAGATTGTGGCTCAAATAATATATTGGATGTTCTATCCCATCTTCCTCTTGGACTAAAACCATGCCAATGGTTGTATCTGCAGTGGCGAGATATAGGTAATAGTCATTTTGATAATTCAGAGAATACATTAATGACACTCTAATCAAGGTATCTTTAAGAACATCAAAGGAATATTGTGCAGTGTGATCCCAATGGAAGAGTATCCCCTTTTTCAAAAGATGTGTAAAACCTTTAGCCATTTTAGTGTAATTGGAAATGAACCTCCTCAGAAAGTTAACCTTCCCTTGGAGTCTCTATAACTGTAAAATATTTGAAGGTGGAGGCAAGTCAAGAATTGTCTGAACCTTTAGAGGATCGAGTCGAATTCCATCTCTAGACACTATGAATCCAAGCAATCGACCATAACCAACACAAAACACACATTTTTGTGGATTGAGTCGTATCTTGTAGTGTCGGCACCATAAAAATATAGCTCTCAAATGTTGCAAGTGATCAGTCCGCTTTCGTGAATGAGCAAGTAAATTGTCAAGGTAAGGTTGAACAATATGCTTGATTTCATGGAAGGCATAGTTCATTTCCCTTTGAAATGTGGCCCCTACATTCTTCAAATCGAAAGGGAGTTTCCTATAAGCGAATGTACCCCATGGACAAATAAAAGTTGTTTTAGATTGGTCCTGTGGGCAGATATTGATTTGATTGTAATGAGAAAAACCATCCATAAATGAGAAAATTTTGCATCTGGCACATTCATCAATAATCTAGTCGATAAACGAGTAGTATAATTGTCTTTTGGCCAAGCCTTATTTACATCCCTATAATCGATGTACACTCAAATTTTCCCTTTGTTTTTTTCATGACAGGAACAATGTTGGAAACCCAATCAGTAAGAGGTATGGGGTAAATGAAACTAGCATGCAAAATCTTTTCAAGTTCTGCTTTAATGACAATGGATTTCTTAGCATGAATAGGTCAAAGTTGTTGTCATACTGGTTTGACATCAGGATACATTTTGATTTCATGTTCAACTATACTAGAGTCAATGTCTGGCATCTCCTCGTATGACCATGCAAATATATCTTGAAATTCACGAAAGAGACTATGGTAAGTATCAAGTTCTGATGGAGAACAAGCTTTGTCGACATGAATGTTTTCTACAATTAGGTTTGGTCGAAATATTAATAGAAATTGTTTCTTCAATATTTGACAAGTTTTGCTCAGAACCTACTATATCTATGAAAATAGAATTCGAAAGGAAATCAACAACTGAAGCGTGGTTAAGTTCATTTGAATAATCTTTGATGTCATCTGGAAGATGGGAACGATGATGATAATATTCCCAAGGTTCTTCACCTATCATCATTGATTGGGCGATTCCTTCATCTGTAGAAAATATATGTGAAAAAGGATACAAAGAAGTACCATATTCTAATGAGCAGTCTACCCATACAATCAGTGAAAGTGGACTTGGGTTCACCGCACAAGCCAAAAAAAATTGATTTCTATGCAAGCTCAATGGGGCTTAGTAGCATAAATTTAGTATTACTATCAACTTCAGAACTATTGGTACTCCTCCTTAAATCAAATTAGGTGGAGGAAATCATGTTGCAAGTCTCTACTCTTGCCACTTCCACTAAATCAGATGGTGATGGTAGCATAAAAGTACCCATTAGGGAAGGATCTTTAAAGAGACCTACACCAACATTTTGATGTGATAGCAAGGGTCTGTGCACTAATAGAAAGCATCCAATAGCCTGAGAACTAGATGCAAAGAAAGCAAGCTGGTCAATAACTACGATTCCACTTTTATGGGGGAATGCAATCGTATGAAAGTACATGGAAACCATAGCAACCATAGCATATACCCATGGCCTTCCTAGTAAAATGTTGTATTAGAGGGGTCCGTCAACTACCTCAACTTCAACAGTAATTGTTTTGCCCCCTAGTTCAATTTGCTGGTTACTCAAAATCCCATAAGGCGTATATGTGCGTCTGTCGAAAACTTTTAACATTGTTGGTTATCATGACAACAATGGTGAACCAAGTGTTTTCCAGTAGTTCATTGACATAATGCAAGTAGATGCCCCCTCGTCAATAATAGTTCAGTGAACATTTTTATTGAGAGATTTTACTTGAATTAAGAAATCTAATTGTGCCAGTAATTGTGGTGTATATCCCGCATGGTTGAAAACCACAAGATTGGAATTCGTAGGGTCTATTCCACCAATTTATGATAGCAACGACTGCTTCTAGGAGGGACAGTTTTGTAACACCTCAAGCGTCGACATAGCAGAAGGTGATTGAGCAAGGTCTTCTACTATGTTATAGTTTTGAGCTGCTCGAGCTCGAGGGTTAAATGTCGATTTATGTACAACTCCCTTTGGTGGTTTTATTGTCAATTCTGGCGCAATAGGCGGTGGAATATTTTCAGATGAAGTTGAATTCGAAGGATTAGGTTGATTAGTGGCCTGATTATTCAACGATGACGGTGGATTTCCATAATATTTATTTCTTGTTGACACCAAAACTTCATTTTTAGGCTTTGTAATGGATAGCATAAGTACTTGGGATGTGGAAGCATGGTCTGTCGCAACCAAATGTGTCTCTAGGTTTGGAAATGGATTAGTCAACACTGTAGGTGTGTTAGAAGTTTTTAGAAGCTTAGAGACTTCAAAATGGTGTGGACAATCTCTTGTAAAATGCTCGTCATTATAGATTAGACATGGATAATGAGGTTTCCTTGCTGAAGTAGAGGAATCAGATGATTTCTCTTGAGTAAGATTATCTTGTTTCTTCTGGTTTTTCCTCTTCTTCTTGCCTCCTGGTTGCTTTTGATTTTTGCCTTTGTCATATGACACGTCATTGACGTTGGAAGCAAGAGTGTTTTACAATGCATTTGAAGTTTGATTGGAAATGGAAAGTGTTTGAATAGATGGTCTACCTGTCGTTTGTGTGCTCGAAGAACCAATCACACTATCACCGGCATGAGAGTCCTTACTCGATGGTGGTGGAGGAACAACGAAAGCTAGTCGGGGTGCATTCAGAATATTTTCATAGAGCATGCTAGACTGTGTATAAATCAAGTCCAAATATAGGGCATGAGCAATTACTTGCTCTTCTGTGACAACTCCACCTTTCGACACATCCTCAGTGATTTATTGCAACAAGGATTTTATAAACCACTCAGCCAAAAGCTGATCAGGAACATAAGTCTTAACCATTCGACAACGACGTCGCCACTCATGAATATGATTTGATATATGAGTAGCAGTGGTCTATTTAAAGTTGGTCAAGAGTTCCATTCTAGACTCGTATCTGATAGGTAACTGGAAGTGGGTAAAAAATGTGGTGGCTAAAGGTGTAAAGTTTTCGAAATAAGCTCATGGTAACTCAATGTACCACTTCGCAGCTGGACTAGTAAGCATTCTTTGGAAAAGACGAAGTCTAACTGAATCATCATTCAAGGAGTTTGATGAACACCACAAATGAAAAGTCATGACATGATTTGATGGGTCTTCTTCGGGATTTCCATTGAATTTCGGAATGTCAGAAGGTAACTTATCTAGAATTACTAGCCACCAAAGTGCATATAAAGTTGGATCATTAGTGAGACAGTTTAAATCTGGTAATTCAAGAGTTGCTACAAATGGAAATTATCAATTCAAGTCAGGTTGAGCATACCCAGGATATGATGGAATTCCCTGAGCAATAGGTCTTTGCATACCAACATGGGGCATATGTATATGGTAACCTTGATAAGGTGGTTGTTGAACAAATCCTATATAAGGTGGTTGTTGACAACCAGGTTGAATTTGCGGTTGTCCATAAATAGAAAAGCCTTGTTGACCCAGACCTTGGTAAGCTTGATATTGTCCAAACCTAGGTTGAGCTTGTTGGGCAAGTCCAAATTGGGGTTGGAATTGTTGGAATTGAAGCTGTTGATATTGTGGCTGCCAAGGCTGTTTGGGTACAAGTTGTTGAAACTGATATTGCCCCCCAATGTTAGCCTGAAAAGGTTGTGAATAAACTATACCAGTGTAAGCCTAAGTCATTCCAGATAAAGGTACACTAACCTGAGGTTGTTGGACCCCGGACACAAGCGGTTGTTGTATAAGAGCTTGAGAAACTTGGACCTGCTAACCTGAAACTTGTGGTTGGGAGGTAGAAGGACTAGTTTGTACAGATTGAGATACAACCGTTTGAACTTGCGACTATGGTACAATGGTAACAATAGGTGTAGTAGAAATAGCTGACACAATTTGCATTGGTTGTGTTGGATACACAAGCCTTAGTTGAACTAGCATTGTTGGTTACCATTGACAGACTCACATTCGAGACTGACCTAAATACGGTGGGATACCATCATATGATGGTCCTCCAAGATATGGAGGATAAGGTGAATAGGCATATTGCTCTCCATATGATGGCAATCTAGTATGTAGTGGATACATAGTCGTTGTTGACTAGATTTCCTAGTTTGATATTGATATGTAGGATCAAGCTGTTGAGTTCCCGTAAATGAAGAACTAGGTAAAATTCCAGTAGAGGACATGGGTGATGACCATGGTGTAGAAGTAGCCCCTGATTGGGTTCCTGATAAATATTGGTAACCAACCGGGACGGATGGTTCACCATATAGATGTGACTCAGGCATAGAAAATTTTAGGGGCGAATGTTTGCCCTTTGGCGAAATTAAGGGGTTTTAAATTTTTAGCGGGCGAATATTTTGTATCATAGTACATTTTTACAAATCACCTCAAATATCCCACCTTATTTTAAGGGAGAGGGTAAAAAAGGTAAATTTAGCCCTTGAAATTAGGAGTTACAACCTTCCATTCGCCCATTTTCAAGAATAGGTTTTATTTAAGTGAATCCGATGGGCCAAAGGCCCAAATACCATATTTATAAAAGAGGTATGGTAGATTAATAAAAATATAAATAAATGAGAGTTATGGTAAATAAATAAAACATTTTTTATATTTACTCCATAAGTCACCTTATATACATGCAAGGGTGTAAACAAATAAAAATATAAGTAAAGTGGAGGTATGGTAAATAAATAAAAATATAAATAAACTAGACGCATGGTAAATAAATAAAACCTCTTTTTATATTTAGTCCATAACCCTCGTTCTATTTATGAAGGCTCAAGAAAGAGGTTCTATTTAAGTGAATCTTATGGGCCAAATACCATATTTGTAAAAGAGGTATGGTAAATTAATAAAAATATAAATAAACGAGAGGTATGGTAAACAAATATATATATATATATATATATATATATATATATATATATATATATATATATATATATATATATATATATATATACTCTATAAGTCACCTTATATTTACGAACACTCAAAAAATGCGTTATATTTAGGTGAAACCTATGGGCAAAATACTATGGGACAAATACCATGGACTAGATTGTTATTAATACCATGCAAAAAAACATTATTAACCCTAATATTAGTATTAATAAAAATAAAAATGGCACATGGTATTGACCCATGGTATTCACCTGGAATGTAGCCTATTTAAATGGGGGAATTAAACCAGCATAGATCCATCTTTACTGATCTACTAACCCCCAAGAGGTTCAAATATCGTGATATGCAAACTAGCATAGAGTGAAAAAATATTTGATCTGATCAAGAGTAAAAATGGATGTTGTAATTTAATGTATGTTAAACATTTTCGCTTGGTTAAAATAAAAAATAAAATAAAAATCAACTATTAATTTTATTAATTTTTATAAATTACTAATAGTTATTTTTAAGCTCCAGGTTTATGATAACCCATGGTATTGACCCATGGTAATACCATGGTATTCATGTGATCATAGACTATTTAAAGGGGAAATTCTATCATCATAGATCCATCTTAAGTCTGGGTCTACCAAGTGCTTAGAGGGATAAATAGATTTCATCCCCCTAAGAGTGGTAGATGTGGAGTTAAGATGGATATAGGTTGGTTTTTATGATAATGAAGATATTAAATAGACTTAGGAAATTATATTGTAAAAACATCTTAAGGTGAATGGTTAAAGCATAGACATTGGACAAGTATATTTGTATACTTTTGTTTTAAACTGAAACAAATCCAGGGCTAAAAGGAATGGATTGATTTCACTAGTCATCCTCCTATGACTTTCCAACATATGTTGGAGTAAACAGATTGTAGTTTGGGTAATTTTTCTAATTGCAAACAAGAACATACTTGTGTATTGGCAGGGTCATTACGAGGTCCCTAGAAGTGATGAATTTGAATTTTTCTTGGTTTTATATATAGTATTAGGTTTTTTCTCATGCTTTCTGATGAAATTGAATTTTTCTTGGTTTTATATATAGTATTAGGTTTTTTCTCATGCTTTCTGTGAATGGCACGGGTGAATTTTATCCTACACCCACTAGGTTATCGATGTGTAATTTCGGTAATTTTGATTTCAAAAGATATTTTAAAGAAATGCAATGATTTCATTTGTGTATTCAATAAACACAAGATTTTATAATTGAGTAAAATATTCGCCATGCCTGGTGAGAGATTCGCCAAAAAATTATACATACCTATCATATTATTGATAAAATCTCCTTCCATTTTTCCTATATACCATGGAGATTCGCCATTTATTATACATGTAAATTTGGGGGGGTTCTTAAAATTTTCCCTAGACTCAGGAGTAGTAGAAAACATTGAAGAGGTTGCGACAGAAGATTCTGTCATAGGCATCAGATGATACAGTCTGGGATGTTGACATTTGTTCATCCATAGTTAACTAACCATTTTTTATAGACATATTTGGGCACTTCAACCCCAGTCTTATATGTCAATAAACTAGGGCTCTTTAACCCCTAAAAGTGTTGTTTCATACCCTAAAAGATCATGGTCAACTGATTACATCATTCCCCAAAAGTTCCACTTGAAAAACCATCCAGAACTGGCCTAAACTGGACCATATTGACTGCTCTATTGTCAGGGTGTGATGCATACTGACTTCTACACTAGTCAGGTGCGATGCATAGTGAAGAGGCCTTCTGTGGGGTGCGATGAGCGAGAATGGACAAATGTTCGAGACAGTTTGGTAAGTGGATGCTTATGGAATCTTCTAGAAACTTCTCCTATGACACTTTCCTCTCTGAATTCGCCCAGGGATGAGTAAGAGAACCAAGAAAAATCCAAGTGGAACCAAAAACAACATGTGGAATGACACCAATCAAAAACCCAAAGATGACTCACACCCTTGCATACATCTATAAATGGATCCCTCATCTAAGAGATTAGGGGGCTGGAATATTGTGAATTGCAAGTAAGTGATGATAGTTTGTATTTGAGAAAGAGCATTGTATTGTTGGGTGATCTTACTATTTCATGAGGTGAAGAGGGCTTGATGCTAGGAGGATGATGTTGGATCAGACAACTGGGTTGTAATTCTCCCTTCTATTTAATAAAGTTCTTCGAGTTTTCTTCCATATAATTGTGCAATTGTGAATGTTATTATTTTTGAATCCCATTGTATGTTCATTATATTTCTGATTCCGTAATGATTATGATATAATAGATCAAGATGCTTTGACGGTTCTTTGTTACTATGTTTCTACAGGTACTCTCCAAGCGGGATAAGTACAAAGAGAAGTTGCAAGTTCTGTCAAGGGGGAGAGAGATCAAGAAAGGAGTTAAGCGAAAGATCCAGGTTGGTTCCTTTGTCTTTCTCTTATCTATTATACATAGAAGAAATCACGAATTTCTTTAAACTGTTGTTTCTAGGATAGCTGCCAAACCTAGAGGGCTAGTCGTTAAAAAAGACACTAGTTTTCCCAGAAACAAATTGGCGACTCCACTGGGGAATGAATAGATGTTTGTTCTGTTGTTATTGTTTTTTTATAAACTATAGATGGAGCCTGGAGTCAGCCAGGTAGCCTTAGAACTACTCTTGCTTTGCAATTGCATAGTAGATGAATGTTGCTTTAGTCAATCTTCGGTTTGGTTTATAAACTAAACATTTGACTTACAAGCATTCTATATGCCATTTTGGTAGCTCAGTAACCTCTGAAGATCATTCCTCGATACTTTTCTCTTTACTTTCCATCATAGCTCAGCTTAACTCACTGAAATCAGCTGTAAATTTGAGCCAAAAACTATTTCAGTTGCATTCCCTGGCCCATTGGATTGTCTGTCACTGTGAACTAGTATGAATCACACCTTCTGAGCCTGTAAAGTGTGATGCATCCCTGTTTCTATGAAGCCTAGGTTCAATGATTGACTGAACCTATTTCCATGCTTGAAATTTAGGGTTTTGTCCTTGTTTTTAGTCCTGTTTAGTTGTTTTGCTGCTTATGAACAGTGCCTCCTTACTGAAGCCTCTTTGCATCACATAGATCAGCCTCCATTGATTAGGATTAGTAAATGCTTTTATGTATTCTTCCATCATTTACAATCCTTTTTTGAAAATTTGCTTAAATCGATCTATCGTTTTGCTACAAAAAGTGTCGTAACTGTCGTTTTGTGTCAAAAAGAGAAGTGTCGTTTAGTCTTCCTTCCCTGGATAGTTGATTGAACTTTTTGTCAAGTATTTGATTTGATTTGTTGATATTTGAAGTGTCAGAAGCATTTTCTATTCGAAATCGAAAAGTTTTGTTTAGTCTTCCTTTCTATTTTGAAAAATAAATTGTCGAAAATGTCGCTTTGAAAGAAATATTTTAGATCTTTGCTATACTTAGTTTTCCTTTTTGGCATTTTTTCACATTAAAGATAATGAAAAACAAATACATGCATTTTCATTTACATTTAGTTTATGTGCAAAAAATGATTTAGGAAAATGCACTAGTGTGTGCTCTTTGCTCTTTGTTTGAAAGAAATTGAATCTTCTTTCCCTAGTAGCTAGGATTTTCATTGCTAAAAATAAACAATGATTGTTTATCATTGTAGATTGCATTTTTAGGAATTTCAAATCAACATCACGTGGTGAACCATTGAAAGGAAAACTTTAAACAAAATCAACTCTAAAATAAATTTCAATGAACTTAACAATGCTTTGGAAATTAACGCAACACATTTAGAGGTCTAGGCTAGAGACGTGTTTCGGCGTTGTAAAATCTAGTAACTATCATTTTCATTGAAGGTTGGGTGATTCCTCCTCCTTGATACGACAAGTGATAGCATGGAATTGTGCTCCCCGTACCATCGTGTATATATTGGGAGACCACAATAGGTTTATATCCTTTATCCATAGGAAGCCGAGTCTGCCAGCCTATTGATCGCAATGCATTAAACACAACATTCGGGAAGATTGATTGCCATACATAAGTCCTTGGTAATTTCTCTTTAATTTATCACCAAGGTGTATTTTGCAGTTTTGCGATTGGTTTGGTAATCCCTCTGTCTAGATTTCCAAAGTAGTCACTTTCGTTCCTTTTCGACTCTTTAAAAGAAAAGGTCCATCTGAGAAATTGTCACTTTAGGCTCATTAAAAATCGAAGGGGACTAGAGTCACCTTTAGATTTTTCTCGAGTCTTAAAAATTGAAAAAACAAAGTTGTGTCAAAGCGTCATTAAATTTTATTAAATTCGAAATAACATCCCTGTTCCTTCGTTGGTCTTAGGTTGAGATAATGGAGTCCACCAATCAAGGAATCCCTCTTGAAGGGAATCCTAGTCCCTTTACTTCTTGGGGAAATATTGGTGCTCCTCATATGGCCACTTTGTCCCTTCCGGGACTTATTATTGGCCTGCCAGTATGGCTATTCTCAACCTTTGTGGTTCAAAATAACGTGATTCCTCAGCAATCAAATCAGCATCCAGTTGATACTAAAGTTGACCCCTCGCCTTCTTCTTCGTTTGTTTCTCCCTCCCCTTCTTTCTCTTCACTTGGTGAAAGTAGTGATGCTAATAACCAGGTAGCTAAGAAGAAGAAGAAAGATAAGGAGAAGAAGAAGAAGCCAATTCAGCAAGGGGGCAACCAAGCAACCATAGATTTGGATGCATTAGCTGGAGAAAATCCACACATTAAAGCTCCCAAACCCAGATCTCCATGCATAATTTGTATAGGGGACCATTTTCATCAAGAATGTCTGTGCATTCCTCAGATCTTGTGAGAATGGCCTCCCTGTTTGCATCGTCAGGTGTCATCAATCTTTGGTGATCATGTTGATAGCACACCATCAACTAGTAATAATGAAGTTCATGGACAGAAGGGAAAGGTCAAAGCTCCATGTAGGTTATGTGAAGGGGACCATACCCTTCCCTTCGATGAAGCCAAAAGAGTCTTGCATAACCGTCCTGCTTCACCGTAGCGGCTTCCACCTGGATACAGGAAACTCTCCCCAAGTCATTTACTAGTTGAAAATATGACTGGCATAACTCAACGGTCAGTCAAAAAACCTATCATTGAATGTGAATCTTTTGAGTCCATACCAGACCAAAGACAACAGGTCGAGATGGCAGTCGACCCAGTTTTACCTTTAGAAGATCATATCCTTCCCGAAGAGGGTGAGGATGATAGTGTTCAAATTCTTTTTGTTACTTCAGAGTCTGATGAACTCGGGGGCAATCTGCCCGTTCCTTCACAACAGGAAGAGAATCCCCCAGTTGTCGCTACTCAAGGGGTTAATTCAACCATTTATTTGGTACCCCCTCCAAGTAGTCTAGTCACTTCCTTTGATTGGAATCGATTAGCGAGATTTGATCTTGCCTTCCTTCTTATGTACCTTTCATGATCATAGTACAAGTTTACGAAATGATCATGTCAGGCACTATCATAGATGAGGGTGCATAAGTGAGTATCCTTTCGTCAACTGCTTGGAAAGTGCTTGGTTCACCATCGCTTATGCCTGTTACACAAAAATTGTTAGGCTTTAACAAAGGAACCAGTCGACCATTAGGGATCCTTCCTAAGTTACCGATAACTTTGGGACAAAAAACCGTTCACCTGAACGTGATGGTAGTCCCAGGACCATTAGATTACAATCTACTCCTCGGACGTGACTATGTTTAGAACATGGAGGCTATTGTTTCAACACTCTTTCGAGTGATATGTTTCCTGCATGAAGGAAAAATTGTCACCATTGATCAGCTTTCATTTCCCGGTTCAAGCATAGCTCCAATTTGATCATCATCCCTAAATGGTCCTTATACGTCAGCAGTGTCTCTTCAACCTTCATTCCATCCACCTAATTACCACAAGTAGTCTGGTGAATGTAACGAAGTTTGGGGGGGCATGCACCCTTGTCTAGTTGACGGACAAACCCAGATGAAAAAGATAAGGTTCCCTATAGTTTATGTGATTGGTCTGAGACACCATTCACCTTCGTCTATTTGGCGGATGAAGCGAAGGAAGTATTTTGTCTATCCTACCTAACCACAATGATTTCCATATGGTTACCAGAGACTCTCTTTTTCATCATGCTGGGGGCATGCAAACCTTTTTATGAAAGCTAAAAATGACCAATTTCATTTCCTAGTTTTGTTAGATTTTTAGCTTTTTAGTTTTTCCTTTTTAGTTTTGTCATTTCTAGTTCGCATAAAAAGGAAAACCTACCCCTAAGCATAGTTTCTGCAAGGTTCAAGCTCGCTAAAAAATGAAATCGCACCCACACAGAGCCTATGTTCCCCTAGAGTTCAAGATTGTTAAAAATTGAACCTACCTTCGGTAAATAACCTTTATGATTGCCATTACATCAGCCTTTTGAGCCTTGGTTGTGTTCCTGCCATCACCTCCATTCTTTTGGCCAATCATACGCTTCCACTTGGTTATTTACCTTTTTGAGGAACAACTGCGACTAGTGGTCCTATTAGCCACCCTCTTCACATCACCATGTTTTGAGAAGTTCCAAACTTACCCAAAACCAGTTGCTACCCTAACACCACCCATTCCTCAAAAAATGAGTCCTATTTAAACCCTTTTCAAACTCGTTAAATATGAAAATATTATCAAGCAATTGGCCTTTCTAGCTCGTTAAAGTGATGGGAAATGCCATTCCTCCTGTATATTTTAATCTTTTTCAGACTTGAGGGATTATCTTATGAAAAAGTTTGAGCACTTGCCTTTTTCGGCTCACTAAAGTGATCGAAAAGTCATCCCTTTTGTATTATTTTAATCTTTTTTGGACTTAAGGGATTATGCTACGAAAAAGAACTGCTGGAGTTTCCTTTTCATCCATTTTCAAAATCTCTAAACATGAAAAGGACTGAGTTATCCTTGTCGTTAAACTTGTTAAAACAATAGCGACAAACTTGTCCACCAAGACAAGAACGAGTTTCACTGTCGCTAGACTCTCTAAGAACATAGTGACAGGTTTGCCCGAAGGGAAAATTATAGAACAACCATATGTTATCCTCCTCAAGCTTGACAAAAATAAAGAGGTACTAGTCAGTAATGACTGGGGAAAAAGGGAAGAAAAATTGAAGAATTTTATGGTAGCAGGTCGCTCTTTAACATGACACTTTCACTCCATCACCATGATTGAGTCGGGTTGGGTTATTCCGTTCACTGGTCATTTCACCATTGGTCTTTCAAACCATCCATTTTTGGGGTTAATGCTACCAATCCATCTCAGTGTCACCGATATGTTCAAGAGAATTCATTCAGTCGAGAATTCACCATCCAGTTAATGTCTCATCCACTACAATACCTTCAACCTCCATTTTCACGACCACCATTCCTGAACCTTGTGTTGTCAGATCGTTTTCACCTCCAGAAATTCATTTTCTTCATTTCGTGTCATAGATGTGGGATACATCAAGGCCCTCCTATGACAAGTCACTTCTTGTCGACATTAGCTCATTATCCAAGAAGTTGACTTAGAAACAACCCTTTCAGTACTTTGAAGCTTGCATGACTCAATGGCAAGTTTCTCACTTCCGGCGACAGGTTGACATCAATGGCCTTCGACCGAAAGATTTTGCATGGTTTTTGACATCGGATCATATATTCACACCACGTGAATTTTACTGTATCACCTTGAGGGTCATTATCATTATCGGTGATTCCTCTCGTGTATGTTAACAGCTTACATTATTGGCTAGTAATCAGGTGATGTCTTTCCATGTTCGACTTCAAAACACCTTTTCACATGGATCGACTTGTAAATCGGGTGAAGATTGAACGGGTTTGAAGACCCTAGATCTAGTTTCATTCATCCAGGCTGTGATATATTCAGGGATATAAAGACATCAAATGTACACAGGAGCTGCACAGATAGTCATCCAAGCCAGGGATGACGACTCTACATATGAAGAATCACCAGTCTGCAACTGCAGATGATTATCTGTTCTATGTACATGGAATGAATTTATAAAGTTGAGCATGGGAATACCCACCTCAGCTAGATCATGAAAATAATATTATGATGATGTATTGTATTGTATCTTATACAGGTCACCTTCCACTTTTGAAAACCTTGGATCCTCATGATAAAGAATTTCACCCGACATCAAAGATTTACGACTTCATGCTTTAGGGGGCAACTGTTATAGACATATTTGGGCACTTCAACCCCAATCTTATATGTCAATAAACTAGGGCTCTTTAACCCCTAAAAATGTTGTTTCATACCCTAAAAGATCATGGTCAATTTATTACATCATTCCCCAAAAATTCCACTTGAAAAACCATCCAGAACTGGCCTAAACTAGACCATACTATTGCACTAAAAATTGTCACCTTGACATTCTGCAATCTGTGTGAGTTCATTACCACTCATACTTTCCTCTTACGTAAGTCTAAAACACCAGTTCCTCATATCAAGCCTAGAAAATAAGAGACAATCCCTTCAAAGTCTTTAAAACTTTGGTTCCGCGCTTTCTCTTTGTCTTACCTGTGGTCCCGCATCTAATGGTCATGTCTCCTGCGCACTTGACCACATTGTCTCCTTGTTAAAGGTGCAGACCCCTATAAAAGTTAAAAAGGCACGAGTATACTTTGAAAAACTCACTTTCAGTCATTTCTAGAAGCTTCTGGAAGGAATCTTGAGGTGGAAAGTTCACTCTTTTAAGGTTCATGTATCCCATACCTTAAGGAGCTAACCCGTTGATGTGAGGAGCTTATCCCTTTGAAGGAGGATTTTATCCCTTCATAGGTGGACCAATAACTTCCTCCTATGCACTATAAAAAGAAGCATTGGGCTGGTTACTTGGGAGGTTAGAAGCTTAGTATTTTTGGAGGTGAAATGCTACTGGAACTTAGTCTTCTTTAGTTGAGCTTTTATGAGGAGAGATTACATACCTCTAAGATCTCATTTGGAAGAGTGAAAGGCTTGTCAAAGGAAAGGAAATTCCTGTTTCAGATCCCAAGAAGAGCTTGTTCAACATCAAGGCTGAATTGTAAGGTTTTTCTACTATTCAAAGTTAATACACATATATTTGTTTTTCTCAATAAGCTGTTAATTCATGGTTTAGGATTCCTTGATCACCATAATAGACATGATTTATAATATTTACTATGTAGGTGCTATTTAATGTTTGCTTGTTTGTGATTGCAGGTCCTCAAAGGTAACTCTTTCGAATGACTACTATAAACAAGCATTGGATCTAAGGTAGGATCTTAATACCTTTGTAGTATTTACTTATAAATCGCATATATCTAGAGAAAAATAGGTTTGTTTGTCCATTTGTTGCTAGACTATCTTCTAATACTAGAGAGATTGGCCTTGTCTGCATGATCTATTTATTTGACCAACAAATTGGCGACTCCACTGGGGAAAGGATATTTGGTTTTTGGTTTTTCTTTGTTTTGACTTGAGAAAATTGTTTTCTTTTCTGGTTTTTGATTGATGTATACTGGCTTGGGTAGCCTTTAGAATCTGGAAATATTTTTGTTTTTTTTTTTAAGTTTTCTGGAGACCGCACTTTCCCTTTACAGACAGTGTGGGCATCTCTGCACTTTTCCTTTAGTAAATAGAGCGGAACTGCACCTGTTGCTTCTGGAGCTTGCAGACCCTGTAAATGTTTTTGAAAAACCTAAAATATCTTCTTCCAGTTAAGTTTAGGTTTGATTTTGGATTTTTAGTGTCTACCCAGATTTGTATTTTTCCTGTCAAAAATCTCTTGTGAGTGAGTTCCGATAGTATTTTTGTTTTGAATGATTTTCTAGAAGTCTTGCATGCTTGGAGTGGTTTTCACTTTGTCTCTATAGTGACTCAAAGATCAGAATCTTGAGAAACCTTAGATCACCCTAATGTCTTTTTGTCTTCTTGATGAGTCTAACTTGGTTGTGAAAGCTATCCTTTGTGAGAAATAGATTTAGTTTTCTCGTTGCAAATCTTTGAACAAACTTTGTTATAAGTTCTGAATTTCATTTTTACAAAAGAGAACATATTTGGATGTTTTTTTATTGGTTTTTTATTCTGTGCAAATGAATCCTTAGTTTACTGAACAACTAAGTAAAACATCCTCAAAAAGGATTGAAGCTTTTATTCAATTAGATTTTTAATGTTTTTAGATCTCAAAATTAGTTTTTGTAGTTTTGAGTGTTTTTCTAGAACTTGTAGATCTCTTTTGAAGAAAATTGTTTTTTGTAGTTTTGAGTTTTGAAAAGGGAAAGGGAATTATTGTGAGAATTAATTATTTGTCTCCTTTTGAGTTCTTATTGAAAAAATAAAAATATTTTCTTTCCATTTCAATGTTGAAAGAAACAATTGCTTCTTAAAGAATTGCATTCTCGAACTCTTTCTTTTAGCTAGAATTTCATTGAAAGAAAAACAAATTGCTTATCATTTTAGGTTCATATTTTTTTAGTGTGTTTGGAGTCGAGTCTTCACACCATCAAAGTTTCATTTCCATACCTATCGACTTAAAGAACAACCCATAAAAACAACACCTAATTAAAATTGATCTAGTAATCTTTTCTATTTCTAGGGCTCTTATCACCAATATAGCTCAAGCTAGTATCTTGGATAGGGAGTAATTAACTCTCCAAGATAGTTAAAACAAACAAGTAGCTAAATCTTGCGGTAGGAAATAAATCCAATTGTAATTGATACATTCTGGGAAGCTTCTCTTAAAGGAGTCAATCACGAGATCATGTCCGAACCGTTGAGACAATCAATTCTGTTTCATTGGGAAAGATAGAAGATTTACGCGTATTATAAATGGTAAACCTAGGATTTACCATTGTTGAGGAGCCTGGGGTCACTCGTCGGTAAACCTTGGATTGACCATGTCGAGGAACCTTCAAGGGGATTGAGCTTTGTTACTCTGCCCTTGTGTGTAGATCAAATCGTAGACTGTTCCCCCAGTTGTATTTGTTGCTGTTGGTAACCTTAGTGTCCATAAACTTAAGATTATTTCCTAAGGTGACGGTGAAGGAAAGATCTCACTGTACCTGGAGCAGACATCGACTAGACTCACTTGGAATCTCTAGGGGGTTCTCTTCACTCGAGATGGTTTTGTGAAGAAACTTGTGCCAGTCTGTTTCATTAAGCAGGTTGTCGGGGTAACTGTTCCAACCGCCCTTTCTGTATTAAACTTCTACTAAGTTGGATTTCATCACCAACTAGTGTTTTTAGTACAGGAAGTTACTGTTTGTGTGTGGTTTGAACTCTTAGAATTTTTAGGTGTGTGATTTAGCTGTTTTTTTCTTTAGAGACTTTAGGCGTTTTTATTGAAATTTTCTTTGTTTGCGTGTGATTAATTAATATTTAATCATGGCCGAATTACCGAGACAATCTCGTAGACTTCAGGGGAAACCTCCTGAGTATACACCAAGCCAACTTGAAGGGCTACGAGCTCTCGTATCACCTAGTGATAGTAGAGTTGGATCACCAGAAGCCGGAGAGTCATCTTTAATTATTCATCCTGATTATCAAATACAAACAACAGAGTATATTCAAGAGCCAATTTCATTTTCCAAAGTTACTAGTAGTATTTCTCCTTCCAGTGAATTAGCTGAAGAACCTAAAATTTCTGAGCCTGACACTGAACCTGCTGTTACTCCAACTTCAGGATTTGCTTCTCCAACTTCTAGTGGTCCTAGTTCACCTAGGGTAAGAAATATCATTACTCAAAATCTTCCTTCTGGCCTCATTTCTATTGAAGAACTTGTTAGTCCAGACAAAGACGTAACTCTTCCCGAAAACCAACAAATTTTAAATCTAAGGGAGTGCGAATCAATATTCTATAGTCCTTTTAGGAGTGACGCTTGGTATTTATCATTGACAAATTTTTTAGAAAACTTGGGTCTTAGTTTTTCACCACCTCGAATTCCTTTTGATCCTACACCAAGAGGTTATTATCCTTCATCGATCACGTCAATACAGTCATCTATTTTTTCCTAATCACCGGAAACGTTTTTATCCAGTGGTCCTTCTGTTCCTTTGGGGTACCCATCACTCTCTGTTACTTTTTCGAGAACAACTCCTCGACCAACTAAACAAGAGTTATCATTTGGTAGTAATGGAACTCAAACATTGAACGTAGAGAAAATCCTTATGATGTCTAGCAGTATTCCAAATCTGAAACTTCAAGGTAGTCAGTTACCACCTGACCTCAAGGTAGTCAGTTACCACCTGGGGGGCAACTGCAAGGTAGTCAGTTACTGCCTAAGGGGAAACTCCAAGGTAGTCTGTTACTGCCTGGAGGCCTACCTCAAGTTTTTCAACCTTCAAGACAGTACATACCCCAAGGTCAACCCCAGACTTAGTACATTCCCCAAGGTCAACCCCAGATTTAGTACACACCTTAAGGTCAACCCCAGATTTAGTACGTGCCTCAGGGTTATCAACCTCAAGGTTAGTACCCAACTCAAGGTTTCCAACCACCTTCTGGTCAATCATTTTTACAAGGAGCTGGAAATGTCCCCCTTAATTATCAGCCCTACGTTCAACCAGGTTATGGTCCTTCATATGCACAACCTTTTATGGGTCCATACTCAGGAATGAACATGGTGTGGGATCCATCTCAAACTCAACAGACTATGCAACCTAATGTGCAGTTATCTAATCAACCTGGACAGCCTTTGGTTTCTGGTCTAACCCAGCAGCGTATCCAACCTACTGTTCAAATCCCTGCACTTGTTTTAGTTCAACAGCTTGGGCCTAGCAGACCTCGTACTCCACCTCAAACTACTGCAACTACTGAAACTTTTGTTCAACCTACAACACCTATTTCTGGAGTATATGTAGCTCCAGTTTCTACTATCCCTACATCAGTACAAATTCCTCAAGTCTCTGTGCCACAGTCAGGACCTACAATTCAGACTTCGGTCCAGATGCCTGCAGGATAAGCTGGAATAAGTACGATTGCCACAAGTCAACCGCAATTCACCTGTCAACCGTACCAGGGACAGTATCAATTCGGTCATATTGTACAAAACCCAATTTATCAGTATCAACCATATCCTGGCTATACTTATCAACAACCTCAACCACCCCAGTTTTGTCTGGTTAATCCTGGTTTTCCAAGAGGTTATAACATTCCTAATGCAAATACGATTCCAGGTTATCTTGGATATCCTCCTCCTGGAACTAGTCTCATTACTCAAGGTTTCCGCGACCCTAACTGGCAGTTACCATTTATTGCAACTTTGGATTTACCTAATTTGTTGCGCCTTACAAACTATTCGATTTACTATCTTCCATATTGGCTGCCAATGCCTAGTAAGTTACCTAGTGATATCCCAAAATTCGAGGGTAAGTCAGGAGAGGATCTGTCAAATCACGTTATGAATTATCACCTCTGGTGTGCATCTAATTCAATCATTGATGATTCAATTTGATTGTGTCTTTTTCAATGAACTCTTATTGGTCTTGCCACCAAATGGTACATTGAGTTACCACGAGGCTCTTTTAATAATTTCAGTCAGTTAGCCACTGCTTTCTTAACTCATTTTCAATTGCCTATCAGATATGACAATGCCACAGAACTGTTAACTTCACTGAAACAATCCACGTCCACATAGATTTATGATCATATTCATGAATGGTGACATAGAAGGAGTTTAATGAAAGTTTTCATTCCGGATCGGATTTTAGCGGAATGGTTCATTAAATCATTGTTACCCAAAGTCACTGAAGATGTAGCTAAGGAGGAGTTGTTACTGAAGAGCAAGTCATTGCTCAGGCTCGGTACCTTGACCTCATCTATACACAGTTAGGCACTTTACATGAAAAAATCCCTGATCTTCCAAAACACAGTCAAATAACTGTAGCTTCTTCAGGGTCTCATGCCACTGATGGTATGATTGGTTCAGTTAGTACTAAAAGTAAGAAGAAATCTTCAAAGAATTCTTCTCCTATAATAACTTTACCTGATTCCCTGATAGGAGATTCTTCCGTTGAAATTTCTCCCGACATCCATGTCGTAGAATGATCTACGACCAAATCAAAATCCAGTAGTAAAAAGAAGGGGAAGAAGAAAAACAAACAAAATTCAAAAGATAAAATGGATAAAAATGAATCTACTGACGAAAAACAGAAATCTGACTATCCTTGTTTCATTTGCAATGAGGATCATTTTATCAAAGAATGCCCACATCGAGCAGAGATTTCGAAATTCGTTAAAGGTTCTCAAACTCCTACTATCTTGAAGGATCCTTTTCCTACTCAAGATAGTAAGATGATTGGTTCTTCCTCGAATTCCTCAGAAGAACCCATTATGATGATCTCTCATGTCAGTATTGTGACGCGATCGCAAGATTATTGTAGTAAAAATCTTGTTGGTGGTAAAGAAGCAGAATCTTCTAATTCAAAGACATCAACTACACCTCCTCCTAGTTCTGGTCCACTACAGATTGAGAAACCCAACCCTAACTTAGTAGTCAAACCGCCTGCTAAAGGTGTACTTCGTAAATCAGATTTCAAACCACATGCGAGAGCTGCTCAGAATTACAACATTGTTGAAGATTTAGCTATTTCCCCTTCAACAATATCAACTTTGGAAGTGCTGCAATCGTGCCTAGCATAGTGTAAATTACTATTTTCTGCTATAGGAGCTATTGATATTCAAGAGTCGAACCTAATAATCTTTGATTTAGAGAATAGTACACCCTGCCAACCTCCTCAAATGGCTTTCCAGATTCCAGTTTTAGTAAAAAACAGACCTTGCTTTTAGACTGTGATTGATGAATGGGCTTCTACGTGTATTATGTTGATCCAGTGTTGGAAATCGCTTGGTTCTCCCACACTCAATCAGTCTCCGACAATTCTAAAGGCTTTTGATGGCCGAGGGTTCCATCCTTTTAGTATTTTGTAGGATTTACCTATTGGGGTCAAAGGCAAAACCATAAATCTAGATGTGGAAGTAGTTGATGCCCCTCTAGATTACAACCTTCTCCTAGGTTATAGTTGGTCTTATGCTATGACTGCTATTGTTTCATCGGTTATTCAGATTATCAATTTTCTTCATAACAGAAAGATTGTTACGAAGGCCAGCTAACTTATTTCTCATCAGACCCAGCCTCTACAGATAGTATTCATCACATCAATAAAACAACTATCCCTTACAAGGATGTTGGCGTAGGATTGATTATAGATTCTGGTTTACTGGGAACCTTTTCCTTCCCTCCTCCTAACGTATCACCTTCTATTGCAACTATTCATATGATTTCATCGAATACTGTTACTTTTGATGATACTTGGATCGTACCTTCCGATTTTGAGGTGGATTCATTTGGTGGCGCAATGCCTCTGAGTCCCTTTGAAATTGCATATCAGGCTGTACAGTCGTTTTCTGATTCCTATTCAACAAAAACTGATCCAATGAATGTGGTCCATGGGGAATCACTTTCAATATCAACCTCAACTCCATCAACACTTTCTGATCCTATTCATACTAATGAGCAAATTTGTGAACTTTGGTCTGTTGATGATTTACCATGGGAAGATATTCATCGTCGATCTTCGATTTTACCTGAGATTGATCATTTTTAAAATGATTTTTCCTCTATTTTTTCTACTAACTATGTCAAAGAACCACAGAATCCATTGCAACATTCTGATTTTGAATTAAATTTGGAAAATATCTCTCGAATGGTTCCTATTGACATTTCAGTTAAGCCTAGAATTATTGAAAACATTCATATAGGTGCTTCCTATATAGACGATGAAATCCAAACTTATAAAGCCTTATTTCAAGAATTCCATGACGTTTTTGCTTGTTCATATGAAGAAATGCCAGGAATCGACCCATCAATTGTTGTCCATGAAATTAAGACTTACTCAGATGCTAAACCTGTTCGACAACACTTACGTCAAATACATCCAAGAAAAGCCCCTGCTATCAAAGCCGAAGCTGAGAAATTACTTCGTGCAGGTTTCATTTATCCAATTCCTTTAACCGATTGGGTATTAAATATTGTTCCTGTCAACAACAAAAAAAGGAACGATAAGAGTATGTATCGACTATAGGGATATTAATCAAGCTTGACCTAAATACAATTATCCAACTCCCTATATCGATAAAATTATTGATGATTGTGCCGGCAATGAAATGTTCTCCTTTATGGATGGTTTTTCTGGATACAATCAAATCAACATACTCTCTACTAATCAAGCTAAAACAACTTTCATTTGCCCATGGGGGATATTTTCTTATTGCAAATTACCCTTTGAATTGAAGAACGCTGGAGCAACTTTTCAAAGGGCTATGTCTTATGCATTTCATGACATCAAGCACATTGTGCAACCTTATCTCGATGATTTACCTGCCCACTCATTACGTAGAGCTAATCATCTCACTCATTTATGAGCTAAATTTATGAGATGTAAGCATTATCGAATTCGGCTGAATCCACACAAATGTGTTTTCTCTGTAGAAATGGGTCACTTACTGGGATTTATCGTATCAAAGGCTAGCATTCATGTTGACCCCTCGAAGGTTGAAGCTATCGTTAATTTGCCTCCTCCTTCAACTCTTCGCCAACTCCAAAGTTTGCAAGGGAAAGCAAACTTTTTACGTCATTTCATTCCTAACTACGCCGAGATAACGAAAGGTTTTACCAAGTTCTTAAAACAAAATATTCCATTCGTTTGGGATGAAATCACTGATAGATCTTTTGATGCACTCAAACACGCATTGACCCATGCACCGTTACTGCATCCTCCCAATTACAAACAAGATTACTTTTTATACCTCGCTGCTTCTCATTCTGCCATTGGGATGGTTTTAGTTCAGGAAGATGAATTCAACAATGAACATGTGATTTACTATCTTAGTCAAAACTTGCATCCGACTGAGCTTAAATATTCGCATGTGGAGAAATTGGCCTTGGCAGCTGTTTAAGTTGTCCAAAGATTTTGTCACTACATGTTATTACACAAAACCACAGTAATTTCTAACTGTAACCCTATGATGTATATCTTGACTGAACAATTAATAGGGGGCAAGTATTCCAAATGGATAGTTATCCTGCAGGAATTTGACTTGAAATTGAAAAATCCAAGGCAAAGAAATCTTTAGTTTTTGTCGAACTGATGTGTGATTTCCTGTGTACTGATACTGAAACTGTGGCAAAAGATCCGATTGCGGATGAATCCTTATTTCTTATCAGTACTCTTGATCCTTGGTAAGGGGATATTATTGTTTATCTCCAAACCCAATCTTTTTGGCCTGAAATCTCACGATCTCAGCAACAGAAAATACATTTCCAATCCCAACAATACAATATTATTGGTGATACACTTTATCATCGTGGAGCATATTCTGTTTTCTGACATTGTTTAACTCATGAAGAAGCTGAAAAGGTTCTGAATGACTGTCACTCTGGAGCATGTGATGGTCATATGTCTGGGTATGCCACAGCTGAAAAGATATTGCGTGCTGTTTATTTCTAGCCATCCTTATTCAAAGATTGTATCTATGCAGTTCGGAAATGCCACAATTGTCAAATATTTGATCGTAAAATACGTGCTCCACTCACTCCTCTTCACCCTATAATTGATGTCAGTCCTTTCGCATAGGGGGGTATTGACTTTATTACATGTAACCCTCACTCGGCCGGGGGGCATGCCTATATTATCCTAGCGATAGATTATTTTACTAAGTGGGTCGAGCCAATGCCTACATTTTCGGCAGATGGCAAGACTACTGCAACTTTCGTATTCAATCATATAATTGCTAAATTCGGTGTTCCTCAGCTATTATTACTGATCATGGAAGTCACTTTCGAAATATCATGATGACTGAACTAACAGATCAACTTGGCCTGCGCCACGATAATTCTACTCTGTATTACCCGTAGGCTAATAATCTGGTTGAAGCTATCAATAAAGTTTTAGTCACTATGATCAAACGAATCATTGGTATTCATAAGTCGAATTGGCACACCATGCTATTTTCATCACTTTGGGCATATCGGACCTCAGTAAAAACATCAACTAGTTTACGGTTTGGAAGTAGTGTTACCTATTGAATGTGAAATTTTGTCATTACAATTAGCCATAGAATTACTCCCAGCTACTTCTGAAGAAGAGAAACGTTTTTTGTACTTAGCTCAACTGGATGAGAATCAACGTACTGCTGCAATAGAAAACGAGACTCATGCAAAATGAATGAAAGCTTAGTATGATAGAAGTGTTACACCTCGTAATTTTTTAGAAGGAGACCTAGTTTTACTATATGATCAAGAAAACGATAAGCTAGGGGCTGGAAAATTTGTACCTATGTGGCATGGTCCTTACATTGTTAAGCGAAAGCTGGCAAAAGGGGCTTATGAATTGATAGATTTTGACGGTGTCTCTTTGGGTAAACCTAGAAATGGACTTTATCTGAAGAGATATTATGCTTAAATTCTGTGTGGAGATTTTTTATTAGATTAGTTTCTTTATAGCTGGTGTGTTTTAGATTAGAAAAGTGTGCCTAGTTTAGAGAGCGCTTTTATCATTATTCCTGCTTATCTTGATTTTACTCTTGATATCACAGATGTCGACGTCTTTTCAAACATACATTGGTTTTGCTGATGGTGCTTGTCGTAGTACACAGAACATTTCTTCCACAGCTTGAGTTATCTATTCACCATCTAATGAGTTAGTATCTATGCATGGGGTAAGCCTTGGTCAAACAAAGAATAACATTGTAGAGTATAGTGCAGTGATTGAGTTATTATCTGAATCCATCTCATTTAGGATTCAAATTTTGATTGTTAGGTAGGATTCTGAACTCATTAAGAAATCCAGTGCTATTAAGGTTATTTTTGAGAGTTCGTCTCTTGGAACATGAATTTGATTACATTGAATATCAGCATATTC
The DNA here is from genome assembly GCA_031772625.1 of Pinus tabuliformis. NCBI lineage: Eukaryota > Viridiplantae > Streptophyta > Pinopsida > Pinales > Pinaceae > Pinus > Pinus tabuliformis. The sequence goes on from CM062819.1 coordinate 575,936,287, forward strand.
CAAGACATTTAAATACATTAGTAGATGCAGTTGCTTCTAGTATCATAAATAGACATTTTCAATCATCAAAATAGTAAATTTAATAGCATTTGATAACATGTTACACAAGATAGCCGGTAATAATGATATATTATAGCATAAAAGTGTGTCTCAAAATATACATCGTCTTCGATCATAGGTTGAAAAACACCTTATGATTGGCGAAAATGATAATACAAAACGTCAAAAATGTCGTGAGTCTACAAAATCGATCATCCTATCCCTAGCGATGATCACGATAAGAAACCACTGCTCAGGCCACCCTACATAGGAACCTCCTAAAAGGCCCTGGGACCCCAATCACATATCTCTGTAACCTAAGTGGAATATCATCTATATCAGTCTTTAGAATATCTAGTGTCAAGTTCTCTAGATGCTCCAAGTCGGTTAGGATCTCTGCTGATTGGTCCTGTGAGGTTGGTGCTACTACAACTAGTTGTCTCCTCTCGTAAGGCTGGAGAGTGGCTCGTCGTAATGGACCCACATCTACATTTAATCTTTTGATTATCAGTTTTGGATGATAAAAAAAGAAAAAAACTTAGAAAGTGTTGAAAATGATTTTACCTGAATCATCCCATTGTTCTCCTGGTGGAAGAATCATGTCTAGGTTGCTGCGGTAATCCATCCCGGCATATGGAAAATCTTGAATCACAAAATTTTGGTTGTTCAACCAACAAAAATATTTAGGTGGAAATCAAACAACCTCTGTGCCATCCTGAGGGTAACGGGCCATCAAAGCAACCCAACAAACCATCCTAGGTTCTCGAGGAAGACCAACATCAACAGGAATATGTTGCATGGCTAACATGGGGATCCTCTCTGGAGTAAAGCTGACTATGATAAATCCATATATAAAGTTTTACAGTTATCCATTCTTTGCTCTGGTTAGTTTTCCTTTCACATTTGTCAACACAACCTCGCACCAGTTGAATATGGTGCCTCAGAAACAGTCTATAGCCATCTGCATCTAGAATCTAGTAGCCACATGCAATGCTGCACTCCCACATAGTCTGGTAACAGCGAATGTAATAACTTTAAGCTCAGGACGACTGATAGTTTTAATATCAATCTGTTTATCCTTGGGGTCTACATCATCACAAAACTCCAATCGGAGAATAGCGATAGATTGGCCACCTGGCCTAGTCCCGAAAAGAGATAATTGTTTGCCCCTCTTGGACAAACTGGTCAAAAAATATATGTCCTCCAGCTCGATTTCAAGCTGGTGGCCACCAATCATGAAGCACTGGTCTTGTGTGTTCCATCTGTCTACCGGCCATGTTAGGAGATCTACTTGAGCCCTCATGCCTAGTATAGCCCAAAACTTATACAATCTGCATGCTCTCAATGCCTACAATGTAGGCATATGATTCATTGCGGCAAAATCTACATCCTCATGCTTGCGTTCTCGTCAAATAAGCATTTTGAATGTCCTACAATGCATAAAGAGACATATTAGAACAAGCTAGTTTGAAAAATTTTGGGAAAAATTGGAGAATTTTAAGTTTTAAAATTCATTCCGCGGGGTCTGCACCCGCTGCTTACAAATAGTGCGTAGGTCTGCATGGGTTGTTAGCAATAGGTGCGGATCCATGATCTTTTCCTTTATAGAAAAAGCTCGGGGTCTGCAGGGGCCGCGTGTTGCACCTGCGGACCCCCGCGAGTGACTTTCTAAACCTAATTTCCCTTTAAAAATCAAATTTAAAGCCTAAAAATGAAATGTAAATGGATGAAATGCAAGTTAAAGAGGACGTGGATTACCTGGAGCTGATGGTTTTTTATTCCGACGGACAGATTTTCCAGAATCTTCACAGGAACTTTCTTACCCAAAAGCTCTCACTTCTCACTCTGAATTCAAATGGTAAAAGGAAGTTAGAAAAGCCCTTTTTATAAGTTCTTTCGAATAAATGAATTTTTAATTTATTTATTTTTCACTTTAGAAAATTTTTAAATCATTTTTATTTATCTTAAACATGTGTGTGTAATGTTTTGAGTTTTTGTGCAAAATATTAGATTTTTCAGGAAAATTGATCATTTTTCAACAAAGAGCATACTTTTATCACTTTTTCAGACTCTTTCAAAAATTTATGAAAAAAAAATACATTGGAGTCCTCTTTAAGCTCTTTTCAGACTCTCGAAAATTGAAAACATTGCCGAGCACTTGATTGTTTGAACTCATTAAAATAAATTGATAATCGTCCCTTCAGTATAAGTTTACCCCTTTTACGGACTGAAATGGAATATTTACAAAAAAGGTATACATTGACTAATTTTGGTCAATAGAGTCCTCTTTAAACCCTTTTCAGACTTGTTAAATATGAAAATATTGTCGAGCGCTTGTCTTTTCCAGCTTGTTAAAGTATTGGAAATGTCATCCCTCTTGTATTATTTTATCCTTTTTTGGAATTGAGGGATTATTTTATGAAAAATTACCCCCATGGAGTTTTCTTAAGTTTTTCTTCTGACTCCCAAAAATTGAAAAACACCGAGTTTTTCCTATACTGGACTCATTAAAATTTAACAATAAAGGACCTGTTCAATTTTAAACAGGGACGAACCACTCCTTCTTAGGGTTCAAATTTTAAACTAATTTGGAATCATCCGAAGGATGAGCTCATAAACAAGCAAATGTTATCCTCCTCAAGCTTGTCAAAAATAAATAGGTACTTGCCAGAAATGGTGGGGGAAAAGAGAGAAATGAACCTATTTGTTACACTTTGTTTTGTGAAAAGTCATCAACCACTCTTGAACACGACACATTTTGTTCACTTGGGTTGGGAAAATCCTTTGCCTAATAGTTAATCAAACCACATTGAAAGTCTTCAGCCAGTTTCTCAGTGTTAGCTTTGGTTCAATTGTCACCAAGCCATCTGCACTGTCATTATGTGTTCAAGAGAATAGTTCAAACAAACCATTCATCTGCAAGATATTTGTCATCCATTTTGACCATTCCTGAGTTAGTCCTTGCCAATATATTTCTTCAAAAATTGTTCTATGATTTTGTGCTGTGGGATTGCCTACGACGAATTGCTTTCTATAGACTTCAGCTCATTATATAGGAAGTTGATCTAGAAATCAACAGTACCTTGAAAACTGCATGCCCTAATGGTAGTTTTCTCGCCTTCAACGATAGGTTGCATCATTGACCTTTGATCGAATGATTCTATGATATGTTTGACTTCAGCTCATTTATTCACATTTCTTGGATTGTACCGGGTACTTTGAGAGCCATTGAAATTACTAGTGGTTTCTGTCACACTTGTTAACAATCCACATCATTGACTGGTAGTCAAGTTGTTTCTACCATGCTCAACTTCGACACATTCATTCACATGGATAGAATCATACTAGTTCGAGAAGCGGAAATCAAGACCCTAGATCTTGTTTGTACCATCTAGGCTGTGAGGAATTTTGTTATTCATTATACAGTGGACTATTCATAAACAGATGGTTGCATCCATACTGCATCTACACATGTCTATGCTCTTGATGTATTACAAAATCATTCCTATATCATAACAGTTTAGTCAGTTTTCTAGTTAGTTTTGATCTGAGTATGGGAATGCCTACCTCAGTGATGATATGTCTACATATATATGTTTTGCATTGAATGTTTTTACAGGTTCCGACTGGGGTGTCCACAAGATGATCCTTGAAATGATAAAGTACTTCACTCTTCATAAATGACAGACTCTATCTTCATCTATTACAAACTTCGCACTTTAGGGGGCAATCTGTTGCACTAAAAATTGTCACCTTGACATTCTGCAATCTGTGTGAGTTCATTACCACTCATGATTTCCTCTTCTGCAAGTCTAAAACACTAGTTCCTCATATCAAGCCTAGAAAATAAGAGAAAAGCCCTTCAAAGTCTTTAAAACTCTGGTTCTGCACTTTCTCTTTGTCTTACCTGTGGTCCCACATCTAATGGTCGTGTCTCATGTGCACCTGACTGCACTGTCTCTATGTTAAAGGTGTGGACCCCTGTAAAAGTTAAAAAGGCCCGAGTATACTCTGAAAAACTCACTTTCAGTCATTTCTAGAAGCTTCTGGAAGGAATCTTGAGGTGGCAAGTTTTCTCTTTTAAGGTTCATGTATCCCATACCATAAGGAGCTAAACCCTTGATATGAGGAGCTTACCCCTTTGAAGGAGGATTCTATCCCTTCATAGGTGGACCAATAACCTCCTCCTCTACACTATAAAAAGAAGCATTGGGTTGGTTACTTAGGAGGTTAGAAGCTTAGTACTTTTTGAGGTGAAATGCTGCTGGAACTTAGTCTTCTTTAGTTGAGCTTTTATGAGGAGAGATTACATACCTCTAAGATCTAATTTGGAAGAGTGCAAGGCTTCTCAAAGTAAAGGAAATTCCTGTTTCGGACCCCAGGAAGAGCTTGTTCAACATCAACGCTGAAAAGGTTGTAAGGTTCCTCTACTATTCAAAGTTAATACAAATATATTTGTTTTTCTCAATAAGCTGTTAATTCATGGTTTATTTTATGGATTCCTTGATCACCATAATAGACATGATTTATAAGATTTACTATGTAGGTGCTATTTAATGTTTAATTGTTTGTGATTGCAGGTCCTCAAAGGTAGCTCTTTCAAAAGACCAGGGGATGATTACTACAAACAAGCATTGGATCTAAGGTAGGATCTTAACACCTTTGTAGTATTTACTTATAAATCACATATGTCTAGAGAAAGATAGGTTTGTTTGTCCATTTGTTGCTATACTTGTTATCACCCCAAGAAACTCTCCTAGGTTGTATATCGGAGATGCTCGGGAACATTACAAACTCAAAAAAAATGTTGGATAAATGATGGATGAATGAAATAAATGATGCATATTCAAGCCAGATAACCACTCCTACTATGCTTAACCCTAGACATGGGTGAACACCCCCAGACTACAAGGCTTTAGACCACCAACTACTCAGAGTTTAAGGAAAATGTGATAGTGGAGAATACTGATCACACTAGCAGATGCACAGGACCCTGTGATGGCCAGCTGCAACCAGTTAAAGGTCTGTAAATCTATTCCCTAATGCACATATAAGATGATAGCTGTCTAACATTAAAACAACGGAAACCTGCATACAAATTCAATAATACTAACTAGATTCTAAGAGAGAGGTGGGATGATAGCCCCTCTACTGTTAAACATCAAGAGCAAATGAAAAATGCATACAGGCACAACCTAGAACAAAGAAAAAGAAGTGGAAAGTGAGCAATTAACAACAAAAGAAGCTTGTATTAGTTGGAAATGAAGACCAGAAGCTGCAGGTCTCACAGTAGTTACAGTCTCCAGAAGTTGAAGCTTACAACAAGATAACACTCGTCAACCTCATTACATTGTTTTTCTGGGTATATATGGAGGTTGAATACAAAATTTCTCTGCAGACCCATGCGTGGAGGGGTCATAACTGATCACCAACCGCATTTACAGTTAGATATGGGTCCTCTGCTACAATCTGAATGTTTTAATGGACAAAATGACATTTACTGGTACTTTGTTGTCCTTCGCAAATAGATGAAGTATTATCTAAATAAATTTGAACAAATGCTGAAGTGATTTATCTACTCAAGGTGGTCCTTTTCATCCTTCGGAGGTACACTGTGTTGAATGCAGTAGCTGAGGGTTTTAATACGCAGGTTGCTGGATCGTAGCTTCCTTCCTTCTTTGCGTGCACAAGACAGGACGAAAACACTGAAAATTGCATGAAACTGGACGATGACCTGCAAATGAAAACTGATCGTTGGATAACTTAGATGGATGGCCAAGATCACTTGGCGGGCAGTATTGGGAGAAAACAGGAGCGCGATTGAATATTAGCCATGGATCTAACAAATCAGACAGTAGAGATTGGCGTACGGAATCCATCGAGAGAAAACATGCATGGAGGGACGAGGGTCATCCGATCGCAAGATTGTTGATCGGACGGTTGACGAGCGGCAAAGATGATGTGTAGTTAACGCGCGGGGAGCTGTACCAGAAGGACGGTAAACGGTTTCCCCGCACCGCTCTTGGCACTTGGTGGTTTCCGTATGAGGGCAAGCGATCCAACAAAAATGCGACATGTGGCAGATGGGACAGCGGGGAAATGACTTTTCCCGCTGGCTAACAGTCATGCAAGTTCCAGCGGCAGGAGAAGCGTATGGCATTGGATTGCAGTGACGGACGATTTGACGGTGAAAATAGGTAAAGGGTTAACGGGGGGATGTGACAGGTACGGGCCCACCGGGTTATGTAATTTGCAAAGGCGCGCAATTATAATAGGTTAGGACTTTTAGTGCCGAGGTAAAACCAAAACAATAGGTTAATATATGTTTTAAAGGTTATCGGGGTTTATAAGGTTAAATAATGTTAAAACCAAATATGACCCAGGAGCTGGTTAAACAGGGTTTAGGCAGGGTTTATAAAGGCAAACAAAAATAATGAAGATAGGGAGAGTAAAGAGAAAGGAAGGGAAGGAGGAAATGGGTGTAACAGAGTAAAAGGGATAAGGCAAATGAAGGGGGATGATAAAGCAAACTGCTACAAACCCTTTGCAGCCCAAAATAGCATTGCTCGACCTGAGTTCATCCATCAAATATTGCAAACTATAGCAGAGCTAACACTGGCTCCTTCTGGAGATGAGATCCTCCCTATGAGGTCTCAAGAACCTACAGATCAATGCCTTTCCATCTAAAAACAAATTAACCAAAATTCCTAGTGTTCCATTGGGTGTGGAGCCTACTGAATCTGTACTAAAACTGATAAAAACAAAATATTTACAACCTTTGAGGCCAAAGACCTTAAACAACATAAGGTTTCAAAAACCGCCCATTAACTGGGCCATCAATAACTGCTTCTCCTCCCATAGTTTTCAGTATGAAGGTGTTGTTCCCTTGAACCTGTGAAATGATGAAAGGCCCTGTCCAAAAAGCATAAAGTTTCCCATGATTGCCTTTCTTCTCCTTTAATGCATCCCATTTAAAAAACAAGTCACCAATCTGAAAATTATTTGTTTTTTCCTTATAGTCAAAGGCCTCCTTGATCTTTTTCTAATGTGCTGCAGCCTTTTCAACCAGCTATTCTCTAATCTGATGTATTTCTGCCAAATCGATGATCCTCTTTTCCATGTCTTCTTCTTCATCCTGCTATTCTTAAAGGAATTTTTCCACAGGGAGAGTTAGCTGGATTGGAAATATAGCCTCAGTACCATATACCAGCTTGAAAGGAGAATTCCCTGTGGATTTTTTAATGGTCACTCTATCAGCCCACAGTGCATACTCGAGCTTTGAATTCTAATTCTTTTTATTGTCCTCTAACAGCTTTTTAATTATCCTGATCAGACTTTTATTAGAGGATTCTGCCAGACCATTTCCTTGAGGATAATAAGAGGTGGAATGAACAAGTTTAATGCCCATTGAATCACACATTTCCACTAGCTCTTTTGCCCTGAAGGCTGCTGCATTATCTGTTATCAATTTATGTGGACAACCAAATCTGCTGAAGATATTCTCTGTCAAAAATTTCATGACCACATTGTAGGGACTACTTCAATCCACTTAGTAAAACAGTCAGTAGCTACTAATATCCACCTGTACTGGCCACTAGAATGTGGATTGATTTCTCCAATAAAATCCAAAACCCACTGTTGAAAAGGTCCTTTTGAAATTATTGGTTTTAGGGGCAGGGATTTCAACTGTTGTTTTCCTTCAAATCTTTGGCATCTGTCACAAGATTTAACAAAAGAAAATACATCAGAAGACAAAGTGGGCCAATCATACCTAGCTCTGAGAATTTTATGGGCTATGGTTTTCCAATAATGGTGCCCTCCACACATGCTATTATGAAACGGTTGCATAACTTGCTTTGACTGCTCCTTGTCCAGACACCTTAAAAATATTCCAGATGGATCCCTCCGATAGAGCAGATTTTCCATAATGCAATACTTTGTTGCTCTAAGTTTTAAAGTTTTAGCCTAACTTTGAGTAAATCCTGAAGGGATTTCTAGCTTCAGCAAGAAATTAATTATTTCAGCATACCAATTACAAGAAGCTAGACTCTCAGCTACTGGCTGCTTTCTCTTTGTTTCAACTGTTTCCTCTTCTTCTGCCTAACTGTTTTCTGCAATTGTACACAAGAAATCAATATCCAGAGACCTGCAATTTTCTTCAGCCAATAACTTGGCAAGCCCCTGACCTCTGACCAGCTTAGTGGGCTTCAATTCTATATTAAATTCTATCATCTTTGAAATCCACTTTGCCCTTCTTCCATCAACATCAGGTTGTGTTAAAAGATCCTTTATTGCAGCAGAAGGTACATATGTAATTATTTTGGAATGAAGGATATAAACTATAAAAGCTTTCAAGGATTTTATAAGAGAATATGCCTGCTTTTCAATAATATCATACCTTAGTTCAGCATCCCTCAAGTTCTTGCTGAAAAATTCCACTAGATGCTCTGAACCTTCTTCAGCTTGCTGTAATAAAATTGCTGCAATGGTGTCATTAGAGGCAAAAGAGAATATGTGGAACTCCTTGCTATAATATGGACTTATTAATGTGGGAGCCTCCATAATGGCTTTCTTAATTGACTCAAATGATTTCCTTGTTGTATCAGTCCATCTTACCTCTGCTCCTTTCTTCAACATGGAGGTCACATGCTTAACCAATTCTGCAAAATTTGGTATAAGCCTCCTTACAAAATTTATTTTGCCCAGAAAGGACTGAATATCCTTCTTTGATCTAGGGAAAGACAAATTTAGTATTTCTTTGACTCTTTATGGGTCAATCTAAACACCTGCAGCAGACACAACATGTCCTAATATCTTACCTTCTTGTAAAGCAAATTGTGATTTTTTGGGATTGACTGATATTCCAAACCTTCTGCACTTCAAAAACACTTTTTTCAAATGCTGCAAATGATTTTGATGGCTGCTAGAGTAAATTGTTATATCATCAACGTAGATAAGCACAAATTTGTCCTTCTCTCCCACAAATGCTATATCCATAGCTCGTTGAAATGTGGCTCCAACATTCATCAATCCAAATGGCATTTCAGCATACATAAAAGTGTCCCAAGGAGTAGTGAATGCAGTCTTTTCTTGATCATTTGGGTGCACAACAATCTTATTAAAGCCTGAAAATCCATCCAAAAATGACATCACTTTAGCTCTTGAGACCTTTTGCAACAAGTGCTCCATCTTTGGCAAAGGATAGTTGTCTTTCTTTGAGCATTTGTTCAAATTTCTGAAATCAACACACATTCTGATTTCACCACTTTTCTTCCTCACCACCACTAGATTGGCTACCCATTTTGAATATCTGAGAGGTACTATGATCTTGGCAGCCAACAAATTTTTAATTTCTTTTTCAATCAGTGGAAGAAGCATAGGATTTATTGGTCTTAGCTTCTGTTTGAAAAAAATAGTGTCTTTCTCCAAAGGGATTTTGTGCTGAATTATGTTCTTGTCATATGTTTTTAGATCACTATATTCCTAGGCAAACACATCAGCAAATTGTCTCATTAAATTACAATACTCAGCACTTTAATCAGTAGACAAATGAGTAGACAGATTTACATATTTAGGTTAACCTGGACTTCCTATATCATGCTTACAGACTGCAGATTGGACTTCTTTTTGGGCAGCCTTGTAAGGCACATCATTTTGGTCAAACAGTCTTTCAAGAGGAATTAGACCCTTAAGAATATGGTTACTAGGAATCTGGACAATGTTGTCTTTACCAATTTTATTTATAAGCTGGGACTAGTGGCTTTCTAACAAGACATCATTTTCTTGGTCAATTTGCATCTTAGAAAACTCATCAATGACTTGCAAGAAACTATTCAACTCATCATCATCATTAAAAACTTTCCAATGGTGGACATTATCGAGCAAGGATGGTCTATACTTCATTTGGACTTCATAAACTAGTTTGGGAGACAAAGGAGGTATAAATAGACTAGCAGAGACAGCAAGGGAATCTACAAGCTGATTTTGGGCTCTAGGAATGTATGAATATAGAAAAAGTCAAAAGAATCTCTGATTCTCCATACCTCATCTATGTATGCTTTCAACCTTGGGTGCTTTGCTTGAAATGTTTTATTTACTTGCTGAATTATCAGATCATCATCTCCAAACACCTTTATGTTCCTGATTCTTCTATCTTTTGCTGCATTAAGGCCCAAAAATAGTGCTTCATATTCTTCTATGTTGTTTGTCACTTGAAAAATGAGCTTAAAAGACAACTGAATGCTTTCTTTCTCTGGAGACACTAGCACCACCCCTGCTCCTGCAATCTCCCTGGAACATGCTCCATGAAAGAACAATTCCCAAATCGGACTTCCTTGCTATTTCTCAGCCTGAATCGTTGGTTTCCTGATCTGCATTGAGGCCTTCTGAGATTCTTCTATTTGGAGAATACATGCTCCAAAATCAGTGTCTACTGCATAAATGGGATGATTTGTAGGATTCTTCTCATCATTGATAATGTATGCCAACTGTGCTTCTCTATATAACCCCTTCTTTCTCCTCCAAAAACTGGGACAGTTGCATAAGAAAGATAATTTTGTAATGTCCCACCTAGTCTCTTAATCCACCCTCTGGACAACAGCATGCCAAACTTGGGAGGGACATCTGCTACCGCAATATCCATCATCATACTCTTCATGGGAAACTGAGTTAGGCTAATGGCCAGATCTTTAATCAATCCAAGACATTTCACCTTTCTTGAATCAAAAGAAAATAAATCATGATAGGGTCTAGTGATATCAAGGCCTAACTCTTCCATGACAGCTTTAGGCATTAAATTGTGACTGGCCACTGTATCTAGCAGGCAATTATGGAGGATTTTGTCATGAATGGTCAATGAAACATAAAAAGATGGAGCATTATTATCAGCAGGTTCAATCATAGGGATGAGCACAATGGCAGGCTTGTCATCTTGCAAATTAACAGAGTCAGTGGAGGTTTGTTTGGTTTCTAGCTCAAGAGCTTCAAGGATGGGCTTTCCAAATACTTCAATCTTCACCAACTCTACCAAAGGCACAGATATTTTCAATTTTTGAACTTATGAATCGAAGTTGAAAGATGAAGGTGATTTATCAGAACTTTTTACCTCTTGAACTGGAGCTTTGAGGATTACTGGATCAGCTGTTGGTCTTCTTTGTTTGACATTCTGTGGTTCTGTTTGGACAACAGCTCTTTGAGCAGGATTCTCCTTGACATTTCTTGCATTCGGCCTCAAGTTATATCTCTGATGGTCACCAGTTTGTAGGACAGCTTCTCTATCCCACTGTTGACTATCTTGTTCCTGCAACAAAGACTCTTCATACTCAGCCAATGTCAAAAATACAGTGCCGCCTTTATCTTCCATGCAGTGAATTTCATCCTCATCTTCCTCAAATTGTTCCTCCTCCATGACCACATTTTGGAAAGGAGCTTTAAATTTCTGATCTTCTTTTGAATCTTCACCCCTCTACATTATTTGTAACTGCTCATTTGCTCTTCTGAATGGGTTCTGACCTCTTGGAGAAAATGTGTTTTGCTACCTTGTTTTCCCTGAATTCTGTTCAACTTTCAGCTTATAAATTTCAGCAGCCAATGACTCTATCATCTTAGTCATTTGATCTAATTTAGGCTCTGAAGATGATGCAGAAGAAGTGGATGCCTGACCTCTCTGCCTCCTTCTGTCAGCTTGATTTTTTAGTTTCTCTGCAGCCATGATATTGGATTCTACTTCTAAGGTTGCATCCTGCATGTCTGCCGGCGTAGCACATCTTCTTTCTCTCAATAACAGGCAGAAATTAGAGTCAACGGCATTGGCATAAGTGAGTTTGGAAGAGGTGGGGGTAGGTTTTACATCAACTGGTATCTTACTATACATTCAATTGAATCTTTTATTAAAATCAAGCAAAGATTCACCATTTTCCCTCTTTAGATTACCAAACTCTGTATGATAATACATCAAGTCTTTTTTATCTCCCCATTGCTTCAAAAATGCATCATCTAATGCTTCAATATTGTTATTGATCTCTGGGGCAATTCTCTAAACCACTTCCTAGCCTCTCCATCAAGGCTCTAGACAAAAACTCTCATCCACACATAGTTTTCACTTATATCTAAATTATCAGCATAACCGTAAAAAGCTTCAAGGTGTTCTTCTACTGTTACTCCCTCTATACCAGTGAATTTAGGCATATATTTTTGATATTCTCCCACAGGCATAAAATTTAAAGGCACAGGCAATACCAATGGTCCATATCTAGCAGCTACAATTCTTTCTATCCTCGTGGGTACTTGCTGTCCTGCCATGATTGGAATATTTGGAAGAATACTAGCAGATTGAATGGTAGGGAGTCCTATGATGGATGGCAGAGGTAAAGGGATGTTTTGGATTAAATGGGAAGCTTTTTTTGGACTGAGATTCAAAGGGGAACTAACTGCACAAGGGGCTGAACTAATCTCTAAAGGTTTTTCCTTATCAACAATGCTATGTTCTAAATATTCAAACTGTAAATCTTCAACAATAATCTGAGATGAATTAGACTTCTTAGGCTTACCTGATCCTGATGCCCATTTCTGTGAAGCTTTCTTCAATTTAACAGTCCTCTCAGGTTCAGGCACTGGTTCAGCTGGTAGTCTCCAAGGATTTCTTCGAGCATGTCTCACAAACTGAGCCAGAACTTCAATGTGGAGTCGCCAAAGGTTGGTATTCCTCCAATGGAGTCGCCAGATAGATGATTACAACCAATAAACTGTGTTCAAACCTTGTCTATCATCAAGGCTTGAAGTTGTGTCATTCTCCCAAAGAAGCTGAGCTTCAATTCTTCTCTCCCTGGCAACGACGCCAATTAATGTTATCACCCTAAGAAACTCTCCTAGGTTGTATATCAAAGATTCTCGGGAACATTACAAACTCAACAAAAATGTTGGATAAATGGTGGATGAATGAAAGAAATGCTGCATATTCAAGCCTAATAACCACTCCTACTATGCTTAACCCTAGACATGGGTGAACACCCCCAGACTACAAGGCTTTAGACCACCAATTACTCACATTTTAAGGAAAATGTGATAGTGGAGAATACTAATCACACTAGCAGATGCACAGGACCCTGTGATGGCTAGCTGCAACCAGTTAAAGGTCTGTAAATCTATTTCCTAATGCACAGATAGGATGACAACTCTCTGGCATTAAAACAACAGAAACCTACATACAAATTCAATAATACTAACTAGATTCTAACGAAGAGGTGGGATGACGGCCCCTCTACTGCTAAACATCAAGAGCAAATGAAAAATGCATACAGGCACAGCCTGGAACAAAGAATAAGAAGTCGAAAGTGAACAATTAAAAGAAAAAGAAGCTTGTATTAGCTGGAAATGAAGACTAGAAGCTGCAGGTCTCACAGTAGTTATAGTCTCCAGAAGTTGAAGCTTACAACAAGATAACACTCATCAACCTCATTACATTGTTTTTCTGGGTATATATGGAGGTTGAATACAAAATTTATCTGCAGACCCATGCGTGGAGGGGTCATAACTGACCACCAACCGCATTTACAGTTAGATATGGGTCCTCTGCTACAATCTAAATGTTTTAATGGACAGAATGACATTTACTGGTACTTTGTTGTCCTTCGCAAACAGATGAAGTATTATCTGAATAAATTTGAACAAATGCTGAAGTGATTTATATACTCAAAGTGGTCCTTTTCATCCTTCGAAGGTACACTGTGTTGAATGCAGTAGCGGAGGGTTTTAATACACAGGTCGCTGGATCGTAGCCTCCTTCCTTCTTTGCGTGCACAAGACAGGCCAAAAACACTGAAAATTGCATAAAACTGGATGATGACCTGCAAATAAAAACTGATCGTTGGATAACTTAGATGGACGGCCAAGATCACTTGGTGGGTAGTATTGGGAGAAAACAGGAGCGCGATTGAATATTAGCCATGGATCTGACAAATCGGACGATAGAGATCGGCGTATGGAATCCATCGAGAGAAAACAAGCATGGAGGGATGAGGGTCGCCCGATTGCAAGATTGTTGATCAGACAGTTGACAGGCGGCAAAGATGATGGCCAGTTAACATGCGAGGAGCTGTACCAGAAGGGTGGTAAGCGGATTCCCCACACCGGTCTTGGCACTCGGCGGTTTCTGTATGAGGGCAAGTGATCCAAGAAAAATGCGACATGTGGTAGATGAGACAGCGGGGAAATGGCTTTTCCCACTAGCTAACAGTCATTCAAGTTCCAGCGGTGGGAGAAGCGTATGGCATTAGATTGTAGCGACAGACGATTTGACGGTGAAAAAAGGTAAAGGGTTAATGGGGAGGATGTGACAGGTACGGGCCCACCAAGTTATGCAATTTGCAAAGGCACGCAATTATAATAGGTTAGGAATTTTAGCACCGAAGTAAAACCAAAAAAATAGGTTAATATATTTTTTAAAGGTTATCGGGGTTTATAAGGTTAAATAATGTTAAAACCAAATATGACCTGGGAACTGGTTAAATAGGGTTTAGTTGGGGTTTATAAAGGCAAACAACAATAATGAAGATAGGGATAGTAAAGAGAAAGGAAGGGAAGGAGGAAACGGGAGTAACGGAGTAAAAGGGATAAGGTAAATGAAGGGGGATGATAAAGCAAACTGTTGTAAACCCTTTGTAGCCCAAAACAGCATTGCCCGACCTAAGTTCATCCATCAAATATTGCAAACTGTAGTAGAGCTAACAAGACTATCTTCTGATACTAGGGAGATCGGCCTTGTCTACAAGATCGATTTATCAGCCAACACATACTGACTGTTGAATTGTAAGGGTGCAATGCATACTAACTTCTACACTAGTCAGGTGCGATGCACACTAAAGAGGCCTTCTATGGGGTGCGATGAGCGAGAATGGACAAATGTCTGAGACAATTTGCTAAGTGGATGCTCATTGAATCTTCTAGAAACTTCTCCTATGACACTTGCCTCTCTGAATTCACCCAGGGATGAGTAAGAGATCTAAGAAATCTCCAAGTGGAACCAAAAACAACAAGTGGAATGACACTAATAAAAAACCTAGAGATGACTCACACCCTTGCATACATCTATAAATGGATCCCTCATCTGAGAGATCATGGGGTTGGAATATTGTGAAGTGCAAGTAAGTGCTGATATTTTGTATTTGAGAAAGAGAATTGTATTGTTGGGTGATCTTGCTATTTCATGAGGTGAAGAGGGCTTGATGCTGGGAGGATGATGCTCGACCAAAAAACTGGGTTGTAATTCTCACTTTTGTTTAATAAAGGTCTTACAATTTTCTTCCATATAATTGTGCAATTGTGAATGTTATTATTTGTGAATGCCATTGTACGTTCATTATATTTCTAATTCCGTAATGATTACGATATAATAGATCAAGATGCTTTGACAATTCTTTGTTACTGTGTTTCTACGGGTACTCTCCAAGCAGGATAAGTACGGAGAGGAGTTGCAAGTTCTATCAAGGGGGAGAGAGATCAAGCAAGGAGTTAAGCGAAAGATCCAAGTTGGTTCCTTTGTCTTTTTCTTATCTATTATAGATAGAAGAAATCATGAATTGATTTAAACTGTTGTTTCTAGGATAGCTGCCAAACCTAGAGGGCTAGTTGATCGAAAAGACACTAGTTTTCCCAAAAACACCAATAGAGGTCTTAAAGAATCAACGGGTACTTGAAAAGAAGTAGGATCAAAAGGAGTAGTAAAATGAGGAGTATGAGGGTAAAGATAAAGCCCTATTCCAAAATGGAATGGAGTTCTAGGTGTAGTATCTTTTTCAAATTCTTCCTCAACAGCAATTAAACCAGGTGGAATAACTTCACCGTTAGGTCCGTAATAGACTTTTGGTGTTGGTAAAGTGGAAGTTTCAGGAGTTACTAATGTCTGAGGGTTAACTGGTTGATCATCTTCTAGTAAAGTAACAACTTCTGAATATTCAAATTCAAAGTCTAGATGTTCCGGTAAAAGAACAACAGTTTCTGGGAGAGGTTCCTGAACAACTTTAGGTTTAGAAGTAACTTCTGATTGAACTGTGATAGGTTCTGGATTAATTTCTAGTTGAAGTGATTCAAGTTTAGAAGTAATTTCTTGTTGAGGATTAACTTGTTGTTGCACAACTTTGGTTACCGTTTCACAAGTGTCAGTTATAGTGTCCTCAGGTAATTGTGAAACTTCTTCTTCAGTAACAGATGTACCAGAAATATTTGGAGTAACTGGAGTCTCAGTACTTATCGGAATGGGTGACTCTGGTAATTCAGATGAAGAACCAGGAGTTCTTGATGTACTTGACTCAGTTAAATGAGACTGCTTTGACCGAATAGGTGTAGCTTCAGGTAGCAAAGGCAGTTTGCTTACTGTTCTCTGTGAACAGTGGGGTAAGGGTTAATGTTCCTACACGATTGCTGATTAATTTTATTACAAAAAGAAATAAACAAAAAGGGGTAATCTAGGTAAAAGGTTTACCAAGAAAATGTGAACTGTAGAATACCTCATGGTGAACTGAGAAGTATAGGCAGAATGCTATGTTCAGTGTATCACAGTGTACAAGGTGGCTGACTCGGTTGCCTAAGGATGGATAGCAACCTAGTGTTGTCCTCCCAAATATAACCGAAAGTACATGGAGGCCCAATCCGTATAAGTGCTGCCTAATGAAAAACCGCACAGTGAGAGCATTCCCATATACATTACGTACTGTAACGCCGTCGTATATACCCGAAGTTACATGGACGAGCTATGATATACTCATGTACATGGAATGAGGTATCACACTCAAGATGTATTGTAGACAAGTTAGTGACAACTGCTTTGTTTTATGACGTTGAAACACGTCTCTAGCCTAGAAGCACTAAATGTTTTTCGTTAGGTGACAATGCTCCATTAGGTAAATTGAGGTTAATTTTAAGTTGATCTTACATAGGAATTTACCTTTCAAGTTCACCACGCGATGTATTCTGAAATTCCTAGGAATGCAACTATTATGATAAGCACTCTTTCCATTCAATTTAACAATGAAAATATTAGCTAATAGGGATAAAGAAATCAAATTTCTTTCGATCAAAGAGCAAAGAGCACAATCTAATGAAATTTCCCTAAGCTATTCCTATGAGCACACACAAACTTTTTCAATGCAAAATGCATGTATTTCTTTTTGAATTCCTTAATGTGAATATGAACAAAAAGAAACTAATGCACATACAATCAATCAACCTTTTTTGCAAGAACGAAGACTTTAGGACAGTTCTTTTTCGAAGGAAAAGAATACTTTTATGACACTTTCTTTCAAAGAAAGATTAATCGACTATAATCTAACTTTGACTATCGATCGATAATGAGAAAGAAAAAATTAAAGAAACATTAATCAACCAAGTCAAAGTAGGGCTAGAAAAGGAGATAAAAACTTGTTTTCCAAGACATGACATTCATTGACCAATTAGCAAGCAATCAAACAGAAGAAATTTGGCAAAAAACTCAATCCAAATGTGGGAAACTGACCCTAGGAGGATTAGCGTAGCCATAAATGGGAGACAGTGTGCTTCAAAGCATTGTCCCTAAGCCAAGGGTGCTCTGCAGTGCACTGTGTCTCTCACAAGCCTGTGCTGGTGACAGTAAGCCATTTCAAGAGGCAAATTGACACAATTTTTGACCAAAATTCAATGCAATAAAGCTGAAATACAATCAATGAAAACAAGTAGGGTCTGCAAGAGTGTCCTAGGAGGTGGATAAGCTACTAGGAAGGATGATCTTCCCCAGTATGGTTGCCAATTTGTTTTGGAGAATTTGGTATCTACGAATAAATACTAATTCCCTAGATAAGTAGCCATATCTAGAACAATAGTTTAAAGCACTTTAGCCTTTTCCTATAAGCAATAGATAAGACAAAGAGGATGAGAAGACCTACTTGTAGTTTCACTTTCCTCTTGTCTCCTTTGTATCAGTCCCGTCACTCCTTCCCATACTTAACACACTTGAGAAGTACCTATAAACATCAATAGAAGACAAAGAACCAATCAAAGCAAAAGATCTATTGATTACAAGTAAATGGAATCAGATACATTCACACATATAAGCATCATATAACAAGATAAGCATATGGAAAAAGGTTCAAATACTTTATTGAATAGAAGGAAGAATTACAACCATGAAGTCTAATTCGAAGTCACTCCTCCAGCTTTGATCCCATCCACATCACATCGAAATCATGACACTCCGATAGCATAACAATACTTGTCTCAAATTCAATTCTCATAGCAACATTGTTACAGGGAAAAGTGTCTATTTAGAACTGCTCTATCCCACTAAGGTGTGGCAGCTGCCTTAGAAACAAACAGAGAAAAACTAATTTTGTTTTTCCTTTATGAATTATAGATAGAGAGGAACAGAAAGACCAACCTCTGTCTTGCGCTAATCCTTCGATTTGATCCCTCTCTTCTTTGATAGTCCCCAGCTACCTGCTCCCTTGCACGCCCAGCTTCACAAAGTACCTGTAAGATCATAGAAGCATAGCACTATACAAAGACATGGATCTATAATCATAAACAATTTAGGATCAGATGTAAATTGACCATACAAATGTAACAAGCATCAATGATACAAAAGCATGGAGGAAAACTCAAATAACTTTTATTGATAAACAAGAAAAGATCCAGGAGGAGTTACAACCAGTTGTTCCGACCCAGCATCAACCTCCCAGCAAAGAAGCCCCTCTTCACCTCAAACAAAGCTTATATCACCCAACAATCTGATGTTGTCTCTAGAAACCAACAACGATTCCTTACAATATGCAAAATTCCAGCCTCCGGATCTCTGGGATGAGGGATCCATATATAGATATCTGTAAGGGGGATGAGTCAGCTTGTGATTTGATTAGTGTCTTCTCTCTGACAGTTCTTGCTTCCACTTGGAGACTGAGGGCCTCTTACTCATCCTTGGTCGAATTTAGTGAGGCAAGTGTCACAGGAGAAGATTCTGGAAGCTTCCATTGCCTCTCCACCTCGCGGAATGACACTGCCATTTGTCATTTCTCACCCATCGCACCCCACAGAAGGGACTTTTGAAATGCAACGCACCCTCATAGTGTATTTGGGTGAGATGCAACGCACCTAGCCAGTGAAGCAGCTGCAATGATCCTGTTTTGACCAATTTTGAGTGGTTTTTTCATGGAGAACTTCTGGGAGAAGCTGTAATCTGTTGACCTTGTTCCTTTAGGGGTTAGAAAAACACTTTTAGGGACTTAGGAGCCCTTGGTTTATGGACATTTCATGCTTGGGGTTGTAGGGCACAAAAATGTCTATAACAGTTGCCCCCTAAAGTATGAGGCCGTTAACCTTTTGGTGTCGGGTGAAATGCTTTATTATGAGGATCCAAAGTTCTTTCAATGCTGGGAGGAGACCTGTAATAAGATACAATACAATACATTATCTTCATAATATTTTCATGATCTAGCTGAGGCGGGCATTCCCATGCTCAGTTTTATAAATTCATTTTCATGTACATAGGACAGATAACCGTCTGAGTGTAGACTGATGATTCTGATAGAGCCATCATCCTTTTGATAAGATGATTATCTGTGCTGTAATGATGTACATTTAATGTCTTTATTTCCCTGAATATATATCGCAGCCCGGATGGATGAAACTAGATCCGGGGTCTTCAATCTCGTCCGATCTTCACTCAAAGTACAAGTTGATCCATGTGAGAAATGTCCTGAAGTCGAACATGGAAAGACATCACTTGATTACCAGTCAATGATGTAAACTGTTAACAAGCGCGAGAGGAATCACCGATAATGATAATGACCCTCAAGGTACTGCAGTACAATTCACGTGGTGTGAATAAAGGACTTGGCGTCGAACACCACGCAAAATCTTTCGGTCGAAGGCCATTGATGTATACCTGTCGCTGGAAGTGAGAAACTTGCCATTGAGGCATGCAAGCTTCAAAGTACTGAATGGGGTGTTCCTAGATCAACTTCTTGGATAATGAGCTAATGTCGACAAGAAGTGATCCGTCACAGGAGGGCCTTAATGAATCCCACATCAATAACACGGAATGGAGCAAATGATTTTAATGGAGGTGAAAAACGATCTGGTGATATAAGGTTCAGGGAGGCGGTCATGAAAGAATGGAGTATAATGTATGGTAGTGGGTGAAACACAGGTGAATTCTCTGAATGACTTCTCTTGAACATATCGGCGACACTAATGTGATGGATTGGTAGCATTAACCCCAAATGTGGATGGTATGGCGTGACCATGGTGATGTGACCGGTGAATGAAACAACCCAACCCGACTCGGACACGGAGTGGAAGTGTCATGTTCAAGAGCGACTTGCTACCAACAAAGTTTCTTTGAGTTTTCTTCCCAATTTTTCCCCAGTCATTGTTGACCAGTACCTCTTTATTTTTGTCAAGCTTGAGGAGGATAACATATGCTTGTTCTATAATTTTCCCTTCGGGCAAACCCATCGCTATTTTTTAATGAGCCTAGCGATAGTGAAACTCATTCTCGTCTAAAGACAAGTTTGTCGCTATTAGTTTTTTTAACGAGTTTAACGACAAGGATAACTCGGTCCTTTTCAATTTTAGAGAGTCTGAAAAGGAACGTAAAGGCAACTCCAAAATTCCTCTTTCGTCATCTAATCCCTTAAGTCCAAAAAAGTATAAAACAATACAGAAGGGATGGATTTTTGATACTTTTAACGAGCCGAACAAAACAAGCGCTCGATCTTTTTGTGTAATAATCCCTCAGGTCCAAAAAGATTAAAATCTAGAGGAGGGATAGCACTTCCTGTCCTTTTAACGAGCTGGAGAGGCCAATGGCTCGACAATATTTTCATATTTTACGAGTCAGTTGAAAAGAGCTTAAAGGAGACTCGTCTTTTGAGGAACGAGTGATAAAACGGGTAGCAGCTGATTCCAGGTAAGGTTTGGAATTTTCCAATCACGGCAGTGTCACAAGGATGGCTAGTGAAATCACTCTTCGCAGTTGTTCCTCAAAATGGGTAAACAATCAAATGGAGGTGAATGATCGGCCAAATGCAAAAGTGGAGGTGATGGTGCAAACACGACCAAGGCTTTAATGGCTGAGGTACTACATTCATGATGGTTATTTACCGGGGAATAGTTCATTTTTTAACGAGCTTAAACGTGGGTGGAAGCATTTGCTCATGTCTTATGTTTATTTTTTAACGAGCTTGAACTATGTGCTAAAACTGCTCGATTAGATGGTCCTATTTTGATTTTACCATAAATAGCTTTGTTCCTTCAAAGATCGTACTGTATTCTCAACTGCTTCATCAAACTAGTCAGAAATGAACAATATATGCTTGAAAACGAGTTAGAACACTAATATTTTACTTTGAACTACGTAAAAAGTGTTTTTACCTCTCATTTTACCATTTCATTTGAACTTTGGTTTGTTGGAGCTTTGGAGGTGATTTTCCCCCTTGATTTTCATCAGCTGATTTCGGGAGATTCTGTGGACGATTCTTGGCGCCGTCTGGACCAGGTAGGAGCTAAACCTGAGCTCTTTCATTTCATGGTTTCCATTTTGCATTTTGAGCTTGATTCCCAACTTTTTTGAGTCCCTGGGGTTTGAAGAACTTGTTATGCCTTTAGCACACCCTCTGTGTATCGAAAGCTGTGTTGAATGTTGGCCTGTCTAAAGACTATCTGACATTCAACACACCTAGAACACTGTTGCAGGTGCATTGGCCGCAAAAAGGGAATTTGATGCACAATTTTTGATGGAAATTTTGCCCGTTTCTGACCAAAATAAGGATCTAACTCTTCTCTTGTTTGTTTTTCAAAGATCTTTGGAGTAAGATGACCATTACATGGCGAGAACGTGAGCATGAAGAAGAGGACATGCTTGCCCTACATGATCCGGTTACAGTGAACGCACTGCGGAACTGCGGCTTGCTGAAGTTCTTCCGCATTTCTAGCATGAGACAGTAGATCAACTTACTGCAGTATTTGCTCGATGCTTTGGATCCTACCAATCAGGTTTTCCAGATCAGAGGCAAATCTATCCCCTTGACTATAGTAGACATCTTTTTCTTGACTGGCTTGTCAAGGCGGGGTGCCCCCATCTTATTGTCAGGTTCGGCCCGAGGAGGCGACTCTGTGAGAGATTATGTTCACCGGTACTGCAGAGAAGGATCTCAGCCGAGTAAAGACAGCAAGATCATCATTCGTGATGTCACTGACAGGTCCCTTAGGACTATTCTGTTTACTTTTGGTAGGATGGCCGGTGGTGCGGCTCTTCATGTAGCCAAACGATCTTACATGCAGCATGCCTTGGAATGCCTCCAACCGAAGGTGTTCAACTGGTGCGACGCAGTACTTCTCATGATGAAAGAACAATTGACCAAGATAAAGAGCGGGAGGTTGAAGAACTTTGGGTATGGTTCTATTTTGACTGCCTTTGCCTTGGAGAAGATACCACTGATGCCGCCGCAGTATATTGCACTCGATTTACCTTCTCCTATTGAACCACGTATGCAAAGATGGGTTGACCATATGTCTAGGCATGCTGGCCAGTCTCAGATTTCATTTTCTGATACCTTCTTCAGGTGGTTTGATCGTCAGGAGATGGTTTATTCCAAGTATCCATACGCTGGCATGGACTTCCAGGGTGATCCAAATTTAGTACTGCCGGATGGCGAACAATGGGGCGCCATTGGTAAAATCTTTGACCATATCCCTGTTTATCGTTTTTTGTTTATAATGTCCTTGTGCTTTATTCTATCAAGACTTTAATCAAACTCATGTGTACATGCAGATGTTGGTCCTGTTCGTCCAGTAGTTCGCCTGAGAGTACCAGCTGCTGCTCTAGCAGGATAGGCCATCGGAAGGGCTATTCTTTGTGACCTCGATGTGGCCGAGACTGTCACAGCATTACAGGAGCAGGTTGAGGGCCTCACTCTTGGTATTCCAGATGTGAGGACTGACGAGCTACCTTTACGGTTACAGCGGCATACTACTGGTGTGCCAAGACAATGGACTCGTCTCTTACACATGATCGCACAGGCTGTGACTTGCTATCACAAGCATCATTAGACTAGGGTGCCCCCTAGCATTTTTAGTTTTTGGGTCATTTTACCGATTTTGTCTTGGTTACAGAACATTATGTGTAAACCATAAACAGTTATATATATTTTTTATTTTCGGAGTTTTACTTTGGTTAAGTTACATGATCCACATGCAAACATTGATGGTGTGTTTCTTTTTATAAATGTTGCAAATGTCTATCTAACACATAATTTGCTAATGAGTCAGTTAATGTGTTTAAGTTTCTGGAAATATGTTGATATTGAATAAAATCAAATTGTCTTTCCAAAATCTTAACCCTTAGGAACATGCGATAAATAGCTGGGTTTCAGACGGAATATATACCATTGAGTTGTAGTATTACGAGCTGTGAGTCTAGCCTGACAATTAGTCGGCGTATACCATGTGTGATGGAATCAGAGAGAAGTTCTATCAATGCGCTATATTCAGCGATGTTATTTGTTGATCAACCAATACATACCCCTCTGAAACTTACTAACTTGCCGCTTGGATAAAAAATAGCCCAGGCTGCGGAGGATAGGTTCCGCGAACTACGACTCGCTCCATCGGCATATCCAACACATGACTCCAATAGGTTTGACATCTGCAATAAATGTAAAAAGTGGATTACTTGACCAAAATAAACACTTTAGCGAAAACAAAAACATAACAAAAGCATACAGGTTACCATTACGCATAGTAATGCTTAAGGTACAACCCATTACGAAGTTGTGCCAGTGGGATTCCGTCATAATCCATTAACTCGTAGGCTCCTTTTGCTAACACTCATTTAACAATATAGGGGCCCATCCATAAAGACTTAAATTTACCTGCTCCCAATTTATCGGATTCTTGGTCGTAAAGCAAGACCAAGTCACCTTCTGAGAAGACACGGGGTTTGACATTTTTGTCGAACAGCACCTTGACTTGTTTCTTATGGGCTTCGTTAGCCAAAGCGGCATCACGACGGGTTTCATCCAATTGGATTAATTCCAAGAAACGAGCTTCTTCTTCTGAAGTTCCGGGGAGGAGATCAATTGCGAGTTTGAGGGACGAGATTTCACACTGGATTGGTAAGACTGCTTCCAGGCCATATACCAGTTGGAAAGGTGTAAACCCGGTTGCATTCCTTACCGATGTTTGGTAAGCCCACAAAGCTGAGTATAGGATTAGGTGCCATTTTCTCTTGTGAACTCCAATCATCCTTTGCAGCATGCGCTTTAGGACCTTGTTGATTGCTTCAACTTGTCAGTTGGCTTGCGGATAATATGGAGTGGAGCTGTCATGAGACAACCCTAGTTTGGCAGCTAATTCAACCATCATGTGATTGCGAAAATGCGATCCATGATCTGTGACTATAGCCTGTGGTACGCTGAATCTGGCGACTCCATGATTGAAAAATAAGAGGGCAGTTGTTTCACCAGTATTATCTAATGTAGGCATCGCCTCGGCCCATTTGGTAAAATAGTCAACTGCGACTATGATATACCCATGCCCCCCGGTCGAGGTGGGGTTACATGTCATGAAATCGATGCCCCATTTGGCGAATGTGTTGGATATGCCGACGGAGGGAGTCGTAGTTCGCGGAACCTATCCTTCGCAGCCTGGCCTATTTTTGATCCAAGCGGTGAGTTAGTAAGTTTCAGAGGGGTATGTATTGGTCAATCAACAAATAACATCGCTGAATATAGCGCGTTGATAGAAATTCTCTCTGATGCCATCACACATGGTATATGCCGACTAATTGTCAGGCTAGACTCACAGCTCGTAATACTACAACTCAATGGTATATATTCCGTCCGAAACCCAGCTATTTATCGCATGTTCCTAAGGGTTAATATTTGCAATAAATGTAAAAAGTGGATTACTTGACCAAAATAAACACTTTAGCGAAAACAAAAACATAACAAAAGCATACATGTTACCATTACGCATAGTAACGCTTGAGGTACAACCCATTACGAGGTTGTGCCAGTGGGATTCCGTCATAATCCATTAACTCGTAGGCTCCTTTTGCTAACACTTGTTTAACAATATAGGGGACCATCCATAAGGACTTAAATTTACCTGCTCCCAATTTATCGGATTCTTGGTCGTAAAGCAAGACCAAGTCACCTTCTGAGAAGACACGGGGTTTGAAATTTTTTTCGAACTGCGCCTTGACTCGTTTCTTATGGGCTTCGTTAGCCAAAGCGTCATCACGACGGGTTTCATCCAATTGGATTAATTCCAAGAAACGAGCTTCTTCTTCTGAAGTTCCGGGGAGGAGATCAATTGCGAGTTTGAGGGACGAGATTTCACACTGGATTGCTAAGACTGCTTCCAGGCCATATACCAGTTGGAAAGGTGTAAACCTGGTTGCATTCCTTACCGATGTTCGGTAAGCCCACAAAGCTGAGTACAGGATTAGGTGCCATTTTCTCTTGTGAACTCCAATCATCCTTTGCAGCATGCACTTTAGGACCTTGTTGATTGCTTCAACTTGTTCGTTGGCTTGCGGATAATATGGAGTGGAGCTGTCGTGAGACAACCCTAGTTTGGCAGCTAATTCGACCATCATGTGATTGCGAAAATGCGATCCATGATCTGTGACCATAGCTTGTGGTACGTCGAATCTGGCGACTACATGATTGAAAAAGAAGAGGGCAGCTGTTTCACCAGTATTATCTAATGTAGGCATCGCCTCGGCTCATTTGGTAAAATAGTAAACTACGACTATGATATACCCATGCCCCCCGGTCGAGGTGGGGTTACATGTCATGAAATCGATGCCCCATTTGGCGAATGGCCCAACAACAACTATTGGCTGTAGAGGTGCGGGTGATCTTTTGGTTTTGCTATCGAAAATTTGACAAGCATGGCAACTTCTGACTGCGGTTATGCAATCTTTGAACATTGTTGGCCAGAAGTATCCTGCTCGTAAGCTTTTTTGCATTGTAGCATATCCAGACTGATGCCCCCCACACGCGCCTGAATGACAATCATTCAGGACTTTTTCGGCCTCCTCATGGGTGAGGCACCTTCTCATAACTGTATCGATACCACGACGGTAAAGCGTATCACCGATGATCATGTAGTCTTTTTCTTGGTATCGAATACATTTTTGTTCGGAGTGTGAGGTGTTTGGCCTGTATTTTTGGGTTTGGAGATAAATTATTATATCTCCATACCACTAATTGCTTGCAGATATCAAAAACAAATTTTCGTCCATGATTGTTTCTTCGGATGTGTCATCGTTGGATGACGATGGGAGATTGCATAATAATTCTGCGAATACTAGAGCTTTCTTCGACTTGGATTTTACAAATTCCATATCAAACTCTTGTAGGATTGCTATCCATTTTGAATACTTTCCCCCCAGCAACTGTCGCGACAATATATAAGTCATGGGGTTGCAATCTGACAGAATGGTAGTTTTCTGAAAGAGGACATAGTGTCGAAATCTCTGTATCGTTTGAACAGCTACAAGTGCTAGCTTTTCAACGTAAGAATATTTGCTTTCTGTATCATTTAAGTTTTTACTTAAATAATATATAGGATGTTCAATTCCATCGACTTCTTGAACTAAAACCATTGCGATGGTTGTATCCGCTGCAGCCAGATACAGGTTAAAATCTTTTTGATAATTAGGAGCGTACATTAATGATGCTTTCATTAGGGATTCTTTTAAAGCATCAAAGGAAGCTTACGCGACCTGATCCCAGATAAAGGGCACTTCTTTTTTCAAAAGGCGTGTATAACCTTTAGCAAGTCCGGCATAATTTGGAATGAACCTCCTCAGAAAGTTTGCTTTCCCTTGGAGTTTCTGAATCTGAAGCAAATTCGAAGGTGGAGGCAAATTTATGATTCCCTGGACCTTACAGGGGTCGAGACGAATTCCGTCCTTTGAGACTACAAAGCCAAGCAAACGACCAAAATTGACGCAAAATACACATTTGTGTGGACTGAGTCGTATCTTGTAGTGTCGGCAACGTAGAAATATCGCTCTTAAATGCTGCGGATGATCAGTCCGCTTTCGCGAATGAGCCGGAAGGTCGTCGAAGTATGGTTGAATGACGTTCTTGATGTCATGGAAGGCATAATTCATTGCCCTCTGAAACATCGCCCCTGCGTTCTTCAGACCAAAGGGTAATTTCTGATATGCGAATGTGCCCCACGGACAAATAAATGGAGTCTTTGACTGGTCCTGTGGGTGGATATTTATTTGATTATACCCGGAGAATCCATCCATGAATGAAAAGATTTCTCATCCGGCGCATTCATCAATTATCTCGTAGATGAAGGGTGTAGGGTAGTTGTCTTTAGGACAAGCTTGATTTACATCCCTATAATCGATGCACACTCTAATTGTTCCTTGTTTTTTCATAACAGGGACAATATTCGATACCCAATCGGTTAGAGGAACCGAGTAGATGAAACCAGCATGGAGAAGTTTTTCAACTTCTGCCTTAATGGAAGTGGCTTTCTTGGGGTGCACCTGCCTTAGCCGTTGTCGTACTGGTTTGACATCTGGATACATCTTAATTTCGTGTTCAACGATACTCAATGCCTGGCATTTCACTGTATGACCAAGCAAAGACATCTCTGAATTCGCGAAAAAGAGCATTATATATTTCCAGTTCTGAAGGAGAACAACATTTTCCAACATAAATATTCTCTACAACATCTGTTTTGGTCGAGATATTTATGGCGATTGTTTCTTCAATGTTGGACAAGTTTCACTCGGAATCCACCGTGTTTACAGTATTTGATAGGAATTCAAAAACTGAAGGATGATAAAGGTCATCTTGATTATCTTCTCCACAATCCGGAAGAAGGGAACGATGGTGGGAATCATTCCATGGTGCCCCTTCAATTACCATTGATTGGACAATTCCTTCGTCGGTGACATGCACTCACGACCAAGGATCTGAAGGGGTACCATATTCTCGAGACCTATCTATCCAAACGCTTGATGAGCATTGATTTGGGTTTGCCTCCCATGCTAGGAACATTGATTGCTACAATATTTCTGTTGGGCTTGGGGGCAAAACCACTGCATGATCCATGTCGATATCGTTTTCTGAGATCTTTTTACAAGATATCATGTTGCAGGTTCCTATCGACGCTACTTCCGCCAGATTGATTGGAGGTGGAAGGGTGAAAGTTCCCATTAGTATAGGATCTTTTAGTAGGCCTACTCCGATATTTTGAAGCGAATGGCGGCTTCCATGGATCATAGGAATGCTTCCTGTAACTTGAGAACCATTGGGGAGGAAGTTCTGTTGATCGACGATTGTAATCCCTCCTTGAAAGGGAAATGCAATCTTCCTAAAATAGGTCGACACAACAGCTGCCATGGCATATATCCATGGTCTTCCTAGTAGGATGTTGTAATCAAGATTCCCATCGATGACTTCAACATCTATTTCTACCGTTTTCCCTCCTAGTTTGACTTTCAAGTTACTTAGGATACCATATGGGGTATATGTCCTTCCGTCAAATGCTTTTAATGTCGTCGGAGATCGCGACAAGGTTGGAGATCCTAAAGTTTTCCAGCAACTCATCGACATAATGCATGTAGATGTCCCCTCATCAATAATCGTTCGATGAACAGTTTTGTTGAGGGCTTTCACTTGAACAAGGAAAGCTAGTTGAGTTGGTAATTGAGGATCGTATCCTTTATGGTCGAAGGATACTAGATTGGAATCCTTTGGGTCTATCCCACCAATGGATGATAATAAAGCCTGCCTTTGGGATGGGCAATTCTGTAGTACTTCAAGAGTCGACATAGCGAATGGCGATTGGGCCAAATCTTCCACTATATTATAATGCTGTGCCGCTCTAGCGCGGGGATTAAACGTCGACTTGTGTACTACTCCCTTTGGTGGTTTTATCGTCAATTCAGGAATGGTGGGTGGCGCAACTTCTGTCGAAGTTGTTGTCGAACTACTTGGTTGATCTTTATCCTTATTGTTCGACAGCTGTGGATTCCCATAATCTTTGTTCCTTGTTGATATCAAAGCATCATTTTGCTGTTTTGAAACCGACAACATTAGCACTTGAGACAGGGAAGCATTTCCACTTTCAACCAGATTTGTTCCTGGATTTGGAAACGGATCAGTTAACACTGCGGAGGTTTTCGAATTCTTGAAGAATTTCTTAAGCTCAGCCCTGTGTGGAAAATTTGCGGTCCAATGATCCTCATCGCATATAAAGCATGGATTTTTTGGTTTCCTATCTCCAGGAGGGTTTGAAGAAGATTTTTCAGGTGATGATTCCTCCTGTTTCTTCTTCTTCCTTTTGCCTTTTTTCTTGCTCCCTGGTTGTTTGGTTTCTTTGCTTTTATCTGTCGATACGGCATTTACTTCCGAAGCAAGAAGTTCATCTTTTGCATTTTGACCTGAAATCTTACGGGCCTTTTTGGATGTAGCCTTTGTCGATTTCGTGTCTGTTGTGCCAATCACACCATCGCCGGCATGAGAGTCATTGTTCGATTTAGGAGGAGGAGGAATTGAGAATTCCGGTCTAGGGGCGTCAGGTATTTTATCATAGAGCGTGACGGACTGAGTGTAAATCAAATCCAGATATTGTGCACGAGAGATAACTTGCTCTTCTGTTACGACTCCCCCCTTTGCCACATCTTCTGTGATGGAAGGTAGTAATGACTTGATAAACCATTCAGCTAAGAGCTGATTGGGGACATACGTTTTTACCATTCTACGACGACGTCGCCATTCATGTATATGATCAGATATGTGAGTGGCCGTCGTCTATTTGAAATTGGTAAGAAGTTCTGTTCCCGTTTCGTACCTTATTGGTAACTAAAAATGGGTTAAAAAGGTTGTGGCTAAGGTACTGAAGTTGTTGAACGAAGCTCTAGGCAATTCGATGTACCATTTTGCCACCGGACCCGTTAACGTCCTCTGAAAGAGGCGAAGTCTTATCGAATCATCATTTAGGGTGTTTGATGAACACCATAGATAAAAGTTCATCACGTGATTCGATGGATCTTCACCCGGATTTCCATTAAATTTAGGAATATCTGATGGAAGTTTATGCGGAATCGCTGGCCACCAAGGGGTGTAAGCAATTGGATCGTTGGTTAACTGGTTTAAATCAGGTAACTCCAAAGTTGCCACAAAGGGTAACTGATGATTCAGATTAGGCGAAGCATACCCAGGATAAGATGGGATTGCCTGAGCAGTTGGTCTTTGCATACCGGCATAATGCATTTGATGCTGGTATGTTTGGTAAGGTTGGTGGACATGACCATTGTAAAATGGTTGATTTTGACCGTTTTGAATGTACGACTGTCCACTGTTAGCAAAGATTTGTTGCTCAGAACCTTGGTATACTTGTTGGAATTGCGGTTGTTGGTATTGCACCAGCCATGGTTGTGAAGCCATGTGCTATTGTCTGATACTAACAGTTTGACCAAGATGAGGGGTAATTGTACCCGTTTGAACCTGTGTCGTTCCACTGGTCGGTGATTGTGGTTGAGTCATAGGGTCAAGGGGTTGTTGCATTACAACCTGAGAAACCTGAGGTTGGCATACAACAAGCAGCGCTTGAACTTGCGACACCGTCACAATAGCTGGCGTAGTTGGAATATTTGACGTAGGTAAGCATTGTTGCATCGAGTATACAACTCTTGGTTGTTGAGGTAGTATAGGTACCCAACTGCTTGAGGTAATTCCAATATAACCTGAATGTTGTTGTGAACTCTCGTATGGATATCCTCTCAGAGGGGTTAATGAAAGGGTATACTGCCCCCCATACGGTGGTAATCTAGAACTCAAGGGAATTGTTTGCCTTTGGGGGCCAGACTGCCCAAATTGACCTCCAAATGGATCAATTTGTTGAGACTCAACATAAGAGTTTCCGGATATTATTCCAGATGAACAAACAGGAACAGACCATACTGTCGAGATAGCCCCTGAGTGGACTCCTTCTAGCGGTTGAGAGCTAGTCGGGGCAGATGGTATACCGGCGAACATTGTCGGAGTGATAGCAGGGAGTTCTACCGTCGTTGTGTTAGACGACACTGTCCTAGATGTTGACGGTTGTTCTGACATTTGTAGTCTATCCAAAAGATTACCTAGCGATTCTATAGGAGCTTCCACTGGTGGTAGACTAACTTCTGACGAAGAAGGATATAGAGTGATCCCGACTCCAAATTGCGTTGGAGTACTTGTTTGAGGATCTTCTACAATTTCTTCTATGGCAATCAGACCAGGTGGAAGGGGAAGACCGTCAGGTCTGTAGAATATTTCTGGTGCCGAAGAAGGTGTGAAATCGGCAGCGACAGATGTTTGAAGAGCAAGACTCTCCGAACCGGTTGTAGATGGAACTGGTTTGGTAACACAAGTGTTTACTCTCAGACTAGGATCAATATCACTATCCTTCTGTGGCTTCTAAACTTCTTCTGTAGAGGCAGGGATTCCAGAAATGTTTTGAGTAACCGGAGTCTCTGATGTCGTTGGAACACTTGTTCTAACTTTAATAGGAGATTTGGAACTGGTTAAACGAGTTCGCTTTGTCCGTACTGGCTTCGATTCCGGAGACAAAGACGGTTGACTCGTAAACCTCCGCGAACGACGGGGTTTCAATTGACTTTCTTCCACGATTGTGGATTACTCGATCAACTAAAATAAAGGGGAAGTATGTTTCTGAATTAAATGAATTTTAGACGCTTTGACACAACTTGTTTTTTCAGTTTTTAAGAGTCGATAAAAAACAAAAGATGACTCTAGTCGCCTTCGATTTTTAATGAGCCTGAAGTGACAAGTGCTCAGATGGACCTTTTCCGTTAAGGAGTCTGAAAAGGAACGAAAGGCACTACTCTGGAAGTCTAGGTAGAGGGAGTACCAAACCAATCGCAAAAATGCAGAATACTTTTTACGGTGCGGCAGTCAATCTTCCCGAATGTTGTGTTCAGTGCATTGCAATCGATAGGGCGGCAGACACGGCTTCCTATGGATAAAGGATTTAAGCCTATAGGGGTCTCCCAAAATATACTCGACGGTACGTGGGAGCACAAGTCCGTACTGGTACTTATCGTCTCAAAGTGGAGGAATCACCCAACCATCAGTGAGAACAACAGTTACCAGGCTTTATGACGCCAGAATACGTCTCTAGACTAGACCTCTAAATGTTGTGCGTTAAGTTCCAAAGCGTTGTTAGATTCATTGAATTTATTTTAAGTTGATCTTGCTTATGAAGTTTGCCTTTCGGGTTCACCACGAGATGTAGATTTAATTCCTAAAATGCAAGCTAAAGATGATAAACAAACTTTTTATCTCTTTTGTGCAATGAAAATCCTAGCTACTAGGGAAAAGAAAGACAGAATCTTTTCACAAAGAGCAAAGAGCACACTGTAAATGCACTTTCCTAAATCAAGCCAAACAGACTGTCTATATGCAAATGCACATGCATGTATTTGTTTTCGACTTTCTTAATATATGGATGCTAAAAAGAAAGTTGATGTACAAATCCGAATTTCTTTTCAAGCGACAAATATAAACAAGCTTCTTTTCGAAATCAAAAATAGAGATGATTACGACACCTTACGATTTTGAAATGAATACCTGTTTTTGACACTAGAAAATTACAAATTCAGACCAAAAGCAATAGTAACAGGATAATCGACCATCAACAGCAATCAAACTTTCTCCTACGATCGAAATCGACACTTGCGACAGATTCAAATCAAAGGATGACAGTACGACTATGCTACTTTTGCAAAGGAGAATTGTAAATGACTCAAAAAACACAAAAAAACATCTACAGTTCTTTTGTACAAAGGAGGCGGAATAAAAACAAGGAAAAGGGGTTTCAAACAGACATATACTAATCACAGGCAGCAAAATTCAGGAATAGAACTGGAAAGGATGATCCACAGAAGCCACAATTGCACAGAGCTTGTCTGATCAGCGCACCTGTAACACAGAGAATCTGAAATGCAGCGCAGGTTGTCCACTCGGGAAGTGCACTGAAGTTCAGAATCTCTGAACAGTACCTGCGTTGGGCCAGAAAGGAGACTCTGTTTGGGTTCCGGGTCACAGTTTGCATTTCAGTTCTTGGTTTTTGGCCAAGTAAAAAGCAATCAGTAATGCAACGTTCAGGGGTAGATCTAAGGAGGATCTAAGAGCTATCACAAGGGCAATCAGATAGTTTTTGAATCAGTTGTTTAAATCATAAACAGATCCAGTGGATGGATTGAAGCAGCAGTTATCTACTTTGCATTTGTTATGGCAAATGCAGTTCGAATGCTACTTATAAGTTTATGAAACAAACAACAAAGAATGATAAACAAACAAACTAATTAACTTCCCCAGCGGAGTCGCCATTTTGTTACAGGGAAAAGTGTCTATTTAGAACTGCTCTATCCCACTAAGGTGTGATAGCTGCCTTAGAAACAAACAGAGAAAAACTACTTTTGTTTTTCCTTTATGAATTATAGATAGAGAGGAACAGAAAGACCAACCTCTGTCTTGCGCTAATCCTTCGATTCGATCCTTCTCTTCTTTGATAGTCCGCAGCTACCTGCTCCCTTGCACGCCCAGCTTCACAAAGTACCCTACAGAAGCATAGCACTATACAAAGACATGGATCTATAATCATAAACAATTTAGGATCAGATGTAAATTGACCATACAAATGTAACAAGCATCAATGATACAAAAGCATGGAGGAAAACTCAAATAGCTTTTATTGATAAACAAGAAAAGATCCAGGAGGAGTTACAACTAGTTTTTCCGACCCAGCATCAACCTCCCATCAAAGAAGCCCCTCTTCACCTCAAACAAAGCCTAGATCACCCAACAATCTGATGTTTGTCTCTAGAAACCAACAGTAATTCCTTACAATATGCAAAATTCCAACCTCCAGATCTCTAGGATGAGGGATCCATATATAGATATCTGTAAGGGGGATGAGTCAGCTTGTGATTTGATTAGTGTCTTCTCTCTGACAATTCTTGCTCCCACTTGGAGACTGAGGACCTCTTACTCATCCTTGGTTGAATTTAGTGAGGCAAGTGTCATAGGAGAAGATTCTGGAAGCTTCCATTGCCTCTCCACCTCACGGAATGACACTGCCATTTGTCATTTCTCACCCATCACACCCCACAGAAGGGACTTTTGAAATGCAACGCACCCTCACAGTGTATTTGGGTGAGATGCAACGCACCTAGCCAGTGGAGCAGTTGCAATGATCATGTTTTGACCAATTTTGAGTGGTTTTTTCATGGAGAACTTCTGGGAGAAGCTGTAATCTGTTGACCTTGTTCCTTTAGGGGTTAGAACAACACTTTTAGGGACTTAGGAGCCCTTGGTTTATGGACATTTCATGCTTGGGGTTATAGGGCACAAAAATGTCTATAACAAACATTATCTCCTTACAATTCGTCAAAGTCTAGCCCCTTGACCACTTAGATGAGTTCTCAATTTATAGGAAGATGGAGGAGGTTATGTCATAAATGGGGGTATTGAAAGGCCTTCCATACTTAGAATTAGTTCCATGGAGTAAGGGATGAGAGAATAGGATGAATCTTAACTAATTCCTCATCCATTTTCGAGCTCATAGGAGTTGATAAGTGAGGGAAACTTCTAGAAGACTCTGAGAGATAAGAATACTCCCCAAACCCTATGTGAATTTCGCTCAATCTCACCCAACGTAGGTCAAAGAGGGCCTAAGTGCTTTTCGCAGCACACTAGCATGGACTTAATTGCTCTGCAGTGCACCCTTACATGGGCCTACCTGCGCTGGTCCCTTTAGAGATCATTTTAGGATGTCTTCAAGTCATGAAACTATCTAGGAAGGAGATATTCAAAAGGTTGACTTGTTTAGGGCATGTAGCAACTGAAATTAGGGTTTGATGAACCCTAAAACACTAATCTGGATGATGGGAGTGATATGCCCAAATGGATCTGTAACAAACCTTTAGATACTTTTTCAAGCTCAAGAAAAATGAGAAGGGGAAGGGATATGGTGCACAAAACTATGAGCTACATCATTCTATTGGGAAAATGTATTTTCTTACATATGGTGGCACTATCAAGTGCAAAATGCATGCTTGGGTAGAGAAACTTGACACATACTTCCAGATGAAACGGATGACAGAGGTAAAGGCCATTAAGATGGCCACATTGCACCTGGAGGGGGAGGCACATGATTGGTGGTTTCATGGTGTGTCCACTCTGGGGCATGCCAACGTGACCTCCTATGAGGACTTCACACAGAGAGTAGTGGAGCGGTTTGATCAGAGGGATCTAGAGGCTCACTTCAGGGAGTTTACCCAGCTCAGATAAACAGTGCATCCAAAGAATTATATCTCTGAGTTTTTGAGGGTCTCAGTCATGGTACCTAATTTTTCAGATGTGAAGAGAGTATACATATTTATAGAGGGCTTGACAGAGCCATTAGGGGGTCTGGTGAAGTCACGCAAACCATCTAGTCTTCTAGAGGGAGTATCTTGCACTCAATATTTGCAAGGGGTTATTCCGAAGACCCGAGCTCCATTTCCTTCATGCACTCCCTACCCTTAGAAGGGAAATGACACTAGAGATTCCACAACAGAGAGAGAAGCTCAAGGGTAGGGTTAGTTGGATAATGAGACCAGGAGATGCCTGAGGAGGAGGAAGTTGTGTTTTACATGCCGAGAGCCTTGGGCACCTACTCATCAATGCACAGTGGGCAAGGCCCATTACATCAAGGTATTCTCAGATAGTGATTAGGAGGATGATGGGGAGTTAGAGTTTGGTGGCAGAGAAAATGAGGATCCAGTAGGGAGAGGACCACCACCACCACCATCTCGGGGAGGAGCATCTTTCGCACCAGCTGGGAGAGTCCTAGCTTCTTTGTGCGGGATTCCCAAATTTTTTATCATGATGATTAGAGGTACGGTGCAGGGGCAGCGTGTCTCAGTTTTTGTAGACAGTGGGGCCACCCATAATTTTATTGATTCTCAAATGGTCCAGAGGATGGGCATCACCACTGCAAAGTTTGAGGGGTTTTCAATCCTAATACCAGGAGACGGTACTATGTAGTGCATTTGATATGTTCCTTCTCTGACAATGATTATGGGGAACTATTCTATGACAGACCACATTTTTGTGGTGGATGTATTGGATAGCAATGTGGTGTTGGGTGTCAAATGGTTTTATTCCCTTGGCCAAGTTATCACCAATTGGAAGCAACTTGTGATGGAGTTTGTTGGACCAGATGGCTGTCGAGCCGTAAAAAGGGTCTTTTTCACCTCTAATTACCTCACATTAACTTGTCAATCCAGGAACGATTTGTTATCTCAAAGAGTGTACTTAGTTTGAGGCTGTCATTTGCCAGAGTAATGCTAGTATTACAGTGCTCAAAATACAAGAGTAAACAGATGCTTAAAACAAGATCTAATTACAGAAAAGCACTTTAAAACCTAAATCATGCATTCAGAAAACTAAGCAATTTATCAGTCAAGGGTCCAGTAACAGTAACTCATCCCTATGTAAACTGATGTAACTAAAGATAAACAAGGAATAGATCGTCAACCTAGGAACTAGACAACGAATGTCAATTCTCACTACAGTTTCAGATCTTTCAGTGCAATGGCAATGCAAATAACAGGAAATGGAACAACAACTATAATTGAAACAACAACTAGGAAATGGAACAGCAATTAGTCTTGATGAACAGCGAAACCTTACTCTAAGGAAATAAAGGCAGCAATCATATCCTACAGAAATCAGATTGTAATATTTACTCTGAGAATAAATCGGATAACACACGGAAATATAACGGCAACTAATTAGTAATGAAATATAGAACAACACTTAGAGCCAATCGTGAATGTACAGTAAACCGAAATCAATATCACACAGAGCACACATTGATATTGAGAGAAACAGTATTCTGGCTCCGGTACCACAAATATTAATCTTAGTTATAATGAGTAACGATATCGATTCATAATGGAATAACAATGTCAATTGAACAACAATCGTAATTAAGTATAAACCATAGATGAATACAGTAATACCAACTTAACACTGTCATAACCCGGTTACTCTATAATTGAATAGCAATAGCATTCTATAAAGAACAGTAATGTTACATCTATGATTTAAAGGAACAACAATACGTTATAAAGTCAGGATGAATGATATGACATTCCTGTTACAGAGAACGATATTGTAAATTTATCAGAGCTGTGATATAAAATAACAAAACACACCAGATTACCGATCAAAGCTTATAATGAAAACCACGCATGAATTAAAGATAATGGTACAAGAGCAAGTGTTCCACTAGGGCCAGGCCCTTAGCCTCCAGGGATACACCACTTGAAATTACTCCAGGATCAAAGACGTAGCAGTAACCAGATTTATATTAAAGCATTAAAACAGAGTTACAGCGAATCACTTCTCAATGAGAATCGATGATCAAAGTTTCAAATACAGAGAAAAGTTACATAGAAAAATAATAGCAGATCATCCCCCGGGCTAGCAGTGCTTCCCCTTTTTATAACAGCTAAAGCGGAGATATCAAGGATGCAAAAATAGTTAAGGCAGTGATCCCTCAGGATCAGAGGATCTTGAGGGATTTGCCAAACTGTTAATTCCCAGTTATCCGTTTATTTTCTTGCGCTGAGTCGATATCTCCTTTTCCTTTCCTTGGCTGATATGTTTTAATTTAGATCACCTTGTTTGCATATGGTTCCCTGCCAAAGGGACAACAATTAACTTGGCCCTGTCGTTTTCTTTGGAATGACAGTATTTCGTTTTTCCCTTTTCCTGCATAAGAAATAGCAATTATTAGTGTTTTTGTGTTGCGTATAAATCCTATAGATTTTTTCATGATTTCTTATTATCTACCTAGTTCATGATGCAAAGAGGTTACTGTTATAGACATTTTTGTGCCTTACAACATTGAGCATGAAATGTACATAATCTAAGGGATCCAAAGTCCCTAAACATGTTGTTCCTACCCCTAGAGGAACAAGGCTAACAAACCACAGCAATTCACAAAAGTTCTCCACCTGAAACTGCTCAAAAACAAGTCAATTCAGGATCATGTCAACTGCTCCACTGACCATCTGTGCTGAATGTCAATGGCTCCACTAGCTACCTGCGTTGAATGTCAACTGGAACAAAGGCTACCTGCGCTGAGCGAGAATGGACAAGTGGCAGGCTCATTTCTCAAGGTGTCAAGACCCAGGAAGCTTCCAAAATGACACTTGCCTCAGGGAATTCGACTGGTGATGAGTAAGAGGTTCCAAATCTCCAAGTGGACTCAAGAACTGATAGAGGGAGAGGACACTAGTCAGATCTCAAGCTGACTCATCCTCTCTCCAAACATCTATATATGGATCTCTCCTCCATGAGATCTAGAGGCTGGAATTTTGTTATTGCAAAGAATTGTTGTTGGTTTGAGACTGGAATCATTGGGTGCTTAATGCTTTGAAGGGGCTGAAGATAGGAATTCCATTTTCTGGGAAGGAGATGCTGGATTGGAGCCCTCTGGGTTGTATCCCTTCCTGAACCTTGTTATTCATCAATAAAGCTATCTTGGTTTCTCCTATATGCTGATGTATTTTGATGTATGAATGTATTAGTGTATTTGGTTTATTTCTAATCCTAAATCAGTTATGAATGTGAATATCTGTCTTTGTGTAGTGTTCTTCTCTTGTCTCAAGTAGTTGTTCTCTTGTCGCAAGTAGCTGTTCTCTTGTGATCTCGTAGGAATCAAGTAGCTGTTCTCTTGAGCGAGCGAGGAGGCAAGTAGCTGTGAACACCCAAAGAGAAGAGAATCTAGATCGAGGGACAAACGGAAGACACCGGTAAGTCTATTGATCTCTCTTCTTTCACATTTCATAAAGGAAGAAACCAGTATAGCTGTACTCGTTTGTTGCTAAGGCACTGTCACACCTTAGGTGGATAGGATCATCCTGCATAGGCATTTTTCCCCACAACAAATTGGCGACTCCACTGGGGATACTCGTCTTTTGAAAAAGGATGTACCTTTCGTCTGGGACCAGGTGGCGCAAGCTTCATTTGATGCTCTGAAAGATTCTCTAGTAAAAGCATCATTAATGTATGCCCCGGACTATCAAAGAGATTTTAACCTGTATCTGGCTGCAGCAGATACGACCATTGCGATGGTTTTAGTTCAAGAAGTCAATGGAATTGAACATCCTATATATTATTTAAGTAAAAACTTGAATGATACAGAAAGTAAATATTCTTATGTTGAAAAGCTAGCACTCGCTGCTGTTCAAGCGATACAAAGATTTCGACATTATGTCCTCTTTCGGAAAACTACCATTCTATCAGATTGCAACCCCATGACTTATATACTGTCGCGACAGTTGCTAGGGGGCAAATATTCAAAATGGATAGAGATCCTTCAAGAGTTTGATCTTGAATTTGTAAAATCCAAATCAAAGAAAGCTTTAGTTTTCGCAGAATTATTGTGCGATCTCCCATCGTCGTCCAACGATGAAACGTCGGAAGAGTCAATCGTGGATGAAAGTTTGTTTCTGATATCTGCAAGCAATGAGTGGTATGGAGATATAATAATTTATCTCCAAACCCAAAAATTCAGGCCTGACACCTCTCACTCAGAACAAAAACGTATACGATACCAAGCGAAAGACTACATGATCGTCGGTGATACACTTTACCGTCGGGGTATCGATACAGTTCTGAGGAGGTGTCTCACCCATGAAGAGGCCGAAAAAGCCCTGAATGAGTGTCATTCAAGCGCGTGTGGGGGGCATCAATCTGGATATGCTACAACATAGAAAATCTTACGAGAAGGATACTTCTGGCCAACCATGTTCAAAGATTGCATAACCGCAGTCAAAAGTTGCCATGCTTGTCAAATTTTCGATAGCAAAACCAGAAGACCACCCACACCGTTACAGCCAATAGTTGCTGTTGGGCCTTTCGCCAAGTGGGGCATCGATTTCATGCAATGTAACCCCACCTCGACCAGGGGGCATGGGTATATTATAGTCGCTGTTGACTATTTTACCAAATGGGCCGAGGCGATGCCTACATTAGATAACACTGGTGAAACAACTGCCCTTTTCTTTTTCAATCATGTAGTCGCCAGGTTCGGCGTACCACAGGCTATAGTTACAGATCATGGGTCGCATTTTCGCAATCACTGATGGTCGAATTAGCTTCCAAACTAGGGCTATCTCACGACAGCTCTACCCCGTATTATCTGCAAGCCAACGGACAAGTTGAAGCAATCAACAAGGTCCTGAAGTGTATGTTGCAAAGGATGATCGAAGTTCACAAAAGAAGGTGGCACCTAATCCTGTACTCAGCCTTGTGGGCTTACCGAACATCGGTAAAGAACGCGACCAGGTTCACACCTTTTCAACTGGTGTATGGCCTGGAAGCAGTCTTGCCAATCCAGTGTGAAATTTCGTCACTTAAGCTCGCAATTGATCTCCTCCCCGGAACTTCGGAAGAAGAGGCTCGTTTCTTGGAATTAATCCAATTGGATGAAACCCATCGTGATGCCGCTTTGGCTAACGAAGACCATAAGAAACGAGTCAAGGCGCAGTTCGACAAAAATGTCAAACCCCGTGTCTTCTCAGAAGGTGACTTAGTCTTGCTTTATGACCAAGAATCCGATAAATTGGGAGCAGGTAAATTTAATTCCTTATGGATGGGCCCCTATATTGTTAAACGAGTGTTAGCAAAAGGAGCCTACGAGTTAATGAATTATGACGAAATTCCACTGGCGCAGCCCCGTAATGGGTTGTACCTCAAGCGTTACTATGCTTAAATAGTAACCTGTATGCTTTTGTTGTATTTTGTTTTCGCTAAAGTGTTTGTTTTGGTCGAATGATCCACCTTTTTACATTTATTGCAGATGTCAAACCTTCTGGAGACATGTGTTGGATATGCCGACGGAGCGAGTCGTAGTTCGCGGAACCTGTCCTCCGCAGTCTGGGCCATTTTTTATCCAAGCGGCAAGTTAGTAAGTTTCAGAGGTGTGTGTATTGGGCAATCAACGAATAACATCATTGAGTATAGCGCTTTTATAGAACTACTCTCTGATGCCATCACCCGTGGTATACGCCGACTAATCGTCAGGCTAGACTCACAACTCGTAATACTACAACTCAATGGTATATATTCCGTTCGCAATCCAGCTATTTATCGCATGTTCCTAAGGGTTAAGATTTTGGAAAGACAATTTGATTCAATTCAATACCAGCATATTTCCAGAAACTTAAACACATTAACCGACTCATTAGCAAACTATGTGTTAGATAGACATTTGCGACATTTATGAAAAGAGACACATCATCAATGTTGTACATATGAATCATATAACTCAACCAGAATAAAACTCGAAAATCAAAATATATATATATAGAAGCTGTTTATCGTTCATACATAATGTTCTGCAACCAAGACAAAAATCAGTCATATGACCCAAAAACTCAAAAATGCTAGGGGGCATCCTAGCCTAGTGATGCTCATGATAGCACAACACGGCCTGTGCAATCATGCGCAAGAGACGAGTCCATCGTCTAGGCACACCAGTAGTATGCCGCTGCAACTGTAAAGGTAACTCATCAATCCTCACATCGGGAATGCCGAGAGTAAGGCTCTCAACCTGCTCCTGCACAGCTGTAAGGGTCTCGGCTACGTCAAGGTCGCGGAGAATAACTCTCCCAGCAGTCTCCCCTGCTGGGGCAGCAACTGGCGCTCTCGGGCGAACTTCTGGACGAACAGGACCAACATTTGCATGCACACATGAGTTTGATTAAAGTCTTGATAGAATAAAGCACAAGGACATTATAAATAAGAACAGTAAACAATAATATGGTCAAAGATTTTCCCAATAGCGCCCCACTATTCGCCATCCGGCAGTACCAAGTCCGGATCACCTCGGAAATCCATACCAACATATGGATACTCAGAATAGACCATCTCCTGGCGCTCGAACCACCTGAAGAAGGTATCAATGAAAGTAATCTGAGATTGACCAGCATGCCTAGACATGTGGTCAACCCATCTCTGCATGCGTAGCTCGGTAGGAGAAGGCAGGTCGAGTGCAATGTACTGAGGTTGCATCAGTGGTATTTTCTCCAAGGCAAAGGCAGTCAAAACAGAACCAAATCCAAAGTTCTTCAGCTTCCCGTCCTTTACCTTATTCAATTGACTTTTCATCTGAACAAGTACTGCATCACACCAGTTGAATACTTTCGGTTGGAGACACTCCAAGGTGTGTTGTACATAAGACCTGTTGGCAACATGAAGAGATGCACTACCGGCCATCCTACCAATAGTATACAGAATGGACCAGAGAGACCTGTCAGTAATCTCACGGATAACAACCTTGTCGTCTTTGCTCGGCTAGGAACCTTCCCTGCAATACTGCCGGACATAATCTCTCACGGAGTCATTCCCCCGGGCCGAACCTGACAAAGAAATGGGAGCACCCCGCCTTGACAACCCAGTCAAGAAGTAAATGTCCACTATGGTCAAGGGGATGGATTTTCCCCTAATCTGGAATACTTGGTTAATAGGATCCCAAGCATCAAGCATATACTGCAGTAAAGAGATTTGTGCTCTCATACTAGAGATACGGAAGAACTTCAGCAGGCCACAGTTCCGCAGCGCGTTCACCGTGACAGGGTCATGGAGGGCAATCATGTCCTCCTCTTCATGTTCTCGTTCTCGCCATGTAAGGGAAATTTCGCTCAAAAATCCTTGCAAAACAAACAAGATAAAGAGTAAGCTCCTGGATTTGATGAAAAAATGGCAAAGTTTCATCAAAAACTGTGCAATAGAACTGCTTTTCTGAGATCAACGCAATTGGCAAGTGTCCTACCTACGTTGAAGGTCAAACTGCCTTAAGGCAGCTTGACATTCAACGCAGGTTTCGAATGGACTGCCTGCGCTGATGGAAGAGCGCCCTAACAAAACCCCAGAGGCTTATGGGAACAGGAAAACAGGCACAGAATGGGAAAAGGAAACCATGAAAAGAAAGAGCTAGAGTTTAGCTCCTACCTGGTCCAGACGGCGCCGAAAATCGTCCGCAGAATCTCCCGGAATCAGCTGGTGAAAATCAAGGGGGAAGAGGTACCTCCAAAGCTCCAACAAACCAAGTTCAAATGAAATGGTAAAATGAGAGGTAAAAACACCTTTTAATTGCTTTTTTACGTAGTTCAAAGTGAAATATTAGGGTTATATTCTCATTTCCATGCAAATGTTATTCATTTCTAACTAGTTTGATGCAGCAATTGAGGATACAACACTATCTTTGAAAAGGGCAAAGCTAGTCATGGTAAAAATAAAAAATTTGACTATATGATCGAGCAGTTTTAGCACAAAGTTCATGCTCGTTAAAAAATAAACGCAAGATCCGAGCAGTTTTAACGCGGACTTCATGCTCGTTAAAAAATAAACATAA
Organism: Pinus tabuliformis; assembly: GCA_031772625.1. Taxonomy (NCBI): domain Eukaryota; kingdom Viridiplantae; phylum Streptophyta; class Pinopsida; order Pinales; family Pinaceae; genus Pinus; species Pinus tabuliformis. The sequence continues at coordinate 575,979,808 of CM062819.1, forward strand.
GCAATGAGCAAGAGTTTCCTCCAATGTTTAAGCTCATTTTAATATAAAAATGAACCTACCCGATAAATAACCACTGTGAATGTAATATCATCAGCCATTAAAAGCCTTGGTCGTGTTTGCACCTGTCACCTCCACTTTTCATTTGGCCGATCGTTCACCTCCATATGATTGTTTACCCATTTTGTTGAACAGCTGTGAAGAGTGATCTCACCTAGCCATCCTTGTGACTCTGCCGTGATTGGAAAATTCCAACCTGTACCTGGAATCAGCTGCTAACCCTGTTTATCACTCGTTCCTCAAAAGATGAGTCTTCTTTAAGCTCTTTTCAACTGACTCGTAAAATGTGAAAAGGTTGCCGAGTTTTGGCCTTCCAGCTCGTTAAAGCGACCGGAAGAGCTATCCCTCCTCTAGATTTTAATCTTTTTGGACCTGAGGGATTATTGCACAAAAAGATCGAGCGCTTGTTTTATTCGGCTCGTTAAAACTATCGAAAACTCATCCCTTCTGTATTGTTTTATACTTTTTCGGACTTAAGGGATTAGATGACGAAAAAGGAATTTTGGAGTTGACTTTATGTACCTTTTCAGACTCTCTAAAAATGAAAAGGACCGAGTTATCCTTGTCGTTAGACTCGTTAAAATCATTAAATAGCGACAAACTTGTCTTTAGACGAGAATGAGTTTCACTATCGCTAGGCTCATTAAAACATAGCGATGGGCTTGCCCGAAGGGCAGGTTATAGAACAAGCATATGTTATCCTCCTCAAGCTTGACAAAAATAAAGAGGTACTGGTCAGCAATGACTAAGGAAAAATTGGGAGAAACTAAAGAAAACTTTGATGGTAGCAACTCGCTCTTGAACATGACACTTTTCCTCTGTATCACAATCGGGTTGGGTTGTTTCGTTCACCGGTCACATCACCATGGTCTCGCCATACCATCCATATTTTGGGTAATGCTACCGATCCATCGCATCAGTGTCGCCATATGTTCAAGAGAAGTCGTTTAGAAAGAGTCAACCGTGTCCCATCCACTGCCATACATTATCCTTCATCCATTCATGACCGCCACCCTGAATCATATGTCACAGATCGTTTTCACCTCCATTAAAATCATTAGCTCCATTCCATTTCACTAATGTGGGATTCATTAAGGCCCTCCTGTGACAGATCGCTTCTTGTCGACATCAGCTCATTATCCAAGAAGTTGATCTAGGAACAACCCCTTCAGTACTTTGAAGCTTGCATGCCACAATGGCAAGTTTCTCACTTCCGGCGACAGGTATACGTCAATGACCTTTGACCGAAAGATTTTGCGTGGTGTTCGACGCCAAGTCCTTTATTCACACCACGTGAATTGTACTGCAGTACCTTGGGGGTCATTATCCTTATCGGTGATTCCTCTCGCGCTTGTTAACGGTTTACATCATTGACCGGTAATCAAGCGATGTCTTTCCATGCTCGACTTAAAAACAATTCTCACATGGATCGACTTGTACTTAGAGTGAAGATCGAACGAGTTTGAAGACCCCGGATCTAGTTTCATCCATCTGGGCTGCGATATATATTCAGGAAATATAAAGACATTTGACATGTACATCCTTGGAGCAGATGATCATCCTACTCAAAGGATGATAATTTCACCAAAATTATCAGTCTACCATCAGACGATTGTCTGTTCTATGTACAAAAATGAATTTATAAAGCTGAGCATGGGAATGCCCGCCTCAGCTAGATCATGAAAGCAGTATGAAAAATAATGTATTGTATTGTATCTTATTACAGGTCTCCCTCCCAGCATTGGATGAACTTCGGATCCACCTGATAAAGCATTTCGCCCGATAAACAGCCTCATACTTTAGGGGGAAACTGTTATAGACATTTTTGTGCCTTACAGCATTGAGCATGAAATGTCCATAATCTAAGGGATCCAAAGTCCCTAAACATGTTGTTCCTACCCCTAGAGGAACAAGGCTAACAAACCACAGCAATTCACAAAAGTTCTCCACCTGAAACTGCTCAAAAACAAGTCAATTCAGGATCATGTCAACTGCTCCACTGACCATCTGCGCTAAATGTCAATGGCTCCACTGGCTACCTGCGTTGAATCTCAACTGGAACAAAGGCTACCTACACTGAGCGAGAATGGACAAGTGGCAGGCTCATTTCTCAAGGTGTCAAGACCCAGGAAGCTTCCAAAATGACACTTGCCTCAGGGAATTCGACTGGTGATGAGTAAGAGGTTCCAAATCTCCAAGTGGAAGCAAGAACCTCCAAGTGGACTCAAGAACTGATAGAGGGAGAGGAAACTAGTCAGATCTCAAGCTGACTCATCCTCTCTCCAAACATCTATATATGGATCTCTCCTCCATGAGATCTAGAGGTTGGAATTTTGTTATTGCAAAGAATTGTTGTTGGTTTGAGACTGGAATCATTGGGTGCTTAATGCTTTGAAGGGGCTGAAGATAGGAATTCCATTTGCTGGGAAGGAGATGCTGGATTGGAGCCCTCTGGGTTGTATCCCTTCCTGAACCTTGTTATTCATCAATAAAGCTATCTTGGTTTCTCCTATATGCTGATGTATTTTGATGTATGAATGTATTAGTGTATTTGGTTTATTTCTAATCCTAAATCAGTTATGAATGTGAATATCTGTCTTTGTGTAGTGTTCTTCTCTTTTCTCAAGTAGCTGTTCTCTTGTGATCTCGCAAGAATAAAGTAGCTGTTCTCTTGAGCGAGCGAGGAGGCAAGTAGCTGTGAACACCCAAAGAGAAGAGAATCTAGATCGAGGGACAAACGGAAGACACTGGTAAGTCTATTGATCTCTCTTCTTTCACATTTCATAAAGGAAGAAACCAGTATAGCTGTACTCGTTTGTTGCTAAGGCACTGTCACACCTTCGGTGGATAGGATCGTCCTGCATAGGCATTTTTCCCCACAACAGTTACGAGTTCTAAAGTAAAGATGACAAAATAATCAATAAAAACATACCTTCTTCAGTACTCCACAATGGCAAGCCGATGGTTCTTTGAGGCATGCATTTGTACCCCCCTCAGATAGTGTCGGTCCATAGGATGGAATCTGATTTGAGGCATGGAGACATAGCATGGGAAATAGAGCTGAGAATTTCAGAGGCTGGGGGGAATACCATGCCACCACATCTAGACATACATGAAGTACTGGATAGATATCCGGTAGTCTTTGGAGATATACCTCCAGGACAACCACCTAATAGGGGATTCAAGCACACTATAGGGCTGGAGCCTGGTGTGCAGGCAGTCATCACTACACACTATAAGCATCCCAAGGCCTATAAGGACGAGATCGAGAGGGCCATTAAGGAGTCATTTTTGTTAGGTCACATCAGATAGAGTTCCAATCCGTTTGCTTCTTCGGTTGTGCTGGTGAAGAAGAAGGACTGGACTCTCCGCATGTGTATTGACTATAGGGCATTCAACAAGAAGACATTAAAGAAAAGGTATCCCATTCCATGCACTAATGAGTTGATGTACGAGCTTAGAGGAGCCAAGTACGTCTCTAACATATATTTGCAGTCATGTTATCATCAGATCTGAGTGAGAGAGAAGGGCATCCCAAAGACAACTTTCAGGTGTCATTATGGGCATTTCGAGTTCTTAGTCATGCTTTTTGGGTTGACCAATGCACTAGATACTTTTCAGTTGTGCATGAACCATGTGTTCTGATGCTGGTTGAGGAGGTTTGTACTAGTATTTCTTGATGACATATTGATATACAACATGGAATGGGAGGAGCACAGAAAAAACTTAGAGACAATATTGTGTATATTGGAGGAGAAGAAATTCTATGCCAAGATGTCCAAGTGCGATTTTGGACTGACAAAGATGCTTTACTTTGGACACATCATAGGTGTAGATGGGGTCAAGGTGCACGAGGAGAAGATTCAGACCATTCGGAATTGGCCAGAGCCTTGATATGTGACAGTGTTGAGATAATTTTTGGACATCTGTACCTATTATCGGAAGTTTGTGAAGGGATTCTCACAGTTGGAACCACCCCTTACTGATCTAACTAAGAAGGGGGATTTTGCATGGACAGAGGGAGATCATGGAGAATTTTATCGCCTTAAGGAGGTGATGAGTTGTTTCCCGATATTGACACTCTCATATTTTACTTAGCCTTTCACATTGGAGTGTGATGCATTAGGCGTGGGGATCAAGGAAGTCTTGTACCAAGGATGGAACCCCATTTCTTTCGAGAGTCGGAAGATTCTACCTCATGAGATGTCATATTCCATTTATGACAAGGAGATGTTGGCCATAATGCATGTAGTGGCGAATTTTAGACAGTACTTGGTGGGGAACCGATTTTAGGTGAAGACGAATCACAACAATCTTCTCCATTTCATGGGGCAACAGGACCTCAATGATAGACAATAGAGGTGGGTCAGCAAGGTGCAGGCCTATGATTTTGATATTGAGTGTTGGGAGTGGGATCCCCCCAAGGCAAGTTTTTGGGCTTAAAGCCCAAGTTTTGACTAAGTCCATTATAAAGACTCTGCGATTTGTGGGCACAGAGCACGAAGTTGTAATAGAGTCATAAGGTTGTCCGCCCTTAATTTTGTAAATATAGTGTCGGTTTGAGAGATCTACCCATGGTCCATGGACCATGGGATTGTATAAATAGAGTGAGGCTCTAAGTGTAAAGAGACAATATGTAGAAGGATAGAAGGAAATCAATCCATGAAGCATTAAGTCGAAGTGTAGAGTTGTGTCTTTGGGTTGTAGAGTAGGAGAAGGATCTGCCGCTGAATGCGCAGAGGCCTAGTAGTTCGTAGCTGAGTGTGCAGACCCATGCAGTTGAGTGCACAGGGAAAGTTGAGTCTGTAATCATTGGAAGCATTAATAAAGAGAAGTTTTATCATATTTCTATGTATCTTTTCCTTTTTTATGCATTGAAGTATATTTGGTATGAATTTCAAGTTTACTATTTATTTACTGTGCGAACTTATATAAATGTGCTGAGTAAGTGAATATAATATAAGGTATCTGATTATGTGAAGATAACTAACTGCTATAAGAAGATAAGTAAGATCCATAGTGTGACTTGGGGAAATAGTGCAGATCACTGCTCCAGTAGCACGAAAGCCCCGCAACCCCTGGTTAGGGTTGCACGAAGGCAAATATAACAGGGCGTGAAGGCCCCGTAGGTCAGGGAAGTGTGTGAAGTAACCTGTGCGAAGGTATTCAAATTTGGACTAAATAAACCCCTTAGACATCTCAAGGGTGTAAAAACTTGGTTCCAGCATCCCCCCATATTGCTTCGGGTGAGACCTCTGTCCGGGCTCCATAGACTGTTGCTGAAAGGGCCAGTAGTACAGGGATTTTTTTGGATAATTAACTCTGAACCTGGGTCAGGCCCCAACAAGCCAACAAATGGTTCCGTTGCTGGGACCGGAATCTCCATAGAGATGTCTGATGTCGTATCATTGGAATCCAACTAAAAAAGAAATTGAAGGTTGGTTGGACAGGAAAATCCATGAGTTCGCGGTGCAGGAGAATAGGAATCCACAACTATCAAAATAAGAGTGGTTAGACTGCTACCTGTACATAGATATCCACGTAATTTTCTTCGCATCTTTCCCTACTAAGCTATACGAGTGGATCTCGAAGTTAGCAGATAGCCAAGGAAGGCGCAAGCTCAACATTCCTATTGTGTGGACCCTAGAGTTGGTGCACAGATTGGAAGCATTAGAGGATAAGATCATGTGCGCTATTGATCACTGGCTCGATCGAATTATAGAAGGATTCATTATTGAGTTCGTGGTAGATACTTTAGTCAGCTATAGCGAGGCAGAGTGACGCTTCCTCAAAGGACCGAGAGGTAAGTACGTTAAGTCTCTAAACACTTGGATTAAAATGCTACTGTGTGAAAAGCTAATTATGCGAATACATTGATGTTCGGGGCTATGCCAAGTGGGAGTATTTATAGAAACGAAGGTAGTGTAGAACTAGAAACTAGCCCCTTGATTTCACCTTCGCGAGGGGATGAGGAAGAGCTCATGAAGGTTTCACCAAGAATCGCGATCAATTTGATAAGGTAGAGGATTTCGTGCATACCACCCCCACCCACACCACTGCCAATTTCACCGCCTTGACCCCCATCTTCGCCCATACCACCTCCCCGACCACTACGAGTCAATATGGAAAGCACAATAAAGTTGTTGGTGTTCAAGGGCGTAGGAAATAAAGATTCGGACCAGTTTTGGTTCGTGATAAAAGCTATATGGGAGGAGCAGGGAGTTACAGGTGACAATATAAGGAAAGCGACATTGGACAACACTCTGCAGGATCGTGCGCTGACCTGGTATATTAAGCATTCTAATGAAAATCCAAATGCAGGGATTACGGATATCCAAATTGCACTGAACAGAGAATTTATCTGGCCGAAGTCAGAAGCGTAGTCGATCATTGGGTTCAAGGAGATCACGATGCTACCAGGTGAGATCCCCTAGGAATTATATTAGAGACTGAAGTGCACGATTCATGAAGCTAATATGACTTTGACGGATGGACAGCACTGCGAATGGTTTGTAGCATCACTAATGCCGCATTTTCAGAATGCGTTGTCACAACAAAGGTTACCAACTCAGGCAGATGCCTTGGAGATCACGAAGAAGCTACATGATACCCAGATACAGGATCCTAACCTGGGAGTTCAGTAGATCCACGCGCAGTTGAAAAACTTATGCCTTGAGATGCAGAGTATGAAACAAGACAGGACAGCTCACTCAGAAGTGCGCGAAGAGGTATGGTGTGTTAAATGCAAGGGTCAGGTTCATGACAAGGACCACTGCCTAGTATTCGCGAATTACCTCATTGGAGGAGGACCGATGCCATTAAGACTGGAGGCCCAAGTAGGACCTAGAGCAGTGCCTGCATTGTGGTGCACAATTTGTCAAATTGTAGGAAAGCATGCTACGGGCAACTGCCATTTGTTGCAGAAGTACACACAGAATTCACAACAGTTGTTCTGTAATTTATGTAGATTAGTGGGACATGATGAGTGCACCTATAGAAGCTATGAGCTAATGATTGATAGGAATCCCACCTACAGAGTTCAGGCCAAAATGCAACCCCTTCACCAGAACACAGGAGTGATGCGAACCGGAATTCAGGCGTATGGATGAGGCCGAGGTGGAGGAGGACCTGGAAGAGGTCGCGGATAGCTGATATGTTACAATTTCTAGGGTCCAGGACATTATGCCCATGATTGTATGAATCTGACGCATCCATCATGCTTGTATTGTACATTGTTTGATTATGAGACGAAGGATTGTCCCAGACGGGTAGCGAGGTTGCAAGACAAGGGAGTGTTCCAACCTCCCCCGATTCAGAACCTGCAAATGATGAGGTCTGAGCCGCGCGAGGAAGACCCTAACATGAAAATTTTGCTCTGAAGTGGAATTACGATAGGGGATGATAAAGGAAAGTAGCCGGAAGATAGTACTTGGGTTCGTAAGTCTCTGACAAAAGAACCAGAGTTTGATTTGGAGCATGCTAAGGAAACCTTCATGGAAGCTAGGAAGAGCTTCGCTGATGCCTCCACTTCAGGAAGAAAAGACAAACTGGAGCCATAAATGGACCCATCAATGCTCATGATGTTCCTAGAAACATGCATGAAGCTACTGCGCGACAGCAAGGCTGTAAAGGGATTGCAAGAACTCATAAATAGATGTGCTGGGACTGTGCCAGTAGAACCACGTGTAGTCTGGAAGATTGGAAAGCATGCGACGAGGATGGGAAGAGAAATGAGATTGACTGCATAGATTGGAGAATATGAGATGGACCAAGTGATTCTGGATTTAGGATCAGACGTGAACGTTCTGTCGAAATAGACATGGGAGCGCATGGGAAGGCCTGCACTACAATGGTCTCCTATCTAGTTGCGAATGTCGAACCAGTAAAAGATCATACCTATGGAGAGACTACAGGGAATCACCGTGGATATTGAAGGAGCAAGCACGCTAGTAGACTTTGAAGTAATAGAGATTGTTGATGACATCAATCCCTACCCCATGCTATTAGGAATAGATTGAGCCACTGACATGAACAAGGTGTTAAATCTAAAGAAGCACAAGATGATTTTTGAGAAAAAGTCTCTGCGCATAGTAGTACCTTTGGACCCTGTAGAAGGATCGTGCTACACGGAGCCAGTGTGCGACTATGAAAGTGACGATGACTTATATTGCATCTACAAGATAACCGCGTAAGAGCAAGATTAGGTAAATCCCACCGCGGATGGACGAATCTCATGGGAGCGCGAAATTTCCTGTACATCGGATTCAAATGAAGAGATAGAACAATGGCAAAACCAGTTACACGAGGTAACCATGCTGAAATGCAACATGATGACGAGATCGTTGCACTACGTATCAACAAAAGTAAGGGATTTGCCTACTTATGATGGGTTAAGCGAGGTAGATGCCTTCCTGAACAGATTTGAAAGAGAGGTGCTGGAAGAACAACGTTTCGAGGCTTTTAAATGGGTACCACATGTTACGCCCTCGAGGTCGTGGGGTATGCACCAAGGAAGCTTTGAGTACTGGCGCAAATGCAAGAGAATGATGTGCATGAATTTTGGGAAGCCTCATATGCGACTAGCAGACAAGTATGACAGACAGGATGATCCGCACATGCATTTGTCCAGGTGGGTACAGGAATATGGTAAACAACCTACACAGATGCACATGGCCTTCGCGTTCAGGAACACAGTCAATAAGCAGGTGGTGGCGAGGCAATTGCGTGAACGGTCCCTCCAGTTCAGACAAAAAGTGTGGAAAGAACGAATTTGCAGAAGGCTACCCACGCAGAAGCCTTTAATGAAGTGTGTGAATCACTGAACAGGGTATATAATGCGCAGCGGAGTGATTAGGAAATGCGTGTACCAGTAGTTCTATGGGCTTATAGGACAATGTGCAAGAAATTGACAGGGTAGATGCCTTCTATGTTGGCCTATGGAGCAAACATTGTAGTTCCATTAGAGCACAATATGTCTAGTCTGCGTATAGCAACATCGATACATATGACTATTCGTGGAGCCTTGGAAGAAGGGATCACGTAGCTGACCAAAGCGGAACACTTGGGACCTAAGGAATAAATCTGACGTGGTGATCTTAGGCTCCAAGAACTCATGAAAGAAAGGGTGCGATTTGTTACGGCTTGAAATTTCACCTCAGGCTGAGAAAGGAAAACTTCAAGGCAACATCAAACCACTTAGCCTCGTAGCTAGCCCTACGGGGAAGGAGAGGGCTCTCTCCGATCTATCTCGGTAAATATCTTCAACGGGCGAGATAACCAATAAGGAAACACTGATTTTAGGCTAGTAAACTGATAAAAAGAGTTTGTTTTGGGATTTTTTGGATTTTGGTGGAAAATCGGGGAAAGGCAATTTTGGGTGCGGGGATTGGACATAGTTTTTGCAGGGGGTTCTTTGGGGCAAGGTAGGAGACTGTATTGATGCCTTTAAATTAAGTGAATGGGTAGGAATGACCGGTGAGGAGCTAAGGAGAGCAAGCAATCACCTTGAGTTCTCCTTAAACAGATGAAAACATTGATATTAAGCAAACTTAAAAGCAGAGCATGGAAATCATGGATTCTACTTTAACACTTCATTTGCCTAATTTCAGAAGAAAAAGAAAGAGGATGATTTCACATAACACACTTACAAGTACAAAGAGAAGCACACCATCAATATATGTAACCACAGGAATCCCAAAAAGGACTGCAAAACCCTGGTCTTTCTTCCTTTTGTGTGTGGGGGAGCCGAATCATTCTTTGCTGAAGTATCTTTCCTTTTCTGAATGGGATTTATGGGAACAGCTCGGTTTCTTAATTGTCTCTGCTGAGCGGGTAAAGCATTTAGGTACCCTCTTTGATACTCTTTCGATTCTTCTTCAAGTGCTGCATCATTTGACAAGATATAGTGTTCATCCTGAGGGATGATGGAGTGATTTACCAACTCTTCTTCTTCTGTAACATAAGTGGGCAGATCATCAGGAGTGAAGAAGTGGTTTTCCTCTCCCACCGTATCACCTTCATCCTCTGATTCTTGGCTAACAAAATTCTACTGAAAAGGAGGTTTAATTTGTTGCTGAACTGCTGCCTCTTGTGCCTTTGTTTCACGACGCTTGATTCTATATTGTGGCTGTTGTGCACCTCGGAAATTAGGATTACGAATCTGCGGTTCCGGCTTGTTGAGATGAGTATTTTCGAGCATCGTTACTACCTTGCGAAGAAGCTGATCGGATGTAGAAGCTTCCTCTTTGATTGTGACTCGCTTTTCTGCCTTCATCCTTGCTCTTTTATCATTCAAATTCGCTTCAACACTAACAGCAATTTTCTGCATATCCTCCAAGGTAGGCGGATCTCTATCTCGCAATGAATAAGCCATCTCCGGATCAAAACCATCCGGGAATTTGAGAAGTGCTGATTTTCTAGATGGCCTCAAATCATCTGGAATAGCATTGTAAACTGTGTTAAACCTGATAATGTAGTCTTGGACCGACTCACCATGATTACGTTTGAGATTGTTGTACTCAGCATTGATCTGAAGTGGATCCTTTCTGATTTCCCATCGATCTAGAAACTGGCTCTGAAGTGCTTCCAAGGTGGGAATGCTTCTAGCTGTCAAACCTCTGAACCATTTTCTTACTTCGCCATCAAATGTTTGTGCAAACAAACGCATAGTTACATCCTCTTCATCTATCTCATATAGATCAAAGAAAGTCGTCATTTTGTCAATATGTTGCTGAGCAGAGATACTTTGTGGAGTGCCATCAAACATGGGAATTTTACTTTGATAATCGGCTGGCATATCATGCAGAATTTGAGGAAGAGCAAGTGGGGCAAACCGGGCAGCCATTGCTTTAGGTAGATTGGGTCTAGGAGTAGCAGGTGGAGTAGGTGTAGCTGTAGTATGAGGTGTATGAGGAGGAGAAGTGGTATGGGATGTAGAAGGCGAACCAATTGTAGATGCGGGATAAGTGATTATGGGAGAAACAAAAATAAAAGGAGGATTGGACTGCTCATGCGCCGTGATAGTAGATCCAATATGACCAGATATAGTTTCAACGAACTCGACAAGATTGGTAGCGTGAATATCCGACTGAAGAGATCTTAGGATGAAATTGTCAACCAATTTATTGTGTCTCTCAATTTCAAGAGCAGCTCCGAAATCAGGGTTAGGAACTAGAGAATCAAGTGCACTTTCAGATTTAGTTTTGAACAAGGACAACTCAAAACTCTCGTCAAAATCAATGTCTTCAAGATACTCAAAAATAGCTGGACATGAATGAGATTTGAATATATGACCAGAATTTGAAGCCAGTTTGGAAATCAAGGAACAAATAACCAATCAGCCTGTGAAAACTCTTAACTAATCATCCAAAAGTTCAGAGTTTACAAATGAACTGGGGTAAAATGCAATTGAAGTGCTGTATTCACAAGCTCACGGAGATTGACTGAAGCAGCGTTTATCTACTTCCGCTTATGCAAAGCAAAAGCGTTTCGAAGGCTACCTGGCGTAACTTCAGGCTCCGTCTAAGACTTATGAAGAAAACACATCAATCAACAGACAAGTTGTTCTCCCCAGTATGGTCGCCAATATGTTAGCGCTTGAAATTTCACCTCAGGCTAAGAAAGGCAAACTTCAAGGCAACATCAAACCACTTAGCCTCATAGCTAGCCCTACGGGACAGGAGAGGGCTCTCTCCGATCTATCTCGATAAATATCTTCAACGGGCGAGATAACCAATAAGGAAACACTGATTTTAGGCTAGTAAACTGATAAAAAGAGTTTGTTTTGGGATTTTTTGGATTTTGGTGGAAAATCGGGGAAAGGCAATTTTGGGTGCGGGGATTGGACACAGTTTTTGCAGGGGGTTCTTTGGGGCAAGGTAGGAGACTGTATTGATGCCTTTAAATTAAGTGAATGGGTAGGAATGACCGGTGAGGAGCTAAGGAGAGCAAGAAATCACCTTGAGTTCTCCTTAAACAGATGAAAACATTGATATTAAGCAAACTTAAAAGCAGAGCATGGAAATCATGAATTCTACTTTAACACTTCATTTGCCTAATTTCAGAAGAAAAAGAAAGAGGATGATTTCACATAACACACTTACAAGTAAAAAGAGAAGCACACCATCAATATATGTAACCATAGGAATCCCAAAAAGGACTGCAAAACCCTGGTCTTTCTTCCTTTGCCAAAATTGCAGAGATACAATGAATAATACAATAGAGCTTTCTCCCTCAAGAGTCCAACCATGAAAATGACCAAGAAAGTACATAATATAGGAAATCTAACATATTTCCTTGCCTCTAGGGGTCGAGCTCATCCTTCTAGGAGCTGTTTCAACCAATTCTAAACTGAGCACTAAAATCTAGGCAGTCAAAACAACTTGCCTCTATAAGCTAGGAAACAAATTCATTCATTAAATGTTTGCTATTTCATGAATGAATCTTCTAGAATAGGTAAATAAGTGTCATATCAACATGAAAATACATTAATTACATCAAAGAGGGTGAAAAATCCCATCCCAAGTCAAAACTGGCCAAAGCTGGGCGAATTCCTGAGCTATAGGTGAAAAATTGTGAAAATTGCCCAACAGGTCGCGCCCTAATCCTGATAGGTCGCGCTTCTTTGGAGCTGCTTTTGAGGCACTTCTAGGTGTCCAAATGAGGCAAAAGTGGGCTTGTTGGAAAGGTCTAGATGTCTACTTTCCAACCCAAGTGGAATTTCTGAATTTGGTGGCCCTTTTCCCCTCCAAAATTGCAATCTCCCAAGACTGCTTCCTGTTTGTCAAAAAGATGGCAGAAAGTCAATTTTTGCATGTGTTTTGACCTTCTGGAGGCTCAAAACTTGATGAAATCTCTTGGTAATTGCTGAGCAGGTGTATCTTTGCATGAAAAATCTAGAAATGCTGAGTTTTCCCAAAATCAAGTTGCCCATCGAATAGGTCACGCGCGACGCGCGACCTATCAGGGAGAAAAACCTGTTTTTTGCCCAAAAATTCATAAGTGACCAAAAATGCTCAAATTTTTTTGAAATTTGTGCTGTAGTGAGGTCATTTAATATCATGCTCCTTCAAGGAAGCCTCAGCCAAGATGTGGAGGGGATCAGGCCTTCTCCGTCGTTTTAGTGCCTTGGCCAACCGCCCTTGAATCACCTTCATTTTCGCCTTGCATACGTGCATTCGGGCCCAATAGTGGTTTTTCATGTTTCGGAGTAGGTCCTTATCTTTGTTGGCCTTAGCCAGCAGCCTCTCCAAATGAGCATTGACCCGGAGAAGCATAGCCTCTCGCTCAACGGGTACCAAATCACCGGGTCTCTTGCGCGCCAAGTTGCGGTCTTCATGGATCCTCCGCAACTCATCAAGAGTGTGCTCCTCCTCAAGTTGTTTGTTGCGCTGCTCTAAATAGGTGATCGTCCATTTTGCTGTTTCCAATCTTTGCTGCAATGAGTCATTTTCAGCCCTTAGGTGCTGAATGATCTCCTTTGACTCTAGGCTAGGAGAACTGATATCAAGGTCAACAACCTCTATGTCTGGAACACCTGATGGCCCCTCATCAATCCTGGGCTGTTTGCCCCTCTCTGATACCTGTGCTGCTGTCGGAGACGAGGCCCCTTCCACCTGGTGTGGAGATAACACTCGTGGTGCTGATGAAGAAGGCGAGACCCCTTCCACCTGGTGTGGAGATAATACTCGCCTAGCTGATGCAAATAAGGCCCTGTGGCCTCTCTGATATGTGACCAATGGAGGAGAGCTGACATGTCTGGTCTCAGGACTATCATGTTGCTGTGAAGGCCCTCCCTCCTCATGAACAACCTCAGGGGGAGATGATGCTGATGCTGTGAAAAAATCCCGAGAGATAAAATCCTCCCATGGGATACCCTGCTGAGCCAACTGATGTATGACCACAAGCTGGATCAAACCATAATGATAAATGCTCCTGTGTTGCTGTGCTGGGCTCCTTCTCTGCACCAAGGGCACCATCCTCTCAATATCCTGGCACATGAACAATGGTATGTTCATCATTCGTACCCGTGTGAAATGCATCAACAAGCGAATATGGTACGAATACAAATATGCAAACCTGCCCTCACAGGTGAAATAGCGCATGATGAGCCTCATCAAGGGAGCATACTCATCCCTCAAAAATCTGAAAGGAAACATACCAGTTATGGACCTCATGTAGGCAGGTTTAATGAAGGGCTCATACTGAAATCTGTCCAACACTTTGCGTTTGTTCCACTCTTCTCCCACATTTGGTATTCCTGTTGCTTGAGCAATACTTTCAGATGACAATATAAAATCCACCCCTGCAAGATTTACATGCCCATTATGCAAATGCAAAACAAACAAGCGAGCCAATTCCCTATGATGCTGAATTTGAGAAATCCTCTCGCAAAATTCATAACATGAGAGGTAGCGGAAACATGTGACTGCAAGTGGACAAGCCTGCAAATAGGTCAAAGAGGTGGGCTCCTCTCTCAGATGGTGACCACTCTTACCACCCCTGTGAGGCCTCCTTTGTATCTCAATTTCTGGTGTTGACTCACGGTCATCACTTTGCTCATAGTCGGTTTCGGTTTCTGACATGGTTTCAGGAGCAAAGTGGCTGAAATGTACTGCTGCTTCTGCTCAAATGACCTGCTGTTTTTCCCTGTTTGTAATGCTGCTTCAAGGGGACAAATAACACAAGGGAGATGTTAGGGAAGGGAGACTTCTAGGGGAATTAGGGAAAATACATGAAAAAGGGAATTAAGGAAAGGAATCATGACATATACAACATCATACCATTATCATTGCAAAGGTTTTATGGGAGGTAGAGTTTAGGGTTATATTATTGATTTTTTAGGAATAGGGGTAGGGTTTTAGGGCTTTTGGTATTTTTGGTAGGGAGATTAGGTAGAAATGATATAGGAGGTGGTAAAGGGAAGTGGGAAAAAGTGGGGGTGACAAGGATGACCTTGAAACAACAAACAAACCATAGTTCTACAAGCATTTTGACATTTTTAAAGCAAATATACATGAACCTCTCATTTCAACTTGATGGCATTAAAACACATTTCCCATGCTCATTTTTCTTTATCAAGCAAAATACTTTGATGATCAGAGGCCTACCTGCAATCTTGAAGAATTTTGGGGTCGTTTGGGAGTTTACAGGCGATTTTTGTGGATGAAACCCCAACAGGTCGCGTGCAGGTATTGACAGGTCGCGCGCACCCAACAGGTCGCGCCAGTGTATTTTCTCAACTAGATGAACCCCCCTGACAGGTCGCGCCGGCCCAACAGGTCGCGCGCAAGTATTGACAGGTCGCGCGCGGGCTCTGCTTGCAAATTTTGCTCAATTTCTCTCCAAATCGCTCTTCACTATTGCTTTGAGGCAAATGATGATCAAATAGAGGGAGAGAGGGGCTTTATAGGCTTGATTTAAATTAATTTCTCCTCAAACCCTCTTTCTAATGTTTTTAACTTGACACTTTTTCAAAATTTAAATGCTGCTGACTTTATGGTTTCCTTTTGTCCTGAAATTGTTTGAACTGATGCTTTGTCTTGAAAATTTTTGCAGGGATAGCTTCTGAGGAATCTTGGCAAAGGGGACCAGGGCTGCATGCTGTCTTTTGAAAACTTTTGAATTTTTACAATTTTTTACAAAAATGAGAAAAAAGACCTTGTCTTTAAAAACAGGGTTTTTAAATCCAAGGTTAAAATTAGCTGTACAAGATGAAATCTTTGAAGAAAAACTTTGATAGTCATCCCTCTGGCCTGCTGGGCATTTATTGACCTTTAAAGACATGACCTCAAAGGCAAATTGGACCTAAACCCTAGACCTAGGACTTTGACCTCACGACAAGACAAGGAACCTTGAAAGAATTTATAGACTGAAACAACTTGATCCAGCAGTGCCAAGAGGGGAATAAAGACACCAGCTCCTCCATCAGGGTTATGGCATGCCTAATGGAATGCAATGAAATGACACTGATGAGACACCTACTTATGCAAATGCAAAGAGCTTTGATCGCTGATGGAGGGCTTCTAGAACGAATCTAACACGATTAAGGGAGAAAAGTGCTTTGATAGAAGTGGAAGTCAAGAAGCTTGAGGAAGAAATAAAGAAGGATTTTCTCGATAAGAAAACCAAGGTGATAAAATAGGGTGCGCATGGTTATGTTGATGAATTTTTGGACTACCACCAAGATTTGATCAGTTTGATGACTTGGATTGGATCATATATTACTAGAAGGATCACCCATGGTGGCATGATGCAGAGGGTAAAGTGTGCGAAACGAACAGTAAAAATAAAAGGTGGATTTTCTCCAGGAAAAGTGACGAATGACCGATTGAAACCCTATATAGGTGGCGCGACCACTTGACTAGCCGTGGGAAGTACAGTCTTAGCACTCCTGGCAATTGAAAGGAGGTGTGGGATTATAAACTACTCCACTTGAGAGCTGCGTGATGTTGGGGGTGCACGTAGAAGCAAAGTGTCACAAGGTTCACGATCGCACAAGGGGGGCTATGCTGCTACACAGGTTGGCTGGAAAATGACTGTTGTAGTCACTATTCATGATGTGATGCTTGAATTGAGACCAAATGGAGTGGGCGGTAAGAATTAAAGACGAGCTTTATGGCTAAGATTTTGGAAAATATGCCTCCAAGGGAGCATTAATGGATTGGATTTGGGGAATCGGTCGAATTCAAATTCAAAAGGAGCTATAAAATACAAAGGGTTGTCCAGAAACAACCCTTGGTCATTTGCGAATTGAGTTGTCGTACGCCCCAAGTATTCCGAATCGAGACCTGTTTGTCTTGTGGAGAGTGTTGGTTGAGCCCTCATTGAACGGTTGAGATATTTGTCGATGAACAAGATGGTAGCATCTGAAGAAGCCAGGGAAATCACAGATATGACTGCCAAAGAAGCTATGCAAGCCATGACCATAGAAGATGCCCCTAAGAGTGTCAGGATTGTTGCGGAAATCCCTAAATCATTGTGCATGCCGAGATCGAAGAAAGACAAACAACCAATGATTCTGGTGCATGTGTCCCCCTGAAACTAGATGTGAACCAGATTAACAATGGAGGAATAAGGGAAAGAAGTTAACCTGGAAACTGATGAGGAGGAAGAAGACCTTGAGGATATCATAATTGAAGAGGACGAGGATGAGGGAATGGAGGAAGAAATCAAGGTCGCGGCCCCTCTAACTAAGCTACCCACATAT
The DNA here is from genome assembly GCA_031772625.1 of Pinus tabuliformis. NCBI lineage: Eukaryota > Viridiplantae > Streptophyta > Pinopsida > Pinales > Pinaceae > Pinus > Pinus tabuliformis. The sequence goes on from CM062819.1 coordinate 575,997,071, forward strand.
GTCCCTTTGCGGAAGGGGAAGGAGAAGGTGCCCAAGGACCTCGATTAGAGCAAGAGCTCTCTGCAGACTCCGCTCCTCCTAGATGATATCATCTTTGAAGGAACACACTTGGGAAGGGTTCCGAGCTTAAAATTCGAAGACTGGGATCTCGCTGACGATGAGAAATTCCCTCACTTGACTACCAAGCACCTCATGAAGCCAAAGAAACACACTGTGGTGAGAGTCATAGAATTGGAGCCACGCAAGTGGTTACGCGGAGTCGAAAAGGCAGGGTTGTTGAACTTGCTTTGGTTGCCGCATTACCATCGTGCCCTAGTGACTATGGTAGTTGTTTGTGGCTGAAGGAGCCCATCCCCATCACGGACCACCTAATCCATGGAGTTACCTAACTCCCGTGTAAAGGTAAAAACCCCATAGACATTTCAAAGGGGAAGAGCAGTGATTTGGCCATCGCGGAGGCCATGAAAAAGAAATACAAGCTAGAGAAGAAAAAGAGGGGCTACACGATCTCCACTATCAACAATAAAGCAGTCAGAGTGGCGACTCAAATACTGGCAGTTAAGGCCATGTGGAAGTGCCTCACGGATGGGGTGCCCACGCCGGTGGTGGCACTTACTGAACAGTGCGCAGAATGGGTCCAATTTAACTAGTACAAATTCTTGTGCAAGGAGTTCTTGGAGAATTGCTACGAGCCGCAGGAACAAGGAAAAACTTCCCACTATGCATGGCTTCTACTGTGCATGGTGCTGGTGGCTAGGGAATTGCCGGAGGATAGCCAGTTCCCCATAATTGCAAGGGATCTCCCAGAGGCCATGAAGTACGCTTCGCTGTGCACCACTAAGGACATGAACTGGATCCACGACAATAAAATATTCTGGGTGTTCATAGAGATGAACATCAGAATGGGGATTAACCGCAAGCCACAGTTATCACCCACTGTCTACAACAGCCTGCAAAGTTTCACAGATTTCAAAGCGACTTTCATCACATCTACCTCAAGGCGTGTAAGGACCATGCAAAGAAGTGGAACGAACTTCCTTATATAAGCACAGATGATGTGATCTTCGATGTACTTGATACGTGGTCGCCAAAGTGGCACACTCCAGACATCTCTGCGTTGGAAAAGTTTGGTGTGCAGAAAAATAAGGAAGAGGTAAAACTGCGTGTGGCGCAGTTGGCAAAAAAGAGAAGGAAAGAAGCGGAAACAAAAAAGGTGAGGGACGTTGTGCAGATAACAGTAGAACAGAAAAGGGTTGCAACAGCAGCACAAAATACAGGAGAGAAGGAGTGTGAGGGCCAGAAGTTTCCTTCACCTGAGCAGGAGAAAGAGATGGAAACAAAGGTAGAGGAGGGTGGCATGGACCCCCAAGCAGCGTTAACATAATTGAATCACTAGCGCCCGAGCGAGCGGATGGGGCTGTGCAAGAAGGTAAAAGTGTCTAAGCTGTCTATCAACCCAATCACCCTTACTGAGGGGGATCTACATGATATAGGAGAGACGGTGCGCAATGTCACCATAGAGGCCCTCCAGAACTTTGCAGAGGAGACTCAAATTGTGTCGGGTCCCTCCGAGCACAGATTCAAGAGTTTCAGCTGTGCGCTCCTCAGGTTGGTACCCTCTTGACCAGCATCACAATAGGAACAACTGCAGTCGAGGAAATGCTACGCACTAGTACAACCAATACAATAGTGTTGCCAGAAGGGGAACTGGTTATAGCAAATGAGGCCGACCGACCTACGGTTAGTATATTAAAGGGGATAGGAATCAACATGGCTATGCTCCCTCGGGAGACACTTTATGTTCTACATGATGGGGTTACTTCAAAACTACAGGCTAGGGAGAGCCACACACTGCAAGTGTTCAGTGAACAAAAGAACAACATGGAGCAGTTGAGCTTACAGCGCGATGAGGTTGTGTCTTAGAACAGGAAGATGGTATAGGTAATTGAAGAAGCCTACCAGATGGTCCCTGAGCTGGCCATCTTAGCCAAAGCACCAATAGAGGCACGCATCCAGAGATTAGCAGGAGGGGTGCATGAGGTGTGAAAAGAAATGGCTTAGGTTCAGCTGAAGTTGAACCTTTAGATCATAGAGCTGCAGTTGAAGGCACAACCTTCAGCTCCTCCAGAGGTAAGGGAATAGCGCGCCAACGCCATTACATCAGGGCTGGAGGAGATCAGCAGTGCAGTAAGGGACTGCACCAGAATGTTGGAAGAATCATTTGAGGTCCTCACAAATCTGTAGGAGGACCCGAACATACAATGCTTAGAAACATAGGCATGTGAGCTACAACAGCAGTACGAAAACGTCAAAGGGACCACACAGACGGTGGCCCTCACTCAGAGGCTCACATGAATGCAACAAGCCAAAGTGCTTAAAGAGCAAGTAGATGCAGCATGACACAAAGAAGCAATTTTGAAGGCACATGTTCAGCCTTGGATCGATGAGGCCTTCGTAATCACAACAAAAATTGAAGGCAAGGTCGCACAGATGCAGGGAATGTAGGAACAAATATAGGGAAGCAGTTCTGACACTGCAATCTCGAAACAATGCATATAAGAGATACATCAAGTAGTTGCTCAGTGCGTAGCTGACCTTGCAGCAGTCCGAGCAGAGTTGGGAGGTCTTCACGCGAAGATCTCCACACCGACAGAGTCGGGGGCCTGTTGGGCATGGGATACCCCCAAGGCAAGTTTTGGGGCTTAGAGCCCAATTTTTGACTAAGTCCATTGTAAAGACTCCGCGATTTGTGGGCATGAAGCGCAAAGTTGTAATAGAGTCATAGGGTTATCCACCCTTAGTTTTGTAAATGTAGTGTCAGTTTGAGAGATCTACCCATGGTCTGCGGACCATGGGATTGTATAAATAGAGCGAGGCTTTAAGTGTGAAGAGATAATCTGGAGAAGGATAGAAGGAAATCAACCCATGAAGCATTGAGTCGAAGTGTGGAGTTGTGTCTTTGGGTCGTAGAGTAGGAGAAGGCTCTGCAGCTGAGTGCGCAGAGGCCTAGTAGTCCGTAGCTTAGTGCACGGACCCCTGCAGCTGAGTGCGTAGGGAAAGTTGAGTCTGTAACCGTTGGAATTAGCAGTAATAAAGAGAAGTTTTATCATATTTATGTGTATATTTTCCTATTTTATGCATTGAAGTATATTGGGTATGAATTGCAAGTTTACTGTTTATTTACAGCGCAAACTTATATAAATGTGCTGATTAAGTGAATATAATATAAGGTGTCTGGTTATATGAAGATAACTAACTATTGTGCAGATCGCTGCTCCAGTAGCGTGAAAACCCCACAGCCCCTGGTTAGGGTTGCGTGAAGGCAAATATAACAGGGAATGAAGACCCCATAGGTTAGAGAAGTGCACAAAGTAACCTGCGTGAAGGTATTCAAAGTAGGGCTAAACCAACCCGTCAGACATCTCAAGGGTGCGAAAACCTGGTTCCAGCATCCCCGCATACTGCTTCAGGTGAGACCTCAATCCGTGCTCTGCGGACTATTTCCGAAAGGGCCAGTAGTATAGGGATTTGTTTGGCTAATTAACTCTGAACCTGGGTCAGACCCCTACAAGCCAACATTGAGTATGTCAAGTAAAGCACAATGTAGTGGAAATGCACTATCGAGGAGACCAATCGGGCTTTGACTCATGAGCATTTGTCATGATTGGAAGGCTTAGTTATTGGTAGAGTACTCCAAAGATCGTCGGGCGTGTGATAATTTGGAGGGAATTTTTATAGATGAGAACTATAGGGTGATGGATGAGGTCATTTATTATAAGGGGCACATATTTTTGATTTCAGGATCCCAATTGATAGAGCGCATCCTTCGAGCATCTCATGATTTTCTTTTGTCTGGGCAGTAGGGGTTTAGGAAGACTTATATGGCAGTGAGAGAGCACTTCACTTGGAAGGGGCTCAAGGGAGACGTGTTGAGGCATGTGAAAGAGTGCAAATCTTGCTAGAGGAACAAAGGAGAGTTGACCCATCTAGCAGGATTATTGCAGCCTCTTCCCATCCCTGAGGGGAAATGGGAGAGCATATCTATGGATTTCATCACTGGACTTCCCTCGGTGCAAGGGAAGGATTGTATTTTTGTGGTGGTCGACTGATTGACCAATTTTTCACACTTCTTTTCTATACTGACATGATATTCAACCTCACAGGTGGCATATTTGTTCTTTAGGGAAGTCTTTTGTCTGCACGGACTCCCTAAGACTATAGTTAATGATCGGGATAGCCGATTCATGGGAGGACTTTGGCAGGAGCTCTTCAGGCTAGTTAGCACTGAGCTTACCCCGAGCACCAATTATCATCCATAGACTGATGGCTAGATAGAGAGGGTGAACAAGTGGTTAGAGGATTATCTCATAAACTATGTGACAAGGCTACAAAGGGCTTAAATTCTATGGTTGCATCTGGGAGAGTATTGTTACAACACCACCCATCACATGTCCATTAGTATGACTCCTTTGCATTCTTTATATCATCATGATGCTTTGTCTTTGTCTTTTGGAGATAGAAGGGCCCCAAAGGTCAAGGATTGGATCATAGAGAGCCAAGATATCCTCAAGCCTCTTAAGGATAACTTACAGACAACCCAGAACCAATAGAAGATGTATGCTGACCGACATCAAGTAGAGAGGCATTTTGAGGAGGGAGAGTTGGTCCACTTTCGATTGTAGCCTTACTGTCAGTCCATGATGAAGCAGAAGGGGGTTGAAAAGCTCCAACCAATATTATTTGGGCCTTATCGAGTGATCAATAGGGTTGGAGAGGTGGTTTACGTGTTGGAGCTACCACCAAAGTGCAAGATCCATAACATCTTTCATGTGTCATGCCTCAAGAGGGTGTTGGGGAAATAGGTTACAGCAATTGTGGAGTTGCCTCCACTTGATGATGAGGTGCATTTGATTTTAGAGCCACAGGCCATCTTAGAGACCAGGGAGAGCAAGCTCGAAAGAAGGTTCATCAAAGAGTATTTTGTGCATTGGAAAAATTTATCGGATGAGGATGCCACTTGGGAAGGGGAGCACATATTTGAGCATCTAGCATTGAAGTTGCTTGGGGACAAGCAACAATTGGGAAGGGAGGACTCTCATGTCCCTTGCTAAATTATTTTGGAACAAGATTAAAATTTGTATTATGGGGGCCAATTTTGGAGCTAGTGGGTCCCATTCTATTTTATTATGAGATTAGACTTAGGAAAAAATATTTTTTATGTGGTTAAGTTACACATGGGGCCCACCCACACTAGGGAAAACACACTCCCTAGTTTGATTTGCATGGAGATGGTTAAGTTTTACATGGAGATGGTTAAGTGAGGACCCACAATGGAGGAATCATTGGAGGGAAAAGTGCTCCATGAAATCTATAGAAGGAAGGAAACTCTCCTCATCTCATCCATATTTTTGGTATATCAATTTCTCTTTGGTTGCTTGAGCTTCTTAGCTGAGTCACTCGTTGTTTATCATAAGTTCTTCAATCGAAGATCTCACCCTTCCTTCAGGGGAATTCGAGTGCCACCCTAGGAAGGTTTTTCTTCATTTCTTTAGTAAGATGATCTCATTGTGATTTCCAGTAGTTGTATTTATCTCCAGGTGGTGCGTATTACTGCAAGACGCAATGAAGAGGAGGTCGAGTATGCTTGTGGTGTCTTGCAGTGGAGTTTGGGTGAGAGATTTTTTGGAGAGGAGGAATAAGAGGATTGTTGGCATTTTGGAGATTTTTGGAGCTGGAGGAGTGTGCTACTTTAAAGGTTGACTTTCACACTTCCTGGGCTAGTGTAGAGGCAGCACTTGGTGCCACATGGTGGGTCGAGTATCCGTCTTTGAGACTTAACTTTACTATGGAGGTTAAAGGAAATACTTGGAGAGGTATTTGCTTCATTTCCTGAGATTGGAGGAGGATTTCATTGCTACTCCTTGCAATTCGTATTTCTTGAGTAGTTTGGAGGGCATAAGGCATATTGGAGGCCAAATTTGGGAGGTTGGATTTAGGACAAACCATTTCTGGGTTTTTGTGAGTTTTTGCCAAGGAGATTGGGGCTAAAGTTTCGTCATTTTATGAGCAACAAAGACAAGGTATCTTGCCATTCCTTTCCAGCTAGTAGTGTAGTTTCTAGGAGACAGTGTAGAGAATTAGAGGAGAAGTCATTTTTCAGCTGTGAGATTATTATTTATCACCTAGGTTCTCTCAAGATTTCCTTTGAGGAAAGCCCAGGTGAATTTTCCATATTATTGTACTTGCTCCATTTCATTAATAAAATCGCTCAACTGGTTCTCATTTCTAGAGTATATTGAGTATTTATTGATTGTTTAATTTTTCTGTGTGAAAAGTAAATTTTGCTTTGCATATAATTGTTTATATAAGTTTGGAACATTGCAATGAGGGTACATGAACATTATGCAGATGCAAAAAAATAGGTCATGAATTCCCATTGTTTTGATAGATCTGCTGATGAAGATGAGAACATGATTTGTTTGACGTTAGCGGGCATGCCAAAATCAAAATGTGGGATTGGAAAAGGAACAAAAGTGTTGATTGGCGATGTAAAATGTTCTCTTACTTTCCAATGATGGAAGAAATCATGCCTGGAGCAACTAGTCTTGGCCAAGATTAGACTATGAGACCTGTGGGGACCAAACCTCTCCACCTAACAAATTATTCTCTTACCTTATGATGTAAAGGACTTTAGTGGGAGTTAATAATAAAACTTTATTATAGGTTTGTGTGGGGAAGATATATATATATATATATATATATATATATATATATATATTTGTTTTTCTAAGAGTTTTGTCTTCCTTGGATGTAAGGAAATAGGTTAAAGGCCCAAGAGTGAGAGGCATCTGGTAGGGGTGAAAGCCTACCCCCTTATGGGCGTTGAATAGCCGTGATAAGTGAGTTTGCGTGGATAGGAGCCAGTGATGGCTATCCTCATTGCTTGTCTGAGTTGTATAATAATTTACCTCACAATTAAAAAGGAACAAAAAGAAAAATAAAAAGTATATGTAATTTTCCATTATTAATATATTTTCAAAATAAAATGAAAGTTTCCAAGAAAATAATTTTTGGTTCTTATCATTTAATGCACAAAAATCTTTCCAAAAATAATCTTAACACAATAGATAATACTCATACTCATGCATGCAACTACATATTTTCCAAAAGAAAACTAATCATAATAGTTGATGTTCATGCATGTGAATCCATGCTTTTCCTTAGGAAAGAAACACGGCTCCTTTAACTTTTTACTGCATGACTTTTTCTTAAAAAAAAATAACAAGGCTCCCTTAACTTTTTCAAGAATGTTTAAGAACCTACTTTTCACCATCGTACTTCCAACCATAGGAATCTACATTTTTTTTTTGGTATTGTTTTTTTGCATCCAATCATGTTAACGCATATAATAATAAGTTTTCACCAGTAAAATAAGGTTCCTCTTTTTCCTACCTACCACGCTTATTAAATAAGCATAATGTAACAATTTATATCACTAAATTTGCATACATAATTAATTCACAACGCAAGGTAAGAGAGTATATACTTGTATAAAGATTCCCAAGCAACATATCTGTAAGCTCAGAAATTCTCACCAAACCATCTCATCATTTCAAGAAAGTGAGGTTAGAACCCATGCCACAACAAGAAATAACCTTCCCTCAGTTCTCCACAAGGAAACAAAATTTAACGCTTCAATCCTCTCGATTCATATCTTTCATTAAAAGGAATGGAAGTCTTCCTATTCCACTACCATTGATACAATATTTCCTCGCCATCTCTCAAATGTGTTCCCAAAACAAATGAATTTCGAGGCAATTAAAATGATCTCCCTGAGGTCTGCTACATGCGTAGCTTAGTTTTATTACGACGTAAGGTGTTCCCCTCTGAAATCAACTCCCCTCTTGTGTTACGTGTCTTACTATAATCCCTCAGATCTCATCTTAGATGATTAAAATGTTTGCCATCGTTGGATCAATTCTTTGTGCGTTTCTTATTGTTGTTGTAGGGCTATGGGGAAGATGATATTCAACAGGCGAACCGATGGCGAACACTGGGAAGAATCGCCGACAACAGAGTATGTGATTTCTAGGGGACGAACTAGAGGTGTTTCTGAAAAAACCATGGGGTCTTCGATTTCGCCATATCCATGGACGAATGCTGAGCTCTCATGGCAGCGAAAGGGGTTTCATTTTCAGCCTGAGAACCCCTCTGAAATCAAATCCCCTCTGGCCGACAATGATGGACTTCGAATATCGTCATGGCAAGATATGTTACTGTAATGTTTCACTGCCCACTTTTGTTACCTATGGTGGATGACTGATACTGGTTTGGTTTTGTTAGGATTTTTGATGGATTTCAGTGGATTTTATTTTTGTTTATTTGCTTCTTTGGATTTCTTCAAAGACCATGTAATAATCCTGTTGATGGTAGAGCTATATGTTGGTTATTGTCCCAGGGCTTGGTATTTGATGTTCTGTAAACTTGTCTGCTTTTTGATCTAGATCTCTGTTGCTCTCAATGAGCTCTCTTTAATTGCAATCTGAATATGCACTATACGGTTTTACTATCTCATCGTTATGGTTTCTTACAAGGGACTTGATTTTTCATAGGATCTTTGTTTTTTTTCAAATGTTTATTTCCTAATTTGATTTTGTTAAACCAGGTATAGGTGGTTTCAGATCACATCCCTAATGGGATTAATATTGAATCTAAATTAGGTTAAAGAAGAGTTGGGGTATTTATTTCCGTTCTTCTCTTTTGTGATACAGGAGTACTACATCAGGCATACTGATGGTTGCCGCGTGTATTCAGAAGCAGAGAAGCAGCGTGTGATTCAGTGTTTGGAGGCTGCCATTAGACGAAGAACATCAGAGGTATGAGTCCAAGGACCAAATCCATGGTGGAAATTTATTCAAAACCCTAGGAATTGGGATTCCCGATGCATTCAAATTTGATCCTTTTTAAATTTTAGTCAGCTTAGTGTGAGTTTTGTTGATGATATTTTAGGAATTCAGGGTATGCGACTAGAACTCCACAACAACGACCGTGTTGGGCTTCTGTCGGAGGTGACTCGCATATTTAGAGAAAATGGGATGTCAGTTACAAAAGCAGAGGTGTCAATGCGGGGTGATAATGTAGTTGATGTGTTCTATGTGACTGATACAGCTGGAAACCCCGTTGATGCCAAGACAGTAGAAGCTGTTCGCCAAGAAATTGGACTAACAATGTTGCAAGTAAAAGATGACTGTATGCATACAAAATCTCCTCCAAGGGAACCTACCATCTGATTCTCCCTTGGTGATCTCTTCAAATCAAAGTTAGAGCGTTTTCTCTACAGTCTTGGATTAATAAAATCCTATTCTTAGATGTTGTATTTTGGACCTCTTGCAATGGAATTAAGTAATTGCCTTTGAAGGTTGTATGTATGGACGATGGTTCTCTAAAAACCATTGTCGTTCATCTGTTTTCCATTGTGACAATTACCTTGCTAAAGACATAAATTGGGTACAGCAATGCCAGGATCTGGAAAGCACAATACCACTGGGATTTGCCAAATATGATTTGTTGATCATCGACCAGAAGACCAGCAATGGAGAACTATTCACCACATTGGCCGAACATGGCCCTGTCATTTGCTGACCTAGGAATTGCGAAATTGACCTCATCATAGAGAAGTGTGCAAAATTGGTAGAACTGAAAGAAGACAGCACTAATTACAGTGGTGGTAGGAGAAAGGAACTAAATCCACCTAATCTAGAATTGCTTATACAAGTTGTACAAATTGCAAGCTGATAATTAGTCTTTGTTCTACAGAATGAAAACTCTTCAAACTACACAGGTAAAGACCATTGATGAATCACAGTGTTAACATAGATTCTAGTGCTTGACATAGATTCTTAGCACTTCTTGGCCTTGTAAGAAGTAAAATACTCCTTTTAGCCACTGGAGGTTTCCTTTGAAAAGTAGAAGGCACAATCCCAAGTCTATCTGCAAGAATTGGGTAGACTAATGGAGAAGGCATTGGATACTACTGGACTTCTTGCTGAACATCTGAATTTGAAAGGAGTGTGATTTGGTAGGAGATTGGTACAGCACGAGGTGACAATTTGGGGGCAATTGCTGGTATTTTTTGCTTTCCTTCATCGAATAGGAACTACACCCCACCTTTCTGTTTAGAGATTCCTGGTCAGTGGTATGTTTTCGCTGGATCAGCTAATACAATGCTTCCCCCTTCTTTCTTAAATCATTTGAATCCACTGGCACTTCTGATCACTTGCACTTCTTATACCGTTGTATTGATGATGTAAAATATGTAAATAATTGTATAGAAAATTCAATGGAGTTGGCCTCTGGATGATCATAGTTCGTTGTTTGTAATCGACTTGATTGGGGGTTGGCCTCTTTATAGCTCTGTATCCTCTGTTTCTTTATCAGCCCATAATAATAAAAGTTTATTACAAATGTGTGTGGTGCTTGTTTGTGCTATTTTTCTTTGTATTATGTTTGGCACTTTTTATGAAGTAACCGTGATGATGATACTTCAGGTATTTCGTGGCAATGTTGATTTGCTCTGTCTGATTTATAAGATTTCTGTTGTTATTTCACGGGAGGTTGCTATGCGCTGTATCATCTCCAAGTGCAGCCGAGGATAGTTAACAACAAATCGTGAACTCCTATGGAAAATGAGCTTTCAAAGGATCTAAAGAAAGTGAATTCTCAAAGAATTTATGTCTTATTTTTAAAACTAGGGTTTTAAGTATATCACAATGTTCTTTAAATGTCCTCAAGTCAATGGTAATGGTTGTTAGAGAGCCGTGGACTTATAGGAATGAAGAATAATGAATTTCAAGGAAATGTTGTGTTCAAAGATATCTTTACAGTGTTGAAGTACAAGTAAGCATTGCCTGACATAAAATGGATAACTAAATAATTTTAATGATAAGACAATTGGTATGATTTATATATGGCTTAAAATTAAAAGTAACTCATCTAAAATAGGAAAAACAATCAACGTTAATCATCTTAAATGAATTTGGATCTTCATCTCAGATACTTTGATTTGTAAAGCTTGGGGACCTATCTTAAATACTTTGACTTGCAAAGCTTGGGGACCTATCTTAGATACTTCGACTTGCATAACTTGGGGACCTTGGACGAATCTAACCAATTAGTAATTTGACCTTCCATTGTGAATCAACAATATCCATAAAAGGTCAAATTGTATGATGAAATTGATGTTCCAATGCTCATTTGTCAACACAACTATCTGAAACTTTTTAGAGGTGAAATTGTCTTATGTACACTCTACCATGATTGCAATTTTTTAAATCCAAAACATAGTTCAAAGTTTCGTAAACTTGTCTTTTGTTAATGACTCTACAAAAATATTAATGATGTGATCACTTATCTTGCAATAAATAAGATTCAAAATATCTTTATTCTGTCAAATAATGGGCATGAAGCCTCCACATACACTATTTTACTATGAACAAGAAGATTCACAATATCTTTATTTTGTCAAATAATGGGCATGAAGACCCTAGGTCTCAAGGCTGTCTGTGATGGTTTATTTTTGGTGCCTCGGTCTGACTTTACTTTATTCGTTGTCAATCCTCTCACTGCCAAGTTCAAACGTTTGCCAAGGATACGTCCACATGCTAGAGGCTGTGATAAATTTGTCAACTGTCTCATTGTTCATGGAACAACTGAGCTGCAAGTTAATAGAGATTCAGGGGATTATACAGTTTATTTGTTTGGTAATTGGCAGGACATAAGGTATTTGATGTTCTGTAAACTTGTCTGATTTTTTATCTGGATCTCTGTTGCTCTCAATGAGCTCTCTATTGATCTCTGTAATTGCAATCTGAATATGCACTATACGATTTTACTATCTCATGTTATGGTTTCTTACAAGGGACTTGATTTTTCATAGGATATTTGTTTTTTTTCAAATGTTTATTTCCTAATTTGATTTTGTTAAACCAGGTATAGGTGGTTTCAGATCACATCCCTAATGGGATTAATATTGAATCTAAATTAGGTTAAAGAAGAGTTGGGGTATTTATTTCCGTTCTTTCTTTTGTGATACAGGAGTACTACATCAGGCATACTGATGGTTGCCCCGTGTATTCAGAAGCAGAGAAGCAGCGTGTGATTCAGTGTTTGGAGGCTGCCATTAGACGAAGAACATCAGAGGTATGAGTCCAAGGATCGAATCCATGGTGGAAATTTATTCAAAACCCTAAGACTTGGGATTCCCGGTGCATTCAAATTTGATCCTTTTTAAATTTTAGTCAGCTTAGTGTGAATTTTGTTGATGATATTTTATGAATTCAGGGTATGCGACTGGAACTCTGCACCAACGACCGTGTTAGGCTTCTGTCGGAGGTGAATCGCATATTGAGAGAAAATGGGATGTCAGTTACAAAAGCGGAGGTGCCAACGCGGGGTGATAAGGTAGCTGATGTGTTCTATGTGACTGATACAGCTGGAAATCCCGTTGATGCCAAGACAGTAGAAGTTGTTCGCCAAGAAATTGGACTAACAATCTTGCAAGTAAAAGACAACTATATGCATACAAAATCTCCTCCATGGGAACCTGCCATCCAATTCTCCCTTGGTGATCTCTTCAAATCAAAGTCAGATTATTTTCTCTAAAGTCTTGGATTGATAAAATCCTATTCTTAGATGTTGTATTTTGGGCCTCTTGCAATGGAATTAAGTAATTGCCTTTGAAGGTTGTATGTATGGACGATGGTTCTCTAAAAACCATCATCGTTCATCTGTTTTCCACTGACAATTACCTTGCTAAAGACATAAATTGGGTACAGCAATGCCAGGATCTGGAAAGCACAATACCACTGGGATTTGCCAAATATGATTTGTTGATCATCGAACAGAAGACCAGCAATGGAGAACTATTCACCACACTTTCCGAACATGGCCCTGTCATTTGATGACCCAGGAATTGCGAAATTGACCTCATCATAGAGAAGTGTGCAAAATTGGTAGAACTGAAAGAAGACAACGCTAATTACAGTGGTGGTAGGAGAAAGGAACTAAATCCACCTAATCTAGAATTGCTTATACAAGTTGTACAAATTACAAGCTGATAAATAGTCTTTGTTCTACAGAATGAAAACTCTTCAAACTACACAGGCAAACACCATTGATGGATCACAATGTTAACATAGATTCTAGTGCTTGACATAGATTCTTAGCACTTCTTGGCCTTGTAGGAAGTAAAATACTCCTTTTAGCCACTGGAGGTTTCCTTTGAAAAGTAGAAGGTACGATCCCAAGTCTATCTGCAAGAATTGGGCAGACTGATGGAGAAGGCGTTGGATATTACTGGACTTCTGGCTGAACATCTGAATTTGAAAGGAGTGTGGTTTGGTAGGAGATTGGTACAGCACGAGGTGACAATTTGGGGGAAATTGCTGGTACTTTTTGCTTTCCTTCATCGAATAGGAACTACACCCCACCTTTCTGTTTAGAGTTTCCTGGTCAGTGGTATGTTTTCGCTGGATCAGCTAATACAATGCTTCCCCCTTCTTTCTTAAATCATTTGAATCCACTGGCACTTCTGATCACTTGCACTTCTTATACCGTTGCATTGATGATGCAAAATATGTAAATAATTGTATAGCAAATTCAATGGAGTTGGCCTCTGGATGATCATAGTTCATTGTTTGTGATCGACTTGACTGGGGGTTGGCCTCTGTATAGCTCTGTATCCTCTGTTTCTTTATCGGCCCATAATAATAAAAGTTTATTACAAATGTGTGTGGTGCTTGTTTGTGCTACTGTTCTTTGTATTATGTTTGGCACTTTTTATGAAGTAACCGCGATGATGATACTTCAGGTATTTCATGGCAATGTTGATTTGCTCTGTCTGATTTATAAGATTTCTGTTGTTATTTCATGGGAGGTTGTTATGCGCTGTATCATCTCCAAGTGCAGCCGAGGATAGTTAACAAATCATGAACTCCTATGGAAAATGAGCTTTCAAAGGATCTCAAGGAATTTATGTCTTATTTTTAAAACTAGGGTTTCAAGTATATCACAATGTTCTTTAAATGTCCTCAAGTCAATGGTAATGGTTGTTAGAGAGCCGTGGACTTACAGGAACGAAGAATAATGAATTTTGAAGAAAATGTTGTGTTCAAAGATATCTTTACAGTGGCCTCTAAGCAACTCTCTTTCATATCCTACATGAATTTGTAGACCACACTAACATCAAATAATATATCAAATCTGCTATGAATCAAGTAAATGAGGCTCTAGCAGTCTTCTTGTAGAGAGTACCATTAATTTTCAAAGGCACACTCAGTCAATTTCTCTATTGATTGATATGGTGCCAAAAATGGTTTATAGTGTTCCATCCTAAACATGTATAATGAACGGCGATTTATATTTAGGTAAATAAATATATTGTTATCCATTTGCAAAACTTTGCTTCCATAAGGAAAAATACAACACACTCAAGTTTCTAATTCTAAATATCTCTATTTATTGTTTTTTCAAACCCAAAATTAGCTTGACACTACTTCAATTTATGATTAAGTCACCAACATGTAAGTATTATCACTTGCACATTTATGATTAAGTCACCAACATGTAAGTATCATCATTTGCAAAATATAAACACTACAATCAAATTCATGATGCTTGAAACCAAAACTAATAATCAATCATTCTTATACCACACTATCGAGGCTTGCTTCAAAGTGTAAAAGGATTTCTTTAATAGACAAACAAGATTGTGGCCCTTCTCAAAGCCTTGGGTTCCTCCATATAAATCTCCTCATTGAGAACACCATGTAAAAAAATTTCTCCATATAAATCTCCTTAGTGAGAATACCATGTAAAAAAACACTATTGACATCCAATTGATGTATGTTATAACTCTTATACAGAATGAATAATGTGTGAAATAATAAGTAGATAAGAGTTCATATTTGCAATAGGTGCAAATATTTCAATGTAGTCAATATGAATATGATCTTGTTGAGAGAAGATTTTTGTCACGAGTAAATTTATGTTTCTCAATAACACTTGCAGATGGTAAATTTAGACTTGTAGACCATTAGACATTTCATCACATTCTTTCTTTATGCCTGGGGAACTAAGTCTCAACTTTTATTTTTCATCAAAGGAATTACGCTCTTTAGTCATATCATTCTCCCATTTAGATTAAACTTGTGCATCTGAATGTCTATTGAGATCAATTCCTTTAGGATACATGCCATGAAAGCAACACTAACACACTATTTCTATCAAGTCTTTCTTGAGTCATTTATCATACCTACATTAACATCGACAACTTCAATTGTCTTAGTCAACCATTGAAGAAGACAAATGTCCCTTATAGATGGAATTTTTGTATCAGATTCACCATGAGAATTCATAGTCAAATGATTATATAAGCCATTGCTTGTAGTCAATTATATTGGAAAAGATCCACTCGAAGTGAAATCCGTTACACTAGTTGATTGCCTAGTGGAAAAGCTAGTCAATGCATTAGTTAAGGTTGTATATTAATATGCTGATATAGAATTTGTCCTAATCTCAAATGCATCATTGCTTAATAATCCATATGGGGACTTTAGTTTGGCAACCCTTGGAAGTCTACTTGTTAAAAGACAACATCCCACCTGCAAATAACTTTTCATTTTATTAGAATGAACAATTTGTAGGCATTTTCCAATTTTTAGCAATTTGTAACCTTCATGGCCAACCTTCAAGCAACAAAATTTGTTACAATTAGATGATTTATCAAATAAAGAATAGAGCTTCATACATGTATGATTTTTCTTTTTGCAATCATGACTCCCATCATGACCTGCCAAATTTCGGCATTCCTCCAATTCATTTCCTTGGTGTGATTCAAGAGAGCAATATGTGCACTTTTCATCGCAACAATGGTTACCCATACAAGAGTGATCAGAGGAATGGCCCTTCTCTAGAACACATCGCCAAAAACATACAGAACATTTACAAACACATACAGAGAGTCCCTGTTTCAGTTCTGCAAGTGACAAAATTGGCCTCCAGTTGCAATTTTTGTACATCAGCATTCCCAGAAAATTCTACAGTGTTGCAGTGAAGCCACTTTTCAACACGATCGCGCCGTCTATCAGACAATGCCACTAAGAAATCGAGAAATTTAGAGTGCCAAAAATCACCATTTTTGCCTCTCCTTTCCAAGACACATTCTAGTTTCGATCTGAGACAATAAAATTTTTTTCCATTTGATGTAGATTCATCCAGAGCTGCAAGCTCCAAGCCAGTGTCCTGCAAATCTAGAAGGAGATCCCCAATTACCATTGGAGCGTCACTTACCTCTTCCTCTGAGTCAAATTGCCAGCCTCCAAACACTGAATCATGATTAGATAAGCCATTGCTTGTAGTCAATCATGAATGGATTCATTTGACTATGAATTGGCTCTAGATAATACAAATGTATTGCATGCATTCCAAATTGTGGTCAAGGAGATTTACACTAATGTGAGCAAGAAAATGCTGAATTCAGATTCCTATAAGTCTCAATTGTCTCTCAACAGAGTTAATAGTATGGATGTATATGGAGATGGGGATGGAGTGGAACCACCCAAGACAAAGAATTCTTGTTGCTGAGGATTCAAAGAAAAAGCTCCTTTGTTTTGGGCCTTCTTCAAACAATTGTCTGTGTGTCCTTAATTGGAAGAACAAATATGCAGCATAAGCTATCATCATGATGATGCTGCTGACTCTAAACAGTTGTAATGTTGATACAGCTGCTTCACTATATGCCATAGATTGTTGAAGGGCCAAGGGTAGAATGAGACACAGTGAAGCCATCATGAGAACACTGGAGTCGATTCTAGAAATAACCTACATCATATAGCAATACAACACCCATGGTTAGGCCCTAATGAATGAATATCATGAGCAGGTCGGACTTGTTTTGGTGGCCTAGGTTGTTAACGAAAAACTAAAAATATATCACATGCCTTGTCAAACCGTTGTTATTTTTTAATGTTGGCAATTCCTCCACAAAAGAGAGATGTGCCAAGCACAAAAAGTAAGATGGAAAGCACAGAGCCTAGTAGAGAATACTTGACCACATTGGTTTTGCCATGGTAAAGTGCAAACACTGCAATGAGCATCTCTGTTGCATTTCCACATGTGGCGTTGAGAAGCCCACCAACCATAGGAGAATTAATTAACAATATATTTGCATCAGTTACTTCGAAATGTCAAACACTTTCTCATATATATCAATTAGCTCATATCTTGTATCCACAAATATGAGTACATAGTCCATATACATATAAGAATCTCACTTGTTGGTCCAGTGTAGAATGCAATTTGTCTGCAACAATTTACAACAAAACATCAGATTTTAGAACCAACAAACATAATATTTTATGAAGTCACTGCACTGCAGTGACCATTCCAAGTGTATAAACAATTGCAGTACAAGGTATAGATTACACATAACCTATGTACATATACCATGCAATTTTTCACTTACTCGGTGACAAAGCCTATACGTTCATCAAGAGGTGCAAGGCCAATCAAACTTATGATGAACACCCAAACCTACAAACAAAATAATGTGGAAAGTGATGCCAGAAAAACTTACAGAAAATGTCAGAAATGATAAAATTTCAAGTAGCATGAACCCTCCGTCCTTTCTATTGATAAACTTATAGAAATGATGCTACTTTCAATAAAGAGCTTGAAAGACAACTTGTTATTGTTAGATTGCTTACAATAGATGGGTTGGAGCTTCCATTTCTAGTTGCTCTGTTTCTTCCACTTAAAGAGGATGAGTTCATTTCCATCACGTATTCCTCCAACATGGCTATCTGCAGATTTCGCATCCATATTCAAATTAATGTTGTTCACAGGCCTCAGACATTGATACCTATTTCCAACATCTGCACTTAAGGTCCACAGAACAGACTGCTCTACCTTGTCATGATTATAATCTACCAAGTATATCTGTTCAACAACATTCAACAAAAACTATGGATTAGGGGACCACCGTTGCAAACAGCTCTGTTGCAGCCCATAATGCCCAAGACCCTGGCATTCCGAAACCCTAAGTTAAGGTGGTTTATAGCATTGCAGTGAATAAGACTTCTCTACATATCCAAAGGAGAGGCTATATTAAACAATGAAACTAAAAGGAAAAGGGAAATAGAAAGTTTTACCTAGTCCCATTCTTTATCCCCGTGTTTCAAAGCATGTATGGTGGCCTTGTTCACAAAGGCAAACGCTGGGAAGCCAGCTTCATCCTTGACTCGAAGGCCCCATGAATCTATATGATCCATTGCTGACAAAAGTTCCATCAAACAGGGGAATAAGGATAGTGATCAATCATCAATTATTAGATGAACAAATGCTTTCAGCGAGCTTCAAATAAAGTAGCTCAAACTGATGAACATACCTGATGAGGATCGTGTGGGTTTTCCAACGCAAGCACTGCAACATCACCACGAGCAACCAAGAAATACTCTGGGTTGGCTTCACAATGGATCTTAACCGTATGTCCTTGTGGCTCGACATTAGCCTGTGGTGGATAGAATGAACTCTGCTCACCTCGTGGTGGATGGACTCCTTGTGAAGCACCCACTGTTCAATTTACCAACAAACATTAAAAATCGGCACTCACCCAATTATGCCTGAACCTGAAGGTGACGTCCCCTGCGTGGTGAGCTGCAGAGCAGAGGAATTTCTTGGGCCGGAGTTTTGTGGTGAGCTGCAGGCGCCGAGTCGAGGAGGAAGGTGAGTGAGCTGCAGGGGCTGAGTCGTGTTGGTTGGGGGAGCAGCCTGTGGTTTAGCAATTTCTCCATTTCGAATTGGAAATGACATCAACTCTCCGCTGCGGCAATTCCAGCGTCGATCCGATCTGTCAGAGAATGTCAGGATTGCCAGCTCCGATCCGATCTGTCAGGAAATGTCAGGAAATGAATGCGGAGCGGTGGATGGAGGGTGGCAGAGGACAGAGGGATTGCCGACGGCCGGAGCCGGACGATTTTCTGGGCAGCGACGGAAACCAAGAAATTCCTTCGCCTAGGTAGACTACTCCAAAAAAATCAATTGTGTAAATACAAATAACACACCCTACAAAGTGATGTCTTCTTGAATATTGATCAATATGAATGATTTTCCTTTCACAGTTCTTGTGTTTTGATTCTTTATGAATAGGAATTGATTCATTCAACTAAAATTGGTATTGTTGATTTTGATGGCACTTTTGTTGTCCAGCTTGATGATTGGGTGCTATGCCGAATTTACAAGAAAAATGGTCATTCTCAGAGAGTACAAGGGGTAGAACGAGATGAATCACCAAGTGCAGATGAAGTGATGGCTTCTTTGCCTGATATTGATCAGCAAAACAAACTGAAACTGCCCAAAATTGCCTCTTTCAGTGGGTTGTTGGAGAGTGATGCTTTCATAGATTTTTAAACGATGAAGCCATGGATGGAAATGGAAACAACATCAGACTACCTCAAGTCCAGTCGTCCAACCTCTCTCAAAACAATTTCAGCAATAACAATGACAACAATAGCGATTGCTGATATGAAGTTGTCCCACAACAAGAAGAAATAGCAGTGGAGAATGACAACAAATTCAATTCTCTCAAGAGGACCCTCTCCTTAGCATATGGGGACGATGAAACCAACCCTGCAAAGAGATTCAACAACATGCAGAACAACTACAGCTACAACATCAACAATAATGTTTCAACCTTGCTTAATTCAATGCATCCCAATCAAACTTTCCAACAGCAAAACTTCCTAAGCGCATTGAATGACAGTCAACAGAATTTCAGACTTCCCTACATTCAGAACATGCATTGGCCCACCTAAGCAAACAGAAAAAAAATACTTCAATTCCAGACGCACAGGTATGTGAATGTGTTTGACCTTGATGGCAGTTGTATATCAGAAACAACTTCGGCTATCCAGTCCAGGAAGACGAAGACATGCCAGTGGTGAGATTGTAAACTACATAACTATAGATGCATATCATTTTGGAGAGTTTCCGTGGTGGCTGCATTGGGGTTGGACTGTCCCTTTGAAAATTTGTGTAGCAATTGGCATCCTTTTTGCCACAGTTGGATGGGCAGCTATTCCAGGTTTGCTCATCATCATTCTTACTCTCATTCTAAACAAACTTCTGGCCAAAACCCTCCAGAAGTGCCAAAACTCTGGCCAAAAACTCTATTGGCTCTAATTCTTTAGGGCATTCAGACTTCTGGATACTCTGCAGAAAAACAACTCAATGGCTATGAAAAAAATTGTAGTGTAGCATGAAAATCAAATTATGCTTGTTTAAACTGATATAATATGCAGCTTTCATCATAAAAATAAAAATGCTAGCACATACTACTTGACACAACATTACCATTTAGAATAACCATAATTGTCCAAAAGATATAGCTGGCAAAAATGCCGCTTGAATGAAAATAACGCTGAAGCACAATTCCCATTCTAAAATCTAATTTCTGCATCCCTGTAATAAAAGTGGCATCATATAGAATGTTTCAAGATAGGTTTGCAATTAGATAAGTAATTGGACTGTTGAGAGGCCATGATGGATGAAAGTTGTATATATTATTATTCTCCAAGGACCACGGAGCTAACTGAAATCCATTTTTATATGATTTGTGACACAGGCAGAGTTAGTCAATATTACCATACTAGGATTAATGAGCAAGAGATGTCTCTGTGTATGATGTTGCCATGGAATATAATAGGCATAGGAACATTGTGGGCTGGAGGACAATACAGAGCCCCTTCATGAGCACAAGCATTTGTTTTCACCTCCTTATCAACCACCTGTGGCTTCTCTGCATCATAAGGAATATATCCTGGCAGGGATTCAGTTCATCACAATGTGATATGGTTTAAGGTCTTCATATTTCTAGGAAAATACATTAGAATGTTGTTTGAAAAGATTAACATAACTCTCCTTAAAATTTTGTATATCAATATGGATACCTAGTTGTTGTTCGCGTGAATTCATTTGTTTAACTTCACCTTCAATTAGGCAATCTTTAAGGTATCTAAACAATTTCAATGGATATTTATGACTACTTTTATTCTATTTCATAGCCACTTTAACCCCTGAATAGGGTTTCGGCATGGCTTCCTCAATTCAAACTCATTATCATCGACCCTTGCTTTCAAAAAAGCCCATTCACATTTCAATATTCTTCCACACACTATGCCTTACGCCGTTTCCTTTGCAACATTAGGTGCAAATGCTAGTTATTTTTCAATTAGAAGAGAGAAAGGATAGGAGGAAGGTATCCCCTGACACTCCCATCCCCTCATATTTTTTTTTAACTTCTTTCTTCAATCGATGAGTGATCTAACTAGTTACAAGTTTGGTTTCGTAACCATTTTCAAACCCTAACATGATCTTTACATCACTCAATTTAGAACACAATAATAATATACTTCATGTTAATTAAATATTCCAGATAGGCTAGTTGGAGACAGTACATACTCTCACCTTAAAGAGAACACCATCCTCGTTGGTTATCGTTAACTTTTACTCATCATATAATAATGAAAAGAGAACCTTTTCATTCGAAATGAAGGATTTATTTCTAGGAAATATTAATAAGCCAAAAGAAATAATGTTTATCAATAAGCATAAGCATTTGTAACTGTAAAATAAGAAATTTTGACTTTCTTATCACTTGGTCGTTATCAAATTCATAAAAACAAAACATAATCTCTATGCCAACTTATTGTTACTTACAAATTACTCTTGGAAGTCGTGATAAATTTTATGCAAGCACTCTAAGAATGGTTGGTCAACCCATCAACACTCCATGGTAAGTACCTTGTAATGTATGACTAACAAATTCAATCACATTAGTCACAACATTTTCAATCAAATGAAATACTTTTAACTATCAATTATTCATGCAATGTCAAGTGATATTTTAACCATAGTACTTCCACAAGTACTCAAAGAGCACCAACCCTCTAATCATCAAAATGATAAATCACTGCACCACGTGCACATTATCTTAGCTCTTGCTAAAGACATCCACATAGTACTTCTAAAAGTATTTAGAGAGCACCTAACTCTCTAATCATCGAAATGATCAATAAATGCACCAAGTGCATACTGTCCTAGCCCCTGCTAAGACATTCAAAATATTAGTAATACAATAAAGGAACTTACACTTCCAGTAATTCCTTTCCGAGCACTAGGCTCCTTTCCTATCAAGATGTACATAAAATATTTACACAATTATATAGAAAATTCACTTTTAACATACCACATAACTGATTAGTTAATTTGTTCTGCTATGAGAACCACAATGGAAAAAGAATGCTCCTCCCCACCAATGAGAACTAGTTTCCACAACCTAATCAAGCCATTTTCAC
Organism: Pinus tabuliformis; assembly: GCA_031772625.1. NCBI lineage: Eukaryota > Viridiplantae > Streptophyta > Pinopsida > Pinales > Pinaceae > Pinus > Pinus tabuliformis. The sequence goes on from CM062819.1 coordinate 576,019,480, forward strand.
ATCCAAATAGTTCTTTGATAGAGACCATACCAGGTCCCGTCTATAATCCCACTGGGCAACCAGATCAGGAATTCCAATGACCACATAGGGTCAAATATAAGATTCTTCTTAGCATCGTCCTACCTATTTCTCTAACAATGTCCTGTCTATGAAGAATTTTGCGCCTCCTCCAACAGACTCCAAAATCAACAAAGTTCCCTAAAGATTTTTCCCATCTTCACCATCTTGGCCAAGTCCTTTCCCTTACTAAGATGATCTATCTTTAGGGAGAGGAAATCTGTTTAGTTAAGTACCATCAATCTGTCCTGGTAGGCAACCTCCATCAACCCAAGGCCTTTTGGCCTTTCACAAATTTATACAACTTTCTGGCATGTTAAATTTATCTCTTAGCACTCTTTCCTATAGTAATTTACATAATGAACAATATTCACATTATACATAAAGAAAAATAATATTTTTTGTACATCATACATCATAATTGGTCCTCAGCATGGGTCCATAATATCTAGAATGACAGGTAACATAACTAATATACAATTGGTATACATTACGATGTCCAAAATATCACAATCATGCATATCAAAACATTATACTTTCTCATGTATGGTTGAAATTTAGATCAAATGTTTTACCTTTAGAGGTACTCATGTTTCCATTAAGCCACCCATGCTTAATCCCATCAGAAATGTTACTCATAGAAATGCATTGTTTAAACAAGTATTCACTTTCACAATCATTTTAGTTTCATGCATAAAATTATATACAAATATTCATTATTGTGTAAATTTCAATAACAGTTAGGATAACAATCCAAACATTTCCAATTCCCATAATGTATTGTTACCAACATAATGACACATGAAGTAACTACCATAATCACTTGTTTAAAACTTGCATAAAGCTTCAATTGAAACCAATCCATGCATATAAGTTTTATTAGTTAGTCATGAAACATTAACTAATAAATGTTACCAACCATCTTAATGCATCCATGACAAGGCTTAATCAACAACTAGCTATTACACTCAAGTCTCACTACTTGACTCATTGTTTAACATCTAAAAGTTTTTTCACAGTTTCCTTTTAAAATGCTCTATCGTCCTCTTCAAGTACATTTCCCATATTTTACATTCTTGCATTTATTTTCTATAAGTAGTGCATTGTAACTTTATTCATGTTCATTTAAATGTATCAGTAATATTGTCATATATGCAAAGGTTGGTAGTCAAATCTCACTTTCACTAATGAGTACTGAAGATTTTTCATTGGTGTGTCACAAATTTCCTTGTCTTTTATCCTCAATAGGATTCATTTGTCATGAACGCAGTTTTGCAACAAACATTATTGCTTACTACCTTTCAATGCAACTATAAACATGCATCACACATCTCATGTCAAAAGTAGTATATTGCACATTTCGATATGTATATTGTTAGAATCATACTTGAGATAACTCCCACTAGTATCATACCTCGATCTCTTTTCCACTTACTATATAAAGTTTCTACAAATCCAGCTCTAATACCATGTATAAAATTTCTACAAATCTAGCTCTAATACCATGTAGAAATTTCTGATGATGTAGGCTAACCCAATAATGCAATGTAAATCAAAGCAGAATATTATAACCTACATCTACTATCAATTTGCGGAAGCTTAAAGATCGAGCTAAACAATATAACTAGAAGAAGAAGAATCAATGGCACAATACACATGAAAATACTTTGGGGAAAGCCTCAGCTAAAAACCCCACACTATTGGATTATCATACATGGTGGAAGTACATAGGAATTATACAAAGCCTTAGCTCTCACAGCTAGCCAGCTCTCAGTACAATCCTCACAGATGCTCACAAGCAATATTGGCTTCTCTCCTACCTTCCTCTCTACCCTCCAAGCTCCTATTTCCTTGCGTTGTTCCTTTGGGATGATATTCACCTCACCAAGTGGAACACTCTCTCACACACTGTCAGAACTGCACAATCCTTAAGGAATGATACCTTGACTGCATGCATGAGTTTTCTTTATAAGAAAACACATGAAATTGATAGTACACTATCCTTGAATTCAATCTCAACTGGGTCTTTCTCGTAATAGACATGCATGAGTTTCTAATGAGGGAATCTTCGGTTAACTGGAGTAGCATTAGTTGAGTGCATGCATGCATCAACTGACCGTTAACTCTCTATTAGTTCCTCAAATAGTTTGGAACTAATTTAACTGGACTTAACTTAGTAAACTAAGTTAACTAATTACAACTCAAATATAACTCAATCTTATCTCCTTAATTTAAGAAATAACTTCTTGCATGACTTCAGAAATACTTCTAACTTGAATTTATCCAACTAATTAAGTCAAAATAACTTAATTAATTTTTTCCAAGTAGCTGTTAAGACTAAATTCGATTTTAATTCACAATTTAATTCAAGGACAAATTAAATTGGAATATTCTTGTTGCCACATTTCAACACTCCCTCTCAACAAGAAAGGGATTATCTGCCACCCTGATCCTGTCTCTATGGAACTCGAATTTACACTTTCACAATTCCTTTGTCAAAATGTCAGCATCTTGCTCCTTTGTCGAAATATACTGCAACAACATGATCCTCTCGTAATCAGTAGCTTGCTTTACCTTGTAAAGCCAATAGGAACTCACAACTGACTTGTTCTCTGGTCTCAGAACCACATCCCAAACACTGTTACGAACTATGGAGTCATACTCCTCCACCATAAAATCAACCCAAATCGGCTGCTGCACTGCTTCCTCCAAGGAATATGGCTCGGTCTTAACACATTCCCCAGCAACGGCCATGTATCCAGTGTACCTCTCAGGTGACCTCCTCATTCTACGCTGAGAAGATGGTGCTCCCACATTCCCTCTCGCATCCTCCAACAATCTGTCAGCTTCTCTTGTGCGCTTCCTTCCATCTCTGGAAGACTCTGCTTGAGTGGATGTCTCCACTCCTGGAACCTCTGCATGCGGTTGCTCCGCATCAATCTAAGGCTCCTCCTCCTTAGGAACCAACAGTTCCTCTACAGCCTGTAGTTGAATCTCCCTCTCAAGGGAAACTCGCATGGCCTTCTCCTCATCAAACTTGAGATCTCTGTGAACCACTGTCCTCCGACTAGTAGGAAAGTACACTCGATAGTTGTGAGGTGTATTAGTGTACCCAAAAAATATCCCCAAATCTGTTGTCGACTCATACTTCTTCCTTGCATCCTTTGTCACATGGAAATATACCGATGAGCCAAAGATCCTAAAGTGACCCACATCTGGTCTCTTACCAGAGAAAGCTTCCTCTGGTGTCTTCATCCCAAGTATGTGATGCGGGCTTGTATTCTACAAATAGACCATTGTATTGCATGCCTCAGCCCACAAGTGAAGTGGTAGGCCTTTGTCATGCAGCATTGCCCGTGATGCCCCTACAATAGTTCTATTTTTCCTCCCAGCCACCGCATTCTGCTATGGGTTATGAGGTGCCGTCAACTCTCGTTTAATTCCTTCCACTGCACATAAGTCCTTAAACTATTGAGAGACATATTCTCCACCATTTTCGCTTCTCAAGGCCTTGATCTTCTTCCCTAACTCTTTCTCAATCAAACCTTTGAACTCACAGAACTTTGTGAAAGTTTGGTCCTTCTTCTGCATGAAATAAATCCAGCATTTACAAGAATAGTCATTAATGAAAATCAAATAGTAAATTTTCATTTTTTTGGATGCCGTCGAGAATGGTCCACACAAATCAGTATGAAATCACTCTAAGATAGCCTTTGCACGACTGTCTTGATCATGAAAGGAATACTTAGTGTACTTTCCCAAGGTACAACATTTGCAAGTGTCAACTTGCTCAAGTTTACCTTTGGGAAGTCCTGTAGATATTTGTTGCATTATCTTCAAAGCCCCATGATGCAAATGGCTCAACCGCCTATGCCACAACTCACCAATGTCTTGGCTTTGCACCAATTTTGCTTTCGTACACAATGCTGCACAATCATCTACCTCTAGTTTATAGAGATTCTTCACCTGAATCCATATCCTCTCGGTCTGACCCATGGCTATGTGTCTTAGGAATGTATTTCCTTTATTGAAGACAACATCGTAACCTTTGTCCTCCAACATCACGACTGATACCAAGTTCTTCTTCAGTCCAGGCAGATGCTTCACATCTGTCAAGGTGATGGGAGCTCCATGCTCCCTATGAAAAGCAACCGTGCCCACTCCTTAAACACTATACCTTCCGTTGTCACCCATCTCTATGTGCATCCTGAGGTCTTTCTCCTCTAAGTCACTGAATAAGTTTTTATCACTGTTCATGTGGAATGAGGCTCCATTGTCAAGATACGAGACACAACCCATCACTGATGACACCATGCATGCAATGAGGGTAAAGTCCATTTCTAATTGAGATGCTAATGCCTCACCTTCCGATCCTTCTGAGGATCCCTTCTTGGATTTATTCGATGGGAATTTGGTCGCATAATGTCCCATCTCGTGACAATTAAAGCATCTCACTTTAGACATGTCACCCTTCTTCCCTCCATGAGAAGAATTTGATTTGGAATGAGAAGCGTTCCCCTTCCCTTTCCTTGCCTTACCTACAAAGGCCAAATTTTCTTCATCATCATCCTTGGATGAAGAACCATCTCGTGTGCTCCTCCTGATCTCCTCTTGCATAAGATTCGACCACAGTTGTTCCCAATCTAATAGTTTAGCCCTTCCATTCACAGAGTCATGGTATCTATTCCAACTCTTTGGAAGGCCAAGGAGAGAGAGGCTCACCATATCATCATCGGCAGTAGTTATTCCCAGACTGCCAAGCTCATCTCTACAGGTGGTGAGCTTGTTCAAATATGCGGAAATAGTATCGTCCTTCTCCATCTTGATTCTTCAAAGCTTATCCTTGAGCGCCAATTTCCTCTGGTCTCTATTGTTCTGGTAGAGGTCCTTCAATGTCTTCCACATTGAAAATGGAGTGTCCTTCCCATGGAGACTCGAGACAATATGGTCGCAAACTCCCTCAAGGATGATTTGTCTCGCCTTCGCCACACACTTCTTCCACTTAGCCAACTCTTGTGCATTAGTTGAAGTTGGCTTTGGGATTTCTTGATCAATGAATTCCTTCAAGCCATTGTCTTCCAATACAACCTCCATTTGATCTTTCCATGCTATGTAATTCGAGATACCTTCCAAGGCATACTCGAGTCTCAAGCCATCAAATGCCATTGGCCAACCTTGAAGTATGATATAAATTATATTTGCACCTGCAACCCTGAACTTCAAACTTCAAATTCTCTTCTCAGTATATTGTTCACAACTCTAATACCATGTAGAAAATTTCTACAAATCCAACTCTGATACCATGTAGAAAACCTGCTGGTAGGTTAACCCTATAATGCAATGTAAATCAAAGTAGAGTACTATAACGTACTTCTACTATCAATTTGAGGAAGCTTAAAGATCTAGTTGAACAATATAAGCAGAAGAAGAAGAATCAATGGCACAATACACATGAAAATACTTTGGGGAAACCCTCAGCTAAAAACCCCACACTATTGTATTATCATACATGGTGGAAATACATAGGAATTATACAAAGCTTTAGCTCTCATAGCTAGCCAGCTCTCAGTACAATCCTCACAGATGTTCATAGGAAATATTGTCTTCTCTCCTGCCTTCCTCTCTGCCCTCCAAGCTCCTATTTCCTTGCGTTGTTCCTCTGGGATGATCTTCACCTCACCAAGTGGAACACTCACTCACACACTGTCAGAATGGTGCAATCCTCAAGGAATGATACCTTGACAACATGCATGAGTTTTCTGTAGGAATTTACAGGGTAAGTTCCTCAGAAAGAATACCAAAAGGACACCGCTCACAACCAGATCTCAAATCAATACACCAGTATTTTTGACGTGGTTAAAACCCTCAGAGTGCAAGGAGGGAAACAGTCCACGGCCTGTCCCAACGTGGGTACAGACAATTTATTAATCAAAGAATGAAAATTTACATAAGCTTCTCTCATGCACGGATTACCCGAACAATGACCCTCCATGCGCTTTAAATAGAACTCATGGACCAATCGGGTGTCAAGCCACGGATCAAGTGTCGGTAATACCGAGGTGAGAGTGAACCGTCGGATCACTACATATCGTGACCGTCGGATTGTAAGTTACAAAATGTACAACGGTAAAGAAACACACTTTACCTAACTCTAACCTAACTCTATGCTAGACCAAGTTGAACTTAACTATATCCTATGTGTCGGAATATCCTAACATTTTCTTTATAAGAAAACACATGCAATTGATAGTACAATATCCTTGACTTTAATCTCAACTGGGTCTTTCTTAGAATAGACATGCATGAGTTTCTGATGAGGGAATCTTCAGTTAACTGGAGTAGCATTAGTTGAGTGCATGCACGCATCAACTAAATGTTAGCTCTCTATTAGTTCCTCAAATAGTTTGGAACTAATTTAACTGGACTTAACTCAGTAAAATGAGTTAGGAACTATGTGATTCATTTCACTAGTTTCAATCCCACTTCTTCACCCCTGTGAGCATCACCCGATGCAATGAGTGCTAAGTGAACAATTCAAAAATCATGAGAAATTAGTCAGTTACGACTACCTCTCATGGAAATGGTCATACGTTGATGACTTACTTAACGCAATTGAATCCCAAAAACGATATCTAATATAATGCACTGCGTAAACCCTTAATACTTAAATTCAAAAAAAAAATGAGTTAGCTAATTACAACTCAAATATAACTCAATCTTATCTCCTTAATTTAATGGATAACTTCTTGCATGACTTCATAAAGACTTCTAACTTGAATTTTTCCAACTAATTAAGTAAAAAATAATTAATTAATTATTTCCAAGTAGCTGTTAAGACTAAATTCGAATATAATTCAAAGACAAATTAAATTAGAATATTCTTGTTGCCACATTTCAACACTTACCAATTCCCAAAAGGTGCCAGTGCTACAACCTTCAGCTTTGATACTGCTTGTAACATCCCCTGGTAATCTCACATGAAAATGCATGGAGTTAGAATTTTTTTACACAATTTACCCATGGGTAACTATCCAAGTTACTATTATAGATTCCTCATTAACCATTAGATAAAATTTGCACCATTAAATATAGTAAAGTTGGTAAGGAATAGTGAGTTACATAACCATTAACAACCATTATTGTAGCATATTAACATAAACTTTCTGACATAATATTGCATCATTTCCATGATTCTTTTAACTAGATTATTTAATCACATATTTGATATTATAAACATCACACCATGCAAGGAATCATCATCATCAAACTGACATAATAAGCCATCACATTATTGAACACCGACATACGCTAGAAACCTCGTAGGGTGAAAACCAACAAACATTTAATTTTATTATTAAACGTTCATGAGGGTGTTCACCCCTCACTCAATGGTTATAAGGGAGTCCATCCCTTGACCATTGTCATAAAATATTACAAGGAAATATCATTTAAATACAATATATCTAGCTAAAATCTATTACAATCATCATGATATCATTTACCCATAAATCTTCAATATTTACATCTTTGTGGCTTGGTTGTTCCATCAGTGGACCATCCTGCAACTCGTACTCATTTGCATGGACCATTAGTTCTTTACCTGCCACAATTTTAAACATAATCACCATCCTTTTCTTCCCCTGTTTTCGTCAACAAGTTTTGATATCATGATTAGATAAAGCATTAATCAACCAATAATCAATATTTAAAAGCGATCCTTCAACATCTATTCATGTGCATACATGAAATGTAAATAAAATATCGCAACATGCTTTCTCTAACAACACTTCTCATACATTAATTATAAGCATATAATTATCAAGCATGTCAAAATAAATACCACATTACTATGATCCTTCTCGCACAAGCACATGTTCTTTTCCAAAGGAAACCACTATAACCATCCATTTTCATTTAAAGGATACTAGCATCTTAGCTTGATTTTTGTGCATATAATTAGATAAAACTTATTCAAAGAAAGTTAACCCCTCAACTTTTTCTTTGTGCATGTAACTAAATAATCTTTCCAATACAATAGATATTGCTATTATTATTATTATTATTATTATAATTATGCATGCCAATGCATGTCCCCTTCTAAGGGAAAACTAACATAATATCTACTAGTATCATGCATGTAAATGCAGGTCCCTTCTCCAAAGCATCTTTCCCAAGATAGAGTTATTTACAAAGTCTATTGTACATACAAATACATGCTCTATTCTAAAAGAAAACTAATGTGTTAGTTATTATTTCTTGCATGCACATATATGTATTTTTCCAAAGGAAATCTAATGCATTTATTGCATGCAATTACTTGTTTTCCTTTCCAAGGTCTAACATAATAATTATTTTTTTCTGCACGCAAATTAGTTTCTCTTTAAAAGGTCTAACACAATAATTATATTCTTTCCATGCATATTTCTTTTCAAAGAATCCAACATCATAGGTGTACTTTTCATGGATGCAAAGATCATATTTCCTTTCAAGAGATCAAACACAATATTTCTATTTTTCGTGCAAACAAATAACATATTTCTTTTCAAGAAATATCAAACATATTATTTGTCTTTTGTGCATGCAGATAACTTATTTCCTCTCAAGAAATATCAAGCATAATAGTTCTATTTTGTGCACACAAATAACTTATTTCCTCTCAAGAAATATCTAGCATAATAGATCTATTTTAGTGCATGAAAGAACCTATTTCCTCTTTAAAGGTCTAGTGGTTCTCTTTAGGAATCTAATGCATAGGAATCATGTGAATAACTTCAAAGGAATTAATAGTCTAACTTCCCACACATAATTCCATGCAATCACTTTTTAATAAAATAACTCAGTTTCTTTATCTTTTCTCAAGCAAAGCTCACATGCATTGTTTATGAAAAATAACATGAATTCTTAAAAAAAATTGTGCATGAAACCTATGTTCTTTAACACAATCTCCATTCCTTCTATGCATACAAACACAATCTTTTCTTAAAACAAACATGTTTTCTTTTCTCTATGCACATGTTTTATAAGCAAGTCTCCAAGAAAATAATCTTAATTCTTATTGTTTAATGCACAAGGATCTTTCCAGAAATAAGCTTAACACAATATATAATACTCATTCATGCAACTACATATTTTCCAAAAAAGGCTAATCAAAATAGTTGATGTTCATCCATATTCATCCATGTTTTTTCTTAGGAAAGAAACATGACTCCTTTAACTTTTTACTCCATTTGAACATGTTCTCTTTCTTAAAAAAAATAACAAGGATTCCTTTTAATTTTTTACTCCATTTGAACATGTTCTCTTTCTTAAAAAAATAACAAGGCTTCCTTAAATTTTAATTCATATAATTTCTTATTCTTTTTCAAGAATCTCTAAGAATGTACTTTTTGTCTCATACTTCCAAGCATAGGAATCTACATTTTCTTTTTGGTATTGTTTGCTTGTATCCAATCATGCTAATACATGTAGTAATAAATTTTCACCAGTAACAGAAGGTTCCTCTTTTTCCTACCTACCATGCTTATTAAATAAGCATAATGCAACAATTTCTATCACTAAGTTTGCATACATAATTAATTCACATCGCAAGGTAAGAGAGTACATACTCGTACAAATATTCTGAAGAAACATACCAGTACGCTCAGAAATTGTCACCAAACCATCTAAGCATTTCAAGAATGTGAGGTTAGAACCCATGGCACAACAAGAAAAAATATTCCCATGGTTCTCCACAAGGAAACATACTTCAACGCTTCCCTCCTACTCTTGATTCATCTCTTTCATTAAAAATAATGAAAGTCTTCCTATTCCATTGCCATTGAGACATTATTGCCTCGCCATCTCCCGAATGTGTTCCCAAAACACGTGAATGTTGAGGCAATTAAAATGATCTCCCTGATGTCTGCTACATGCGTATCTTAGTTCTACGCTTTTGCAATTAGAAGGGAGAAATAACTAAATGATAGGAGGAGGGTATCCCCTAAGACTCCCATCCCCTCGATATTTTTTTAACTACTTTCTTCCATCAGCGAGTCATTTAACTAGTTACAAGTCTAGTTCTGTAACCGTTTTCAAACCCTAACATGATCCTGACATCACTCTATTAAGACATCATTTAGAGCACAATAACAATATACTTCATGTTAATTATATATTCCATGTAGGTTAGCTGGAGATATTACAAATCAGGAATGGACTAGGACATTACATAGATTGTACAAAACCAAGAAGACATTAGTTTGCATGCGTTAATACTTATGTTGAGGTTGATCTAAGCCAAGGGGTTCCCGTTGAAATAAATCTAATGCAAGGAGTTTGGGTCCACTATCAACCCCTAGAATATGAACAAATCCATTTCAAATGTAGAACCTTCCATGAGTATGGCCAATTTTCTGGAGATTATAAGAAGGGATAGGTGGAGAAAAATGAAGGAGAAAAAATAGACTCGGAGGAATACTGGAAAAATAAAAAAAGTGGGGAAGCAAAAGAAACTCTGGCATGAATAGAAACTCTCCAAGCTCAAATCAGAATGACGCTTCATCACCAACAAAACCCTTCAAAAATTTTCAACCTCAAGAAGAACCTAAACATGAGACATTACTAAAGGGACATGAGGATTAGGGAGGTAATGAAGAGAATTATGGTCCCGAGGAAGGGGAGATTTTACCACAGTATCCGAAAGGGTTTACAAGTCTTGCAGAATATTATACCTCCTTGAAATGGGAACACAATCTAATACAAGCCCCATGATCCCCAAAATAACATCACCCAAACCCCTCTGGGATTAGATCACAAGGCACACATGCTACTGTAATAGATCATAGTGCATTCTTGGGGATCATGACTTGAAATACCTGTAGAAGAAACACAAGAGAGGATAATTACTCTAGCCTCAACTCAAATCTCCAAAAAAAGACTCAAGAGCGGTGTTCAAAAAAAAAAATAATGAGAAGTGGAGGAAGAGTTGAACAAGAAACATACGAACTAGCATCAAATTAATGATGTTCTAAAATTGGAAACAAATCAAGAAACATAGGGTATCAATGCAGGAGGAAGAAATAAATTAAACCCTTCCCTTTTGTTGAAGCCTCGAAAATTGTTGCTACAACATGGGGGAAAACCACCTGGTCTGGACCTTGGTTGGCAGCTCCTTTTCTGTTTGGTGTAGTGGCTTTGACTGGGGATAATGGGACCAGTTTCCCAAAAAGAGATTTTGGTAGTGTTGATGGGGTGATATATGATGTAACGGGGGAATGATTTAACTAAGTGTAATCTAATCTAAACTATTAATCACATGCATATATCCTAGTTTTAAACACTATCTAACTATAACTATACCCGGGAATAAAAGCAAGATATGCGATCTACAATAATGTCCTATAGAAATTGGTAATAAAGATCATTCAACTGCAATAAGAAATGAAATCGTTTAACAATAATCGTTTTGGATAAATAGTTAGCCAAAACGATTGTGAGAGATATATCGCATATAGAATCGTTCACGTATTCAGCAGGAAATTAAAGCCAACACCATACAAAAGTGCAATAATGCTAACCGAAATTCAAACTTTCATACATAAAGAAATTGAAGAAAAGTTATTTCCTGATACATAAATAAAACAAAATCACAAGATAAAAGTACCATTTGTAATAAGTTCTGCTCATGTGTTTCAGCAATATCGATCTAATTCCAACCAATCCAACATCATCTAAGAGTGAAAAAGTGCAATTTCAATAGAACATGCCAGATATAAAAGAAAATAGATCATGTTCCATTCATTCTACCAGAACCTCCTCAAAGGTACAAAAGTGCATGTTTTGAAGAATGTTTCTGATAAAATTTTTGGACCCCTCTCTAAATGCATGAGAGGGGTTTAAATACTAAAACTGTAGGTCCTAAAATAGATTATTACAAAAATAGTTGAGGAGGTTTAAACGACCTTCCTCAGATTATGCAAAATGAAACTAAAATAGAAATAAAACAAGGTGACTAACTCCTTTGCATTTGATCCTTAAGATCACAGATATCCATCATTGGTTTGAGCTGTGTCGGTTGGCCAATCACAGATTTCAATTGCCTAGTAAATACGACATCTATCAGTGTTGGCACCATTTTCTGTGTGGAAGTGGTTAGGCAACGCAGGGTCATTCACTGGCTATATGGATTGACTAATAATTTCTAATATGCTTCCCAGTTTAGCTTTCTCATTTGTTTGATCACCTCCTCTCTTTATTTTTTTGCTTGCCTCCATTTCCGCTCCAGTTGATTGGCATTTGGAAGAAATCCTGGTATAGATTTAGCAACCAAGTTGGCGCCATGTATATTTTCGTTAATGGCTTCAATGATGCTGTTTGTTGCTACTACCACGACCGTTGTTGCCCTTTCTGCTTGCTTGAGTCAAGAATCCTAGTTTGCAAATAGAATTTCTTTATGTGACTCCTCCAGTTTTGGAAAATCAGCCTTTCTCCCATCTTCTAATTCTTTCCAGGTGATAAAGTCAGAAATCCTTTTATGGATTTCGTCATACTCAAGCCTCATGTCGACGACTTGGCTTGTTATCTTATCATTGATCTCACAGTAAGGATTTACTTGCGATATTTCTTGGCACAAAAGTTCCTTTTGTTGCATTAGTTGGGCATTAAGGCTGAGTGCTTCTTTTACGAACTGATCGATTTGCAGAATGTCTTTATACTTCTCTATCATAGCTTGAATTCGTGCATCCTTCTCTACTAGGCTGGCTTGATGTTATATTTGCATCTGTTCAAACTCCTGTTGTAGTTTGGCAATTTGTAACTCTGCTTGTTGGTTAGATTTTTCTTGCTCTAATTGTTGTTCCAATAGCAGGATCTTTTGTTCTTTTTCTCTTAGCATCATTTGAACCTCTGTTGCTTTATCAATAGTTGTCATAGCATAGGTTCCTGCAAATTGCAACAGCCTCGTAAGGTTCTCAGATGGGTCCATGGGCGAATCTCTCCAGACAATATCCATTGGTTCATTGGCGAGAGTGGTAACAGCTGCAGCATCCAACTTTATTTTCTTCCTCTGTCTTTTGATGACAACTTTATGGGTAGGGCTATAAAACACATCTAAGGGAGGAATTTCCTCAACTCTTAAAACAATTTCAGAAGTGGGGGTGGCAGGAATGAGCTCTATATCTTGAGTACTTACAATTTTCTCCACTGTAACCTCTTGAGTTGATCTGTGTTGTGGAGTCTGTACTTCAGATGTTTGTTCTTCTGTATGGATATTTTTATTAAAATTCTCCCATTCTTTTTCTAAATCAACAACTGGAGGTTTTGCCGACTGGGTGGAGGTAGAGTGAATTTCAGCCTGTTTCTTCGTCGAGGTTTGCTCGACTGCTTTTTCTGTAGTTCCGGCTATGTCTCTCTCAGACTCTTTGTTTTTACTACCCCCATTCTGGGACTGTTGCTCTGAGTGTTGTGACTCATGGGTAGACTTCTCCTGGGACTTTGCTCCAGAATTATCTTTAGAATTTTCTTTGGAGCTTTCCTCTAAGCTTACACTGGGAGTTGGCTCCCTTATTGGTTCAATCTATAGCAGGTCCAATGGGACCTGTAATAATCTCCTCTCTCTGTATTCGTGGAAGGCCTTAAGATCATCTGGGGCAAAAAGTAGTGAAGCCATATGCTTTACTTCCGAAAATGTCTCTTTTTGTAGGAAGAGGTCATCGAATGCATCTTCCTCATGGGTGAATATTTTCACTTTCACCATAGTAGTGAAGTCTTTGGTGGTGCCATTTGGGTCATACTGTCTTCCTGGAAATGTATCCAATTTCAGAGATTTCATAATCTCTTCTTCCTTGCATGCAATTCCAAAATCTTGCAATGAAAACGCACCACATTGCAATGAAAATGTAGGCCAAATGGCTTTTTTTTGTTCCTTCGATCCTTTACTCAGCCCACCTTCTCCTGCTATTTGGTAGGCTACCTCCCTAGCCATTAACTTATCAAGGACATAATATGGGAGGACATGCGGCAAAGAAATGCTCGCATATACTCTGATATATGTAAATGTCTCCTCCCTAAACCATCTGGCTATAGGTAGCATATCTACTTCAGCTTCTCTAGAAAATCTAGTGGCATTCCAGTTGTAGACCTATTTATGAATAGGTAGCATAACCCCTTGACAAATTCTGTAAAAGTGGGGGTGAAACTGAGACTCCAACATATTCTTATGATATATATGAACGGGAAGCAAGTCTTTTAGAGTCCACTTCAGTCCCATGATAAGAAATTTGGAACCAAAACAGATAGCGTCCATTATATAGGAACTCGTGAAAAATGGAGGGTAAACCCTAGAAGAGATACTCCTCTTTCTCCTATACTCTATTATGGCTTTTGCCAAATTATCAAACAAAATTTGGGCCCAATTCATTATTGTTGCATTTACGGCTGCATCTATTAATGGCAACCATTCTGGGGAAAATTTGGTACTATCGGGCTTGTCGAACATTCTACATAGCATGGCTGCTGCAAAACTATGAGGGGGAGCTATAGATGTTGTAGAATACATACCTGATTTATCCTTTTTTATCTTGCCTTCATTTTGCATCCAGGTTCGCGTAATGTCTGCTGGGTCTTCATTCTCCTTAGCAAATTTCTCGAGGAACTGTTTGTTGTAGAACGCCTGTGGCTTTGGCAGATTGTACATAAGTTGCAGGTTGTCTAGTGAAAAAGATCCCATAACCTCTTGCCTTCTATTCTTAAATTCTCTGTCTAAGACATCCACCTGATCAATTATCCACTTGACCATATCTGTATACGGAATTATCTTTGGTCTCATGGCTATGCAGTGCAGAAATGAGCACGTCATCTTGAAGATGGAGGCATCTGAGGAAGCATGACCATCGGCTGTGGCCTTTGTTACTAGAGGTATTGGTTGCTCTTCTTCTAATAAATCATACATGGTTTCCCACGTAGAGGTTCCTTCGTCTCTGCTGCATGTAGTATCAGAGAATAAGGGAGTCATTTCTGATTTCTCAGATGTGACTACCTTGCCCCTCTTTGCCATTGCTCCCAATGACTCTTTCTGTGGATTTTTCCTGAAAATGGAGCAAAATAGAAGCTATCAGATATACAGAGATAAGAATGAATAAAGCAGATAACTTTGAAAAGGTGACAAGAAAGAAGCTTTTATTTGAATGCAGGTGAGAAGATATCGTATCATGTTGAACTGTCTTTCAAATGCAAATGCCATTAAACCTTACTAAATTCCCACTAATGGTTTCTTATCCCCAACTTTCCCACTAATGGTTCCTTATCCCTAACTTTATTGCTCATTAATGCTCTGCATCGTAAGTTGAGGAAGAAATTTTTACGGTGGCAAGCCTTTAAACTATGAAAATGTTGATTTTGTGATTGCAATGCAATATCACAAATCGCATTATCACATTGTGATTATTGCACTTTCTTTAACGTTTCTTTAGTTTATGCGGGATGTGAAATGTGGGCCGCTGATTATCAGTTTCAAAGGATAGCTTATTTGTTAGGATTTTCTATGTAAATCCCTTTTTCCTTAAGTAGCGGACTTGAGTGCTTGTTTATAACATATTTTGGAATTGGGTTTGGGTCTTCAATCGTATTTCGTAATCTCACATGATGATAAGGCTTCGAGATCATCTTAAGTGTTCTTAATGTGATGCGATATGGGAGATTGCCTCATCGCAATCTTGCATTTTGCATGGTTTTAAGATAGTTTGTTAAGGCATGCCCTTTGTAATTAGTGATTTGCGATGAGGGGCTTATTTTGTTAAGAAATTCTTTAGAAATTAGTTCACATGGGAAACATAATGGTTTCGAGGTCTAGCGCGGTGATCTCTTTTGATCACTTTTCGCTAGTTTTGATGGATGGCAAGGCTTTTGACATGCTTGATCATGCGATATGTGGAAAGGCGAACATTAGCTAGCTGTTTCGAAAGGTTTTATTTTGATATCTTGCGTTATTCCAAAAATTAACAAGAAAAATGCCTAAATGCTAAACTTATTTTTGGAGGGATTTTTTAAAGGGTCCCCATTTGTTAATATAATATTGACTATCACTATTAATAAATGGGGGGTTTTTGAATAGCACAAGGATAAGGATATTCTCAACCTCTCCAAATATTTCTTGTGAGGTAGAAGTGGAATAGCCCAAATCTCTTGAGGAGCTTCTAGTGGACTTGCCATCTTTTAGGAAGAACCCCTCTTCTCACTCCTAGACAATAACAAATCTAGGTATTGGATTCATGCTTGACTAGAAAAAGATAATACAAAGCAGATAATTTCAGTGTTGAATGTATATGAACAAGTGAATTATGATGACAAACATGAGTTTTGGGACTCCTTTATCAAATTGAAAATTCATTAGTGGAACCAAAGAAACATTTTTGGAGGATATTTTAATACAATTCTCTTCTCATCAGAGAAAACATGAGGAAATACAGTCTGGGAAAATTCTAAAGAATGTATGGGGGACCTTATTTATGAATGGGATCTAATGGACATCATCCCAAAAAAAGGAAAATACACCTAGTCAAATAGTTGATCTGGGGATAGGCACATTGCAACTAGGTTATATAGATTCTTGTGCCACTTTAACCTGTTAAACAAAAGAATCAAATGTGTTTCCTCAATTTTACGCCAGGAGACTCTAATCACCATCACATCACCCTAGTAATTGACCCATCAAAATAATTGGGTCCAATATCCTTCTGTTATAATCCAATCTGGTTACAAGAAGAATATGTTATAGATCTGATTATCCAAGCATGGAATATCCCAATATTAGGCTCTCCAGGCTTTGTATGGGAATCAAAACTTAAGGTTGTGAAAAAGGTATTCAATCCTGGCTCAAAGAGACTTATAAACCCATGAGTCATCAAAAGAAATAACTCTTCCAATAGTTGGAGAAACATCAAGCTATAATGGAGACTAGAATAATAGAAGACTGGCATATAGAGAAGGAGAAAACATTAACTAAGCAACTTCAGGAGGTAAACTAGAAAGAAGAGGAATACTTGAGGTTAAAATATCGAAGTACCTGGATGAAAGTAGGGGATAAAAACACCACTTTCTTTCAAAGTCAAGTTAAATCTTGGGAAATTTACAACCAAGTCAGAGAAATCCATCCCGAAGGGAATCCCAAGCTTTCCTCTTTTAAAGAAATCAATTTAGAAGCCTTCTCCCACTTTCGTGCTTTATATAATGCGGAAAAATAGTTGGATCTCAATAAAACAGAGGATATCCTTTCCTAACTCCCCTCATTAGTATCATCCTCAGATAATAAACAATTATGCAAGGTCATGGATGAGGAATAGGTTATTCAATCGAATTGGTCACTCAATCAAGATTGAGCACCTAGTTTAGATGGTTTCACCATTAGTTTCTTCTGAACATTTTGGAGGTTAATCAAAGGGGACATCATGCATATGATCAATTGGTATAGGGGTAAAGATAAGTTAGGAGAAGGAACAAATTCCTCCTTCCTGGCCTTAATCCCAAAAGAGTCCAAGCCAACAATTTTTTCCTGCTTTAGACAAACATCATTAAGCAATGTAGCATATAAAATTCTCACAAAGGTAATTACTAATAGACTTAAGAAAACTCTCCCACCAATCATCTCAGAAAATCAAGATAGTTTTATGCAACATCATCAAATACTGAATAAGATCATCGTCATCCAAGATACCATTCATTCGAGCAAAGAACAAGAAGAGTCGGGTATAATGATCAAATTGAATATGACCAATACATTTGATCAAGTAAGGCATTCTTTCCTATTCTCAATCATGGAGAAATTGGGCTTCAGTTCTAATTTCATTAGATGGATAAAAGCATGTATTGGGATGCCTTGTATAGCTCCATTGTTCAATCGACGACCTACAATTTTTTTTGCAGCTTCCCATGAATTAAAGGAAGGCTTCCCTTTTTCCATATTGTTATACCTCTTTTTTGCAGACAGATTGAGAAGGAACATAGAAAAGGAAAGACATTAAAGATGCTTAATGGGCCTTAGCATCATGCTAAGAATCAAGGAATTAAACCATTCACAATTTTTTGATGATACCTTGCATCTAAGTGCAGCCTCAAAGATAATTACCAATAAATTCAAAATACATTTGGATATTTATTTGGATTTATTAGGAGTCCTGGATAATAAGAAGAAAATTCACCTATATAGTTGGATTTGCCTTGATTCTCAGTTGCAGGAAAAATCGCTCCTTCAAGTATCTAGGAATTCCCATTATGCTAGGCCTCACAAATCTAGATGCATGGATTGGAGTGTTAAAAAAATTAAAAGAAGAATGCAAATTTGAGGTTCTCAATGGCTAAACCCAGTTGGCCACATCGTTCTCATAAAGTATTTTTTCTCTTTTCTCCCTATCTGTTTATGTTTAATATTCTTGGCCCTAAAGGGAGTGGAAAATCAAATAGCTTCCCTTATTAAGAAAATCCTATGGTCGGGCTGGGGGGGGGAACAAAAAAATGTTCCATCTAGTTAAACGGAATGTTGTCAAGCTACTGAAATCATATGGGGGACTAGAAATAAAGGATCCACGACTAATGAAGTTAGTGCTAGTATAAGAAATAGTGTGGATGCTAATCACAGTCTCCAGGGAATGATGGAAGAGATATTTCATTCAAAAGTATTCTCATAAATCCCATATCTTGCCAGTTGAATCTCAGAAATGGGGGTGACAATGAATAAAGATTTGAAATCTCTGTTAATGATATACTCTATTGATAAGTGAACATTTGAGATGGAAACTTGGAAATGAAGCCCATATTAATGTATGGAAGGACAACTTCCACCCCCAAGGACCACTAGAAAAAAAAGAAGATCTTAGTCTTCTGGAAGAATGGATGCAAAGAGAAGGTTATCATAACCTTCAAGATATCTCCTCCTAGGATGAGAACATGATTTTCTCTGGATGGATTTCTCCTAATATTCCTCCTATTATTTATTAATATTGGGATTTTCTCATATAACACATATTTCATTAAAATTGGAAAACTTATATTACAAAGACATCAATAGAATTAAGTTTTTTGGTTATTTTGAAATTCTACATCCATTATTTAGCTATAAATTTAATGAAATCTGTGTTATATGCAATCTTTCAAATATGGTTCCAATCTCTATTGACTCTTCAAACAAGAAGATCTAGAAATTGAGTACACCCATTAAATACACAGTTAGAGAAGGATACTCCTATCTCATTAAACGATCGCCCCTCCCCCAAATGGATAAGTCATGGGAAGCGATATGGCATAAAGACAAGTTCCCAAAAGTTAACATATTCTTTTGGACTCTAGTGCACCAGAATATCTTGACAACGGAGAGTTTATGTAAGAGGAGAATTCATGGCCCCTCTTGGTGTCTCCTCTACGATGAATCAGAAGAGGACATATCCCATCTTTTAAAATCACGCTCTTTCTCCATATTAGTAGGGCAGGCAACATATTCTAGTTTATTGGATGAACAAGCTATTCTGGTCTCTCGGATGAACATGTTTTCTTTCAAGAAATCTTCTTTCCTAGGGAAACATATGTCTACCTCCATCATCATTCAATGCTCAATGATTTTTAAATATGAAAAAACATATCCAATTAGAATATCCACCAAGGCGAAACTTCTAATGTTCGAAGGCATCACAAGTTGAGGCTATAATGCCTCTAAATTGGATGAATTGACCTCCATGGAAAAGAGCTGGTTACAATTGGGAAAAATCCATGACCATTCTTATAGCGTCATGTGCAAACCAATCAAAAATCAAATCCCCAAAAGTCATTTGATGCCATTGGAATTTAAAGAATGGCACAAGAGTAAAATTCTATATTCTCTCAGGGGTGATAGGGGGGCCAGGGATTCTTTTCAATCCTGATGGAGAATAATCAAGTTCGTGTGGGGCTTGGGTCAACAACCGAACAACCTCACTGATATGTATGGGCTCTCTCTTCTCCACTAGCATGCTAGAGAACACACTATCTCATCCATTGTAATTTTAGGGGACTCCTTCATCATAATTTGACAT
The DNA here is from genome assembly GCA_031772625.1 of Pinus tabuliformis. Taxonomy (NCBI): domain Eukaryota; kingdom Viridiplantae; phylum Streptophyta; class Pinopsida; order Pinales; family Pinaceae; genus Pinus; species Pinus tabuliformis. Next base: position 576,039,570 of record CM062819.1, read on the forward strand.
ATCCACATGGTCTATTTCCTAGATAATAATCTTCTCTCTCAACTTCTTTGAAGAATATACAACATTCTTGACTCCTTCACAAATAAGAGCTTCTTCCATATCCTTTGCAATCAATATCAAGAATTCAATGCTCAAGAAAATATCGCTTGCAAATTGGATGAGGGCCAATATGAGCTTAATGACTCCCTAGGATGGAAGGTCATTCCATGAAGGACAAAAACAAGTCAGACAATTCCTCAATAAACATTAGAAATCAAGATAAGGAGAAAAGGGTTAGGAAGGTTTAAAAAAGAGACGACATAAGTGAAATCCCCTTCATTACTTATTTGAATCTGATCCCTTTGAATGACATTGAAGTGATCTCCATGCGGCGTCACCCTATCATCCTTCTCCATGAGGTGGAAGATATCTTGATTGGAGGAAAATAATGCATTTATGAGTTACATGCACCATAAGTTCAATTTGGGTTTCATCTCCTCCTTTGACCAACCATCGTACTGAGAAGCAAAAATAGGGTATGGTGTAGGAGCATGAATTCAGAGTTGGCGCCACCTCCTAGAGCATGGGAAACCCAATAATATCTATCTACACATATGCTAGTTGACTTCAGGCTTAAGGAGAAGATGATGGATCTTAACTTCTCACATAACAATTATGGCGACCATAAATATGCAAGGTGGGTGATTGAATTCTTATATCTTAGTGTTGGGTTTAATTATTTAGTCTTTTTGAAGTCTCCTAGGCCAACTCTTGTTAGGCTTGAGGCTTCCCCCTCCTCTTCTAGCTTACAATCAACCTTCATCAACATAATTTGCAATATAATCTTACCTTTACAAACATCCACAGGTTTCATCCTTTACAGGCTAGAATTCTGGACTTCCAGTGAGGCAATTTTAGTTGCTTCTATTTGAGAGAGCAGGTACCACCCTCTACAATATAACTAGTGTGACTCAGTTTGTGAAATAAAGATAAGATTAAGGCATTATACTGTGAATGTTACAGGGTATCGGTGGCTTCTCTGTCAAATTTCTGGTCCAATCAGTGTGACAAGCGATTCTCCACAGGTAGCCGACCCCCATGTCATAATCAATCTCCCCTCTTCAAGATTTTGGGGCTCCTTTCACACCAAGTCAACAAATTTATCAATGGACTTTGATGACGCTCCTCCATTTAATCTGTGTCCACACCTCCCAGTGGATAAGCAAAGAGAAAATGAAGACCTTTACCAATAAGTATTTCAACAAGATTTCAACAAGCTACATCAATATTGTCATTAACTAATACAATGCAACGTCAAATGACTTGCATCACATAACTAGAAGATAAGATGGACTGGGTGAGGCATCAATTTCCTAACCTACAAGACCAATGCAACAACGATGATACTAGAAGCACCGCTAGTAGCACCCCATAGCACCACATCGACAAGATGTTAATAGGTCCTCCTTAGTAAGCCATAATTGCTCCGTGAAAATGTATTTTTCTCATCAGTCAATATTGTAGTGCTTATAGTTGTAGTAGCTTAGGCTATAACTCTAAGAAGAATTGTAGCAAAAGTTGGGAACAAAATTATGGGATTATCCTCTCAGATATTCCTGTTGATTTTGTATCTCTAGAATATATGTAGACCCCTTGAGAATTCAGTTGCAACTCGGCACAAAGTTAATAGAAAATCCTTATCATTATTGTAAAAAAAAACTATATTCTATCTTTTTTCTGGTGCCTCGAAAGGAAATCCAAGGACATCCGAAGGAAGAGGGATTATTCTCTACCCCAAGGAAAATACATAACTACAATTTGCATGGGGACTAGGGGAAGCAATCAATAGTCATGGCAAATACCATGTGCTTTCGAAAGGATTAGAATTGGCAATCTAGAAAGGAATCAACAAATTACTAGTGTTTTGGGACTTGATGATTGTTATTCGACATTCCATGGATTATGGTGGGCACCTCCTAGATGCCCCTCCTATATTGCAAAGGATATTTTCTTTGCTTCAACAATTTGAGATGGTTGAATTGTTTCATGTGCTAAGACATCTCAATCTGATAGCTGATGCATTAGCAAATGACAGAACTAGATTGGCCCAAGGGACCATTGCACTCAATCAAAATAACTTATTTAAATGCCCCATATCATGATGAATGGCATAATAATAATGAAAATCCAACTAAATTGTCTACAGAAGGAGCACGAACAAAATTGGCAATATTACACTATCAAATTGAAGATCTTCACGACTCTATGAACAAAGGTCAAGCCCTTCCTTGGACGAGGTGGATGCTAGTGTTGAACCATCTAGGAAGCATGTGACTTGAAGCTATGAATATGAACAACCTATGTAAAAATGGAATGGCATATTTGAATATGGCAATCATGTGGAAGTAGGACAGACACCAATTTTTGTAATATGTTGGTCTATGTGTTGCAGATTTGGCTTGTTTTTAAGACTCTTTTCCGAGAGTCTATAATATGTTTATGTTTCTAACAATTGGTAAGCAGAGTCATGGTCTAGAGCTTATGGTTTAATGGGTAGTATATGTTTATGTTTCTAACAATTGGTAAGTAGAGTCATGGTCTAGAGCTTATGGTTTTATGGGTAGTAGAATGTTACCTGTTTTGTCCACTATTGAATGTATTTTTCTTTGAGACAATTAAGCTAAATGTAAAGTATCTGTCATGATATCCAAATTCTTTTAAATACAAACTGCCCATTAGTTTGAAAAAAAAAGAGGGTCAAGATTTGCAATCATCTTACTTTGTTTAATATCTTACTCAATATTAACAATTATGTAAACTTGACAAAAGTTAAACAATAATTCAACTTATTTAATGTTAAAATTCATTAATAATAAATAAAATAAAATAAAATTAGTTTTGCAAATTTAATAAATAAAACTAACATTTAAATCTTTTTAATGAAATGAAAGCCCTGAAATATAGATCTTTCATATCAATTTCAACTTATTTAATGTTAAAATTCATTAATAATAAATAAAATAAAATAAAAATAGTTTTGCAAATTTAATAAATAAAACTAACATTTAAATCTTTTGAATGAAATGAAAGCCCTCAAATATAGATCTTTCATATCAATTTCAGGTATAAATATTGGATATCTCAATTATTTAAATAATTTTTTACTTAATTTTAAATAAAATTGTCTAGACACGTATTATATATTTCTTTGTTATTTCAAAAAGAAATAAAAATATATAATTGTTGCAATCATATAAATTAAATAGTTGATAAATATCTATAAGATCAATTCAAAATAAGCATCAAAACACTTTACAACAAATACCAAGTTCATAAAATAAATAAAAAATTTGTAAAAATTAACTAATTATAATTTTATTATTATTATTATTATTATAAATTTAACACACATAAAATATGTAACAAATATTTGACCATAGAGATTCCTCCCTACTTTATAGCATGGCTTATCAATACCACATATCTAAAAATTTATAATTAATTTAATAAAACCCTATTCCAAAATAAACATATTTGTAAATATAATTTTTTTTTCAATTTATTTTTCCAAGCGAGTAATTCAAGGAGTTGTCTATAACGCGACTTTTTGAAAGCCTTTCTGGCGGATTTTTCCGGTCGAAATCCGGCAAGAATTATTGGAATCGCAAGTTTGATAGCTAGTTTCTGGACAATGAAAGCGTCCCCAGGGGTTTTTCCGGGTGCTGAATCCAAATATGCAGTTAAAAAACCATTTTAACTGCAAGAAATCAACATTTGACCTCAATTTCTTCGCCAGATTCCGTCACCAGTTTCAGAAAAATCGTGGTCAACGCACAGGCATATAGCAAGTTCTCGGTGGGCGTATATAATTAATTAAAATAAAACCCTATTCCAAAATAAACATATTTGTAAATATAATTTTTTTTTCAATTTATTTTTCCAAGCGAGTAATTCAAGGAGTTGTCTATAACGCGACTTTTTGAAAGCCTTTCTGGCGGATTTTTCCGGTCGAAATCCGGCAAGAATTATTGGAATCGCAAGTTTGATAGCTAGTTTCTGCACAATGAAAGCGTCCCCAGGGGTTTTTCCGGGTGCTGAATCCAAATATGCAGTTAAAAAACCATTTTAACTGCAAGAAATCAACATTTGACCTCAATTTCTTCGCCAGATTCCGTCACCAGAATCTTCAAAAAGTCGCATTATAGACAACTCCGTAATTCAATACCAAATTCAATCCAGGTCAATCTGTCAGTTTCAGAAAAATCGTGGTCAACGCACAGGCATATAGCAAGTTCTCGGTGGGCGTATACGACTGCGGTGTGTTGGGTTGGAATATACTCACATCTTTCTTGCTGCTTGCTTCTGTATTTATTTAATTAATGATGTAATCGATGTGCATAATTGGGGAGCTCTCAAATGAATTTACACGGTTTTTTCGGGTGCTTTTTGTTTTTGTTGTTTTGTATGTTTAGAGTAGTTTATTTCCCTTCTTCGAAGGCGTTTATTTAATTTTTATGTTTTAAAAACATATTTTAAGTGTTAAAAGAATTGTAAAATTTCAAAAAAAATAAATAAAAACATCTAATGATGGTTAGACTGTTCCGTTGCTTTTGTCGGAGGATCTGCACAGCAAGGATGAAAGTACTGCTTTCAAATATTATGGATTATACTTTGAAAGTTTTATGAAATTAATATTAGGAAATGTGTTTTTTAAATATTATGGATGATATTTTGAAAGTTTTATGAAATTAATATTAGTAAATTTGTTTTTTTAAGTAATTGTTTTAATATAATTATTTATAAATTATATAAATTAATATATAGTTATATTATTTTTTTGTTTTATAATTTGTATATTAATTTCATAATTGTATTAGGTAAATATGAGAAGGTAAGTATATATTTAGAGATACAAGTTAAATGAGTCTAGATTTATTTTAACTCATTTATTAAGTGCGAGAGAGATCAAATTTCTGGAGGTGCAAACATCTTTATGAATGTAAAACTTGAAGAAAGGTTTGTACATAGAGAGATTTAACCCCCTTAGGAACTTGATGGATCCCTAGTTAAGATGGATCTAGGCTGGTTTACTTATTATTATTATTATTTATGTAATTTCACTGAGTCAAAATGTTTTAATTAATATAATTTGTTTTCATCATTTTTTTTTATGTAATTTGAAGGTCAAAATGTTTAGATAACATAATATAACAAGACATTACAATGTCTTTTCCATATTGGGATGGAGTGTCTCTCAGTCAAAAAATATAATATAATAAAATTATATATATATATATATATATATATATATATATATAGTGAAATGAGAGATGGTTTTTAGGCTTATTTTGATTGTGAAATGAGAGATTGTTTTTGAGCATGTGGTACTGATGAACCATCGTATTGTGCCATGGCATGGCGTGGTTACATGGTATGGTATGGTTAATAATATCCATGGTAAACTAGGCATGAATATCATTCTTAAAAATCTTGTTATATTATATGTATTAAGTATTTATGTGCTTATTAGTGAAATTTAAATATGATAACAACATTTTTATTTTTATTTATATGGTAAAATGGATCTTAATTTATAGCTATATCTGTATCTCATATTTTAATGTCATAGAGGGTGTAGATATATTTCAAAAGTAATTATAATCTTTTTCTTTTAGATTTAATCAAAAAAATGTTATAAAATTAAATTCAAACAAAATTCAAATAAAATATTTTCATTGTGAAATGAGAGATGACTTTGGGCATGTTGTATTGATGAACCATGTATTGGCTGATGATATTGTAACAAATTCTATTTACAAGTTAATAATATTATTCAGAATTCTATTAATAAAAACAAATTACAATGTAACAATTTGAATTTCATTATTTTCATTACTTTTAACTTTTTCAAGAACAATATAATATATCCCACATATTGGACTTTATATTACTTTTAACACACATATAAATGTTTACCATCCTTCTGGTACTATAAGTTATACATATTAACATAATTTCAATATATTAAGATGAAATGTAGAAAGGTTGACAAACTTTCTTATGTTATACCTACACATCACCCCTATACTGGGTTGTAGAGTGCTTCTTGGTGCAATAATATTTGAAATTCCATCCATTTTTGTACATGAGACTAACCAGAAGAGACCATCGTTCGTTTGACCAAAAAATAAATCTTTGGATTAAAAGAAAGATTACTTCTCTAACATTCAATAAGGAGAGGCCTATATATAATTGAAATTACGTTGAACTAATTTAAATCTCATTTTTCAAACAACTCTAAAATTAGTATTTAAGAAGCTAAGAATATTAGTTTATAACAATGTTGTTACTCTTGTTTTAATAAAAAACATCTCTATGGGCATATCTGCTCATCCCTTGGCTAGTTTTCACCTTGTGTAGTTGGGCATTGTAGTGGGCATTGTGCAAATCTGAGGCTCAAGCTCTCAGCTTGGCCTCTGAGACTGGGTAATGCATAGTACAAGCTGAACCGATTGCACATTGCATAGTTTCAGGGATCGTGCCTACCACCTTGGCCACTAAGACTGTGCAATGAACAATCTCTCCCACAGTGTGTCAGGCTGAATTGCGCATTGCACATTCTCTAGCCTTAAGCTACATCATTGGTTGTTAGGACTGCACAAGGCACAATTTCCACAGCCAGTCTCCCTCCTTTCACTTCCAGAATTGTGCAATTTTTCCAGTCAATGCATGTGGTTGCTTGATATTGCTTTCAAAGTTGATTTGTTTAAGCCAATTATGTCTTCCATGAGTGATTTTCCTTCCACAGGCATTGCAAGTGTTGAGCACTTCTCTTCATCAGTTACTGCTATCATGACACCCAAGAGAATTGCTTCAAAGGATACCACAGAGAGAAACACCGAAGAGGCAATTGGGAGTACACCAATTTACTTACCAGTATACTCAGATACTCAACTCTTTGTAGAAAATGAATCAGATCTCACATGGCAGAAGGTGAATGAAATTTTCTCAACAAGAACCTTCAAAGAAGATCTCGAAGACCAACATGTCTACATTAATGTCCAGAAGTCGGGGTTACACACGGTTGCATGCAGGTACTCAACATTCCCATGTGCAGATCTTATTAGTTGTATATTGTCTCACACACATCCAAAGACTATGACTCTTAGCAATACCAACAGATGGAGGCTTGCTTCTTTTCTGGCAATAGACTATCATCTCACGTAGCATTTTCCTGAGCCATAATCGCTCATGGATTCATATTTTTGTGCTAAGACCAACTACTCGAGCACCAAGGAGATTTTTAAAGGTTGGGTAAAGAGCCAAAAAAATTTCATTAGACACCCACAACACATACAAGACAAAATCTCTCAAGATGGCCTATCAGTGGTTGATCATTTTATGTTTCAAAATCTACGATTAGCAAAGCACTGAGACTTTTTCTGAAGAGTGGGATTTCTTATTGGACCAGGTTGTGAACGAAGGTAAACCATTCAACTGGTTAAATTTGTTGGCTCAGCAATTACGGATCCATGTGTCTAACGCCCTTAGTCCTCCCAAGGGCGGGCAAGCTAGATTTTATATGTCTGCATATTTACTGGATGTGATCTGCACACACAATGCATTCCCTGGCATGAATTGGATTTGGACACCACGAGAGCTTGTTGTGTATGTTTATTACAAGTTGCTTTCAGAGTGTAGCCACAAAGGAGTAATGGGCATGAATTGGACTTGGACACCACGAGAGTCTGCCGTGTATGTTTATTACAAGTTGCTTTCGAAGTGCAATGAAAGAAGAGTAATAGAGAAGCTAACTGAGAACTTCTTTGTATTCTTTCACATCACCTATAAAACTTGGTGGATTACTAACATTAAGTCACTTGTGATCAACACTTTTTTGAAGCCATATTCCTTTGCAAGATCAATACCTTTCCATAGTGCCCATAACTTCGCTTGGTTGCTAGTTGCTAATCCTAGTGCCTAAGCAAAAATGTATTCTTCAATGGATTACCCCTCTAGCTCGAGCGGCCCCTATATTTAATAAATGATTTTGACAAATAAAAAAACACAAATAATATACAAGATTACTTTAATAAATTTGCATTCTTTTAGTATATTCTTGTTAATTTTACTTTGATAACCAAAATATTATATTCCTCAAAATAAAAATAATTATCCTAGCCATAATACTAATCCACATCAATCTATAATAAAAATCAAAACACTTACTTCATCATACATTTCAGCTTATAACTTTATTTAAAATAATAATTATTATTTCTAATGATAAAAAGAATTAATATATAAGTTAAATATATATACATTTAAAAAAACATATCACAAAATTTTAATCATGGATATTCACCTCAACATTATGGAGATTCTTAAATTATAAAGAGCCTCTGATATAACACCATGAGTCAATATCATGGCTCATCAATACCACATGCCAAAAAAACCATAACACATTTCATAACATACTTCTTCATATGAATTTTTTCTAATTAATAAATTTAATTAATAAAGAAAATATTATAACTAATTTGGAAATACATCTTAGCCATTTATCTATACATACTATTAAAAATACTGTAAAATATTCTATTAACATTAAATATCTACTATCCTACAATAATTATTAATAATTATATTGAATTATAAACACTCCATTCCAAAATAAAAAATAAATATATTTGTGAATATAATTGATTTATTATTAAAATTATTGATTAATAAATAAATAATTTATATATATATAAAATTGATTTGTAATATACAATAAATTTAATAATTATTTTATATATTTAATAAATATTTTACCATAACATATTATTAAATAAATATATTTCTATACACTAAAATAAAAACACTTCACATTTTCAGGTTGCAAATGATAAATCTTCTTCCAAGTTGGAACTTTAAAACACATCACTCTCAATATAAAAGGTTAGAAGTCACTTGGATTAAGTTGACTTTACTTTTTGTAATACAGTTTAATAATAAAAAATTTAAGAAAATAAAATAAAATTTCTTAGCAATATATTTTATCATTCACTATAGTATACCTACACATTTTATTTTTCATTCATAAAGTGTTTAATTTTTACAGATCGTAAAAAATATTATTAAGTCACATGTCTCTTTCACGCAATTTAATATTCCTCTCTCTAGTATTATTGCTGATATTTATCAAACAAGCCAAAAAGAATACCTGGCATGGCAGCCTTATGCACCGTGGAATAAAGCTATACTGGTGGATTTTGTAGTCATTTGATCTAAATTTCATTTTTTTTTCAGATGAATTTCCATGCTCAGAATCATAATTTGAGCCATGCAAACCATATTTCAACATTCTCCATTTACAAACCGTCTTTCAGCAATGCTTCCTTTGCATTTTTTTCAGGAGAAAAAAAATGTAGCATTTTCATCAATAAGGAAGGTTATAGATTGTCGAAGATCTGGTTCAATATTAGACAGCAAATACTCATGTTGAGAATATCCATAATGCAAAGCTAAATTCGCCATAGTAATGTCATGAATGCAACCATTCTGAGAATATCCATAATGCAAGGCTAAATTCTGTTCAGAATCTCCAACATTTGTATGTTCGGTCAGAAAGCATGTCATTTCGGGTAATGTATAAAACTCGCCCACGACAAAATGACAGAAGGAGACAGAGGAGTTGTCCGGTTAATCACGAATAATAGTAATAAGCAAAGGTAACTACAGATCAACAACACGCTGAGGCTGCTAAGACGGCGCACAATGAAAACAGCAGGCCCTGTCAATAACGTTCTTGATTGATTTCTTCGGCGTGCTGCTGCAGTATTGCTGTCGTACATCAGTAGGGTATTGTTCAGACGTCTGAAATTCGATGGCGTTTCTCTTCTTGTCGTTGGCCATTCGATCCATTCTCTTCTTGGGACACACACGCCCTCTCACTGTTACTTTCTTCTGCCTCACGTCTACCACGTATTCCAGCAAATCTTTCCATCATCACAATAAAATTATGAACAGACTTAGGAAATGATAAAACAAAACGAACACAAAAGCGCTGAAATATTGTTTCATTAATCGTTTCATTGCAAAAGTTAATGTCACTGTGCAGATTGTGATGAAAAATCAACGTACTCTCTATTTTGGAGAGCACTTTGGAGACCCTGTCACGGCACTGTAGGCAACGCATATTAGCATTCAGAACAATCACCTGAACCTGCGAAGTAATGTGATGTTTGCGACAATATCAGTAAATATCAGACTTTAGCGTAACCCAGATAGCTGAGTTCATATCTGGTATTAAAAGGGAATGACAGAGTGCAATAAATTACAGGGTAATTGCAGAAATGGGGCTTACCCCGGGCATTGTTAAAGCTTGGGCGGAGCGCAGAAGCTGACCCGTTGGCGCCATTTGTGAACGTTGATGAGCGAAGAAAAACATTATGCAGCTACGAAAATCAGAGGCTGAGTTGCATTATTTTGATGAATGTATATAGATCTCACAATAAAGACGATGATATCATCCGTGTGACGTTAGTGGGCGCGTCGGAATCGGAATTGAATGGTGGGTGTGGGAGAGGACATCATGTGATGTGAAAGATGTTCTTGCTTCTGAAGCAGAGGACACCTTATCATATAGAGGATATAGAGGAAGTGAATAAGTAGAAAACTTTATCTGTTTTTTATTTATAGAAGTGGAAAAGGTTTAGGTTTATATAGATATATATTTAATCGCTTTTGTTTGGTTAAGAGTTTGTTTGTGTATTATTGAAGGAAATAAGTTACCAGTATAAAAGTTTAAGTTTATATATTTTCAATTGTTTTTGTTTAGTTAAGAGTTTGTTCATCTATTATTTAAAGAAAGGAGTCAGGCGGAATTGCCCGGAGGGTCAAAAGTGGCTGGAATCCGAGAAAAAAAATTCAAAAAATCTTGTAGAGGCAGTGTTTGAATGTGTTTTTGATGGTGGAAATAGATTCAGCACCATCAAAAACCTCTAGGACACCTAAAACATTGAAGTTTAACAACTATAACTTGGATTTACAAAAACCCGGATTTTCTCTAAATATGATTGGAATTTCCATAACTTTCTCGACAACTCCTCCGCCTCATTAGACTACACGTTTAAAGAAATAAGTTAGCAATCTAAGATTTAGAGATATTTAGTAAAAGTAAAAACGTATTTCTTTACTACCATTAAGATCATAAATAAATAGTCTGGTTTTATTTGAATAATAATAATAAGTCAGCCAGTATTAACTAATAACCATTATCTCTATTGCTAATTAAACAATTAAATTATAATAAAATTTCCCACAAATATCTTAACTTAAATTAAAAAAATAATTATAATTTTAATATTATAATTTATCATAGTAAAAGACCATTTCCATACTCTTCATCTAAAGTTCTAGTAAAGAGATTATGTGCTTTTCTGGGAACGATTTTACATCATGTCGAATTTTATCTACTAATAAAACTTAATTAATAAAATTAATTTATTTATATAACGAATTAATATATTTTTCTTCTTCTGATATACTCTTGTTAAAAAAAGAAATGTTTTGAATCATTTTAGAATGAATGAAAGCGCTGGAGCATAGAGATATCGGACCAAATGTGGGGAATAAATTTCTACCAAACCTTAAAAACAACTAAGTTTGAAGACGAGTTTTTATGTATTGAGATAGTTACCGCAAAGGTAGAAAATAAACTTTTTACTTTGGTTTTCAAGCCTCTGTGGAAGTTTTTTGTAGATTCATGTTCCGGATTATCCACAGTTTCCAGTTCAGTGTGTCGACGTTTCAAACCCCAACGGGGGTCCATCATCAGGACAATTCTGAAAGAAAGAAATGAATGAAAGATGATGAGTTTTTTTTTTTTTTTTTTTTATTAATACCTTATTCCCCTATTCTTATTAATCCTATTTTATTTAAATTAAAAACAATTTAACATTAAAAACACTTTAGAACACTTTAAAAACAATTTAACATTAAAAATAAATATAAATTAGGGCTAAAAAATAATTAAATAAATTAAAAATTAAATATAAAAATTAATAATTAATTATAATAATAACAATTATAAATAAATAACAAGAAATAATAATAAAAATGTAAAATCATGTGTCGGCTATCATTTTAGGGTTCCGTTGTGTATTTATATCCAGGTGCCTAGCTCCTTCTCTCATCATCTTTCATTCATTTCTTTCTTTCAGAATTGTCCTGATGATGGACCCCCGTTGGGGTTTGAAAAGTCGACAGACTGAACTGGAAACTGTGGATAATCCGGAACATGAATCTACAAACTTTTTACTCTGTGAACGAACTATTTGTATTTCTGTTTGTTTTAGGGTTATCGTTCTCGACACAGAGGTATGGCAAGTCTATGAACTGGCATATTTTATCGCGGTATGGTGTTTGGAATATTTGCACGCCTGCCTTGTTGCTTGCTTTTGTAATTATTTAGTGAGGTAAAAGCCGTGGATAAGTGGCCACCGACGTATCAAGTTAAATTAAATGGTTGCATTTCTGGGGAGTTCACTGACAGTATAGCGAGTAAAATGTGACCAGCGTGAAGGATAAGGATGAGGTGGTCAGTACACTGGATAAGAATAAGGTCATTGTTATGGTTGTCAATCTTTTTTCCGAGAATTATAAGTATTTACTTTTTTTTTTTATGTTATTAAATTTAAAATTATTATATTGAATTGTGTTTTTACAGTAGAATAAGTAAGATGCATCCTTCTTTTCTTGTTTAATTTGAAATTAATGTATAGTATTTGAAAAATAAATTATAAAAATATATTTTAATATTAAATATAAATATAAGTTATATATATATATATTGAAAATATTTTCTATATAAATTAAAATTAAAATTATATATATATATTTTGAAAGAAAGTGTTTTCTATATTTCAATGTAAAATAAATGTGTAATTCCTTTCATGTTTAATATGGACGTTTAAAAAAAGATACATGAGCATTGCTTCTAGAATAGAATTCATTAAAGTTAGTTGGCCTTTTGTTGTTTCTCTGAGATAGTAGTAGGTCAGCTACAAATGCCAGAGCATCTAAAATAATTGTTTTGAGGTTTTTGGTTTAAATTTTTGGAAGACCAATGAATGAAGACAGATGTAGAGTTGAAGTAATTAATCCTTTGGGTTATATTAATACTTTAGCAAAGTGCTGCTATAAAGTAGTACACAGTGATATAGACAAAAAATAGTGGCGAGTAGAAGACAACAAAAATGTGATTATTGTAAAACAGAACAATCATAAGTTGGAAAACTTTCTAAACTCTATAAATACTCTTTAAACTCTATAAATATCCTTTCCAGATTGCAAAACAGAACAATCATAAGTTGGAAAACTTTCTAAACTCTATAAATACTCTTTAAACTCTATAAATATCCTTTAACCATGTTGAGTAACCTTTACTATGCATTTTCACCTTTACTATGCTTACTGCATTTTTCAACAGTAAATCCCTCTAGATTTGTGTCACATGGTAAAGTAAACTAATATGGTCTTCATATTTGTCTTCAAACTGTGCGCAAGCTTTTTCTTTGTAAGCCTAGAACAAAAGCTTTACTTGCAAAACACAGAAATTATTAAGAAAAATAGAGGTGACAGAGGAGGACATCAATGGCTTTTTGAGCTTGAATGGCTATTGGAAGGAGTCCATAGCATATTGGAAGGTAAAATGATTGTTTATGTGGTTGCAGAGGCTTATGGAGACTTCGCTGTGTAAAACAAGCAAAACAGAGAAAAATGGTCATTTTGGCATTTAAATGAGAAAAACAATTTTCCTTTTGAAATAAGACGCGAAGTGAACAATGGTTATTTTGTCATTTTGCAGAAGGCATTTTCATCGCACCGCTTGTGAAGCGCCGGCGGTTTTGGGAAGGGTCACCCGAAATTATCTAAGCTTGACACGTGGCAAGGGAAGTCAATAGAAAACCACTTTTCGGGTGGGTAATGCCCGTACAGAAAATGTACCCAAAAAAGCTGAGGGTCATTGGATTTAGATGGATTAGATCGTATGGTAGTGGAGCGAAGGAGTAGTACGGAGGGTACGAACGATTAAATATGGCGGTAATGGTTGTACTATGGCTTAAAACCTAGTTTAGTGGTGTTTTTATGGTTAAACGAAGTTTTAGTTATTTCTTCATTTAAGTGATATAAAATGATTTAAGAAAGAAATTCTTTGCAAAATGCATATGGTAGACTTGAACTTTTTTGAATGCGGGTGTATATAATATCGGGTCTGGGCTAATCGCATATCGCAATCAGTGTTTAGTAGAGGACGGCCCATCGCAAGGAATACGATAGGCGCTGGACGCGACGTGGGAATAAATGATATATGATATGTGATCGAGTCTGGGTCCCAATCGCAATCGGAGATCGCAACTGGCAGAGGTTTATGCTATTAGCGAGACTTGTGATGAGGGGCGGATGCAATATGGGTATAGATTATAATATATATTTGGTCGGTTCTGGGTGCTTTGTTGATCGCATATCGCAATAGGGGAAAGGAGCATGCATATGACAGGGTTGCGATGCGACAATATTGCGATGCGATATTAAAATATAGTTTTATTATAAAACTAAGGGTTTTCGGGATATTTTATTAAAGGAGTCAATAATATACAGAAAAAGGATTTTGGCGGTTTAATACTTAAGTTAGTGTTAATATAAAAATATGAGCGGAAAAGTGAAAATACACGCGAAAAGGGTGTATTTAGGTGGAAAAGGGAAAATATAAGCAATATGAGCGAAAAAGGGAATTATAGGTGGAAAGGCGAAAATACTAAGTATAATGCTTTATCATGGGATTATTTGCTTTTCATATATACATAATACTTAGGGTAAAACATATTTTGTGGGTTTTTCATGTAAAAAAGGATTTTACATGGAAAAAGGAATTTTACATGGGATTTTTACTTTTCCCAGGTAAAAAGGGTTTTGACCTTAGGAAAAGGGATTTTTATGGAAATTGAATGATTTTAATGTATGAACGTGGGGAAAAGGGAAATTAGTAAAGACAGGAATGAATGAGGATGAAATTAGTAAAATAGTCCTTCATTTGCTTTGTGTAATTGAATCATGGACATAAAAACATATGGTGAAACATGATAAATGTACATTTAGTCCAATGAATAATCAAACTTCTGCAAACTTTCTCTACTTACCTTTTGCTTATCTTATCTTTTTTCTTCACTTAATGGGTGCATTTAAGCTAGCAAACCCCTTTTTTTCTTTTTATTTTACAAAAACAAACTATCTAAATCCACCCTTATAACCTCCAAGGGCTCACATTAAACTAATGAGCACCTTATTATTCTTTACCTAACTACTGATATGCCAATATTAAACAGTTTGGCGAGATCTTTATTCTCTAACTATAACATCAAATTTAAAGCATGAAGCAGTTAAGATTAAACTATTTGACTGTCATGGGTTGTGGCATTTAACACAAGCTGCACCTAACCATTATTTTGTAGAAACATAGTAGTGGCATTTAGACTTGCTCACTTTCAGAATTTATTTGTTTTCTTTTCTTTCTAACCTAACATTTTCTTTTTGTCTTCATTTTTTAGGACATCTAACCTAACATTTTATTTTTGCCTTGATTTTTTATAGCATCTAATCTAACATTTTCTTTGATATGGACATCATCATCAAGATATTTTCTTTAACTAACATTTTAGTCACTATTGTTATGTTCATATCCTAACTTAATATTTTTCAAATATTCTATCTTATCAAAACCAATAAATGTTACAACACCTTCCATGTTGGGAAAAAAATTCAAGTTTCCAAATTTCTTTTTCATCTTCCATTATGGAGGGAATTTTCCACGAGAGGATTCTCTAAATATTTGGATGGAATTGAGCTCAATTCCAAGGATTTATAAATGTTAAATTGGATAGTAAGGAAAATATTTAAAAATAACATATGGGACTTATCATGTTTGGTTGACATACCCAATGCTACCACAAAATCAAATATGACATTCTTGAAGGCATTGGCATCATTGACCATTGGGATCCCCATAAGAATTGTATCATCTACAAAATATTTATGGGAGGATGCCATATAATCCCTTTGCAATCTGAGACTTTAGATTCTATTATTAGCAATTGCTAGGTTGAGGGAACAAATAAGGTTTTGTATCATAAGAATGAAAAGAAAGGAAGATAGAGAGTCACCCTATTAGATCGATAAGAAAGTGAGAAAGTCTCACATGAGAGTTAGGGAGCGGATCTAATGAATCCATTGCTTTGAAAATCCAAACACCAAAAGTACATACCAAATATATTGTTAGCTAAGCTTCAAGTTGAAGGATGTATATATATCCAACTTGATGAGAACGCATTATTTTTTGGCAGTTTTCAAAGTGTGGATCATTTCATGTTCAAGAATAAAGTCATATAATATTTTCTAACCCTCTACCTATACCAAATATATTGTTAGCTAAGCTTCAAGTTGAAGGATGTATATATATCCAACTTGATGAGAACGCATTATTTTTTGGCAGTTTTCAAAGTGTGGATCATTTCATGTTCAAGAATAAAGTCATATAATATTTTCTAACCCTCTACCTATCCTTTTTTACGGAGGAGACGTCTTAGATAGTTGGACATAAATATGGTTAATATTTTATAGATGACATAATTTCAAAGTGCAATATATCTCAAGCTATCGGGGTCTACAATAATGACTTCTTTCATGACTAGAGCAAGAAAGGTGGAATTGAGGACAGGGAGAACATGAAAGTATCTATATAAGTCCTTAACAAGCTCCATAATTGATGTTTCATTATTAGCCAATAGTCCCGGAAAATATCTAAACTTAACCTAGTTGGTCTAAGAGACTTTCCTTTTAGCATTTCCATTAAAGCTTTCTCCATTTCTTCCAGGGTGAAAGCTTAGAGGAGGCTAGTATTTTGGTCATCTACAGTAAGACATGGAATATGTTGAGTGATTAATTGAATCAACTCTTTTCAAACTAGATATGACTCTCATAGAAGAGTTTTAAAAGTTTATTATGGATGATATTTTGAAAGTTTTATGAAATTTATATTAGTAAATGTGTTTTTTTAATTAATTGTTTTAATATAATTATTTATAAATTATATAGATTAATGTATTTTTATATTATTTGTTTGTTTTATAATTTGTATATTAATTTCATAATTGTATTAGGTAAATATGAGAAGGTAAGTATATATTTAGAGATACAAGTTAAACGAGTCTAGATCCATTTTAACTCATCTATTAAGTGTGAGAGAGATCAAATTTCTGGAGGTGCAAACATTTCTATGAATGTAAAACTTGAAGAAAGGTTTGTACATAGAGAGATTTAATCCCCTTAGGAACTTGATAGATCCCTAGTTAAGATGGATCTAGGCTGGTTTAATTATTATTATTACTATTATTATTATTATTATTTTATGTAATTTCACTAAGTCAAAATGTTTAGATAACATAATATAACAAGACATTACAATGTCTCTTCCATACTGGGATGGAGTGTCTCTCAGCCAAAAAATATAATAAAATAAAATTATATATATATATAGATATATATATATATATATATATATATATATATATATATATATATATATATAAGGCATGAGGTATCTTGGAGCCATGGTATTGACCCATGGTATGTTATGATTAATAATATCCATGGTAAAGTAGGGTGAATATCCATGGTTAAAAATCTTGTTATGTTGTAAGTATTATTTTGATTGTGAAATGAGAGATTGTTTTTGAGCATGTGGTACTGATGAACCATTGTATTGCGCCATGGTATGGTATGGTTAATAATATCCATGGTAAACTATGCATGAATATCATTCTTAAAAGTCTTGGTATATTATATGTATTAAGTATTTATGTGCTTATTAATGAAATTTAAATATGATAACAACATTTTTATTTTTATTTATATGGTAAAATGGATCTTAATTTATAGCTATATTTATATCTTGTATTTTAATGTCATAGAGGGTGTAGACATATTTCAAAACTAATTATAATCTTTTTCTTTTAGATTTAATAAAAAAAATGTTATAAAATTAAATTACAAAATTCAAATAAAATATTTTCATTGTGAAATGAGAGATGGCTTTGGGCATGTTGTATTGATGAACCATGTATTGGCTGATGATATTGTAACAAATTCTATTTACAAGTTAATAATATTATTCATACTTCTATTAATAAAAACAAAATTACAATGTAACAATTTGAATTTTTTTATTTTCATTACTTTTAACTTTTTCAAGAACAATATAATATCTCCCACATATTGGGCTTTACATTAATTTTAACACACATATAAATGTTTACCAATCCTTCTGGTACTATAAGTTATACATATTAATATAAATTAACATATTAAGCTAAAATGTAGAAAGGTTGACAAACTTTCTTATGTTATACCTACACATCACCCCTATACTGGGTTGTAGAGTGCTTCTTGGTGCAATAATATTTGAAATTCCATCCATTTGTGTACATGAGACTACCGAGAAGAGACCATCTTTCATTTGACCACAAAATAAATATTTGGATTAAAAGAAAGATTACTTCGCTAACATTCAATAAGGAGAGGCCTATATATAATTGAAATTACGTTGAACTATTTTAAATCTCATTTTTCAAACAACTCTAAAATTAGTATTTAAGAAGCTAAGAATATTAGTTTATAACAATGTTGTTACTCTTGTTTTAATAACAAACATCTCTATGGGCATATCTGCTCATCCCTTAGCCAGTTTTCACCTTGTGTAGCTGGGCATTGTAGTGGGCATTGTGCAAATCTGAGGCTCAAACTCTCAGCTTGGCCTCTGAGACTGGGTAATGCGTAGTATAGGCTGAACCGTTTGCACATTGCGTAGTTTCAGGGATCGTGCCTACCACCTTGGCCACTAAGACTGTGAAATGCACAATCTCTCCCACAGTGTGTTAGGTTGAATTGCACATTGCACATTCTCTAACCTTAAACTACATCATTGGTTGTTAAGACTGCACAAGGCACAGTTTCCACAACCAGTCTCCCTCCTTTCACTTCCATAATTGTGCAATTTTCCTAGTCAATGCATGTGGTTGCTTGATCTTGCTTTCAAAGTTGATTTGTTGAAGCCAATTATGTCTTCCATGAGTGATTTTTCCTTCCAGAGGCATTGCAAGTGTTGAGCACTTCTCTTCATCAGTTACTGCTATCATGACACCCAAGAGAATTTCTTCAAAGGATACCACAGAGAGCAACACTGAAGAGGCAATTGGGAGTACACCAATTTACTTACCAGTATACTCAGATACTCAACTGTTTGTAGAAAATGAATCAGATCTCACATGGCAGAAGGTGAATGAAATTTTCTCAACAAGAACCTTCAAAGAAGATCTTGAAGACCAACATGTCTACATTAATGTCCAGAAGTCGGGGTTACACAGGGTTGCATGCGGGTACTCGACATTCCCATTATTAGTTGCATATTGTCTCACACACATCCAAAGACTATGAATCTTAGCAATATTGACAGATGGAGGCTTGCTTTTTTCTGGCAGCAAACTATCATCTCACGTAGCATTTTCCTGAGCCAGAATCGCTCATGGATTCGTATTTTTGTGCTAAGACCAACTACTCGAGCACCAAGGAGATTTTTAAAGGCTGGGTAAAGAGCCAAAAAAATTTCGTTAGACACCCACAACACATACAAGACAAAATCTCTCGAGATGGCCTATCAGTGGTTGATCATCTTATGTTGCAAAATCTACGATTAACAAAGCATTGAGACTTTTTCTGAAGAGTGGGATTTCTTATTGGACCAGGTTGTGAACAACGGTAAACCATTCAATTGGTTAAATTTGTTGGCTCAGCGATTACGGATCCATGTGTCTAACGCCCTTAGTCCTCCCAAGGGCGGGCAAGCTAGATTTTATATGTTTGCATATTTACTGGATGCGATCTACACACATAATGCATTGCTAGATTTTATATGTCTGCATATTTACTGGATGCAATCTGCACACACAATGCATTCCTTGGCATGAATTGGATTTGGACATCACGAGAGCTTGCGTGTATGTTTATTACAAGTTGCTTTTAGAGTGTAGCCACAAAGGAGTAATGGCCATGAATTGGACTTGGACACCACGAGAGTCTGCCGTGTATGTTTATTACAAGTTGCTTTCGAAGTGCAACGAAAGAAGAGTAATAGAGAAGCTAACTGAGAAGTTCTTTGTATTCTTTCACATCACCTGTAAAACCTGGTGGATTACTAACATTAAGTCACTTGTGATCAACACTTTTTTGAAGCCATATTCCTTTGCAATATCAATACCTTTCCATAGTGCCCATAAGTTCGCTTGGTTGCTAGTTGTTAATCCTAGTGCCTAAGCAAAAATGTATTCTTCAATGGATTACCCCTCTAGCTCGAGCGGCCCCTATATTTAATAAATGATTTTGACAAATAAAAAAACACAAATAATATACAAGATTACTTTAATAAATTTGTATTGTTTTAGTATATTCTTGTTAATTTTACTTTGATAACCAAAATATTATATTCCTCAAAATAAAAATAATTATCATTTAAAAAAGCATATAACAAGATTTTAATCATGGAGATTCACCTTAACATTATGGAGATTCTTAAATTATAAAGAGCCTCTGATATAACACCATGAGTCAATATCATGGCTCATCAATACCACATGCCAAAAAAACCATAACACATTTCATAACATACTTGTTCATATGAATTTTTTCTAATTAATAAATTTAATTAATAAAGAAAATATTATAACTAATTTGGAAATACATCTTAGCCATTTATCTATACATACTATTAAAAATAATGTAAAATATTCTATTAACATTAAATATCTACTATCCTACAATAATTATTAATAATTATATTGAATTATAAACACTCTATTCCAAAAAAAAAAAACATATTTGCGGATATAATTGATTTATTATTAAAATTATTGATTAATAAATAAATAAATAAATATATATATATATATATATATAATTGATTGTAATATACAATAAATTTAATAATTGTTTTATATATTTAATAAATATTTTACCATAACATATTATTAAATAAATATATTTCTATAAACTAAAATAAAAACACTTCACATTTTCAGGTTGCAAATGATAAATCTTATTCCAAGTTGGAACTTCAAAACACATCACTCTCAATATAAAAGGTTAGAAGTCACTTGGATTAAGTTGACTTTACTTTTTGTAATACAGTTTAATAATAAAAAATTCAAGAAAATAAAATAAAATTTCTTAGCAATATATTTTATCATTCACTATTGTATACCTACACATTTTAATTTTTCATTCGTAAAGTGTTTAATCTTTACATATCTTAAAAAATATTATTAAGTCACATGTAATCAAATATATATATATATATATATATATATAATTGATTGTAATATACAATAAATTTAATAATTGTTTTATATATTTAATAAATATTTTACCATAACATATTATTAAATAAATATATTTCTATAAACTAAAATAAAACACTTCACATTTTCAGGTTGCAAATGATAAATCTTATTCCAAGTTGGAACTTCAAAACACATCACTCTCAATATAAAAGGTTAGAACTCACTTGGATTAAGTTGACTTTACTTTTTGTAATACAGTTTAATAATAAAAAATTCAAGAAAATAAAATAAAATTTCTTAGCAATATATTTTATCATTCACTATTGTATACCTACACATTTTATTTTTCATTCGTAAAGTGTTTAATCTTTACATATCTTAAAAAATATTATTAAGTCACATGTCTCTTTCTCGCAATTTAATATTCCTCTCTCTAGTATTATTGCTGATATTTATCAAACAAACCAAAAAGAATACCTGGCATGGCAGCCTTATGCACCGTGGAATAAAGCTATACTGGTGGATTTTGTAGTCATTTGATCTAAATTTCATTTTGTTTTCAGATGAATTTCCATAGTCAGAATCATAATTTGAGCCATGCAAACTATATTTCAACATTTTCCATTTACAAACCGTCTTTCAGCAATGCTTCCTTTGCATTTCTTTCAGGAGAAAAAAATGTAACATTTTCATCAATAAGGAAGGTTATACATTGCCGAAGATCTGGTTCAATATTAGACAGCAAATACTCATGTTGAGAATATCCATAATGCAAAGCTAAATTCGCCATAGTAATGTCATGAACGCAACCATTCTGAGAATATCCATAATGCAAGGCTAAATTAGCCATAGTAATGTCATGAATGCCACCTTGTGGCTATATATATATGGAAACAGAGTATGAACAGGGAGATGAAAGAGCTGAGTCTAGTTTAAGGAGACATAATACAGAGAATTAGAAAATGAAATATAATTGAAAAAGAACTTAGAAAAGAAAAGCGCCAGGGACCTGCAAAACAAAAGTAAACCAAAGGGAACTAGAAGAGATTAACCAAAAAAACCAGACAAAAGGAAATCCCTTCAAAACACAGTTCATAATGAATCTGCCCAGGCAGAAGGGACAGAGCACCCTTGGAAAACGCATTTGCTTAAAAAAAAAAACAGTTCATAATGAATCTGCCCAGGTAGAAGGGACAGAGCACTCCGAAAATGCATCTGTTAAGTTCCATTAATTTTTTGAACAATTGCTGCTTACAATTATGGAATTTAAACTACAGTTTTTCCTTAATTTATGGAAACCAACTGCAGTAATTTCCTTAAGTTAAAGAAATCAACTGCAGTTAATAAATTTATTATTGGAAGCTACTGAAGTGGTCCATTACTCCATCTGGAGTTCTCTACCTTGATCTGTGTAACACCTGACACATAGCCATCAGAAGTTTTATGGAAGCTTGTCTATAAATTTATCTGTTTGGTCCCCAAGCTAGCATCTCAATTCCTTCAGTTTTTACACCATCAAGTCAAGAGAGCAAAGCTTGGAAGTGTGCATCTACAATAATAGCATCTGCTTCTCAATTTTGCTTAGAAAAGACATGTGGGAGAAGATTTCCAAGAAGAGAGGCTTTAGCCCAAAATCCGCTGCATCCAATTGAAAAATGAGGGTATCTGGAAGGGGTTGAAAGGGAATCGCCAACAACCAAAATGCAATCAACATTGAGCCATAGAACCACTTACAATCAACACCGAGCCATAGAACCACCTGTAAGGCACCCCGGTGAGCATTTCTGCTCTACAGTGACTTGTAATGCACCCCATAAGACGAGCATTTCTGCTCTACAGCGACTTGTAAGGCACCTCATAAGGCGAGCATTTTTGCTCTACTGTTATCTCCCAAACCGGCAAACCACCTAAATTGACATGAAGAAAGACACCACACCTGAATTGATAAGACAAAACCAAATTGATATGAAAAGAGACACCACATCCGCATCGTCCACGGGCAGAAGCTCCTATCAGAAAAACAAATTGGAAAAATATTTCACAATTCAACTAGAACAATAGACCAATGGACCAGGTGCCTATCTGTTGAAAGTGAGTGACGATGCGAAGTGCAGTCAAATTAAGATTGGGAGAAGTCTCTTCAAAGATGTACTCCTTCCTTTGCATATACACCGAATTTATGCACTTGTACCCAACGCCGGCTTAAACACCGCTGGAAGCCTGGCCAGACTATTCCCAAACATTATAATGAGAGAGATTATCTGTTCAGAATCTTCAACATTTGTATGTTCGGTCAGAAAGCATGTCATTTTGGGTAATGTATAAAACTCGCCCACGACAAAATGACAGAAGGAGACAGAGGAGTTGTCCGGTTAATTACGAATAATAGTAATAAGCAAAGGTAACTACAGATCAACAACACGCTGAGGCAGCTAAGACGGCGCACAATGAAAACAGCAGGCCCTGTCAATAACGTTCTTAATTGATTTCTTCGGCGTGCTGCTGCAGTATTGCTGTCGTACATCAGTAGGGTATCGTTCAGACGTCTGAAATTCGATGGCGTTTCTCTTCTTGTCGTTGGCCATTCGATCCATTCTCTTCTTGGGACACACACGCCCTCTCACTGTTACCTTCTTCTGCCTCGCGTCTACCACGTATTCCAGCAAATCTGCCCATCATCACAATAAAATTATGAACAGACTTAGGAAATGATAATACGAAAATGAACACAAAAGCGCTGAAATATTGTTTCATTAATCGTTTCATTGCAAAAGTTAATGTCACTGTGCAGAATGTGATGAATAATCAACGTACTGTCTATTTTGGAGAGCACTTTGGAGACCCTGTCACGGCACTGTAGGCAACGCATATTAGCACTCAGAACAATCACCTGAACCTGCGAAGTAATGTGATGTTTGAGACAATATCAGTAAATATCAGACTTTAGCGTGACCCAGATAGCTGAGTTCATATCTGGTATTAAAAGGGAATGACAGAGTGCAATAAATTAGAGGGTAATTGCAGAAATGGGGCTTACCCCCGGCATTGTTAAAGCTTCGGCGGAGCGCAGAAGCTGACCCGTTGGCGCCATTTGTGAACATTGATGACCGAAGAAAAGCATTATGCAGCTACGAAAATCAGAGGCTGAGTTGCATTATTTTGATGAATGTATATAGATCTCACAATAAAGACGATGATATCATCCGTGTGACGTTAGTGGGCGCGTCGGAATCGGAATTGAATGGTGGGTGTGGGAGAGGACATCATGTGATGTGAAAGATGTTCGACACCATATCATATAGAGGATATAGAGGAAGTGAATAAGTAGAAAACTTTCTGTTTTTTTATTTATAGAGGTGGAAAAGGTTTAGGTTTATATATAGATATATATTTAATTGTTTTTGTTTGGTTAAGAGTTTGTTTGTGTATTATTGAAGGAAATAAGTTATAGTATAAAGGTTTAAGTTTATATATTTTTAATTGTTTTTGTTTAGTTAAGAGTTTGTTCATTTATTATTTAAAGAAAGGAGTTGTTGAGGCGGAATTGCCCGGGTCAAAAGTGGCTGGAATCCGAGAAAAAAAATTCAAAAAATCTTGTAGAGGCAGTGTTTGAATGTGTTTTTGATGGTGGAAATGGATTCAACACCATCAAAAACCTCTAAAACACCTAAAACTTTGAAATTTAACAACTATAACTTGGATTTACAAAAATCCTGATTTTCTCTAAATATGATGGGAATTTCCATAACTTTCTGGACAACTCCTCCCCCTCGGCGTTTAAAGAAATAAGTTAACAGTTTAAGATCTAGAGATATTTAGTAAAAGACAAAACATATTTCTTTACTACCACTAAGATCATAAATAAATAGTCTAGTTTTATTTGAAATAATAATAATAATAAGTCAGCCAGTATTAACTAATAACCATTATCTCTGTTGCTAATTAAACAATTAAATTATAATAAATTTTCCCATAAATATCTTAAATTTAAATTAAAAAAATAATTATAATTATAATTATAATTTATGATAGTAAAATGACAATTTCCATACTCTCCATCTAAAGTTCTACTAAAGAGATTGTGTTTTTCACAGATTAATAATTTTTTTTTCTTCTAATATACTCTTGTTAAAAAAATAATGTTTTGAATCATTTTAGAATGAATGAAAACGCTGGAGCATACAGATATTGGAGCAAATGCCGGGAATAAATTTCTACCAAATCTTAAAGACAACTTTGAAGATGGTTTTTATGTATTGAGATACTTACCGCAAACACAGAAAATAAACATTTTACTTTGTGAACGAACTATTTGTATTTCTGTTTGTTCTAGGGTTATCGTTCTGGACACAGAGGTATGGCAAGTCTATGAACTGGCATATTTTATCGCGGTATGGTGTTTTGGAATATTTGCACGCCTGCCTTCTTGCTTGCTTTGTAATTACTTAGTGAGGTAAAAGCCGTGGATAAGTGGCCACCGACGTATCAAGTTAAATTAAATGGTTGCTTTTCTTGGGAGTTCACTGACAGTATAGCGAGTAAAGATGTGACCAGCGTGAAGGATGAGGATGAGGTGGTTAGTACACTGGATAAGAATAAGGTGATTGTTATGGTTGTCAATCTCTTCTCCGAGAATTATAAGCATTTAATTTTTTTATGTTATTAAATTTAAAATTATTATATTGAATTGTGTTTTTACAGTAGAATAAGTAAGATGCATCCTTCTTTTCTTGTTTAATTTGAAATTAATGTATAATATTTGAAAAATAAATTATAAAAAATATTTTAATACTAAATATAAATATAAATATAAGTTTTTTTTTTTCCCCTGGGAAAAAGTCGTAATTTCCATTAGTGATTAAGAAAATTACATTCTGCAGATGCCGAGGCATATTCAAATGCAGGCAGTGTGCCTGTCGAGTTCACTATTGCTGTTTATATCTCCACGCAGGGAGCATGTTATAACAGTCAAAAAAAGAAGCAAAATTTGATGTCATGCTCTTCGCAGAGAGCAAATATATACTATATATATCAAAAGATGTACAGTAAGGTCTTTATCTACAAAACTGTAAATAAACAAAAAACTATCAGCATATATATGGGCTATATAGCCCATCAATCATGATGTTCTTCAAAAGGGCGATGATAGTACTGGTAATAAGTGCCGTCTGTGTCCTCCTGTATCCACCAGTCCTCTCCTATTCTGTGCGCAGCCTCTTTGGAGAGTTGATCTGCAATGGTGTTCTGCTCCCTGTATATATGATGACAGGTAAAAGATTCAAAGGACATAGTCAGTCTCTTGGCTTCCTCCAAAATATGTCTTAAAGCAAATGCATGGCAATGAGATGCATTGTTAAGCCAATTGCAAACAACTTTTGAGTCTCCAAATAGCTGTAAGTGACGGCATCGTTTAAGAATAGCAAAATGAATAATATGTTTAGCTGTAATGAGCTCAGAGTAATTGTTAGTGCCTCTGCCAAGATATATTTGAATCTTAAAACTATGCCTGTCATTTAAATGAAGTGTAGCACCCCCCCCACAGCCATCAGGTTGGGCCGATCCATCAAAAAAAGCCCAAGGTTTTGAGTGATCAATGGGAATCGGGGAGAGAGTTCGAGGAGTAGGTACGGTTACTTCTTCAGGTATTAGATTGTAATCAGCAACCGTGGAAAGGATGACCGAGGGCCAGTGGGTTCTCTTCAATTGAAAAATCGATAAATTGCGAGCTATCCATATAGCCCAGCAGATCAGCAAAGGGAGGTTTTTGGCTTTGCCAGAATGATCAGTGCACCAGGAAGACCATGCCTCCTGAAGGGATGCCCCACGCCAAGGATTCAGATGAGGAATATGAGAGGTAATATCTTGCCAAATATGTGTGGTCACGGTGCAAGAGAGGAAAAGGTGCTCCGTTGTTTCTTCAGCATTTAAACAGAGGTGACAACGATATGGCCCGTGGAAAGATCGCTTGATGAGGTTGGAACCAGTCGGGACTTTGTCAAAAATGATATTCCACATTAAGAGTCTAGTCCTTGGAGCAGCCTTTAACTTCCAGATCGTCTTCCATGCACTGTGAATATCAGGTGGCATGAATGTCTCCATAAGTTTGAGATATCCTAACTTAGGAGTGTATGCACCATGTTTGGCGTGTGCCCATATAATTTCATCCGGTCCGTCCAGGAGTCTGATATTGGCCTGACTGAGCGCAGAGATAAAATCCTTCCAATCATCTATCCACTGGTGTGGCAAGTTCAATGCTCTGTCTGTAATCCAAGCCTGCTGAAGAAATGTGGTGTTATCTTGGTCCCCGATATGTTTAATATATACGATGCCTCTGTCATTGAGATAGCGCACCAGTCCCGCCGGGAGTCTGTGTGCATTCCCACAGCCTACCCAGGGATCCACCCCTATCCTAACAGCATTCCCCTCTTTGATACGCCATGTAATGCCTTCTCTTAGTAGGGGGATAGAATCAATGACAGCTTTCCAAATATTTGAATATTGCGTGCTATGCCCAGGTCTGGTGCAAAGCCAATCAAGAGTAGATAATGGCTTTATATATTTAGAATGTGCCACCCTGGTCCAGAGACTGTCCGCTGTTAGAAGGCTCCAACCTAGCTTGGCTGCCAGCGCTTTGGAGAATATGGCCAATCTCTTGATTCCCCATCCTCCCCATCTCTTAGGTTTAGTGATAGTTTCCCATTTGACCCATGCAAAAATACGGCCTGTTTGGTGCCCTTTCCACAGGAAACGACAGCATATGTTCTGTAGACGGTTCAGGATACCTCTAGGTATCCAGGCCAAGGCCATCCAATACACCGGAGTTGCTTCTATGACTGCCTTTATGAGAACGAGTCTGCCAGCTCTCGAGAGGTATTTGTGGTACCAGACTTGTAGTCTTTTTTCCACCTTGGCGATGAGCCATAACCAATCTGCAATCTTGTAACCTGCTGGCTTCAGTCTGAAACCCAGATACTTAATACCATCCGACAGCTCCAAACTAGCAAATGGGAAACGCTGTGAGGCATAGATTACTTCATGTGCCGAGCATCCAACAGTGGTGATAGAAGATTTGTTATTATTAATTTGCATACCCGTAGCCTGTTGGAAGAGTCGGAAGGAGTTATGAAGGGAGGTAGAGTCACCAAAGCTGCCATTGAGAAATATGAGGATGTCATCCACGAATAGAAGGTGTGTAAGGAAGAGTTCATCCACAATTTTGATACCAGTGAGCTGTCGACGAGCTTTGGTGGATGAGATAATCCTGCTCAGCCCCTCCATGATCAGCAAGAACAGTAAAGGAGATAGGGGGCATCCCTGTCGAAGCCCTCTCTCTGCTGTGAAGAAAGGTGTCGCTTCTCCATTGAGGAGCACACTGTATGAGACATCCAAAATGCAGCTCATAATCCATTTGATAAAGTCAAAAGGGAAGCCGATATGTGTGAGCAGAAGCCTAAGGTACAACCAATTGGCTCGGTCGAAAGCCTTAGAAAGGTCGACTTTGAGGATCATACCCTTCTGTTTCTTGGTGTGTAAGGAATGCAAGAGCTCCTGGGCCGTAGCTATGGCCTCATGTATCTGCCTGTGATGTAAGAATGCAAACTGTTCAGAAGATATATGCTGAGAGAGTATGGGCTTGATACGGTTGGCGATTATCTTAGCAATAATCTTATAAAGGCAGTTGCATAATGATATAGGTCTGAAGTCGTCAAATGTGGCAGGGTTATCTGTCTTAGGTATGAGAGCGATGAAAGTAGATTTAATGGCAGATGATATTCTACCTCTTTTCCTGCTGTCCTCCACAATACCCAATAAGTCCTGACCCAATATGTCAAAAAAGGAGATATAAAATTCGATTGTCCACCCATCTGGCCCAGGACTTTTGTCCTTTTTGAACCATTTCAGGGTTGCCTCAAGTTCCTCCATGGTCACCTCCTTGAGAATCTCTTCCGAATCTTCCTGGTCCACAAATCTGGGGAAGAGCTCTGCAATGCGCATGATCTCCAGTATATTAGCATTCCTTGGAGCCTTGTAAATGCCCCGGAAATGATCAGTTGCCAGTCTTGCCAAATCACGTTGTTCTGATATAGTGTGTCCCCGTTCATCTTTAAGTTCCCAGATTGTGTTGATAGCTTTGCGCCCATTGGCAAATTTATGATAGAATTTAGTGTTATCATCACCCTCTGTGAGCCATATAGCCCTGCTTCTCAACCTCATACTTTCTTCTCTTTCCTTCAGGATTCGTGTGCGCTGGGCTATCAGAAGATTATACTGCTCCTTGTCCTCAGGCGTGTTAAAGTTCCCTGAAGAAGAGGTTTCATATTCAGATATGATTCTCTCTGCCTCCGTTAGAGTGTGGTTATCTTGTAGCCTCTTCTGATGAGCCCATTTCTTAGTGACCAGCTTGAGCTCAGATAACTTCCGGACAAAACCCGAAGGTAAGTCTTCCTCCTCCCTAATAGGGTTATTATGCCAGAAATCTTGTACCAGTTGAATATAAGCTGGGTCTCGAAGCCATGCTGCATTGAATTTGAAGGGACTTTTTATCTTGTGAGTGAGGCCATCTAGCTCGAGATAGATGGGCCTGTGATCTGATAGACCCCCTGTTCCAACCCATTGTCTAGTTCTGGGTAGATCACTATATAATTGTTCTTTAATAAGGAAGCGATCCAATCTCCTAGCCAGACTCTGATCTCCACTTCTATTATTAGTCCAGGTATACTGGAGTCTGGCTGACGGGATGTCGACCCAGTGGTGGTCTTCCAATAGAGAGGAAAGTGTTTCTGAGAGGGAGTCCACTTGTGCCATATGCCCCCAAGATTCACTATATCCCAGAGAGAAGTTAAGATCACCTCCCAGTACAATGTTGTTAGCTTGCAGCAGCTGCCTCTCAAATAAGGATCTCCAGAATGTGAGTCTATCAGTGCAGGGTCCATAGACGTTAATCAGACGAAGTTCCCGATCCAGAGTGTGAATGTGAATGTCAATACCAATGTAACCCTTACCACCCCAATAATTACTGATATCTATGGATTTGTTGCAGACACCGACGGCAAGGCCCCCAGAACGGCCTGCAGCATCAAGAGCATGAAAGGTCCAATGCGGAAGCCATGAAGATAGGGTACGAACAAGTATATCCATAGGGCAGAGGGTCTCTTGTAGGAATATGATGTCCAGATGGTCCGAGGTAATAAGCCTCCTGAGCGCTAGTTTTTTAGAGGAACTAGCAAACCCTCTACAATTGAAGGAGAGGATTTTCATAAGGAAGGCGGGGGAGGGCCATCCTTTGCTCTAAGGGCCCCAATAATAGTATGCTGTCGCCCGAGGGCGACCTCCTCATCAGCCGTCTTCCTGGCTTTAGTAATACGGGATGGACGACCACGGCCTAATTTGTAATGCGAGGGAGGATTAATAGGATCAAGGCCGATCACATCAGGTCCCCTATCTTTGTTCCGGGGACGAAGGGCGTACCGAGGTGATAGCTTAATTATAGAAGAGGTCGATGAGATCAGGGATGGGGGAGCCAAGGGAGGGGGAGGAGGAATCGAGCAAGTGAGAGATGTATGAGTCAGCTGATGAGGGGTGTGAGAAACAAGCGGTTCAGCAAGTGAGATGTCAGATGATGTGCAGGATGCTTGTAAATTCAAAGAGATAGGAGAAGAAAATAAACACATACCCGTAACCGCAGTGTCCTTTGGAGGGTTCAGTGAGTGCTCCTGAGCCTCTGTGGACGAAGGCGGTACCGGGGGCGGAGGATCCTGTGCTGTCTGAAAGTGACCATTTCCTTCAGCCGTCTCAGCATCCCCTGAATTGCATTGTGGGGCAGCAGGAGGCTGTTCAGGCTGCGAATTCGAAGGATTCGAATTGTCTATCTCCGTGGCCTGTTCCTGTGCTTGCCTAGGGGATTTCCGAAGGAGTGGGCAGTCTCTGTAAAGGTGCCCCACTTTGTGGCATCTGCGACAACGATATGGAATGCCCTCGTAGTCAATGATCTGCCTTCGCGCAGAATCTCTCCATTGAATGGTAATGTATTCATATAGTCCTCCCCGAGTATCCATATAAATAAGAATCCTGGCATAGGCCATCATACCAGTCTGGAGGTATGAATTGTCATAACCCATATAGGATCCCAGAGCGTTGCCAATGCGCTTGAAAATCTCCTCTGACCAATATTGTAGGGGGAGACCTGGAAGCCGAATCCAAATAGGGCCAATCCCAATTTGCTCCGTCTCAGGATCAAATAACGGAGTCCACCGCTTGAGTAACACAGGTGCGTGGTCAAAATGCCAGTGAGAAGACAAAACCCAGTTTGTGTGGTCGGCACGCGCGAAACGAAGTGCAAACCATCCCCTCACAAATGTCTGTACAAACGGTAGATCAACCAAGTGGTGACCCCAGACCTCAGTAACCCATGCCTTCAAGCGTGCCGCCGTGTAGTTCCGTCCCCTTATGCGACCAACTAAGACCCGGTCCGCAAAATCCATAGCTTCGCCCCACTGAATGTCCTCTTCCAGCCTGAGGAAGTAGTCAGCCTCCCGAGATTTAAAACATTTAGTTTTCTTTCTAGGGCCTCCAGAATGAGAAGGGATCCTCTGCGAGTGTGGAGCCGATGGAGGCGTATGGGAAGGTATGGAAGAAGGTAAGGATGCAGGGATACCAGCGAAGGGGGCAAGAGAAATGCCAGATAGGGGATCCGAGAGGGGAGGTACGGATGAGAAACAACCAGACGAGGGACCAAAATAACCCGCAGAACCAGAGGTAGCCAAAACAAGGTTAGGGTTATGCGCAAGGTGTGTTGAGCCAATAGTCGGTGGAGTTAACCCGAGGGATGGGTTTATCGAACCAGCCACAAACCCTAGAGTCGTCGGGGAATGAGTAGGCGTCGAGAGGGCCGGCCAGGTGGGTGGGTCCTCCGGAAGAACCACAGGCATAGTTCTGGAGGATTCTCCATGCACATACTGAGAGTAAATCCCAGATAAATCACCATACAACATTCCGTCTGAGCTGGCATTGGGAGTTCTCCAGATGGAGACCCCTTCCAAGGGATCCGCGGAGTAGTCCACACTCTCCAAGTCATCCATGGTAACGGCTTCTCGAAACGGTGAGCGAGTCAAGCGGTGGAGAAATCCCGGCAGTATGACACGGCACAGTAAAAAACCCCAAGGTAAAATAAACAAAATGCTGGTGCAGTTAACGGCAGTAGGATACCTGACTGCGAACAACCTCAAGGAAAACGGAAGATCTGAAGGTAAGAACCAAACGGCAGCATCGAACGGCAGCATCGAACGGCGGGTGTACAGGCAGCTGTAACGGAGAGAGACCAGCGTCGAAATGTAGCAAAGGGAAAGCGATGTATGAAACAGGGCCTGTAGGGTTCTGAAAACCCTACCCAAACCCTGACCGCACGGATGGTCTACACGCGAGCCGCTCCATCATCCTAAGTTCCTGTCTGATATTATTTCTTTTATTTTTAGAGTGTAGATCAATATAAATATAAGTTATATATATAGATATTGAAAATATTTTCTATATAAATTAAAATTATATATATATATATATATATTTTGAAAGAAAGTGTTTTCTATATTTCAATGTAAAATAAATGTGTAATTCTTTTCATGTTTAATATGGACGGTTAAAAAAAGATACATGAGCATTGTTTCTAGAATAGAATTCATTAAAGTTAGTTGGCCTTCTGTTGTTTCTCTGAGATAGTAGTAGGTCAGCTACAAATGCCAGAGCATCTAAAATAATTGTTTTGAGGTTTTTGGTTTAAATTTTTGGAAGACCAATGAATGAAGACAGATGTAGAGTTGAAGTAATTAATCCTTTGGGTTATATTAATACTTTAGCAAAGTGCTGCTATAAAGTAGTACACATTGATATAGATAAAAAATAGTGGTGAGTAGAAGACAACAAAAAATATGATTATCACAGTTTCCATATTGTAAAACAGAACAATCATAAGTTGGAAAACTTTCTAAACTCTATAAATACTCTTTAAACTATATAAATATCCTTTAACCATGTTGAGTAACCTTTACTATGCATTTTCACCCCTACTATGCTTACTGCATTTTTCAACAGTAAATCCCTCTAGATTTGTGTCACATGGTAAAGTAAACTAATATGGTCTTCATATTTGTCTTCAAACTGTGCGCAAGCTTTTTCTTTGTAAGCCTAGAACAAAAGCTTTACTTGCAAAACACAGAAATTATTAAGAAAAATAGAGGTGACAGAGGAGGACATCACTGGCTTTTTGAGCTTGAATGGCTATTGGAAGGAGTCCATAGCATATTGGAAGGTAAAATGATTGTTTATATGGTTGCAGAGGCTTATGGAGGCTTCGCTGTGTAAAACAAGCAAAACAGAGAAAAATGGTCATTTTGGCATTTAAACGAGAAAAACAGTTTTCCTTTTGAAATACGACGTGAAGTGAACAATGGTTATTTTGTCATTTTGTAGAAGGCATTTTCATCGCACCGCTTGTGAAGTGCCGGCAGTTTTGGGAAGGGTCACCCGAAATTATCTAAGCTTGACACGTGGCAAGGGAAGTCAGTAGAAAACCACTTTTCGGGTGGTAATGCCTGTACAGAAAATGTACCCGAAATTGCTGAGGGTCATTGGATTTAGATGGATTAGATCGTACAGTAGCGGAGCGAAGGAGTAGTACGGAGGGTACGAACGATTAAATATGGCGGTAATGGTTGTACTATGGCTTAAAACCTAGATTAGTTGTGTTTTTATGGTTAAACGAAGTTTTAGTTATTTCTTCATTTAAGTGATAAAAAATGATTTAAGAAAGAAATTCTTTGCAAAATGCATATGGTAGACTTGAACTTTTTTGAATGCGGGTGTATATAATATCGGGTCCGGGCTAATCGCATATCGCAATCAGTGTTTAGCAGAGGACGGCCCATCGCAAGGAATGCGATAGGCGCTGGACGCGACGTGGGAATAAATGATATATGATATGTGATTGAGTCTGGGTCCCAATCGCAATCGGAGATCGCAACTGGCAGAGGTTTATGCTATTAGCGAGACTGGTGATGAGGGGCAGATGCGATATGGGTATAGATTATAATATATATTTGGTCGGTTCTGGGTGCTTTGTTGATCGCATATCGCAATAGGGGAAAGGAGCATGCATATGACAGGGTTGCGATGCGACAATATTGCGATGCGATATTAAAATACATAGTTTTATTATAAAACTAAGGGTTTTCGGGATATTTTATTAAAGGAGTCAATAATATACAGAAAAAGGATTTTGGCGGTTTAATACTTAAGTTAGTGTTAATATAAAAATATGAGCGGAAAAGTGAAAATACACGCGAAAAGGGTGTATTTAGGTGGAAAAGGGAAAATATAAGCAATATGAGCGAAAAAGGGAATTATAGGTGGAAAGGGGAAAATACTAAGTATAATGCTTTATCATGGGATTATTTGCTTTTCATATATGCATAATACTTAGGGTAAAACATATTTTGTGGGTTTTTCATGTAAAAAAGGATTTTACATGGAAAAAGGAATTTTACATGGGATTTTTACTTTTCCCAGGTAAAAAGGGTTTTGACCTTAGGAAAAGGGATTTTTATGGAAATTGAATGATTTTGAATGTATGAAGGTGGGAAAAGGGGAAATTAGTAAATACAAGAATGAATGAGGATGAAATTAGTAAAATAGTCCTTCATTTGCTTTGGGTAATTGAATCATAAACATAAAAACATATGGTGAAACATGATAAATGTACATTTAGTCCAATGAATAATCAAACTTTTGCAAACTTTCTCTACTTACCTTTTGCTTATCCTATCATTTTTCTTCACTTAATGGGTGCAAGCTAGCAAACCCCTTTTTATCTTTTTATTTTACAAAAACAAACTATCTAAATCCACCCTTATAACCTCCAAGGGCTCAGATGAAACTAATGAGCACCTTATTATTCTCTACCTAACTACTGATCTGCCAAGATTAAACAGTTTGGCGAGATCTTTATTCTCTAACTATAACATCAAATTTAAAGCATGAAGCAGTCAAGATTAAACTATTTGACTGTCATGGGTTGTGGCATTTAACACAAGCTGCACATAACCATTATTTTGTAGAAACATAGTAGTGGCATTTAGACTTGCTCACTTTCAGAATTTATTTGTATTCTTTCCTTTCTAACCTACCATTTTCTTTTTGTCTTCATTTTTTAGGACATCTAACCTAACATTTTATTTTTGCCTTGATTTTTTATAGCATCTAATCTAACATATTCTTTGATATGGACATCATCATCAAGATATTTTCTTTAACTAACATTTTATTCACTGTTGTTATGTTCATATCCTAACTTAACATTTTTCAAATATTCTATCTTATCAAAACCAATAAATGTTACAACACCTTCCATGTTGGGAAAAAAATTCAAGTTTCCAAATTTCTTTTTCATCTTCCATTATGGAGGGAATTTTCCACAAGAGGATTCTCTAAATATTTGGATGGAATTGAACTCAATTCCAAGGATTTATAAATGTTAAATTGGATAGTAAGGAAAATATTGAAAAATAACATATGGGACTTATCATGTTTGGTTGACATACCCAATGCTACCACAAAATCAAATAGGACATTCTTGAAGGCATTGGCATCATTGACCATTGGGATCCCCATAAGAATTGTATCATCTACAAAATATTTATGGGAGGATGCCATATAATCCCTTTGCAATCTAAGACTTTAGATTCTATTATTAGCAATTGCTAGGTTGAGGGAACAAATAAGGTTTTGTATCATAAGAATGAAAAGAAAGGGAGATAGAGAGTCACCCTATTAGATCGATAAGAAGGTGAGAAAGTCTCACATTGAGAGCCATTGAGAGTTGGGGAGTGGATCTAATGAATCCATTGCTTTGAAAATCCAAACACCAAAAGTACATACCAAATATATTGTTAGCTAAGCTTCAAGTTGAAGGATGTATATATATCCAACTTGATGAGAACACATTATTTTTTGGCAGTTTTCAAAGTGTGGATCATTTCATGTTCAAGAATAAAGTCATATAATATTTTCTAACCCTCTACCTAGCCTTTTTTACGGAGGAGACGTCTTAGATAGTTGGCCATAAATATGGTTAATATTTTATAGATGACATAATTTCAAAGTGCAATATATCTCAAGCTATTGGGGTCTACAATAATGACTTCTTTCATGACTAGAGCAAGAAAGGTGGAATTGAGGACAGGGAGAACATGAAAGTATCTATATAAGTCCTTAACAAGCTCTACTTGATGTTTCATTATTAGCCAATAGTCCTCGAAAATATATAAACTTAACCCAGTTGGTCTAAGAGACTTTCCTTTTAGTATTTCCATTAAAGCTTTCTCCATTTCTTCCAGGGTGAAAGCTTAGAGGAGGCTAGTATTTTGGTCATCTACAGTAAGACATGGAATATGTTGAGTGATTAATTGAATCAACTCTTTTCAAACTAGATATGACTCTCATAGAAGAGTTTTAAAAGTTTATTATGGATGATATTTTGAAAGTTTTATGAAATTAATATTAGTAAATGTGTTTTTTAATTAATTGTTTTAATATAATTATTTATAAATTATATAGATTAATGTATTTTTATATTATTTGTTTGTTTTATAATTTGTATATTAATTTCATAATTGTATTAGGTAAATATGAGAAGGTAAGTATATATTTAGAGATACAAGTTAAACGAATCTAGATCCATTTTAACTCATCTATTAAGTGTGAGAGGGATCAAATTTCTGGAGGTGCAAACATTTTTATGAATGTAAAACTTGAAGAAAGGTTTGTACATAGAGAGATTTAATCCCATTAGGAACTTGATAGATCCCTAGTTAAGATGGATCTAGGCTGGTTTAATTATTATTATTACTACTATTATTATTATTTTATGTAATTTCACTAAGTCAAAATGTTTAGATAACATAATATAACAAGACATTACAATGTCTCTTCCATACTGGGATGGAGTGTCTCTCAGCCAAAAAATATAATGAAATAAAATTTTATATATATATATATATATATATATATATATATATATATATATATTGATTGTGAAATGAGAGATGGTTTTTAGGCATGAGGTATC
This sequence comes from Pinus tabuliformis, assembly GCA_031772625.1. Classification (NCBI taxonomy): domain Eukaryota; kingdom Viridiplantae; phylum Streptophyta; class Pinopsida; order Pinales; family Pinaceae; genus Pinus; species Pinus tabuliformis. Next base: position 576,077,100 of record CM062819.1, read on the forward strand.
GATGAGCCGTGGTATTGACCCATGGTATGTTATGATTAATAATATCCATGGTAAAGTGGGGTGAATATCCATGGTTAAAAATCTTGCTATGTTGTAAGTATTATTTTGATTGTGAAATGAGAGATTGTTTTTGTTGTATTGCGCCATGGTATGGTATGGTTAATAATATCCATGGTAAACTATGCACGAATATCATTCTTAAAAATCTTGTTATATTATATGTATTAAGTATTTATGTGCTTATTAATGAAATTTAAATATGATAACAACATTTTTATTTTTATTTATATGGTAAAATGGATCTTAATTTATAGCTATATTTATATCTTATATTTTAATGTCATAGAGGGTGTAGACATATTTCAAAAGTAATTATAATCTTTTTCTTTTAGATTTAATAAAAAATTTTTTATAAAATTAAATTACAAAATTCAAATAAAATATTTTCATTGTGAAATGAGAGATGGCTTTGGGCATGTTGTATTGATGAACCATGTATTGGCTGATGATATTGTAACAAATTCTATTTACAAGTTAATAATATTATTCACAATTCTATTAATAAAAACAAAATTACAATGTAACAATTTGAATTTTATTATTTTCATTACTTTTAACTTTTTCAACAACAATATAATATCTCCCACATATTGGGCTTTATATTACTTTTAACACACATATAAATGTTTACCAATCCTTCTGGTACTATAAGTTATACATATTAATATAAATTAACATATTAAGCTAAAATGTAGAAAGGTTGACAAACTTTCTTACGTTATACCTACACATCACCCCTATACTGGGTTGTAGAGTGCTTCTTGGTGCAATAATATTTGAAATTCCATCCATTTGTGTACACGAGACTACCGAGAAGAGACCATCTTTCATTTGACCACAAAATAAATATTTGGATTAAAAGAAAGATTACTTCGCTAACATTCAATAAGGAGAGGGCTATATATAATTGAAATTACATTGAACTATTTTAAATCTCATTTTTCAAACAACTCTAAAATTAGTATTTAAGAAGCTAAGAATATTAGTTTATAACAATGTTGTTACTCTTGTTTTAATAACAAACATCTCTATGGGCATATCTGCTCATCCCTTACCCAGTTTTCACCTTGTGTAGTTGGGCATTGTAGTGGGCATTGTGCAAATCTAAGGCTCAAACTCTCAGCTTGGCCTCTGAGATTGGGTAATGCTTAGTACAGGCTGAACCGTTTGCACATTGCGTAGTTTCAGGGATCGTGCCTACCACCTTGGCCACTAAGACTGTGCAATGCACAATCTCTCCCACAGTGTGTCAGGTTGAATTGCACATTGCACATTCTCTAACCTTAAGCTACATCATTGGTTGTTAAGGCTGCACAAGGCACAGTTTCCACAGCCACTCTCCCTCCTTTCACTTCCAGAATTGTGCAATTTTCCTAGTCAATGCATGCGGTTGCTTGATCTTGCTTTCAAAGTTGATTTGTTGAAGCCAATTATGTCTTCCATGAGTGATTTTTCCTTCCACAGGCATTGAAAGTGTTGATAACTTCTCTTCATCAGTTACTGCTATCATGACACCCAAGAGAATTGCTTCAAAGGATACCACAGGGAGCAACATTGAAGAGGCAATTGGGAGTACACCAATTTACTTACCAGTATACTCAGATACTCAACTGTTTGTAGAAAATGAATCAGATCTCACATGGCAGAAGGTGAATGAAATTTTCTCAACAAGAACCTTCAAAGAAGATCTTGAAGACCAACATGTCTACATTAATGTCCAGAAGTCGGGGTTACACAGGGTTGCATGCAGGTACTCGGGCCATTATTAGTTGCATATTGTCTCACACACATCCAAAGACTATGACTCTTAGCAATACTGACAGATGGAGGCTTGCTTCTTTTTTGGCAGCAAACTATCATCTCACGTAGCATTTTCCTGAGCCAGAATCGCTCATGGATTCGTATTTTTGTGCTAAGACCAACTACTCGAGCACCAAGGAGATTTTTAAAGGCTGGGTAAAGAGCCAAAAAAAATTCGTTAGACACCCACAACACATACAAGACAAAATCTCTCGAGATGGCCTATCAGTGGTTGATCATCTTATGTTGCAAAATCTACGATTAGCAAAGCATTGAGACTTTTTCTGAAGAGTGGGATTTCTTATTGGACCAGGTTGTGAACAACGGTAAACCATTCAATTGGTTAAATTTGTTGGCTCAGCGATTATGGATCCATGTGTCTAACGCCCTTAGTCCTCCCAAGGGCGGGCAAGCTAGATTTTATATGTCTGCATATTTACTGGATGTGATCTGCACACATAATGCATTATTAGATTTTATATGTTTGCATATTTACTGGATGCAATCTGCATACACAATGCATTCCCTGGCATGAATTGGATTTGGAAATCACGAGAGCTTGCGCGTATGTTTATTACAAGTTGCTTTTAGAGTGTAGCCACAAAGGAGTAATGGCCATGAATTGGACTTGGACACCACGAGAGTCTGCCGTGTATGTTTATTACAAGTTGCTTTCGAAGTGCAACGAAAGAAGAGTAATAGAGAAGCTAACTGAGAAGTTCTTTGTATTCTTTCACATCACCTGTAAAACTTGGTGGATTACTAACATTAAGTCACTTGTGAACACTTTTTTGAAGCCATATTCCTTTGCAATATCAATACCTTTCCATAGTGCCCATAAGTTCGCTTGGTTGCTAGTTGCTAATCCTAGTGCCTAAGCAAAAATGTATTCTTCAATGGATTACCCCTCTAGCTCGAGCGGCCCCTATATTTAATAAATGATTTTGACAAATAAAAAAACACAAATAATATACAAGATTACTTTAATAAATTTGTATTGTTTTAGTATATTCTTGTTAATTTTACTTTGATAACCAAAATATTATATTCCTCAAAATAAAAATAATTATCATTTAAAAAAGCATATAACAAGATTTTAATCATGGAGATTCACCTCAACATTATGGAGATTCTTAAATTATAAAGAGCCTCTGATATAACACCATGAGTCAATATCATGGCTCATCAATACCACATGTCAAAAAAACCATAACACATTTCATAACATACTTGTTCATATGAATTTTTTATAATTAATAAATTTAATTAATAAAGAAAATATTATAACTAATTTGAAAATACATCTTAGCCATTTATCTATACATACTATTAAAATATTGTAAAATATTTTATGAACATTAAATATCTACTATCCTACAATAATTATTAATAATTATATTGAATTATAAACACTCTATCCAAAAAAAACATATTTGCGGATATAATTGATTTATTATTAAAACTATTGATTAATAAATATATATATATATATATATATATATATATATATATATATATATATATATAATTGATTGTAATATACAATAAATTTAATAATTGTTTTATATATTTAATAAATATTTTACCATAACATATTATTAAATAAATATATTTCTGTAAACTAAAATAAAAACACTTCACATTTTCGGGTTGCAAATGATAAATCTTATTCCAAGTTGGAACTTTAAAACACATCACTCTCCATATAAAAGGTTAGAAGTCACTTGGATTAAGTTGACTTTACTTTTTGTAATACAGTTTAATAATAAAAAATTCAAGAAAATAAAATAAAATTTCTCAGCAATATATTTTATCATTCACTATTGTATACCTACACATTTTATTTTTCATTCGTAAAGTGTTTAATTTTTACATATCTTAAAAAATATTATTAAGTCACATGTCTCTTTCTCGCAATTTAATATTCCTCTCTCTAGTATTATTGCTGATAGTTATCAAACAAACCAAAAAGAATACCTGGCATGGCAGCCTTATGCACCGTGGAATAAAGCTATACTGGTGGATTTTGTAGTCATTTGATCTAAATTTCATTTTGTTTTCAGATGAATTTCCATACTCAGAATCATAATTTGAGCCATGCAAACCATATTTCAACATTTTCCATTTAAAACCGTCTTTCAGCAATGCTTCCTTTGCATTTTTTTCAGGAGAAAAAAATGTAACATTTTCATCCATAAGGAAGGTTATACATTGTCGAAGATCTGGTTCAATATTAGACAGCAAATACTCATGTTGAGAATATCCATAATGCAAAGCTAAATTCGCCATAGTAATGTCATGAATGCAACCATTCTGAGAATATCCATAATGCAAGGCTAAATTCTGTTCAGAATCTTCAACATTTGTATGTTCGGTCAGAAAGCATGTCATTTCGGGTGATGTATAAAACTCGCCCACGACAAAATGACGGAAGGAGACAGAAGTTGCCCGGTTAATTACGAATAATTGTAATAAGCAAAGGTAACTACAGATCAACAACACGCTGAAGCTGCTAAGACGGTGCACAATGAAAACAGCAGGCCCTGTCAATAACGTTCTTGATTGATTTCTTCGGCGTGCTGCTGCAGTATTGCTGTCGTACATCAGTAGGGTATCGTTCAGATGTCTGAAATTCGATGGCGTTTCTCTTCTTGTCGTTGGCCATTCGATCCATTCTCTTCTTGGGACACACACGCCCTCTCACTGTTACCTTCTTCTGCCTCACGTCTACCACGTATTCCAGCAAATCTGCCCATCATCACAATAAAATTATGAACAGACTTAGGAAATGATAAAACAAAACGAACACAAAAGCGCTGAAATATCGTTTCATTGCAAAAGTTAATGTCACTGTACAGAATGTGATGAAGAATCAACGTACTGTCTATTTTGGAGAGCAATTTGGAGACCCTGTCACGGCACTGTAGGCAACGCATATTAGCATTCAGAACAATCACCTGAACCTGCGAAGCAATGTGATGTTTGCGACAATATCAGTAAAGATCAGACTTCAGCGTAACCTAGATAGCTGAGTTCATATCTAGTATTAAAAGGGAATGACAGAGTGCAATAAATTAGAGGGTAATTGCAGAAATGGGGCTTACTCCCGGCATTGTTAAGGCTTCGGCGGAGCGCAGAAGCTGACCCGTTGGCGCCATTTGTTAACGTTGATGAGCGAAGAAAAACATTATGCAGCTACGAAAATCAGAGGCTGAGTTGCATTATTTTGATGAATGTATAGAAGTTGTTTATAATGGGATTTTTTGAAGATTCTGGTGATGGAATCCGGCAGAAGAAATTGAGGTTAAATCTTGATTCTTGCAGTTAAAATGGTTTTTTAACTGCATATTTGGATTCAGCACCCTGAAAAACCCCTGAGACGCTTTCATTGTGCAGAAACTAGCTATCAAACTTGCGATTCCAATAAATTCCTGCCGGATTTCGACCAAAAAAATCCACCAGAAAAACTTTCAAAAAATCGCCTTATAAACAACTGCGAAAGTATATAAATCTCACAATATAGATCTCACAATAAAGACGATGATATCATCGATGTGACGTTAGTGGGCGCGGCGGAATCGGAATTGAATGATGGGTGTGGGAGAGGGCGCGGCGGAATCGGAATTGAATGATGGGTGTGGGAGAGGACATCATGTGATGTGAAAGATGTTCTTGCTTCTGAAGCAGAGGACACCATATCATATAGATGATATAGAGGAAGTGAATAAGTAAGAAAACTTTATCTGTTTTTTTATTTAAGTTTATGTATAGATATATATTTAATTGTTTTTGTTTAGTTAAGAGTTTGTTCATTTATTATTTGAAGAAAGGAATCGTCGAGACGGAATTATCTGGATGGTTAAAAGTGGCTCGAATCCGAGAATTTTTTTTCAAAAAATCTTGTAGGGGCAGTGTTTGAATTTGATGGTGGAAATGGATTCAACACCATCAAAAACTTCTAAAACACCTAAAACTTTGAAGTTTAACAACTATAACTTAGATTTACAAAAATCCTGATTTTCTCTAAATATAATTGGAATTTCCATAACTTTCTGGACAACTCCTCGGCCTTGTGAACTCACTCTTTGTATTTCTGTTTGTTTTAGGGTTATCGTTCTCGACAGAGGTATGGCAAGTCTGTGAACTGGCATATTTTATCGCGGTATAGTGTTTTGGAATATTTGCACGTCTGCCTTGTTGCTTGCTTTTGTAATTATTTGATGAGGTAAAAGCCGTGGATAAGTGGCCACCGACGTATCAAGTTAAATTAAATGGCTGCTTTTCTTGGGAGTTCACTGACAGTATAGCGAGTAAAGATGTGAGCTGCGTGTAGGATGAGGTGGTTAGTATACTGGGTAAGAATAAGGGTATTGTTATGGTTGTTATTTTTTTTCCGAGAATTATAAGTATTTAATGTTGTGTATGTCTTTTTATATTATTAAATTTAAAATTATTATATTGAAGTGTGTTTTTACAGTAGAATAAGTAAGATGCATTATTCTTTTCTGGTTTAATTTGAAATTGATATATAATATTTGAAAAATAAATTATAAAAATATTTTAATATCAAATGTAAATGTAAATATAAATATAAATTATCTATATATATATTTATTTATTTTGAAAAAAAGTGTTTTCTATATGTCAATGTGAAATAAATGTGTAATTCTTTTCATGTTTAATATAGACCGTTAAAAAAAGATACATGAGCATTGCTTTTAAAATAGAATTCATTAAAGTTAGTTGGCCTTCCATGTTGGTAAAAAAATTTCAAGCTTCTAAATTTCTTTTTCATCTTCCATTATGGAAGGAATTTTCCACGAGAGGTTTCTCTAAATATTTGGATGGAATTGAGCTCGATTCCAAGGATTTATAAATGTTAAATTGTATAGTAAGGGAAATATTGAAAAATAACATTTGGGACTTATCATGTTTGGTTGACATACCCAATGCTACCATAGAATCAAATAGGACATTCTTGAAGGCATTGGCATCATTGACCATTGGGATCCCCATAAGAATTGTATTATCTACAAACTATTGATGGGAGGATGCCATATAATCCCTTTGCAATCTTAGACTTTAGATTCTATTATTAGCAATTGCTAGGTTGAGGGAACAAATAAGGTTTTGTATCATAAGAATGAAAAGAAAGGGAGATAGAAAGTCACCCTATTAGATCGATAAGAAGGTGAGAAAGTCTCACATTGAGAGCCATAAGTTAGGGAGCGGATCCAATAAATCCATTGCTTTGAAAATCCAAACACCAAAAGTACATACCAAATATATTGTTAGCTAAGCTTCAAGTTGAAGGATGTATATATATCCAACTTGATGAGAATGGATTATTTTTCGCAGTTTTCAAAGTGTGGATCATTTCATGTTCAAGAATAAAGTCATATAATATTTTCTAACCCTCTACCGATCCTTTTTTAGGGAGGAGACGTCTTAGATAGTTGGCCATAAGTATGGTTAATATTTTATAGATGACATAATTTCAAAGTGCAATGTGTCTCAAGTTATTGGGGCCTACAATAATGACTTCTTTCATGAATAGAGCAAGAAAGGTGAAATTGAGGACAGGGAGAACATGAAAGTATCTATATAAGTCCTTAAGAAGCTCCATACCTGATGTTTCCTTATTAGCCAATAGTCCTGGAAAATGTCTAAATTGAACCCAATTGGTCTAAGATACTTTCCTTTTGGCATTTCCATTAAAGCTTTCTCCATTTCTTCGAGGGTGAAAGCTTAGAGGATGCTAGTATTTTGGTCATCTACAGTAAGACATGGAATATGTTGAGTGATTAATTGAATGGACTCTTATCAAACTTGATATGACTCTCATAGAAGAGTTTTAGAGTATGATATCAATGTTCTATAGATGTCTCGATGATGATAGAGTTCCTTTCTCATCTTTTAGAGATGAGATGCATTGTGATGATGGTGATAAATTGTAGATTTATGGAAGAACCTAGTGTTTTTACCCTTCCTTGAGCCACTTGACCCTCTATTTTTTTCTTCAATAAAATTTCCTCTCATATATATTCAACTTATAGTTAAACTTGAAGTGATGACTCTTCCTCTACTAGAACCTCATATTGACCTTCTAAAAGCATTTTCTTGTTGCAACAAATTGTTTTGTCCTCTAGTTTTATTTTTCCTTTCAAAATATCATTGAATGATCATTCCGCTTCGAGAGTTATATTTTAAGGAATTTAAGCATTGTTGAAAATGAATAAGCATTGTTGAAAATGAAACATGGGCATTCAAATATATCCCACTACTTCCTTCCACTAATATGCAATGTTTCTACAAAATCTTGGTGTTTGAGCTAGAAGGCCTCAAAATGAAAATGTTGATTTCTTGGGCTTCCATTCAAATCAAGGTTGAGACAAATTGACCAATGATTTCATCTTGTGCATGGAATTATGGTAGATTCTAGGTGAATACCTACTGGTAGGATGTATTTGGAAATGAAAATTGATCTAGTTGAAATGCATTATGATTTGTTCCATTCCTCCTATTATTCAAAGTGTGTATTCCATTACTAGTTTCTATCTCTACTGGTGCATTTGTTGTACATGGTTTCTATGAAGCTCTATGATTCCATGATATCAAGTCTTTTCATTCCTCCTACTTTTTCTACCAATATTGTTTCAATTTTGAATTTTCCACCTAGTATTCATTGATTCTCCCCAATGACATAGTAGAGGCCTTGAAGGCAGTCAAGAAAAATGAGTTTACAATAATTGCTAAGAATATTATTTCAATTGATCCCAGTAATTTAAATTTGTCCAAGAGTGTTTGTTTTGTTGAGAAGAAGTCAACAAAACCATCAAATACTCATCCATTGGACCTAATATTAAAAAATGCCTTATTCCCTAAATCCCCTAAATCATGAGAATCTATAGGAAACCCAAAATCCACAATAGAGATATTCCTCTTAAAACTATTATTAGCACCATAAGAGCCCTAACCCATTCCCTCTTTCATCTCATGGTGAATAAAATCCAACCCTTTGTTGGCCAATATCCCAAGACATGACTGATTTCATTCAGAAAACTTGACAACTCAAGCTTGAGGAAGATGCAATTATGGATAGCTTTTATTTTTTCTCCTTATTCACCAAAATTTCATTTTTAGAAGTGTTGACAAGGAAAGTTTATATGCTTTGCTGACAACACCCTTGAATCTCATAGGGCGGGGGAGATCATGGGACAAATCTCGATGCTTTATGCAGTATATTTTTTTTCCTCTAATTATATGTAATATAATAATATGATAAATGAAAGAAGGTATATATAACAAATAAATTAACACAAAGCCACATTTTTACGATAAAAATATTGTACAACCGAACCGAATTACATAATAGAAGGTGTAAAAGTAACAAATATGATAAATTTTAAGCAGGTTTAAGATTGTACCTTGTTAGTCAGAAGGCCTCATGAGTAAAATAAACAATGGAACAATATAGCTAACAACTTAAGCAATATATGCCAATAAATTTTCTCATAATTTTTTTTTTTAAATGTATTGTAAATGAAGAAACTATCAAATGTTGATTTTTCATTAAAAAGTATGTGAGTATATCCAATTGTTATTGCAAATCTAAATTTGTACTATAATCTATTCTATAAGCCTACTATGTTACAAACTTATACATAGGAAAATAAGTGTCAAAAATAAGAAAGATAAAGTGGATGTAAAGAATTGGACCTCTCTAATAAGATTGTATTAATCATTTATCCTGCAAAATGTGCACCAATTAGGAATCATAAAAACATATTAGACCTTCTAGCAACACAAATATTGCAAGAAAGTTAGAAAAAACTAAACATATTAATCTATGAATGATGGGCTTACATCCCTCTTGTCACTCCTCAAATGATAATTTTACAACCAAAACAAGTAAGCTCTTGTAATCAAGAAAATAATGTATCAAGGAAATGAGAACTTTTATAACTTAAGCATACCTCTCCTCACTCTCATTTTCTATCCCTCCTTCAGTTCCCTTTCGATTTTTTTATATCTTCCTTGGAGAGCTTGAGAGAATAACCATTTTATGAATAATCCTCTTTCATTAGGTTAAAATATTTATTTTTAATTTTAGGAGAGGGTCATCTAGGAAAATTTTACTAATTATATTTATGTTAGTAGGTGGGGTCCTTGACTATGTTCACTTTTATCAAATACCATTGAGAAATCTTGTATCTCCCAAAAAATAAAATATGCCTAAATATGACATCATAAATTATTTCAATCATCCAATATCTTGTAAATCACCATGCATATATAACATCATGCATCACATCATAAAACAACCATGTAGACCAATCCTTGTGCCTCCCATTAATAATCATGTAATAAAAGCTAGAGTATCATAAAAAATAAAATGTTGTCCAAAAATATAAATATGTGCTAAAAGTTGAAATATGTCCAAACTAAAGTCAAACATGGTCATAAAATAAATACAAAGAAATAACTCATGACAACTCTAGGTGCATGATAGAGCTAGCAATGTACTTCTTCCCTCCACTCCTATCTTCCCCTTGTACCTCTAAGTGGATGTTTTGAAAAGAAATTTTTCTCTTTCCTTCAACATCTACTCCTGGTGTGTTGGTATGTGAATGTGCTAAAGTGGCCTCAGAAGGGGAACTTGCAGTTGCAAAAGGCATATGTAGTTTCCCTACTAAAATGTGAGGAGGGGGATTGAGGGGTTGATTTGCATGAGATGACATGGCCCGTGATAGTGTTGAGGGTACTTGGGGTGCAATTATCAATGGAGGAACTTAGTGATGTGAGGTAGAAGGCCAATGAGAAAAACTAGAAGTGGGATTAGTAGGATTGGGTTCCCAACTATCATTTTGTATAGGATGTTGTTGAGGTAAGTGTGGTTTGGGGATTTCCATGACACTTGGGTGACATGAAGGCAAGTTCTAAGAGGCATGAGGGCTAGGAGGAGGAGGACCTCCAAGGTATAAATGCGATATATGTGTGAGCTAATTAAACTCCAGATAATTTGTGTTATAATGTTTGGGGAATTTGATTCATTTATTCTTGTTTTCTCTCCATGTCACATTAGTCCTCATACCTTGACCTCTTTTGTTTCACTAATATCCTATTCCAAAGAAACTAATTTTATGTTGTATTCAAGAAGAGATATGTAATGAAGCAATGTATCTCAAATAATAAGACATATAATCAACAAAGCAATGATCTATATAACATCAAATTAAACATAATTTCTTAGGTATTTGTAAAATAATCACATAGGAGACAAAAGAGTCGCATAGAGGAAGGGGATTGTGTACATGTAAATAGAAACAATGTTGTTAATGGTGTATATTGTAGGTGTAAATTTAAAATAAAGTGAGACTAATAGAAATATGGTATGCATCTTCACATTCATACAAATGTCAACATCAAATATTATTTATCTATATAAGAAGTTTCAAAGAATATGGGATTGCAGGATCATTGAATCATGTCAAGTCTATTTTATTCACAACTAAAGAAATCAATGAGAAAATATGACTGGACACATGTGAATAATATATTAGAGTTGAGAAAAAAATTATATTTGCAATAAGTGATCATGCCAATGGTATGATGGAATTTTGAACATGTGGCTAAGTAGAATGACATCTAAGTTGTTGTAGCATCTAGAGACAACCCCTGGGTTAAGAAGAGATCAGTGCCTAGGACATCTTAGTGTCTCTTGAAGATAATTCATTGCTTCTCAAGAGATAAATGAAAAAATGATTTTAAATCTAGGTCAATTACCTTTCACAGAGGTATATTCAAACGCACACATAAACAATATAAATCATCCCAAGAATAAACATCCAAGTTTGGTGGCCTACACACAATAAATGTAGCTCAATTTGTCGTTGCAGTAAATATGGGAAGGAGGAAAGTAAGGAAGGAATTCAACACAGAGGGTTGGATAGACCCATAGTCCTAAGCAGTAAATACCAATAGAACCATGAAAGAATAAGGAATGAAGTGCAAAAATTATGGAGTGCATTTTAAGGTTTACAACTCAATATTTGATAGGTACTTTCTGCTACAGGTACTATCTACTAAAATATAACACAGGTATTGTCTACTACAATATAACACAAGTAAATCCATGATTTATGAGTGAATCCAGCCACTACAACTTACACATTTTCTGATGAAGAGAAACACACATGAAGCGACATATAGAGAAATAACACATACTACACATTCCTATGCTTGGAATCATCAGATCTCCTTCATTAATATTCAAAAATGGATTCCATATCACATGCTAAAACCGTTGAAATTTGTAGAACAATTACCACTTTAGGAAAAAGGAATTGAAGCAAAATTTGGAACCTATCTCTGAAAACATAATTCAGAATCACTAAAAATATAGAATTTAGACTCCTAAGAATATATTTTGGGAACCTTTCTGATGAGCTTCCTCTTCCCTTATATAGGGAGAGAGAGATCAAACAACAATTATAAAATATCCCAAAATGCTCAAGCTATCTGAACTACCAGTTGTCTGACTGTGTGAATGTGCTAGTTGTCCTAATGATTACATAACAAATTTTAATCTTTTCTTCAAAATGAAAAATTAATCAAATGTGAAAAATGTGAGGTGCCCTAATCGACATGGAAAAATATCTCCAATGCCAATTCCTTGGATTGCCTCTTATTAGGCCACACCTCTGCCATGGTATTCCTCCATTGTTACTCACCAATTCTCTTGTTGCTTTCTCCCTTTAACAAATTGAATCTTCCTCTTTTTGGAGCTAGACATGGTCGAGTGTGGTGGCATTAGAGGGGCTATGTAGCTTAGTTGCTACCCATCCATCTTCCATACACTTTGTGCTACAATATCGAGCCTTAATGTATCGTAGCTCTTATCAAAAGAATGTTATGAAATCACATATTTCAATGTCCTTAGCCTCTTTTATCTTAGTGCCCTTCTTGTTTTACCTCCATGGGACCTTTTCTTGTGACCACCGGTGTAGTTATTAGGTGGTACAATATTAGAGCCTTCATCTACCGTAACCCTTTTAAAATAGAAGTTACAAAATTGTAACCTTCTAATGCTCTTAGCTACTTTTCTATTGGCCTTCTTATTGAAACTCCTCCATAGAACCGGGTGCCATGATCAATAGCTTGGCGCTTGGGTTCTAAGTCCTTTCGGCTCCTCTCAGTGGCATATTTCCCTTTGTAATTTATCTTCTGCCTCTAGTTCCTTTAATTCTCCCACAACCATAAGCCATCAACGCATCATATCTCCTTTCCTCAAAAGTTCTTAAAAATTGATTTACAACGGTGTTACAAAATCCTCCGCCTCTGATGTACTTCCATAGTGCCTAGGTTCTAGCCCTACTTCAAACCCCTAGTCCTTTTGGGTCCCTATGGCTAGTCACCAATCTCATTGTCGAAGCTCTCTAGGAATCGTAACATTTCAAAATACTTCTACCATGGAGTTATGATATCTCTATCCACGATTTTCTCCATAGCACTTAGGTGTTAAACCTTCTTTATGTTATAGGTTCTTTGTATCTCTCATGACCATGTGCTAGTCTTCATCAGAACCCCTCTCATCAGAAATTTTCAAACTTTCTTTTAAAGGAGTTATGATATTTCTAACTTCTGCTATGCTGACCTTTGAGGTGACGTCATGATGATTTCAACATTTCCATGTGGTGTCTCCAGAGTGGTGATACATGTTGCATGGATTATCCCCATTAGGCCACCTGAAATAGCTAAAACTAACTACCACATGTCTTGGTACGTGTTGGGCACAGGATCCCCCAAGGGCAGTTTTGGGGCTAAAAGCCCATATTTTGGTCCAATTTTGTAATCCAAATGTAAAGACTCTGCATTTTTTGGTCGCAGAGCGCGTAGGTGTTAAAGAGTCATAGGGTTGTCCACCCTTATTTTGGAAATGTAATGTCGACTGTAAAAGATCTACCCATGGTCTGCAGACCATGGGATTGTATAAATAGAACTAAGCTCTAAGTAGTTTAAGAATAAATCAAGGAATCAAGCAAGAATGAAGAGATAGCTCTGAAGTAGAAGTCTAAGTCTTGGGTCGTAGCGTAGGTAGATGCTCTACAGCTGAGTGTGCAGAGGACTAGAAGTCCACAGCTGAGTGCGTGAACCCCTGCAGCTAAGTGCGCAGGGCAGGTCGAGTCTGTAATCATCTGGAATTATCAATAAAGAGAAGTATTCCATAATTTCTACATCTTATTTCTTGTTTATGCATCTATTATATTGGGTATGAATTTCACTTATAATGCTTATATGATGTGCGAATGTATGTAAATGTATTGGTTAAGTGAACGCAAGTAAGAACATTTGTTTACGTGAAGCTAACTAAGATCTGTTAATAAGATAAGAAAGACACTTAGCCTAGTTGGAAGATATTGCAGTTCGATGCCCTAGCAGTGTGAAAGGACTTCAGCCCCTAGTTAGGGCTATGCGGAAGCTCATTGTACCCTTTCGCGAAGGCACAAAAGGGTGGAACAGAGGGTTAAACAATCTGTGCGAAGGCAGGTCTAGCTGAAATAAACCGACATCACATTCATCTCAAGGGTGCGGAAACTTGGTTCCAGCATCCCCCCATACTACATCAGGTGAGACTTCAGTCCGCGCCCTATGGACTGATGCTGAAAGGGCCAGTAGTGTAGGGATTTGTTTGGCTAACTAATGCTGAAACTGGGTGAGGCCCCCTCAAGCCAAAAAATGGTTCCGTTGCCGGGATAGGAATATGCATAAGAGATATGTGATGTCGTATCACTGGAATCCAACTAAGAAAGAAATCAAAGACTGGTTGGACAGAAGAATTCACGAATTCGTGGCACAAGAAAACGAAACCCGTGACTGTCAAAAGAACAGTGGTTGGACCGATACCTGTATATGAAGATCCATGAAATCTTTTTCACCTCCTTTCCTACTAAGCTATACGAGTGGATTGCGAAGCTAGCAGATAGCCAAGGAAGGTGGAAACTTGACAGTCCTATTGCATGGACACCAGAGCTAGTGCGAAGGTTGGAAGCATTGGGAGATAAGATCGCGCATGCTGTTGACCATTGGCTCGATCGCATCATAGGAGGATTTGTTACTGAATTTGCGGTTGACACCTCAGTCAGCTATAGTGAGGCAGAGCGACGCTTTTTCAAAGGACCGTGAGGTAAGTACGTTAAATCTTTGAATACTTGGATTAAGGTGTTGTTGTGTGAAAAACGGGTTATGCAGCTACCTTGATGTTCAGAACAATGTGAAGTGGAAGATTTTACAGAAACAAAGGAAATAAGGGTCCAGAGCATAGCCCCTTAATTTCACCTCCACGAGGGGATGAAGAAGGGATCACGAAGGTCTCTCCACGAAGTGCTATTCAGTTGATAAAACAAGGATTCCCATGAATACCACCTTCGCCCACTCCACCACCGGCTTCACCGCCATCACCTCCAACTTCATCCGTACCACGTCCACCTCCATTGCGATTCAGTATGGAAAACATAGTGAGGTTGCCTTGGTTCAAAGGCTTGGGAAATGAGGACTTGGACCAATTCTGGTTCATTATGAGGGTTGTATGGGAAGCTCAAGGTGTTACAGATGACCATATAAATAAAGCAACACTAGTTAGTGCTCTATAGGATCGCGCTCTGACTTGGTATATTAAGTACTCCATCGATTACCTGAATGCGAGAGTAGCGGACATCTAAGAAGCACTAAATAGGGAATTTAGCAGGCCTAAATTTGAAGCACAGTCGATTTTGGGCTTCAAACAGATTGCGATGTGACCAAGCAAGAAACTATGGGAATTAGATCAAATATTGAAGTGTCAAATCCATAAAGCCAATATGAATTTGACAGATGGACAACATCGCGAGTGGTTTGTGGCTTCGCTACTACCCCACTTAAGGAGCGCATTGTCGCAGCAAAAGATAACAACTCAGGCAGAGGGCTTGGAGATTTCCATGAGACTACATGAGACTCTGATGTAAGACCCTAATCTAGGAGTTCAACAGATCCACGCGCACCTACAGAATCTATTCCTTGAGATGCAAAGTCTAAAGTAGGACATGATAGTTCGACTAGAGGTACGTGAAGAGGTATGGTGCTTGAAATGCAAGAGTTAGGGTCATGACAAAGACCACTACTCGGTCTTTACAAATTACGTTGCAGGAGGAGGACCAATGCATTTAAGGACGGAAGCTCAAGAAGGACCTAGTGCAACACCTGCTTTATGGTGTGCTATCTGTCAGGTAGCTGGAAAACATGCCATAGACAATTGTCACTTGCTACAGAAGTATGTGCAAGCACCGCAACAATTGTTCTGCAACTTTTCTAGGTTGGTAGGACATGATGAGCATACTTGTAGGAGCTTGAATTGATGATGGGCAGAACTCCCGGCTATAGGGTTCAAGCCGAAATGCGGCCCCTTGGCCAAAATACAGGGATGTCACGGACAAGATTTCATGGGCGCGAATGAGGCCGAGGCAGAGAAGGACCTGGTAAAGGTTGAGGACAGTTGATTTGCTACAATTGCAGAGGGCTAGGGCACTATGCCCGCAATTTCACTAATCCAACATGCTCGTCGTGCAAATATTACATGTTGTTTGATCTTGAAACAGAAGATTGTCCTACACTGATAGCTAGGATATGTGACAAAGGGGTGCTACTACCTCCCCCGACTCATAATCTACAAATGATGAGGTTTGAGCCACCCAAGGAAGATCCGAACGTAAATATAGTGCTCCGAAGTGGAACCGTGATAGGAGATGACAAGGGGAAACAACCGAAAGACAGTGCATGGGTTCACAAAACCTCGACAAATGAGGCTGAGTTTGATTTGGAGAATGCTCATGAAGCATTCATGGAAGCTAAGAAGAGCTTCACTGAGGCCTCCACTTTAGGAACCAAGGATAAACTGGAGCCGGAGATGGACCCCTCTATGCTCACAACTTTCCTGGAAACCTGTATGAAGTTGCTACGTGACAGTAAGGCTGTGAAAGGGTTACAAGAACTCATTAATAGATGTGCTGGGACCGCGCCAGGTGAACCGCGCATAGTTTGGAAGATCGGTAAGCATAAGACAAGGACAAGGTGTGAAATGAGACTCACTGCGTAGATCAGAGAATACAAAATGGATCAAGTCATTTTGGATTTGGGATAAGATGTGAAAGTTCTACCGAAGCAAACTTGGGAGCGAATGGGGAGACATGCAGTGCAATGGTATCTAATTCAGCTGAGGATGGAAAATCAGCAGAAAATCATACCCATGGGGCAGCTGCAGGGAGTGACCATGGATATTGAGGGAGCAAGTGCATTGACAGACTTTGAAGTAATAGAGATTGTTGATGACAACAATCCCTACCCTGCGCTCCTCGGAATTGACTGGGCTACTGATATGAACAAGGTAATCAATTTGAAGAAGCGAAATATGATCTTTGAGAAGAAATCACTGCGAGTAATAATACCCTTGGATCCTGCTGAAGGATCACGCTATACGGAACCAGTCCGCGATTATGAGAGTGATGATGATCTGGACTGCATCTATCGGATAACAACATGAGACTGAGACTGGGTGAATCCCACCATGGATGGATGGATGGATTACATGGGAGCGTGAGAGTTCCTGCACTTTGGACTTCGACGAAGAAACAAAATGCTGGCAGAATCGGTTACATGAAGTAACTATGTTGAATTGCAACATGGTGACCCGTTTGATGCGTTGTGTGTCGCCAGAGGAAAGAACCCTACCTACTTATGATGGTCTAAATGAGGCAGATATATTTTTGGATGCATCTGAAAGGGAAGTGCCAGAAAATCAACGCTTCCAGGTATTGGTCTGGGCACTGTGCGCTATGCCTGCAAGATGGTGGGGTATGCACAAGGGAAGTTTCGATGATTGGCATGAATGTAGGAGGATGATGAGTGCATGATTTGGGAAGACTAATATGTGACTGACAGAAAATTACGATAGGAAGAATGATCCACGCACGCATCTAGCCAAATGGATGAAAGCCTATGGAGAAAAGCCCCAACCTGAGTAGGTGCACCTGTACTCCGCGCTAAAGCACCTAGTCAATAAGACTGTGTTGGGAGCCGAATTTGCAGATGGCTCTTATTGTTCGAAGAGTATGATTTTTAAGCTGTTTTGAAGCTTGGACGATTGAATGTGGGATGAGACCATCTATCGCGCATTGAAACAGGGGAGGAACCCACTAATTTGGAGGAAGGATTACCTGACACATAGCTCTTTGCTTTGCGTGTTTTAGATGGACATTTTGAGGATACAATACACTTTCTAACAACTGGAACTGTGCCAAAAGGATACTTTGTCCAGAAAAAGGAATTAGTGGTGTGCGTGATAGACTTCTCTGCCATTGCTGGGCATCTATACAAGATGGGGACTGATGAAATACTGCGAAGGTATGTACCTAAGTTTGAATGAAGCAGCATCCTCACAAACACTCATGTGGGCACCGCGGGAGGGGATTATGTAGGGAGAGAATTCGCACAGAAGAGCCTACGCGTAGGGTTGTGGTGGCCAACCCTTCATTAGGATTCAAAAGCATATTGCAAGGCATGTGATGTATGTTAAAGAATAGGTAGGCCATCACATAGGGATGAAATGCCTTTGAATCCACAAATGACTTTGGAACCATTCGAAAAGTAGGCAATAGATTTTGTAGGACCATTCAGCCTCAAGGGAAGACATGCACGAGGTACATTATCACTGCAATGGAGTACTTGACTCGTTGGGAAGAAGCACAACTGGTGAAGGATTGCACGGGCGTGACTACTGCGAAGTTCCTATTTGAGCATGCACTAATGCGATTTGGATGTCCAAGGATCTTGATGAGTGATAGTGGTACGCACTTCCTGAATGAGACGATCAACACACTAATGGAGAAATTTCAAGTGTATCACCAAAAGAGCACACCTTATCATCCACAGGCTAACAGGATAGTTGAGGCATTCAAAAAAGTGCTTGAATACGTGCTGACCAATGTATGCAATTCTTAATGAAGTGATTGGGACCTACGCATTCCTGTAGTATTATGGGCTTATTGGATGACGTGCAAGAAGTTAATGGGACAGACACCCTTTAGGCTGGTATACGGGGTTGAAGCGGTGATGCCTATCGAATACATCGGGCCTAGTCTATGCATAACAGCACCCACGGGTATGACAGATCATGGAGCCTTGGAAGAAAGGCTCACACAGTTGGATGAGCTCGAAGAAAAGATATTTTTAGTTGGATTTCACCAGCAAGTCCAAAAGTAGCATGAAAAAGAATGGCATGACCAACATATTAAGCTGCGCACCTTTAAGGTGAATGAGTTGGTGCTATTGTATGACAGTAAGTTTGATAAATTTCCAGGGAAATTTAGAATGCATTGGTTGCAGCCCTATGTTATTAAGGAGATTACCGATGGTGGAACGGTCCAACTGGTTAAGTTGAATGGTGATCCCTTCCTAGGAAAGGTGAATGACAGTTGATTGAAGCCATACACAGGTGGCCCAGCCATCTAAATAGGCAGCATAAGCATAGTCTTAGTGCTATAAGAAGCTGAAAGGAGGTGCGGGACTATAAACTACACTGCCCGGGTTGGGGAGCTGCACGATGTCAGGGCTGTGCGAAGTAGTGAAGTGTCACAGGGTCCGTGACAGCATGAAGACAGTTGCACTAGTGCACATGTCCGCCGGAAAGTGACCGTTAAAGTCACTATTCATGATTTGATGGTCGGTTTGAGGTCAAATGGAGCGAGCGGAAGGCATATAAGGTGAAATTTATGGGTTAGATTCTTGAAAATCTGTCGCTAATCTAGCATTAATGGGCCGAATGTGGGGGGAACAGTTGAATTTGAATTCAAAAAGCCCTATAAGTTACAAGTGGCTGTCTAGCGAAAAACACTTGGCATTTTAAAAATCTAGTTGTTACGCTATTAGTTATGTATGGACCTTTCATATTTTGAGGCTTTGAGAGCAAGTTCAGTGTTTGAGAGATTGTTGAAGGAGATGGAGGACCTCCTGACCAGAATGGTGTTGACAGCCAAGGAAGCCGCATAGGAAATTGCGATAGTAGAAGCCCCAAAGAGTGGCGTAGTGATAGTTGAGGTTCCTAAATCACCCAGAACATCGAGAGCTAATAATGATAAGCAGGCTATGATCTCGGTGTGTGTCTCACCAAGAAACCCACAGAGGACCAAGCTCACCTTGCAGGAAAAGGGGAAGGCCATTAATCTGCAGGCCAACGAGGAAGACTCTGAAGAAATCCTGGTGGATGAGGAGGAAGTGGAAATGGAATTTGAAACCTAGGGTGCGACCCTATTACCAAACTACTAGAATATATTCCTCTGCGCAAGGGAAAAGCCAAGGTGCCGAAGGACATAGACGAGAGCAAGAGCTCCCTGCAAACTCTATTGCTCCCGGATGGCCTTGTTTTTGAGGGACCATACTTATGGCGGGTTCCTGTACTAAAATTCGAAGATTGGGACCTCGCAAATCCTGAGAAATTCCCACATTTAGAGACTGAGCAGCTAATGTGCCGATGGATGGATGCGACTGCTATAACGATTGAATAGGAGCCATGTACCTGGCTCAAGGGTGTAGAGAAAGACAGGTTTCTTAACCTTCTCTAGGTGTTGCATTACCACTGCGCCCCAATGACCATCTTTGTCATCAGACAGCTGCTCGTCTTGGTGCATGATGGGTGTTTGTGGCTGGAGGATCCCATTCCCATCACAAGTCACTTGATCCATCAGATTACACAGCTACCTTACTCAGGGTTGGATCCAGCCAATATTTCAGAAGGAAAAGGTGGCGAGTTGGCCCTCGCAGAAGCTATGAAGAAGAAATTCAAGTTGGAGAAGAAGAAACGAGGATATGGCATCTCCGGTATTAACAACCCTACAGTCAAGGTAGCGACGCAAATACTAGCAAGGAAGGTGATGCGAAAGTGTCGAGTGGATGAGGTGCTTGCACCTATGATTGCACTAGCAGCCCAATGTGCGGAAGGAGTCCAGTTAACCTGGGTGAATTATCTATGTGGTGAGTTCCTTGTGAACTATCACGAGGCATAGGAGCAAGGCAAAACATTTCACTACACATGGCTCCTGTTGTCGATTGTACTGTTGTCATGGGAGCTGCTAGAAGACATCTAATTCCCTTCGGTCATGCTGGATCTTCCAGAGGTAGCGAAGTATGCTTTGCTGTGGGCGACCAAGGATGCGCAGTGCATAAAAGAAAGAAATATCTTTTGGCTCTTTATGGAGATGAGTATCCGGATGGGGATTAATTGCAAGCCGTGGTGGTCACCCCCAATATACGCTATTTTCCAGCGCTTTGCAGAGTTCAAACCGGGTTTCCACCATGTCTTCATTAGGGCATGAAAGGACCCTACAAAGACATGGCATAACCTACCATATCTGGCGACTGATGATGTAATTTTTGCAATCCTCGAGTGTTGGCTGCTGGAGTGGCATGCTTCAGCTGGCTTTGCACTGGAAACAAAAAAGTATGCAACGCAAGAAGGAAGAAACAAAGCTCTGAATGGCATAGCTGGTGGAGAAGCATAGAAAAGAGGAAGCAGAGGCTAAGGCCCAAGTCGTCCACGATGCCGTAAAATTGGCGGAACAATAGAAAACAAGAGGAGAAGAGCACGAAGGATAGAAGTCACCTTCACCCGGGACCGAGGCAGAAACAAAGAAAAAAAAGGTGGCGCGGACCCACAGACAAAGTCCACCCAACTCAAGCATCCGAGATCGCGAAAAAATGCAGTACCACGAAATAAAACCAAGGCATCTCTTAGTTCCAGTCTTCGCAACCTGTCACCAGGGATCAACATGAGCTCTTACTATGTCTGGTTTTGTTAGATGTTTTACACATGATGTTCAACACAAAACATGTCACAAGTGTGTCCATCAAAAGAAGCACGGAAAAATATTTCCAACGGTATATCACACTCCCATAACTGGTTTCTATATTAGAAGATATGATCGAAATGAATGAGTGATTCTTGGTTATGCATGTTTTGAGGTCAGTTGCTGCACACAATGACAAGTTTAGTACAAAATCAGTTTCTGAAAGAATGGTAAGGAATTTTTCAAAAGTGAAAGATATTTTTGTTCATCAGATACTAAATAACAAAAACCTCCTTCATTTTATGCACAGGTGCTACTATGTGGGATATATACGGTGATATTTGGAGCCTACATTAAAACAAAGCAAATTTTTCATTTTTTTAATGTTTTAGTCATTTTAGTGTGGGGCCATTTTACAACATATGAAAAGTAATTTTGCAAAACCCAAGGAGGTTTTTGTTAAGAACGAGCCATATAGAAAAAACCTATTTCAGTTTATTCACAGGTGTCATGGATTGGGATATGTGACTAGATATTTACATCTCATTTTCACAGATTTAAATTTTTAATGATTTTCTGTTTTAGAGATGATTTTGTGGAATAGATTGCGAGCTACTGGAAACGAATTTCCCAAATTTGAGAGAGGTTGTTCTTCAAAACTACCTTATCTACAAAAATTTCTTTCAATTTTGTAACAGGTGCTATGGTTTAGGAGATACGAGTTCATCTTCAACACCTATTTTTAGAAATTCAGCCCAAGTTTAATGTAACTAATTCTATTTTGAAGAAAAAGGTTGAGCTCAATCCCTTAGTACAAGGATGATAAAATGTATATATTTTATGAATTTCATAGTTTAGGGGTTGGATTTTGGTAGAAGGTTGGACTTTTGAGAAAGCCTTGAGCTTCATTGTACACTCATATCAGCATTTTGGCTAAGGAATTGAGACCAGGGTTTGCAGCACTCTTTGGGATCCATGTGACAATTTGTCTTGGTACAATGCTTTCTTTTTTAATTGTGAATTTGCTTATGTGTTATGTATGCCATTCTCTATCTTGTTTCTTCTTAAATAAACAAACAAGAGTGTAAGTAGAATCCATTTAAATTGTAGTTCTCTACTTGAGGTTTGCTTTAGTTTCTTGATGTTTTCAGCTGTTTGGAGAGGATCCATGGTTGCTCTTGCCCTCTTCAACTCCTCACCTGTCTAATCCCTCCATCACATTCAATTTTAAGTGCCAAAAACAATTGCCTACCTTGCCCCATTGAGATCTCTGCAGGACTGAGCTTCAATCCCCGCACCCAAAATTTGTCTTTCCATCTGAGCCAACGAAAACATTATTTTATTCAATCAAATTCTCTTGCACATATACCTAGCCTAAAATCAGTATTTTTATTGGTCATCTCAAGCCCTCATCAATCATAATTTGCTAAGATTGACCTGGAGAGATCCCTCTCCCGACCTGGTAGGGCTAGCTACCAGGTTAAGCATGGTTCGATGTTGGCCTTGGATCCTACCTTCCTCAGCCTAAGGTAAATCTCGGCACTAACATAGTGGTGACCATACTGGGGAAGAAAGTTTATTATCATTGTTTTGCTTTATAAACTACAAACGGAGTCTGAAGTTAGCCAGGTAGCCTTCGAAATTCTCTTGCTTTGCATTAGCGAAAGTAGATAAAAGCTACTTCAGTCAATCTCTGGTCTAGTTTATAAAGTGAACATCTGACTTGCAAATTTCCCCAGTACAATTTTGTAATCAAGTTCAGATCTGATTGCTGATGGTGGACAACAGTCGGACACATATGAAGGCTGAAATCATCTACTTGGCGACTCCTCTATTCGAAGTCCCGAGTTTCAAAGTATTGATGGTGGCTCCACTGGCTAAATGAAGGACCTAGATTGTAGAGCTGAGGCTTCTGTGATCCATAACAAGTTTGGGAGAGATTTTTCGGCGAAAATCACATGAGAAACCATTTGTCGATGCATTTTGAACCAACCACACTGGTTGGTTCGAAATGTGTCGACAAATGGTTTCTCATGTGAAGGACCTAGATGTTGCTTCGATTTGTTCAAGGTATTCATGTGTCGATTTTTCTAATCTTCTTGGTTTTCCTAATCAATTACCAAAGGATGCATACATTTTGAGTAATGGCCCTAAATTCAATGGGGAAGATTTGACTTTGACTCTAGAACATATAGAAAATTTTAAAACATTTGTGGACATTCTTAGAGTTAAAAAGGAAGATGTCTTCATTAGATTGTTCTTTGATTCATTTCAAGGCAAATGTAGAAAACGGATTGAAGGTTTTCCTATCAGATCTATTAAGTCCTTTGCAGATTTTTGGGATATCTCTCTTGAAACATGGATGGAGAAAGAGGAAGAATTCAAAATAGAGGTGCCCTCTATTCAAGGTTTTAGAGAATGGGAAGATATGTGCACGGATGATGAGGTAGATGAGAACTTTTCTTCATCTCTTTCTTCTTATCTGAAATCCTGTCGATGCAGCCATGAAGTTAAGCTCAATTTTTTGCAAGAGTTTGCCATCAAAATTGAAGGAGATCTAACTGAATTGGAGACCCAAATACAGTCCCAGGATCTGGACTGTTGAGTCCCATTCTTTGGGGACCTTTTTTAGCAGAAGGAATAGAAGGTAAGGCTGCCCGTGGATATTTGCATTGATAGTTTGCAGCTAGAAGCATGTATTGAGGAGTTAGGGCAGCAAATAGAGTTTGGTTTCTTCGATCCTATTGCAGTGTACATGGATTTTTTTTAGTTTGAATGATAGATCAGATTGCCTTTTACACAACCAAATTCATTATGTGCATGTATGGTTGTCATCCTTTACATTTGTGTCATGGTTGAAGCACTTTCAAGCAGCATCCTTGTCATAGTTACTTGATTGGTTGATATGGCATTACAACATTACTTGATCTATCAATTTTTCAGCAAAGTGGGTTAGATTTGTACATAAATAAGCTGCCCGAGGCAGCATTTCAGTTTTCGGTATTTGTTTATGTACATGTT
Organism: Pinus tabuliformis; assembly: GCA_031772625.1. NCBI lineage: Eukaryota > Viridiplantae > Streptophyta > Pinopsida > Pinales > Pinaceae > Pinus > Pinus tabuliformis. The sequence goes on from CM062819.1 coordinate 576,101,852, forward strand.
GCAGTATGTATATGTTTTTGGATTGGTATGAGTTGTTTTGGGTTTGCAGTTGTTTGACCATCCATGCCCAATGGAAGAGGCACTGTCTGCTTTCCAGAGATCTGTAGTTCTTGGCACCTCCAAGGAGCTACCATCCCCATTGGAGCCGATGTTAGTTCTAGTCTTCGTAGCCTGTCACCAGGGATCAACATGAGCTCTTACTATGTCTGGTTTTGTTAGATGTTTTGCACATGATGTTCAGCACAAAACATGTCACAAGTGTGTCCATCAGAAGAATATTGGAAAAATATTTCCAATGGTATATCACACTCCCATAACCAGTTTCTATATTAGAAGATATGATCGAAATGAATGAGTGATTCTTGGTTATGCATGTTTTGAGGTCAGTTGCTGCACACAATGACAAGTTTAGTACAAAATTAGTTTCTGAAAGAATGGTAAAGAATTTTTCAAAAGTGAAAGAGCTTTTTGTTAATTACATACTAAATAACAAAAACCTCCTTAATTTTATGCACATGTGCTACTATGTGGGAGATATACATTGATATTTGGAGCCTACATTAAAACAAAGCAAAATTTTCATATTTTTTACTGTTTTAGTCATTTTAGTACGGGGCCATTTTACAACAGATGAAAAGTAATTTTGCAAAACCCAAGGAGGTTTCTGTTAATCACAATCCATGTAACAAAATATCTTTCAGTTTATTCACAGATGTCATGGATTGGGATATGTGACTAGATCTTTATAGCTCATTTTCACAGATTTAAATTTTTAATGATTTTCTGTTTTAGAGATTATTTTGTGGAACATATTGAGAGCTACTGGAAATGAATTTTCCAAAGTTGAGAGAGGTTTTTCTCCAAAATGACGTTATCTACAAAACCCTCTTTCATTTTTATAACAGGTGCTATGGTTTAGGAGATACGAGTTCATCTTCAACACCTATTTTCAGAAATTCGGCCCAAGCTTAATGTAACTAATTCTATTTTGAAGAAAATGGTTGAGCTCAATCCCTTAGTACAAGGATGAGAAAATGTATATATTTTATGAATTTCATAGTGTAAGGGTTGGATTTTGGTAGAAGGTTGGACTTTTGAGAAAGCCTTGAGCTTCATTGTACACTCATATTAGCATTTTGGCTAAGGAATTGAGACCAGGGTTTGCAGCACTCTTTGGGATCCATGTGGCAATTTGTCTTGGTACAATGCTTTCTTTTGTAATTGTGAATTTGCTTATGTGTTATGTATGCCATTCTCTATCTTGTTTCTTCTTAACTAAGCAAACAAGAGTGTAAGTAGAATCCATTGAAATTGTAGTGCTCTACTTGAGGTTTGTTTTAGTTTCTTGATGTTTTCAGCTGTTTGGAGAGGATCCATGGTTGCTCTTGCCCTTTTCAACTCCTCACCTGTCTAATCCCTCCATCATATTCAATTTTAAGTGCCAAAAACAATTTCCTACCTTTCCCCATTGAGATCTCTGCAGGACTAAGCCTCAATCCCCGCACCCAAAATTTTCCTTTCCATTTGAGGCAACAAAAACATTATTTTATTCAATCAAATTCTCTTGCACATATACCTAGCCTAAAATCAGTATTTCTATCAATCATCTCAAGCCCTCATCGATCATAATTTGCTGAGATTGACCTAGAGAGAGCCCTTTCCTGACCTGGTAGGGCTAGCTACCAGGTTAAGCGTGGTTTGATGTTGGCCCTGGATCCTACCCTCCTCAGCCTAAGGTAAATCTAGGCACTAACAGCATCAAAGACATCCTTCGACCCAATCACCCTCACTGAGAGGGATTTGCATGATATCGAAGAACGGTGAGGGATGTCACTGTGGAGGCCCTCCAATAGTTAGAAGAACAACAATAGTTGGTATTAGGGGCTCTCTAGACAAAGTTGCAAGAGTTGCAGTTTCACACTCAATAGGCTGGCACAGTATCCACTAGCCTCGTGATCGACACTTCAGCTGCCGAGGAGATGTTGCACACAAGGGTGACCAACATGATAGTGCTACCAGACGGGGCACTTACTACAGAGAATGAGTCCAACAGGCCTACGATAAGCAGTCTGAAAGGGGTAGGATTGAACATGGCTGTGCTCCCTCGAGAGACACTCTACCTCATGTAGGATGGAGTCACCGTGGAACTTCGGGCCTGGGAGAGTCGTGGTTTGTAGTTAATGAGCGAGTAGCGCATCAACATCGAGCAGTTGGCCTACAGCGCAATGAGGGAGTGGAGCAGAATAAGAAAATAATGTAGGTAGTGGAGGAATGCTACCGAGTGGTCCCAGAGTTGGACATTCAGATAGAAGAACCAGTTGAGGTGTGTGTCCATAATTTAGCCATAGGGGTATGTGATGCTCGAGCAGAGATGGCTAGGGTTCAGCTGGAGTTGATCCTGCAGGTCGCTGAATTACAGTTGAAGGCTCAACCTTCAACTACGCCAGAAGTCAGGGAACAACATACCACCACTATTACAACAACAATAGCGGCATTTGACAGTGAAGTGGCAGACTGCATGCAAATTTTTGAACAGTAATTCAAGGTCCTTGCCACCCTGCAGGAGGACCCGAATGTAGAGCACCTAGAGACAGAGGCGCACGAACTACAACAAAGGTATGACGAGGTAAAAGGGACTGCACAAACGATTTCCCTTACATAGAGGCTCGCACAGATGTAGGAGGAAAAGGTGCTCAAGGAACAAGTGGATGCCGCTCAGCACAAAGAAGCGGTCTTAAAAGCGCGTCTACAACCATGGATAGATGAGGCATATACGATCATGGCCTCCATTGAAGAAAAGCTCGCACAACTGCAGGCAGCTCAGCAAAATATTCAGGGTAGTAGTTCAGCGACAGTCACCGAGTAGAGCATGGAAGAAGTCTAGCAGGAGGCCGCTTAGTGTGCTGCTGAAGTTTTTGTGATCCAAACGGAGCTAGGAGGTCTTCATGCTAAGATCTTTGCACCTGCAAAGTGACTCGAGGGTGAGTCATGATGTTGGTGTTGGGGGCCTATTGGGTGCAGGATCCCCTAAGGGATTTTTTTGGGCTAAAAGCCCATATTTTGGTCCAATTTTGTAATCCAAATGTAAAAACTCCACATTTTTTGGTCGAGGAGCACGTAGGTGTTAAAGAGTCATAGGGTTGTCCGCCCTTATTTTGGAAATGTAATGTCAGTTGTAAAAGATCTACGCATGGTCCGCAGACCATGGGATTGTATAAATAGAGCTAAGGTCAAAGTAGTTTAAGAATAAATCAAGGAATCAAGAAAGAATGAAGAGATAACTCTGAAGTTGTTGGGCGTGGAATCCCCCCAAGGCATTTTTTGGGGATTAAAGCCCAAGTTTTGACTAAGTCCATTGTAAAGACTTCGTGAATTATGGGCGCGGAGCGCGAAGGCATAATAGAGTCATAGGGTTGTCCATGGTTGGTTTTGTAATGTAATGTCAGTTTGAAAGATCTACCCACGGTCCGTGGACCATGGAATTGTATAAATAACAGGGAATCAAGATGAGTCTAAGGAATCGAAGAAGCATTGAGTCGAAGTGTAAGTCGTGTCTTTGGGTTGTAGAGTAGGAGAAGGCTCTGCAGCTGAGTGTGCAGAGGCCTAGTAGTTTGCAGCTGAGTGCGCAGGGCAGGTCGAGTCTGTAACTATTGGAAGCATTAATATAGAGAAGTTTTACCATATTTTTGTGTATCTTTTCCTGTTTTATGTAATATTGGGTATAAATTGCAAAGCTTACTATTTATTTACTACGTAAACTCATATGAATGTGCTGAATAAGTAAAGATAACATAAGGCATCCGTTTACGTGAATATAACTAACTAGTACAAGAAGATAAGTAAGATCTCGGGTGCGACTTAGGGAATTAGTACAGATCATTGCTCTAGCAGCACGAAAGCTCCCCAGCCCCTGGTTAGGGCTGCACGAAGGCGAATATATTAGGGTGGGAAGGCCAGGGAAGTGCGCGAAGTAAGCTGCATGAAGGGACTCATAGTTGGACCAAATCAACCCCTCAGACATCTCAAGGGTGTGGAAACCTAGTTCCACCACCCCCCCTTACTACTTCAGGGTGAGACCTTATTCCGCGCTCCGCGGAGTGTTGCCGAAAGGGCCAGTAGTACAGGGATTTGTTTGGCTAATTAACTTCAAATTTGGGTCAGGCCCCAACAAGCCAACAAATTGTTTTGTTGCCGGGACTGGGATCTGCATAGAGATGTATGATGTCGTATCACTGGAATCCAACTAAGAAAGGAATTGAAGATTGGTTGGATAGGAAGATTCACGAGTTCGTAGCGTAGGAGAATAGGAATCTGTGACTATCAAAAGAAGAGTGGTTAGACTGCTACCTATACACAGAGATCCACAAAATTTTCTTCGCATCTTTCCCTACTAAGCTGTACGAGTGGATCACGAAGATAACAAATAGCCAAGGAAGGTGCAAGCTCGACAGACCTATTGTGTGGACTCCAGAATTGGTGCGCAGATTGGAAGCATCAGAGGATAAGATCGCATGCGTTGTTGATCACTAGCTCGATCGAATTATAGGAGGATTCATCACTGAGTTTGCGGTAGATACTTTAGTCAGCTATAGCAAGGCAGAACGATGCTTCTTCAAGGGACCACGAGGTACGTACGTTAAGTATTTGAACACTTAGATTAAAATTCTACTGTGTGAAAAGTGGGTTATGCGAATACATTGATGTTTGGGGCTACGCGAAGTGGGAGAATTTACAGAAACGAAGGTAGTGCAGAACTAGAAACTAGCCCCTTGATTTCACCTCCGCGAGGAAACGAGGAAGAGCTCGCGAAGGTCTCACCAAGAAGTGTGATCAATTTGATAAGACAGAGGATTCCACGCATACCACCCCCACCCACACCACCACTAGTGTCACCATCTTCACCCCCATCTTCACCCATACCACCTCTGCCACCACCGCGAACCAATATGGCAAGTGCGATAAAGTTGCCAGTGTTCAAGGGAGTAGGAAATGAAGATCCAGACCAGTTTTGGTTCATGATAAAGGCTGTATGGGAAGCGCAGGGAGTCACGGATGACAATATAAAGAAAGAAACATTGGTCAGCACTCTGCAAGATCACGCACTGACCTGGTACATTAAGCATTCTAATGACAATCTGAATGCAGGGATCACAAACATCCAAACTGTGCTGAATAGAGAATTTAGCAGACCGAAGTCAGAGGTGCAGTCTATCATTAGGTTCAAGGAGATTACGATGCTACTAGGTGAGACCCCTTGGGAGTTGGATCAGAGGTTAAAGTGCACAATTCGTGAAGCCAACATGACTTTGACGGATGGACAACACTGAGAATGGCTTGTAGCATCGCTAACGCTGCATTTAAGGAACGCGTTGTAACAACAGAGGCTAAAAATTTAGGCCGAGGCCTTCGAGATCACGATGAGACTGCATGAGACCCCAATACAGGATCCTAACCTGGGAGTTCAACATATCCATGCACAGTTGAAAAACTTGTGCCTTGAAATGCAAAGTCTGAAACAGGATAGGACAGCTCGCCCAAAAGTGTGTGACGAGGTATGGTGTGTTAAATGTAAGGGTCAGGGTCATGACAAAGACCACTGCCCAGTGTTCACAAATTACCTCGTGGGACAAGGATCAATGCCATTGAGACTAGAGGCGCAAGCATAAACTAGCGTGGTGCCTGCATTGTGGTGCACGATTTTTCAAATAGGAGGAAAGAATGCTATAGACAACTGCCATTTGATGTAGAAGCACGCGTAGAATTCACAACAGTTGTTCTATAATTTCTGTAGATTAGTGGGACATGATGAGCACACCTGTAGAAGTTATGAACTGATGATGGATAGGACTCCCACCTATGGAGTTCATGCCAAAACGTGGCTCCTTGACTAGAACACAAGAATGGAGCGAACCAGATTTCAAAGGCGCGGACAAGGCCGAGGTGGAGGAGGACCTGGAAGAGGTCACAGATCGCTGATATGTTACAATTGTGGAGGGCCAGGAAATTATTCCCATGATTGTATGAATCTGATGCATCCTTCATGCTTGTATTGTACATTGCTTGATTATGAGATGGAGGATTGTCCCAACCTAATAGCACAATTCCGTGGCAAGGGAGCGCTCTAACCTCCCCTAACTTAGAACTTGCAAATAATGAGGTCTGAGCTACGCGAGGAAGACCCTAATGTGAACATTATGCTCTGAAGTGGAATTACAATAGGGGATGACAAAGGCAAGCAGCCTGAAGATAGTACTTGGGTTTGCAAGGCTCTGACGAAAGAACCAGAGTTTGATTTGGAGTGTGCTAAGGAAACCTTCATGGAAGCAAGGAAGAGCTTCGCTGATGCCTCCACTTTAGGAAGCAGAGATAGATCAGAGCTAGACATGGACCCATTTATGCTCACAACATTCCTGGAAACATGCATGAAGCTGCTACGTGACAGCAAGGCTGTAAAGGGATTGCAGGAACTCATTAATATATGCGCTTGGACCCCGCCAGGAGAACCGCGCGTAGTTCTCCCAAATGTTTTGCCAAAGCAGACATGGGAGTGCATGGGGAGGCGTACACTGTAATGGTCTCCTATCCAACTGCAAATGGTGAACCAACAAAAGATCCTACCAATGGGAAGATTGCAGGGAATCACCATAGATATCGAAGGGGCAAGCGCGCTGGAAGATTTTGAAGTGATAGAGATTGTTGATGACAACAATCCCTACCCTGCATTATCAGGGTTGGGCCACTAACATGAATGGGGTGATAAATCTGAAGAAGCGCAAGATGATTTTTGAGAAATTGTCTCTACGCATAGTCATACCTTTAGACCCTGCGAAAGGATTGCGCTACACGGAGCCAGTGTACGAATATAAAAGCGATGACGACTTGGACTGCATCTACAAGATAACCGCGTGAGAGAAAGACTGGGTGAATCCCACCACGGATGGAAGAATCTCATGGGAGTGCGAAAGCTCCTATACATCAGATTCTAACGAGGAGATAGAGCGATGGCAGAAATGGTTACACGAGGTAACCACGCTGAACTGTAACATTATGATGAGATATTTGCACTGCGTATCGACAAAGGTAAGGGATCTGCCTATGTATGATGGATTGAGTGAGGTAGATGACTTCATGAGCAGATTTGAAAGGGAGGTGCCAGAACAGCAATGCTTCGAGGCTTTGAAATAGGTATTGCGCGCTACGCCCATGAGGTGGTGGGGTATGCACCAAGGATGCTTTGAGGACTGGCGTGAATGCAGGAGGATGATGCACATTCGGTTTGGGAAGCCTCATATGTGATTAAAATACAAGTATAATGGACAAGATGATCCAGGCATGCACCTCTCCAAGTGGACAAAGATCTATGGGGAAGAGACAGAACTTGAGTGGGTACACCTGTTTTGTCATACCCTAGATGTTATACCCCTGAATTGGTATATAGAGACAGAGCTCCACCATGGGACGAGTGAATGGGATATCTTGCGTGAAGGGTTCTTGCTAACCTTCACATTTGAGGATCGTTGGTGGGATACTATTGATGATGTGCTACAAGTAGTAAAAACAACTATCTTTAAAATACACCAGGAGCCAATAGAATTGATTCATCCTGAATGGGTGACCCAGCTGGGTTGTGCACTAGAGTGGTACAACATAAATACTGAATAAGATGACGGGGATTCGCAAAAAGTTAACATTCTAGAAACTGAAGGCTATCGCGAGGTTCAACGGCCATTGATTGAAGACCCTTACATAACCGCATTGGTAAAGACAAAGCAGGTGAATATTGGTATGGAAACTGAACCTAAGTATGCAACGCTCGGTGATTATTGGGATGACGCGATGGTGGATAAGGTCGTTGAGTTACTTCGCGAGTACTAGGACCTATTCCTGACTAAGATCACGGACTTAAAAGGAATCATCATGGATTTAGGAATGATGCGGATCACATTAAAGCCCTATTCAAAGCTAGTTAAGAGGAGGCCTTACCGCTTGAATCCAAAGTATAAGGAGAAGGTCTGCATAGAACTGGACAAGATGCTTGCAACTGGAATCATTAAGCCGGTGGAAGGATCCGATTGGGTAAGCCCTATGGTGGTGTAGGAAAGGAAGCAGAAAGGCGAGATAAGAATATGCATGGTCCTCAGAAAGTTGAATGATGCATGTGTGCATAACCCATTCCCAACCCCATTCACAGATGAAGTATTAGAAAATGTTGGCGGGCAAGAAGCATATTATTTTACTGATGGGTTCTCAGGGTACCACCAGATCAAAATTGCGCTAGAAGATATGAGCAAGACCACCTTCTTGACTAAGTGGGACTACTTTTAATACACTTTTATGCCATTTGGGTTGAAGAATGCGTTGGCCATATTTTTGTGCATAGTTGTTGCAGCATTCAAGGAATATATCCACAAGTTCCTAGAGATTTATTTGGATGATTGGACTGTATTTGGATTGGTTAAGCACCATGTAGTGAGCTTACACTTGATGCTGGATACCTGCTGATGACACCAAATCACGCTGAACCTAAAGAAGTGCACATTCCTCATTCCCTTTGGGAACCTGTTGGGACATGTAGTTTGCAAATAGGGACTGATGGTAGACCCCATGAAGATTCTGGTAATTCTAAATTTGGAAGTGCCGCGAAGTGTCAAACAACTACGAGCTACCCTCGGACATATGGGGTATTATAGGAAGTTCATCAAAATCTACACCCAGATCACTATGCCGATGGAGAAGTTGTTGAAAAAAGATGTTACGTTATGCTGGAATGATGACTGCATGAAGAGCCTGGATATACTAAAAGAAAAATTGGCCTCTACACTGATCCTGGTCTTCTCGAAATGGGACAAGGAGTTTCATGTCCACGTTGATGCATCGTGTATAGTGCTGGGAGTGGTACTAACACAGGAGGGTGGAGAGGGCTTGGATCACCCTATCGCATTCGCGAGTCGCAGATTGTCTAAAGCAGAAAAGAACTATTCCACCACTAAACGTGAGGGGTTGGCTATGGTGTACACGCTCCAAAAATATCGGCACTATTTGCTAGGGGGACACTTCAAGATGTATACAGACCATTCCAATCTGAAGTACTTGGTCAATAAGCCTGTGTTGGGGGTGCACATATGAAGGTGGCTCTTATTATTCCAAGAATATGATTTTGAGGTTGTTGTGAAGCCTGGACGCCTGAACGCGGGGCCAGATCACTTGTCACGCATTGAGATAGGAAAGGAACCTACTAGTCTGGAAGAAACATTACCTGATGCACAGCTCTTTGCTGTGCATGTAGTGGATGGACACTTTGAAGGTATAATCCACTTTTTGATGACGAGTACTATGCCGAAAGAATACTCCATCCAGCAGAAGAAGAAATTGGTGGTTCGCACAGCAGATTTTTCTGTCATCACAGGGCACCTATATAAGATGGGCAATGACGAGATACTGCAAATGTATGTACCTGAATTTGAACAAAGTTAGATCCTCACAGAAGTGCATGGGGGAACTGCAGGAGGACACTATGTAGGGAAAGCGACCACACAAAACATTCTCCGCACAGGGTTGTGGTGGCCAACCCTTCATCAGGATTCAAAAGCACACTGTAAGGCTTGTGATATATGTTAAAGAATAGGTAAACCATCGCAGAGGGCCGAGATGCCTTTGAACCCACAAATGACACTGCAGCCCTTTGAAAAGTGGGTGATCGACTTTGTAGGACATATCAAACCTCAGGGAAATATGGTCGTGCGATACATTATCACTACGATAGAGTACCTGACTTGTTGGCTAGAAGTGCAGCAGGTAAAAGATTGCATGGCTGCCATAGCCGCGAAGTTTCTGTTTGAACACATATTGACACGATTTGGATGTCCAAATATCCTAATGAGTGATTGTGGTACACATTTCCTGAACGAAACAATCAGTGCGCTGACAGAAGGGTTTCAGGTGTAGCACCAGAAAAGCACACCGTATCACCCCCAAGCCAATGGGATGGTAGAAGCATTTAACAAAATATTGGAGACTGCACTGACCAAAGTATGCATCGCGCAGTGGAGTGATTAGGACTTGCGCGTTCTGACAGTGCTATGGGCTTATAAGACAACATGCAAGAAACTAACAGGACAGACACCTTTCCGGTTGGTATATGGTGTGGAAGCTAACATGCCAATGGAGTAAATTGTGCCTAGTCTGCGCATAGTAGTGCTCACAGGGGTGATGGACCTCTAAGCCCTGAAAGAGAGGCTCGCATTGTTGGAAGAACTTGAAGAGGAATGGTTCATGGCTAGCTTCCATTAGCAAGTACAAAAGCAACGCGAAAAGGCTTGGCACGATCGCCGTATTAAGTTTCCACCTTCAAGGTAAATGATTTAGTGTTACTGTGTGACAGTAAGTTTGATAAATTACTGGGCAAGTTTAGAATGGATTGGCTAGGACCGTATGTTGTTAAGGAGGTCATAGAAAGAGGCGCAATGCAGCTGGTAAAGCTAGATGGAGAACCTTTCCCAGGAAAAGTGAATGGTAGTTGATTGAAGCCATACACGGGTGGCCCGGCTATCTAACTAACTAACAAAAGCACAATCTTCACACTCCTAGTAGGCGAAAGAAGGCGTGGGACTATAAAAAAATGCAGGGGATGCAGGAACAGATCCAGGGAAGCAGTTCCAACATCGCAGTCTCGAAACAACGTGTACAGAAGATTAAATAGGAAGCTGCTCAGTGCACTACCTACCTTGCAGCTGTTTGAGCAGAGTTGGAGGGTATCAGTGCAAAGATCTTCACATCAGTAGAGTGACTCGAGGGAGAGTCATGATGTTTGTGTTGGGGGCCTGTTGGGCGTGGAATCCCCCCAAGGCATGTTTTGGGGCTTAAAGCCCAAGTTTTGACTAAGTCCATTGTAAATACTCCACGAATTATGAGTGCGGAGCACGAAGGAATAATAGAGTCATAGGGCTATCCGCCCTTGGTTTTGTAATGTAATGTATGTTTGAAATATCTACCCATGGTCCATGGACCATGGAATTGTATAAATAGAGCAAGGGTCTAAGTGTAGAAATAACAAGGAAGCAAGATGAGTCTAAGGAATCGATGAAGCATTGACTCGAAGTGTAAGTCATGTATTTGGGTCGTACAGTAGGAGAAGGCTTTGCAAGTGAGTGCGCAGGGCAAGTCGAGTCTATAACTATTGGAAGAATTAATAAAGAGAAGTTTTATCATATTTCTGTGTATCTTTTCCTGTTTTATGTATTATTGGGTATAAATTGCAAAGCTTAATGTTTATTTACTATGCAAACTCATATGAATGTGTTGAATAAGTAAATATAATGTAAGGCATCCTTTTACTCAAAGATAACTAACTGGTATAAGAAGATAAGTAAGATCTCGAGTGTGACTTAGGGAATTAGTACAGATCGCTGCTCTAGTAGCATCCCCTGGTTAGGGCTACGCGAAGGCGAATATAAGTGCGTGAAGCAACTCATAGTTGGACCAAATCAATCCCTCAGACATCTCAAGGGTGCGGAAACCTAGTTCCTGCACCCCCCATACTACTTCGGGTGAGTCCTCAGTCTGCGCTCTATGGACTGTTGCCGAAAGGGCAAGTGGTACAGGGATTTGTTTGGCTAATTAACTCCGAACCTGGGTCAGGCTCCAACAAGCCAATAGAAGTAGAAGTCTAAGTCTTGGGTCGTAGCATAGGTAAAGGCTCTACAGCTAAGTGTGCAGAGGCCTATAAGTCCAGAGCTGACTTCGCGGACCCCTACAGTTGAGTGCAGAGGGCGGGTCGAGTCAATAATCTCTCAGAATTATCAATAAGGAGAAGTATTCCATAATTTCTGCATCTTATTTTCTGTTTATGCATATGTTATATTGGGTATGAATTTCACTTATAATACTTATGTGATGCGTGAATGTATGTAAATGTATTGGTTAAGTGAACGCAAGTAACAACATCTGTTTACGCAAAGCTAACTAAGATCTATTAATAAGATAAGAAAGACACTTAGCCTAGTTGGAAGATATTGCAGTTCACTGCCCTAGCAATGTGGAAGGACTTCAGCCCCTGGTTAGGGCTACGCGGAAACTGATTGTACCCTTTCACGAAGGCACTGAAGGGTGGAACAGAGGGTTAAGCAACCTGTGTGAAGGCAGGTATAGCTGAAATAAACCGACATCACATCCATCTCAAGGGTGTGGAAACTTGGTTCCAACATCCCCCCATACTGCTTTGGGTGAGACTTCAGTCTGCACCCCACAGGCTGATGCTGAAAGGGCCAGTAGTATAGGGATTTGTTTTTCTAACTAACGTTGAACCTAGGTCAGGCCCCCTCAAGCCAATAGTACGACCACTTCATGGTGACATCATCTGCCCTATCTACTTCTCATGGCGAATCATCGTCTGCCATGTGCCTTCTTAGAGGAGAGAGAAAATGTCCTTGGGGTCCTTGGTCTTGCGATGATTTCCTTTGTATTTCCCCTGCTCCATGACCCTCAGCTCTTTCAAAAGAGTTTCAATTTTTAAGGAGCTATGGAACTTCAATGATCTGAAGTTCTGAAATGATTGACCCTTCGAAATTAGAGTTCTGATGTGCTGAGCTTTTTTCAAAACCAAGATCTAGATGGTAGGCCTTCCCCTTTTTATTTCAGCTCTGAATTTTAGCTCTACTTTGTTTTCGGCCTCCAATATCCCGAAATCCAAATCATATTTCCTACTGATCTTTCCAACATCAGACCTCGATGGACATCCATCCATTTTGGCTTTCAAACTTACGCTTTCCTTTTTTGGTTATCCAAGATTGCACCCATCCTTTTCTATACTAGGGATGGAAAATATGACCATTTTCCATAATAACAAGAGGGTATGATGAGTGACAACATCGGCTCCAATTGGGGATAATGTATTGCAAGAAATGCATTGAGAACCTATAGATTAGTGCTTTCTATCCATTGGGCATGGAATCATTTTATTCAAGTACATAAAAAGGAAAAAAAATATTAAGAAATTAAAGCATTACTGGTATGTACAATGGCTCCAAAATATGAAGACTACTGAATGAAAAAAGGAATTTCATGACATCATGAAGATGAATTCTTCAAGCAATTGGTTGTCTTATCATATCCACCTAGGAGCTGTTGTAGGTCCCTAATTAAGGGGGAGCCTAGAAACGAGTTGGAAATTCCTAAGCCAAGAGGGAGCTTAGGTATATTCCTTCTATAGGAATGAGTACATTCCTTTATTGGAATAATTATGTCCTCCCTAATTAAGAGGGAGAGATAGAGACATCATTATTGTCTTCACTTGGGAAGAAAAAATGGAGGATTGGGTAAGCATCTGGCATCTGATGCTCTTTGAGGATGTATTAGGGCATCCAATTTAAGTGTAGTCATTGAGGACATATATTCTTTGATGATTGGGAATCCTAGATAAGAATAGTCTCGACGGAGCACAACCTAAGAACCTGGGTGGGGTATGTTATGAGAGAGACAATGATGAGTGTGTCTATACATCATTGGTCTCGCCAACATTGTGCTCAGGTCTCGTGGATAGATAGAGTTTCTAGTCAAGGCCTTGCTATGTGACAATGCTAGCTGATATGATGTTATACAGATGGGTTACCAATCTGACTCATCTTATGAGAAATTATTCAGATTAAGAAATGTTGAGTACCATTTTGAATACCTCCCTAGTTAAGAGGGAGTGTTGAAAAGTAACTAGGTTTGGGCTTCATAAAGACATGTAATTGTGATTTTATGTAATTGATGAAAAGGAGAAATATAAATTTATTATTGTAATTCTTGTTTCATGGGTTTCATGAGAAAGGAAACTTATTTTTAGTTTGACTCCCGTTATGAGTCCTTAGGATTGGTCGTAAAGTCAAATTGTGTCAATGTCATGTATGAAAGACCCTTCTTGGGCATGTTACATTTTGTATGAGTCATTAATTAATCTTGAAAGCCCTCCAAGATAAGCACAAGGTATCCCTCTTCAAGTCGTCTTCAAATAGAATTAATTATCTCTCCAACTGACATGTCGTCTCAGATGTCATGTCAGCTTATATACATGGACAAACAACTATAAATAGGCCATTTCAGATCCCATTTCAGATAGAAATTGTAGAACAATAATTTAGCCAATTCAGAAGTAAAAACATTGCGAATGAAGATTAATTATCAGGGAGGGGAGAAGTAAGAAAAGTAAATATCTTAGTTTCATTTTCTTGGATCTATTTCAGGGTAATTCTGTTGTCACATATGTGTGGAAGAAGTTCATATGTTGCAATAAGGTTAAGAGGAATTACAGTCCTCTTAGATAGCTAAATTAGAGGAAGAACAAGTTTGAAAGGAAGTCAAGGCATGCTAGAAAGAGTCCCTATGCAAATAAGGCCTAATTCTAGGAGGTCGAAACTATTGAAGGACTAGGAATACGAAGTTGAAGGGTAGCTGAAAAGAAGGAAGAAGAAAAAGATTGACTATTGTTGAGTTGGGCTCGGAAGAGAAGTAGTGAAAGAGGAATTGTGTCTTGGTCTTGGAGACGCAAATAGGTAAAGGGTCTTCGTATTGGTATTCATCAATTGGAATCTCTATAAGAAGAATAATTTTTTAGGGTTTTATCTCAAGAGTTAGAGGTTTTGGCCTTGACTAATAGCCTATATTTTGTTTTTCTTGTCTCTTTATGATTTATGCATTGGTAGCTATTTGATGAAGAAGAACAAGCACAAGCACAAGAATAAGGACACGTCGTCTCACCCTCAGTTCTTGTCGGATCATTATGGAGGTTCCAATGACTATAAATAGGAAGCTCGGCCTCATTTTAGAACACATGATGTCGTTGAAGCAAGTCTGAAATCGAGAAGTGTGAAGGTCATCAAATAGAAGCCCTATAACTAGCGAGGAGAAGGGAAGGAGCAACAAGATCTTTAACTTTATTGTGGGACAATTTTTGGGTCAAATTACCTCCACACGTGCGATATTGTAGACCTGTAGATTGTAGGAAGAAGGGAAAAATATTACAGTCATAGTGAGAGAGGATTTTGGGTGAAGAACAAGAAAGATCTCAAGCTGAAGTGTCAAGAAGAAGTCTCCTTCTAGAGCGAGGAAGACAAAGGGTCAAAGTTGGTCAAACTCATGTGCTAGGGTTTTTGAATAGAGACAAGAAGTACAGTGTTGAACCAAGGGACTGAAATTCTGAAGGGTAGCCGAGAAGAAGGAAGAAGCAAGAGGGTTGACTATAGTTGACTCAAGGAAGAAGGACCTCATCAAGGAAGCTTTATGTCTTGGTCTTGGAGTGGAAAATAGGTCAAGGGTTTTGGTCTCGATATTCATCATTTGAAGTCCTTATAAGGAGAATATTTTTTTTCCGTTTTCCTCTCAAGTGGGAGAGGTTTTGGCCCTAGCTGATAGCCTATATCCTGTGTCTCTTGTCTCTTTATGGTTTATGCATTAGTAGTTGTTTGATGAAGAATAACACTATAATAATATATGTAAAACAAGATCCTATCATGAAGTAAAAAGTATTCATAAGAAATTATCAATAGTAGAGAAATATCTTAACCTTAGTGGGTGAAAATGGACCTCTTTAATGCTGGAGATAAAGCTTGAGAAACTTCCCATTCACAGGAAGCTCAAGCACCTCACCATCCAAATTTTTATATAGAAGGTGTTGTTTCCATTTTCTTCAGATACCTTCAAAGTTCCAAACCACAAGGGATCAAAATTACCATGTTTTCCTTTGTCCTCTATCCTAACATGCCATTTGAGCACCAAGTATCTTGGTTGTAAGGATTTGTCCCTTGCCCTCTTGTCAAAAAGAGCCTTCATATTTTCCTGATATTTAATTAGATTCTGAGTTACCTCCCACCTCGTTTATTGAAGTTCTACTAGATGATTGATTCTCCCGGTCAGATAATGTGGCTCCTCCTCAACATCCTATAGAATTTTAGCCACTGGCATGGATAGTTGGATAGGGAAAATGGAAGCCTTTCCATATACCAATTCATATGGGGACTTCCCAGTTGACCTCTTGGTAGTAATGTTGTTCGGCCATAAAGAAAACTTCAGTTGTGAGTCCCAGTTTTTCTGATTTTTTTATATGGTATTTTTTAGAATCCTCACTAAAGTCTTATTTGAAGACTCATCCAACCCATTTACCTGCGGATAGTAGGTGGGGTCCCACAATGATGTTTTACTTTAGCTAAAAACTTAGAAACTTGGAAAATTTAAAAACTTGAGCATTATTAGTGATAATCTTCCTTAGACTACTAAATCTGGCAAGGATATTTTCCTTCATAAAATTAATGACCACTACATCAATTTCATTTCTAGCCAGGATTGACTCCACCCAGTTCGTGAAGTAATAAGTGCCTGTAATAATCCACTCATGTTGACTACTGGATTGTGGATGCATTTCTCCTATGGAGTATAGCCCCCATTTCCTGAATGGCGTATCCAAAAAAGTAGGAATCAGGGGGAGGGATGCTAACTTCTACTTCTTAATAAAAATATGACATTTTCCACAAGTTATAAAATAAGTATCAACCTCACCAAAAAAATTGGGCCAATAGAAACCTACTTTAAGGATCTTATGGATTGTGGCTCTCCAACTGTAATTTCCTCCACAGACACAGTTATGAAATTCATCAATCACCTTATGAAGCTCTTCTTCTACCAGGCATACAAGAAAAATCCCCATCGGGCCTTTCCAGTATAGCTGGCCATTTGAAATGACAAACTTCTGGGCTTGCATCCTTAATGCCTTGTATTTAACTTTGTCAAAATTCAATGGGAATTTCAGAAAAAGTAAATAATGGACCATATACCTATACCATTGTGAGACAAGGTACTTCATTTGGATTTTTTGTATTGAGGTCTCAATATTGTTTTGTTCCTCTAGTCTTCCAACTTTTCCTTCCTTATCTATTAGCAAAGTTATACCTAGGGCCTGACAGTTAGCCTTAGAAAATATTTTAGCCAATACCCGCCCCTTGATCAACTTAGAGGGTTTGATATCATTGTCATATTCTTGTTTTTTAGCAATCTAGTTGCCTCTCTCACCTTCATTGTCTCCCTGCACGATAATGCCTTCCACAATTACAGTTGGGACATATGCTATTATATTGGACTGTAGGACATATATTCAAAAGGTATTCAGGGATTTAACCAAGTTATAAGATTTTTTCGCTAAGATATTATACTTTAGCTTTGCATCTCGCAACACTCACCTGAAAAATGTGATCGACTGTTCTAGTCGTTCATTACTTTTTTGCAATAAAGCAACCGCCACCGTGTTAGGAGAGGCAAAAGAAAAAATGAGGAATGGAATTTGATAGTATAGGCTAGCTAAGATAAGGATTCTATAAAATCCTTTTTTATTCTAGGGAATGACTCACAGGATTCTATGGTCCATTTGAATTCCCTGTCTTTCTTCAACATTTCTGTAATTTCTTTAACAATTTCAACATAGTTTGGTATGAATCTCCTGAGAAAATTTATTCTTCCCAAGAAAACCTTAATCTCCTTCCTATTTCTTGGTAATGGAATATTGTTATTAACTTCCACCCTTTTGGGATCAATATTCACTCCTTCCTTTGCTACAATGTGCCCGAATAACTTCCCTACACTTAAAGAAAACTGAGATTTTTTCGGGTTTAAGGACATACCATACCTTCTGCACTTTTCAAAAGTAAGTTGCAAGTGCTTGAGGTGATTTTATTCTAAACCAAAGAAAACAGTTATGAAATCTAGGAAGATTACTATGAATTTATCCCACTCTCCAACAAATGTTATATCCATCTCTCTCTGGAAAGTAGCTCTAACGCTTATGAGGCTGAAAGGCATTCTAGCATACATAAACGTTCCCCATGGTGTAGTAAAAAGTTGTTTTCTTCTAATCCTACGATTGTACAATGATTTTGCTATACCTAGAGAAACCATCCATCATGGACATCTAAGTAGACGCTACTACTCTCTCCATAATATAATCCATTTTAGGCAGAGGATAGTTATCTTTTAGCGAAGCTTTATTAAAACTTTTGAAATCTATGCATAACCTTATTTCTCCATTCTTCTTCTTGACATGATCCAAAAGTGCTTCCTAGTCAAAGTACCTTAAAGGCACAATTATCTGAGTATGTAATAGTTTCTTCACCTCCTTTTTAATTGATGGGAGCAACAAAGGATTAATCTTCATGAGCTTCTATTTATTTGGATTCACCTGAGTTTTTAAAGGAATTTTGTGATGTATGACATCAGGATAATCGTCATATGGCCAGGAAAACACATCAATGTACTCCTTAATAAGGTATAGACACCTTTGTTTGTATTCCTTAGGAACTCCTTTAGCTAATTTGATGATTCTCAAGTTTTCTTCGATACCAATATTACAATCTTTCCCATCTTCCTCAAGCTCTTGCTTAGTTGTCTTTGTAGCCACATCATTTGAGTTAAAAATCCTTTGCAATAAAACTAATCCATTGGGGATGATATTCCCCTTTAGTTGCAATATCTTGTGACCAATGATGGTTTCCTCCCAATTGACCTCTGGTTCACATGTCATCTCCTCGTCCTCCTGATCAATCAACGAGTTCAAGAATTCTCCAACGACCTCCATGAAGCAAATGATTTGTTCTTCATCTTCAAACACCTGTCAGTACTTCACATTGCCTGGTACTGACAACCTTTACCTGACCTCGAATTCATATTTGAGCAAGGAATTTTGGGGAGGCTTAAAAGTGCAAGCAATGATGGCCAAGGAGTCTGTCATCCTATTATGCTCCCTGGGAAGAAACTGAATATTGAAATCTAAGAAAAGCTTTCAATCAAGTCCCATAATTCATTCCTAGGGCAATATTTGAGGATGTAACAATAAGTTATACCAAGGAGCGTCAATAAGTAAATCTAAAGTATGAAAGTCACAACATAATTGTTTGGAGAATCTAGATTTGGTGTTAAAATATTTAATATTAATTTGAAATATTGAAAATGTCTGCAAATAAGTTAATGAAAAGATATGTAAATACAAATTATATTAGTAACATTGGGTAAAGGGTATTTTAAAGACATTTTCTGAGTAAAATATAACTATGATGCAAGACTAAAATCTAGTGCCATGCTAATTGGATGGTTTATACATGGAGAAACTAGTAGGAATAGTAGGTTCCCTACCAATTGGATTGTGAGACTTGAATAAATGACTCTGTAACTTTTCACTTCTCTCCTCTTTTGGCTCAGCGAAATCAACATAAAGAAATTTTCCAGCAACAAGTTTTCCATTCATTTCTACCTTAGCTTGGGATGCTTGTAAAGGAGATGAAAATGCCACAAATCCTGAACCTTTACTGTATCCATGAAAGTCTCTCATTACCTTGCATGAAGTGATTGTGCCATAAATAGAGAATAGTTCTTTCAACTTGTTGTCATCAATACTGTCATCCAAATATTTTAAATAAAGATTTAATCCATATTGCCTCCTCAATTCAGATTTCTTCAATGCCCTTCCAACATACCATTCCTTACCATCAATTGTTTTCCCATTTAAATTCTCAACGCAGCTTGCGGCATCATCTCCATTCTCAAAATTAACAAATCCAAAACACTTTGAATTACCTGCGGCATCGCTAATCACTTTGGCACTTGTAATTGGTCCGTACACACTAAAGTAATATCTCAAATCCTCATCATTCATTGACTCTGATAAATTCTTAACAAAAACATCAGTGAACTTGGTGTTTCCATTTTCTCGTTCTCGCTGCTCCTTTTTCATGAATGGAGCAACATAAACCCGTTCCCCATCGATAAACTGACCATTCAAATATTTTATTGCATTTTGCACTCCCTCTTCATGTTCATAAATCACAAATCCATATCCTTTGGATTGCCCTGATGCATCTGTTGCAATATTAGAAGAGAGAATGGGCCCACACATAGCGAAAGTACGATAGAAAGCATCTTCGCCTACTGTTCTATCAAGATTCTTAACAAAAATTTTAGCTGATCCAAAGTTACGGATGCTGGGGTCATGGGGTGAGTACATTACCCGAATAGGGTTTCCATTAAGGGGTGTAGAATTCAATAAACTTAAAGGTTGCGGATGTTGGGGTCCTGGGATGAGTACATTACCTGAATAGGGTTTCCATTAAGGCATGTAGAATTCAAGAAAATTAAAGCATGTTGGGGTCATGGGGTGAGTACATTACCCGAATAGGGTTTCCATTAAGGGGTGTAGAATTCAAGAAACTTAAAGCCTCGCTAGCATTTTCAGCCGACCTGTAATTGACATAGGCGTATCCCAGAGAAGTGTTGGTAATGGCATCTCTGCATATGTGAACAGTGAGCACCGGGCCAATCCGCCCAAAGAGATCATACATCTGGGCCTCGGTAACATTGGGCTCCAAATCCCCCACATACAGAGATTTAGGTAGTAATTGATTGTTGTTGCCATTATCAACTGCTTGTTGATGTTGTGCAACACGGTGTTCTGCTGGTTGGACTTGATTCTGTGCCATCGCCTCTTTACTCACTGACACTGGAAAAGCAGAAAGCACAACTTCCCAACTGCCAACTCAATCGAAATAAAAATCCAAACCCAATTCAACCGAAATAATAATCGAAACCCACCACATTAGGTGTAGGTTACAAAATTTGTGGATGGAGAATCAAAACTCAACTTCCAAATGCCAACTCAACTTCCCAAATGTCAAATGCCAAATGTCTAACAGGAGCTCCACAGACAAGTCCAAATTATGTAATGGAACCTCTTTGGAATGATGACTTCAAAGGGAAACCAATGAAAAAATTTAACGATGGGGAATTGACTATGCAACCATAGCCATCAAATTTCAATATAAAACACAAAACAATTTAAATTAGTTTGCCAATAAAAAATGGGATAGTCCACCAAGGCCACAACTAGGATGGCCAAAAACTTACGGGAATGGCCCAAAATTGGCCTGGAACTTGCAAAAACGAATTCCTAGTAAAATTATTTGAATTATATTTTTACTAGGGAAATTCTAAAACCCTATTTTACCTAAGTTTTTCAAAATCCCAAAATTTCCTTGGATCTTGCAAATTGTTTTTCCCAGTAAAATTGTTTGAATTATATTTTCATGGGTGGAATTCTAAAACTCTATGTCACCTAAATTCTTGAAAATCCATAACTATAAATTGGATTTACAAATTATTTTGCAAGAACCATAGGAAGGGTATATTATTCATAAAATTATACATATAACTGTGAATAATTTGAAAAACAACTTTACATTTTCACCTACCAAAAATATAGAAATCATTACAGAAGAGTCGAGAAACACTTGAGAAGGGATCACATGAATAAGGAATTGGTCTTCTCTAAGACATAATACTCCAATATTTGCGCTTTGAGTATTCTTGGAATTGCTTTATCATTACCTTCACCATTCACCAATGGCTACCAAGGGTTTTATGGACAAGAATATTGTATTCATAAAGCTCTGGGTCAAACCTGAAAACAAGTTTCTATTCATATTTCCTGATGCTTTTTGTCTTCAAATTCTTTATGGCTAATTTATTTCTTTAATGGGAACAAAATATTTTCTCCAGAGCAAAAAAAATTTCGATGTGGGTGCATTTTTTTTTATTGTTCACAACAAAATATAATGCGATTTGGGTAATTTGAGACCAGATCGATATAGGTATTTATGATTGTTTGTAGATATTATCTGATCTGATGTAATTTTTATTCATGGCATATGTGCTTTGACTGTAATACAAGGAATCCCACATGGGCATTGGTCACTTATGGGATTTTCATTTTCCTAGATTGTTCTGCATCTCATCATAGTCTTGGTGTTCACATTAGCTTTGTCAGGTATGTATTTTAATCTTTACTACTCAAATTGCAATGTGTATTTCTTTGGTTAGGCACTAAAATTTCTCAAGGGTGCTTTTCCACTTTGTGTTTCCTTCTTGTATTTGTGATGTTTGTAAGGAAAGCAATTAAAGGTTAAGTAGCATATTCTGTTTTGACCGTTTTGTTGAATTTGTGATGCCTTTTCAAAATAAGTTTTTAAATTAGAATTAATATGGCATATCCCTTTTTGAGGATTTTCTTTAGCATGAGTGCCACTATCTCCTTGTAATGCATATGGAATGATACATTGAAAATTTCTCTGTCAAAAATGCACATTTGTGAAGATGGTGTTATGATATTTAGCATAGCATAATAGTATTTAGCATAGGAGGACCTTCATGACATATCTACCCCTATAATGAACTACATGAGAGATATGCCTTGGTATTCTCATTAGCTTAAGGAAAAGATTTTAATGTTTCCTATAATTGTAACATATTATCTGTCATTTAGGCACTACCATTGCTTAGAGGTACTTGTGTGTTTTGTGTTTCCTTATGGTCTTTATGATATCGTTTTAATTGCAAGTTAACTTAAAATAAAAATTTAAGTGACATATATTTCCACTAGGATTTTGATACGTATTAATGACATTATCTCCTTGTATTATATATTGGATGATACATTGTAACCAGCTCTGTTTAAGTGCATATTAGTGAAGGTTGCATCCTGATATTTAGCTTAACATAATAGTGATTAACATTGGATAGTCATGACAGATATGTTGATACAATTAATAGCAATTAATAAACACAACACTCCACCATTTAAGAGGGTATACATTGGGATAACACAGTTGGATGTGGTGGTTTTGAAAATCTCATGGTGTATATACCTACATGTATGCTCACCAAATCTTGCAGTGCTAGGTGCATATTCGTTGTCTACACTCAAATAGGTCAGTGCCCTATTTCATGTAAAATTTTGTATATGGTAGGACATATGTCACATTTGAATTATGATGTGTATGTTTTGTAATTGGTTATTGAATTTTTTAGTTGGAGACAAAACAATATTATCTACAACTAATCAGCATGGAAAAATACCCCTTAAGACTAAATTTTTCTACTAGTGATGTACTATTTTACAAAAATTGACTGAATTTTACTGGATTGATGGGGGAACCATGAGAATCTATTTCAACTAATTCCACCAAGAGCTTGAACCTAGGACTTTTACCCAGTGCCATCCCTTTCAAATTTGTGTCATTCGGGTGGCACAAAGCACATTGAAAATGGAATCCTGGTGGATAAATTATTTGCTTGTTGACCTGAACAGTGGAATAATACTTCATTTCCAAGCAAAGAGGGTTTATGAATGACCTTATTAGAGAAATTTGGTGCATGTAGTGGTAGGAAAGACATTGTAGACTAGAGGTTTGAAGGTGCCTACTCAAATGCATGACATGTTTTTGGTAATGTGAATTCATGGATGGGATATTACATTGGTTATAGTCTATGAAGAAAAACACATGTGATTGGCTGATTAAGGCCACTTTATATTCTTTATGTTGTGTTTTGACATAAATTTAACTCTTTTGCTTGCTCACCTTTAGTTTTCTTGAATCCTTCTTAAACTATTTTAGGAGTATTGTCTCTAAAATCCCTTTGAGTCACTTGTTTGTCTTATGGTTGGGCTAGAGCAAACATGGCTTAATATATCAATAAATTCTCCTAATAAACACTTTCTTAATTGATTTGTATGTATTTAGTTTCTTTTCTTCTCTTTATTTCTCCAGTTTCTAAGATATTAGCCTTGTAATGAAACCATTAGAGAATATCATCTCTTTGTAGTTTTTCAACTAAATATATTGACATTTGGGATTGCATCGAGAGATGCATTCTATAATCTACATCTCTAGTATGCAAAAAACCATAAATATATAAAGTTGTTGTATTATTAATAAAATATAAACCAATGTAGGTTCGTATTAACCGTGTATCTATCATGTGTTGAGATTCAAGGTGCAAACATTTTTTAGAGTTCAAAAACTTAAGGAAAGGTTCACACTTCAAAGGATTTTATCTGTCTTGGTGCTTGGTCTATGCAGGGTGATTTGAATTATGATACAAATAAATATCACTTTTTGAGATATTCATCTCCATCTCTCTCAACCATGTTTGACATTTTTCTGATTTCCTGTTTTGGTTGCCTTGCTAGATTGTGACCACATTTTTGCTTGTTTATTGCAATATATTGTTCATATTTCTTGTAAACAATATCTTGCAAACAATATCATATTAATCACCTTGGGTCTAGAGCATACAATTTATAGGAGAATGAATGCATGGAAATGTTTTAGTTATGTATTATAATTGTGGATGGGAGCATGCACAATGGAATAAAAGAAGAAAAATGGAAATATAATGAATAGAGGGAATGTGTTAAATGTTGGAAAATATCATTGTTAGCCTCGCTAGCAAAAGGCCCAGAATTGGATCCATATATGCTCTTAAAGTTTCCAAATTTGCTTAAAAACATCCCAAGGGATCCAAAAATGCTCTTGAAATCTTCAACATTTGCTCAAAATCATCCAAAGGTAAAAAAAAACGCAAGAGGAGAGCCCTTGGAAGGGCGGAAATACACTATTGGGAGGTAAAAAACAAAAGAAAACAATGAAAATGAAGTATTGCGGGCTTAAGCAAAGGAATGAACAACAGCCGTCAGATTTGGCCAATCAACGGTCCAGATCTAATCGGTGGGTCAAATCGGCGGAAATCAGCGCGGGCCCAAGGGAACTTGCGATGGAGATCGACGATCGCTATTGGAGATCACAGAGCGCTTACAAACAGCCCAGGGCATGAGTGACATGCGATTGCATTTTATCGCATCGCTAAATTGCATCGGCACTATACCATGGGGCGGGGCCTATGCACAGGTATATGTGCAACCTGATAACTGGACCCGATGGTTATGTACATGCTATTGCATTGATTTTGAAATCCACCAAAGCCCATTTTCAATGTATTTTTGTGTGTTTTCGTTGTTTAAACGAAATACAAAGGAACCTTGGGGTGGTGTCATAGTGTTATGAAACCAGCTCAAGAAAAGATAGAAAAGATAGATCAACGCCTTAGAATTCAGCCTCTTCGAGGGGGCAACCTCCTTTACATTACATAAATGAACAATTATTGGATGATACAAATGACAAAACCTCCTTTCTATATATAGGAGTCTAAGGAGTCACAATATAATCCAGCCGACCTAGCAATAATAATATAAAGCCACAAAAATAACAATAGAGGGATTCTATGGGGCACAGAAATAACAATATGGGGGTAATAGGGGCACAACAATATAAATAAGGGGTATAACTACAATAGTAATGGGGTAATCACTAGTATTATAGGGACCCAACATGCCCCTCTCCTTCAAAAAAGTGTTGTCCTCAACGCTTGAGTAGTTCTGGATACTTCTACATAAAATTCTCATCCTCCCATGTGGAATCTTCAGCGGATAAGTTCTTCCACTTGATAAGATACTCTGAAATTGATCGATTTCATAGCTGTCGAGTTCTTGTTTCTGTGACTGCTTCCGGTTCCAATATAATTTTTCCTTCCTCGTCAAGTTCTAGAAATATTGTTTGAATTGGGAGCTTGTCGCCTATAACCTTCTTTAAACATGAAACATGGAAAAATGGGTGCAATCGAGAAGCTGCAGGAAGCTCCAATTTGTATGCCATAGTACCAATCTTTTGCAACACCTTGTATGGACCATAATACTTTGGTGATAATTTATTATCCTTCTTAGCTTGCTTTAGGGACATTTGCTTATATGGTTGTAGCCGTAGGAATACCCAATCACCTACATCAAAACTTCTTTCACTGCGATGTTGATCTGCCTGTTGTTTCATTCTATTTTGTGCCAACACGAGGTTATCCTTTAAGAGTTGGAGGACTTGTTGTTGATGTTCGATGTGATGTTCCACTGCCTGAACCTTAGAATTTTCTCTTAAATATGATGTGATGGATGGTGGTTGATACCCATAAAGTGCCATAAATGGGGTCATTTTTGTTGCTGTATGGAAGGAAGTGTTATACCACCATTCAGCCAGAGGCAACCATTTGACCCATTGTGTCTGTTTATCAGATACAAAGCAACGAAGATATCCTTCCAAACATTTGTTTACTATCTCAGTTTGCCCATCAGATTGAGGATGATAAGATGAGCTATGAGCTAACTGAGTACCAAGACAAGAAAATAATTCTGTCCAAAAATTTCCAGTGAAAATGGGATCTCTGTCACTTACAATAATCTTTGGGTTTCCATGTAGCTTTTGAATTGTTTCCATAAATGCAGTAGAAACTGTACTGGCTTTAAATGGATGTGATAATGCACAAAAGTGTGCATACTTGGTAAGTCTGTCAACTACCACCATGATGACACTCTTTCCCTCAGACTTGGGTAAACCTGTGATAAAATCCATTGAAACCTCCTCCCAACGTTGGCTTGGAATGGATAAAGGTTGTAATAGACCCGATGTCTTAATTGTTTCAACTTTATTTTGTTGGAAAACCAAACATTCTGCCACAAACTTTTGAATATCTGATTTAAGGCCATCCAAAAAAAATTCCTTCTTAACCCTGTGGTAAGTTTTTAAAAATCCTGAGTGCCCTCCTAAGGGAGAAGTGTGCAATTCCATAAGAATCTTTTGTTTTAGCTGGGAATTCTTACAGAGGTATAAGCGATCTTTGTACCATAACGAATCATTTTGCCAGCTAAATGTATCAGAAGTACTGGAATCTTGTTGTAGCTTTCGAATAAGTGCCCACACTTCTTCGTCATTCTTCCATTCCTCCCTTGCTTCGTTTATCCAATCTGGTTGGATAATAGAAATGGCACACAACAATGCTTCCACATCCTCATCCTTTCTTGAGAGTGCATCTGCCACCACATTTTGCTTCCCTTTTTTGTAGATGATTTCAAAGTCATAACCCAACATCTTTGTGACCCACTTTTGTTGCTCTTCAGAGGATAATCTTTGTTCTAAAAAGTATTTAAGGCTATCATGATCCATTTTTACCTTGAAGTGTCTTCCCATTAGGTAGGGTCGCCATTTCTTAAGTGCATGGAGTATTGCCAACATTTCCTTCTCATAAATAGCTTTGCTTAAAAACTTTCCCTTGATTGGACGACTTTCAAAAGCAATGGGTCTTTCATCTTGCATTAGAACAACACCAATTCCATTTCCTGAAGCATCACATTCCAAAGGTTTTTGTGAAGTCTGGTGTAGCTAAGACCGGTGCTTGGCACATTGCCTCTTTAAGATGTTCAAAGGCCTTTGTTGCTTCCGGAGTCCATGAAAATGAATCTTTCTTCAATAATGTTGTTAGAGGTGCTGCTATTCTCCCATAATTCTTAACAAACTTGCGATAATACCCTGTCAACCCAAGAAATCCTCGCAGATGCTTTATGGATGTGGGGATTTTCCATTCCTTAATGGCTTTAATTTTGCTAGGGTCTACCTTAACTCCTTCATGAGATACAATATGACCCAAATATTCCACCTCCTGGACTCCAAAGAAACATTTGGATCTTTTTGCATATAATTGTTTCTCCTCCAATAGTTGTAGCACCCTGTCAACATGTTCAACATGATCCTTCCAAGACTTGCTGTAGATTAGTATATCATCAAAAAATACTAACACAAATTTTCTAAGGAATGGTTTGAAAATTGAATTCATCAAACCTTGAAATGTTGAAGGTGCATTGGTAAGGCCAAAAGGCATGACCAAAAATTCATAATGACCCTCATGAGTTCTAAATGCCGTTTTCGGAATGTCTTCAATCTTCATTCTGATTTGATGATATCCCGAACGAAGATCCAACTTGGTGAAGTAAATTGATCCATGCAATTCATCCAGTAATTCATCAATGACAGGAATGGGGAACTTATCTTTAATAGTGAGCTTGTTGAGCTCCCTATAATCTGGACACATGCGCCATGATCCATCCTTCTTGTGCACCAATACTACTGGAGCTGAGAAAGAACTTTGACTCGGTTGAATTATACCAGCCTCTAGCATTTCTGCAACCATACGTTCAATTTCACTTTTTTGGACATAGGGATATCTGTACGGCCTGATGTTTGGAGGAACACTTCCTGGAATCAGATGAATAGCATGATCATGATCACGCATAGGTGGGAGACCTTTGGGAGTCTCAAATACCTTGGAATGATTGTCCAGGACTTTTTGGAGATCTGGAGAAATAGATGATTCCAATGTGGAAACATCTAGCGAACATAATTGTGCAATTACACCTCTTTGCTCCTTTTTTAGAAGCTTTGTCATGCCATTAGAGCTGATTATCTTTCCTGGTTTCCCTGCAATACCCCTTAATTCAACTTCCTTTCCTTCCGTAGAAAATTTGATGAAAAGTTCTTGAAAATTAAAAGCTATTGTACCCAAGGATTGTAGCCATTGGACTCCTAGTACAACATCAGCACCTCCCATTGGAATGGAAAGCATTGGGCTAGTCAATACATATTCTCCCATGGATAGCTTGATATTATGGCACTTTCCAAAGCAATTTATTGTTCCTCCATTTGCAATCATCACTTGACACTCTGGTGCTGGATATAGGAAGCAATTCAATTCTTTTGCTACCCTACAATGAATAAAATTGTGGGTGCTTCCTGAATCAATCAACACTATTACCTTTTTCTTCTTGATTTGTCCTTCTATCTTGATGGTTTGAGGAGTGGTAATTCCCGCCAATGCATTACAAGATATGGTCGGATTTATTTGTTCTTCATCTAGGCTTTGTTCCTGGAGTATATCCTCTTCTTTTGACCTTTCTTGCTCCTTTTCTTCTTCCTCTTCACAATCTATGTAGAATAATTTCTTCTCAGCACACTTATGACCTTTTGTGTATTTGCTATCACAATTGTAACAAAGCCCTTTTGCTCTTTTTTCTTCCAATTGTTGTGGTGTCAACCTTGTAGGTTGTGGAAGACTAGGGGCAACAACACTTCCGTCTTTATAGTTGTGAATGGTATGCTTC
Source organism: Pinus tabuliformis (assembly GCA_031772625.1). Taxonomy (NCBI): domain Eukaryota; kingdom Viridiplantae; phylum Streptophyta; class Pinopsida; order Pinales; family Pinaceae; genus Pinus; species Pinus tabuliformis. The sequence continues at coordinate 576,130,731 of CM062819.1, forward strand.
CTAGTTGCCATAATTTTGCTTTCCATTTTTCTTGCTAACCTGAATGCCTTCTCTAATGAATCAGGTTCCCAAAGGCGAACATCATGTTGGATATTATCCTTTAAAGACCCTATGAACACATCAATCCTATGCTCCTCTGGAATATCTTTTACCCTTATGTTCAATTTTTGGAACTCCTCAATGTGCTCCATTATTGAACCCTTTTGTTTGAGACTTATCAATTGGCTAAAAAAAGTGTTGCTTTTTGTATCCTCATAATGTGCTATCAATTCTTCCGTAAAAATTGCCCAAGTGATAAATTTTTTACGAGAACAAAGCCATTGATACCATACAAACTGATTTGGTTCCAAATATACAGTTTCCATACGTACCTTTTGTGCGTTTTGCACATTATTGAGATCAAAGAATTGCTCCATCTGTAATATCCATGTGGCGGGATCCTTGCCATCAAACTTCCTCATATCGATTTTTGGAATATGGTGATTCTTCGATCCAACATTAGCATCTATGGAATCATGATTAACATTTCTTTTGTTCTCATCATGAGTTTCCTTTACTACCTTTTCACCATTAGTAAGTATTTCTTGTAGAAAATTTGTCAAATCTGTCTTCAAATCTGCCATGCCTGTCTTCAAATTTGTGTTCAAATCTATCTTAGCTTCCACGCCATTCATCTTAGCTTCCACACCATTTATCTTAGCTTCTGTTAACTTTTGTGAGCGTGACATTTGTTGCACTTGTTCTTGTAATTTTGATATATCATGTAGCATTTCTTCCTCTTCTTCATGAGTCATGCTAGAGCTTTCAGGTTCCTTACTAGGTGTTTGCATTTTCTTTCCTTGCAGCATCAGTTATCGATAATAATGCTCTACTATGCCCTTTGAATTCCTTCAAAATAAATTTTGAAACCAAGCTTAAGCAAAAATTTAAAAAAATCTACACACCTTTTTTCACTTTGTAGGAGCTTGATATTGCCTCTAATGTATCTCTGTACTTTCCAATCATCTAGTTCTAAATTTGTGATCTATAGTAGCTCTCTGTGTCCTCTTACCAATGCCACCAGTCTGATCCAAATTGGATTCTCCAAGAAAGAGTTATGCACAATCTCCCAAGATGACCTGATTATAGACCTTTCCAGAAGAGCGAAATTGTATGAAATTCTACGTGTACAATTTTTGATCTTTGGTTCTAAAATTGATATACAAGAAACTAAAGTCCGTACTCTTTTTGTACCTTCTTACGAAATTTCAATCTGATTCCTAGAGAGAAAGATATGACGATTTTCCCCAGGTCACCTGTTTTGAATGTAATTCAGGAGTTTGCAAAAAGACCAACTTCCTCAGATCATATCTCCGCAAATATCGTGCGAAAAGCTCTGAAATGTGGACCCAAGGTTCAACGCAATTTCTTCTCAAATGGGTTTTTTTTGCGACTTCTGAAACGTCTCAGAAAATAGTTATAGCAAAAATTCCACGATGCCCTGTTTGGAACAGGGAAACCCTAGAATCCAAAGCTCTGATATCAAATGTTATGAAACCAGCTCAAGAAAAGATAGAAAAGATAGATCAATGCCTTAGAATTCAGCCTCTTCGAGGGGGAAACCTCCTTTACATTACATAAATGAACAATTATTGGATGATACAAATGACAAAACCTCCTTTCTATATATAGGAGTCTAAGGAGTCACAATATAATCCAACCGACCTAACAATAATAATATAAAGCCACAAAAATAACAATAGAGGGATTCTATGGGGCACAGAAATAACAATATGGGGGTAATAGGGGTACAACAATATAAATAAGGGGTATAACTACAATAGTAATGGGGTAATCACTAGTATTATAGGGACCCAACACATTGCGATGAAACGCAGACTCGATGGGTTTCTAGAATGAAATTGTATATTATTTCAAGTCCGCCGAAGCCATTTTTTCCTATTTTTTTAGTGTTTTTCACGTATTTCCAAATACAAAGGGAACCATGGAATAAGCCAAATGCGACTTGCGATAGCGATGAAGCCCAGACCCGATGGGATTCAGAATGAAATCACATATTATTTCAAGTCCGGAGGGAGCCATTTTCAATGTATTTTTGTGTTTTCATTGTTTAAACAAAATACAAAGGGAACCATAGAACAGGCTGAGTGTGACATGCGATAGCGACCCCAAGGGCAGACCTGATGGATGAATAAACCATTTTTGAGGAATTTTGAAGTCCAAAATACGCAGAAGGCGAGAGTTTACAGTATTGCATCATTTCTCTGTTCATAACAGAAAGTAGTCACTCTCCACATTTTAAAGGGATTTCATAGGCCCGAAGAGCCATTCCACCACATAGTAGAGGCCGAATCAACCCAAAGTGATCGTGGAGCCACAGCACGACACAACTAGAATAAATATAATGATTGTGGTGCATCTCTAGGATGAGAGAGCTCCGAGACAGCACAACAAACTACCCAAAATATCTGAATGCGATTATTCTTCTATTAGAAGAAGAAACCTCTGAGCCATGCTTGCCTCAGACAACAAGATACCAGTTGAAGTAAAACCCACTACTACCTCTGCTAAACTCACCTATGCTAGTGATATTGATTCTGACTTCTGCCTACTGTTGAGGGAGAGGCAATGTGCTACTTTGGTTGACATGCAGGGTGCAACCTTGGAAGTGGAATCAAACATCATGGCTGCAGAGAAGCTCAAGGGAAATGTTGATAGAAGAAGACAAAGGGGCAAGTCTTCATCATCCTCTGATCCTAAGATTGATAAAATGACCAAAATGATATAGTCATTAGCCTCTGAAATCTCCAAATTAAAGGTTGAACAACACCCTGGGAAAGGAAGAGTTCCTAATACCTTTGCTCCTAGAAATCCAAATCCAAATCCACATATAAGAACTAATGAGCAGTTGCAGATTTTGCAAAGAAGCAAAGATGCCAATGAAGACCAAAGGGTGAAGACCCCTTTTCAAAGTGTAGTCATGGAAGAAAAGTAGTTTGAAGAAGATGATGAGATCCATTATCTGGAAGACAAAGGTAATGCTTCCTTTTTTACCTCAACTGCCTATGAAAAGTTATTATTCAATGACCAGATTATCCAAGAATGGGATGGTGAAGTTGTTCTACAAACTGAAGATCAACAAAGATATAATCTGAGTTCAAAGATGAATAATGCCAAGGAAGCTCCTATTCAAAGAGCTGATGTCCCTGCAGTATAACAAGCTAATAAGCAAAAGGAAATTGGCAGTTGATCCCATCATCCTCAAAGCTCCAGCTCATGAGGTAAGAGGCCTTGACAAGTCTCCTTCCCCTTTAAGTTTTCAATCAGAGATTCAGAAGCCAAGAATACCTATGCCTCTGATTGAACTAGTGAAGAATGAGTCCTTCAAAAGATCCATCCTCGAGGCCCTTGAGCCTAAATCCGTCCAAGCCTCCACTGACTATGTAAATATGAAAGATGATAAGATAGTTGTTATTCTCAACCAAATGATTGAAAATTATGAAGAAAGTTCCCCATATTTCTATGTCTCTCTGACTATTCATGAAAAAATCCTTCACAATTGCCTTTTGGAAACTGGAGCCAGCCATAATCTAATGCCCAAGTCTATCATGGATGAGTTGGGTCTTGACATCACCAAGCCTTATCATGACCTATTTTCTTTTGACTCTAGAAAAGTGAAATGTCTGGGGTTAATCAAGGACCTAGCCATCACTTTATCTCAGCTGCCCATGAAAGGCATGATGATGGATATTGTGGTAGCAGATGTACCCCCTAAGTTTGCCATGTTACTTTCTAGATGTTGGATCAAGAGATTAGGTGGATCATTACAAAATGATCTGTCCTATGCTACTGTCCCAGTTTTCGGAGGTGAGAGCAAGAGATTATACAGAGAAGCTCAGTTGGCTTATATCATCAGCAATGAAAGGAATCCCACTAATCATCCCATCTATTCTATTGACACTGATTTCAGAGCCTGTATTCTTCATATTGAAGAACCCCAGTTGGCCTCCACACAGCTTAAAAAACCAGTTTTCCAGATCGCTGAGGAAGAAGGCCCACAGATTTGGGACATGTACTTTGATGGAGCTTGCTCTAAGGAAGCTGCAGGGGCGGTTGTAGTCCTTGTGTCACCCACACAGGAATACATTCATTTATCTTTAAAATTAACCTTTCAGGTCACAAATAACATAGGAGAGTATGAAGCTTTGATTCTAGGATTAAGCACTGCTAAAGAAATGGGTATCAAAGACCTAAAAGTGTTTGGAGATGCAGACCTCATCATTCAGCAGGTCCATAAAGCATTCCAAGCAAAGCATCCAAGGTTGAAAGCATACGGAGATGAGGTGTGGAGGCTCAAGGATTCCTTTAATAATTTCAGCATTTCTTATATTCCGAGAATGAATAACCAGCTTGCTGACTCCCTTGCTGTGTCTGCTAGCATGTTTATTCCTCCTTTGCCTCCTAAATTAACATATGAAGTTCAGATAAAATATAGACCGTCTCTGCCTGACAATGTCAAATATTGGAGAGTTTTTGAAGACGATGAGGAAATTAACAGGTTTTTACAAGTCGTTGAGGAATTTGTTGAAATGCACATTGACCAAGAAAATGAAACCATAGAAGAATGCGGCCAATCCAAGATAAAGGGCGATATCGGTCGAGGAGGCATTGTCCAGCTGCCTAGTAATCATATACCAAAATGGCTGGTACCTCTAGAGAAGCTGTTCGATCATAACAATGTGCCTTATAAGCCTGCCAAAAAAGAGAATGACTCTGTTGTTTGTAAACATAATATAGGGAGCCCAGCCCATCTGAAATACATCAATCTGTCCACTCATTTGTCTTCTACCCAGAATTCCAAGTATTTCACCCTCATGAAGCAATTCACTAATATTTTTGTAGAAACTTTTTCTACAAATCATCTAGCTCTGATACCATGTACAAATTTTGAGTAATATGACACATATTCACAGAGATTATCATGATTATACACTTATAAGCGAAACATGCATAATACATAACTTCCTCTACGTTGATCATTAATTTACAGAAGTAGAAACATTCACAGGCGCACATAGAAGCATCAATCAAACTCATAAACACAGTATGTATCCCAGGGAAAGCATCTCGCTAAAAACCCCACAATATCTGTATATTATATTGATTGAATCATGTAACATTACAAAGTAAAATTCTTATCACAAGCAATCCAGTACCAGCTCCACCTGTTACACACAATACAACTCAGATCTGATCTCCAAATCTATTCCACTGCTTGCCTGCCTCTCCAGCTCAATACCTGCTCAAGAACTGATGAGAATGGCTTACCAAACTTGTATTTCACCTGCAAATAATCACTCACACTCTGTTGGACGTGAGCACAGGCTACAATTCTTGATATTGGCCAATTCATTGGCATACTCAATCCCTCTGATTGTGCAAATCATCATGCACAGCTATAGTCACAACTGATAGCAATCTGATCCTCTAACACCTATCCCTGCTGAACTGAACATGCACTCACATGAAACTGAGTTAACTGATGTATTCTATAGTTGCATTATGAGTTAATAAATTGTGAATTAATTAATAACTAATTCACCCAACTCATCTCTGGTCTATTGATCAGTTAGACTAAATACAACCAGTTTAACAAAGCTAAACTGAACACAACTCCATCAACTGCACCTCCAGTCCACTAAACTCAACTCACTTGAGTTCTAACTGAAGTCCTGCATGCAAATATTAGTCATCCCATAGGTAACCTCGTATTTCCTTCTGGGATCTGCATGTACCACATCCGTAGCTCATCCTGAAGTGCTCCAAGAGAATAAGATCAAGTTTATAGTCCAAATATTATTATGAGACAATAATATTTGACTTTTCTATTTTTGACAGCCAGTCTAAAAATAGACTTTGATCACTCACACTGTGATCACTCACACTGTGGTCACCCACACTGTGATCACTCATACTGTGATCACCCACACTGTGATCATCCACACTGTGATCATCCACACTGTGATCAAAAATAGAACTTGCGCCATAATTTGCCTGCGGGCCCACTTAGTGAAGGCGACTCTTTTCACTAAGCTCCATCTTCTTGTTGTATTCTTAACAAGCATTTCTTGTTGCACACTTTTCAACACTCCCTCTCAACAAGAAAGGCTTCCTCATAAACCCGATCTTGTAACTCTGGAATGTTCTCCATGCAACACATCTGGCCGGTCCACTTGCTCTGTCATCAAAGTCTCTGACTGCTATTGCCTCTGTCGACTGAAGACTCTGCATCTCTGTGCTCTTCAGTATCTGACTGCTCTAGCCTCTATCACTTTGATCTCTGACTGCATCCGTGCTGCTGCTGGTTCTATCTCCCAGCATTGCATCCGCACTGCACCTCCCAACTGACCTCCCTATTGGGCTAGAAACATCCTCTGATGCTGAAGCTCTAGCTGCTGCTAACAAGTGCTCCCTCTCTGACTTCTGCGCTACTGCAACATCTCCATGCATCTCGAACCATTGCACACCTCTCTGTGCCACCTAGCACTGTGCAAAACACTTGTGTCTCTCGCGTTGCTGCAACCTGCTAGCTATGCGCTGTCCTGGGATTCCCTGCACTGTCGCTCTCTCTGCCGCTCCATCCGCATCTGTCTCTACCCAATCAATCAGTTCCTGCTACTACACATTGGGGCTCCCGTAGCAAGGTCTCATCCAAGAGGTTGGGTACCTCAAGGATCCTGCCCCTCCTCCTTGGGACAATCAATCCACATCACCCCACCTCCTACCTAGAGGTATGGTTGCATGCGATCCCTCAGCCCAATTGGCTCGAAGTTTCCCCCTACTGGAGGTCTCTGGATGAGTAGATGTCTCTACTTGATCTCTTCTCAGCTTTCCCTATTGTGGCTGCTCCACAACCTCTTGAAGCTGCTGCACCAATCGTGGCTCCTCCACAATCGTTTGAGACTTCTTCTAGCTCTGCATGTTGAGAGGTAATATATGCTCCCTCTCAACCACCAAGTCTCCATCAATTGCCTTGCTGCTCAAGGCTTTGCATGCATCTTGAACCTCAAGAGAATACAGGTTCCTGACCTGTGAACCAATCTCATGACAACGAAAGCATCTCACCTTCGACTTGTCAACCTTCTTCCCATCATTGGAAGAACTGGATTCGGAAAGAGGAACCTTCTCCTTCCCCTTCTTCGCCTTAATCGCTAAGGCACAGTTCTCCTCATCCTGCATGGATGAAGAACCATCTCTGGTGCTCCGTCTAATCTCCTCCTGCATCAAATCTGACCATGGTCGTTCCTAATTTGGCAGTTTCTCCCTTCCATTCACCGAGTCCTGGTAGCTATGCCAACTCTTAGGAAGGTCAAGGAGTGCTAGACTCACCATCCTCATCCGACAGTCACCCCCACACTTCCCAGCTCATCCCGGCATTGGGTGAACTTCGTGAGATACTGGGGCATACTGTCTCCATTCTCACACTGAATGTTTCTGAGTTTTATCTCTTGCTTTGGAATTAAATTCGAATTCCACCAACTCAAAAACTCAACCACTTCCGATCTAGAATTCGTGAGAAAAAAGTATTTCTTGTACAGAAATTGACTATCTGGGCATTCACCGGATATCTCACCTTCCAAAAGAAGGATGAATCCAGAGGCTACCTGGCCTGATTACAGACTCTTCCTGAAGAAATAAAATGTAAGCACTTTCTGAATAATAGATCCGATGATCAATCCTCGCTTGATATCCTGTAAAAATCTCTTCTAAAAATCAAGCAGCTCCGAGACCATGTAGAAACTTTTTCTACAAATCATCTAGCTTTGATACCATGTAGAAATTTTGAATAATATGACACATATTCACAGAGATTATCCTGATTATACACTTATAAGCGGAACATGCATAATACATAACCTCCTCTACGTTGATCATCAATTTACAGAAGCAGAAACATTCACAGGCGCACATAGAAGCATCAATCAAACTCATAAACACAGTATGTATCCCGGGGAAAGCATCTCGCTAAAAAACCCACACTATATGTATATTATATTGATTGAGTCATGTAACATTACAAAGTACAATGCTTATCACAAGAAATCCAGTACCAACTCCACTTGTTACACACAATACAGCTCAGATCTGATCTCCAAATCTATTCCACTGCTTGCCTGCCTCTCCAGCTCAATACCTGCTCAAGAACTGATGAGAATGGCTTACCAAACTCGTATTTGACCTGCAAATAATCACTCACACTCTGTTGGACGTGAGAACAGGCTACAATTCTTGATATTGGCCAATTCATTGGCATACTCAATCCCTCTGATTGTGCAAATCATCATGCACAGCTATAGTCACAACTGATAGCAATCTGATCCTCTAACACCTGTCCCTGCTGAACTGAACATGCACTCACATGAAACTGAGTTAACTGATGTATTCTATAGTTGCATTATGAGTTAATAAGTTGTGAATTAATTAATAACTAATTCACCCAACTCATCTCTGGTCTATTGATCAGTTAGACTAAAGACAACCAGTTTAACAAGGCTAAACTGAACACAACTCCATCAACTGCACCTCCAATCCACTAAACTCAACTCACTTGAGTTCTAACTGAAGTCTTGCATGCAAATATTAGTCATCCCATAGGTAACCACATATTTCCTTCTAGGATCTGCATGTACCACATCCGTAGCTCATCCTGAAGTGCTCCAAGAGAACAAGACCAAGTTTATAGTCCAAATATTATTATGAGACAATAATATTTGACTTTTCTATTTTTGACAGCCAGTCTAAAAATAGACTTTGATCACTCACACTGTGATCACTCACACTGTGGTCACCCATACTGTGATCACTCATACTGTGATCACCCACACTATGATCATCCACACTGTGATCATCCACACTGTGATCAAAAATAGAACTTGCGCCATAATTTGCCTGCGGGCCCACTTAGTGAAGGTGACTCTTTTCACTAAGCTCCATCATCTTGTTGCATTCTTAACAAGCATTTCGTGTTGCACACTTTTCAGCAATTTTTGCCTGGGAATACAATGATCTTAAAACCTATGATACAAACATCATTCAGCATAAGATTCCACTAGAAAAGAATAGCACCCCTTTTAAGCAAAAATTAGGACCTATCAACCCTCTCTTATTGCCTTTGATTGAGAAAGAGATCAAGAAGTTGTTGGATGCAAAAATCATAGTTCCCCTAAGGTATTCAAAATGGATAGCTAACCTTGTGGTAGTGAGAAAGAAAAATGGAGAAATCAGGCTTTGTATTGACTTCAGAAATCTAAAGAAGTGCTCTAAAAATGATAACTACCCCCTGCCTAAGATGGAACACTTGCTACAAAGAGTTTCAGGGGCTAGAGTCATGTATTTCTTAGATGGATTTTCAGGTTACAATCAGGCTGTTGTACATCCAAAAGATCAGGAAAAGACCTCCTTCACTACTCCTTGGGGAACTTTCTTGTACTCCAAGATGCCTTTCGGAGTGATGAATGTTGGGGCTACTTTTCAGAGGGCCATGGATATAGCCTTTGTGGGAGAGAAGGACAAGTTTGTCCTTATTTATCTTGATGACATAACAGTCTTCTCCAATAGTCACAAAGACCATTTGTAGCATTTGAAGAAGGTCTTCCTAAAGTGCAGACAGTTTGGAATTTCGGTGAACCCAAAGAAGTCACATTTTTCTCTGGAAGAAGGAAAACTTCTGGGTCATATTGTTTCTGCTGAAGGTGTGAATATTGATCCAGCAAGAGTTCAAGCAATTCAGACATTGTCCATCCCAAGGTCAAAAATGGACATTCAATCCTTCTTGGGTAAGATTAACTTTGTAAGGAGGTTCAATCCAAACTTTGTAGAGCTAGTAAAGCACATCAATGCCATGCTGAAGAAAGGATCAGAAATAAAATGGACAATTGCTTCAAGAAGCTCTTTTGAAGCCATCAAGAAAGCTATCATGGAAGCTCCCACTCTAATCAGCCCAGATTACACTAAGGAGTTTTGGATCTTCTCTTTTGCCTCTTATGATACACTTGCAGCAGTTTTGTTGTGGAAAAATGATGAAGGCATAGAGCACCCTGTGGCCTTTTTCAGCAAGACTTTAAGGGAAGCTGAACTAAGGTATGACCTTATTGAAAAACAAGCTTATGCTCTCATAAAATATTTAAAAGCATTCAGAATTTGTATTCTGCATTCCAAAGTGGTTGCATATGTACCTTCAGCCTCAGTAAAGCATGTCTTCACTCAACCAGATATTGATGGAAAGAGAGCTAAATGGATTGAAAAATTCATAGAGTTTAACATAGAGGTGAAGCCCACTAAGCTTATCAAAGGCTGGGGGTTGGTTAAACTTATGGCTGAAGAAAATTGTAGCTTGTTAGACATAAATTGCATAGGTCTAAATTCAGATGATAAGCAGACAGAGGGAGCAGTAGAAGAACAAAATAAGAAGTAGTATCTGGCTGAAAATCTAGCCACCTGTGAATGGTATTCCAGCATAGTTCATTTTTTGCAAAAGCTAGAAGTCGCTCCAGGGCTTAGCTCAAGTTAAGCCCGGGCCATTAAACTCAGATCAGCCAAATTTCGCATTAATAAAAATCTGATTTATTGGAAAGACCCATCAAGAATCCTCTTGAGATGTCTAGGTAAAGAACAAGCTATGGAAGTCATACACCAGTTCCATTCTAGCATTTGTGGAGGGCATCATTATTGGAAAACCACAACCCACAAAATCTTGAGGGCTAGGTACTATTGGCCTACTCTTTTCTCTGATGTGTTTTCATTTGTGAAATCTTGTGACAAGTGTCAGAGGTTTGCAGGAAGACAGCAGCTAAAATCTCTGTGCTTGAAGCCAGTACATGTCAATGATCCCTTCCAGTAGTGGGGCTTGGACTTTATAGGTGAGATCAACCCACATTCCATTGGCCAACACAAATGGATCTTAGTAGCCACTAATTATTTCACCAAGCAGATTGAAGCTATACCCACTAAGAATGCCAATCATCAAGTTGTCATAAAGTTCTTGAATGAGAATATTTTCACTAGATTTGGTTGCCCAACCAAACTAGTCACTAATAATGCAGTAGCTTTCAAGGCAAAAGAATTAGTGGACATGACTGAATCCATGGGCATTCAGGTGGTACATTCTACCTCATAGTATCCTCAAAGAAATGGCCTGGAAGAATCATCTAATAAGAGCCTCGTAAGGGTAATCAAAAAGTTGTTAAAGCACAACAAAAAGAGCTGGGATTCCAAGTTGAAGTTTGCACTATCGGTTGACAGAGTTACCATCAAAAAGTCCATAGGGAACTCTCCATTTAAACTGGTTTATGGCGCTGATTTGTTTTTCCTATCCAGTTGATTCTCCCTGTGGCTAAATTCTTGCAAAGAGAACAAGATGAAGAGAATGACATGGTAAGAAGAATGAATACCCTGGTTGAACTACAGCAGATTAGAGAGCAGCTGGTTGAGAAGTCAAAGGCTCATCAGAAGAAAATCAAAGAAACCTTTGATAGGAAGGCAAAAGTGGACACTTTCCAAGTTGGTGATTAGGTGCTTAAATGGGATGCATTTAAGGAAAAGAAAGGTAATCATGGCAAGTTTGACTCGTTATGGATAGGCCCATTTGTCATCGCTCATATTCATCAGAACAATACATTCATTCTGCACAGTTTGAAAGGAGGATATGCTTTTGGTATCCCATTAAATGGGCGGTTCTTGAAACTTTATTTCATTTAAGGCTTTAAAGCCTGGTTATTGTAAATATGTTTTTCCAGTTTTTATTTCATTTCAAAATAGACTCCATGCCCAATGGAACATTAGAAAGAAGATTTGATTTTTGTTTTACAAGGAAGGCATTGATCTGTGATCCTTGAAACCTCACATGGAGGATTTCATCCCCAGAAGGATATAGTGTTAGCTTCGCTACCAAATGGCCCAAAATTGGATCCATATATTCTCTTAAAGTTTCCAAATTTGCTTAAAAACATCCCAAGAGATCCAAAAATTCCCTTGAAATCTTCAACATTTGCTCAAAATCATCCAAAGGTAAAAAACAGCACAAGAGGAGAGCCCTTGGAAGGGCGGAAATACACTATCGGGAGGTAAAAAACCAAAGAAAACAAGGAAAACCAAGTATCATAGGCTTAAGAAGAGGAATGAACATCAGCCGTCAGATCTGGCCGATCAACAATCCAGATCTGATCGGCAGGTCAAATCGGCGGACGCAATTGGCGGAAATCGACACGGGCCCAAGGGAACTTGCGAGGGCGATTGACGATCGCTATCAGAGGTCACAGTGTGCTTACAAATAGCCCAGGGCATGAGCAACATGCAATTTGATTTTATCGCATCGCTAAATCACATCAGCACTATACCATGGGGCGGGGCCTATGCACAGGTATATGTGCGACCCGATAACCAGACCTGACAGTTATGTACACGCTATTGCATTGATTTTGAAATCTGCCAAAGCCCATTTTCAATGTATTTTTGTGTGTTTTCATTGTTTAAACGAAATACAAAGGAACCTTGGGGCAGTGCGATAGCGATGAAACCTGGACCCGATGGGTTTCTGGAATGAAATTGTATATTATTTCAAGTCCACCGAAGTTGTTTTTTCCTGTCTTTTTAGTTTTTTTCACGTATTTCCAAATAAAAAGGGAACCATGGAATAAGCTGAATGCAACTTGCAATAGCGATGAAGCCCGGACCCGATGGGATTTAGAATGAAATCACATATTATTTCAAGTCCGGAGGGAGCCATTTTCAATGTATTTTTGTGTTTTCGTTGTTTAAACGAAATACAAAGGGAACCATAGAACAGGCCGAGTGCGACATGTGATAGCGACCCCAAGGGCGGACCCAATGGATGAATAAACCATTTTTGAGGACTTTTGAAGTCCAAAATACATAGAGAAGGTGAGAATTTACAATATTGCATCATTTCTCTGTTCATAATAGAAAGCAGTCACTGTCTGCATTTTAAAGGGATTTCATAGGCCTGAAGAGCCATTCCACCACAGAGTAAAGGCCGAATCAACCCAAAGCGATCGTGGAGCCACAACACGACACAGCCAGAACAGACAGAATGATTGTGCGGCATCTCTGGCATGAGAGAGCTCCCAGACAACACAACAAACTACCCAAAATATCTGAATGCAGTTATTCTTTTGTCAGAAGAAGAAACCTCTGAGCCATGCTTGCCTAGTCAGAGATCAAACAGTTAAACAAGACAGAGGGATAGATTAAGACCTCTCAAGCCTCAGAAGACTCAAATCATTGTAAAGAGCTATAAATATCTGAAAGAAAAATGTAATAGGGGTTCAACTTCTGGATATTGTTGCTACTCTGTTCCTTTAAGCTTCTCACCTTCATTTTAGCAATATAAGCTTCTTTTTCCATTATATGTTCAATGTCCATTTTCTCTGTAGTTCTATGCTTGCACATGAATAGGTTATTCATGTTTTATGTTGTGTCTAATGCCAGATAACTATCATCTTATCCCTGCATTGATAAATTAGATTTGCAAGTCTCATTTACTTTCTGTAGCTAGCCATTCATGTGTGTTTATGTATGCAATCTACTGGTACAGTCAATATTCTCCATCTATCCATTGAATCTATAAACTATTGAGAATTAGTGGTCTAAAGCCTTGTATTGTTGAGGGTGTTCATGCATGTCTTGAGTGAGAATAGAGCTGAAAAGATTATCTGACTTGATCCAAACCATCACCCATTCCAATAGTTCTGAGAACAATATTGAAGATTATATGTTACCAGGAATCTTCGAGCTACAACCTAGGAGAGTTTCCTGGAGTGATAACAATCACCAGTAAGTATCTCCACTAAGGAGCATTACTAATCCAAATTCACACCTTGTTACATAATATAAATAAGGGTTAAGAAAATTCATCATGGCTACTTGTAAAGGAAAAAATTAAATTAGTGGGTCCAATTTTGGACCATTGACCAGTCCTAGCTTCATTCTCTTAGGGCCTTCCCAAAGATCTCTAGGCAACAACCAACTGCTCCTACAAGCTATAACATTGATCCATAGAAATCTATAATCATTAATTCCCTTCATATTGTTGGGTATGTGTTATATTCTTTGTACCATTAGCCTCATGCATAGGTCATATATGTTAGGGGAAATGAGATCATACACAATTGAGATGCAACAAAAAATATTATTTGTCAAGATGCTAAAAAATTTGTTGGAAATGGTAAAATATGATGGCAAGTATAAGATATCAGTCTCAGAAAAGTTAATATCCCTTACCACACACAAAGAGAAATTTATCCACACAAAGGAACAAGTTCATGTAGTATAACTTCAAATGTCCACCGGGTTGGTTTTGGATAACTTTAATGATGTCAGTTGAGTGTAGTTGACTAGTTTTCTTCCAACAATAAAGAAATATGGGTTAGCATAATATAATTATTCATTGTTTTGCATGATGAATGTTTTATTTTCAGACCTATTGTTTTCTTATCTAAAATTCCACTAAGGAAAACTCAATTAATGCACATGCATGAAAACAGAAATCGAGAAAATGAAAGTTGACAACTCAGCTTATGTAGCAACTAATTCCTCCAATACCTGTTGCAATTTATCATGGAAAAGAAAGTGTGGAATATGAGAATGAAACATATACTCTTTCTAAAACAACCTTGTGAGATGCATGCAAGTTAGATTCCACATCTAATAAAGATATGGGAAAGAAAGTTGAAAATGAAAACTTGTATGTATCTAGTTGGCTTCACTTAGAATAATCAATCAACTATATTACAATTAGGATTTTGTTAGTTCTACCTGCAGTTTTATATCCACTCTATTGTTTTGTAATATTGACCATATTGATTAATATTCTTTTTCTATCTGAAATATGTAAGATTTCGTTTTAACATGAAGTCTTCTAGGAAATATTCTACACAATTTTTTAATTGATTGAATTGTCTATCACATGGTCAAACTAATTTTTTTTCAGTACAAGTGCATTTTATGAAATTCACAACTTCATTTGAAAAGGCCTTTGGGAAGATTTTGAAACCTAAAATATTGAATGTGAATTATGTTTTGAGGATATCATAAAGCTTCATGGATAGAGAAAATAATTCAGAAGATGAGTTCTTCAGGTGGTATTTCTCTTTGAATAAGACCACTAGTTGCATTGGATTGTTAATATAATTTATAGTTGTTTATCAAGCTTCAGTAAAAATCTTATCCTTTTTTTATTGGGTATTAATTGATGGATTTGTTATTTCTACTTGTTGATCTTTCTTGAAGTTTTTGTGCTAACTAGTTTGAACCAATTGAGGATCAAACATTGGTGGTATTGGGCTAATGTTGGCTTGTATGGGCTTGACCCAGGTTCAGAGGTGATTTAGCCAAGCAAATCTCGATATTACTAGCTCTTTCGGCAACACTCCTCGGAGCACAGACTGAGGTCTCACCCGAAGTAGTATGGGAGGGTTCTAGAACTAGGTTTCCACACACAGAAATAAGAATCAACTTCTCTTTATTAATCTCCGATCCAGATTATAGAATCAACACCGCCTTGCACACTTAGCTGCAGGGGTCTGCGCACTCAGTTGCAGACTCTACTAGGCCTCTGTGCACTTAGTTGTAGAGCCTCTTCTTACCACTACGACCCAATACACGTCGACTCTTACTCTAAGCTTGAACCATTCCTTTTCTTCTCTCTAATTCGCTATCCTTACACTTAGAGCCTCGCTCTTATTTATACAATCCCATGGTCCGCGAACCATGGGTAGGCCAACATGACTTCACATTACATTACAATATTTTAGGGCGGACAACCCTATGACTCATCCTATACTTCACACTCCATGCCTGCAATTCGCAGAGTCTTACAACAACCTTTGACCAAAACTTGGGCTTTGAGCCCCAAAACATGCTGTGGGGGAATTCCATACCCAACTGGTAATATGTTAAATTCTTGTTTGTATTGAATCAAATATTTGTTGTAATATCAATTGATGTGTTATATCTTGGAAATTACAAGTATGGTAAATATGGGAAAACTATTATTTCTATGCATGTAAATATGTAAAACAAATCAAAACTACTCTTATTTTATCTTTTCAATATAATGATCACTGATGTTTTGAGTTTGAGTGATTGAGAATGGCCACATGTGTTCCCTCAAATTGGAATTTTGGTGTTGGAATTCAATGTGGATTTTCCATTTAAGAATCATATAGCAACTGGAATCTAAAAGTTACAATCCAAAATAATCCTATTTGGGGTATTACTAGTAATGATTTCTACATATTATCGATGTTGGAAATTTGCTCCAAATCACAGCTAATATATTGTACTACAGTTCAAGAACACAATGGGAAGGGGATTGTCTTTGCAATTTATCCACTTATATTGTAGTGATCCATAAATATAAGAAAAACACTAATAATTTGATATATACTAGTTGGCTTATTCATATGTGATAATGGACCCAAATAGTAGTTCTTATATGAAGAAATGCTCATCAAACTTGGGAATTCTTGACATCATCAACCTCCAGCCTTGGACTTATTCACTTAGCCTTCTACATTATCCAGTTATATACATGTATACAAGGCTATCCTATTATTGTATCCTTTTTACTTCATTTCATTTTATTCTAGACTTAGCTTTGGCTTTTTCTAGGAGTTTTGTTTGCACTCCCACACTGTATAAGTAATCTATAGCTTGATATTTTTAGCATGTAACATAGTTGGCATGATTATGCCTAGAATTCCTTGAAGGTGAATGCTAAGTTTACTAAGGTGTTATTTTCTATGGTGATGTTTTACTTTCTTTGTTTATACAAGTCATCTGGCCACGTAATGGCCACTATTGCCCAACTAAAGAATATTTGTTCGTGTTTCTTGCTTTTATGGGGAAAAATGGCATTGAAAATATTGTTGATGTTAAGGTATATATCATATAAATCCTTTATAGTCAGATTTTTTGTATTCCATCATCCCTGCATCTGTGTGAGCTTGCCCTCAATATCAGTCGTAATGGTGAAGGCCTCATCGATCCAAGGCTGGATGCACGCTTTGAGAAGTGCCACTTTCTGTATTGTAGCATCCACCTGCTCCTTTAGTGCCCTTGCTTGCTACATCTTTGCCATTTGTTGGGTGAGGATGACTGTCTACACAGTTCCCATGACACTGTCATACTACTCTTGCAGTTCGCGCGCCTCTGTTTCCAGGCACTGTATGTTGGGGTCCTCCTGCAAGGATGTGAGGACGTCAAAAGCTTGGTCCAACATACCGGTGCAGTCCTGCAATGGCTGTCCAATTTCTTCCAATCCTGTTTGAATCACGCTAACACGATGTTCTTTAACTTTTGGAGGAGTGGAAGGCTACGCCTTCAGCCATAGCTCAGCAATCTGGAGGTTTAGCTCCAGCTGTACGCATGTTGTTTCCTCGCGGGTGCTTCAGACTCCACTTGCCAGATAGTGGATCCACATCTTTTTTGGTAGGTCTATGACAATGGACAAATCTGGACTTGTCGGCATGCTTCATCAACGGTCTGCATGATCTGCTGGTTCTGTGACACTAGTTCATCCCACTGCAGGCTAAGTTGTTCGATGTTGATCTTTTGCTCGCTCATCATCTGAATTGCGTGGCCCTCCCTGGCATGGAGCTCTGCTATTATACCATCCTGCAGCTGGTATAGTGTGTCTCACAGAAGGGCAGCGAAATTTAGACTAAGTCTCTTGATCCTGCCCACCACAACTTTTTCATCCTCTTTCCTTGTTGTTAGTGCTCCTTCCGGTAGCACGACAGTATTAGCCATCTTTGCGTGTAGTAGCTGCTCCACTGCTGATGTACCTATGGTGCCATAGACGGCTATTGTGCCTTCCTGTGGGGCCTGCACCTAAAGTTCCTGTAGCTGCGCCCTGAGGGCCCCCAACACAATCTATTGCTCCGTCATGGCTTCCTGGAGTGCTTCCCTGGTGACCTTGCAAACCGTGTCGCACTTCCTTGGTGACCTTGCGAACCTTAGCCTTTTTTCATGTAACTGATCTCTCCATGACGTGTGGTCAGTTCAGCTGGGTGGAAGTTGTGCTTAGATCTGTGTCTTCTGCTGTGTATTATTCTCTCTATCCTGTAGACAAGTTCTAGCCCTCTTCACCCTGTGTCGTGGTGGCCCCTGTTGCCTGTGCTGTTGCTGAATTTTTGGCGGCCTTTACCTATTCTGTAGCTGCCTTCACTGCCTCGCGGGCAACCCTTACCTCCACGGTCGCTTGTTCATTGCACCTTTGTTGGGCCAACTTAGTCGCATCCTTTTGCTTTTGTGCTGCTATTTTATCCATCTCCGCCAGATCCGGGGCATGCCACTTGGGAGGCTATGATTCTAGCACTGAGAAGATTGCATCATCAATAGAAATGAAGGGGAGCTTGGTCCATGTCTGCGCTGGATTATTTTGCGCCTTGATATACACATTATGCATGTCCACCTTGAAGTCTGCAAAGCTCCGCGGATTGTTGTACACTGTGGGGGATAGGCGTGACCTCTTGTTGATCCACATCCGGACACTCGCCTCCATGAGCACCCAGAAGATCGTCATTTTACAGATCCGCACGGTATCCTTAGTAGCCCAGAGTGACGTGTACTTTGCGGCCTCAAGTAAGTCCTGTTCAATATTAGGGAACTGCTTGTCCTCAGGCAGTTCCCCACGTTACCAGTAAAATAGACAAAAGCAATCACGCATAGTGGAAGGCCTTGCCCTGCTCCTAAGCTTCCTTCCAGTTATTTAGGAACTCTTCGAAGAGGAACTCAGCCCAGTTGAATTGGACCCCCTCGGCACATTTTTTTGCCAGAGCAACTACCGACGTTGGTACCTCATCTCCGTGGCATTTCCTCATTACTTTCCCAACCAGGAGTTGTGTGGCTACGCGCACCCGTTTATCTTTAATGCTACTAATTGCGTAGCCCCTGTTTTTCTTTTCTAGTTTGTATTTCTTCTTCATGACCTCTGCGAGTGCCAAATCTCTGCTTTTTCTAGCTATCTCCATGGGGCCCTTTCCCTTACATGGGAGCTGGGAAATCCTATGGATAAGATCCACCATGATGGGAATAGGCTCCTCCAGCCATAAGTACCCATCATGCACCAGGAAAAGCAGTTGTCTGATGATGAAAATTGTGATAGGCACGTGGTGAAAGTGTAGAATCCATAGTAAATGAAGTAGTTCAGCCTTCTCCACACCGCGCAGCCACTTCCTTGGCTCTAGTGTTGTAACTGACCCCTTTGTGCTCTGCTTCATGAGGTTCTCGGTCTCTAAATGTGGGAACTTCTCACTGTCCGCGAGGTCCCAATATTCAAACTTCATTGTGGGCATGCGGCCCAAGGGCAAGCCCTCAAAAACAATTCCATTGGGGAGGAGCAGGGTTTAGAGTGCGCTCTTAGTGGCATCCAAATCCTTGGGTATCTTAGCTTTTCCTTTCTGCGGAGGTACATACTTGGGTAATTTCGCTGTAGTGCGCACTGACTAGATGTCTTCTTCCATGTCATCGACTGCCTCTATCTCATCAACGAGAGCTTGTAGGTCCTCCTCATCATCATCTGTCTCAATGGTGACAAGCTTGCCCTTTTCATCCATGGAGAGTTTACCGAACCGCAGATTTTGCGGGGACATGCGGACTGGTCCTGCTACCTACTTATCCTTCTTGGGCCTCGGCGTCTGAGGCGATTTCGAAATTTCTGGTGCATCCAGAGCATCTCTGGGGACCTCCTGCACTGTGTGGTTTAGTGCGGCTTCATTGGTGGTACCTTCTACAAAACCCACCCTTCTCCTGGTAGTCGTCATCCTGTTTGAACTGTCTATGGTTGTTCGCAAACTTCAGGACTCAAATATCGCTTGGCGCTCAACACTCTGTGCTCTACGTAATGGCCCAAATCTCAAATGAGAAAGTGTTGTCTTGTGGCTAGCCTTTGGAGTTTTATAACGCCTTTTAAATTTGAATTCGACTATTCCCCCCAATTCTGAGCCATTAATGCTTTCTTGGTAGCAGAGTGTCCCAAATCTTGTAGTTAATTCATGTCTTAAATGCCCGCCACCGGCTCCCTTTTGCCTTAAATCGGACATCCCGTCATGAACAATGACACGAACGGTCACTGCCCAGCCTACCCACGTGGCAGCGCAGCCCCCATGCGCGGTCGCGACCCTTGTGACATGTTGATTCTGTGTGCAACTCCCTTATCATGCAGCTCCCACACATACTCTTTTATAGTCTCACACTCTCTTTCAACTGCTTGGAGTGCTGAGACTATGTTCCCTACGACTAGTCAGGTGGTCGCACCACCTGTACAAGACTTCAATTCGCCTTCTAGTATAGTCTGTGGACACTCCTTAATTGCCGTCATGACAGCCGGCGCCACACGTTCTACCTCATGTGGTGTGCTCCCATGGTTACTATGCTTGGTAAGGTGCGGTCGTAGCCATGGCAGTAGAGTCATAAATTCTCGGCGACAATATTCTAATGCAGTGGTATGATCATCTGTATCTTGCCTTGTCATTCTTGGTTTATAGACGAGACATGCTTGCGTGATTTCATTTTCCAGCCTTTTGATCTCAACGTCCATCAACATGTTTTTCTTCCTCAATCATACCCAATCCTTTTCAAGTTCGCGAAGTCTAAGGTTCCCTCACCAAATGTCTTCCTACATCCTTATATGTTTGGCCTCGCATAGCTATGTGATTTCTTCGTCCTGGTCTTCGCATACTGTCACAACTGCGGGAGATACTACATGTGGATTCCTTTTTATATTCTCTTCAGAAATTACGATTTCTACTCTGTTCCGCACCTTTGGAATCATCTCCACGATCA
The DNA here is from genome assembly GCA_031772625.1 of Pinus tabuliformis. Classification (NCBI taxonomy): domain Eukaryota; kingdom Viridiplantae; phylum Streptophyta; class Pinopsida; order Pinales; family Pinaceae; genus Pinus; species Pinus tabuliformis. The sequence continues at coordinate 576,151,596 of CM062819.1, forward strand.
GTGTTTTGCACATGGTTCTATAGGCCCATCGAATTGTTGGAATGCACAGGTCCCAATTAGTTCGTCTCGCTTGGTGAACCTTGCCCAGTACTTCACACACCCTAGAAAATGCCTCTTCGTGGATGGTTGGTAATGCGCGTCGCCTTTCCTGCAGCTGCGGATTGTTCTGACTCTCTATTCTGGGAGTGGTGTGTGCTTGTGCGGTCTGTACAACATATGTATGTACCCATCGGAAAAGTTGGGCATGCAAGTTGTTCCACCCTAGTTGATCGGCTCGCATTCTATGCTGGCGCTTCCCAAAGCGTAGGCACATCATCCTTCTACATCTGCTCTAGTTCTCAAAACTTTCTTGATGTGTACCCCACCAACGTGCGAGCGTTGCACGCAGCGTCCTTTTTAGAGCATCGAATCGCTGCTGTTCTGGTAGTGAACTTTCAAATTTACTCAGAAATTCATCCACCGCTGAAAATCCATCATATGTCGGCAGCTCCCTTGCCTTTGTTGTCACGCAACGTAGTGATTTAACCATCATATTGCAATTGAGCGTTGTTACTTCGTGCAGCTGATTCTACCATCGCTTTACTTCTTCGTCTGAATCCGAAGTGCAGGAGCTGATGTGCTCCCACGAAATTCTCCCATATGCAGTTGGATTAACCCAATCTTGTTCTCATGTAGCTATCTTGTAAATACAATTGAGATCGTCATCACTATCATCGTCACGCACTGGTTCAATGTATCATGCTCCTTCGGCTGGATCCAACGGGACTACTACACATAGTGAATTTTTCTCAAAGATCATTTTCCGCTTCTTCAAATTTATGACTTCTTTCATGTCAGTGGCCCAATCTATTCCTAGTGGCACAGGATAGGGGTTACTATGATAAAAAATCTCTATCACTTCAAAATCTACCTACATGCTCGCACCTTCAATATCTACTATTACCCCTTGCAATCTTTCCATGGGAAAAATCTTCTATTGGTTCGCCATTCGTAACCGAGTAGGAGACCATTGTAACGCGGGTCTACCCATGCGTTCCCATGTTTGCTTTGGTAGTACATTCACGTCTGAACCCAGATCTAAGACTACCTGATCCATTTCATACTCGCTGATTTGTGCATTCAACCTCATTTCCCTTTCGGTGTGCAATGCATGCTTCCCCAATTTCCGGACCATGTGCGATTCTCCTGACCCCGTGCATCTCATGATAAGTTCTTGTAGTTCTTTGACTACCTTGCTGTCACGCATCAGTTTCATGCATGTCTCCAGAAAGGTAGTGAGCATTGAAGGATCCATTCCTAGTTCTAGTTGATCCTTACTACTTGAAGTGGAGGCCTTCGTGACGCTCATCTTAGCTTCCATGAATGTCTCCTTCGTGCGTTCTAAATCAAACTCGAGTTCCTTTTTAGGAGCCTTCCGAACCAATTGTGGGCATAGTTCCATGGCCCTCCACAATTGAAAGAAATTAACTGACCGTGACCCCTTCTTGGTCCCATTCCTCCTCGTCCTCGACTGCGTCCCTGAAATCCAACACGCACCATCCCTGTATTTGGGTCGAGGGCTCATGTTTTGGTCTGCACCCTATAGGGATGGGTCTGATCCATCATTAGTTCGTAACTTCGGCAGGTGCATTCATCGTGGCCTACCGTCCTGCAGAAATTACAAAACAATTGTTGGGACGTCTGCGTATACTTCTGTAGTAGATGAAAATTATCCATAGTGTGTTTCCCTGCCTGTGCCTCCGACCTCAATGGCATCGGCCCTCCTCCTGCCAAGTAGTTCATGAACACTAGATAGTGATCTTTGTCATGCCCTTGGCCTTTGCATTTTATGCACCATACTTCCTTGCATGCCTTCAGCCGAGGTACCCTTTCCTATTTCAAACTCTGCATTTCCAGACATAGATTTTGTAGTTGCGCATGGATTTGTTGGACTCCCAACCCAGGATCTTTTATAAGGGTCTCATGTAATATCATTTCCATTTCCAATTCTTCAGCATAGGTGGAAATTTTTTGCTGTGATAGTGTTGTCCTTAAGTGGTGTCAGAGATGCTACAAACCATGCGCGATGATTTCCATTTGTCAATGTCATATTGGCTTCACGAATCATACTCTTCATCCATTGATCCAGATCCCATGGGGTCTCACCTGGGAGCATCGCAATCTCTTTAAACCCAATGATTGATTATGTTTCTGACTTTGGCTTGCTAAATTCCCTGTTCAGCGCGGCCTGGATCTCTGCAATTCCTACATTTGGGTGGTCATTAGAATGCTTGATATACCATATTAATGAGCGAACTTGCAACGCACTCACCAGTGTAGCCTTCTTAATATTGTCATCCATGACACCTTGTGCTTCCCATACTGCTCTTACCATGAACCAGAATTGGTCTGGATCTTCATTCCCCACTCCTTGAATACCGGTAGTTTGATCGCACTCGCCATAATGAAATGCGGTGGTGGCGGAGGTGGAGTGGCTGGAGATGGAGTTGAGGAGGGTGAAACAGGTGGTGGTGTGGGTGGAGGTCATTGTTGTGGCCACAACCACCACCCTATTAAAACTTGCCCTGGTAGCAATTTTTCATGGGTCCCCCTAGAAGTTTGATCTTCCACCTCTCCGAATGATCCATTTTATCCCAGAGACTTTAACTCATTGCCAAGTCAAATATTTAATTCGTAATGGTCAAGACCCACCTTTTGATAAATCTCCATTGCATATTTCATTCTTGACCCAGCTTAGCCCTTCATTCATTCTGTTCATCAAACTTTTCAAATTTCATATGCATTTATGGTACTTCTATGCTCACTCACATAATCACCTCCACACTCACTTCTATCACACCTTATTTTCGTTCTAACTCTTTATAAAAAAAATCCCTCACAAAACATGCATAAATCCCTTTTTTGGGGCTTATCGCAATTAACATAATGTATGCCATAAGGCTCCGGACCTGATAGCGTTATAAACCATAATATATATATATTTTCGGGTCCAAAAACCCCGTCGCATATCACAATCGGCCTAAGTCCAAGGCATATGCATACATGGCGTGCCGCTACCCTCCGGACCTGATGGCCTTATCAACTGGAATACATATATTTTCGGGTCTGGAGCATTTCGCATATCGCAATCGGTGGGGTCCCAAGGCTTGAACATAAGGTGCACAGCGATGTGGCAGACCCGCCGATCATATTAAGCATATCATATAATATATCGAATCCAGAGTTAATCACTTATCGCTATCGAGAGGCATAAGGCTTATATATATGGCGCACTACCATCTACCAAACCCGATGGTTTTATCAACCACGATATGTATATATCTATCGGGTCCGAAACATTTTGCATATCGCAATCGCCCCTGTCCAAAGTTTTATATAAGGCGTGCCATTGTTTATCGGACTGACCGATAGTTATAGGCTCTAGTGTATAATTTTGAAGTCTAGCTGTATGACCAGACTGCGGGGTTTTTACGTGTATTGATGTGTATTCAATAAAATGTCGTGGTTGCGATTTTTAATGGAAAGTTCCATATAGCAGACCCGATAGGGTATAGGTTCCTGCCTATAGTGTTTCAAGTCCAGATTTTGATTCTATTGTGCGTTTTATGATAAATTTCAGTGTAAAGAGAGTTTTCGCTTGTAAGACTGAATCAATGTATGGATTAAAGACAAGGGGGCTGATTATTTCACGATTGTTCTTTTGATGTTCTAAATGCTTCATGAAGGCAAAGATTTGTTGTTTTAGGAATTTTATCATTTGTTCGTAATCATAAGGCTAATATGAATTATCTCTGCAAGTGAGCTCGAGTGGATCCGGTAGTAGATAGAGGCGCTAAATGTCTAGATGACACCTCTGCAACCTCAGTTGGGTACTGTAAAGGTGAATCATACAAAAAGGGAGATGGACCGTTGTTATGCATGATGAAGGCTCACTCTGTGGCAAGGAAAGCACAACGCCGATCCCTCAAGATGTCACTCCTTCCAAAAATGCCTCAAAGCACGCCGGTGTTAGATGACAGACACGGCGTTTCAAGTTTCCCTCAGGAAGTGGTAGGGAATAATAACCATTCCACACAGGTGTAGTGAAGGGATACATAGCCATGCTCGGTTCCTTCGACACCTATCCATTTCCCGAGAAGCAAAATGCTCCAGCAAAGTGACTTTGACGTGGTAGTAGCCTCACCACTCCTATCCTTGTGTACTCGATTTACATTTTGAAAAATAGTCGGGGAGATGAAGAGGCAGGGGAGACAGAGAGCAAGGGAAAAGGCATAAATATTACCTTCGTAGATGAAAGGAGGGATTTCGATTTTCGAGAAGAACAGTGTTGCTTTATTGTGAATGAGGAGGACTGTTTTTGAGGGAAGAAGGAGCCTTTAGTTTCAGACTCATTGTATTGTTTTGGATCAGAGTGTTGTTACTGGCATGAATGTAAATGTGATTTATATTTATGCATATTGATGACTTACAGTTCACTATTAGTCTTGTTAAATTGAATTTGATTCAGTTTCATGGTTAACTTATGAATGGTCTCTGATTTGAAATTAAATTAAACATCAATTACAGTTTTAATTCCATAGAATAATGTGGATTCCTATATGAGTGATTGGATTGCAATTTAGCTTTAATATAGTCTTTTCCAGCTGTGAATTTAGTGATTGTTTCATTTGGACTTGAATCTATGTATGATGTTTAACCTTCTTTATCACGCTCCTGCTGAACATATATATGATGTTTAAACCTCTGTATCATGCTCTTGCAGGATAGATTAGAGTAGCTAGGACTAGATTAGAATAGTTAGAAGTAGTATAGATAGGATTTAATACATAGAGGTCAGTTGTTTCATTTTGTTGATTTAAATAAAGTCTTCCTCCCGAAATCAATCTTTCGACATGTTCAAGCGGTTTATGGGGTCCCTTAAAACCCGTCGGAGCTAGCCAATCCAAATGAAAGCAGGTCTAATTGGGGCTTACGATCGGGCTAGTTCCCCTTGTGGGCATAGTGCACATTAGCCATGTCAACAGTGGTAAATGCAGAATTCGTTGTCTTATCAACCTGACCACGCTTCTCGGAGAAACCTTCGCGAGCTCCTCCTCACTTTCCCACGAGGGTAAAATTAAGGGACTAGTTTCTAACTCTTTGCTACTTCCGCTTCTTTAGATCTTCCCACTCCGCGTAGTCCGAAACATTAATTTATTCACATAACCTACTTTTCACACAATAGCATCTTAATCCAAGTGTTCAAAGATTTAATGTACTTACCTCGCAGTCCTTTGAGAAAACGTCATTCTGCCTCACTGTAGCTGAAGGTCGTGTCTATAGCAAACTCAGTGATAAATTTCCCTATTATCTGGTCGAGCCAATGGTCCACAGCCTACACGACCTTATCTTCTGATGCTTCTAGTCTGTGCACTAATTCTGGAGTCCACACTATTGGTTTGTCAAGCCTACACCGTCCCTGGCTGTCTGCTAACTTCGTGATCCACTCATATAGCTCAAAAGGAAATGATGCAAAGAAAATTTCATGGATTTCCGTATACAAGTAGCATCCCAACCACTGTTCCTTAGATACTCGTGGAGTTTTGTTTTCATGTGTTGCGAACTCGTGAATCTTCTTGTCCAATCACTCTTCAATTTCTTTCTTTGTTGGGTTCCAGTGGCATCACATTAGACATCCCTTATGCAGATCCCGTGTCTCGAAAATGGAACCATTTGTTGGCTTATATGGGCCTGACACAGGTTTAGAGGTGATTTAGCCAAGAAAATCCCAGTACTACTGGCCCTTTCGGCAACAGTTCGCGGAGTGCGGACTAAGGTCTCACCCGAAGTAGTATGGGAGGGTGCTATAACCAGGTTTTCGCACCCTGGGAATGTCTAATGAGCTTTTTGGAGATCTGCGGTTTAACCCTACGTGCACGTCACTACTACACTTGCTATTCCTTCACAGCCTGCGATGCTGCTTTCGCGCAGCCCTACTCGGGGCACAACCCGTATAATACCCAAGTTCCTCGCGGTTTAATCTATTATTACCTGATTACTTAAATTGTGTGTGGAAGATTAATGATTATTACAACATATTCAACAATCATATCAGTGCGCGTGATAAATAAACCAATATAAATGTAAAGAAGACAATGCATGACATATACACAGAAATAAGAATCAACTTCTCTTTATTAATCTCTGATCCATATTACAGACTCAACACCACCCTGTACACTCAGCTACAGGGGTCCGCGCACTCAGTTGCGGACTCTACTAGGCCTCTATGCACTCAGTTGGAGAGCCTCTTCCTACCACTACGACCCAATACACTTAGACTCTTACTCTAAGCTTGAATCATTCCTTTTCTTCTCTCTAATTTGCTATCCTTACACTTAGAGCCTTGCTCTTATTTATACAATCCCATGGTCCGTGAACCATGGGTAGGCCGACTTGACTTCACATTACATTACAATATTGTAGGGCGGAAAACCCTATGACTCATCCTATACTTCACGCTCCGCGCCTGCAATTCGCAAAGTCTTACAACAACCTTTCACCAAAACTTAGGCTTTTAGCCCCAAAACTTGATGTGGGGAGATTCCATGCCCAACTGGTATTATGTTAAATTCTTGTTTGTATTGAATCAAATATTTGTTGTAAAATATCAATTGATGTGTTATGTCTTGGAAATTACAAGTATGGTAAATATGGGAAAACTATCGTTGCTTTGCATGTAAATATGTAAAACAAATCAAAACTACTCTTATTTTATCTTTTCAATATAATGATCACTGATGTTTTGAGTTTGAGTGATTGAGAATGGCCATAGGTGTTCCCTCAAATTGGAATTTTGGTGTTGGAATTCAATGTGGATTTTCTATTCAAGAATCATATAGCAACTGGAATCTAAAAGTTACTGTCCAAAATAATGCTATTTGGGGGATTACTAGTAATCAATGGTTATAAGAATCCACTTGTGTTGACTGCTGGGTAGTGGATGTATTTCCCCTGTGAAGTGTAGCCCCCATTACTTGAAGGGTTCCTCCACAGAAACAAGAATCAGGGGGAGGGGGTGCTAACTGTTGCTTCTTAGCAAAAATCTGACATTTTCCACAAGATCTAACATAATCATGAACCTCACCAAAAAAATTGGGCCAATAGAAACCTACTTTAAGGATCTTATGGATTGTGGCTCTCCTACTATTATTTCATCCACAAACACAATTATGAAATTCTTAAATCACCTTATGAAGCTCTTCTTCTACCAGGCATAAAAGAAAAATCCCCACTGGGTCTTTCCAATACAACTGGCCATTTGAAATGACAAAATTTTGGGCTTACATACTTAATTCCCTGTATTTAACTTTGTCAAAATTCAATGGGCATTTCAGAAAAAGTAAATAATGGGCCAGATACTTATACCATTGTGAGACAAGATACTTCATTTGGATTTTCTGTATTGAGGTCTCAATATTGTTTTGTTCCTCTCATTTTCCACCTTTTCCATCCTCATCTATTAGCAAATTTATACCTAGGGCCTACCAGTTAGTCTCAGAAAATATTTTAGCCAATACCTACTCATTGATCAACTTGGAGGGTTTGATGTCCATGTCATATTCTTGAATTTTGGAAATCCAGTTGCCTCTCTTACCTTCATTGTCTCCCTACATGAGAATGCCTTCCACAATGACATTTGGGACATATGTTATTATATTGGACTGTAGGACATAAATTCAGAAGGCCTTCAAGGATTTAACCAAGGTATAAACTTGTTTTGCTAAGGTATTAAACTTCAGCTCTGCATCTTGTAACAACTAGCTGAAAAATGTGATCGACTGTTCATGTTGTTCATTATTTTTCTGCAATAGAACAATTGCCACAGTGTTAGGAGAGGCAAAAGAGAAAATGAGGAATGGCCTCTGATAGTCTAGGCTAGCTTAGACTAGGGATTCTACACAATCCTTTCTTATTCTAGAGAATGACTTGCGGGATTCTATGGTCCATTTGAATTCCCTATCTTTCTTCAACATTTATGTAATTTCATTGACAATTACAACATAGTTTGGTATGAATCTCCTGAGACAAATTATTCTACCCAAGGAAACCTTAATCTCCTTCCTATTCCTTGGTAATGGAACATTTTTAATAACTTCCACCCTTTTGGGATCAATCTTCACTCCTTCCTTTGCTACAATGTGGTCCAATAAGTTCCCTAAACTTAGAGACAATTGGGATTTTTTCAGGTTTAAGGACATACCATACCTTCTGCACTTTTCGAAAGTGAGCTCCAAGTTATTGAGGTGCTTTTCATCTGAATCAAAGATAACAGTTATGACATCTAGGTAGATTACTATGAATTTATCCTTCTCTCCAACAAATGCTACATCCATTGCTCTCTATAAAGTAGCTCCAATGTTTATGAGGCTGGAAGGCATTCTAGCATACATAAACGTTCCCCATGGTGTAGTAAAAGTTGTTTTCTTCTGATCCTGAGGTTGTATAATGACTTGGTTGTATCCAAAGAAACTATCCATCATGGAAATATGAGTAGACACTACCACTCATTGCATAATATAATCCATTTTACACAGAGAATAATTATCTTTCAGCGATGCTTTATTCAAATTTCTGAAATCTACGCATAGCCTTATTTATCCATTCTTCTTCCTGACATGATCCAAATGTGATACCTAATTAGAGTACCTTAAAGGCACAATTATCTTATTCTGTTATAGTTTCTTGAGCTCCTTTTCAATTGATGGGATCAACAGAGGATTAATATTCCTGAGCTTCTATTTATTTGGATTCACCCGAGTTTTTAAAGGAATTTTTTTATCTATGACGTCAGGATAATCATCATATGACCAGGAAAACACATCCATGTACTCCTTAAGAAGATCCATATACCTTTGTTTGTATTCCCTAGGAACTCCTTTAGCTAATTTGATGATTCTTGGTTCTTCTTCAATGCCAATATTACAATCTTCCACATCTTCCTCAAGATCTTGCTTAGTTGTCTTTGTAGCCACATCATTTGAGTTAAGAATCCTTTGCAATGGAACTAATTCTCTGGGGAAGATATTCCCCTTTAGTTGTTATATCTTGTGACCAACTGTGGTTTCCTCCCAACGGACCTCTAGTTCACATGTCATCTCCTCGTCCTCCTGATCAATCAATGAGTTAAATGATTCTCCAACGACCTCCATGAATCACTTGCTCTATTCTTCATCTTCAAACACCTACCAGCACTTCACATTGTTTGGTAACGAAGGCCTTTACCTGACCTCGAATTCATATCTTAGAATGGGATCTTGGGGAGGCGTAAAATTGCTAGCAGCAATGGCTAATGAGTCTGTCATCCTATTATTCTCCCTGGGAAGAAATTGAATATTGAAATCTAAGAAAAAAATTTCAATCAAGTCCCATACTTAATTCTTATAGGCCTTCATTCTTAGATGCTTGGTTTGACACTCATTTTTTATTTATTTCATGACCAGTTCTAAATCCCTAAACACATTCAAGAACCCGATGTTAATGTTTCTAGCATCTTGCAGCCCCAACAACAAATCTTCTTATTCAACAAATTTTTTTGTGTCTTCAAGCTCCAATGTGAAAGAGAGATGGATCAGGATGCCTTCTAGAGACACCCACAACACACCCTCCCCATTTTCTTCTCTAGAATAAGTACCATCGAAATACATTTTCTATATTTTGTCATGCCCTAATGATTTCTTACTCAACTGAGTTATACATTCCACTTGGGCGTCTCCCATGACTTGATCATCTTCTTCTAACAATAGACAAGAAAAATACTTCTCCTTAACATACATAGGAGCATTGTTTAAACAATATTCCCTTATACTTGTCTTCACGAATCTGAATTCCCTGTACAGTCGACGCTCTTCTCCACCAAACACAAGAACGATAGTATAGGTTAATTCCATTTTAATGAAAGCACCAATTTTCATTCCCCATGACCTAGATAAAAGCATAGCAAAACTTGCATGGATATCTACCACTACAATATCGATTACCACACTCTTTATTGGAATTTGAACCAAATTGATCACTAGATCCTTGATCATAACAAGGAACTTTATTCTTTTGGAATGAAAGGAGTAAAGATATTCGTATGGTTTTTTTTATCTGCAATCCCACCTATTCCATCACATATAATGGAATTAAGTTGTGAGATGCTTCTCAATCAAGCATACAATTATGTAGTAGCAGACCATGAATTACCAAGGTGACATAGAATGGATGAGTGGAAGGGTCTTGCTCCCGCACATGGGGTCCAAACACAAGCATAGACCTCTCTTCTTAAATGTTCAGGCTATATTGCATAGGTCTAGTGGCATTCGAGCTCATTAAATGAGAAACTTGAGCTTTAAACTAGGGTTCTTTCAATAATTTAGTCAAAGGGACAACTATCTTGACTTTCTTCAAATCTTTTTTGGAGACTTAACACAGAGGGATTCTTATTAATTTTAGCAGGCTCGATAGGTGCTTTTTTCTCATTATAGATTGGCTTCATCCGTGGGGGAAATTGCTCTGTTTTGGAACCTCCAGAATCATTTTGAAAATGGGAGGATTATTTATTGGTTGGTGGAATAGGGTTGAGTGATTTCTTCCCTTTATTAGTTGGCTTAAGGGAAGTTGGATGAAGAATTTCTTCATTCTTATCTTACCCCCTGGACCATTTCTTGGATGACCTGAGATCATATTTCCTGTTCAACTGGGATTGAATGAAGTAAAAAAAATGCTTACAATAACTTTCTATCTCATAATTATCCAATGGGGCCTGTAAATCATTCCCTTCTCATTCATTGACTTATATTTCATTTTCTCCCTCTGAGAAAGAGCATAACTGATTTTCTTGAAATTCTATTGTTTCTTCAATATTCTCTTTGGGATCATCTTCTAGGTACAGACGAGGATGAATATGATCATGTTAATCCCTTCTCTCCCTTTGCAAGAGATGCAAAGGTGGCCTCTTGTATTGAGGATTAAAATTTCTGTTAGGAGCTGGCTGACTTTGTCGATGGGGATTTTTGTTCTCCAACTCTAGTTTTACCAAGTTGTTAGAAAAATTCCTCATCGGCTTGTTCATATCTTCTAAATTTTATTCTTGAGTTTTCTTTACATGGCCTAAAGAGCTGGCTTCTTCCTTTCCTCTCCTCGTGTCACCATATTACACTTTCCCTTTCCATTTTCCAGTAGAGGCAGAATTTGCTTCAACTTCCAGGGAATCTGTTTGGATTTGGTCTAGAGTACGAGACTTTATTTCTGTGAGGATAAACCCAAACTATGGTTCAAAGGCTCTAGTTTAATTTCAACAAGAAGAATGTTGTATAATTTATTAAATCTCCTTATAATTTATTAAACATGTTCATTTTGTTTTTTCTTCATTGCATTAAATTCTGTAAGAATATAGCCACAGTCCCTTTTCTCCCCCCATTACTGCATGACAACATTCTCCATCTTCTCCCAGGTATTAATTGAAGCATTTGGTAGAGTCTTGAACCATTTCCCGAGATCTCCATCCAGGGACTAAACAAAGAGTCTCAACACTACATCAAGATGTTCTACATTCAAATTCTTAACAAATGGCTAGAAAGTCTCTATATTTTTTTGCCCTGAAATATCATCCTCTCCAGTGAACCTTGGAAGATTTTTGAGGTAATTTTGTGGAATACCATTCAACGGATGTGGAAAGTTAAGTGAAGCATATCTATTAAGTAGGAAACTAGGGAAAACTGTGTTTTTCAATGGAGGTGGCATAAGATTTAGCACAGATCCTCATTGAGGTGTTGTATGTAGCTGAGAATAATTGCTATCAATTCTCTGAGTGGGACTATTTATGAGGATATCTTTGACTTCTTTAGCTTCTAGGTAGGTAGGGAATATGGGAGGAGGAAAACTAACAAAATATTCTTCACATTGAAGTTTGGAGGAAAATGAGTCAAACAATTGGCAATGTTCTTCTAAATATCCCAAAGCTTTGAAGGAGGACTCTAAGCAGTTTATCTCATCTTTTTGAGAGATGGAATTCGACACTCCGGGAAAAGATATTGCAGGATCTGCAATAACAGGGGTCCTCTCTTTCCAAATCCTCTTGGATATGATCTTTTCAGGGTTGAATATGGGGTGGGTTTTCCGTTTGGAAGTATTAGAGCAAGTATGAGGACTTTTGAATGCCAAGATGGTCAAATAAAGATTTAAACAATGGATTTTCCAAGGTGAGAGATATTCAACCAACACTTCTCTTGCTCACCTGACAGAAGGAATGTAAAAATGTTGTACGCAGGGAAAATATTATGGCTCGTTCCACGTCAACGACACTAGAAGATGTTGTAGCTCCTAGAGACAACCACTGGGCTGAGGAGATGTCAGTTCCTAGGACATCTTAGTGTATCTTGAAGATAATTCATATTACTCAAGAGATAAATGAAAAAATGATTCTAAATCTAGTTCAATTACCTTTCACAGAGGTATATTCAAACACACACATAAACAATATAGATCATCCTAAGAGTAAATGTCCAAGTCTGGTGGCCTACACACAGTAAATGCAGCTCAATTTGTCGTTGTAATAAATATGGGAAGGAGGAAAGTAAGGGAGGAAGTCAGCTCAAAGGGATGGGAAAACCCACAATCTTAAGAAGTAAATCCCAGTAGAACCATGAAAGAATCAGGAAATGAAGTGCATAAATTATGGAGCACATTTTAAGGTTTCAAGCTCAATATTTCATAGGCAGTATAACATAGTAACTATTCAATCTTATAGGTACTATTTGCTACAATATAACATAAGTATCTAGCTTTCTTGGTTGGAAAACACTACAATAGTGGAAACCCTATTAAATATTTTTTATTTCCCTTTATCGAGAAGCTAATGGTCACTCATAAATAATGTTATAGCTTCATTGGGTGCCCTTCAACTAATTTCAAATTATCTAAATCATATAAACTAATATGATCAATTGTGTCATACCAATGCACAATTAACTTATCATATGATGTAAACATGTAAATAAACCAATTTAGTAATCATCATTTAAATCTAATTAAATAATTAAGAATTCATTTCTTTTCCAAATAGAAACTATTGAAAATTGAAGTGGTTGTAGCTCATGTGGTAGGGAGGAGTGGCTATTATCCTCCCCACCTCCTTTTACATGAAAGATAACTAACTCACCTAGAAATTGGTACAATGAACCACCTGATTTAAAATAAAAATAAAAACAAAACCACTATTGAAAAATAAATTTCCTTGAAAGAAACTTCATTACAAAAACAATAAATTTCCAACAATACTAATAATTTTTTGATTAAAATGTTAAAGAAGAATTTAGGATTAAAAAAGTAAAACAAAAAACACTATTGAAAATTAAATTTCCTAGAAAGAAACTTCATTATAAAAACAATAAATTTCCAACAATACTAATAATTTTTTGATTAAAATTTTAAAGAAGAATTCTAAACATAGACACATATACATATTAATGGATGGTTACAAAAGAAAATAGCTAAATTACAAACCACTCATCCGAAAATGGATAATCTAAAGTTAAAAATGAATGATTTGACCAAAAATCACTCCTAAAGAGTCTTCACTTCTGTTGTTGAGATGGAGTAACATGTGGGTAATATTTGAGGATGTAACAATAAGTTATACCAAAGAGCCTCAATAAATAAATCTAAAGTGTGAAAGTCACAAGATAATTGTTTGGAAAATCTAGATTTGGTATTAAAATATTTAATATTAATTTGAAATATTGAAAACTTATACAAATAAGTTAATGAAAAGATATGTAAATAAAAATTATATTAGTAACATTGGTAAAGGGTATTTTAAAGACTTTTTATGAGTAAAATGTAATTATGATGGATGAGGAACATATTGTGCCATGCTAATGGGATGGTCTAATCTAAGACCTCTTAGATTATATATGGATACAGATAGGACTAGTAGGTGCCCTGCCAATTGGATTATGAGACTGGAATAAATGACACTGTAGCATTTCTCTTCTCTCCTCTTTTGGCTCAGCGAAAGCAACATAAATAGGTTTTCCAGCAACAACTTTTCCATTCATTTCTATCATAGCTAGGCATGCTTGAAAAGGAGATGAGAATGCCATAAATCCTGAACATTCACTGTGTCCATTAAAGTCCTCCATTACCTTGTATGAAGCAATTGTGCCATAAATAGAGAACAACTCTCTCAACTTGTTATCATCAATATTATCATCCAAATGTTTTAAATAAATATTTTCTCATATCACTTCCTCAATTCAAACTGCTTCATTTCCTTTTCAACATACCATTCCTTACCATCAATTTCCTTCCCATTTAAATTCTCAACACAATTTGCTGCATCATCTACATTCTCAAAATTAACAAATCCAAAACACTTTGAATTACCCACTATATCCCTAATCACTTTGGCACTTTTAATTGTTCCGTACACACTAAACTAATATCTCAAATCCTCATCATTCATTGAGTCTGATAAATTCTTAACAAAAACATTATTAAACTTTGGCATTTCCATTTTATCGTTCTGGCTGCTCCTTTTTCATGAATGGAGCCACATAAATATGCCATTATCAACATGTTCTATAAATATATAGTCGATGGGATTTTCGAAATATGTGCAAGCGTTTCTTAGGTTTTCTCTTCATGGGTTGGCACTGTATTTTACACAATATTGAATAGACAAATTCATCATGACAATTCAAAACGGATTGCAAGAAACATGGTTTTACGTTTATTAATGGTCGTGAAACATGGTGTGACGTTTCTTAATTTTTTAATAGACGTGAATACTTGAGTAATTAAATAAATTTAGTAATGATTAAAGAGTATAACTATTAAGTATTGAGGGTCTTTCGCAGTGCATTATATTAGATATTATTTTTTTGGATTCCACTGCATTAAGAAGTCGTTCATCTATGACCATTTCCATGAGATGTAGTCGTAACTGACTAATTTCTCATGATTTTTAAATAGTCTACTTAGCACTTATTGCATCAGGGGATTCTCACAAGGGTGATCTAGGATGGGTGACCTCTCGGGAAGTCTTGGTTACCGGGTGCAAGCCCTAGAAGTGATGATTGACGCTATGTGATTCATTTCACTAGTTACAATCCCACTTCTTCACCCCTGTGAGAATCACCCGATGCAATGAGTGCTAAGTGGACTATTCAAAAATCATGAGAAATTAGTCAGTTACGACTACATCTCATGGAAATGGTCATAGATGAATGATTTTCTTAACGCAGTGGAATCCAAAAAAATGATATGGAGCATAATTATATTAACTAATTAACGTATAAAGAGAATAATTAAATTAATTAAATAAATACGTTATTTAAGAGATAAAATATATATTTAATAAAAAGTGTAATGTAATGTTAGTGATTTTATTGTTATTTATTAATAATTTTATTAATTAATTTTTTTTTTTTTTTTTCAAATTTGGTAACCTTTACTTTAGTTTTACCTTCTATTTAATAATAAATTTTTTAATATAATTTAAATTTTATGTTTCTTTTATTGAAATCTAGTTAATTAACGATTATCATGTTAAATCAAAATTAATAAAATTAAATGTGTTTATACAAATTGAATAATAATTTATAGATCAATATTCTTTTACGATGAAAGCTCTAGCATAAATAGTCTTAAGCGCCTTTTCACCAAAGGTCATTATGTTTAGTGGTGCCTCTCTACATAATTAATATATAATTAAAATTATTTTATTTTTTATACATAAGATTACCTTTCCCTCAAAAGAAATATTTTATGCTCAAAGCATAGGTAATGAGAGATGTTGTTAATAAAAATCCTCTGTCTCCCAAGAAGCATCTTCTTCCATTAGGCTCTTCCACTTGTTGAGGTATTCTTTAATTACTTAAGAACATAATCAATTTTCTCTTATGGAAATGATAGTTTATGGTTCTTATACAATTTTTCCCTCATCATTCAATGTAAAGAGTGTTGTTTGATGTTTCTCAAACAACTTTTTTAGATAATAAACATGGAAAATGTTATGGATGCAGTTTTTTCAGGTAATTTTAAAATGTAAGCTACTTGAGTGAGTTTCTTCACAACTTGATATGGACCATAGAACTCGGGGCCTAACTTGTTTTTCCCATATTTTTTTAACGATAATTGTTTGTAAGGTTTGAAACTTCACATACACCCAATCTACTTAAATTTTATTTCTAAACTACATTGGTCATCTTGCTACTTCGTGCGGTTTCTTGCAATATTTAAGTTTTCCTTTAGTGTTCGAGCAACCTTTTAGTTATCCTCAAATTGATTCTTTATTGTTGGAATTTTTATATTATTTATGGTTAACTCTTTCCATTTAGGGGGTGTATAATCATAGAGAGATTGAAATGACATTAGTTTTATTGAAACGTGATAAGTGGAATTCTACCACCATGGTGTTAGATGTAACTATTCAAACCATTTTTTTGTTAATCTCTTACAAAATGACAGAGATATGCTTCCAAACATCTATCGAAAATTTCATATTGGTCACATTTTTGGGGTGGTATGCTAAGCTCATGTTGAGGGATGTCCTCATTTGTTTGAAAAAAGCTTTAGAAAAGTTTCCTTTAAATTTGGTATCCCTATCACTCACAATGATCTTCGGAAATCCATGCAATTTGTAATTATTTTTGCAAAATATTTTGGCAATTTGTTTTGCTCAGTTTGATCTCTTGTTCATCTTTCAGTGCAATTGATACAACTACTTTATTTATGAATCGTGGTAATTACTTGTGAATATATATTATATTTCTTTTATCTTCATCAAACAATCACACTTCAGAAATTCAACTAATAACCATGAAATTAAAATGTATTTATCACAATGTGTGAGAGATAGAGATATGTGTGTGATAAGTCCTTTTGTAAAATGAAAAGGTTCGAGTGTATTTAATACCCAATATATACAAGAGACATGTTTCTTAAATAAAATCATATATCTTTGTAAATTAGATTCTAGTAAGTTTTCACATTCTCATATTTGTTAAAGTGTTGAAGATCACGTAAATAATGGCGGCGAGTAACTCTTCGTAAGTACATTTATTTACTTTTTGTTCCTATTACATATTTTATGAAAATACTTGCTTAAATTATTACGAGTAATAACTGATAGTAAATATGTTATTTACCATAGTATGGACTATCAAAGATCTTAATTTTAGGTTTTCTCGTTGATTTCCTTTCTTTTAATTTTCCTTCTTTTGTTTTAAAATATCATTTTCTTTCGTGTTTGTACATAATATTATAAATACATCAAGGATTATGAATATTGACTATAATTGCATTCTTCAACACTCCCTCTTAACTTGGTAGGTATTCATAATGATTATCCAAATGTTTTCTATGTACATGATCTTTCTAAAACAAAGGTAAATCTCATCGATAACACCTTTATCTAAGTCAATACCCTTGACCTACATGAGCATCATCATAAATGTGTACCACAACTTTGGTTAGCCCTTGTAAACGATTGTACTTATTCAAATAGTCACCATGATCTGGTGGGTGTCTCACCTCTTGGTACTCTAACTAGTTCAGGGTGGTCATTTCCCATGGTCAAACGGTAGTGAAACCCATGTCCCAAATCCAAGGGCCTCTCTCTAGGCCATGATATTGAAGAGGCAACCACTCCACGAGTGTCTAGGCCCCATATAACATTTCTTTCAAGAATATTCATCTCTCATGCTATTTTACCAACAATTAGATTCATGCTCCTATTGTAACCAATAGTTTGAGCCATAGCCTTGTTATCCACCAATAAATAGTGTGAGTCAAGCTCCTGTTATTACCAACATTTTGAGGCATACCCCTATTGATGTCACAACAATGTTCCCTCTCACTGAGAGAGGAGTTATTCACTAGTCCATGTTTGTCTCTGAAATATACAAACTTTTCCTGAGAGAAAGGCTTTGTGAGAATGTCATCCATCTGCTCATTAATGGAGACATACTAGAGCCTCACCACTCCCTTATGTACCATATCACGAATAAATTGGTACTTGATATTAATATGTTTTATCGTAGCATGAAACACTATATTGTTTGTGAGCTTCACATAGCTTTGACTATCACAAAACAACATAGTCGATTCAAGCATCTGGTCGAACAAGCCACATTGTAGCTTATGAATCCATACTCCTTCACAATGTGCAACAAGCTACAATATACTTTGCTTCTGTAGTACCAAGTTCAAAAAAGGTGTACTTTTTGTAATGCCTTGTAATAATAATAATAATAATAATGTTTCTGATAAATGAAAAAACATAAACGAGTGCAGTAATTAGAATGAATAAGAAAAGTCAGTAGGATAACAAGGCCAAAGAGATGGTATATATATAATAGCAAGATTAATAAAATAGATGATATATGTGTGTGTGTGTGTGTGTGTATGTGTATGTGTAAGGGGTACATATAAATGAGTGGTAGAAGAGTGGATACAAATAGTAAAACATAGATAAATAAAGATATGATATAATGATCAAAGAATAAATGAATGAAAGAATGCTTCTCATCTCGTTTTTCAACATTAAATAGAACCAACTATTCTAAAATTGGTAAGGGGATTGGAAAAGGATTTGCATGTTTACAATTTATGTGCCATCATGCCAACTTTTATTTATTTTCCATATTTATTTAGAATTTTATTTATTAGTATCTTTTCATTGTTATTGTTATTTGATTTATTATTATTATCCTTTCTTCATTATTTGTTATTTTATTTATTAATATATTATATTTTTTCTTTGTTATTTTATTTTGTTTATTTATTATTATTAATACAAGACATTACACATTTTTCTCATACATGATATCATAGTAAAACCCAAATTGAAGCATACACCAGATGTATTCTTCCTGTCATCCACACTCCCTTCCCAGTCATAGTCCATATATCCTTGCAGTTGCATCTCACCATTTAAAGCATATCTCAAACATTAGTCAACAATACCATGCAAATATATTAATATATGATTTGTTGCAATACAATGCTCATGTCTCGGTTCCATCTATAACTAGCTCAAGTTGTTTATGACAAAGAAAATATTCATCATGGTATTTACCAAATACATCAATGATGTAATCAACTTCTAGTATGTGGAAAAATCCACCAGGTCAGACTCATAATCTCTCAAATTTCTAAGGTTCTTCACTAGTTTCCATATACTTGCACTCCATCACACCAAACTTCTAAAGAATCTTAATGACATATTTTTCTTGTCTAAGAAGGATTTCACTAGGGTTATGCCAGAATTCTAGCCCCAAATAGTAATGCATCAAGCCAAGATCCTTCATGTCAAATTCAAAGTCCAACACCCTTTTACACTGTCCAATAATATTCTCTACACTGGTTAGGAACAAATCATCAACATATTGTAGCAATATCACTAGCTATCCTTTTATAGCCTCAATATGAAGATTTGGACCATCAAAACTTTTAGAGAAACCAAGTCTCATAAGATATCCATCAATTTTATAATCAAAATCTCTCGGATCTTGTTTGAGTCCATACAAGGCCTTATTTAATCTGGAAACTAGTACAAATACTTCATCATAGTCTTCTCCCTCTTTCTCGAGAAAAAAATAAACATGAATATTTCCTTGTAGTTGTCAATGATCCCATCTATTGCATGCTTTATTTTGTAAATCCACTTTGAGGTTACCATATACTTTCCTTAAGGTCTTAGAACAATTTCCCAAACATCATTTTTTTATAATAGATTGGTATTCCTCCATCATTGCATCCTTCCACACTAGTGAAGTAGTTGCTTCCTCAAAGTTGGAAGGTTCAAAGTCAATCATCTTAGTCATCAAAGATACATAACCATAATACCTCTTAGGTTTCTTAGATTCCTTGAAGGTGCCTTGTGGAGCCGCATGTCCTTCTCTATCTTGCAAAGTAGATTTTATACAAGCTTGTCTTTTTCTATTTTTGGGAACAACCACAGGATCCAATAGTTCACAAGGTCCTTCTGGTGTACCTTCATGATATTCAGGATGGATGGAGGATGAGGGAGGACTTGTATCCTATTTTTTAGGAGTGGGATGCTTCTTCTCTTCATCTTCAGTGTCTGGTTGTTCTTCTCTAGATTTCCAATAAGATGCATCTTTATCAAAAGTCACGACTCTTTTTACATCCACCTTTCACTTCCCTCGAACCTAGATCCTATAGGATTTTGATAATTCATTATACCCAACAAATATTTCCTTCTTACCAGAAATATCTAATTTATTTCTCTTATACTTGGGTACATGTATGAACATTAAACAACCAAGGATTCTCATATGATCAACCTGTGGTTTCTTACCTGTGAATGCTTCTTCAAGATTCTTACCTTCCAGAAGCCTATAAGGACTTCTACTTAGGATGTAGATATTTATCTTTGCATATTAAACCTCTGATTATTACTTCCCATCCTAGAATGTTACAAAAAACCCAATATTCTCCATCATAGAGATGGAGAGAAGACTCCACCTAACTTCTCACACCCACAACACATCCTTTACTTTTTTCCTGCCTCTTAACTTAAGTTAGAATACTACTATCCCAAACCCCTTCACTCCATCTTTCGTATCAATACCAAAATCCACATGTAGATCTAAGTCCTATTTAGCCAAGCTATCAAATTGTTACGGTTCTCTATTCATGTTCCATATGGTTCCTCTATCTATAATCCATGCAACTACTAGTAATATTCATATGTTACATTAGGAAACAAGTACATATTTAGTTTCAAACCTCCTAGAAAATTCCTCCTCAGATTCTACCGATGCAACTATAGATGGTTGTGTACCCTTTCCCCCTTTCTTCCCCTCTAAACACTATGAATCATAGTGTCCCATATTATGACAAGAATAACATTTGACCTCATTCAAGTCCTTATTCTTCTTTGGTTGTGACTTTGACTCCTAATCCCTACTACTTGAACTCTTTCTCTTTTTTTCTCAACTCGCAAAAACAAGACTTTAATCATCAACACTTTTCTACCATCCTCTAAGTAATGAATTCTCCCATATCTCCTTCTCAGTGAAGTCATACCATAGTCTACTCCAATCTGGTAACTTTTCTCTTGCTAGAATACCTATCCAAGGTACCACAAGTTTTTTAGAACCCGCTCAGGGTTTTCTCTACAAGGTCATCATCTAGAAAGTATACCCCACAAACTCCAAGCTCATCGTGAACTTGCTAATACCAAAATATTTAATTCAACTATCTTAGTGTTCCTAAGCTTCTACCTTAACACCTTTTTCTGATTCTAATTGTCACTCTAGTATATACTCACCAAACAAATCACCATCTCACAAGAAGTATTCTTCCTTGATATGTAAGGGATCATATGATCCTTCACCCCATCCATGACACATATATCCTTCACATAGTTTAATTTGCGGGTTTCCATAGTTTTAGTGTTTGAAGGAATTTTAACCTAGGTATTTGCAAAGCCCTAGATGATATGCTCCTTAAGGGCCAGTGTTATCCTCTATTCCATGGAATGAATTTTTAAGCACCATCCAACTTATGGAACGTCAAGATCCAAAACAAAGAAGAATCTTCATAATATTCCTTTTCTCTCTTGATACCCTTCAATTCATATGCTCTTAGGTGGAAAGGAATGTGAAGCCAAGGATGTTCTTGGTCCTTAAGAGAGATCCACCTACCCCTATATAGATGTAATCAAATATTTCTTGTAGAAATGTGAGTAGTAGGTGGGGAGGTTTAATTGTTCCAAATAATTTGATGTAAGTACCATCCTAATCCATGAATAAATAACTAACTGAAGGAACTACTTGTATGGGGTTCTTTTTGACATGTTTGGGGCAACATCATTAAACATAGTCTCATATAAGGGAATGAATAAATCTTGACAAATATGTGCTTAAGATGGTATATAACGACCCTCCCAAATGAATTTATAGTATGTATCGACCAACTCCTCATGAATGGCTCATATCTAGTTCAGCGCTAGGAAAGGCATCATGGCATATAGTATATCTTAAATGCGCGAGGCCATAAAAAAATAAAGTTAATGACCTTCCTCTAGGTTATGAGCCACTGCATACATGAGTGGAACAAAATCCTCTAGGAAAGTTTCTATATTAGGCCTAACATAAATCCAACACACCATGAAATCCGCCAACTAGAAAGGGGCATTCAAACTATTCATTGGATATTTTTTGTTCACCTTTGTTCTAAAAGTACCCTTACTAGTCCACCATGTCTTGAGTGTTTCTTTGGGAAAACTTCTGAATTTTATCAACCAAACTTTTTCAAAACATACTTCTTCCCTAGGAAACTTTTATTACATCTCAATGTTAGATGTGTTGAAGAAAAAAATGGGTTTTCCATGGCTATAGTTGATCATAAATTCTTATTTATCTACATGCTTCACTATCCATTCTACAACTTCAATGCATGGGAACTTAAATGGATGGTTAGTTGCCTTTGGTAGCAAGGATCTCCTTGCAATCTTACAAATTTCTGAATTTACATCTTCAGGATGTCGATTTTCATTTTGAAAGAGCCTTCCTATCTTTAACCAGGTATAAATGGTGAATTTTTCAATGAAACATGGAGTACCCAAAACTATGCTCCAAAGGAATTGATGTGCCCTTCTTCATTAGATGATGTAACTACTAGAGTTGTGAAGGATAATTTCTTGGACACATACATGATTCTCCTACATGTCCAATAGAAACGAAAAGAACCCATTAAAGATATTTCTTTATAATGAATAATACAAAGAATGAAGCATTGTAGGTTTCAACACTTGCTAGGTATGAGCAAAAAAGTGAGTTTCAGTTGTGAGGAAAAAGAAGATTATCAGAGTCACAATCTTGACCAAGATGACTTAGTGCTTTCCCATGAAGAAAAGCATTGATGTACTAGGAGACAAGCTATGGTTTCTAGGAAATAAATGTTTTTCCATTTACCCAGCTTCAAGAAATGGAGAGTTGGTCAAAATTTTAACCAAAATTCTAAGATGAAAGTATGAGAAGAGCTCATAATCTGAAACCATATATGCTATGGCAAGGAAAATTGTATGCATTGAAGAAAACAAAATTTTGAGAGTAGATGGGCTTTCCCAAAATGCTTTTTGGGCATGGTTATCATAAAAAATGTTGCGAATGAAAAAACTCAACTATTGGCCAACTTGGACACATTTCTGGGGTTAAATTAAGAAAGAGAAAGGTGAGACCGTGAGATGATTAATGAGACTTTGAATCATTTTTTAATAGTGGAAATGGATTTAGTACCTTTAAGAACTCAAGAACACCCAAAATTCACTTAATAACTATAACCAAGATTTCCAAAATTTCTAATTAGATTTCATCAAAATCATGCTCAAATAATTATTCTTTTGTAAAAGAAAATGTTGATATTTACCCTATTGAATTAAATACCTTCTTAGTAACATAAATTACTATCTTTCCTCTAACTCAAAGATATCCTATTATAGTATTTATTAATAACTCAATATATATTACTTTTATTCTAACAATCTCCAACAACAAAATTCATTTAGCATACAATAAGAAGTTAATAAGTTTCTAAACTTCATTTCCTTTTTATTAATACAAAGACAAAAAATTACTTATATATTTTCTTTATTAATATGATATTAATATTTTAACAAATATATAAGTAAATGGATTATTTTGTATATCTGTATATTGATAGCATGAATTAACTAATTTAAATAATTTGTTTCAATTAAATATTTTTTATTTTTAACTTATTATATATATATATATATATTAATTATGATATTTATATATGCGTCAGAGTCTTCTTAAACCACATATATAAAAGCCAAGACTTTGAAATCTTTTTACAATTTGACCTCTTATCCAATGTTATCCATTATTTTATCTTAACAAGTTAATTAATAAATACCATTTAAATTTAATTATTAATAAATACAAATTTAAAACATTGTTTACTCATTCCAATTTTAATACATTCTCCGTATCAATTTCGGGCGGGAAAATGCCTGTTATAAATTTTTACCAAATTTTATAGAAGATTTTCCATTGAGTATTATGTATTCATTCACTTACTAAAAAATAAAATAAAGCTACTGGAAAATGAACATTTTACCTTTATACCATCTCTTTTAATGTTATCGTGGCGTGGCATCGCAATTTGTCAGTTGGCATATCCGACCGCGGTGTGGTGTGAAGGAATATCTTCTCTGTATTTAAAAAAAAGAGGTAACCGATGTGGATAACTGGCCAGCGTGGTCTCCAAATGAAGATAGTAGGTCTCCAAATGAAGACAGTTTAAATGTAAAGGTTGATATACCTTGTCTCATGTATTAACGGATAATTAATTGAGCTATAACTCTAAAAATATTCCCTCATGTATTAACGGATAATTAATTCAGTCATAGCTCCAAAGATAATTAATTCAGTCATAGCTCCAAAAATATTGATTATTAAGATAATTGTTTTTTTCAAAAAATGGTTAACTACACATTAAAAATAGGTAGTTTTGCAATGTCCATAAATGAGAAATTAAATAAACGTGTGATGGGATGCATAAAGAGTGGCATGATTTTTGCAAGTGCTATAAATCGTTGAACATAGTGTAATGGGGGCTTCTGAATGAGTCTAGGGAAATACATGAGATGCTCCTTGTTTTTGTTGTTGTTGTTGTTTTTAATAGAACTCTTTTCAATTCTCATGGAAATGATTTTGAAGGTTTCATTTGAAAGTTCGATGTTACGTTAAAGTAATTTGGATAAAGTTCATTTTAAAATTTCTTAAATTAGTATTTAAAAATAAAAAATGTTAATTAAAAATGTTGAAGCAAGGAGGAGAAGTGTTGGAGTTGTCACTGAGCGAGTGCACGATCAATGGGGATAATATTTAGAGGGGAGTCTTTCGGATTAATCACATTGAAAGGATTGGGTCGACGTTTCAAACCAACTAATGTGGTTCATCCTCAGGACAAGGTAGGAAATCAATCTATCTGAGAGAATAAATAGCATGGATGCATCATTGTTCAGGGGATAATATTCTCTATATTGATATGTTTTGGAGGCCACTAGAATACTTATATAAGCTTGGGTGGTTTGTGGGAAGCCTAATGGATGCTCGAATATTGTTGTACTTGTTATATGTTTGTTAACCACTAAGATAAGTCTATTGCATATCCATACTTGACTTTATGGACTATGATGTTCCTTATTATGTTCATGATTGGTACATGATCTTGTATGCTTATGAATGAAAATGAATGCCTTAAGTGTGAAGTTCGTTGCTATGTTTATGATTGCACGATATCTTGTATGTCCATGATTTTAATGGGTGTTTGGACTGTGTTGATTAATATTTAGTCCATGATTGAGGTGAGAAACTATGTGTTTATGATCTTTCTTACCCTCTGAATTGATAACAATGGTTCATGAAAATTTTAGTTCAACTTGCTCAGAGAGTTTGCATTGTCTAGTAGAGGGATTGCAATTATTCTTGTATTAATATCAACACTTGTATGCTTACACTCAGTTAATTGTAAATCACATGCTCCAAATGTTTGTTGGGATTCATAGAGTGTATTGGCATGATACATAAAGTATATTAGGGCTCAACGCCAACGGTCTGATGGCAGAACCTCATTTCATCGAATCCCTACAATGTGGGGCCAATTAGGTTGTCGAACCTAGGGTGATCACTTGGACCTATGAATGGAGGGACCTAATTTTAATGGGATGATATCAGCCATCAACCACCAGCCACAAAAATTATGTGCATCAGGAGGTTAGGAACCTCTGATGCCAAGGCATCAAAATGATGTTGACTGGTGGGCTCTACCTCTAGTATTGGACCTTGGACCTCTACATTTTCTAATAGAGGATAACGCAGAGGGCGGTGAGGAACCCATGATGTCAAGTTGTTGAGATGACATGGACCAGAGGGCTCCACCTTGGGTCTTAGAACTCAAACCTAAACATTTTCCAAGAGAGGTTAGAGCAGAGGGAGAGGAAACCCCCAATGCCAAGACACTGAGATGATATAGACCAATGGGCTCCACCTCAAGTCTCAAACCTCGAAACTTGACATTTTCCAATTGTGGTTAGATAAAAGTGAGGCGGGGAAACCATAATGCCAAGATAACAAGATGATGTGGACAAGAGGACTTGACCTTGAGGAAGTGGCATGGGAGAGGAATTTCCTCATATTTATCAATGTGTAAAGTAATTTATGTAAAATCACAATAAATTCGAATGGTTTCACCCCACAATAAAAGATGATTAGAAATCCTTTCAAATGAGGCAAAATTACTCTGATTGAACCATGCACATGGAGAGTGATCATATTTTCTCTCATGAAGTTTATGTTAAATTTCTTGCAAGTTAGCTAGGAAAAATTGATGATAGCCATGAGATTAAGGGACCCCAATGGATTGGTGCCTTCGATGTTGAGCATATTGTCGGCATTGATTTCAAATGGGAAAGGATAACAAGTTCATGGTGTGGCAAGTTCAGGGGGAGTCCTATGGTTTTTGTAGTTTTTGATAGAGAACCATCATAGGAACAAAATAAGTAAATAAGCTATAAAATATTATAACTATGGTGGTTGGGAGTCCCAAGCTTTGAAGAAAATTCTAGCATTTATAAGTTTTGTTGAATTTTTCCAACTCTAATGTACCTACACTCTAGAAATGACATAATTATCGAATATAATGTATGGGATGAAAAAAATTTCGACATGTTCATTCACAAGTTCTTTGCTCATGGTGCTTATTCATTATTCGTAAGCTTGAAGGCCCCTTGGTAATAAATCATGCACAAAACCATCACTAAATTGTCTTTTGGGTCCCCTTTGAGCTATAGCCCCAAGGGCTTAATCAATATATATATGTTCCTTTTAATTCATGCTCGTGGCGCTAAGCTACATATGCCCGCAATACCTTTTTCGTAGTTATAAGCTCAAAGGCCCTTGGTTACTTAACACATA
The DNA here is from genome assembly GCA_031772625.1 of Pinus tabuliformis. NCBI lineage: Eukaryota > Viridiplantae > Streptophyta > Pinopsida > Pinales > Pinaceae > Pinus > Pinus tabuliformis. The sequence goes on from CM062819.1 coordinate 576,178,598, forward strand.
AATGTGCCGCAAAACTAATTCCAGGAGTACCTTTTATAATCTACCATAACCATCAACTATCGGGAATTTTTTCATCTCCCCGACTCCAGTACCTCATCTCTCTCTCTCTCTCTCTCTCTCTCTCTCTCTCTCTCTCTATATATATATATATATATATATATATATATATATATATCCTCACCTGCTTCTCTCCCCCACTCTTGCCCCCTCCCTCATACCCCCTTCTCTCTCTTTTTCTCTCCCTCCAACCCTTAGCCCCGATTCTCTCCCTATCTATATTCCCCCTTCTCTCCTTCTCTTTTTCCTCCATCCCTCTCTCCTCTCTCCTTAGTTCCCTTAATCTATCTCTCTATCTCTTCCTCATCGCCCTCTATATCTCTCTCCCCCCTTCCTTCCCTCCATCCCTCTCTCTTCATCCCTCCCCTCCATCTAGGGTTCACAAAAACCCCACTCCCTGTCCCTCTCTCTCTCTCTCTCTCTCTCTTCTCGAATTTTCTCTATCTACCTCCCTTTATACTGCTCTATCTCTCTCTCACTCCTCCCCTCCAACTCTATTTCGATCTCCCCCTTATCCCTTTGTCTCTCTCCCCATTTACTTTGTCTCTTTCTCTCTCAACATCTCTCTCTCTCCCTGTCATTCCCTCTCCACCCCTCTTCCAATATCTGTCTCTCTCTCCCTCCCTTATATATTTATCTCTATCCCTACTTTTATTCTAATGTATCTCTTTCTCTCACCACCACGCACTCTCTCTCCGCCTCCCCCTTTCCATATTTATCTATTTGTCTCTCCATATATATATGTGTCTCTCTCTCCATTTGTTATGAAACCAGCTCAAGAAAAGATAGAAAAGATAGATCAATGCCTTAGAATTTAGCCTCTTCGAGGGGGCAACCTCCTTTACATTACATAAATGAACAATTCTTTGACGATTCAAATGACAAAACCTCCTTTTTATATATAGGAGTCTAAAGAGTCACAATATAACCCAGCCAACCTAACAATAATAATATAAAGCCACAAAAATAACAATAGAGGGATTCTATGGGGCACACTAATAACAATATGGGGATAATAGGGGCACAACAATATTAATAAGGGATGCAACTATAATAGTAATGGGGTAATTACTAGTATTATAGGGACCCAACATGCCCCTCTCCTTCAAAAAAAGTGTTGTCCTAAACACTTGAGTAGTTCTGGATGCTTCTATATAAAATTCTCATCCTCCCATGTGGAATCTTCAGCGGATAAGTTCTTCCACTTGATAAGATACTCTGAAATTGATTGATTTCATAGCTGTCGAGTTCTTGTTTCTGTGACTGCTTCCGGTTCCAATATAATTTTTCCTTCCTCGTCAAGTTCTGGAAATATTGTTTGAACTGGGAGCTTGTCTCCTATAACCTTCTTTAAACATGAAACATGGAAAACTGGGTGCAATCGAGAAGCTGCAGGAAGCTCCAATTTGTATGCCATAGTACCAATCTTTTGCAACACTTTGTATGGACCATAATACTTTGGTGATAATTTATTATCCTTCTTAGCTTGCTTGAGGGACATTTGCTTATATGGTTGTAGCCGTAGGAATACCTAATCACCTACATCAAAACTTCTTTCGCTGCGATGTTGATCTGCCTGTTGTTTCATTCTATTCTGTGCCAACACGAGGTTATCCTTTAAGAGTTGGAGGACTTGTTGTTGATGTTTGATGTGATGTTCCACTGCCTGAACCTTAGAATTTTCTCTTAAATATGATGTGATGGATGGTGGTTGATACCCATAAAGTGCCATAAATGGGGTCATTTTTGTTGTTGTATGGAGGGAAGTGTTATACCACCATTCAGCCAGAGGCAACCATTTGACCCATTGTGTCTGTTTATCAGATACAAAGCAACGAAGATATCCTTCCAAACATTTGTTTACTATCTCAGTTTGCCCATCAAATTGAGGATGATAAGATGAGCTATGAGCTAACTGAGTACCAAGACAAGAAAATAATTCTGTCCAAAAATTTCCAGTGAAAATGGGATCTCTGTCACTTACAATAATATTTGGGTTTCCATGTAGCTTTTGAACTGTTTCCATAAATGCAGTAGAAACTGTACTGGCTTTAAATGGATGTGATAATGCACAAAAATGTGCATACTTGGTAAGTCTGTCAACTACCACCATGATGACACTCTTTCCCTCAGACTTGGGTAAACTTGTGATAAAATCCATTGAAACATCCTCCCAACGTTGGCTTGGAATGGATAAAGGTTGTAATAGACCCGGTGTCTTAATTGTTTCAACTTTATTTTGTTGGCAAACCAAACATTCCGCCACAAATTTTTGAATATCAGATTTAAGGCCATCCCAAAAAAATTCCTTCTTAACCTTGTGGTAAGTTTTTAAAAATCGCGAGTGCCCTCCTAAGGGAGAAGTGTGCAATTCCATAAGAATATTTTGTTTTAGTTGGGAATTCTTACAGAGGTATAAGCAATCTTTGTACCATAAAGAATCATTTTGCCAGCTAAATGTATCAGACGTACTGGAATCTTGTTGTAACTTTTGAATAAGTTCCCATACTTCGTCGTCATTCTTCCATTCCCCCCTTGCTTCGTTTATCCAATCTATTTGGATAATGGAAATGGTGCACAACAATGCTTCCACATCCTCATCCTTTCTTGAGAGTGCATCTGCCACCACATTTTGCTTCCCTTTTTTGTAGATGATTTCAAAGTCATAACCCAACATCTTTGTGACCCACTTTTGTTGCTCTTCAGAGGATAATCTTTGTTCTAAAAGGTATTTAAGGCTATCATGATCCGTTTTTACCTTGAAGTGTCTTCCCATTAGGTAGGGTCGCCATTTCTTAAGTGCATGGAGTATTGCCAACATTTCCTTCTCATAAATAGCTTTGTGTAAAAACTTTCCCTTGATTGGACAACTTTAAAAAGCAATGGGTCTTTCATCTTGCATTAAAACAACACCAATTCCATTTCCTGAAGCATCACATTCCACAATAAAGGTTTTTGTGAAGTCCGGTGTAGCTAAGACCGGTGCTTGGCACATTGCCTCTTTAAGATGTTCGAAGGCCTTGGTTGCTTCTGGAGTCCATGAAAATGCATCTTTCTTCAATAATGTTGTTAGAGGTGCTGCTATTCTCCCATAATTCTTAACAAACTTGCGATAATACCCTGTCAAACCAAGAAATCCTCGTAGATGCTTTATGGATGTGGGGATTTTCCATTCCTTAATGGCTTTAATTTTGCTAGGGTCTACCTTAACTCCTTCATGAGATACAATATGACCCAGATATTCCACCCCTTGTACTCCAAAGAAACATTTGGATCTTTTTGCATATAATTGTTTCTCCTCCAATAGTTGTAGCACCCTGTCAACATGTTCAACATGATCCTTCCAAGACTTGCTGTAGATTAGTATATCATCAAAAAATACTAACACAAATTTTCTAAGGAATGGTTTGAAAATGGAATTCATCAAACCTTGAAATGTTGAAGGTGCATTGGTAAGGCCAAAAGGCATGACCAAAAATTCATAATGACCCTCATGAGTTCTAAATGCTGTTTTCGGAATGTCTTCAATCTTCATTCTGATTTGATGATATCCTGAATGAAGATCCAACTTGGTGAAGTAAATTGATCCATGCAATTCATCCAGTAATTCATCAATGACGGGAATGGGAAACTTATCTTTAATAGTGAGCTTGTTGAGCTCCCTATAATCCAGACACATGTGCCATGATCCATCCTTCTTGTGCACTAATACTACTGGAGCAGAGAAAGAACTTTGACTCGGTTGAATTATACCAGCCTCTAGAATTTCTGCAACCATACGTTCAATTTCACTCTTTTGGGCATAGGGATATCTGTACGACCTGATGTTTGGAGGAACACTTCCTGGAATCAAATGAATAGCATGATCATGATTACGAAAACCTTTGGGAGTCTCAAATACCTTGGAATGATTGTCCAAGACTTTTTGGAGATCCAAAGAAATAGATGATTGCAATGTGGAAACATCTAGCGAACATAATTGTGCAATTACACCCCTTTGTTCCTTTTTTAGAAGCTTTGTCATACCATTAGAGCTAATTATCTTTCCCAGTTTCCCTGCAATACCCCTTAATTCAACTTCCTTTCCTTCCATGGAAAATTTCATGAAAAGTTCTTGAAAATTGAAAGCTATTGTACCCAAGGATTGTAGCCATTGTACTCCTAGTACAACATCAGCACCTTCCATTGGAATGGAAAGCATTGGGCTAGTCAATACATATTCTCCCATTAATAGCTTGATATTATGGCACTTTCCAGAGCAATTTATTGTTCCTCCATTTGCAACCATCACTTGACACTCTGGTGTTGGGTATAAGAAGCAATTCAATTCTTTTGCTACCTTACAATGAATAAAATTGTGGGTACTTCCTTAATCAATCAACACTATTACCTTTTTCTTCTTGATTTGTCCTTCTATCTTGATGGTTTGAGGAGTGGTAATTCCCTCCAATGCATTACAAGATATGGTCGGATTCATTTCTTCTTTATCTAGGCTTTGTTCCTAGAGTATATCCTCTTCTTTTGACCTTTCTTGCTCCTTTTCTTCTTCCTCTTCACAATCTATGTAGAATAATTTATTCTCAGCACACTTATGACCTTTAGTGTATTTTCTATCACAACTGTAACAAAGCCCTTTTTCTCTTTTTTCTTCCAATTGTTGTGGTGTCAACCCTATAGGTTGTGGAAGACTAGGAGCAACCACACTTCCATCTTTATAGTTGTGAGTTGTATGCTTCCTGGTTGCCATAATTTTGCTTTCCATTTTTCTTGCTAACCTAAATGCCTTCTCTAATGAATCAGGTTCCCAAAGGCGAACATCATGTTGGATATTATCCTTTAAAGTCCCTATGAACACATCAATCCTATGCTCCTCTGCAATATCTTTTACCCTTATGTTCAATTTTTGGAACTCCTCAATGTGCTCCATTATTGAACTCTTTTGTTTGAGACTTATCAGTTGGCTAAAAAAAGTGTTGCTTTTTGTATCCTCATAATGTGCTATCAATTCTTCCATAAAAATTTCCCAAATGATAATTTGTTTATGAGAGAAAAGCCATTGATACCATACAAACTGATTTGGTTCCAAATATAAAGTTTGAGATCGAAAAATTACTCCATTTGTAATATCCATGTTGCGGGATCCTTGCCATCAAACTTCCTCATATCGATTTTTGAAATATGGTGGATTTTTGATCCCACATTAGAGTATAAGAAATCATGATTAATATTTCTTTTGTTCGCATCATGAGTTTCCTTTACTACCTTTTCACCATTGGTAAGTATTTCTTGTAGAAAATTTGTCAAATCTGTCTTCAAACCTGCCATGCCTGTCTTCAAATTTATGTTCAAATCTATCTTCAAGTTGTCCATCTTAGCTTCCATGCCATTCATCCTAGCTTCCACGCCATTTATCTTAGCTTCTGTTAGCTTTTGTGACAGTGACATTTGTTGCACTTGTTCTTGTAATTTTGATATATCATGTAGCATTTCTTCCTCTTCTTCATGAGTCATGCTAGAGCTTTCAGGTTGCTTACTAGGTGTTTGCATTTTCTTTCCTCGGGGCATCAGTTACCAATAATAATAGTCTACTATTACCTTTTAATTCCTTCAAAATAAATTTTCAAACCAAGCTTAAGTAAAAATTTAAGAAAATCTACACACCTTTTTTCACTTTGTAGGAGCTCGATATTGCCTCTGATGTATCTTTGTACTTTCTGATCATCTAGTTTTGAATTTGTACCCTATAGTAACCCTCTATGTCTCCTTTCCAATGCCATAAGTCAGACCCAAATTGGATTCTCTAAGGAAGAGTTATGCGAAATCTCCCACAATGACTTGATTATAGACTAGTTCAAGAGAGCGAACTTGTACGACGTGCCACGAGTCACTTTTTCAACCTCTGGATCTGAAAAATGCATCCAAGAAACTACAGTCCGTCATATTTCTGTACGTTCTGACGAAATTTCAATCCAATCCCCAGAGAGAAAGTTATGATGATTTTCCCCAGGTCACCTGTTTGGAATGTAATTCAGGAGTGTGCAAAAAAACCAACTTCCTCAGATCATATCTCCGCAAATATAGCGAGAAAAGCTATGAAATTTGGACCCGAGGTTCAGCGCGATTTATTCTCAAATGGGTTTTTTTTGCAACTTATGAAACATCACAGAAAGGAAGTTATAGCGAAAATTCCACGAAGACCTGTTTGGAGCAGCGAAACCCTAGAATCCAAAGCTCTGATACCAAATGTTATGAAACCAGCTCAAGAAAAGATAGAAAAGATAGATCAACGCCTTAGAATTTAGCCTCTTTGAGGGGGCAACCTCCTTTACATTACATAAATGAAAAATTATTCGATGATTCAAATGACAAAACCTCCTTTCTATATATAGGAGTCTAAAGAGTTACAATATAACCCAACCGACCTAACAATAATAATATAAAGCCACAAAAATAACAATAGAGGGATTCTATGGGGCACAGTAATAACAATGAGGAGATAATAGGGCCACAACAATATTAATAAGGGATGCAACTACAATAGTAATGGGGTAATTACTAGTATTATAAGGACCCAACACCCTTCATCATTTGTTAACTCTATTACTCTCTCTCCCCCCTCTCTTTCCCCATCAGACCCTTCTCTCTCTCTCTCTCTCCTCTTTACCTCTATCCTCTCTTCCTACTTCCCTTACTCTGTCTCTCTATCTCTCCTTCATCACTCTCTTTTGTATTCTGTCTCTCTTCCCTCTCGAGTTTCATTTCTATCTCCCCCCTCTTTCTCTATGCACACACACACACACACATATACATAATCTCCCCATTCCTCCCTCTTCCTCTCATGTTTCATCCTCTCTCTCCCCCTCCCTCTCTCTCTCCTCCCTCACTCAATTCGTGCATCATAACAACCCCGTCCAACTCTCTCTCTCTCTCTCTTTCTCTCTCTATAACTATATCTCTATTACTCTCCCTTCATCCTTTTCTATCTCTTCCTCCCTCCCTCTCACTCTCTCACTCAATCCACTTTAATGCATTTGGGATTCACTCATTGAGCCTGTGTCATAGCACACTCGTTCATGGGATATTAAAGAATACCTTTGTTTTTAGTAGATATTAAAAAATACCCCTGAAATCCCTTTTGTTGACCCCCACTTTCCAATACACATTTACAATTTTTAAAATCCGTATTTTTTCCAAATATCCTAGGTATCCATTTTTTCTATGGAATATTTAATACCCCTTTCATATCTATTCATAAATGAATCATTACTAATATAATCATATATTTCTAATATTTGTTATTTATATATTAACAATGTAGATGTGCTTTATCATTATAAACTATTTAAAGGGCATACATCATTAAAATATCTTCAATTTTATTCTAAAATGCAATACGCTAGCTTACCTTATATTATAAATCAAACACAAATATTTTTTATTAAATTACATTTCATTATAACTAATATCATTAATCATGTGATTATATTTCGAAAGACATATTAATTACATTCAAAATAAATAGATAAATAAAATCTAAGGTTTGGTTTAAAGAGTTGTGTGATGTTTGATTGTAAAAGTAAGGTGGTCCATAAAAATAAAATATAAAATCACAACTAGACTTGTAATTACATTTTAAACAATAATTAAAGCCATATTTAGTTAAAGTTCTAATGAATGATTTGTTATTTTATACTTCTTTAAAAAAATAAATTGTTTCAAAATTGATTAAAATCATATTAAACATGTTTTATAATATTCAACAAGATAAATTAACTGAACCCATTAACAAGCTATTAATTATTAGTTTGCGTGGTGGACCCTAAATGATAAATAAGTACAAACCATGGGAAAAATTAGGGTTGTTTCACCCTAGATTTAAAGCATTGGTTTGACCTCCCTTCCAAAATGGGTGAAATGAAAGATGGTTTTACCTTTTCCCCCATTCATTGTTTTAAAGCTCAAGCAAGTTATTATGGCTAAATATCTTATAGCCATAGATAATTTCAAGCTTGATTAAAAATATATTAAACATGGTTTATAATTTTAGACAAGTTAAATTAACCAAATACATTAACAACTTATTAATTATTAATTCAAAATAGTGTGTGGTGGACCCTCAGAAAATAAATAACTATTAACCATGGGAAATATTAGGGTGGTTTCACCACACTTAAAGTGTTTTGTCCTCCCTTCCAAAGTGGGAAAAATGAATTTGATTGGCCCATGCACATAAAAGAGTGTTTTACACTTTTCCCCATTCATTGTGTTAATACTCAAGTAATTTACTGTGCCAAAATGGCTTATAGCCATAAATCATAATGAGGTGTTAAAGTTATTGTATGCAATGTTATTGATGATGTCATGTTGACTTGGAGTGCCACTGTAACAACCCCATCTTAAAAGTTCATGTAATAAATTTAACAAAGTAAAAATAAGTCCAAGGTCATGGGACACATATTCCAAGCCGAATGTTGGGTAAAACATCATAGTGGGTGTTCATTTGGTTTATTATGGCTAAAGAAATTAGCAAATGTAAAGAGGCATTAATTGGCATTTATTTATGAAAATAATGGAAAATAGGAAAAAAGGAAGGTGAAAGGTCACAAAATGGATTGTGAGGAAAATTAAATGAAAAATAGAGGAAAATGATGAAAATAGAGGCCTCAATAATAAAAGGGCTTCTAAGGATCAGTTCATAGATTTTGTCAGTTTAGTTTTTGGGAGCTCTCTCTCTATTATCTCATACTATTGCACACCTAGAACATGCTTGGAGCACTCTAGCATTAGAGAAAAGAAAGCAAATGAAGGACGAGAATGCATGGGAAAGCAAGGGACAAGCAAGGAAAATTTGGATCAAGCATCTTCAATAGGACTACTTGTAGGTAACAGGTTGCATGTGTGATTTTCTAGCTGGTTTGTGAATGCATGATACATGCATGTGCATATTAGGTTCTCTTACTGTCACTGACATGGATTTTTCCATGTGTGACATTGGTTTCATCATTTCCATTCCATTTCCAGATAGCCATGGTTTGATGGGGTTCTATGATTTAGTTATGAGGCATCCAAGCTTGTTTTGGGCCTAGTAATCCCTTGACTGATTTTGGCGAGATGTGTCGTAAATCCTAAGGGTGGAGGTGGTTTAATCTCGGGGAATCCGTAGATGTTTATGTATTAGTTTTCTTATGTGATCTCTTGACTGGTATTGGTGAGATCATGGGAGCATGAGGGTGGAGGTGGTTTAATCTCTGGGAACCGCGTTTTTTTTTGTCTTGAGTCCCACATTCATGCTTGGAATATGGCACAAGGGTGATTGGTTGAAAGAAAGATTTGGTTCAACCACGGTTCAACCCAATCTATGGTCGCGTGGTATGTGGAAGTCCCTGACTTGGTTGGATTTTGCATATGTTAAGAGATATTTTCCTATTGTATTTCATGAGTTCCTGTACTTGTTATTATGTGGCTTTGATGGTTGTTTAATCATGGTTATTATTCTAGTTATATGATGGTTATAAGCATAGTTCCATAACAAGTTCTAGTTATGGCTCTTAACATGTTTTAATTAGTTGATGAATGGTTATTGAATGCATGAGCTAAAAAATGTTAGTATAACTATTATGAAAAGGAATTAGAGCTTCTTGATGATTCTTAGATAAGTACTAGAGCCCTATGTTTAGATATGCATTAATGACTTGTAGATTACATGTTCTATATATGTTTGATGAAATGACTGTCATGGTTAAACATGTTTAAGTAAATTTTGATCAAATCTCTCTATGAATAGCTTTGTACAAATTTTATTTATCATTTTGGAAAGCCTCACTGAGTTTTGGATAGTGGTCTAGAGCTTGACCTGGAATTTAGGCTTAGAATCCAGGACAACACCCTCTGAACTGAAGAATTTGGGGCACAACCACACCATGGTAGGATTATGCATGCATTTCGAAGTACTCAACCACATCGAGGCATTTTCATGCATGTAGTTGGGAGCCAAGGTCACTAAAAGGGAATTCTGGGTTAGGGTTTGGACACTGGGAGTGGTTGTTTAGCTCTTGGGTGTCTTGTAGCTCCTAAGGAAGGTCAGTAAGTTTCCAGTTTCTCAACTCCACTTCAATAACTATAATTAGGAGGTTGAGTCATATCATAGTAGCCCTCAAGTCATGTTTAGCTCGACAGATCGGTGAAAGTATGTAAATATGGGAGGAGGATGTTACAGGGTAGTACCAAAGCATGGTTCAATACTTGGACTATATGGGTGGGATGTGTTTGTCGTGCATGCATGTCATTTGTCTATATGGTTGTTATGAATGCATAGTCACGGTTATGGTTGTTATGCATGAGGTCGTTATATACATATGATGTTATCATGCATGATGTCGATATATTGATATGATTATATATAACGTATATCATGCTAATATTGACTGATTTCATAGACGAGATAACCTCCCCTGAACTTCATTGAGCTATGTTTATTATGTTTGTATTTGGTTTATCTGACATGGTATGCTTGCAGGAAGAAGAGGATCATATATGAATAGAAACATGGTGGATTATAGTTCATGAGACTCACGTTATAGGTCAGATGAGGATCCAAGAGATGGGTACTCTCCTGACATAAAAGACACTTTGAGAAGTCTAAATGAAGAAATCAAAAGTTGTAAAGCAGATAATGATAGGATCATTCAGTCAAAAGAAAAACTTTCCAAGGCACAGGAGAAAAGAGCAGAGGTCAATATCCTTTAAAGTTTGTTAGACTTGCAGAGAGAGTGAAAACAACAAATTAGCTATGGAAATGAGGAAAAGACTAATGCGGCATATGGTAGCATGTCTCATGGTGGGAACGAGTCAAACAGAGATGACATGGTCATAGATGACAGGTCCTTGGATACACTTGATAGGAGAGGCAGTGGATACAAGTTCTATTCTAGTTTTAATTTATATAGGTATCATGGTCATCATCGCTATCATCCTTATAGGAGGAGTGATAAGGAATATTTTTCAAATGAGTTCAAGAAATCAAAGCCACCTACATTTGATGGAGAGTTGAAGAAACTGAGAGATGCAGAGGCATGGTTACATGGGATGAGGAAGTTATTTGAGCTACATAACTATACAAAGAACATAAAGTCTAGGATAGCTATTTTTAGTTTCAAAGGGAAAGCAAACATCTGGTGGAATGATGTGAAGTCTCTCACATATATCAGGATAAAGGAGTTGAGTTAGCATGAATTCAAGAGACTCTTCAAGAAGAATTACTTGTTAGAGGGGTAATATGACAATAAGGCTAAGGAGTTATATGAGCTGAAGATGGGGTTGATGATAGATGAGGAGTACATGATTAAGTTCCTGGAGTTGTTGAAGTATGTGTCATATCTTAAGGTTGAGAAGAAAATCATTCATAGAATTATTAGTGGACTTCCATTATCATTTAAGGATCGGATTGAGTGTCATGAGCCTCGATCATTAGAGGAAGCCATTGGAAAGTTGAAACATTGTTATGAGAAATCAAAGCACAAGACCGAGTCTAAGCAGGGTTGGAAATGGAATGACAAGACTAAAGGTAAATTGCATCGAAGTAGGCAAGACCTCAAGTTGTAGGTGAGAAAGAGAATGTTTTTCCTTACAAGAAGTTTAGTGCAATTGAGAAGGGACGTGGTTCACAACTTAGAGATCATTAAAGCATAGGTAATGGGCATTTGTAGTGTTGGAGATGTGGCAAGTATCATCACAAGAAGCAATTTCTATTGTATCAGGGTGGAAAGCCTCATATCTACAATGCTCAGGAGGCACATACAGTTGAAGATGTTGGACAGAGCATTCCTCAGATCTATGAAACATTTGATAACAAGAAGGAAGATCACCAAGCATTTGTTATTGAGTTGGAAGGTAGGATCTGTGATCGAGTTGTTTCTATTTTGATTGACCCTTGATCTAATTATAGTTATGTTAACAATGACCTGGTGGATAAGTGTGGTTTGAGAAAATAAGTGCATGCAGAGTCTTGAGTAAGATCTTGTTCATTTGAGTTGAATGGTATTCCTACATTAGCACATATGATTGCACTTCCATCGGGATCATATTATATGCTGCTGGGTATATATTGGTTGCACCTTCACATGACTAAGGTGGATTGTTATGACAAGGATATTGAGTGTTTGGATGATGATGGAGAACAAAGAATATTGAAGGGTAAGAAGAAGCCGATATTGGTGAGAATGGTTATAGTTATGCGGGAAAAGCGCAGTTACAAGAAAGGGCATGTGTTATTTGTAGTGCATTTTTCCAGTGATAAAGGTAAGGATGTTGAGGATGCAAAAGTGTTGAAGAGGTATCCAGTTTTCCAGTATTTTTAGGATGTATTTACATGAAAGATATTATAGTTACTGCCTCACTAGGAAGTGGACTTTTCTATTAAGTTGGTACCATGATCAACACCAGCATTAAAGGCACCTTATAGGATAAGCACTCCCAAGCTAGTGGAAATAAAGCTACAGTTGAAGGAAATGATTGACAAGGGATACATTAGGCCAAGTGTGTCACCTTGGTGTGCACCAGTGTTGTTTGTGAAGAAGAAGGATGGTACTCTCAGATTGTGCATTGATTACAAACAATTGAACAAGGTAACCATTAAGAACAGGTAATTATTGTTGAGGATCGATGACTTGTTTGATTGGTTGAAGGGATCAACATTGTTCTCAAATATTGATTTGATATTAGGATATCATTAGGTACACATCAAAGAAGAGGACATCTACAACATTGCTTTCCAAACTAGGTATGGGCATTATGAGTTTATTGTAGTTCCTTTTGGTCTAACTAATGCTCCAGCTACTATCATGTGTTTGATGAATAGTGTGATGTGTCCTTATCTAGACAAGTTTGTGATAGTATTCATTGATGACATATTGATATATTCGAAGAATGAGGAAGAGAATTCTAAACACTTAACAGCAATATCAATATTTCTAAGTGTTGACGGTGTTGTACCATCCAACATCAGGGGATCTCTCAGGTATGAATTCCCAACTAGAACTCACACTCTTTAGTGTAGGAGTCCCATCCAGTACGATGGCCCGATTTCCATTATCTTAAAGATTTTCCTCAACTCTTACTTGTCAACATGGGAGAGTGGTCTGCTTTGTCTTCCGAGAAGTGAGGTTCGCATGCCTGGCGAGTTTAAGTTCCACTTGTGTCAATGGTTCTTTCACCATAGAGGGAGAGGGTGGGAGTGAGTGCCAAGTTGGTTGGGAGAAGTCCCAACTCTGCTAGGAACACATAACACAACAAGACATGCGCAACTTCTGGTAGAATAGTCCACACAGATGCGATAATCACAACACACAAGGGAAGATAACACGTATAACAATAAATGGATTAGTTTATGCGAGTACAATAGTTGTTATAGCAAGTTCCATGTGAAAGGTCTGTCTGATGTCCGAGAGAGTAGTCTACATGGGTAAGAAAAAGTTAATAGCATATAGAACACATTTTCATTAACTTATGTGTATTACAATAAGTGAATTAATTAAAGTGTTAAACACAGGTTCAAGCAGCATGCATTACAAGTGTTAAAGATTAGTCTTACAACAGATAGAATACACGTGTGAAAATGTGTTGGCCTGTTAGCAGGTTTTTGAATTAAGCGAAAGTTCCAAGACACATCGTTACACCATACATCACTAACCCCATGTGAGGGGCATTGGAGCCACTGCTCACTCCTCAAGGAAAAGATAACAAATTCTCTTGGCTATGTGGGAAGAGCTGAGGTGAAAATTCCTTTGCATGTACAAATGAGGGGGTATTTATAGCCGAGGGTGAAACTGACCCTTCTGGTTGTTCGACTACCCTTGTGAATGTTTAACTTCCATGAATTTTCGACTTTACATGACTCTTTGTACAACAAGTGGGTATCTTGGACTTCCATGTTACATTACATTGATTTGACAACATGGCCCATAGTGGAGATGTGGAAGACATGACTCGTGACATGACTCAACATGACAGTGCTGGTCCGTTCGTGTTGCTACTGGAGATCATGTCAAGCTATAGTGTTTTTTGGTGATGGATGTCTTCATGGTGTGTTACAGCTTCACCTCTGCATGGCAAGGTGTGTGGAGTCTTCGATGATCGTTGGATCACTTGATGTTGATTTGGCACATTTCTCCTTGTTTGTATGTTGGAAGGCTAGACAAGCTCATTTGTTCATCCGTTTGTCTGTCTGTGAGCACATCTTGCATGTCTGCTCATTCGTCCGTCCATGAATAGATATTTGCATGATCATCAATTCGCGAGCACATCCATTCACATACATCGTTCATTGTCCATTGGTGAACCTGGACTTTGGCATGTGCTCTGTTCATTCATCCCATTCGTCATCACACCATGTTTGTTGGTGTACCTGTGCCTGCAGTCACTCATGATGAAATGACATCAAATCCAAAAACATCCTAGTCTACCATGACACATGATCATTTTGGATGTAGGTGACTGGGAGTGGTAGCAAGGTTGCTAGGTGGGATGATGGCTCTAGGTACTGTTGATGAAAACTACACAAGAGTCACTGGGTGATGAGGATGGGCATCAGAGTCGACAGTGACTATCCGCAAGGTCTGGCTTGGATAAAGGGAAAAATTGCACAAATTTTGGGATGAATAGTTTGGCCTACAGGAAGGCAAGTCAGGCAGGATATGCACATTTTTTGGAAAGAGCAGGCAGTGGGGGCTAGACAGTAAAATTTGTGCAATTTCTGAGAGGAACAGGACAGCCTGCAGGGAGGATTGACAGACATGATTTGTGCAATTTTCTGGGGGAACGGGCCGGGAGCTTGGCAGCCAAAACTGCAAAATTCTTGGATGGAACTTGAAGCTGGCTGTTTGGTCACTGGCAATAGAAACTGCACAATTCCTAAGGGGAACTAGCAGTTAGGTACCGGGAGCTTTGTAGAAAAAACTATGAAATTCC
Source organism: Pinus tabuliformis (assembly GCA_031772625.1). NCBI lineage: Eukaryota > Viridiplantae > Streptophyta > Pinopsida > Pinales > Pinaceae > Pinus > Pinus tabuliformis. The sequence continues at coordinate 576,193,619 of CM062819.1, forward strand.
TAGATGGAACTAGTAGTCTATTGCTAGGAGCTGCTGGCGAGAGAAGCTGCACTGAGGCTGGGAGGCTGACTTGCTGACCATCTCTGCGTAATTTCTAAGTTGAGTGGACTACTAGGTAGCAGAGGGCCTACTCATGAAAACTACATAATTTTTTAGATGAGTAGTCGGTAGATTGTTGGGAGGACTAGCTAGAAAAACTGCACAATTTTCTGAGGGAGACAGGAATGAGAACTAGGTGTCTGTCCACCCTGTCTGCACAATTCTCCCAGCCAGCAGAGTGGGCAAGGTCTATAGCCTCTTCGCAATTTTTGAGGGGAATGAGTCACGGGGTGACTACTGGGTCAAAACTTCTATTTGACCAGCTTCAAGGCTGATTGATTTCTTTCTTGGTGCTTCTGCATTGTTCTGGGTGGCAGTCGATCGAGTTGATGATGGGGTGATGGTACCTATATCAGATGGGAGTCCGGTCGTCGGAACTTCAACAAAATGACTAAATGTGTGAATGAGTGAAAGATGCACATGTGATCTTGCAAACACACACTAACATGACTTGACGACGAGATGACCCAAACCATCCAGACACACATGGTCAACATGATTGACCAATGATGTGAGCGACAAGCGCGACACTTGTGATTAATCGTTGATCGACCGTGACGACGCATGCGTGACAGTGAGTGTGACTTCGTGTGTGAGTGCGATAGATACTTTCATAGCAAACAAAACATGTACACATGAAGTGAAGACCGTGAGCATGATTAGAACATGGTTGTAAGCATGACTTCGATATCAACATGCAAAAACTTGGATAAAATGAACATGCAAGGCAGATGGAAAGACTCACACAGGCTCACAGAGTGAACCCAAGTGTGTGTATTCATAAAGTGAAACTCTCAAGGGAGGCTCCGAAATTGGGTGTAGGCCAAAATTTTGGAGGGTGGTTGTAGTCACTACAACACTTGGTGACGCACTCGTAGAACTCCAGCTTTTCTGTTTTAGTTCATTGATAGCACAGGGCCTTGGTCTTTTAGGGAGTATTGAATTGCTATGCAGGTTACTTCAGCTTCCCCACTTACCCCGTGAACACACATGGTTCACCTTTTTCCAACTCAGTCAAACACAATCAAAATTTCAGCTTGATCACAATGTTTTGAATTCGGGAAGGGTAGTTTAGCTCGCAAGTTGAAGATTTTCAGAGTATAAGTTTTCATCTTTGGTATTTTTCTACTACCAGCAGGCCTGGAAAGTACCCCGATGGAGTCACGCAGGAACATACATATTGCTCCACTGCGAGCAAGCCTGGTTAGTACCCCGGTGGAGTTGCATGCTTCACCTCTCTGTGTAGGAAGCCTTTCTCTTCTTTCGCCTTTGTATTTTTTAAAGAGGACTGTGCATGGGCACTTATTTATTTTTGGAGTGGAAGAGGGATCCTAACCTATTGAGAGCATAAGAGGTTGTTCCTTCATAGAAGCATGTAATACCTCTGACATAGGTTTGCTCGTTTAGATTTTTCCCTTTTCCATTTCTACTAGTTAGATGAGCTTAAACACACATAGTAGAAAGCTGAGTACATGCATGAGGCTTCCCAGTGTGGACACAGGTTCATGGTTGGACCGAAACTTCCCTTGCAGATGACTCATATTTTCCATCAAGACTTCATCGGCCGAAGGTTATAACCAACCATAGAGAAGATGGATACAAGACTGACCAAGTGTTGCAGTGTCACAAGTCTCTTCAAATCGCAACCACATACTCTATTCAAAAGCTAGAACGTATTAATTGGAAGCACTTATTTCTAAAAACAAAAATAGTAAGGTATTAAGCAAACCAAACAAACGAAAACAAAAATAGTAAGAAAAGCAAACAAAGTGAAAACAACAACAAGCAAGCAAAGGAACCTAGTCAGAAATCAAGCAAACATGAAAACCAAAAAGAAAAGACAAGTGAAAAAGCAAACACTACTCCTACTCCTACGTTAAACGGTAGAGGTTACGCAGAATCAAATTTCCAGGGAAGCCACCGTAGGCATACTCGACCTGCAATCACTAATATAAGAGTGACTAAAACAGATAACAAATAGTGTGCAACAGAAAATGAAAAAACTTGGAAAACTTGGACATGAGAGAGAAGGTATCGCCTGTGCATGAAAGAATGTGTCATAACCACCCAACACGCACATTTACCTCTTTCGTAACTACCATTTTTCAACAAATATTGGAGGCCTCTTTCAAGTGTGTGTTTTTCTGCACCAAGTTTCTTAGCGAGTGCGAGGAAGGATTGAAGCTTGTTACCTGTAACACGACTCGACAAGTAAGATTGTTCAATCCATTTAGTGATTTGATCATAAAATTCGTGATGGTTGTTTTGAAATATTTGTGATCTTTGAGAAGATGAATTCCTGATTTGACGGAGGGGATCGTGATGAGAATCTGATACAGATAGATAGATCTAGTCATTCTCATCAGTCATGTCAAGACAGTGAGGGCCTCCCATAGCCATCAGTGCAAGCTGAAGTGCCTCACATTCTTGACATAATTCTAAGAAGAAATATGTTACATGGTGAAGATAATAGTGCGTGAAGCGACTGTCATTGGATGTATTTTTGGGAAAATGATAAACTGCATGACAACCACCCAAGATAGAAGAGAAATCATACCAGTCGGTCGAGATGCCAGATTCATATTTTGACATGAATAAAAAAACCTTTTGAACAATCATGCGAATGATTTGAATGAGGGAACTAAGTTCTCTGTGTGCTAGGCATGATAGAACACCCACCCGCAACTGGTGAAAATGTGCGTAGGCATCATGTGTATAATTTCTCACTGTAGATCACCTGATAATGCAATATACTAAATCAAAATACTTGATCTACTTCTACAACAAACTTTGCGGAAGCTTAGTCGATTTTGAGCAAGATCAAATAGAACACATATAATAGAGAAGAAGATTTAATCACACATGAAACACAGAAGAATACTCTGGGGAAAGCCTCAGCTAAAACCCCACTATCTATATTATCATACAAGTGGAAATATCTCTAGATTACGCAAAGCTTTAGCTCACAAGCTATCTAACTCTTAGTACAATCCCTCAATGCTTCTCATAGACTGAATAGACACAACATATGCCTTCCATCAGTCCTCCAAGCCTCCTATTTCCTTGCACAGTTTCTCCTGGGTCTTGCGGTTGCCACCTGTGTGAATTCACCTCTCACACAACTCACCAAACTCAGAAATAACTGCGCAATCCTCAAGGAATGAATTCCTTCTGCATGTAAGAGATATCCTTAATGGAATATTCCTACAACTGATAGTACACTATTCCATCCTCTAATCTCAACTAGGTCTTTGACTGAGCTGACATGCATGAGTTATTTATGAGAGAATATTCAGTTACCTGAAGTACACTAGTTACATGCATGCATGCATTAACCAACTGAACTCACAATCAGTTCCAAAAACTGATGGAACTAATCTAACTGGACTTAACTCAATTAACTGAGCTAACTAATTACAACTTAAAGCACAACTCATCCTAATCTCCTTAATTAAGGGATAACTTCCTCAATCAAAGGGATAATTGTTGCATGTCTTCACATAGACTTCATATTTGATTTTCTCCAACTAATTAACTCAAGATGAATTAATTAATTATTTTTCAAACAGCTGCTAAGATAAAATTCGAATTTTAATTCTCGATTTTAGTTCAGGGACTAACCAAAATTGGAATGTATCCCGAAATGCTATTTATAGCAATGCTATTTTTAGCACTTCTATATTGAGGATTTCTTGTTTCTATTTTCAACACTCCCTCTCAACAAGAAAGGGATTATCCGTCACCCTGATCATGTCTCTGTGGAACTTGAAGTTGCATTTTGACATTGACTTAGTCAAAATATCTGCATCCTGCTCCTCGGTCGAAACATACATCAATAACATGATTCTCTTCACCACACAGTCTCGAAGATAATGATATCGAATATCAATGTGCTTGGACCTGTCATGAAATACTGGATTCTCGGAGAGTTTTATACAACTCTTATTATCACAATAGATCATAGTTAGATCCATTCTCTAATCAAACAATCCAACTAGAATTTTCCGCATCCAAATGGCCTCACATGCTCATTGACTGGCAGCCATGTATTCAGCCTCTATTGAGCTAAGTGCAACTAACTTCTGTTTCCTACCGTACCAAGAAACTGTAGTTGAACCAAGGTTGAAAATTCCTCCTAAAGTGCTCTTCCAATCTGATGGACTCCCTGCCCAATCTGCATCTGTGAAGCCCTAAAGCTTCACTCCCTCTATCTGTCTGTACCATAATCCATACTGAGATGTGCCTCTGAGGTATCTCAGCACATGCTTCACTACCTTCCAAAATAGCTTGGTAGGCTGAACCATAGCTTGACTCAGCTGGTTCACCGCAAAGCACAAATCTAGTCGTGTGTTCACTAAATACATCAATGAACCCATAAGCTGCCGATAAACAATAGCAACTACTACCTCACCTGAATTAGCATCCTCCTTCCTCCAGTTACTTGCTAGAGGAGTCTGCATGGACTTGCACTTCTCCATGTGGAATCCCCTGAGTATCTCATTGGAATACTTGCCTTGAGACATAAACACTTCCCCATCCTTCTACCACACTTCCATGCATATAAACTAGTGCATAAGACCCATGTCTTTCATCTCGAACTCTCTTGCAAAGTCCTACTTGCAAGACTTGATCAACTGATCATCACCTGTCAATATCGGATCATCAACATAAAGAACAATGATCAATGGCTTACATTCTACCATGATGTGCTAAAGGTTTGCATCTGCTTCACTCCTTGTGAAGCCCAACCTGGTGAAATAGTTGTCGATCCTGGTGTACCAAGCACGAGGTGCTTGCTTCAGCCTGTACAAAGATCTCTTAAGTTAGCACACATGCGACTCACGATCAAAGGTCTCAAATCCTTTCAGTTTCTCTATGTACACCTCTTCCTCAATCTTGCCATTGAAGAACGCAGTCTTCACATCCATCTGATGGATCTTCCAACTCATCTGTGCTAATAGTGCCAACATCGATCTCATAGAGGAGTACCTTGCTACAGGAGAAAAAGTCTCATCATAGTCAATCCCCTCGACCTATGAGAAACCACGAGCAACGAACCTTGCCTTATGTTTCTCCACACTCCCATCAGCTGCTTTCCTTACCTTGTAAAGCCATCAGGAACTTACCACTGACTTGCCCTCTAGTCTTAGAACAACATCCCAAACACTGTTCCGAACTATGGAGTCATACTCCTCCACCATAGCATCAACCCAGACCGGCTGTTGCATTGCTTCCTCTAAGGAATATGGTTTTGTCTCTAATGCATTCCCCAACCAAGGCCATGTAACTAGTGTACCGCTCGGGTGACCTCCTCTATCTGCGCTGAGAAGATGGCTATCCCACATTCTCTCTCGCATCCATCACCAATCTGTCAGCTTCCCTTGAGAATTTCCGCCCATCTCTGGAAGACTCTACATGAGTGGATGTCTCCACTCCTGGATCTTTCGAATGCGGTTGCTCTGCATCAGTATGAGGCTCCTCCTCCTTAGGAACCAAAAGTTCCTCCTTTGCTTGCAACTTGAGCTCCCTCTCAAGGGAAACTCGCATGGCTTTCTACTTGTTGAAATTCAAATCTATGTGTACCATGGTCCTCTGACTGGCAGGAAAGAACACTCGATAGTTGTGGGGTGTATCAGTGTACCCCACAAGAATCCCCAACTCAACTATTGGCTCTAGCTTCTTCCGAGCATCTTTGGTCACATGGCAATAAATCGATGACCCAAAGATCCTGAAGTGACTCACATCTAGTCTCTTCCAGGAGAAGGCCTCCATTGGTGTCTTCATCCCCAGTATACAATGTGGGCTTCTATTATGCAAGTATACTGTTGTATTGCATGCCCCATCCCACAAATGAAGTGGTAGGCCTTGGTCATGCAACATCGCCCCAGCTGCTCCCACAATCATTCTGTTCTTCCTTTCAACTACCCCATTCTGTTGTGGGTTATGGGGTGCCATCAACTCTCGTTTAATTCCTTCTGCTGCACAGAAGTCCTTAACCTGTTGAGAGACATACTCTCCACCATTGTCGCTTCACAAGGCCCTTAGTTTATTTATAGATTCTTTCTCAACCAAGGGTTTGAACTCACAAAACCCTGAGAAGGTTTGATCCTTCTTCTGCATGAAGTAGATCCAACATCTACGAGAAAAATAATCAATAAAATAACATAGTACCTTTGTTTAGAGGTGGAGGCTGTTGAGAATGGTCCACACACATATATATGAACTCGCTCTAGGATTGCTCCAACTCAATTGTCTCGATCCTGAAAGGAAGATTTTGCATACTTACCTAAGGTACAACCTTTTTATGTATCCACTTGCTCCAGTTTTCCCCTGGGAAGTCCAGTAGAAATCTTCTACATGATCTTCAAGGCCCCATGGTGCAAGTGGCCCAATCTTCTATGCCATAGCTTGCAAATATCTTGGCTTTGCACCAACTCTACTTTGGAACTCAATGCAGCACAGTCATCTACCTCCAGCTTGTAGATATTCTTTACTGGAATCCCAATCCTCTTGGTCTATCCAGTGCCAATTTGCCTCAAGAATGCCTTTCCTTTGCTAAAGACTACATCATAGCCTTTGTCTTCCAACATTGCGACGGACACCAGGTTCTTCTTTAGTCCAAGCACATACTTTACATCAGTCAAGGTGAGAGGAGCTCCCTGCTCCCTCTGAAACACAACTATACCTTCACCTGAAACATGATACTTTCCATCATTTCCCTTTTGTTTGTGCATCTAGAGGTCCTTCTCATCCAAGGCACTAAATAGACTCTTGTTACCGGTCATGTGGAATGAGGCTCCACTGTCCAGGGACCAAACACAACCCACCATCGATGAAACCATGCATGGGATGAGGGTGAAATCCAATTCGAATTGTGAGGCCAGTTCCTCACCATCTGATCCTTTCGAGGATCCTTTCTTGGATTTCTTCTGTGGACAATTTGTAGCATAATGGCCCACCTCATGACAATGAAAGCATCACACTTTTGATTTGTCAATCTTCTTCCCACCATGAGAAGAACTCGATTTGGAATGGGATGCATTCCCTTTCCCTTTCCTTGCCTTACTCAATAAGGCTAGATTTTCTTCATCATCATGCTTTGATGAAGATCCATCTCTGGTGCTTCTCCTTATCTCCTCCTGCATCATATCCGACCATAGTCATTCCCAATCTGGTAGTTTCTCTCTTCCATTTAATGAGTTTTGGTAGCTATGCCAGCTCTTAGGAAGACCGAGGAGAGAAGGACTCACCATGTCATCATTGGCTGTAGTGATTCCTACACTTCCAAGCTCATCCCTACAGGTGGTGAGCTTGTTCAGATATGTAGAGATCATGTCGCCCTTTTCACACATGATTTTCCGAAGCTTGTCTTTTAGTGCCATCTTACTCTGATCGTTGTTGTTCTAATATAGATCCTTCAATTTTTTCCACATTGAAAATGGTGTCTCCTTCCCGTGGAGACTCGAGACAATGTGGTCTTAAACTCCCTCCAAAAGGATCCTCCTCACTCTAGCCACACATTTCTTCCATTCCGCCAATTCCTGGGCATTAGTAGCTATTGGCTTGGGGACTTCTTGATCAATGAAGTCCTTCAAACTGTTGTCCTCTAATACCGCTTCCATGCGATCCTTCCAGGCTATATAATTTGAGTTGCCATCCAGGGCATACTCGAGTCTCAAAGCGTTGAACGCAATTGGTGAAATTTGAGATGTGAAAAGAATTCAATTTCTATAGTCAGGAACTTCAAACTTTGAACTTCTCCCTTCTTTGTATACTATTTTCTTCTTTGATCACCTTTGCTTCGATACCATTTAGAATTTCTCACTGTAGATCACCTGATATTGCAATATACTAAAGGAAAATACTTGATCTACTTCTCCAACAAACTTTTCGGAAGCTTAATCGATTTTGAGCAAGATCAATTAGAACACATATAAGAGAGAAGAAGATTCAATCACACATGAAACATAGAAGAATACTCTGGGGAAAGCCTCAGCTCAAAACCCCGCTATCTGTATTATCTACAAGTGGAAATATCTCCAGATTACACAAAGCTTTAGCTCACAAGCTATCCATCTCTCAGTACAATCCCTCAATGCTGCTCATAGACTGAATAGACACAACATATGCCTTCCTTTAGTCCTCCAAGCCTCCTATTTCCTTGCGCAGTTTCTATATATTTAACATTTCTTGTTGCTATTTTCAACATCATGGCCATCACAAAAATTTGGAAAGGATGTCAGCACCATGAATGTGTGAAACTGGTTGGGGAGTGGCGAAATGAGAGTAACCTAATTCGCGTGATAGTTTGTGTGCTCGTCATAAGAAGGGGAGATTGCTAGTGTGATGAGTGGGAAAATTTGACATGCAAAATTTGCAAAACGACCAAGGAGATGATTACGAGAGAGAACATCTGATAAGCATGATTTCAAATAGAGATAGCCTTTGAGATGATCAACTTCACTGTCTCATGCTTGGAAGAGGGATGAACACTCCCAACCTGAATTGGATGTAAGAGAGGTGCATGAAGACGGACATGTTGTAATGGACTCGTGGATTCGATCATTAGGGAAAATATAAAATTTTGAAATATCATACCCTGAATAATAAATATTATTTACATGGGGATCCATGTCGAGTGCAACCATGCAGATAGATGGATTGTGTGTGAGAAACGAGATCTGATTTGGTTTGATGGGCTTACCAGAGTCGCAAGGTCCTGACATAACCATCAACGGACGTTGAAGTGCCTCGACTCCTTGGCACATCCCAAAACTTTCTAGAATTGAAAAATTGCATTTTGGGATGTGAACCAGATCATGCATGGCTTGAGGATGGCTATTGTTACTGATTTCAAAACTTCTCTTAGGATGATAGCCATCTCTGTCACAGGCTTCATCAAAATTTTTAGCAACTTGACTTGACGAATTGTCTTCATGCAAAAAACAAGATGATGACAAGTGGGAAGAGTCCTGTGCGTTGAGACTATTTTCATCATGGACAACCTCATTTCCTTGTGTCAATTGAGGAGATAACTCAGAAGATGAAGAGGCAAGAGAATGAGGAGTGTCTCCAACGCATGTTGATGCACTGCGAATGATAGGACACACAAGCAAGTGAGGTGCAGAGGAAGCTTCCATATGGATGTCCTCTTTGACCGGTGCACATTTCATATTTGAGTTAGAGTGTACTTGAGATTAAAATAGATCATATGAGGTGCTTGGGCATTCATCACAACATATGGAAGCGTGGGAGTGACAACAACCCAATGCTCGAGGTTGATTGAAAAAATTGATTGTGCATGATGTTTCACCAAGATTCGCAGATCGAGGATCGATCAAGAATGGAAGCTCAATGTTTTGAGATGAATTGATTGTGTCTTCATCGTCCTACTCCTCTGCTTGTATGATGAGATTGCCTTGCACATGACTGCAACTTGAGCTAGCAACTCGAGAATGAAGAGAGTTCTTGCAGCTAGCTTACCTAGTAGATCACTCAAGCGAGTCATGGTGCAAGGAGTCATGGCTTGTAGATGATGGAGGATGGCAGAGATGAAGATTAGTCTCAAGACTTGGATTACAAATGGTGATGTCCTATTATGGAATGGAGGGATGATTTTTTTCCATAGGCTTTCCTAACCATTCTAGAATTTCCTCCGTTGGAGCAGGAGACAACCAAGTAGATGGATTGGGAATATGCTATGCAGATTTCTCATCTTTGCAACCGCTGTGAGGGGGAACCCGCTGCGGAGGTTTCTTACTTTTGTGGTTGCTGTGAGGGGGCACCCTCTTCGAGACATGAGGTTTCTCGTGATCCACAAGAGTTGAGGAAGAAGGGAAACCAAGAAGTTCACCATTTCGAGAGACATGAACCAAGTGTTTCAGCTCTTGGCTCATGATGTCAAGGTCAACAAACTGCTCAGGAATTTCGTGACATAGGTGAAGGAAGCGGGTAGCAAATTCCTTAACTGATTCACTAGGCTTCATTCTTAATTGAGAGATCCTTTCACAGACATCTTGGTAGTCACACTCATCGAAGGTTTGATGGAGCTCCTTGAGGAAAGTGAGAAGGGAATGGATGGAAGCAGGTGGCATAGTATGACACCACCAATTAGCATGAACTTCAAGGGTGAGGAAGAAGAGTAAGCAAACAAACTCATCACTATCAATTTCATGAGATTCACAGAAATGAAGAAAATCAGAAATCTTCTTAGTTACGGACGTTTTGTCCTCACTGTCAAACTTTAACAAGGACAAGTGATCAAGAAGCTCATCAGGGATTGATAACTGATTAAGGGAGAAATGAGAGAAACACCTCGAGAGCACAAATTGTGTATTATTCATTGGGTAAGAGACTCAACCCAGATGTATAGGCTCAATTTGTCATCTGGCCCTCCTTCTAGTGCCAAAATGTTGACGGTGCTAGTCCTGCCAACATCAGGGGATCTCCCTGGTGTGAATTCCCAACTAGACCTCACACCATTTGGTGTAGGATTCCCATCTGGTACGATGACCCAGTTTCCATTATCCTAAAGATTTTCCTCAACTCTTACTTTTCAATACAGGAGAGTGGTCTTCTTTGTCTTCCGAGAAGTGAGATTCGTGTGCCTGGTGAGTGTAAGTGTCAATTGTGTTAATGATTCTTTCACCGTATAGGGAGAGGGTGGGAGTGAGTCCCAAGTCAGTTGGGAGAAGTCCCAACTCTACTAGGAATACACAACACAATAGGACATGCACAGCTTCCGGTGGAACAGTCCAGACGCATGCGACAGTCACAACACACAAGGGAATATAACATGTATAACACTTAGCGGATTACTCCGCATGAGTGCAATGGTTGTTATAGAAAGTTCCATGTGAAAGGTTTGTCTGATGTCCGGAAGAGTAGTCTACACAAGGCGAGACAATGTTAACAACATATACAACACATTTTCATTTACATATGTGTATTACAACAAGTGAATTAGTTCAAATGTTAAACATAGGTTCAAGAAACATGCATTACAAGTGTGAAAGATTAGTCTTACAACAGATATAATACATGTGTGAAAATGTGTTGGCTTGTTAGCAAGCTTCCGAATTAAGTGAAAGTTCCAAGACACATCATTACACCATACATCACCAACCCCATGTGAGGGGCATTGGAGCCACTGCTCACTCCTCAAAGAAAAGATAACAGACTCTCTTAGCTAAGTGGCAGGAGTTGAGGTGAAAATTCCTTTGCATGTACAAATGAGGGGGTATTTATAGCCGAGGGTGAAACTAACGCTTGTGGTTGTTTGACTACCCTCATGACTATTTGACTTCCATGAATTTTTAACTTTACATGACTCTTTGTACAACAAGTGGGTCTCTTGGACTTCCATGTTACATTACATTGATTTAACAACATGGCCCACAGTGGAGATGTGGAAGACATGACTCATGACATGACTTGACATGTCAGTGCTGGTACATTTGTTCTATTGCTAGAGAGAATGTTGAGTTGTAGTGCTACTGGGTGATGGATGTCTTCATGGTGTGTTACAGCTTCACCTCCGCATGGCAAGGTGCACAGAGTCTTCGATGGTCGTTGGATCACTTAATTTTTCTTTGGCACGTTGCTCCTTTCTTGTATGTTGGAAGGCTCGACAGGCTCTTAAATTTGATAAAGGTGCATGTTTGTCCGTTTGTTCATCTGTAAACACATCTTACATGTCTACTCATTCGTCCGTCTGTGAACACATCTTTTCATGATCATCTGTTCGCGAGCACATCTCTTCATATGCATCATTCGTTGCCCATTGGTGAACTTGTCCTTCTACATGTGCTCCCTCTGTTCATCCCATTCGTCGACATGCCATGTTTGTTGGTGTACCTGTACCTGTGGTCACTCATGACAAGACGACATCAAATCCAAAAACCTCCTAGTCTACCATGAGACATGATCATTTTGGATGAAAGTGATCAAGAGAGGTAGTAAGGTTGCGAGGTGGGATGATGGCTCTGGGCACTTCTAATGAAAAATGCACAAGATTCATTCGGTGATGAAGATGGGAAATCAGAGTCAATAGTGACTATTTGTGAGGTCTGGCTTGGCTAGAAGGAAAAATTTCGCGCATTTTGGGAGGAACTGTTCGAGCTGCAGGAAGGCAAGGAAGACAGGATCTGCGCATTTTCTAGAATGAGTGGGCAGAAGGGGCTAGAAAACAAGATTTGTGTAATTTCTAAGAGGAACATGCCGGGCTGCAGGGAGGATTATTAGACACGATTTGCACAATTTTCTAGGGGAATGAGTTGGGAGCTTGGCAGCCAAAACTATGCAATTCCTGGAGGGAATTGGAAGCTGTTGCTGGGTCACTCGCAATAGAAACTACACAATTCTTGATGGGAAATGGCAGTCAGCTGCGGAGAGCTTGGCAGCAGAACTGCACAATTCTTGAAGGGAATTGGCAATCTGCTGCTAGGAGCTGTTGGCGAGAGAAATTGCATTGAGGCTCGAAGGCTGGCATGCTAATCATCTCTACGTAATTTCTGAGTCGAACGGACTACTGGGCAGCAGAGGGCCTCGTCATGAAAAATGTGCAATTTTCTGGATGAGGAGTCAGTTGACTGTCGGGAGGACTGGCTAGAAAAACTATGCAATTTTCTAAGGCAGATAGGGACAGGCACTGGGTGTCTATCCATCCTGTTTGCACAATTTTCCCATCCAGTGAAGTGGGTAAGGTCTGAAGTCTCTACGCAATTTTTGAGGGGAATGAGTCATGGGGTGGCTGCCGAGTCAAATCCTCTGTTTGACCAGCTTGAAGGCTGATTGATTGCTTGCGGGAAACACTACTTGAAATGACTTGCTTGGTGCTTCTGCACTATTCTGGGTGGTAGTCGATCGAGTCAATGATGGCGTGATGGTTCGGCTATTAAAGGGGTGTCTGGTTGTCAGAACATCAGCAAAATGACTAAGTGTGTGAATGTGTGAAAGATGCACATGTGATCTTGCAAACTAACACCAACATGACTTGACGACAAGACAACCCAAACCATCCAAACACACATGCTCAACATGACTGACCAATGGTGTGAGCGACAAGGCCGACACTTGTGATTGATCGTTGATCGACTGTGACGATGCTTGCGCGACAGTGAGTGTGACTCCATGCGCGAGTGTGACAGATTCTTGCATAGCGAACACAACATGTACACAAGAAGAAACAACCTTGAGCATGACCAGAACATGGTCGAAAGCATGACTTCGATATCAACATGCAAAAAATTGGATAGAATGAAAAAGAAAGGCAGATGCAAAGACTCACACGGGCTCATGGAGTGAACCCCAGTGTGTGCAGTCATGAAGTGAAACTCTTAAGGGAGGCTCTGAAATTGGGTGTATGCCAAAATTTTAAAGGGTGGTTGTGGCCGCTACAACACTAAGAGAGCATCAGTTGTATGCCAAGCATAGTAAGTGTAATTTCTTTTAGACAAAGGTACATTACTTGGGACATGTTGTTTCGAAGGAAGGAATATCAGTGGATTCAAAAAAGATAAGAGCTATTAAGTAATGGGGAGCTCCTAGGAATGTGGATGAAGTTAGAACATTCATGGGGTTAGCAAGTTACCATAATAGGTTCATCAGGAAATTCTCATGGATCATCTATCCTATTATATCACTGGAGAGGAAAGGAAAGAAATTTGAATGGACAGCGGAATGTGTAGCTAGTTTTGAGAAATTGAAGTCGTTTCTTACAAATGCGTCAATTCTAAATATTGCAGATCTAGATAAAGAGTTTGTGGTGTGTACAAATTCTTGCAAGAGAGGACCTGGTGGAGTCCTATTGTAGGAGCAATTTGTAGTGTGCTACAAGTTAAGGAAACTAAATGAGAACATGCAAAATTATGTGACACATGATCTTGAGTTGGAAGTGATCATTCATGCATTGAATATGTGGAGGCACTATCTTCTTGATAGGAGGTTTGCATTGATGAGTGATTAGAGTGGGATGAGATATTTGTTTGACCATACTAATTTGAATGAAAAACAAGATAGATGGTTGGCTATGCTTTGCGGGTTTGACTTCTTGATTAGGTACATTAAGGGTAAGGAGAAAATGGTTGTAGATGCTCTTAGTAGAAGAGTGCAGGTGAATCACATAACAACTATGAGCTCATATGGGACATATTTACAGGATCATATATTACAAGTAGGACAATACGATGATATGTATAGGGAACTTAGGCACAGGTTACAACAACAAGGTATAGGTGATTAGGATGTGGATTATCATCTTACAACATATGGTTTGGTGAGATTTAAGACAGGATCTATGTGCCAGAAAATCGCGAGCTCAAGAAGCTTACTTTATGGGAATTTCATGTTAAGTCGCATTTAGGTAATCTGGGATATCAAGAGACACTGAAAATAATTAAGTAGTTCAACTATTAGCTAACTATGAATAAATAGGTAGCTGAGTTCATCACCACATGTTTGGATTGTTAATAGGAAAAAGAAAAGTGTAAGAATTCAGGTGGTTTATTGTAGTCGATTCCAATTCCAGAGTGGAAATGGGAATTCATTTCCATGGACTTCATTATAGGTTTTTCGATGACATGTAGACAACATGATTCTATTATGGTTGTGGTTGAGAGGTTGAAAATGGTAGCGAACTTCATAGAGGTCAAGTCTACTTATTGAGCCAATGAGGTAGCTCAAGTATTCATCAAGGAGATAGTGAGGTTACATGGTATTCCTAAGAAGATTGTGTTTGGAAGAGATGATAAGTTCACTTCTAGGTTTTGGAGCTTGGTTAGAGAGTTGGCCCTCGGTACAACTTATCATCTACAGATAGATGGACAGACAGAGAGGCTCAACAAGATTCTAGAGGACATGTTGAGAATATATGTTATGCACCAAGAAAGGAGGTGGGAGGAGTATATTATACTAGTTCTTTTTTCTTAAAACAATGGGTATCAAGAGTCACTAGGGATGGTTCAGTTTGAGGAACATTATGGGAAGTGTTTTAATACTCCCATTAGCAAGAGTGATACAATGAAAAAGGTACTAATTGGATGTGACATGTTGGAAAATATGGAACAATAAATGAATGTTATCAAGAAGAATATATAGACAACACATAGACAAAATTGTTATGCATATCCGCACAGGGTATTTAAGGAGTTTTAGGTTAGGGAGCAAGTGTACTTTCGCATCAAGCCCAAGAGGAACTCCTTGAGGATTGGATCATGTGCCAAGTTTCCACCTTGGTATTGCAGGCCTTTTGAGATCCTTGAGAGGATTGGACCAGTGGCTTATAGACTTGCATTTTCGCTAACACTGAAAGTCCATGGTGTTTTCCATGTTTATTACTTGAAATATATGTGAAATATGTTAATCATGTGATTGATTGGTATGTATTGTAGGTGGGTCTAAAAGGGGAATTCCAGTTGGAACCTTAGTGCATATTGCAGTGGAAAAAACTCATGCTCTGGAACCAAGCAATCAAGTAAAATAAAGTGAAATAAAAGCACTTTAAGCTCGATGAATCTACATGTGAGAAGGATGATCAAATGTGAGCTATGTATCCTTCACTATTTTTGGGTTTAGGAAAAGGAGTTTGGGTATATGTATATTTATGTATGGTTGTTATTGTAAAGACAACAATGAGATGTGTTATAAAGCTCCAATAAGTGGTATCGTTGTTATGTTGTCATGTTTGTCATGATGGTTTTTCTTTTCGGTAGTTTTTTCATTATAAATACTGCATCGAGCTAAGTTATAAATCTCCATGGGAAGTATGTCTCGGTTTATAGATGTATTGTTAGTCATAGGTGTCATAGAACACCGAGAATGGCGTTCCCCTAAGGAGGGGTTTGTAATAGGCCCGAGTTAAAAGTTCATGTAATAAAGTTATTAAAGGAAAAGTAATACCAACATCACGGGACATGTATTCCAAGATGAATGTTGGGAAAAACATCCTAGTGTGTTCATTTGGTTTATTATGGCTAAGGAAACTGGAAAATGAATTGGAAAAGGTAAAGAAAAATTAATTGACATTTATCTATGAAAATAATGGAAAATATGAGAAAAGGAAGGTGACAGCTCACAAAATTGCATGTGAGGAAAATTGAAGGAAAAATAGAGGAAAATGAAGAGAATAGAGGCCTCAATAATGAAAAGGCTTATAACGATTGGTTAATAAATTTTTTCAGTTTAGTTTTTGGGAGCTCTCTCTCTATTCTCTCATACTATTTCACACTTAGAGCATTCTTGGATCACTCTAGCATTGAAGAAAGGAAAGAAAAGGAAGGACAAGAAGGTAAAGGAAAGTAAGGTATAAGCAAGGAAAATATGGATAAATTAGGTTCATTAAGAATACTTGCAGGTATCAGGTTGCATATGTAATTTCCTAGATGGTTTATGAATGTGTGGTACATGCATGTGTGTATTTGGTTGTCTTGTTGTCATTGGCATGGATTTTTCCACGTGTTAAAATGGTTCAGCCTTTCCTTTCCATCTCTCGATAGCCATGGTGTGATGGGGTTCTATTATTTGGTTTAGATTTAGATTTTTGGATGGTTTTGGAACTCGATGAGGTGGTCTCAGGAAAATTCCCACAGGGCCTAGGAACCCCTTGACTGGTTTTGGTAGGATTTCCATAAATGCTGAGGGTGGAGACAAACAAATTCCTCAAGGTATTGGTGAAGAAATTTTGACGCATCCAGGCTTGCTTTAGGCCTAGAAATCCTTGACTAGTTTTTTTGAGATTGCAATAAAGACTGAGGGTGGAGGTGGTGTAATCTCGAGGAAGCCTTGGTTGTTTATGTTTTGGTATTCTTATGTGATCCCTTGACGGGTTTTGGCGAGATCACATGAGCATGAGGGTGGAGGTTGTTTAATCTCTGGGAAGCCTTGGTTTTTTTCGTCTTGAGTCCCACATTCATGCTGGAATATGGCATGGGGGTGATTGGTTGGAAGAAAGATTTGGTTTAGCCAAATCTATGGTCGAATGGTACGTGGAAGTCCCTGAATTCATTGGATTTTTCATATGTTAATAAGAGTTATTTTCCTATTGTATTTTATGAGTACTTGTACTTTTTATTATGTGGCTTTGATGGTTGTTCTATCATGGTTCTTATTTAGGTTATATGTTGGTTATAAGCATGGGTTCGTAACAGGTTCTACTTATGGATCTTTACATGTTTTGATTAGATGATGAATGGTTATTGAATGCATGAGATAACAAATGTTATTGCAACTATTATGAGAGGTCATTATACCTTCTTAATGATTCTTAGATAAGCACCAAACCCCTATGTTCAGATATGCATTCATGACTTGTAGATTACATGTTCTCAATATGTTTGATGAAATGACTCTCTTGGTTAGGCAAAATTAGGTCAAGTTTTGATAAAATTTATATATGAATGGTTTTTTCTTAATGGTATTCATTATTCTGGAAAGCCTCACTGCGTTATAGGTAGTGGTCTAGAAGCTTACCTGGAATTTAGGCTCAAAATCCAGGACCACACCCTCTAAACTGAAGAATTCGGGGCACAATCACACCCTGGTAAGCTTATGCATGCAATTGGAGGCCCACAATTGCATGAGGGCCTTTTCAAGCATGCGGTTGGGAGCTCAGATCACTAAAAAGGAATTTTAGCTAAGGATTTGGGTATTGGATGTGGTTGTTTAGACCGTGGGTGTCCTGTATCTCCTGAGGAAGGTCACTAAGGTTCCATTTTATTGACTTCACTTCTTTAACTGTACTTAGGATGTTGATTCATGTCACAGTAGCCCTCGGCTCATGTTTAACCTGATAGGTGAGTGAAAGTGGGTGGATATGGGAGGAGCATGTTACAACCACATGAACTGTCCACATCATTTTCCAAGTTAGCGTTATCTCTTCGTCCAAGAATACATGGCTCCATTATGGCCACTTATCTATCCACTTAATTCCATGCTTTATTACACACTCTCTCCAATAGTAGAAGACTACTTTTAGCAAACTACTATTAATGTCCCCTAAAAATGAAGGTTTGGAACTTTGTGGGTGGGCACTAAAATAGATCTGTTCCATTGTCGATTTGTACTCAGTGGTTTGGGTTGAAATTTCCACCATGTCCCCCAACCCCTCTTTCCCCATAAAACATCAACCTAATGGAGGGTCCACGCTATATATATTGTTAGATCCATCTCTCTTGTACATCAACATTGATTCGAGACTATGAATTTTGCTTGCTGATTTTCAATGATTTTCCTAGTGTATTTAATTGTTTCAAATTTTTTATTAAGTGTTGATATATTTCAATATTAACTCCCCACCGCATGGACTTTAATTTCATAGTTTTGTGAACATGGACAGGATCGTTGGGGCATGAAATTATAATTCGAAGGCTAGTGAACCCCCCAATGTGCCAAAAAATATTCCCTCACATATATTTCTATGTATAATAAAAAAAACCTTTCTACCCCTAAATACTATGCAATATATTATATTTCTAACTTTCTCTTTTTTTACCCCACTATATGGATGAACATGTAAATATATTTTCAGTTTAGTGATGCCCCATGTTCCATTTCTAAGTCAATCTCTCTTGAATCTCCTTCTCTCTCTCACTTTCTCTCTTGCCCCCTCTCTCTTTATCTCCCGCTCTTCCTCTCACTATACACCCCCCCTCTTTTCCCCCTCCCTTTCCCTTCCTTTATCTCTTTATCCCTTACTCCCTCACTAAGTGTGTTCTTCACAACCCCTCCACACTTCTCTCTCGATCCTCCAACATTATCACTATATTTGTCCCTTTATACTTGTCTTTCCCTCACTCCCCCTAACTCCCTCCTCCTCTCTCTTTCTCTTCCCCCCCACATCATGTTTCTATCTCTCACTCTTCCTCTCTCCCACCCCTTCCACTCTCTCCCTCTCTTTTTTTCACTCTACTAACTCTCACTCACATAATATCTCTCTCCCCTCTATATCTCCTCCCTCTCTCCCCCTATCTCTCTCTTAATCCCTCCTACAAAAAACCCCCCTCCAACTTTGTCCCTCTCTTCCTTCCTGTGTCAACTACAAATATATTCTTCTATCTCTTCCCCACCCACTTTACTTATCTCTCACACTTTTTGACTCTCACTCATCCGCACCCCCGCCCCCCCCCCCCGCCCCCCCCAACTCACCAACTCATTAGTCCCCACCCCCTTACTCTCTCTCTCTCTTTATATATTTTGGCCCCTATATCACTCCCTCTCTCACACACCACACAACCCTAAACCTACCTCAAATATTTCCCACCGACATATTCTTCCCCAACCCCCACTTTCTCTCCATGTGTCTTTCTTTTTTCTCTGTTTATCTCTCATGGTACCTCTATCCCTCCCTCTCTCACCTTCTCCACCCTAAGGGCCCCTCCCTTGCCGCCCAAACCTAGCTCAACTAGTTCCCATGTATTAAATCCATTAGGTGCAACAACCTAGGTGCATTCCCAACAGTCAAAATGCGCAAGCATTTTTAGCACTAGGAACATGCACATGATAATAACACACACTTATGTTTTTGAATTTAAATTTTATTCACAAGAATTCTATGTGCATGATGACTTAGTTGATTCATATATAGGTTCAGGATCATAAACCTAGTGGTTTGGATTGCAAATACATGAAAAAACCATATTTTTGAGAAAACACATATATGTGTATATATTTGACATTATTTTTCTATAATATAGACAAATATGTTGTGTATGGAACCACATACACATAAAGAGTCGGCTATGTGGATTCTAAATATATAAATTTTAAAAAATCAACAACTTTTACTATTTTTAATACATTTTCTCTTGACATATATCAAAATCTTAAAATACCCCTTTATTTCCTCTATAGCTTATTTGGTCTTAACCATTTGGTAAAAAATATATATAGTAAATTAAAGGAAATTAAGGCCTACAAATTAAAAAGAAGAAGAAGAAGAAGGGACATTCAATAATGGTAACTCCCTTGTAAGTTGCACTGATGCAAGGCCTTGTAGTGACAAGGATATAATGAATTTCAATATATATATATATATATATATAGTTACTAAGAATATAAATTTTAGAAAAATAGTTTTGCATAAGAACAATGTTAGGTGATCAAGAAATCCACAAGTATTTGTAGCAATTCCATCATTTAGATACTCAAATTTTGCACTAACATAAACATATGCACTATATTTTGCATGATTAATAACATACCAATATTAGGAAAAATCAAAATTCACATAGACACATTTTGTATAAATATAAATTATATATTTGGAAATACAACTCATTTGTCACTATTGCGTCATGGGAGACCATCGTTACCTTTCACCCACCTACTTGAATAATATTTTTTCTTCAAACCAAATAAATTCAACACCACAACAATGTTTCTATATGTGAGTTCCTTCTTTCCGCCTCTCATCATTATCAATTATGTTAATTAATTCAATAAAGGATATTAATAAATTTACCCAAGTTATCTTGCATTCATTTATTAATTTCATTTTTAATCTTTCATATGTTGTTTAACCCTATTTGAATTTTCCTAATTAAAATATAGCCCTAGGTCACATAATCAACCTCAAAGCATTAATTAACCTAGTTTCCTTCCCTCCTTTATTCATATTTTTATCTTTCACTCTCCCAAGGTTTCTTGGTTTAGCACTGAAACCAAGTGGTACCTTCACTCTCTCCTTCCTCATTGTGTTATTACAATGCTTCACTCTAATAGTAACACTTTAAGGATTGAAGGAAAATTGGATTTCATGAAAAATGAACCCTCCAATGGGATCTCATAGGAGCTAGAGGAAATCCAACGGTATTTCAAAGGGAGGCTTGCGAATTCAACCAAATAGCACAATAAAATTTAGTAGACTTATTTTCGGGGAGGCTCTCATAGTCATCAAATGCTACCAAAAGGGGAATGTGACACATTAAGAAGCCACACGTGGGAAATTCTATGATAGTTTCCTCTTTGAAAATAAAGTGGAAAATTCTTTCTCTCAAGCTCATAGTGTTTGTGAAAATCAAACCATTTATTTTTTAGGCCTTCTAAATTAACCCATGCCCCATTTTCATATTTTGAGGGGCTTTACCAAGAAAGTAACATGAAAGGGTTCTATACCCTGAACTTTACAAACAAAACCATATCAATTTATATGAGTTTTAATAGTGTTTTGTCTTCAAAAATGTTTTTGTCTTTGTTGGCTCAACCCCGGGGGATTGGAAACTTGAATCTCATTGTTTACATAATGCTTCATATCTCAGTGATCACGAGTTGATTTGAAACCCATGGAATTATCTTCATTTTTTATTTTTTTGTAAATTGATATTTTCTATTAATTCATCATAAGAGTACATTTTGGTGAGCTTATATACAAAATTCTCCCATCGTCTTTCCTATTGAACTTGTTTTCTAAGAAATAGTGGAAAAAACAAAAATAAAACAACAAGAGAAATCTAAGTAACCTCATGCAGACTTCCCACATTAACCAAAAGAGTCCCAAAACCCAAGAAAAACTAACAACTATCTTTAGTCAACAACATTACCTCGACTAGGAGCATCTAGATCATTAGCAAGACCTCATTCACATGGGCTTCCATATGTTCCAACATTCCTTCTAGATGGTCCTATCTATCTAGAATCCTTTTTTGACTATGTTGGAGAGAAACTAGCCTATCCATTATGTGCCACTAGTTATGTTATATTTTATTCATGAAGGCAATGACCTTGTTACAGTCACGTGCTAATTGTTCCACTAGCATTGTGTCTTGATGTATTTGAGCTTCGAGAGAGTCAAATGGAGTGGGTGAATCAAATCTACCTACCTAACAATTTGGAAGGTTACTAGTTAAGCTCGTCCCCAATGTCCCATATTTCCATAGGATGCACAACGTTGAGACCTCGAGGGTTGGAACCCCTATGGTCACATCCCCTTTAGCACTGCATTTCCCACCACCCTACCCACTCGCCCAAATTTGATGGAGACTCATGCTACATAGACCAACAGTTGTAAGTGAACTTATGATTCCGTTCTAAAAAATCACCAACCTATATAACTTGCAAGATGAGACCACCTCAACCTTGGACATGACAATTTCCTATCCTCCTTATGTGTTGGGATATGCCTCCTTACATGTTGGGATATGCCCAGACCTTATGGACAGGAACCACCACCCTATGCTGCTTAAGCAACCACAACATTAAAACCCCAGGGGTGAATTACACTTGGGGTGGTTACCATACACTAAGGGGGGTTGCCACAATCTTTTACGATCACCGCAATGAACACTAAGCACACAACAATCCCACATAGTGAACAAGACTATATTTTTCAGTGCTCCATTCAAAAGATCCAAAAAAGTTATACTAAATTAATAAACCTGTGGGATAGAGAAGTTGGAGGTCCCAAGAGAAAATATGAGAGCATCCCTTGTTGCAAAAACTCCTACACACCCTAACTGCAATAATTTACCGCTTGTCACTGCCAAACAAAATGACCCAGGGTCCCAAATGATAACACCTTATACCACCATCGGAGCTGACAAAGCAACATGATTCCAAATGCATAGGAGAACTAAGTAATCTTCAAGCAAGGGGTGGGGAATGGATTGGTTTGGAAACCACTCTACACACCTGAAGAAGTTCCTCCCACGTAGAATTATCACTCATCACCCAAAACCCGTAGTTGAACCCTACGACCAAGCCATTTCCAAATAATCATATGAGGTTCTCTACAACTTTCACCAGGTGAATGCCAATCGAAGCGTCCTCAACTTTCATAATCATAATAAATGATGTATGAGAGGGGAGTTAAGTGACATCTCCCGAGCCTCCATTTATGGTACCTTTAGCGGAAATTTGTTAGATTGAATTGCAACTTTAAATAGATAGCAAATTGCATTCACTTGTTTGTAATATTATATCCTTTAGTAGTACCTTTAACAAAAAATTCTTAGATTTAATTGAAACTTTAAATAAATAGAAAATTACATTCATGCCATAATCATGTTTATAATATTATTTTATCATTAATTATAATATTATATTATATTAATTTAATGAATATAAATTTTAACTTTCATGTTAATAATTTTGTAATCTTAAACTCAAAAGTGTAAATGGAATTAATGCTTTACCATTTAATATAATGCATATAGTGTAACATACTTTTGGAGTTGAAAATCATAAACGAAAGTAAATGGAAATAATGTTTTACAAGGTAATAAAATATATTGTGATACATTGTTTGAGTTGAAAGATTTTTCTAAAATAGTTAGTAATGTACTTTTTTTGAGTCACAAATTTGATAAAGCGATAGATTTTTATTGTAGTTGCGTTGAGAGGTGTATTTTTTCCCAAAAATAAAAATTAATATGTATGTTTAATTAGTTTTAATTAAAAGAATTATAAAACATCAATAATTTCAATTTCGTTAGTTTCAATACTACTTGAGCTAGAGGCAATCTAGGATGGGTGACCTCTAGGGACGTCTTGGTAATCAGGTACAAGCCCCAAAAGTGATGATTGACACTATGTGATTCACTTCACTAGTTTCAATCCCGCTTCTTCACCCCTGTGAGCATCACCTGATGCAATGAGTGCTAAGTGGACTATTCAAAAATCATGAGAAATTAGTGAGTCACCACTACCTCTCATGGAAATTTTCATAGATGATTGACTTACTTAATGCACTTGAATCCCAAAAAATGATATCTAACATAATGCACTGCAAAAACCCTCAATACTTAAATCATAGCACAATGTAATGCAAATATTTCATTCACTCTTAGTCATAAATAAAGTAATTACCAAATGATATCTAATATAATGCACTGTGAAAACCCCTCAATACTTAAATCATACCCCAATGTAATGAAAATAATTTTCTCACTCTTAGTCATAAATAAAATATTTCCATCTCCACATGACTTACTATAATTTGATTTGAACTTTAAAAAATATAAATTAAATAGAAAAAAACTGTGAATGAAATGTTTAAACTTTATAATTTTCAAAAATATTTAACAAAACATTTAAATACCCATGCTAACAAATATATATATATATACATACACACAATTGAAAAAAATATTTTTTTACTATATTTGAAGTAGTCTCATTATTTTACATTTTGGTTTTTTTAAGTATATATTTTTTGTCAATTTTTAAGTATGTGTTTTATATAGAATTTAAAAATATAATAATAAAAAAAATTACACATAATATAGAGTGAGAACTACTACATATTCATTTTGATATATAATGTGTTAGTCCTTACAATTTCCTAGGCTAAAAAGGAAATCGAGAAGGGTAACCTCAAACCACCTCAGCTCAGTAGCTAGCCCTACTGAGCATGAGAGGGATCTATCTAAGTCTCTTATGAGTGATATGACTTTAGAGCAAATAAGTTTTAGGCTAGATATATGTATTTGTTTGTTTGTTTTTGAAAATTTGGGTTTTACGGTTTGTTGAACTTATGGTTTGGAGCCACAAATAGGTCTAGGCTATAGGAGTGCAAGAGAAAATATGAGAAGGAGCTAGATATCAAAAGCCATGATGTATTTAGAATATTGTCAATGTAGTATAGAAGAGAAAGTGTAGAAGAAACTAATGAGCATAAGTAAACATGATTTCATTAGCTTAAGAAGATATAAACATAACTATGAAAACCAGATAGCATAGCTTGAGAAACAAGAATTCTGTATATTTCACTGTAAGGCATCCATAGAAAGAAGAGATATCATGTAGATAAAGGTGTTTTAACCATTATAAAAAAAATTAATGAAGAAAAAACACCATGAACTCACTGGGTTAGAGTTCCTTGAAAATAGCTGCAACCTGTCTCTATATTAGCTAAAAAGATGATTACATGCAAGCCTCCTTCACAAAAAGTTCAACCCTCTTCTCCTGAAGTGAAATCATACATATAGACACTCCTAGACCACTTTCCCACCTTCAGGAGTCAAATTCCTTGGTGGAGGAACTGACTCCAAGATTCTCTCAACCAACAGGTGAGAGTGAGAAGGTGAAACTCAAACACTTCTTGGAGAGTTTGTTTAGGAGTTTGCTTCATTTATGAAGCCTAATAAACATCAAAAAATACCTATGACGTACATTTATTCATGCCTACATCACCTATCCTCGAAACTAGTGCCATTACATAAATGTGTTTGACTTTGACCAAGTCAAACTGGAAACTAGAAATTTTACACAGTGAAATTTACAAATTAAAACACAAAAAAGTGCAGAACCACATCACTGACTTTGAGATGATTTCCAGGTGCCTTTCAGGACTCAAAATACAAAATTGATAGAACGGTCAACTAGCCCTCCAAGTCTATTTTCCATAACAATTTGAATTTTTGAATTTGGACGATGGGAAGGCCTTCAAATATCCATTCTCCCAAGGTCGCTCGCTATGCACAGCGTCTGTCAAGAAAGGGTCCAAAATGCTATTTTTTGCCACTTTTTTGCACTTTTCTCCAAAACTAAGCCACCTCTGTGAAATCTGAGAAAATGGGTTTTTAGAGGATGGAAAGATATTTCCAAAAATATAAACTTTTCCTCAAATGGAGACCCAAGGAAAAAGCGCAGCGCCAGCTGATTTTCTGAATTTAGCCCAAAAATTCTCAAAAAACTTAAAGTGCTCAGAATTTTCTCAAAATTGGATGGAAGGTGTAAAAATATGTTTTTTAAACCTTCATAGATTCTTCAGCAAGCATCTCCAAGTTTCCCTCATCCTTTTGGTCTTTTTTGGCTTCTTTAAGCTTGTTTTCAAGCTGCTTAACCTTGACATTGGCGATCATGTTTTGAGCTTGGTAGTGGTGTGCCATATGTCTAAGCAACTGATTATCTCTGTTTTCCTTCTCAAGTAGCTTCTCCAAGTGTTGATTCACCCTGTTGAGCCAATATTCCTTGTCTTGATTGACCTCAAGAGCAATCCTATCCTCTAGGTCTAGGTCTTCATTCAACAGAATGTGCTCTTCCTCTTCTTGCAATGCCTTCTTTAGGCCCTTTGTTCTTGGCCTTTTCCTCTTTCCTTTCCCTTTTGATCCTTCAGGCTCGCTTGATTCTATGATTTCTTTGCCTTTTCCAACCTGCTGCAATAACTTGGCTTGTTCTTTTTCCATGATCAATTCCTTTGCTTTGAGCTGACTATTCTCCTATTCAAGGAATGAAATGACATATTTTGCTCTTTCCATATTGATTGTAAGCTCCTTGATTTGATAGTCTTTATCTCTGATTTTCTGTTGCATGCTTGAAGTCTGATCCTCTGCCTTTGAATCAACTAGCTCAAACTCATGCTCAACCATGTCTTTATCTTTCACTATCGGTCCCTGCTTTGTCAATGAAGAAGGCTTGGCCCCTTTCTCTCCATGAGAAGAAAACACAAGCCTCTGTCCTCTCTTGTACACTTTAGTCACCTCAGGCTTAGGTACTTGAGTTTTCTCCACTGATTTGCTAGAGGAGCCCACCTCCATTTGCTGTTTTGGCACACTCGAAGACTGAATTGCTAAATTGCCTTCATGCCATTTCAAGGATGTTTCCAAAAAGGCTTCCCAAACCATACCTTTCTTTGCAAGCCGTTGAAGGACAATAGTTTTGATTAGACTGTGATGAAATAAGCTTGGGGAGTGCTCTTTGTTCTTCACTTGTATCTTTTCCGACATTTTGGACATGCTCCTAGATAGGTAGTTACATATGCTGAGTGGCTTTTGAGAGATGAAATGCATCAGGAGGCGAATGCGATAACCATACAACCTGGAGAATCTTCCTTCACGTGTAAAGAACTTCATGACAATCTTCATCAAAGGGGCATATTTCTCCAATAAGTATCTGAAAGGCATAATGTGAGCATGTTTTTCCTTGTATGGTGTTTTTAAGAAAGGCTTGTAGTATTCAAGATCTAGGCTCATTCCTTTGAACCAATATTCACCATTGTCTGATAACCCTGTTGCAAGTGAGATGGAGGCCACTGAAAAAATGAACTCAACACCAGTGATGATAGCACTTTCACCCTTCAACTGAGTTGCCACCCAATCTGTTAATTGTTCATGAAACCCCACCTCACTCACTCTTTTGCAAAACTCCAAGCAATGTACATCCTCAAAGCATTGTTTGATGAAAGGATAGGAGTTGATTTCATTACAATTTGATGGCTCATATCTAAGGATCTTCCCTCCCTTATGATGTCTTTTCCTCTTTGGTGAAGATTCTGCCTCCATGATGACAAAAAACCCTAGCAACAGGCAATGAAAAATAAAGTGTGAGGTATGAATGGAAATGAAGTGATGTGAAGGTGGATTTTGACAAAATGATAGAGGAGGTTTGAAAAAGGTGGATATGAACTTTGGAAGCTAATGAAAATGAGTGAAGAAACAATGGAAGAGTGATCTACTTGCAAGGAGGAAAAACATGGTTTGTAATGACAATGCCCAAAAACCTCTAGGAATGACCTAAGGTTTTACTTTTTGAGGGGTAGAACTTTGTTTTGAAGTGGATTGAATGGTTAAAATGGTTTATTAAACATGTATGCAGGTGTAGGACAACATTTTACATGTTTTAGAAACCAAAAATAAAAATGGCCATTATCACCCTATCATTTCCCATGAAAAATTTCACTACAAACCCTAATTTGAAGTATCATTGGCATGAGATGATTTTGAAAAGAAAATGAGGGATAATGATGGTGTACTTACTTGTTTCTTGGCTTAGAAGTCAATGAAATTAAGCTTGCAAGCCAAAAAATGAAATTTGGGAGAGTTTTGGGTGAATTTTGGGCACTCTGTCATGAGCACAGCGCCTGTGTGCAACACAGTTCTTCTGAGCGCAACGCCTCTGCTCTGAGCGCAACGCTTTGTTCCTAAGCATAGTGCTTTGTTCCTGAGCACAACGCTTTGCTCCTGAGTGCCACATCTCAAGTTTTTTGCCAAATTTGCTTAAGAAATCGACTTTTTTACTCTCTTGGACAAGATAGCTCGATACTCAAGAGTAAATAGGAGGTAAATGAACCAATTTTGGGGGCTTTTGAGTCTATATAGGGAAAATTATTTCTCCTTTTAAAAAGAAATGGGACCCACCATCCTTTAAAAATTGATTTTTCACTATGAAAACAGAGTTACCTTTACCAATGAAAACCTAGCTGCCTTTTACTTTCCTAAGTGCTAGAACTCCTCCTTTTGGAAATTTTTGAAGATGAGAACATGATGAATGTGTGAAAATTCACAAATCAATATGGAAGAGCTGCTTGTCATGCTCTATTCACTGCTGAATTTATTCATGAAAATGATGGACCTTGGAATCCCTATCAACCTAATGAATGACTTGAGACTAAATGGAACGATGATGATGATTGGCATGTTTTTATTATGACACTTCCATAAAAGTGTGATAGGTGACCAGCATGAGTGAATTTCCAAAAGATTGACCTCATCTCTAGATTGACCAAACAGTGACCAATTTTGTTGTGTAAACCTAGCGACATAAAAAAATTTGATTTTGATAGTTTAGACAAGCATAGTAAAAGCACATTTGATCCAAGTGACAATCTAACAAGATTAACACTAACATAAGAGATAAGAGTTATATGCTTTTTCAAATTTTACTTTTGAAAAAAAAAATCATCTAAAACGATTTGATTCCTTTTAACTCATGTCTATATTTAAAATGAATCTATACTAATATATAATCAATTCATAATAAAACAATGCTTTTAAATTTATTTTTTTTCAAATTAATAAAATTATCAAAATTTTAATAAAAAGTTTAATTTTTTATATTTTCTACTATTTGGAGAAAAAAATCTACTCAATTCAATTGCTTAGGTCTGATTTTAACAATAAAAATGTGTTACATGATTAAACTATTTCATCATTATTTATTTTACAATTTATATATTTATTTTAAAAAATAATTTAAGTAATTTCATTAAATTATACAATTTTAACTATTTCAATTACAAACATAATGTCATATAATAATTTCATATAATAATTTTTCATTTCATATCATATGCATGATTTGATAATCACATTTAATAAGTAACTACAATTTTGTCCGATAAAATATAATATAATAAAATTAACAAATTATCAAATATTTGTTAGTATGGTAATTTTAATAATTTTAATATAAAATTAAATTAACTATTATTATCATTTTTTATTTTATATAGGATAAAAATTACGCTTTAGATAAATAATTATTTTATATATTTAATAAAAAAAAAAAAAATGAAATAACTATTTATAGGATATCAAAAGGCTAGTTTGTATGCTAAGTTCTATTTACATTTAAGAGATAAACAAGAAGCTTCAAAATTCTAGTAGAGCCAAAGCATAATTTTTTTTTCTAGAATATCCTGTTTTCTTTTCTATACTATTAGAATATCCTGTTTTGTTTTCTGTCCATAAATTTTGCAAAATTACCTCAAAAAAATTCTTATATCTACATAACATACCACATAACTTAATCTAGGACTTACTTATTCTCAGGGGACCTCTCCTACTTGCCACATGTTACTTCATTCCCTGCTACTGTTGTTGTAGTCTCCGCTTCTTGCAATATCAAATTAGTTTCTAGGGGGTCCCTTTTTCTGCTTCCTCATAGCTCCATGCTGCCTCTTTCTCTCTTGTTTTCAATAACACCATGTGTGACTCCATACGAAGTATCATTTGTTCCATGCATGTGTAATTCCAGTCCAGCTTACGTTCCACTACCTTCACTCTATCATTCCATTCCTTCTCCATTATCTCCTATCTCCTTTCCAACAACTCACACATTCCCATTAGATTTTTAAATATTTTCTAAGTTGCTTTCTTCCACTGCTCAAATTCCCCAATTTCTTGCCTATTCTCCATCATCGCCAATGCCCAATTGTCTCTCAACGTATTTAGATTAATTAGCTTCCGGCCATTTACTAGAGTCCTCTTAACACCGATATTTATGTCCTCCCAGACCTCTCAAGAGAATTCCTTGCTATCAAATGTAATTAACACTTCATGCAAGTGGAACTTTAATTCAAATTTCCCTAGTAGCAAGCCTGACCTCTCGCTGGGCAAATTCATTCTATCAAAAATGAGCCTCTCCGCCATTAACTGATCTTCCCACAACAAGTGTGGTTGTGGTGATCGCAAAGGATTTAACTCATGCCGCCTTTTTATGCTATCAATCCAGTTGAGGGGATCTCCATGCATGCGGTACGACGTGCATTTGGTAGCCCCGTTCCCTAATTGTCCTCGGAGGGGATCTCCATGCATGCGGTACGACGTGTATTTGGTAGCCCCATTCCCTAATTGTCCTCGTTTGTCATACTCTCTGTGACGATCTATGCCTCTATGTCAACTTGTATTTATTCTCCTGAGTGCCACTGACGACAGATCCATATTATTTAGGTTCCCAAGGATTTTCATTAAATGTTTCAATTTATGGGATTGGCGCCCGTAGGCTTGTTCTGTCCTGGACCATCAATACTCCTTGTTCCAATCGAGGCCCTTGGTTAGCCAATGTGTCTGCCTCCATGTTGAGAGATCCGACTCATCCGAGGATGGAGGAAAGAGATATTATCAAAATTTTCCACCAACCCGGTGACTCTTCAAGCCATTGGTGGGAAGTTCTCTGTATTCTTTAACAACACTTGTGAAAGCTGTCAGATTACTAGCCATGAGTCACCTGTGGTCAACACTTTTTGGAATCCATATTCCTGTGCAAGATCAATACCTTTCCATTGGGCAGAATTTTGCTAGGTTTTTAGTTGTTAATCCTATTCTTTAAGCGAAATCACTAGGTTGTTAGTTGCTAATCTTAGTCCCTAAGCGAAATTGTATTTTTTTTTCAAAGCAATGAATTACCCTTCCGGCTCCACCTGCCCCTATATTTAGTAAATGATCTTGACAAATAAAAATAAATAAATAATATACAAGATTAAGCTAATAAATCAAAATAAAAATAAATAAATAATATACACGATTAAGCTAATAAATTTGTATTGTTTTAGTATATTTTTGTTAATTTTACTTTAATAATCAAAACATTATTGTCTTTAAAATAAAAGTAATTATTGTAGTCACAATACTAATACACATCGATCTGTAATAAATATCAAAACACTTGCTTCATCATACATTTCAAACTAATTAAATTATAAATTTATTTAAAACAATAATCATTATTACTAATGATAAAAAGAATTAATATATAAGTTAAACATATATACATTTAAGAAAAACATGTATCAAGATCTTAATCATGGAGATTCACTTTAATATTATGGAGATTCTTCAATTATAAATAGCCTTTGATACAATATTATGCCTCATCAATACCACATGCCCAAAAAAACCATAACTCATTGCATAACATACTTGTTGATATGAAATTTTTTTAATTAATGAATTTAATTAAGAGGGAAAAGTTGCATAACTAATTTAGAACTACATCTTGACCATTTATTTGTGCACACTATTAAGAATATTGTAAAATATTCTATTGACATTAAATATCTTCTATGGAACAATAATTATTGATAATTATATTGAATTGTAAAAACTCTATTCCAAAATAAACATATTTATAGATATATTGATTTATTATTAAAATTATTAATTAATAAATGAATACTTTAAGTATAGCATATTATTATTATATATATATATATATATATATATATATATATATATATATATATATATAAACCAATGATATAGAATAGAAGTTTTAATAATTATTTTATATAATTAATGAATAATTTTAATAAATAAATAATATATAAGATTAATTTAATTGATTTCTAATAATTTATAATATTTTTATTAATTTTGATAATCATAGTAAGTCTAATGGTTAAGAGCATGTGTTTCTTCTTAAGAAGTGGTATATTCAAAATGAAAGAGGTAGAGTATGTATACTTTAATAGACTTAGTAGTGAAATCACTGGGGCTAGATAGATCCCTTATCACACAAACAAAAAAATCTCATACACTAATATGGTGTCTAGCTTAACCTTGACCTTAAAATTAGATAATAATAATAATAATAATAATAATAATATCTTCAAAATTAATAATTTTTTTTATTATTATTAAAATTCATATACACAAATAAATAAATTACTTTACCATATTATTAAACCTTGTAAATGTTAATTTTTAAGCATGGAAATGATAAATCTTATTCCAAGTTGTAATTTTAAAACACATCACTCCCATATAAAATGTTGGATGTCAGTTGGATTGAGTTGACTTTACCTTTTTGTAATACAGTTTAATATGAAAAAGAAATAAAATTTCTTACCAGTATATTTTATCATTAACTATTGTATACCTACAAATTTTATTTTTCATTCATAAAATGTTTAATTACTTTATTTATAAAAACAAAAATAAATACTATTTTTACACATCGTAAAAAAGTATTATTAAGTCACATGTGTTTTTTCTCCCCTGCAATTTAATATTCCTCTAAAAGTATTATTAAGTCACATGTGTTTTCTCACCTGCAATTTAATATTGCTCTACAGTTCTACGTATTGCTGATATTTATCAAACAAACAAAAAAGAGTAACTGGCATGGCAGCCTATTGCTCTACAGTTCTACGTATTGCTGATATTTATCAAACAAACAAAAAAGAGTAACTGGCATGGCAGCCTTATGCACCGTGGAATAAAGCTATCCTGGTGGATTTTGTAGTCATTTGATCTAAATTTCATTTTAATTTCAGATGAATTTCCATACTCAGAATCATAATTTGAGCAATGCAAACCATATTTCAACATTTTCATAATCATAAAAAGATGGATGTTTACTCATTTGAAATATATATCAGTGTTCAGTTTTGAGTGATTGTGTTATTTATATAGATAAAATAAAATTTTAATACATTAAAAGTAATCCGATTTAAGGTTTTGTGATTTATAATCGGTTAATATAAGAAGATTTTCAGAAAAAATTACATTGCAAATATTTGGTTGACGTGTTTCGAACCAGTTAGAACGCATCAACCAAACATTTGCAGTGTGATTTTTTCCAAAAATTTTCTTATAATATCAAAAATAATTTAAAATCATATAATAATTTCCATACTCTTCGGCTAAAATTCTAGTAAGGAGGTTATGTGCTTTTCTTGGAAAGGTTTAACATCATTTCCAATTTTATCTATTTATTTTATATTGAACAAAAATAATTAATCAACAAATTTATTTATTTATATAATAAATTAATAATTAATTTTATTTTTCTGATATACTCTTGTTAAAAAAAAAAGGTTTTGAATCATTTCAGAATGAATGAAAGCGCTGGAGAATAAATCCTATATAAATTTCGGGTATAAATATAGATAGATACTGTACTAAATGCGGGAACTAAATTTCTACCAAATCTTAAAAACAACCAACTTTGAAGACGAGTTTTTATGTATTGAGATAGTTACCGCAAAGGTAGAAAATAAACCTTTTACTTTGCGAATGAACTCATTGTCATTCTGTTTGTTTTAGGGTTATCGTTCTCGACACAGAGGTATGGCAAGTCTGTGAGCTGGCATATTTTGACGCGGTATGGTGTTTCGGAATATTTGCACGCCTGTCTTGTTGCTTGCTTTTGTAACTATTTAGTGAGATAAAAGCTGTGGGTAAGTGGCCATATGTGGCCACTGAGTTATCAAGTTAAATTAAATGGCTGCTTTCATTTTGGGTGAGGGTGGGGATGGCAGTGGTCGTGGTCGTTAAGTTTTTTTGGTTCAAGGATTATGTGTTTAAATATATTTTTTTTTACGAGTTGTTTTTAATGAGATTTTTTTTGGATGTGTGGGTTTTTTTGGGTTAAATTTCTTTAAAATTTGGCGGGGATTTCAAAATCTAAGTGCTTTAGAGGTTTTTCAAGGTGCTTATAACACTTCGCGGGTATTTATTGAAATCCCAATCTAAGTGCTTTAGAGGTTTTTCAAGGTGCTTGTAACACTCCTCGACATTCTAGTCATTTTGGACTTTTCTATTTTACTTTTAGAATTGAATAAAACTGATAAACAATTTGGTTAAGTATAGTGTTATTAATTATGAATAATAAATTCAGTTAAGAAAATATTACCATTGAATCTAAGAAAGATTTAAGGAATTAAAGATGAACCTCAGTAACTCTCTTTTCACCTTTACCTGTTTCTTTATCCGTTAGGAGCAGTTATCCTTTACCTGTTTCTTTCCTTACAAGGGGGAGAGAAGGAGGGGAAGGGGGTTGGCAAAAAGAATGACGGAAAGAGTTGGGAACCCTTAAGAGTGACTTCATTGAGGAAGAGTCATCTTTGCAAGTTGGGCTTGTGGTCCCGAGGCCTAAGCAACAGACTGTTGTTGAGAGTTCACTAGGAAACCCTTAAGAGTGACTTCCTTGAGGAAGAGTCATCTTTGAATGCTGGGCTTATGGTCCTGAGGCCTAAGAACCAGACTGCTGCCTTGAGAAACTGATTTGAAGAACGAAGAGGAGCTTAGGGGGAGAGTATTGGACGTAATAGCCATCTCAATGAAGAGGAGCTTGGGGGGAGAGTATTGGACGTAATAGCCAAACTCTCATTGGTAGGGTGGAGAGGTTCATCAGACCAGGAATTGGTCTTTCGATGGAAGATAAGTGTTAAATATGCATCTGTGTTGATTATTTGTTTACTACAAGAATTTTAAACGGTTAAGTAGGAGAACGTAAACCTGATTATATTGCTGGGTAAAAGTATAAACCTGTTAATAGTTATGATTGCATGATTATATTGCTGGGTAAAAGTATAAACCACAAGAGTTATGTTTTTTTCGTTGCTGCTGCGCGCGCGAGCAACCCGCGACCGAGCCTCGGCCTGCGCCTGAACGAGCTTCATCATGGATCCTCCGGATCCACCCGGTGGGGATCCGGAGCTGCAAAGAGCCTTCTCCAATCTGGTAAAGTCACTCCCTCCGCAAAGACCTAGACCAACAGCAACAAAGTTTGTGAAGAAGCTTGATGTATTACAGGAAGTTCATCTGCTGCCTACCATTCCACACATGGCAGCCATTTCCCTAGCGGAAAAAGGGTTAATCGGGCAATTTACAGGACTGTGGCCATCACCTAGAACAGTGCAAAGATGGGTCGAGAGAAACTGGTCGGACAAGATCCAGGGTAAAATATCCATCAGATTCTGTGGCAGAGGATATTTTACTTTTCATTTTGAAACCAAAGAGGACAAAGATCTAATATTCAGAAATGGGCCTTACTTTATGGACTCCAGGGGTCTCTACCTCAATAAATGGACCCCGGATTTTGATCCAGAACTTGATATACCAAATGCGGTTCCAGTTTGGGTTAGACTGCCGCATCTTCCCCTTCACTGCTGGGGGGATGACTCGGTCAAAGCAATAGGAAATGCGGTTGGGAAATACATAGATCGCAGTGAGCCTAAAGACAACATGCAGGCGTGTGCGCGGATTTGTGTTGAAGTCGATCTGGGCCGAGGACTGCCAGAAGCGATCAAATTGAAAGTTGATGATTGGTGCCATATTCAGCAGTTGGTTTACGAGCAGATACCCTTCAAATGTAAGGTATGCCATGAATATGGACACTTTGCAAATAGATGCACTAAAATAGTTAATGTAGAATCTGATGAGCAGGACGGGCAATGGGAAACTGTAAAAAGGAAAAAATCATCTCCTCCTCTCAAAACTATGGATCCTGATGCCCCTGGTTCTTCCCATCAGCACCCTCCCCATCAGCATCCTTCCCATCAGCAACCTTCCTCCTCTCAGCAACCTCCCCTTCAGCAACCTTCCTCCCCTCCTCTGATTCCCGATCCTCCTCTCCCTCCATCCTCTAATCCCTACGCGATCCTCTCTGAGGCAGAATCCGGGCCTGATTTCCCTTCCACAGATCCCCCTCTCCATCTTTCTCCTCCCCTCATCATTCAGCCCTCTCCTGATCCCCCCTCTTCAAGGATTACCAGGAGCTCTTCAAAGGAACATGGAGCGCCCAGTGATGTCCCTAAAAAGCAAGGGCCTGGCAGGAAATCGGCCAAGCAACAGAGGGATGAAAGTGCTCAGAAAGACATAGCCCTGGGCACCCAAACTCCAATAGAGTCCTTCATTCTTGGACACTTGGAAAAAGAAAATAGCAACAAAGGCAATGAGAGGCGAGCACCTCTCCATGTAACCAGTAAATCATGATGCAAATACTATCTTGGAACAGTAGGGGCTTAGGGCACCCCTCCAAGCTAGTTGCCCTCAAGGATTTAATTCACAGTGAAAATCCTGAAATTGTTCTTATTCAAGAAACAAAGCAAGATCAATCAGAAATGAGTAGAGTAATAAGCCAGCAAAAGCATTTCAATGGATGTGCAAGCGAAGCAAGAGGAGCCTCAGGCGGCATATTAACTATGTGGAATAGCAATAAATGGACCTGTGACTCCGCCAGCGTACACCAGAACTGGATTCGAGTCAATTTAGAAAGCAAAACAGGTAGCTCAAAGGTAACAGTCTACAACATATATGCTCCGAATCAGTATAGAGAGAAAGAAATGTGTTGGAACACATTGGAAGCAAGTATAGAAGAAGAGCAGAACAATAATCTCATTATAGCAGGAGATTTAAATTTCGTGATGCACGCTAACGAAAAAAGAGGAGGAAATTTCACTCCTGATCCATTCAGAAGCCGCCTTGAGGTCATCATGCAGGAGCACGACCTTGTTGATATCAGACCCAAAAACTGTAGGTACACCTGAAGCAATAGAAGAATTGGTGCCGGCAATATCATGGAACGACTTGATAGGTTCCTTATAAGTATAGCATATCTGTCCACCTTCTCTACAGGCCATTCAAACATTCTCAATGTCTCTGCCTCTGATCACTACCCAATAACGCTTACTCTTCATAGCCAATGTCAACTAGGACCCATACCCTTCAAATACTGCTCCATTTGGAATCGTTCCCCAGCAGCAAAAGATGTGGTGCGGCAGGCTTGGGTTCAACATGTAGAAGGTTCGCCAACTTATATTTGGGAGACAAAATTGAAGAGAGTAAGACAGGCTTTAAAGAATTGGGCAAAGAACAATTATCAAGAGCCCGAGGTGAATAAAAAGAAAATTAAGCAAGATCTAGAGGAAGTGCAGCAAAGAATCGAAGTTCTTGGGCTAACTCAGCAAGCTAAAGAGCAAGAAACTAGATTATACTCACAGCTGAGTCAAACTATTAGGGATGAAGAAAAAAAATGGAGACTGAAATCAAGGCAACTCTGGTTGTAGGAGGGAGACAAAAACACATCTTATTTCCACAAGCAGGCCACGGTTCGAAAGGCTAGAAATACAGTGAGCACAATAATGGATAATGAGGGGAATCGTTACAATACTCAGGACTCTATAGAGGAAGCAGCTACCAAGCACTTTAATAATCTTCTGACTGAGGATAAAGCTGAGGAGGATTATTCAAGCATGCTACAGCATCTGTCTAAAGGAGTCACACAAGAAATGAACAGCAGCCTCAGAAAAGAAGTAGAAGAAGAAGAAATCCAAGCAGCAATTTGGAGTTTACACCCAGATAAAGCTCTAGGACCTGATGGGTTTTCCATTAGCTTTTACAGAGAATATTGGCATATGATTAAAAAAGATCTCTTAAAGATGATTCGTTGGGTTTTAAAAAAAGGCAAAATGGGGGGATTTACCAACTCCACCTATCTGGCCTTAATTCCAAAAGAGAATCGACCTTCCACTTTTTCAAGATTTCGGCCAATATCTTTATGCAACTCAGCATATAAAATAATTTCAAAAATTCTAGCATCCAGGCTCAAACCACACCTCCCATCCCTGATCTCCGAAAATCAAGGGGGCTTTCTCCCTAATAGGCACATCACTGACTCTATCCTTCTTGTGCAAGAGGCCATCCACTCAAGCTTAAGCAGAAAAGAGAAAGGGTTTGTCCTAAAGCTGGATCTTGCTAATGCTTTTGATAGAGTAAGGCATTCCTTCCTGTTTGTTGTTCTTCATAAAATGGGGTTTGATCCCTCCTTCATCACAATGATCAAAGCTTGTATAACGGATCCCTGGATCTCCCCTTTGATTAATGGGAGACCGTGTGCTGCCTTCCAATCTTCTCGTGGCCTCAGACAAGGCTGCCCCCTATCTCCTTACTTGTTTATCCTTATGGCTGAAGCATTCAGTCAAACCTTGGATTACAACCGGAGAATAGGCCTAATCACTGGCATCAAGATTGAGCAAGGAACAAAGAACATCAATCATTCTCAATTTGCAGACGACACTCTCTTATTAGGAGGAGCTTCCACCACTATAGCAAGGCGCTTTAAGAAGATTTTGGATCAATTCATGGATTACTCAGGTGGGAAGGTCAATCAGATAAAAAGCTGTATATATGGTTGGAATACACCAAATCATACCATCCATAACATTGCAAGTATATTTGGAGTCTCCTGCAAACTAGTCTGGAATCATTTCTCCTATTTAGGGATGCCAGTAAGTATGGGACCGCTGAAAGCTGATACCTGGAACGAAATTCTTGATAAAATAAAGAGAAAAGTTCAGCAATGGGGCACCATGTGGCTGAATCCAGCAGGACGACTAGTTCTTCTAAAGTCAGGTATAGCTTCTCTTCCCATATATCGTTTCTCCTTATATCAAGCTCCTGTTGTTTTTCATCAGAAAATGGAAAGAGCCCTCAGGCATTTTCTTTGGCAAGGAGGGTAAATGGATAAGAAAAAATTCAATCTTGTAAGCTGGAAGAACATAATCCAATCTCAAGAAAAAGGAGGACTAGGCATCAGATCACCAAAATTGCTAAACTTAGCGCTGGGAGCTAAAATAGTATGGAGAATGATCACAGGGCCTACAATGTGGTGGAAGAAGATTTTAGAAGCAAAATATCTGAACTGCACAAGGCAACAACTCCTGGAGACTAATATTCCTAACAGAGATAGTACAAAAATTTGGCAACTCTGCAAGAAGGCCATTACCTTTATGTCTCAGAATATCTCAAAGGTCCCAGGAGGGGGGAGCAGCATCAACTTCTCCATAGACAGAATTTTAGGACAGCACCCCATTGGAACAAAGATGGAGGCAATCCCTGCCATAAACTGGCTCAATGGCAAAGGGATAATGCACTTGGCTCAAATATCTCAATGGGACAGTCACTCTCAAGCATGGACAGGTTGGAAATTCCCGGACCACCCCAGGGAGCTAGACACTAGCCTCACTGCCCTAAAAAATCTCCTTCACAGCAAAGCCCCGGTCCAAGAAGGCAAACATGATGGATATCGCTGGGACCCAACTGGAACTCAATACACGGTTAAAGCTGGACATCAATTTCTTTGTGATAGCATCCTCCAACAGGAAATATGGAACCAATGGAAACTTGTATGGAGAGCAGAAGCACCCCCCAAAGTCAAGTTTTTCATTTGGCTTCTCCTGAAAGGAAAAACGCTAACAGTGGAAAATCTAAAGAAAAGAGGCATAATGGGGCCATCCAGATGCCCAAACTGCTGTCGATCAGAGGAAACAATCCAGCACTTGTTTATAGAATTTCCGGTCGCTGGTGAATGTTGGAGGAAGATGGCCTCAATAGGGGAAGCTCCCTGGGAGCCTCAGGCAACTATTGCAGAAACGATTCACAAATGGAGGAAGAATTGTCCATGGAAAGAGAAAAGGATTAAATTGGCGCAAAGGTATGGAACACCATTCCTCTAACCCTATTATGGCGCATATGGTTGGAAAGAAATGGAAAGGTCTTCCAGGAGAAAGGCAGCAACACCAGGATAATGTGCCACAAGGCTAAAATGTTAGCGTTAGAGACAGTTACAAATCACACCAGAGGCAAGATCGAGGCAACAAATTATAGCATGGAAGAGAGAAATTTGATCAGCTATGTTTTTGAGAACATTGCCAGCGCTCAGGAAACAAACAAAGGAAGGACACAAATGAAAGAAACGAATAGTGCATGGAAAATGAGGTTAAAGGATGAGGAATTTTCGAATTGGTTGAGAAATTGTAACAGGTTCTATCTTTTTTTTTATGGTGCTTCTAAATCGAACCCGGGCCAAGCAGGTGCAGGGGGTCTAATTTGCAACGCAAATGGAGAGAGCATACTTCACTTCGAATGGGGGCTAGGAGAGATCTCCAACAACAGAGCAGAGGGATTAGCACTGTATCAGGGACTCATACAGCTGCTAAAGTTAGGGATAAGAAAGGCAGTGGTGTTCGGGGACTCCGCAATAATTATCAGGCTTATGGCGCAGCGACAGAGCACGCCAAATATTCTCCTTCAGCAGATAAACCACCGGAATCAGATCCTTCATGCTTCAATGGAAGAAGTCGAGTATTACCACATCCTACGTGGATTGAACAAGGAGGTCGATAAGCATTCCAGCAGGGCATGCGAGCGCTCCAAGGGCAGTCTGAGTTGTAATAATACTGTCTCTTTTCAACCCTTACCATGAACCTACAACATTCAGTCAACAACAGATGTACCACAGTTGACAGAATCAGTGACATCAGTTAAGCAGTCAGTGCCGACGACAGAGCAGGTAAGATAGACAGGATTTGGATCAGAAACGAGATCAAGATATCGCTTCAATGCATGGGAATCAAGAGAAATCCAGGAGAAAATCGTCCTTGCAGAATGATCTCATTTGCGGTTAAAAATTTGCATTTGACCATTCCGGGGATTATCATGAGACGCGGATGGGCATCTTCCTGCATGCACAGCATGCAAATGGACTCTATTTATACTCCAGGTAGCAGAACTCCTCAAAACATTAAGAAAGGGAGGTTATACAGGCAACAGGCTTTTAACGCTCCCGTCTGCCTCCAATCTGCCCAAGGTAGATGTTTTAGCGCTCAGCAACATCGTAACAACCCTGCGAGAGCTGTGGTTGCAATCTGCTGTAAGCGAAGAGGCCAGAGAGTTTAGAGGTTCTACGATATAGAGGTCGACACCACAGACAAGAAACACTCAGTGATAATGGACCGCTCAGAGGACTGCTTCCACTGCAGAGACCTTCAGGCAGAGTTTGAGGAGCTGAGAGCGCAACAGCGTGCATTGGAAGACCAAGTCCGAAGTTTGGAAACACGATTGGAAGATCAGTACAGAGTTCTCAATGAGAAATATCGGGCAGAAATCAATCTGTTCCTGCACAGAGTTCATTCTCTACATGAGCAGTTCAGCAACTTGGCAACCGGTGCAGCCACGCTGAAGAATCGATAACTGTTCTCAAGTTCATGATGGACAAAAAGCTCAAGGAAGCCCCTTCTACCTCCAGTGCAAAACAGAATGAGCCAGATCCATACCCAGAAGAGTCCACAGCTAGGAAGATTAGTCATATAGAGATAGATTAAATATGTTTTGTAGCTGTAAATTTTGGTGTTTGCAATATGTAAGGATTTACAGTAGTATAAGAAGCCTTAGAGGCAGGAATATTAGAACAAGGATCAAGGAAGGGACCCTTTTTGTAATTCCTTGGATCCATGATGTTCAGGAAACATTGTATGTATGGCGAACAACCTCTCTTTTCTTTTTCAGATCATAATATAGCAACCGAAATTTGTCTAAAAAAAAAAAAAGTATAAACCTGTTAATAGTTATGATTGCATACTATGATTATATTTCTGGGTAAAAGTATGAAGCTGTTAATAGTTATGATTGCTGACTATGGAGTACAGTGATTGGACTAATAAAGTTAATATTCATTTGGAAAATGACTATATGGTTGTAAATATTTAGTTACCGCAATATGGGTAGTGTAATTTAGTTTAATGATTTCAGAGTGTTCATAGTCCAACAGAGGTTAAAATAATGTATGGTGGAACAACCTCTATTGTCAAGCCCTAGCATTATGCCATTAGAATTAGAAGATTCTATGTTGATTTAAACTAATTGCTCCAAGAAATATAACTTAATTATGTCATAAAAAAACAAGGGATTTTTAGAAAAGAACAAATGTTAATATAGGCCTACTTATAGACGAACAGTGGGCACACTCAGAAGTCTGTGCAGTCCATCACTATCCTCACAGCAAGATTGTGCTACTGGAAAGTAAAACGTCAACTACATTTTGTAACAGAACCAAATACCAAACATATAATCTGAGAAAGCAAGCTGCGGTGGAAAGAAGCCTTTAGGGTTATGCATGTCTATGATAACTTACAAGCAACCAATTGATACAAGTGCACATAACTATAATGTTTTCCCTCTAGGAGATGAAATCTTTAAATAAGGAATGTGTGTTAACCATTTTTTCAGAACATCGATTAACAAACCAAGAAAACAGTAACGAC
Source organism: Pinus tabuliformis (assembly GCA_031772625.1). Lineage (NCBI taxonomy): Eukaryota > Viridiplantae > Streptophyta > Pinopsida > Pinales > Pinaceae > Pinus > Pinus tabuliformis. The sequence continues at coordinate 576,235,974 of CM062819.1, forward strand.
AGTGAAAAACCTTTGCAAAAGATGAACAAGAAACTATCTATATATTAAGAACTAGGGTTCGACATAGTCAGGTCACCTTCCAGATTGACCCCATCGGCCAGTCCAGGGTGGACACCGAGGGACGAGTTCTGGTAGGGTTGGTTTGGGTGAAAAACAGTAATAACTACATTGTATGCCAAACAGAAATAAAAACCGCCAAAATAAACGAGTTCTTGTTGTTAACCATATATTATAAAGATAGAAATAACAAGAAAATTGTTGCATAACCAAGCGAGCAGATCCGTGTTGTTACGAGAAGTAACAGAAAGACAGAACAACCATGTAACTAAACATATATATATTAACAATTAATTTAGAATGTCAATTACAGCCGCGAGGTCGAACAAACCCTCGGGTAGTAGAACCCTCCAAAAGAAAAGAGTAATGAAGTTTGTCACCTCTCAAACCACCCCATGAGACCAACGAGGGTTTATAACCCAAAACCATTTGAGTTTGGAATAAGACCCTCATGCATAGAGCTCAGAAGCCTACATGCAAGTAGACCAAGCCATCAAACTTCAAAGAAAGGCGTTCATACCGTTTAGCAATGCCAAAATAAAGGCGAGAACCTTGATAATCGACATTGGGAGCTTGAGCACGTGCACCTAGCTCCTTGGGGCAGAGCTTACCCTGCAGCAAAGTAACAAAAGGGTTAAACCAAGCGATAATACAAAAGATCATAGCAATTGAGGAGAAAACCTTAGCATTTAGCCACCTTACCATCTCAGAGACGTTTCATAAGGCTGGAGCAACCATAGTCATGGTCCCTGCAACGGGGTATTCCATTTAGTATGAGATGCAAAAGAAAAACCCCAAATTCGCTACAGTGAACTAAAAAATCTGGAAATGAAATGATTTACCCTTCTAGTAACAGTCACCTGTAGAGCGTATGCAACCCATGAAACAACCATGGAAAAACCCATGACAAAATGACTGGAATTGTGGAGCTCCGGAAGAACAGTCCACGCGGTGTAACAATCTGAATCGGAGCGGCTTGAGGAAAGATAGTGTCAACATAACCAAGTTTCCGCAGAGCATAGCTCCAAGAACAGAACCAAGAAAAATGACCAGACATAGGGGTGGCATACCCAATTTGTTACCAAGGCAACCCAGATCTTGGTAAGTCGTCAGATGAAGTCCTTTGATCAGATGATGCTTCGAATTACAGATGGAAACCGGAGGACAAAGGACCTAACATCTGGCGGCCATCCCATCGCATGCTAGCCAACAAGTGTAAATGGAAATTAATGATAAGTTGTTTGTATAGAACAAATTTAATTGCAGAACATTTAAAACATGTGTAAGGTGTATCAGTCCGTAGATCTAAAAACATGAGTGATATGGTCTGGCGGTACGTGTAATCTATGGAGTATTATAACCTGGAGTACGAGAAATAAACAATCACCATAATGTGAACTATTAACATATATATATATATATATATATATATATATCTATATATATATATATATATATATATATATATATATTGCAATATCTTTAACCATGAGATTGAGACCTTGTTTACCTAGGTTATGGTAATTAATTTTTTTTAATCTATGATTATATTGTTAAGTAGATGTGACAATTGGTATCAGAGCCCTCAGGTTACTACACTGAGGCCTGAGTGAATGAGTGTATAAATAACAAAATAGTTATGATGCACAGAGAAGCAACGGACGCAACAGGAGAGAAGGAGTAGGATCCACCCCTTCCGGTGGAACTACAGGACATAACCCAGAGGTATGGGTACAACTCGGAGAAGCAAATCCAAGTACCAATGCTGCTTTATTAGAAACAGTCCAGCAGTTACGAGCAGAGATGCAGAGTCTGCGAGCTGATAACGAGAGATTACGCTTGGAACTAGAAAATATTATGAAAAGCCTGTCAGATAGGCAGAATCAAAGGAATCCAGACCCTAGTCAAGGAGAAGAAAATAGGACCGAATCTCGCAGACAGCAAGAGGAACATCAGGATTCTGAAGGAGGACAAACTGGTAATGAAGAAGGATCAAATAACGCCTCTGATAAAAAGGGACTAAAAAGGAAGAAGATAGAACTCCAAGGGGAGTTCAAAAAGATTAAACCACCGATATATAATGGTGAGGCCGAAGAAGCGGCGGAGGCTTGGTTAATTAATATGAATAAATATTTTCAAATATATGAATATGATGACAACTTGAGGGCAAGGTTAGTGATTTATCAGCTGCAAGGCAAGGCCACCCTGTGGTGGGAAGAAATCAAGACAGTCAAAGAGATCAATGAGCAGGAGGTCACCTGGGAGAAATTTCAAAAGCATTTCAAGGATAGATATTTGACTGAGCGGTTCTATGATGATAAAGCAAAGGAGTTTCATGACTTGAAACTAGGACAACAAACTATGGATGAATTTATAGCCAAGTTCACCTCTCTATTAAGATATGTTCCTTACATCTGGGATGAAAAGGCTAAAGTCCAGTGCTTTATCAGCAGCCTACCTGCCTTCATGAAGGAGAAATTGGAATTTGATAATCCAAGAACGATGGATGAAGCAGTTTGAAAGGCTCGGATCTGCTACCAACAAATGAAACAGAAGGGTGAAGTTAATAAAAGTTGGCTAAGTAAGAAAGGGAAGATTTTTTTTATAAATAATAAGAACATGAAGACTATGGGTACCAGATATCCGGGACGAAAGGGACCAAATGGATCTGCTAACAAAAATCAACAGAGGTACAGACCTCAGAATGAAATAAAACAAAATGAAGCATCAAGTAAGCTGGAAACTAGTCAGATTCCTAAACCTCCCTTGCAATGTTGGGGTTGTGGGGAACCCCATTACTACAAGAATTTCCCTCATAGAGGGAGAACAAAACCTGTTGCAAATGTTCATGAAGCTTCCACTGTTGGTGATATGGCCCGGAACATACCCCGGATTAATGTAGCACTAGAAGATCGCCAAGAAGATTATCAACCCTCGATGGTGGAACTCGAAGGTAAAATATCCAATCACCTTGTTTCCATTTTAATAGATCTGAGTGCTAGCTTGAGCTATGTCAGTCCCAGAATAGTTGATTTATGCCATCTAAAAAGTTCAAAATTTAAGAACCCTTGGCTGGTTCAACTAGCCACAGGTACTAAAAGAAGAGTAAGTGCAAAAATAGAAGATTGTGAAATAAAACTGGTCAGACAATAGATTAAGACAAATTTAAATATACTACCATTAGGTTCCTATGATGTCTTGATTGGCATGGACTGGTTGGAACAACAGTGGGCCTTAGTGAACTGTAAGGATAAGACTATTAATTTTCTGTCAAATGATGGTACCAGAATAGAAGTTCAGGGTGTTAAAAGAGAAGTCAAATTACGACTTGTTACATCCCACCAGCTAGCAAGATGCATGCGTAAAGGCTGTCAAATCTATGCGGTTCAAGTAGGGTATACAAACTCCAAAGATAAAGTATCAGTCCTGGAGAAAATACCGGTGATCCAAGAGTTTAAAGACGTGTTTCCAGAAGATATCCCCAGACTACCACCCAAAAGGAACCTTGATTTAACCATAGAACTGGTCCCTGGAGTTGCCCCAGTCTCCAAAGCCCCCTAGAGAATGAGTATCCTTGAGCTGACTGAACTAAAAATACAGCTCCAGGAGTTGTTAGATAAAGGTTATATTCGACCCAACATATCCCCTTGGGGAGCCTTGTTGGGAACGGGTCCCCTGGGGGTCAATTTTAGGGTTAAAAACCCAAGTTTTGGGGCAGAAGGCACGATGTTTGTATAAAGAAATGTAAAGTCTGCGCATTTTGTGGTCGTGAAGAGTGAATATATCTAAAGTCAAAAAGGGTTTTCCACCATTAGTCTAGATAGGTTGTGTCAGTTTTAGACATCTGCCCTTGGTCCGTGGACCATGGGATTATATAAAAAGGAGGTCTTAGAGGAGTCTAAAGAAGCAGGTGAAGTAGAAGTACTGGATGAGTCTGTAAAGAGCTAAGAGTGAGAGTCTTAGCATAGGAAAAGGCTCTGTAGCTGAGTGCACAGAGGCCTAGGGTAGAAGTCCGCAGCTGAGTGCGCAGACCCCTGTAGCTATGTGCGCAAGGCGGATATAGTCTGTATTGAGAGTCTGAATCATTAATAAAAAGAAGTATTCTGAAATTACTATGTATTTTTCCTCTGTGGATCGCATGTGATTATGTTAAGCTCTGGTTTTATGTTATAATGCTAATTTCATGAGTGAATGTATATGTTTCTATCTGTTATATGAATGCAAATAATGATATATGTCTACGTGAAGATAATCTTAACTGCATGGTAAATTTCGTGAACACTTAAGATAATTCAGAGAATTATACAATAAGATAGTAGCAAAGGCGCGTAAGTACCTGAGCCATGGGGTAGGGTTACACGAAGGACAATCGTATACCTTCTCGAGGTTCTAAGAGATGGAAGAGAAGGTACATCAATAAGCCCTAAATTCTTATTGATCTATGCGACGAAAGGGATTAAGGTATAAAACCGACATCACGACCATCTCAAGATGTGGAAACTTGGTTCCTGCATTCCCCCATATTGCTTCGGGTGAGACCTTGGTCCCTGCTCCGCAAATTGATGCTGAAAGGACCAATAGTGTAGGAATTTGCTTGGCTAACTAACGCTAAACTTGGGTCATGGCCCATCAAGCCAACAAATGGTTTTGTTGACAGGACCGAGATCTGCATAACGAGATGTGTGATGTCGCATCATTGGAATCCAACTAAGAAAGAGATCGAAGACTAATTGGATACAAAGATCCACGAATTCGCGACGCAAGAGAACAGGAATATGTGATTGATGAAAGAATAGTGGTTGGACATATATCTATACATAGGAATACACGAAATCTTCTTCTGTTCCTTCCCAGTTGAGTTATAAGTGTGGATCACGAAGTTGGTAAACGGCCAAGGGAGGTGGAGGCTTGACAATTCAATTATTTGGACACTGGAGTTAGTGCAGAGATTGGAAGCCTCTAAACATAAGATCGCATGTGCTGTTGACCATTAGATCAACCACATCATAAGAGGGTTTGTGATAGATTTCACAGTCGATACTTCTATCAATTACATCGAAGCAGAGTGCAGCTTCTTGAAAGGACCCGAGGTAAGTATTTGAAATCACTAAATATTTGGATTAAGATTCTCTTGTGTGAAAAGTGGGTCATGCAGTTACCTTGATATTTGGAGTTATGCAAAGTGGAAGGTCTTTCAGGGACGGAGGAAGAAAAGGGACTAAGTATAGCCCATTGATTAAACCTCCTTTGAGTGATGACGAAGGAGCAATGCAATCTTCTCCACTGAGTGCTATTCAGTTGATATGACAATTGTTCCCATAAATACCTACACCACCTCCATCCTCATCCCATCCATCCACACCACCTCCATCCTCACCTCCACCACTCACCCCATTGCCCACACCACCGCCACCTCCACCACTATTCAATATGGCGAACTTCGTAAAGCTACCTATATTCAAGGGTGTAGGAAATGAAGATCTAGACCAATTTTGGTTCATCGTGAAGGCTGTATGGGAAGCTCAGGGTATCACGGACAACCAAATGAAGAAAGCCACGTTGGTTAGTGTTTTGCAGGACTGCACACTAAAGTACAATACTGATAACCCAATGTCTGCATTGGCAGATATCCAGACTGCATTGAATAGAGAATTCAGTAGACCTAAGTCTCAAGTGCAATCAATTGTGGAATTCAAGGAGATCATGATGAAGCCTGGGGAGACGCCCTGGGATTTGGATCAAAGATTGAAGTGTATGATCCATGAAGCCAACATGAACCTAACTAATGGGCAGCACCACGAATGGTTTGTGGCCTCACTCCTGCCCCACCTAACGGTTGTGCTATCACAACAGAAGATTGGGACCCACAACGAAGCTCTGGAAATCATGATGAGACTGCATGAGACACCCATGCAGGAAGCTAACCTGGGGGTTCAAGAAATTTTCATGCAGTTGCAGAACCTTTGCCTCGAAATGCAAAGTTTGAAGAAAGATAGAACAACTTGATTAAAGGCGTGTGGAGAAGTCTGGTGCTTGAAATGCAAAGGTCAGGGGCATGACAAGGATCATTGTCCCATATTTCCGAACTATGTTGCAGGAAGGGGACCAATGCCTCTGAGGCTAGAGGGTATGGAAGGGCCAAGTACAGGGCCCGTGCTATGGCGTGCTATATGCCAAGTGGCTGGGAAACATGCGATTCACAACTGCCATTTGCTGCAGAAATTCGTACAAACCCCACAACAGCTCTTCTGCAATTTATGTCAATCAGTAGGTCACGAAGAATTCAATTGTCGTATTTATAAATTAATGATGGATAGGACACCTGCATACAAGGTGTAGATAGAAACACGGCCTCCGGACCAAGTTGTTGGGGGAACGCGAGGTGAGTATCAGGGGCGCAGCTGAGGCCAAGGTGGAGGGGGGCCTGGTAGAGGCCGAGGGTAGCTAATTTGTTACAATTGTGGAGGATTAGGACACTGAGCAAGAGACTCTTTGAATCCAACGTGACTGTCATGCCACTATTGTACTCAGTTTGACCATGCAACTGAGGATTGCCCTATATTTTTGGCTAAGATTCGTGAAAAGGGGGCGCAACCTCTACAGCCGACGCAGAACCTCCAGATGATGAGGGCTGAGCCTCGTGAGGAAGACCCTAAGATAAACATTATGCTGTAGAGTGGAACGATGACTGGGGAGGATAAAGGGAAGTAACCTGCAAAAGGTGAATGGGTCCACAAAGCACCAAAAAAGGAGACTGGGTTTGATTTGGAGCACGCAAAAGAAACATTTATGGAAGTAAAGAAAATCTTCGCTGAGGCCTCTACCTCAGGAAGTCAGGAGAAACCAGTTGAAGAAATGGACCCATCCATGATTACCACGTTCTTAGAGACCTGCATGAAACTGCTCCGCAATAGTAAGGCTATTAAGGGACTACAGGAATTGATCAATCGGTGTGCTGGCAAGGACATCGCTACTGGAAAACCGTGTGTAGTCAGAAATCTTGGTAAGCATAAGGTAAGGACTGGACATGAGATGAGACTCACCGTGCAAATAGGGGAATACAAAATGAACCAAGTATCTTGGATCTAGGGTCCAACGCGAATGTTTTGCCAAAAAAAACATGGGAAGGAATGGGGAGACCTGCGCTTCAGTGGTATCCGATCCAGTTAAGGATGGAAAATCAACAAAATGTCATCCCAATGGCGAGGCTATATGGGGTAACCATTGACATCGAAGATGCGAGCGAACTAGCAGATTTTGAAGTAATAGACATTGCGGATGATAGGAATCCCTACCCTACGCTCCTTGGGATCAATTGGGCCACTTACATGAATGGGGTAATCAACCTGAGGAAGCGAAATATGATATTTGAAAAGGAATCTCTTCGCATAGTGGTGCCACAGGATCCTGTAGAAGGACTGCACTATACAAAACTAGTCCACGATTATGAAAGTGATGACAATTTGGACTAGATTTACAAGATAATAGCGTGAGACCAGGATTGGGTAAATTCGACAATAGATGGATGTATTGCATGGGACCGTGAGAGCTCCTGCACATCAGATTCAGATGAAGAACTAGAGCACTGGCAGAACCGGCTGCATGAAGTGTCTACGCTGTGTTGTAATATGATGACCAAGTCCTTGTGCTATGTATCGTCAGAGGTAAGGAATCTTCCTCACTATGATGGGCTAACTAACATTGATCGCTTTTTGGATGCATTTGAAAGAGAAGTGCCAGAGAAGCATCGCTTCCAGGCCTTGGATTGGGCACTGCGTGCTACGCCCACAAGATGGTGGGGTACGCACAAGGATAATTTCGGTGATTGGTGCAAATATAGGAGGATGATGAGAATACATTTTGGACAGCCGAAAGTACAGATGACAGACAAGTATGATGGAAGGGATGATCCATGCAATCACCTAGCCAAATGGACTAAGGCTTATGGAGCGAAGCCCCAGCCTGAATGGGTGCATCTGTTTTGTCATACCCTAGATGTCATACCAATGAATTGGTACTTGGAAACAGAGCTCCACCATGGCACTGAAGAATGGGACATCTTGCGCCAAGGGTTTATAATGACGTTCAGCTTTGAGGATGGGTTTGACTGTATTGACATGGTGCTACAAGAGGTTTAAATAATGATCTTTAGGATACCGCAGGATCCTTTGGACCTGATTTAGCATGATTAGACTACCCAGCTGAGCCACACGTTGGAACGCTATAACGTGACCACTGAAGAAGAAGATGAGGATCCCAGAGAGATTAATATTCTTGAAACCTAGGGTCACCGCAAGGTTGAAGGACCGCAGATAAAGGATCCAAACATAACTGTGCTGCTGAAAACTAGACAGGTCAACATTGGCACAAAGGCAGAGCTGAAATTTGCGAAGATTGGGGACTACTGGGATGACGCGACAGTAGATAAGGTTGTTGAGCTCCTCCGTGAATATAAGGATTTTTTCCCATGAAGTTTTCTAATCTAAAGGGAATAATAGGAGACTTGGGTGTCATGAAGGTCACCCTAAAACTGGACATGAAACCTGTGAAACAAAGACCTTACCGCCTTAATTCGAAGTATAAGGAAAGCGTCCGTGTTGAGTTAGATGAGATGCTTGCAGCAGGTATTATTGAACTCGTGGAAGAATCTAAGTGGGTAAGCCTAATAGTGGTTCAGGAAAAGAAAGAGAAAGAATAAATAAGGATTTGCGTAGATCTCCAGAAATTGAATGATGCTTGTGTGCATGATCCTTTCCTGACCCCTTTCACTGATGAGGTCCTAGATAATGTAGGCGGCCAAGAATCATACTCTTTCATTGATGGGTTCTCTGGGTACCATCAGATCAAAATCGCGCTCGAGGATAGTAGAAACATGCCCTTCATCACTGAATGGAGATGTTTTTAGTACATCATGATGCCTTTTGGGCTAAAGAATGCACCAATGATCTTTTCACGCGTAGTCATTGCGACATTCAAAGACTTCATTCATAAATTTCTGGAGGTATACTTTGACGATTTGACAATGTTTGGATTGGTTAAGCACCATGTGGTGAATCTGCGCTTGATGCTAGGCATATATAGGAGATACCAGATCATGCTCAATCTAAAGAAGTGTCTGTTTTGTGTCCCTTTTGGGATCTTTCTAGGTCATGTGGTATGCAGACAAGGATTGATGGTATACCCTGCGAAGATCGCGATGTTAATCAACTTGGAGGCATTGAGAAATGTGAAATAGTTGCGCGCAACTCTAGGGCATACCAAATGCTATAGGAAGTTCATCAAGAGCTATGCCCAGATCACCACGCCTATGGAGAAATTGTTGAAAAAGGATGTTACGTTCTGTTGGAATAATGAATGTCAAAAGAGCTTAGATGTGCTGAAAGAGAAAATGGTCACTGCGCCGATCCTAGTCTTCCTGGACTAGAAGAAGGAATTTCACGTGCATGTGGATGCATCATGTATTGTGCTAGGGGTCGTGCTGACACACGCTGGTGAGGGAGAACTAGATCATCCTATAGCGTTTGCAAGTAGGACGCTGTCTAAAGTAGAGAAAATTTATTCCATGACAGACAACGAAGGATTAGCTATGGTGTACGCGCTCTAGAATTTCAGACACAATTTGTTGGGTGGACACTTTAAGATGTATACGGATCATTCTGCATTGAAGTACCTGGTCAAAAAGCCTATGTTGGGGTGAAAAATATGTAGGTGGTTGTTGTTGTTCCAAGAGTATGACTTTGAAGTTATTGTAAAGCCAGGACGACTGAATGCGGGACCTAATCATCTGTTACCCATTGAAACTGGAGAGGAACCTACTAATTTGGAGGAAGGATTAACTGGCGCACAACTCTTTACAGTGCACATCGTGGATAATCACTTTGAAGATATTATCCACTTCCTGATGATAGGATCTGCTCTGGAAGGTTATACAAGCCAATAAAAGAAGGAATTAGTAGTGCGCGCGACGGAATTTTCTATCATTGTAGGGAACTTGTACAAAATGGGGTCAGATGAAATATTGTTGCATTATGTGCCTGACTTTGAATGAAGCAACATCTTCGCTTAGGTTCATGGAGGAGCTGTAGGAGGACATTATACAGGGAAAGCAATTGCGCAAAAGATTCTATGCACTGGGTTGTGGTGGAAAAGCATGCATAAGGATTCAAAAGCATATTGTAGGGCATGTGACACATGTCAAAGGACTGGCAAGCCATCGTGGAGGGATGAACTGCCTCTGATGCCACAGGTGACATTACAACCATTTGAGAAATGGGCGATTGACTTTGTGGGTCCAATTCAGCCTCAAGGAAAGAAGACGGGTGCGTGGTACATCGTCACCGCGACTAAGAACTTGACCAGATGGGTAGAGGTGCAACCTGTAAAGGACTGTACAAGTGCGATAGTAGAAAAGTTTATTTTTAAATATGTGTTGACAAGATTTGGTTGTCCAAAGATCTTGATGAGCAGTCATGGTACGCACTTTCTTAACAAAACAATCCGTGCGTTGATAGAAGAATTTCAGGTGTATCATCAGAAAATACACCTTATCATCAGCAGGCTAATGGGATGGTCGAAGCATTCAATAAGGTACTAGAGAGCACACTGATGAAGGTCTGCAATGCTCATAGAAATTACTGGGATGTGCGTGTACCCGCGGTGCTATTGGCCTATAGAACGACTTGTAAGAAGCTGACTAGTAAAACGCGTTTCAAACTCATGTATGGCGTAGAAGTTGTGATGCCAATGGAATACATTGTACCTAGTCTGCACATAGCGACACTCACAGGAATGGTGGATCATGGAGCCCTGGAAGAGAGGCTCGTGTAGCTAGTCAAGCTTGAGGAGGACCGATTTCTATCTGGTTTTCATCAATAAGTTCAAAAGGAGCACGAAGAGGCATGGCATGATCGGCACATCAAAATGCACACCTTCTAGGTAAATGATCTGGTCTTGTTATATGACAGTAAATTTGATAAATTTCCAGGGAAATTTTAAAATGCATTGGCTAGGGCCATCTGTCATCAAGGAGATTACCGATGGTGGAGCAGTTCACCTAGTCAAATTGAATGGAGAACCCTTCCCAGGGAAGGTGAATGGCAGCCGATTGAAGCCATACACCAGTGATCCAGCTAGGTGACTATATGAGGGAAGCCTAGTCTTAGTGCTCTAGGCAGATGAAAGGAAGCATGGGACTATAAACTACACTGCCCGGGTTGGAGAGCTGCATGATTAGGGAACCGCGCGTAATGAAGAAATGTGACAGAGCCTACAGAAGCACGCAGGGAGTTGCACTACCAAAGGGAAAACCATGTAGGATAGCCGAAAAGTGACCATTAAAGTCATTGTTGATGATTTGACGATGAAAAAATGGTCAAAGGGAGCCGGGGGGGGGGGGGGGGGTGACATTTAAGTCGAAATTTATGGACCAAATCTTTGAAATCTACTGCTAATCTAGTATTAATGAACTGATTTTGGGGGGAACAGTTAGATTTGAACTTGAAAGTGCCTATAAATTACAGGTGGCTACCTAGCCAAAAAAACTTGGCATTTTTAGAATTGAGTTGTTGAGCTTTCAGGCACACATGAACTGTGAAAACTTTGAATTTTTTCTAGCAAGTTTAGTATTTCAGATGTTTCCGAAGGAGACATAGGAGTTGTTTCATAGCATCATTTCGATTCCCGCAGAAGTAGTGACAACTGAGGGAGCTATTCTAGAGGTAGCTATGGCAGCAAAGGGATCTGCCTCGGAAGTTGTGCTTGCGGAAGTATTGACATGAGTGTCTAAATCCCCAAGGACACCCCAGCCAAGGCCTATGCCGACCTAGGAGGGTCCAAAACCGAAGAAGGATAAGTAGAAAATGTAGCCACCAGTGCGTGCATCACCTAGGAGGCACTTGCAGTCCGGAAAACCCACCATGCAAGTAAAGGCCAAAATGATTGACCTAGAGCTAGAAGAAGAGGCTAAAGACATCCCCATGGATGATGAGGATATTGTAGTGGAAATTGAGGACGTTGAAATTGAGGGGTCAAACCCCATCTCTAAGCTGCCTGAATATATTCCTCCACGTAGGGTCAAGAAGAGGTGCCCAAAGATATTGATGAGAGTAAAGTCACCCTGCACACACCCCTCCTACTGGAGCAAATTGTCTTTGAGGGACCGCGCTTGGGGCATGTCCCCCTTTTGAAGTTGGAGGACTGAGACTTAGAAGACATGAAGTGCTTTCCTCATTTAGCGACACACCAACTTATCCACCATGTCTTCCACAAAAACACTGGAGTGATCGAATTAGAGCCGAGGAAGTGGTTGAAAGGCGTGGACAAGGTAGGCCTGCTAAACCTACTATGGGTGCCACATTACAATTGTGCACTTATGATGATGGTAGTGATCAAGCAGTTGATGTGCTTGGTGCATGACCGGTGTCTGTGGCTGGAGGAGCCGATACCCATCATAGACATGTTGATCCATAGGATCATGTGTTTCCATACACAGGAGAAAATTCAGCCATGGAATTTGGCAGAAAAGCTGGTGAGCATGCGCTTGCTGAGGTGATGAAGGAAAAATTCAAGCTTGTAAAGAAGCCAAGTGGCTACACCATTTCAAGTATTTGTGACCCCACGGTCAAAGTGGCGATGCAAATATTGGCAGGGAAAGTCATACAGAAGTGTCGTGCAGATGAAGTGTCGATACCAGTGATAGCTTTGGCAGCCTAGTTCATGGAGGGAGTTCAATTTAACTAGGCATGCTACCTCTGTGGTGAGTTCCTTGCGAATTGCTGCGAGGCACAAGATCATAGTAATACTTTTTGACTATGCATGGCTATTGCTGTCCATAGTGCTGGTTACGTGGGAGCTACCTGAAGATAGCCAATTTCCTCCGGTCATGCCAGACCTACTAGAGGCAGTGAAGTTTTCTTCACTGTGGGCGATGAAGGATCCTTAGCAGATAAAGGAAAACAAGATCTTCTGGATCTTGGTGGAAATGAGCATCCATATGGCCATCAACTGTAAGCCATGGCTAACACCTACAAATTTTGAGAAGTTGTAAGAATACGTGGAATTCAAGACTGACTTCCACCATGTCTCCATATGGGCCTGGAAGGGCCTTGAGTAGAAATGGCACGACCTACCATACTTGGCCACATATGATGCAATTCCAGTAGTCCTCAATTGCTAGCCGACAGACTGGAACAATGCCACAGACTCGACAGTGGGATCTAGCAAGACCATTGCGCAACATAAGAAGGAAGAAGCCAAGCTGCAGATGGAATAGTTGGATGCGAAGAGGAAAAAGGAGGTCAATGCCAAGGCCAAGGTAGAGTGCACTGTTGCACAGCAGTCGGGTGGACAGGCAGGTGAAGAGGAGCATGGCTCTGAGCGGAGTCAGAAGTTGCCTTCCCCGAAGACTGAGGAAGAAGTTGATCAGATGAAGTAGGGAGGAGTTGACCTAGATACGACTTTGTTCCACACCAAGTGCACCAAAGATCTAGGGAAAGTAGGGTCACAGAAGAAGTCCAAGGCTAGATAGACGTCTCTGGACCCAATCACCCTAATGGAGGGAGACTTAAATGACATAGGTGATATGGTGCGAGATGCCACCACGGAACTGTTGTAGCGGTTCGAGTGGCAACAATAGTAGGCGTTGGGTGCTATATAGATAGGTTTGCGTGAGCTGTAGATCCACGCATCACAGATACAGACCAGCGAGACGTCAACCAGCTTGGCACTTGGCACCTCAGAAACCACATGGATGCTGTGCACAAGGGATCCCCAAGAAATAGTGTTGCCGGATGGAGCATTGACAACGAAGACTAAAGCTGATAGACTCACTGTCAGCACCCTCAAGAGAGTTGGACTCAACCTGGTTGCACTTCCCAATGAGGCACTTCACATTTTGCAGGACAACATGTTCACAGAACTTGGGGTCCATGAACAACGTGTGTTATAGGCGATCAGTGAACAAAAGGTCAACAACACCCAACTAACTGTGCAGAGAGACTCCTCCCTTAACCTTGTTAAAGACATTATAGACAAGAACCAATGCATTGCCACAATCGTGGCTGAGGCATGCAGGACTGTCCTGGAGCTTGGCATTCTTGAGGCTGAGCCGATAGATGTGAGGGTTCAGAAGCTCGTTGTTGGAGTGCATGACGCACGAACTGAAATGGCAAAGATTTAGCTAGAGCTAAACCTCAAAATTGTAGAGTTGCAGTTGAAGGCCCAGCCTTCGACTCTGCCAAAGATCACAGAGTAGCGCAAGATCGCTATGAAAGACGCAGTAGCAACAGTAGAGATTGTAGTAAAGGACTGTACCACACTCTTTGAGAAGTCTCTCAAGGTAGTCACCTGCCTGCAAGAAGATCTAATGCAAAGCAGCTGGAAATAGAAACACAGAACCTGCAGCAGTGCTACGACGAAGTCAAAGTGACAACGTGCACTGTCACCATCATGCAAAGGTTAGCTAAGTTGTAGGAGGCCAAGGCATTGAAAGAGTAGGTAGATGCAGCTCAGCACAAGGAAGTTGTGTTGAAGGCTCGCTTGGAGCCTTGGTTGGATGAGGCCTACTTGATCACAACCACTATTGAAGGCAAGCTAACTAGTCGGTAGGAGACGCAGCAGAAAATTAAGTCAGATAGTGCAGGGCCAGCGACAGAGCAGTTGGTCGAGGAGATGAAGCAGGCGGCATTATAGTGCACTGCCAAGGTAGCAGTTGTCTAGGTCAAGCTGAGAGGTCTTCGTGACAAGATGTCCATGCTAGCCTAGTGACTCGAGGGCGAGTCACCATGTTTCTGTTTGGGGCCTCTTGGGAGTGGGTCCCTTGGGGGTAAATTTTGGGGTTAAAAAGCCAAGTTTTGGGGCAGAAGGCCCGAAGTTTGTATAAAGAAATGTAAAGTCTTTGAATTTTTTGGTCGTGGAGAGAAAATATATCTAAAGTCAAAAATGGTTTTCCACCCTTAGTCTAGATAGGTTGTGTCAGTTTTAGAGATCCACCCTTGGTCCGTGGACCATGGGATTGTATAAAGAGGAGATCTTAGAAGATTCTAAAGAAGTAGGTGAAGTAGAAGTACTGGATGAGTCTGTAAGGAGCTAAGAGTGAGAGTCTTAGCATAGTAAGAGGCTTTGAAGTTGATTGCACAAAGGCCTAGGGTAGAAGTCTGCAGCTATGTGTGCAGGGTGGATAGAGTTTGTATTAAGAGTCCGAATCATCAATAAAGAGAAGTATTCTGAAATTACTGTGTATTTTTCCACTGTGGATCGCATGTGATTATGTTAAGTTCTGGGTTTATGTTATAATGCTAATTTGATACATGAATGTATATGTTTCTATCTATTATATGAATGCAAATAATGATATATGTCTATGCGAAGATAATCTTAACTGCATGGTAAATTTGTTGAACACTTACGATACTTCAGGAAATTATACAATAACATAGTAGCAAAGGCACGTAAGTACCTGAGCCACGAGGTAGGGTTACGTGAAGGACAATTGTATACCTTCGTGAGGGTTCTAAGAGATGGGAGAGAAAGCACATCAATAAGCCCTAAAGGCTTATTGATCTACGCAACGGAAAGGATTAAGGTATAAAACCAACATCACGACCATCTCTGGGTGTGGAAAATTGGTTCCTGCATCCTCCCATACTGCTTCGGGTGAGACTTCGATCTGTGCTCCGCATATTGATGCCGAAAGGGCCAGTAGTGTAGGGATTTTCTTGGCTGACTAATCTTGAACCTAGGTCAATGCCCATCAAGCCCCAATTTTTTTCGTAAGGAAGAGGGATGGTATTTTTGCATTTATGCATAGATTTTAGACAATTGAATAAGTTAAAAATGAAGAATAAATATCCCTTACCTCAAATTGATGACCTCTTTGATCAAGTTAAAGGAGCGGTGGTATTTTGAAAGATTGATTTGAGATCGGGATATCATCATATTCGAATCAAGGATGAAGATATTTACAAGATTGTGTTTAGAACATGTTATGGCCATTATGAGTTTGTAGTCCTACCATTCGGACTCACTAATGCTCCAGAAAAATTCAAGAGAATGATGAATGGAATCTATTAGAGCCTAGATTTACCTCAGGCTGAAAAGGTAAACTTCTAAGTCCACATCAAACCACACTCAGCCTCGTAGCTAGCCCTACGAGAACAGGAGAGGGCTCTCTCTGGGCCAATATCAGCAAAAGATAATCAATAGGGCTTGAGATGACTGAAACACAAACTAATTTTAGGCTAGGTATAAAGTGCAAAGATTTAATTTGAGTTTTTGAGGGTTTTGTTGGAAGAAAGGGAAAGGCAAATTTGGGTCTGGGGATGAGGCCTAGTTTTTTCAGAGTTCTGATTAGGGCAAGGAAGGCATTCGTTTTGTTGCCTTAGATTGAATGAATGGATGGATCAGACTGGTGAGGAGCTAAGGAGGGCAAGAGAGTCTCAAGAGTCCTCCTCAAACAGATGAAAACATGTAAAATTAAACAAAATTTCAATGCAGTGCACAACAGTCCAATAGATTCTACCTTAATCACTCATTTGTTTAATTTCAAAAGAAAAGAGAAGGGAAAGTGATACACATAAACATCAGTGAACATACAATTACATAGAGAAAAACATCATCAAAACACAGAGCCACATGGATCCCAACAAGTGCTGCAAAACCCTGGTCTTTCCTTTGCCAAAAATGCAAAGATAAAATGTACAATGATGTGACAAGCAATCCAAAATGTCCAACCATGAAAATGACTGAGAAATTACATGATATAGACAAGCCTAACTCCTTCCCATGCCTCTAGGGGTCGAGCTCATCATTCTAGGAGCTGTTTCAACCATATCTAAACAAGGAACTGAAAAATAGGTAATGAAACAACTTGCTTCTATATGTTAGGAAACTGATTCATTCAGTTGTTTTTCACTTTTTAGTGAATGAATCTACATGGATGAGTAACAATGTGCCAAAATTACATCATGGTCATGAAATTACATCAAGTTAGATTAAGAGTAACATCAAAAAGTAAAACCAGTCAAAACTGGGCGAATTTCTGAGCTGAAGAGTGAAAATGAGGCCAAATTTCTCTATGTGCCGGGCCCAAGTTCTCTATGCGTTGTGCCACTTTGGAGCTGATTTTGAGGCACTTCCTGAAGTCCAAATTTAGCGCATGATATCTTGTTGAAAAGCTCTGCCTATCTACTTTCCAACCCAAGTGGAATCTCTGGATTTGGTGTCCATTTGCCCCTCCAAATATCCAATCTCCCAATACTGCTTCCTGTGTGTGGAAAAAGAAGCAGAAAGGCCATTTTCAAGGTGTTTTTGACCCTTTAGGCCACCCAGAACTTGATGAAATCCTTAGGTAATCCATGAGCATGCATAACTTTTGATGAAAAATCTAGAAATGCAAAGTTTTCCTCAAGATGATCTCCCAATTATAAGCGTGCGCCAAGTGGCGCTACGCGTTGGGTAGAAAAAACTGTTTTGATGCCAAAAAATTCAAAATTGACAAAATTTTCTCCAAATTCCTTGAAATTTGGGTTGTAGGTCCCCAATCAAGTACCATGCTCAGCCAAAGAGACTTCGATCAAGACTTGGAGCCGATCATGCATTTTGTGCCTCCTTAGTACCCTCCTGGTGTATGCAGTTAAGTGGTGCAAATCACTGTCTTGTTCATATGATATGTCGGTGTCCATCTCCATGGTGTTGAAAGTCTATGCCAAGTGAATGTTTGGTTTGTTGAGAATGAAAAATGAGAACTTGGTGTCTTTTTTCAATTCCAAATGTGTGCGAAAGGGAAATGAGGGACTGTGGTAAAAATGGGACAGTGGGAACAATGAAGTCTTGCCAAGTGGTAGTTTGCCCTTTGAGGATTTGACAAACTTTGGAGGAGGGGACAACCACTGAATGTTGGAGTAACTTGGGATTTTGGGAATTTTGGGATTTTTGAGATGTGAAAACAAGGCGGGGAGTGGCACCAAAAATGTTTTAAAACTTCAACACAAAACTTCAAATAGCAATCTTTAATAAGAGATTATGGCTTAAAGTTTGATATTCAAATTCTCATAATTAGTCATAAAACCACACCAAACACTGATCAAAGGCGATTGCAAGATGACTTGACCTTACTTGGAGCAGAGGAGACCGTTCCATTTGATGTTTGAGTTAGGTAGCAAAAATTTTAACGTTCCAGCCCTGTGCGCCGCGCACCAGCCCAACGCGCCGCGCACGCCATGTGCACCGCGCCAGTGTATTTTTACACTGCGGAAAATTGCCCAATGCACCGCGTGCGCCATGTGCGCCGCGACACTTAGCCTATGCACCGCGCGCTGCAACTGCAACACATTTTCGGCCTTCAATGTGATTTCTTCACTCCTCCATGATTTGTCTTGGTTTCACTGATGTATCTTGGCATGTAATTGGATTATTGGAACACAAACATATCTCTTATGACAGGGATTTTGATTGTTTGATTTGGGCACACCCACGTTTGTAATGTTTGAAACCTTTGACACTTCACTCTAACTCTGTTTTGCTTCCTTTATGATTTTTTGAGCTGAATGATGAAACTCTTGTCTTTTTGTGCAGGGATAGCTATCATTGGATTCGACAAAGGAGAACACAGCTGTGATTGAAGAATTTCACAACTGAAGGAGCTTTGAGAGTTACATATTTATTACAAGGATAAAATGGACGATTTTTCTTCAAAACAGAGTTTTGAAGAAGAATCATGATCAAGCATATTGACGATGAAATTTATATCATGAAAACTTATTTCGAACCTCCCTCATATGCCTGCTGACATTATTAGACACTTTGAAGACGAAACCCTAGACCTAATGACTGAAATGACTCTTTGCCCACCAAAAGACCAAACATTGACTGTATATGACTTTAAAATTGACTTTGATGAATAGACACGGACCAGCAGATAGACGACATGATGGGTATGAGTGAAAAGACCCTTCCGTCAAGAAATCGATGCTCCTAATGGAATGCAGATGATCGAACTGAATGAGACCCCTAAAATGAAATGCAACAAGAGGATTTGATCTCTGATGGAGGGCTAAAGAGATCGACTCTAACAGAATCTTCCATCCTTACCTGGATAAATTCATTCTTATCTTTATTGATGACATTCCAGTGTACTCCAGAAGTATTGAGGAACATAAAGAACACCTTTGGATAGTGTTGCAAACTCTAAGGGAGAACCAACTTTTCACCAAATTCAGCAAGTGCGATTTCTTTAAGGACCAGATTTAGTATCTAGGCCATGTCATATCTTCTGAAGGCATAGCTGTAGATCCAGAGAAAATTAAGACCATCCTGAACTGGCATGTTCCAACCAATGTGACAAACATACACTCCTTTATGGGTCTTGATGGTTATTATAGGAGATTTATCAAGGGATTTTCTAAAGTCGCTTATCCAATTACCTCCTTGCAGAAAAAGGGAACAGGTTTCAAATGGTCTAAAGACTGTCAGGAAAGTTTTGAAAAATTAAGGCATTTACTCACCACAGTGCGGGTATGTTGTGGTAAAAACACAACCCCCCCCATTATTGATGTGTTCACTTCAAATAATGGGGACCCTTTCTATTAAAATTTGACTAAACACCTTTTTGGATTTTTATTTTAGTTGATAGCCCTACGCTTTTGTTAATTTTTAGTTTTCTTTGGATTCTTGTTTTGATTGCTTTGTTAGAATCAATTTTTTACAAGCTTCCCATTGACGCTTGTTTCACCTCATTTGGTCAACTGGTTTGAAAATGGCACTCCTTTGAAAATCTGATTATTTATCTAACCTGGGTTAAAATTGCATAAAATGTACAATATTGCATTTTGTAAATAAATTAGTTCAATAAGGCATTCATTTTAAATATTAACCCGTAGCGAGTTTTTACTAACATTATTCATTTTTAGTTATGCAGCCAAATTATTAATTATCGGGATTTTAAGAAATTTACTTCAATTTCCAAATCAATTATTAATCTCGAAAACCCAAAATTTTCGGAGTGGCTGTAGTTTATTTTTATATTTTTACTTTTATTAAAGAGTGGCTGTAGATTAGAAAATAATCTTCATAAAATGAAATCAAAAAAATAAAAATTGAATTTTAATATTAAATCTTAAATTAATTAAATTAATTATTATATAATTAATTTAATGAAATTAAAATTTAATATATATAAAATAAATTTTAATCACACCATCCCCTGATGCGATATCGGGTCGCAAGTTTCATTCGCAACATATGTTATAAACCCCCGATACCATATCCTTATATCCTCCGATCGCCGATAACCAAACAAGCAATGAAGCATTAAAACATTTCAATCGCATCGGGAGTTTTTATTTGATATGAGTTATATGCGCCCGATAACCATGATTCCCCCGATGCGATATCGCATCGGGGAATTTGACTTAACATATTTTAAAAAACCCATTGCCATGAACTCCGATGCGAATTGCCGATAAAACATGTCATGAGCTTGTTATAAGTTTTGTTTTAATAAAAAAAGAACTTTTATTCAAAACTTCCCATGGTAGGTTACGTATGAAGGGAGTGTAGGTTATTATATAGGTTAGTATATTAATTTGAATATTAATATGTATTATATTAATTTAATTAATTAATAATATGTAATATATTATATTATTTAAATTAATATGTAATATTTAATTAATTTAATTAAAATTTAAATATCATTTAGATTAAGATTGATTAGTTTTTAATTAGATTAAATTCGTTTATAAATAGTTAATTAAATATTAGTTAGTTAAATTAATAAATAGTTTACTAATAATTAGTTTAGATTATAATTAGCAATTAAATTAGAATTAATTAGAGATTAATTTAGGATTAGTTTTTAATTACAATTTTTTAGCTCAGCAACAGAATTTCCAGATTCATGCCAGATTTGACCCATCAACTTTGGAAGCTCATAAATTGAGTTATACTTGGCCAAATGAGGCCCAGGACGGCTCATTGGAAAGAGAAAATCAAGGAGAACATTTTGGAGGAGGTTTCACCAACAGATTTACTCATTTATTGGGTCAAAAATCAGGCAAAAGATCAGGCTCCGAATTTTGAAAAACAAAACCAATTTTCTGAGTTATTTTCTTCAATTTCATTTGTCCAAAGCCTCTTCAAATTGCAGATCCGTTGGTCAATGATATCCTTTGCCAATCAAATCATTCCAAGCATCAATACAGAGCTTATATTTTATTTTCAATTATTTATTTAAATAGAATTTGATTGGGTTTGATTTAATTGTCAGAAATGATATTTTGATTGCATTTTAATTTATTTTGATTTCTTTTGCAGGAAAACAGTGGAAAAGATATGGAGAAAAGGATTTCAAGCAATGAGAATGCTCCAGCAATTGAAGATCAGAATTAGGAGCAAGTAAAATTATATTTGGCAGATTTCTCTTCAACAAACTCTCCTCTCCAAAATTCCTTCACAAATATTATAAATAACAGATTGCAGAATGTAAAAGGGGCTTCTCTCCTCTGCAATTTCAGACTTCTGAAAGCACTACTGTAATAGGAATTCAGAGTTGTAGGAGAGAGGAGAGAAAATCTCAGATCTGGGGATTATTGAGGATTTTCCCTTTGTATTTTGAATTATACATCAAGGGCAAAGTTTGTACTATTGTGGCTTTAGCTTTGAAAGTGGAAGTTCAAGCAATGTAAAGGGCTGTTGGAGACCAAGGACAGAGAAATGGATGCAATAAATTGGTATTTCTAATACTATTGTTTCAAATATCAATTTCATTTTTGTGGTAATATGAATGTGTCATTTTATTCATGTTTGTGCACTATTGTCAAAATGGGCAATTTGTCTCAATCTTGTTATCGTGTATCCCTGTTTTTATGGATTAATTTTTCATTTCTGAGTAACTATTTACTCAGGAATATGCCTTATTAAAACTGATTTATTAAGTCGTAATATGTTGTGAACTATTTCCACATATTATTGTTTAGTTATTGGATTTGCTGATTTGATAATCAATATCATTTATGTGAACTACTTCCTGAGTGTTGTTGGTTTATTATTTCAGTTAAGAGGTCTCAATAGGATATGTTTTGATATCTATAATATCAGTTAATTGAACTATTTCATTAACTTGGTATTCATTATAAACAAGACATATCTAAATCCCAATACTTTAATTATCTTGCTCTTAGTTGGGTTAGATCTATATCTGCCTAATTAAGATAGCATTTAGATTAGTTTCTTTTGATTGCATCATAGAATAAGCTTGCATTTAGAGTAAATTCTACATTTTTTAAAGTCCTCTCCTCAAAGAGGCAAAACTTTAGTTGTGGCTTGGCTGAACCCAAATCAGCTTAAGGGTCATTCTCTTGCCTGATCAGCAAGAAGAAGTGATCTGATGTCCCTGTCTATTGGTAGTTAAAGATACATTATAAACCAATAGCAATAGGGAGAAGGTAAATGGACTTAGATGAATAGTCGGAGCCACCACACCAAACGGAAAAGGAGCTGCTTTTAAGGTCCGGACCGGGTGGTTATCCCCCAATGTTGTTGTAGCGATTTTCGAGGCATCAACATTTTTGGCGCTAGAAGGAGGGCCTGAGAAATTTGTCTATTGGAGTCTTTTCAATTTTAACATTTTGTTTATGGCTCCTCTTAAACTTCCAATATGGAGTTGTATCCATGGACGTGCATCCTCCAATACTCCACCCGAAGTGGTAAGACTCTTGTCTCAGGCAAAGCTTAATGGTAAGAGAAATTTTTCTGCTTTTAACCATGTCTTTCAATTTATTCAAAATGTTTCAAATTATGATTTTCAAGGAATTGATGAAGGCATTTTATGCAGAATTTTTACTCTTACATTTGCGGCAAAAGCCAGAAACTGGTGCAAAACTCTTCCAGTTGCCTCAATCCATAGCTGGGATCAATTTGTTACAATTTTCATTTGTAAATTTGACGGCTACGATTATGAACAGGTTTGTCAAGAAATTGAATATCTACGAAGGTTTAAAAATGAGTCTGTTAATGATTTTAATATGCGATTTCATTTGAATTGCTTAAGATTTAAAGACAAAGATAAACCTACGGAAGAAGAATCATTAGATTGGTTTAAATATATTTGTTCTCTTCCAACCATTCCCAATCCATATGAAATTGATTCAAGCTTTGTTCCATCCCCTTCTAATATAAATGAGAATCCCAATATGGATGTGCAAATAAATGGCGATGAAGTGGTTTCACAAAGCTTAGAAGATATTTCTAATCAAATGCAAGAAGACAACAATAACAATTTTGAGGAAAAGGCTGCCTTGAGATCTGAAAGCTACTTTGAAGTAAATTCGGAAAATCAAAACGCAAATCAGCAAGTACAAGCAACAATCAAAGCAAATAAAATGCAAACTGCTGTACAAATTTCTGAATTTCTCCATGATGAGCAAAAGCCAAAATCAGAACAGCAAAGCAGTGTTCTTCAAGAAAGCATACGCACGCAAAGGAATGATCTGCAATCTGAAATTTACAGTGAGCATAATGCACAAGAGCTCTCAAACAGAGACAGTTTTAAATGCATTGTTTCAGGTTCACATTTTTCCCTTTATCCTGATATTTTTAATGATAGTAATTTTTCTCCTCTTAGTATCAATGATATTTCAGAAATTACAGAGGTTGATTTAAATGAATTACCATTAAGTTTTTATCAAGATAGAGAAGCAATTAATGATCATTCCTTTGCCATTAAGGAACACAAGATTTTTGTTCCTCCTTGTTTTGATATATTGGATGAAATCGAAGGGAATTCCAGACAATCTTGTGAGGTCATTTATGATGATTACTCTGACATTGAGGATGTTGATTTCTATTATTTTCAAGAAAATCCTCATGATAAAATTCAAATAACATCTGAGGATGATGAACGCTTCAATTTAGGAATTATCTCAACTAATCCTCATTTTAGAGCAGCAAATTATCTTCATGATTTCATGATTCAAGAAATCATTCCAATCTATGATTCATATGAGGATCAAACTCCCATTCCTATTCATAATCATAATTCGTTTTCTATTTCGCAAGTTGGAATTCAAAATTATTCAAATTCCATAATTCTGGCCATTCCTTGTGAAAATGAAATCATTACAAAACGATCTCAAATGTGTTGTAACATTAATTGTACAAATAGTGATTTCATTTTAGTTTTTCTTTCACAGCTATTTTGTTTAAACTTAGATTTATTTTCTGATTTTATTTTGCAAAATTTTCACACTTTTCGCTGGCATATTGAACACTTTATTATCAAACACTCAATTGATGAATTACCTTATTGGGAAATTAAAATTTCATATTATAACCATGAACATCAGGAGCTGTTAACATATAAATGTCAATTGATGCTCATTACTTATCAAAAGATTCTATCTTCTCAAAGGAAATATCAACAAGAGAATGTATTTTTAGAAATCTGCCAGCAATGCAATTTAATTAATAAATTTTCATGTCATTTGACAGACTTCCATTCATTTTTCATTGACTCATTTGAAAATTATTTGGAAGTTTTTCCTTTAAGGAAAATTGTCAATGATTTAACATTTGTACATAATACTAACAATTCTTTCCAGGCCTTTGAATTTAAAAGCTCATCTTCACAATCTGGCCTGTTATCTCTTCCTTTGAACATTTCCCAATTTTTAATAGAAATCCATCCAGATTTCTATGATCCAATTGGTATTCAATTGGAAATGAAATTTCAAGAGAATGAGATTTTAATCAACTTGCTAACAATAATTGTACATTCTGATTTTATATTTATTTTCCTTAGTTTAGTCAAATTTGTATTTTTATTACTAACATTTGAACTGTACATAAACGCGGGAATAAAAATGAGAGAATGGTTACACTGGAAATATGACTATACCTAGTCATTTTCATGTATATGGTTAGAATAGGAGTAGAATTAAATTAGTTAGTTTGTTTTGTATAGTTAATTTGTTTTTAACAGTTTTGTAGATTAAAAAAATAAAACAAAGCAATCAGCCTTCTCATACATGTCCAGTGGAAACATTTTTCCTTATCAAAAAATTTTAATTCTTGCTTTCCTTTTTAAAATTTCTTATAGCAATATCTCTACTCTGCCTATTTTGAATAATGTTTTGATTAAATTCAATTAAAGTTGCACATGGCATCGATCACTTCAAAGCCACTTTTCTTTATTTCGGGATTTCCTTCTAAGATTTTCTTTTGAAATTTATATGGTAAGGATTTGAGGATAAAAAGGCTTCATGACCCCATTATCCCATGAAATGTATGACTGTCTATGATAAGCTTAATTCTAATTCCATCATTATTAGTCAGTCCAAACTTTCACGGTAATCATATGAAGTTCATATTATCTTCCTCGGAATTTGCCAAAAGCTGATTTTTAGGATGTCCATTTTGCCAAGTGCACACATTCAAATCTGTTTTGATATTTTTCTACAATTAGTGGCTTAATCCCATTCTGATCTTTAGTTTATTATTTGATGCTACAATATGCATCATATTTATTTACTAAAGGCATTATTAAACAATCACTATAGCAATACAGATTTTTTTTTTCAAGCTAATTCGGAATGAGCAGAGGTAATTAATTGTTGTTTCAATTTGAAAGGGAAGCATAGCTTAATATTTATTTCTGATAAATTTTATATTCCCTGGACATGAATAAACAGATTTTATTTAGGCTGATTGCACACTTAGATTTAGAATAAATGATGAGATGATTTTGAACGAAGTCAAAATTTTGATAAATCGAAGGAAGAATTTGAAGATTCATAAGGTAAAATTTACAAACAAATTCTTTTCAGGTACGCATTTACAAGTTTATTCTCATCCATTATTAGTTCATATTTTCCTTAGTTTATTTTTGATTTGTGTTTTGTTTTATTCGCAGGTTTTCATTTGTTTTCAAAACTTGAAGTAAGCAGCAAACCCAATTCAAATTTGCAATAGGCTCAGGGAAATTTTATTTGTGATGCATTAGAATTTAAGCATTTTTAATTTTGCTTTTATTTAATTAGAAAATCCAATTGAAATTCCAAGGAATATCATAAGACCATTCGCATCATAAGATTTCATCGGAAGTAGTTATGAGTATTTCTTTTGATAACAAATTATTCATCAAAGACCTCCGATGTATTATCTTACTCGTATGCCATATTGCATTTCGCATATCGGAGCTTTCCAAGTGAAGTATACTTCCATGAACATGAATCGCCGATCTCCGATAATCGACCTTACCGATATTGTGATGACCACATAATTTCGGACCCGACATGAAATTCAAATCAAATTCATAAGAAATATCGCGTTCGTTCAATCGCAATAATGGTAAGAGCATAACTTTAAAAGGACTGACGTTTCGGATCCGATATGTTATCAAATTTTCATCATAAAATTATCGGGTCCACTCTTTATCACATATCGGCATATTGAAAATTGTTATATCATGCGCTTAAGATTGCCGATCCCGATCGCCGATTAGCCATGTCATTGATCGCATATCGGTATCGCAACAATCATATTGTGTCACATCGGGTGCTTAAGATTGCCGATCGCCGATTTAAGTCATCCATCGCATCACCGATATCGCAATCGCTTCCTTACATTTTTATTTTATGGTCATATCACTATTCCAAATTTGTAATGCGCGATGTGTAATGTGCAAAATACAAATCGCGAGACACGGTGTGCGATGTGCAATTTGTGACATAACTGTCTCCGATCTCCGATATAATATTTCTTTAATGGTGCGATCACTTCATTTCATTGCACATGTTCTTATCGGCAATGTGCCATTGCAATCTCCGATGCGATAGCTTCCAATGCCTGCCTTTGAGCCATTAACATTCAATCAATTTATGGCATAGAAATAAAAGTGAAGTTTTGCAAATTCAAGCATGGTGAAGAAACATGTTGTGTGGATCATCCGATGAGGCGATGTGTTAAAATGAGCTTGGGTAACCACTATGGGAAAAATGCAATTGATGGAAAATTTGCAGCATACAAAAATCATTTCAATTTCTCATACATTTTAGTTTTAAATATATAATTCCATAATTTAAAATAAAATTCAAGACCTCTATCTTCATATTTAAATTTTATTATCTTGGATTTGGTCTTGATTCTGAACAATTTATCAAATCATGGAGTTAATATGAAACATATAATATTTTGAGGAATAGTCATTACTGCAAATTCTCATTCTCATCTCTAATGCATTTCTTTTATTTCAATTCTCTGGAGCACTAAGCATTCTATTTTTACATTTTACTGCTTGCTTTAGTTTAAATAAAATAAATAATGATTTTGGGTTATAGGATTTTGGTTAGTGGGATTTCTTCATGTTTTTAATATTAATTAAAATAAGAAGTCAGCTAGTTTGGAGAAACTGATACCTTTCAGGTAAGATCAAAAGCAATTATCCAATGGTAAGATTCATTTACCCACTTTCATTAATTTCCATTTCGGCAATTTACTCTCGGTTTTGTTTTTCTGATATATAAATCTGTTTTGCAGTTCTCCATTTGAAGTTTCCAATCCTCTGCCAGATCATATTTTCGAAGTCAGTACTCTTCTCCTGGCTTTATTTCAAGAAGCAGCGATAATCCTTATTGAAACGGCCACAACAGGAAGATTCTGAACTTTTAGTTTGTTTCTCTAAGCAATCCTTTTTACAAAATGATTAAGTTGATGCTTGGAAACAAGAAGATTCATATCAGACAGAAAGTATTCATTGTGGCTGAATTTTACAATCACTGTTATCTAAAAGTCTAAAACATTCACAACTCTGCAAGGTATGTTTTTCTAAATCTCAACATAAGAAGAAATGATTACACGATTATTTTCTTTTCTTCATATTGTTAAGACATTGGTATAAACGTTCTTGTTTGAGTTTATATTTCAAAACTTGGATTTTCTTTTCCACTTTTAAAATTTCTTCATTTTTTATTTTTGTTTGCTGATTTCTTTCTCATTTTAGCATAAGAATTCTTTTCTTTCGGATTTCTGCTTTGATTTTGGTAACTTTGCCATTATTTATATGGAGGGCCTATTTGTTACCTAACAATGATCAGGATACGTGGAGAAAAATTGTTAATAGTCACCTATTAGCTTTTTCTTAAATCTCTTAGTGAAGTTTGATTTTCTGATTAAGGTAGACATATTTAAAGAAGAGATTACCAATCAAGAGAAGTTGGCAAAGTATCATAAAATCTGCAAAAATTCATTTTTCATCAAAATTGTAATCATTTTGAGATTTCAAAATTTTATTAGGATCTTTCAAAGTTCTATTATCAGTCAAGAAAAGTTATTTTAAACCAAGTAAAGGCACTTTACAGCAAAGCACCTTTAACTCTGAAATTTTCATTCTTAACTCTTAAGGAGTCAATGATTCTCCCTGTCCCAAAAAGTCTTATTTGTCTAGAGTATAATCCAGAAATATATTTAAACTTAAAAGATAAGAGGTCTCATCATGAGCCTGCTTACCATGATCATAGGGGAAAAATAGGCTGACATTACCAACACTGCTAAACAAACCAGGATAATGGCTTATGATTACAAACAATTATAAGACAAGGGGTCTCATCACGAGCCAGCTTGTTCAGTCCAATTTTAACCAGTGAATGGCATTGTCAGCTATCTGGCCACCAAACTAGGACAATGGCTTTTAAGAAAAATAAAAAATAAAATTCAAAGAAAATAAACATAAATAAATGGATTTATCCCTAGATCAATAATTTTTAAACAGATGGGATTCTGAATCATTTATTATTAAAAGGTAACCCTGTCGAGACTATAGATGTTTGCTGGCAGCAGTGACTCTACCTATGACAAAGGAGTATATTTTAAAAGCTAAGCTGTAAAGTGACCCCTGCTTTATCTCTACAACTAATTAATGACTGATATAGAGTGTTGAAATATTTTAATTTATGAGAAATTTTAAGAAAAATTACAATTAGATGATTCTGGTTTTTATTCAGACTAACGAACCTAGTCAAGCGTTCCACGCATAATTTTATCTTTTTTAATTATTTTTGCTTTAATTTTAGGAAAATCTCATTCATAACAGAGATAACTGGTTCTTCTCCCGCGTGTCGCCATTGTTGTGGTAAAAACACAACCCCCCCCATTATTGATGTGTTCACTTCAAATAATGGGGACCCTTTCTATTAAAATTTGGCTAAACACCTTTTTGGATTTTTATTTTAGTTGATTGCCCTACGCTTTTGTTAATTTTTAGTTTTCTTTGGATTCTTGTTTTGATTGCTTTGTTAGAATCGATTTTTTACAAGCTTCCCATTGACGCTTGTTTCACCTCATTTGGTCAACTGGTTTGAAAATGGCACTCCTTTGAAAATCTGATTATTTATCTAACCTGGGTTAAAATTGCATAAAATGTACAATATTGTATTTTGTAAATAAATTAGTTCAATAAGGCATTCATTTTAAATATTAACTCGTAGTGAGTTTTTACTAACATTCTTCATTTTTAGTTATGCAGCCAAATTATTAATTATCGGGATTTTAAGAAATTTACTTCAATTTCCAAATCAATTATTAATCTCGAAAACCCAAAATTTTCAGAGTGGCTGTAGTTTATTTTTATATTTTTACTTTTATTAAAGAGTGGCTGTAGATTAGAAAATAATCTTCATAAAATGAAATCAAAAATAAAAATTGAATTTTAATATTAAATCTTAAATTAATTAAATTAATTATTATATAATTAATTTAATTAAATTAAAATTTAATATATATAAAATAAATTTTAATCGCACCATCCCCCGATGCGATATCGGGTCGCAAGTTTCATTCGCAACATACGTTATAAACCCCCGATACCATATCCTCATATCCTCCGATCGCCGATAACCAAACAAGCAATGAAGCATTAAAACATTTCAATCGCATCGGGAGTTTTTATTTGATATGAGTTATATGCGCCCGATAACCATGATTCCCCCGATGCGATATCGCATCGGGGAATTTGACTTAACATATTTTAAAAAACCCATTGCCATGAACTCTGATGCAAATTGCCGATAAAACATGTCATGAGCTTGTTATAAGTTTTGTTTTAATAAAAAAGAGCTTTTATTCAAAACTTCCCATGGTAGGTTACGTATGAAGGGAGTGTAGGTTATTATATAGGTTAGTATATTAGTTTGAATATTAATATGTATTATATTAATTTAATTAATTAATAATATGTAATATATTATATTATTTAAATTAATATGTAATATTTAATTAATTTAATTAAAATTTAAATATCATTTAGATTAAGATTGATTAGTTTTTAATTAGATTAAATTCGTTTATAAATAGTTAATTAAATATTAGTTAGTTAAATTAATAAATAGTTTACTAATAATTAGTTTAGGTTATAATTAAAAATTAAATTAGAATTAATTAGAGATTAATTTAGGATTAGTTTTTAATTACAATTTTTTATCTCAGCAACAGAATTTCCATATTCATACCAGATTTGACCCATCAACTTTGGAAGCTCATAAATTGAGTTATACTTGGCCAAATGAGGCCCAGGACGGCTCATTGGAAAGAGAAAATAAAGGAGAACATTTTGGAGGAGGTTTCACCAACAGATTTACTCATTTATTGGGTCAAAAATCAGGCAGAAGATCAGGCTCCGAATTTTGAAAAACAAAACCAATTTTCTGAGTTATTTTCTTCAATTTCATTTGTCCAAAGCCTCTTCTAATTGCAGATCCGTTGGTCAATGATATCCTTTGCCAATCAAATCATTCCAAGCATCAATACAGAGCTTATATTTTATTTTCAATTATTTATTTAAATAGAATCTGATTGGGTTTGATTTAATTGCCAGAAATGATATTTTGATTGCATTTTAATTTATTTTGATTTCTTTTGCAGGAAAACAGTGGAAAAGATATGGAGAAAAGGATTTCAAGCAATGAGAATGCTCCAGCAATTGAAGATCAGAATTAGGAGCAAGTAAAATTATATTTGGCAGATTTCTCTTCAACAAACTCTCCTCTCCAAAATTCCTTCACAAATATTATAAATAACAGATTGCAGAATGTAAAAAGGGCTGCTCTCCTCTGCAATTTCAGACTTCTGAAAGCACTACTGTAATAGGAATTCAGAGTTGTAGGAGAGAGGAGAGAAAATCTCAGATCTGGGGATTATTGAGGATTTTCCCTTTGTATTTTGAATTATACATGAAGGGCAAAGTTTTCACTATTGTGGCTTTAGCTTTGAAAGTGGAAGTTCAAGCAATGTAAAGGGCTGTTGGAGACCAAGGACAGAGAAATGGATGCAATAAATTGGTATTTCTAATACTATTGTTTCAAATATCAATTTCATTTTTGTGGTAATATGAATGTGTCATTTTATTCATGTTTGTGCACTATTGTCAAAATGGGCAATTTGTCTCAATCTTGTTATCGTGTATCGCTGTTTTTATGGATTAATTTTTCATTTCTGAGTAACTATTTACTCATAAATATGCCTTATTAAAACTGATTTATTAAGTGGTAATATGTTCTGAACTATTTCCACATATTATTGTTTAGTTATTGGATTTGCTGATTTGATAATCAATATCATTTATGTGAACTACTTCCTGAGTGTTGTTGGCTTATTATTTCAGTTAAGAGGTCTCAATAGGATGTGTTTTGATATCTATAATATTAGTTAATTGAACTATTTCATTAACTTGGTATTCATTATAAAAAAGACATATCTAAATCCCAATACTTTAATTATCTTGCTCTTAGTTGGGTTAGATCTATATCTGCCTAATTAAGATAGGATTTAGATTAGTTTCTTTTGCTTGCATCATAGAATAAGCTTGCATTTAGAGTAAATTCTACATTTTTTAAAGTCCTCTCCTCAAAGAGGCAAAACTTTAGCTGTGGCTTGGCTGAACCCAAATCAGCTTAAGGGTCATTCTCTTGCCTGATCAGCAAGAAGAAGTGATCTGATGTCCCTGTCTATTGGTAGTTAAAGATACATTATAAACCAATAGCAATAGGGAGAAGGTAACTGGACCTAGATGAACAGTCGGAGCCACCACACCAAACGGAAAAGGAGCTGCTTTTAAGGTCCGGACCGGGTGGTTATCCCCCAATGTTGTTGCAGCGATTTTCGAGGCATCAACAGGGTACTAAAGATTGCAAATCCTAAAGAATATTTTATAGTTTGCACAGATGTGTGCAAAGAAGGTGTAGGTGGAGTATTAATGCAGAATGACAAGGTAATTGCATACGAGTCACGCAAGCTAAAAGAGCATGAACATAAATATTCTACCTATGATTTGGAACTAACTATTGTAGTTCACACATTAAAAGTATGGTGACACTACCTATTGGGGAAAATATTTTTGCTCAAAACATATCACAACAGCTTAACTAGTTTCTTTAATCAACCTACCTTGAATGCGCGCCAAGCTCAGTGGACTGCATTCTTAAGCGAATTTGATTTTGAAATCAAACATTTGAAAGGAAAGGAAAATAGGGTGGCAGATGCATTAAGTAGGAAGTTGCACCATATCTACGAGGTTTCATTTAGTCAAGTTGAGTTCAATTTTGTTGATCAACTAAAGGAAGTAGCTCAGAAGGACCTTGAATATGGCTATCTTTGGCAGCAAGTGAAATTTGCACAAAATTCGTCAGAGCAAAAAGAGTATAGTATTAACTCAGAGGATTTATTGATGTTCAGAAATCGTATTTATGTTCCTAATCAACTCTCATTAAAACAAATCATGAGAGATGCATTTCACAGAAGTCCCTATGCTACTCACCCAGGCTATCCAAATCGTTTCTCTTCTATCAAGAAAAACTACTATTGGCCTGGTATGAGAAAGGACATTGCTGAGTATTTAGCCAAGTGCCTGGAATGTCAGCAAGTCAAAGTTTAGCATTAGCATCCTATTGGGTTACTGTATCCTTTACCTATTCTTGAATGGAAATGGAATACAATAACTTTAGATCTTATAACTGGATTACCTCGATCTAAAAGACAAAATGATTCAATTATGGTTGTGGTAGAAAAACATAGAAAAACAACTCATTTTATACCTGTCAAGTCCACGTACCAAACTACCCAAATAGAGGATATATTTATGAAGGAAATTTTTAGGCTGCATGGTATGCATCGTGTCATAATATCGAATCGGGATGTTAAGTTCACTTCTTCTTTTTGGAAAGCATTGTTCACTGGCTAGGAACACAAATTCACTTTAGCACTGCTTATCAACCCCAGACCGATGGACAAACCGAAAGGGTGAATCAAGTGGTAGAGGACATGTTGCACATGTATGTGATGCAACAACCTGGAAAATGGGAAGAATATCTCCATTTAGTAGAATTTTCTTACAATAATGGGTATCACGAATCACTTAAAATGAGTCCTTTTGAAGTATTCTATGGAAGGAAATGTACCATTCCTACAAATTGGAACAATCAGGAGAACAAGATGATATTAGGACTAGATATGCTAGAAGAAATGAAGAGAACCGTGAAAAAGGTTCGACAAAATTTGAAGGCTGCCCAAGATAGGCAAAAATTGTATGTTGATAAAAAGAGAACCTACCAAGAGTTCCAGGTAGGAGATCATGTGTATGTATGAATTAAACCCAAAAGAAGCACTTTGATGTGGGGAAAGTGTGCCAAACTGGCTCATTGGTTCTGTAGGCCTTTCCAGATTCTAGATTGAATAGGATCGATAGCCTATCAACTAGACCTACCCAGCCACATTCGAGTTCATAATGTATTTTAAGTTTCCCTTTTAAGGAAGTATGTGTATGACCCCAAACACATCATAAACTAGCAAGAGCTTGAGGTGAAAAAATAAAATTAATTATAAGTATTTAACCAGGGATATATTTGTTATCTGTGTATGATGCTTATGTGTGTGTCAGTTATAAACATTTGTGTTTGTGGTAGGTCGAACCAGAAGGAGAATTCCTGGTCGAGCCTCTGCGCATACTCGATCAGAGAGAAGTAATGTTGCGGAGGCGAGCTATCATCCATGTTAAAGTGCAATGGAAGCACTTCAGCCTAAAAGAAGCCACTTGGGAGGATAAATATTTTATGCAAGAGGCATATCCAGAACTATTTCAGGAACAGATGGGAGACTGAACACCGGGGATGGTGTTCTGCTAAGGGGGAGGAGATGTGACACTCCTAGACCTTTTAGTCATTTTGGACTTTTCTATTTTACTTTTATGATTGAGTAAAACTGATAAAAAATTTGGTTAAGTATAGTGTTATTAGTTATGAATAATAAATTAAGTTAAGAAAATATTACCATTGGCTCTAAGAAAGATTTAAGGAATTACTGATGAACCTCAGTAACTCTCTTTTCACCAAACAATTATCAGTTAGGAGCAATTATCCCTTACCTGTTTCTTTCCTTACAAGAAGGAGGGGAAGGGTGTTGGCAAAAAGAATGAAGGAGAAAGATTCCTTGAGTTGAATGAGAGTTCATTGGGAAATCCTTAAGAGTGAATTCCTTGGAGGAAGAGTCATCTTTGTAGGCTAGACTTGGGGTCCCGAGGCCTAAGCAATAAATTGTTGCCTTGAGAAAATGATAAGAGGAATGAAAAGGAGATTGGGGGAGAGTATTGGAAAGATTTAAGGAATTACTCATGAACCTCAGTAACTCTCCTTTCACCGAACAATTATAAGTTAGGAGAAATTATCCCTTACCTGTTTCTTTCCTTACAAGAAGGAGGGGAAGGGGGTTGGAAAAAGAATGAGGGAGAAAGATTCCTTGAGTTGAATGAGAGTTCAGTGGGAAACCCTTAAGAGTGACTTCCTTGGAGGAAGAGTCATTTTTGCAGGCTAGACTTGGGGTCCTGAGGCCTAAGCAATAAATTGTTGCCTTGAGAAAATGATATGAGGAATGAAGAGGAGATTGGGGGAGAGTAGCAATAAATTGTTGCCTTAAGAAAATGATATGAGGAATGAAGAGGAGATTGGGGGAGAGTATTGGACGTAATAGCCAAACTCTCATTGATAGGGTGGAGAGGTTCATCAGACCAGGAATCGGTCTTTCGATGGCAGATAAGTGTTAAATATGCATATGCATCTGCGTTGATTATTTTTTTAATACAAAAATTTTAAATGGTTAAGTAGAACATAAACTTGATTATATTGTTGGGTAAAATTATAAACCTATTAATAGTTATGATTGCATACTATTATATTATTGACTATGGAATACAGTGATTGGATTAAGAAAGTTAATATTCATTTGGAAAATGACTATATGGTTGTAAATACTTAGTTACCGCAATATGGGTAGTGTAATTTAGTTTAATGATTTTAGAGTGTTCATAGTCCAACAGAGGTTAAAATAATGTATGGTGGAAGTGTCTTTGTTGTCAAGCCCTAACATTATGCCATTAGAATTAGCAAATTCTGTGTTGGGTTAAACTAATTCCTCCAAGAAATATAACTTAATTATGTCATAAAAAAATAATGGATTTTTAGAAAATAACAAATGTTAATATAGGCCTACTTATAGGTGAGCAGTGGGCACACTCAGAAGTCTGTGCAGTCCATCACTATCCTCACAGCAAGACTGTGCTACTGGAAAGTAAAACGTCGACTACATTTTGTAACAAAACCAAATACTAAATTTATAATTTGAGAAAGCAAGCTGTGGTGGAAAGAAGCCTTTAGGGTTATGCATGTCTTTGATAATTGACAAGCAAATAATCAATACAAGTGTGCAAAAATTTTATGTTTTTCCTCTAGGAGACAAAATCTTTAAATAAGGAACGTTCATTAACCATTTTTTCAGAACATTAATTAAAAAACCAAGAAAACAATATCGACAGTGAAAAACCTTTGCAAAATATGAACAAGAAACTATGTATATATTGAGAACCTGGATTCTAGATAGTCAGGTCACATTCCAAATTGACCCCTTCGGCCAATCCAGGGTGGACACAAAGGGATGAGTTCTGGTAGGGTTGGTTTGGGTGAAAAATAGTAATAACTACATTGTATGCCAAACATAAATAAAAAACACCAAAATAAACGAGTTCTTGTTGTTAACCATATATAATAAAGGTAGAAATAACAAGAAAACTGTTGCATAACCAAGTGAGAAGATCCATGTCGTTATCAGAAGTAACAAAAAGACAGAACGACCATGTAACTGAACATATATATATTAACAATTAATTCAGAATGTCACTTATAGCTGTAAGCTCAAACCAACCCTCAGGTAGTAGAACCCTCTAAAAGAAAAGAGTAATGAAGTTTGTCACCTCTCATACCACCCCATCAGACCAATGATGGTTTATAACCCAAAACAAGTTGAATCTGGAATAAGACCCTCATGCATAGAGCTTCGAAGCCTACATGCAAGTAGACTAAGCAATCAAACTTCAAAGAAAGGCATTCATATCATTTAGCAATGCAAAAATAAAGGCGAGGACCTTGATAATCGATACTGGGAGCTTGAGAATGTGCACCCAGCTCCTTGGGGGAAAGCTTGACCTACAACAAAGTAACAAAAGGGCTAAACCACATGATAATACAAAAGATCATAGAAATTGAGGAGAATACCTTAGCGTTTAGCCACCTTACCGTCTCAGAAACTAGGAACATATTATCCATGGTTTCATAAGGATGGAGAAACCATAGTCACAGTCCCTGCAATGGGGTATTTCATTTAGTATGAGATGCAAAAGAAAAATCCCAAATTCATTGCAGTAAACTGAAAATCTGGAAATGAAATGTTTTACCCTTTTAGCAACAGTCACCTGTAGAGCGTACACAACCCATGAAACAACCATGGAAAACCCCACGATAAGATGACTAGAACTGTGGAGCTCAGAGCGAGCACTCCACACAGTGTAGCAATAAGAACCAGAGTGGCCAGAGGAAAGATAGCATCGACATAACCAGGTTTCTCCAGAGCAGAGCTCCAAGAACAGAACCAAGACAAATGACCAGGCATAGGGGCAACATACCCAATTTGTTACCAAGGCAAATCAAATCACCGTAAGCCGTCAGAAGAAGTCCTTTGATCGGACGATGTTGTGAATTACAGATGGCAACTAGAGGACGAAGGACCCGACAACTGGCATCCATCCCACTGCATGCCATCCAACAAGTGTAAAGGGAAATTAATGATAAGCTATGTGTACAGAACATATTTAATTGTAGAACATTTAAAACATGTGTAAAGTGTATCAATCCGTAGATTTAAAAACATAACTGATATGGTCTGGTAGTACATGTAATATGTGGTATTATAACCTAGAGTATGAGAAATAAACAATCACGATAATGTGAGCTATTAGAATTTCAATATATATATTGCAATATCTTTAACCATGAGATTGAGAC
Source organism: Pinus tabuliformis (assembly GCA_031772625.1). Taxonomy (NCBI): domain Eukaryota; kingdom Viridiplantae; phylum Streptophyta; class Pinopsida; order Pinales; family Pinaceae; genus Pinus; species Pinus tabuliformis. The sequence continues at coordinate 576,273,395 of CM062819.1, forward strand.
CTTGTTTACCTAGGTTATGGTAATTTTTTTTTTTTTTTTAATCTATGATTATATTGTTAATAAGATGTGACAGTGTTGAATCCATATACACAGTCAAAAAACCAACTTAAATAGCACAAATCAATTCCAACATTGGAAAGTCCAAAAAGTCACACTAAAGACAACTCCTTTCTTTTTATATTGTTGAATTTAAAACTATTATTTGAATTGTACTTTTACCCTATAATAAGGAAGATATACTTTTCTTTTCTTTTTTTCAAATTGATGTATAATATTTGAAAAATGAATGATAACAAATATTTCAACAATATATATATATATATATATATATATATATATATATATATAGATGGGAAAGAAAGTGTTTCCTATATCTCAATGTGAGATAAATGTGCAATTCCTTTCATGTTAAACATGGATGGGTAAAAATAGGTACATGAGAATTGCTTAGAGAATATACTTGAGTAAAGTTAGTTGACCTTCCATGTTGGGAAAAAAATTTCAATCTTCCAAATTTCCTTTCATCTTCCATTATGGAGGGAATTTTCAATGAGAGGATTCTCTAAATATTTGGATGGAATTGAGCTGGATTCCAAGGATTTATAAAATATTAAATTGGATAGTAAGGGAAATATTGAAAAATAACATTTCGGAATTATCATGGCTGGTTGACATACCCAATGCTACCATAGAATCAAATAGGACATTCTTGAAGGCATTGACATCATTGACCATTGGGATCCCCATAATAATTGTATCATATACAAACTATTGACGAGTGGATGTCACATAATCCCTTTGCAACCTAAGACTTTAGCTTCTATTATTAGCAACTGCTATGTTGAGGGAACAAATGAGGTTTTCTATCATAAGAATGAAAATAAAGGAAGATAGAGAGTTGCCCTATCAGATGGATAAGAAGGCGAGAAAATATCATAATGAGAACCATTAACAAGTTAGGCAGAGGATCCAATGAATCCATTGCTTTGAAAATCCAAACACCAAAAGTACATGCCAAATATATTGTTAGCTAAGCTTCAAGGTTATGTATACATATCCAACTTGATGATAATGGATTATTTTTTGGCAGTTTTCAAAGAGCGGATCATTTCATGTTCAAAAATAAAGGCATATAATATTTTTTAACCCTCTACCTATACTATTTTCTTAGGGAGGAGACATTTTAGATAGCTAGCCATAAGTATGGTTAATATTTTATAGATGAAATAATTTCATAGTGCAATGGGTCTCAAGTTATTGGTGTCTACAATAATGACTTCTTTTATTATTAGCCAAAGAAAGGTGGAGTTGAGGACAAGGAGAACATGAAGGTATCTATATGAGTCCTCGACAAGCTCCATACCTGATGTTTCATTATTACCCAATAGTCCCAGAAAAAGTCTAAATTGAACTCAATTGGTCTAAGATACTTTCCTTTTGGAAATTCCATTAATTCTTTCTCCATTTCTTCCAGGGTGAAGGCTCAAAGGAGGGTAGTATTTTCATCATATATAGTAGGACAAGGCATATGTTGAGTGATTAATTGAATGGACTCTTGTCAAACTAGATATGGCTCTGACATATGAGTTTTAAAGTATGATCTCAACTTTCTATAGATGTCTTGATGAGGATAGAGTTCCCTTTTATCATCTTTTAGATATGATATGCATTGTGATGATGGTGATAAATTGTAGATTTATGGAAGAACCAAGTGTTTCTCCCCTTCCTTGATCCACTTGACCCTCTATTTTTTTCTTCCATAAAATTTCCTCTCATCTATATTCAACTTGTAGTTAAACTTGAAGTGATGCCTCTTCCTCTACTAGAGCCTCATATTGGTCTTGTAAAAGCATTTCTTGTTGCAACAAATTGTTTTGTCCTCTAGTTCTATTTTTCCTTTCAAAATATCATTGAATTCTCATTCCACTTCAAGAGTTATATTTCAAGGAATTTAAGCATTGTTGAGAATGAAATATGGGAATTCCATTATATATCTCTACTTTGTTCCACTAAGATGCAATGTTTTCTACAAAATCGTGATGTTTTAGCTAGAAGGCCTCAAAATGAAAATTTTGATTTCTTGGGCTTCCATTCAAATCAAGGTTGAGACAAATTGACCGATAATTTGATATTTTGCAAGGAATTATGGTCACTTCTAGGTGAAGACCTACTGGTAGGATGTATTTGGAAATGAAAAAGGATCTAGCTGAGATGTTGTTAGGTCCCTATACTACTAGCGTAACCCCTTATTATTATTAGTACAACCCCTTTATTATATTGTTTGTAGTCCCCATATTGTTATTATTGTGCACTTACATTATTATTGTTATGCCGGCTCTGATTATATTATGACCCCTTAGACTCCTATATATAAAAAGGAGGTCTTTTCATTTGTATCATCCAAGAATTATTCATTTGTGTAATGTAAAGGAGGTTGCCCCCTCGGAAAGGCTAATTTATAAGGCGTTAATCTATCTTTTATATCCTTTTGTGAGCTGGTTTTATAACATTTGGTATCAGAGCTTTGGATTCTAAGGTTTCGCTGCTCCAAACCGGTCATTGTGGAATTTTTGCTATAATTTTTTTCGGCGACATTTTAGAAGCTAACAAAAAAACCCATTTGAGATGAAATCTCGTTGAACCTCATGTCTGAATTTCAGATCTTGTCTCACTATATGTTCGGATATATGATCTGAGGAAGTTAGGGTTCTTGCAGACTCCCGAATTACATCTTAAACAGGTGACCTTGGGAAAATCGTCATAACTTTCTCTCTAAGCATCAGATTAAAATTTCGTAAGAAGTTACAGAAATAGGACGAACTGCAGTTTTCTGTATATATTTTTTAGATCCGAAGGTCAAAACAGTGACACATGGCACTTCATACAAGTTCACTATTCTGAAAAGGTATATAATCAGGTCATCTTGGGAGATTCTACATAACGCTTTCTTGGAGAATCAAATTTCGATCAGACTGGTGGAATTGGAAAGAGGACATAGAAGACTACAACAAATCATGATTTTAGAACTGGAAGATCCGAAATCACAAAGTTACAACCATTTCAAGATTGAGCTCCTAAAATCAAGAAAAGGCAATATGAGGAGGTTTGATGGCAAGGATCTGGTAAATTGGATACTATAGATGGAGCAATATTTTGATCTACATGAGGTGCAACTGTTACAAAAGGTACATATTGCATCTTCATATTTAGAACCAGATCAAATTTTATGGGATAAAGGGCTTTGTTCTCGTAGACCACTTGTTATGTGGTCAATTTTCACGGAGGAAATGATAGCACATTATGAGGATACAAAGAGAAACACCTTCTTTAGCCAATTGATAAATCTCAAAAAAAAGTGTTCAATGGCAGAGCACATTGAGGACATTCAAAAATTGAATATAAGGGAAAATGATATTTCAGAGAAGCAGAGGATTGATGTCTCCATAGGGACATTAAAGGATAACATTCAACATGAGGTTCATCTTTGGGAATCTAATTCATTGGAGAAGACATTCAAGTTGGCAAGAAAAGTGGAAAGCAAAATTATGGCAACAAGGAATCCTACCTTTCATAACTATAAGGATGGAAGTGTTGTTTCTCCTAGCTTTCCACAACCTACAAGGGTGACACCACAACAATTGGAAGAAAAAAGAGATAAAGGACCTTGTTACAATTGTGATAACAAATACATTAAAGGTCATAAGTGTGCTGAGAAGAAATTATTTTACATTGATTGTGAAGAGGAGGAAGAAAAGGATCAAGAAACATCAAAAGAAGAGGATATACACCAAGAACCAACCCTAGAGAAAGAAGAAATGAATCTGACCATATCTTGTAAAGCATTGGAAAGAATTACCACTCCTCAAACTCTCAATATAGAAGGACACATTAGGAAGAAAAGGGTTCACGAAGTGAAAGATCACATTGAGAAAGAAGAAATGAATCTGACCATATCTTGTAATGCATTGGCCAGAATTACAGCTCATCAAACTATCAAGATAGAAGGACATATCAAAAAGAAAAATGTTCAAGAAGTGAAAGATCACATCGAGCATCAACAAGTGAATTCGACCATATCTTGTAATGCATTCGAAGAAATTACCACTCCTCAAAATCTCAAGATAGAAGGACATATCAAGAAGAAAAATATTCAAGTAGTGAAATATCACATCAAGCAACAATAACAAGTTCTCCAACTTTTAAAGGACAATGACACTTTGGTGCAGAATCGAATGAAACAACAAGCACATCAACATCACAGTGAAAGAAGTTTTGATGTAGGCAATTGGGTATTTTTACAGCTGCATCTCAAGAAAGAAATTTATGAGAAGGAAATGTTGGCAATATTACATGCACTTAAGAAATGGTGACCTTACCTAATGGGAAGACACTTCAAGGTAAAAGTGGATCATGATAGTCATGAATACTTTTTAGAACAAAGATTGTATTTAGAAGAACAAAAAAAATGGGTCACAAATATGTTGGGTTATGAATTTGAAATCATCTACAAAAAAGGGAAGCAAAATGTTGTTGCATATGCACTCTCAAGAAAGGATGAGGATATGGAAGCATTGTTTTGTGCTATTTCTATTATCCAACTAGATTGGATACATGAAGCAGCGGGTGAATGGAAAAAGGATGAAGAAGTGTGGCCACTCATTCAAAAGTTACAGAAGATCCTAGTTCAAACAATATTTCCAAAACTTTAAAAGGAAGGAAAAATCATATTGTAACCTTGAGCATTCACATAAAAAAGAACCCGAAAACTATGAAATCGATCAATTTCAGAGTATCTCATCAAGTGGAAGAACTTACCTGCTGAAGATTCCACATGGGAGGACAAGAATTTTGTACAGAAGCGTCAAGAACTACTCAAGAATTGAGGACAACACTTTTTGAAGGAGAGGGGCATGTTAGGTCCCTATACTACTATTGTAACCTCTTATTGTTATTAGTACAACCCCCTTATTATATTGTTGTGCCCATGCAGTCCCCATATTGTTATTATTTTGCACTTACATTATTATTGTTATGTCGGCTCTGATTATATTATAACCCCTTAGACTCCTATATATAGAAAGGAGGTCTTTTCATTTGTATCATCCAAGAATTATTCATTTGTGTAATGTAAAGGAGGTTCCCCCCTCAAAGAGGATAATTTATAAGGCGCTCATCTATCTTTCCTATATTTGTGTGAGCTGGTTTCATAACAAATGCATTATGATTTGTTACATTCCTCATATTATTCCAAGTGTGTATTCCATTACTAGTTTCTATGTCTACTAGGTGCATTTGTGGCACATGGTTTATTTGAAGCTCTATGATTCCATGTATAAAGTCTTTTCATTCCTCCTACTTTTTCTACCAATATTGTTACAATTTTTAATTTCCACCTATTATTCATTGGTTCTCCCCAATGACATAGTAGAGGCCTTGAAGGTAGTCAACAAAAATGAGTTTGGAGTACTTCTTAAGAATATTCTTTCAATTGATCCTAGTAATTGAAATTTTCTAAAGAGTGTTTGTTGTGTAGAGAAAAGGTCGGCAAAACCATCAAATCCTCCTCCATTGAACCTAATATTCAAAAATTCCTTATTCCCTAAATATCCTAAATCATGAGAATCTATAGGAAACCCAAAATCCGAAAAGCAGATATTCCTCTTAGAACTATTATTAGCAACATAAGAGCCCTGACCCATTCCCTCTCTCATTTCCTGGCTAATAAAATTCAATCCTTTTTTGGCCATTATCCCTCCTTTATCAAAGACATGGCTAATTTCATTCAGAAAATTTGACAACTCAAGCTTGATGAAGATGACATTATGGTTAGCTTCTATGTCTTCTCCTTCTTCACCAAAATTCAATTTTTGGAAGTATTGACGAGCAAATTTTATATGCTTCGCTGATAACACCCTTGAAACTCATAGGGTGGGTGAGATCATGGGACAAATCTTGATGCTTTATGTAGTATATTTTTTTGCCTCTAATTATATGCAATATTATAATATGCTAAAATGAAAGAAGGTATATAAAACAATAGACGAACTTAAAGCCACATTTTGACAATAAAAACACTGTACAACCGAACGAAATTACAAAATGGAATGTGTAAAAGAAAAAAAAATTGATAAATTTTAAGAAGATTTAAGATTATACCTTGTTAGTCACAAGGCCATGTGAGTAAAATAAACAATAACATAATATAGCTAACAAATTAAGCAATATATGGCAATAACTTTGCTTATAAATTAAAAAAAAATAGAAATGTATTCTAAATGAAGAAAATATCTAAATATGTGAGTATACCCATCTTTTATTGCAAATTTCTATGTAAATTTGGACCATAATATATTATATAAGCCTATGATGTTACAAACTTATACATAGGAAACTAGGTGTGAAAAATAAGAAAGATAAAGTGGATGTAAAGAATTCGACCTCACTAATAAGATTGTATTAACAAATTATTCTAAAAAATGTGCACCAATTAGCATTGATAAAAACATATTAGACCTTCTAATAACACAAAGATTGCAAGAAATTTAGAAAAACCTAAAGATATGAATCTATGAATGATGTGATTACATCCCTCTTGCCACTCCTCAAATGATAATCTTGTTAACCAAAACAGGTAAGATATTGTACTCAAGAAAATAATGTACCAAGGAAATGAGAACTTTTATAACTTAAGAATACCTCTCGTCACTCTTGTTTTCTATCCCTCGTTCAGTTCCCTTTGGATTTTTTTATATATTACTTGGACAGTTGGAGAGAATAATTGTCTTATGACTAATCCTCTTTCATTAGGTTAAACTCTTTATTTTTAATTTCAGGAAAGAGTCATATAGGAGCATTTTACTATTTCTATTTATGTTAGTACGTGGGGTCCTTGACTATGTTCACTTTTATCAAATACCATTGAGAAATATTGTACCTCACAAAAAATAAAATATGCCTAAATATGACATCATAAATTATTTCAATCATCAAATATCTTGTAAATCACCATGCATATAGAAAATCATGCATCACACCATAAAAAAACCATGTAGAGCAATCCTTTTACCTCCCATCTATAATCATGTAATAAAAACTAGAGTATCATAAAAAATAAAGTGTTGTCCAAAAATATAAATGTGTGCAAAAAGTTGAAATATGTCCAAACTAAAGACAAACATAGTCATAAAATAAATAGAAATACATAACTCATGACAACTCTAAGTGGATTCTAGAGCTAGCAATGTAGTTCTTCCCTTCACTCCTATCTTCCCCTTGTACCTCAGAGTGCATGTTTTGAAAAGAAATTTCTCTCTTTCCATCCCCATCTTCTCATGATGTGCTAGTATGTGAATGTGATAAAGTAGCCTTGGAAGGGGAACTTGCAGATACAAAAGATGGATGTACTTTCCCTACTACAATGTGAGGATGGGAATTTAGGGGTTGATTTTCATGAGATGACATGGCCTGTGATAGTGTTGAGGGTACCTGGGGTGCAATGATCAATGGAGGAACTTAGTGATATGAGGTAGGAGGCTAATGAGCAAAACTAGAAGTGGGCTTAATAGGATTGGGTTCCTAACCATCATGTTGTATATGATGTTGTTGAGGTAAGTTTGGTTTGGGGATTTCCATGATACTTGGGTGAGGTGAAGGAAATTTTTGAGAGGCATGACGGCTAGGAGGAGGAGGACCTCCAAGGTATAAATTCCTTATATGTGTTAACCAATTAAAATCTCAAAATTTGTGTCAGAATTTTTGGGGAATCAGATTCATTTATTCTTGTTTTCTTTCCATGTCACATTAGTCCTCATACCTTGACCTCTTTTGTTTCCCTAATATCTCTGCTAAAGAAACTCATTTTATGTTGTATTTAAGAAGATACATGTTATGAATAAATTTATCTCAAAGGATAAGACATATAATCAACAAAGAAATTATATGTATAACATCAATTTCAACATAATTTCTTATGTATTTTTAAAACAATCACATAGGGGACAAAAGAGTTGTATGGAGGAAGGGGATTGTGTACATGTAAATAGAAACAATTTTATTAATGGTGTATGTTATAGGTGTGAATTCCAAATAAAGTGAGACTAATAGAAGAGATTATGCATGTTCACATTCATACAAATGTCAACATCAAATATTATTTATCTATACAAGAACTTTCAAATCATATGGGATTGTGGGATCACTATATCATATCAAGTTTATTTTATTCACAACTAAGGAAATCAATGACAAAATAGGAATGGATACACATGAATAATATATTAGAGCTGAGATTTGCACGAGAAGGCTTTGCAATAGGTCGAAACCCTAGTCAATACTGTCCAAAATTGATGGGTACTAGGGCATCTCCTTGTCGTTTTTGAGGGCTTTCAGTAGCCTTTCGTCATTTCATTCTAAGTTTTGGCTTTTGGGGTGCATTTGTAGGCTGTTTAATGGAAAGATACCCTTCGAGTTTCAATGTTTTGTTGAATTCCTACATCAACCTGATGTGAGTTGAAAATGCTAGGTTTCATCATACTTGAATGCGCTTGGCCACTATTACCCTCAGTCTGCTTCACGGTGCCCTCCCAGCGGCTGCCCTGGGATAGTCAAGGCGTCTATCCGTCAGAGATCTCCCTCACCTCTCCTTCTCCCATGGAGGAGTAGGTTGATGGCCCGGGGGCTCTCTCTTTTTGCCACATGGTCATCGGTCGCCCACCAGAACAAGAGTCTTTTTTCACCAAAATGGCTTCCAACACTACCTTCCACTCCTCCAGAACAAGCCCTGAAGCTAGGGCCAAAAGGCAAGAGAAGGGAAAAAATGTTGAGGTCCAATCTTCTAGAGGCACCACCTCTGCTATTCCTTCAGATATGGAAGAAAACACCACAGAGGGTCAGGTGCAAAAAGAAAGAATGAAATCAAGGAGTAACTGCAACCCAAAAGCCAACAAAATCTTCGAGTTGGAAATCCAAGACCCAGGGGTAGCTATTTACAGAGAATAGATTTAAGAACATGCATTAATCTGTAAATTAATGGGCATGTGGCCCACAGAGAAAGTCCTGAACTAGTGGAGACAAGCCAAATGGAAACCAACTGGGGGAATTAGACTCTAACTAGGTTCAAAGGTGTTCTTTACAGTGATTTTCGACCTCTTAGAAGACAGAGATAGGATATTTGAGGGAGGTCCCTACTTCTTTAACTCCGCAGGACTGTATATGAGATTTTGGAAAGATAATTTCACTCCTGAGAAAGAGGACTTCACAAGAGTCCTGGTCTGGGTGCGCCTCTATTCCCTACCAATGGATTATTGGGCTCCTTCTGTCCTCAAAGGCATTGGAGACCAACTAGGAGAGTATATAAAAATGTTAGAGGGCACACGAAGTGGACATTATGTCTCATATGCCAAAATATGTGTTTATATTGATGTCTCGGGAGCCCTCCCAAAAGCCATAAAACTAATATTCAGGGATGAAGTTTGCCTCCAGAGCATTGATTATTACGAACATAACCCATTTCGGTGTTGGAAGTGCCACGAGCATGAACACCTCTTCAGGGATTGTCTGCAAAACAAAATGCCTCAAAACACTGATCATTCCAACAAGAAAATGGATATCGAGGGCTTCACCAAAGAAAACACAAGAAATAAAAACAATAGGAAAACTAACACAAAGAAGGAACAACAACATGCAACCAACCTGAACCAATTTGAGGCTTTGAATAATATGCAAGGACAACCATTATCAAGCAACCCAACAGAGGATGAGGCAAGAGATGATAAGAAAAGCACAACAAACCAGAGGCAAGATGACAAAGGTTTGGATCACAACAACAGGGAAGATGAGAACTCACATGAAGACACAAAAATGGAATAGGTATTGACGAATGCAACCCCAAAGGAAAGTGTAATAGAAGAAGCACTGGAAGGAGTATACCTCTTATCAATAGCATATGAATGGAAGAAAAATTGAGCGGAGGCAATCCCAGAAGACCAACTTCAGAAAATAGAAGGAGGATATCTCCTCCAGGAGGAACTAAAGAAAAGCTTAGATCATCCACCATCTAAAAGGAATGCAACCAAAGGCATTCTGGCAAACATAATAGTGGGAAGATATAGCCCAAAAGGCCCAAGCCACAAAGGGGAAGGAAAACCACCAGCCAACTTCTTCAAGAACTGGGCACCAGACTCATCAATGAAGGAAAGGTAAAGGCCCTATCCCTAACTCTCACTCTTTACCAATGAAGTGCATTACTTGGAATATCATAGGACTTACTGGTCCAGGAAAAAAGAGAATCCTAAAAAACAAACTCCTAGTTGATAAACTAGATGTCCTTCTGTTTCAAGAAACCAAACTTGAGCTAGCTCACCTTCCTCTTCTACAAAAAAAGTGTTTCAAGCATTACCATTACAGAACCAATTCTTCCATAGGATCAGTAGGAGGAACAATGACCACGTGGAAAAGTTCATTGTATGATCTCACCTCCTCTACTGCAATAAAACACTCCATAACCATTGTCTTGAAAATCATTGGCACCAATGAAAGCATCTATGTTACCAATATCTATGCCCCCCACAAAGTTGCAGAACATATCAAGATGCTACAGAGTATCTCCAATCTTATGGAATCCATCCAATTTCCTTTTAAAATCATCTCTCGGGACTTCAACATGATAATTAATCTTAGGGAAAATAATTGAGGCATAAGAAAAATTGATAAGGACTCTGAAGCCTTTCAATCCACCATAGAAGGCCTCAGGCTCATAGATATCCCAACGAGTAATGACACCTTTAATTGGAATAATAGAAGAGGGGGAGAAAGACAAAACTTCTAGGCTATATCGATTCCTCCTCTGAGAAGAAATCTATCTCACCTCATGGGAAATGGAGGCAAAAATTCTCCCACAATCTGGATCAGTCGATTGGATGATTTCCTTGAAGCTTCACATCTCTCTTGGCCCAAAAAATAGGCCATTTAGATTTGAATCCTTTTGATTGGAGCACCCAGATTTTGGAAAGTTGAGAGAATGGTGGAGCGACCTGATGCCAACAACCAAAAATAAGATATATAAATTTCAGCAAAAATTGAAAAACATCAAAGAGGAAATCAAAAAGTGGAAAAGGGAATCTTGTGGAAATATACTCACTGACAAAAGGAACTTGGAGTTTAGAATGGAAATCCTCCAGCAAAAGATTATCAATAAGGGAATCACAGAACAAAGGAAACAAGAAAAGCTCAATCTCTAACAAAGTTCAAAGGAAAGGGCATCACAAGAATAGAAACTCTGGCATCAAAAATCCAAAATAAATTGGCTAAAATGTGGGGAAAAAACTATGCTTTCTTCCATCGATCGATGATACAATGTAGAAGGAACAATAGAGTATTGGCCGTAAAGAATAGAGAAGGAAACCTTATCCATTCTCATGAGGAAATGGCAGAGGAATTAAATCAGTACTTCAGCACTCTCCTCACGGAGCCTAGGAATGATCGAGCAAGGGACATTAAAAAAATTACTAACAACATCCTAGAGATCCTCATTGAGGAACACAATAAAATGATTTTGAGAAAAGTTTCACTCCAAGAGGTAGAAGAAGTGGTCATGAATATGCCCACTGGAAAAGTGCCTAGTCCGGATAGGTTCACCATTGACTTCTACAAAGCTTGTTGGCCAATGTTAAAAAATGAGGTCCATGCCCTAGTGAAGGAATATAGAATAAAAAAATTTGTCCTAAAAGCTCTCAATGCCACCTTTCTCACTCTAATTCCAAAAGGTGAAAGCGTTGATTCCCCGGAAAATTTTTGTCCTATATCCCTCTTCAATGTCATTTACAAGATCATCTCTAAAGTTATGGCTAACATATTAAAAACTATCCTTCCTCTCTTTATCTCCCAACACCAAACTGGCTATGTGGAAGGAAGGAAAATCATGGATAGCATCATCCTTTCCCATGAATTAATCCACTCTCTCAAAGTTCAAAGGAAGCCTGGAATGATGATACAATTGGACATGTCCAAGGCTTTTGACAAAATCAACCCAGTTTTCATGATAGAGGTCCTGGAAGTTTTTGAGTTTCACAAAGATTTTATAAAATGGATTATGTTGATGGTCTCAGGGAATTTTTTCTTGATTCTCCTGAATGGCTCCCCTTCTCAGCCCTTCAACCCCTCCAGAGGCATTCGACATGGGGATCCTATCACTCCCTTTATTTTTTTCATTATGGCAGAAGGGCTCAACTGATCCATCATCACATCCTGTTCTTCGAATGCCCTTTCTGGCCTCAAGCTCTATACCTCCGCTCCTCCCTCCACGCATCAACAATTTGTGGATTATACACTACTAATGGGTCTCCCCATAATAAAAGTATCCTTATCCTTCAAATCGATTCTCTCGAGTTTCTCAGCAGCCTCTGGCACCTCCATAAATCAAGAAAAATCCAATTTCTTCTTGAATACCCCTTCGACTATCCAAAGAAATATCTCTAGAATATTATAATTTCAAATAAGAAACCCTCCCTCTAGATAACTTGATGTCCCTCTTACTGGCAAGCATATGGCTCGCTCTACTTGGGAAGCTCTGATCAATAAGATGGAAAAAAGGATTCCCAATTGGACTTTTAGATCACTAAATTTGGCAGGTTGCCTAGTATTAGTAAAATCTGTGTTACAGGAAATTCCTCATTATTTGTATTCGGCCTTGGTAGCCCCCAAATCAATCTCCAACAATATCAGAAATTTACAGAGGAACTTTATGTGGAGAGGCTTGGAAAAGAAATAGAAGTGGGCATTAGTGGCATGGGAAAAAATGTGTAAACCCAAAAAAGAAGGTGGTCTCGGCCTCAGGGACCCCAAGATCTTAGGAAAAGACTTGGGAGCTAAAACGTTGTGGCATTGGATAGTAAATCGAAACTCCCCCTGGGGCATTCTCTGGAAGGCAAAATATGCCCCCACCCACTCGCAGGAACAAATCATTAGACTCAATGGGAGCATAAAGGGCTCTGTCATATGGAATTAGGCATGGAAAAATAGAGCAATCATCCACAAACACAATTTCCGGGAGGTGGGACCTTGATAAGGATCAATTCAGAGAGATCAATATTGGCATGCAAAATAGGGGAAAAATCAAAGTAATTCAATATTGGAAACCCAACAATGGAATTGATAGGTGGATAGAATGATTAGATGAAAAGAGTGGGAACCCCCAATCAACCCTCGGGTGTGGGAGGAGCTCTCATGCGGACTCCAAAAAGGGAAAATTCAATACGATACCTGTTAGCGCTTGAGATTTCACCCTAGGCTGAGGAAGGTAAACCTTCAAGGCAACATCAAACCATTTCACCTCGTAGCTAGCCCTACGGGGTATGAGAAGGCTCTCTCTGGTCAAACTCGGTAGATCTTTCAATAGGATGAGCTGACCCAATTAGGAACACTGATATTAGGCTAGTAAACTGATAAGGAAGTTTGATTTAAAGTTTTTGGGGTTTTTGGTGGCAATTGGAGGGAGTGCAATTCAGGGTGCGGGGATTGAGCTCAGTTTTTGCAGGTGGGTCTTTGGGGCAAGGTAGGAGCTTGTGATGATGCCTTTAGCTGAAATGGATGATCAAGGAAGAAAGGGAGGGAGCTAAAGAGGGCCAACAATGACTTTGAATCCTCTTTAGACAGTGGAAAACATAAATATTAAACAAAATTGAAAGCTGAGCATGGCATGCATGAATTCAAACTTTATCACTTCTTTTGTTTAATTGGCAGCAATAGAATAAGAGATGGAACACATAAACACACTTACAATGACAAGTAGGAAACACACCATCAACACAACAATCCACAAGAATCCACAATGATGTCTGCAAAACCCTGGCCTTCCTTTTCCTCAAATTGCAGAGATACAAGTAAAATATACAATAGAGCTTCTCCCTCAAGAATCCAACCATGAAAATGAGCAAGAGAAGGCATAATATAGATCATCTAACTCCTTTCCCCACCTCTAGGGGTCGAGCTCAGCTTCCTAGGAGCAGTTTGAACTAATTCTAAACTAAGCACTAGATAATAGGCAGTCAAAACAACTTGCCTCTAAAACTTAGGTAACCCATCCATGCATTTAATATTCACTATTTACATCAAGGAAACTTCTAGAAGGGTTAAAGGAGAGTAAATGTATCCATGTGCCATGAAAATTATCCAAGAATCCATCATTTACAAGCATTAAGAGTCAACCATAGTAAAAACTGAGTTTTGCAGGCCGAAATGGTCAAACTGGCAAAATTTCCTTGAGTGGTCGCGCCCCTGATCCTGAGTGGTCGCGCCCGTTTGCAGCTCTGGTTGAAGGCCTTCCTGGTGTCCAAATCAGGTGCAAGATAGCTCGTTGGAAAGGTATGGGAGTCTAATTTCCAACCCAAGTGGAATTTTTGAATTTGGAGTTGATTTGACCCCTCAAAAATCATTTCTCCCAAGGCAGCTTTCTGCAACTCAAAAAAGGGGCAGAAAGTCAAAATTTGCATGTATTTTGAGCTTTTGGAGGCCCAAATCTCCATAAAATTTGAAACCCATCCATATCCAAGTGTATTTTGTCATGAAAAATCCAAATATGTAGAGTTTTCCTCAATCTGAGCTGTCCCCATGAGTGGTCGCGCAGGGGGTGAGACCACTCAAATGACCAAAACCTGTAAAATTGCACAAAAAATTCACAAATGACAAAATTTTCTCCAAATTTCTTGAAATTTGGGCTGGGAGTCCCCAATCAAGTACCATGCTCAGTCAAAGAGGCTCTGGCTAAAATTTGGAGTGGATCGGGCGTTTTCCTTCGTTTTTGTGCTTTGGCCAACCGTCCTTGGAGCACCTTCTTTCTCGCCGGTATTTTTGACATTTCTCTCAAACCATGACACCTGTGTAAAAAGTGAAAGAGGTTTTTCTTCCTTGTCATGTTGTGGACAAAAACCTCTCACAGGTTTGCAAAATTCATCTTTGATTGCTCAGAAACAGCTTTTGAGTGAAACTTGTCCCGATGTGTGAAGCAAGGGATTTTGTCGAAATGGAGCGAAATGAAGGGGATAGAGGGCTTCTAAATTCTTGGGGAAATTTTTGGGAGTGGGGAAGGATGTTAGGAAGCAGGGGAAAGTGGAATATCAGAGATTGAGTGAGGGGAAGGGGTCGAAAAGGACAAAACATAGGCCAAACCTAGAAAATTGCCAGGTTGTAGCTAGAAACTAGGGTTTGTGCAAAAATGAGGAATTTGGCGGATCTAAGGGATGGAAGTGTTTGATAAGGTACTTTAAGGATAGGGGAAGGTGTATGAACATCAGGAAACAAGTTTTGCCGGTGATTTGACCATCCAAGAGAAATTGCCTTCAAAACCCTAGGAGAGGGAAATGACCTTGCCTGGGCACAACATGAAGCATGAACAAGGTGTAAAATGACTCATTAGACACTGACATGATAATGACAACCCTACGAATGATGATAAACTCAGCTGAATGGTGACATGGACTGACATTTGGGCAAACCCTAGACCTAATGCCTAGTGACCAAATTTTGCTTGAAGACTCACTGAAATGACAAAATTTGACCTTGACACTTCAAAATCACTTTGTAAGAGCACATTTGATCACTGTAGGAAGGCTAGAAATACTGACACTAACATTGGCTCCAATGGGGATGGTAGCTCCTTGGAGGTGCCAAGAACCTTAGACCTCTGGGAGAGCAGACCAGTGCCTTACAATCATTGGGCAATGGAGTCATAAACTCAAGCTGAAATGCAAGACTGAAAACTGACACAAACTAACTTAACCACAAGGCTAAAAATTGACTCATAAAGGACTCATGACTCAACTAAAAACTGACTCGATACTTAAACACACTCGACCAACTGAAAATGATGCTCAAAGTGGAGCTTATTCATCAAAACCTACTCTAACAGTTTCATTCATCACCTGATCAAGTGAAATGAAACAACCAATGCAACCAAGTAAGTATCCCATCTGCTGTTCGAATTCTCCACAAGTGCTTGCTTATGAACAACAAAAGAGAACTATTGAAAGGCAACTCCCATGACAACTTAGAAACAGACCCATTGAATGATATGAATTCTCTATCCGCCTCCAATAACACTGCATAAGGATCTTGAAATTCAAGCACACTGGAACTTAGCTCATCCAATGGATTATTTCTCTTTTCCTCATTACATGAATGCAAACTTTGATCTGAGTCTTGTGATGAGACCTCTGCTGAAAATGACAAAGAAACCGGCTGCCGGATCAAATTCATATCAGCACATGTTTCAAGCTCACATGTGGTCAATGGAGAAAGACTTTGACTGCAAACCTCATCCAAAACATCAGCTATTGGATCATGAAAAACTTGAAAAGACTGCTGCAATGTATCCATTGAAAATGTATGACATCCTTCTAGTTGTTCATCCTTTTCTTGAGAGATTTTATGAAAATTCTGCCTTATAAACTGAAATGCTTCAAAACAAAAGGGTATAGAATCTTCCTGTATCATCAAATCATGTATTTCGGCTGCCACAGTTTCATCTGTAATCTGCCTTTCAATTTCATTTGGTAGCTGCAAATCTGATGCTACAGGCTGCTCAAGCATTTTGTCATCTGTCTCATCCTCCACATTTACACTGAGAGATTGTTGATTTGTTATAGGATGTCCATTTAAAGATTTACTATACAACCTACCCTTCAAAAACTGAAATGATTCGAAACAAAAAGGTAGGGAACCTTCTTGTATCATTTGATCAAATATGTCAACTTCCATGCTTTCATCTGCAACTTGACAATCAAAGGCATTTGGGGACTGCAAATCTGAATATGAAAAGACTTGAACAAGGTTTTTATTGCCTCCAAGATGGTCTAGATCAAGACTTGTTGACAGCTGATTTCTAATTCCATGGAAGTTGTCTTTAATGAACTGACATGAATCAAAACAAAAAGGTAAAGATCCTTCACTTACTTCAAAATTTGCTGCACTTCCCTCGTCACTGTCATAGCTGATATGTGATGGGTGATCATTATATTTGAGCTGCTGAAAATGAACCTCTTCCTCCCACAAACTAGCTGTTGGTTTATCTACAAGATTAGCTTCTGTTTGGAGAACATAATCATCGTCATATTGATCAAACCGAGGCAAATCATCGGTATAAAACATATCATCAAGCATGCAGGTCATATCAACAGTTCTTTCTTCGCCAAGGTGATCTACAAAGCAATCATTATCAGATCTACGACAACTAGGATAAGAAACAAAATGTTTTGGATCAACAACTTGTTCTTCTTCAATCAGCGAGCCTTGAACATCATAAGCATTTCTTGAGGTGACCTTCTCCATCATCTTTTCCACTGCACTTACCAAAATATCAAGCTTCACCTCTAGAGATGTTGATTTTTCCAGATCTATGTTTTTCATCTCTTCTTCCTTCAACCTTGCCCTTCGGATCAGCAGATGCGCCTCTACATTTACTGCACTGTTTTGCATCTCGTGAAGTGTTGCAATATCCCTTTCTCTCAGCTGAAACTCCATCTCCGAATCAAAGGCACCCGGATAGTGCAAGAGAGCAGATCTAGGAGAAGGTCTTATATCAACTGGCATCAAATAATAAACTTGATTAAATCTGGCCGAACACTGTTGTACTGTCTCACCTGGCATTCTTTTCAACTGGTTATACTCTTCTACAATCAAGAAAAGGTTTTGACCGATCATCCACCTGTCGAGAAAAACTTTGACAAACTGCTGGAAATCTGAAATGCTTGCATCAGGCAGGGCTTTGAACCAACTCTTCACTTCAGCTTGCAAAGAAAGAGCAAAAAGCCTAATACTGACATCTTCTTCATCAACTTCAAAAAGATCTAGAAAATTCTCAAAATTCTGGACATGTTGCTCAGCGTTGACATTCTTACATTCACCATCAAACATCGGCAAGTATAGATCATAGCTTTTGGGGAAAGCATGAAGAACAAAAGGTAAAACAAGAGGTTTATACCGATCTGGAATTTTACAAGGTGTATGGGTATGTACAGCAGGTATATAATCGGACTTGGTCGCTTGGGGTTCATCACAAAATTCGGAAAAAGGATCTTGATCAAGCTCAAAAGCATGCAAATCTTTGGTATTCACAATCTTCAAAGGGAAAGAATCAACTGCAGGCTGAGGATCTCTTCTCAAATACAATATACTTTGCAAAGCCTTCTTGACATTCTTCGGAAAAGAGAAGAAATAATTTATGACAAAGAACAAAATGTCTTGGATGAAAGTCCAACTTGAATACCTGATTTTGCCATATTCTCCTTTCATGTTTCTGCTGGTCGGGATCATCCTCCAGTGGAGTCTTTGGATCTGATCTTCAAAACTGATTTAGAGTCGCCAAGTGAATGATTTCAGCCTTTCAAGTGTCTGATCGCTGTTCACCATCAACAATCAGATCTGAACTTGATACATGTACTGGGGTAAAGTGTCAATGAAGCGCTACGTTCACAAGCTCACGGAGATTGACTGAAGCAGCGTTTATCAACTTGCGCTGATGTAAAACAAGATCGTTTTCGAAGGCTACCTGGCGTAACTTCAGGCTCCGTCTAAGACTCATGAAATAACACGTCAATGAGCAAAGGATTAGATGTTCTCCCAAGTATGGTCGCCACTATGTTAGCGCTTGAGATTTCACCCTAGGCTGAGGAAGGTAAACCTTCAAGGCAACATCAAACCATTTCACCTCGTAGCTAGCCCTACGGGGTATGAGAAGGCTCTCTCCGGTCAAACTCGGTAGATCTTTCAATAGGATGAGCTGACCCAATTAGGAACACTGATATTAGGCTAGTAAACTGATAAGGAAGTTTGATTTAAAGTTTTTGGGGTTTTTGGTGGCAATTGGAGGGAGTGCAATTCAGGGTGCAGGGATTGAGCTCAGTTTTTGCAGGTGGGTCTTTGGGGCAAGGTAGGAGCTTGTGATGATGCCTTTAGCTGAAATGGATGATCAAGGAAGAAATGGAGGGAGCTAAAGAGGGCAAACAATGACTTTGAATCCTCTTTAGACAGTGGAAAACATAAATATTAAACAAAATTGAAAGCTGAGCATGGCATGCATGAATTCAAACTTTATCACTTCTTTTGTTTAATTGGCAGCAATAGAATAAGAGATGGAACACATAAACACACTTACAATGACAAGTAGGAAACACACCATCAACACAATAATCCACAAGAATCCACAATGATGTCTGCAAAACCCTGGCCTTCCTTTTCCTCAAATTGCAGAGATACAAGTAAAATATACAATAGAGCTTCTCCCTCAAGAATCCAACCATGAAAATGAGCAAGAGAAGGCATAATATAGATCATCTAACTCCTTTCCCCACCTCTAGGGGTCGAGCTCAGCTTCCTAGGAGCAGTTTGAACTAATTCTAAACTAAGCACTAGATAATAGGCAGTCAAAACAACTTGCCTCTAAAACTTAGGTAACCCATCCATGCATTTAATATTCACTATTTACATCAAGGAAACTTCTAGAAGGGTTAAAGGAGAGTAAATGTATCCATGTGCCATGAAAATTATCCAAGAATCCATCATTTACAAGCATTAAGAGTCAACCATAGTAAAAACTGAGTTTTGCAGGCCGAAATGGTCAAACTGGCAAAATTTCCTTGAGTGGTCGCGCCCCTGATCCTGAGTGGTCGCGCCCCTTTGCATCTCTGGTTGAAGGCCTTCCCGGTGTCCAAATCAGGTGCAAGATATCTCGTTGGAAAGGTCTGGGATTCTAATTTCCAACCCAAGTGGAATTTTTGAATTTGGAGTTGAGTTGACCCCTCAAAAATCATTTCTCCCAAGGCAGCTTTCTGCAACTCAAAAAAGGGGCAGAAAGTCAAAATTTGCATGTATTTTGAGCTTTTGGAGGCCCAAATCTCCATAAAATTTGAAACCCATCCATATCCAAGTGTATTTTGTCATGAAAAATCCAAATATGTAGAGTTTTCCTCAATCTGAGCTGTCCCCATGAGTGGTCGCGCGGGGGGTGAGACCACTCAAATGACCAAAACCTGTAAAATTGCACAAAAAATTCACAAACGACAAACTTTTCTCCAAATTTCTTGAAATTTGGGCTGGGAGTCCCCAATCAAGTACCATGCTCAGTCAAAGAGGCTTTGGCCAAAATTTGGAGTGGATCGGGCGTTTTCCTTCGTTTTTGTGCTTTGGCCAACCGTCCTTGGAGCACCTTCGTTCTCGCCGGTATTTTTGACATTTCTCTCAAACCATGACACCTGTGTAAAACGTGAAAGAGGTTTTTCTTCCTTGTCATGTTGTGGACAAAAACCTCTCGCAGTTTTGCAAAATTCATCTTTGATTGCTCAGAAACATCTTTTGAGTGAAACTTGTCCCGATGTGTGAAGCAAGGGATTTTGTCGAAATGGAGCGAAATGAAGGGGATAGAGGGCTTCTAAATTCTTGGGGAAATTTTTGGGAGTGGGTAGGGATGTTAGGAAGTAGGGGAAAGTGGAATATCAGAGATTGAGTGAGGGGAAGGGGTCGAAAAGGACAAAACACAGGCCAAACCTAGAAAATTGCCAGGTTGTAGCTAGAAACTAGGGTTTGTGCAAAAATGAGGAATTTGGCGGATCTAAGGGATGGGAGGTGTTTGTTAAGGTACTTTAAGGATAGGGGAAGGTGTATGAACATCAGGAAACAAGTTTTGCCAGTGATTTGACCATCCAAGAGAAATTGCCTTCAAAACCCTAGGAGAGGGAAATGACCTTGCCTGGGCGCAACATGAAGCATGAACAAGGTGTAAAATGACTCATTAGACACTGACATGATAATGACAACCCTACGAATGATGATAAACTCAGCTGAATGGTGACATGGACTGACATTTGGGCAAACCCTAGACCTAATGCCTAGTGACCAAATTTTGCTTGAAGACTCACTGAAATGACAAAATTTGACCTTGACACTTCAAAATCACTTTGTAAGAGCACATTTGATCACTGTAGGAAGGCTGGAAAGACTGACACTAACAATACCTACGAGGACAAGATCATATGGGGGAAGAATCCGACTAGGCACTTTAATTTAAAGGAAGCTTATAGACACACTACTCCCCATGATCAACTTCAACCAAAGATAAAATGGAAATATCTGTAGGAAAGGAAACACTGGCCCAAAATCACCATTTTTCTTTCACTCATAATGCACAAAAAGATTCTCACATGGGAAAATCTAATAAAAAAGGGATTCATCGGACCTTCCAGATGCAACCTATGTCAGCTAAAGGAAGAAACAACAAATCACTTGATGAATGAGTGCCCCTACACGAACAAGCTATGGAATTGGGTGTATATGGTATTCAAAACCTCAGATTGGGATCCCTCCTCAATTCTTAACACCATTGAAAACTAGAGATCCTACCTTTCCCCCAATCCTCTTGTGAACAGGGCTTGGAACCTTGTTCCAGGAATCATATGTTGAGTGATTTGGAAGGAAAGAAATGTTAGGATATTCAGAGGAACCTCACAACAGGAATAAGTTATTATTTCTATTGTTAAGAAAACAATCAGAGAAACAGTGGCTTCCTCCACTCCCCATGGCCCCACTGACCCTCCAAGTAGTTTGGACATAAGCATCCTTACTCTTCTAGATCTTCATCTCACCCACTTCTCCAATGCCTCAACCATTTTTAGAAATCGGGGACTTGCAGTCAAGTGGTCTCATCTGGAGACAAAGACTTTCAAACTCAACTACAATGGAGAAGAAAAAGGAAACCCAGACACATCGGGATTTGGTGGGGTCTTCAAAAATGTGCAGGGGGAAATCCTTAGGCTCTATGAGGGCAACATTGGAACCTCTACCAATAATGTTGCTGAACTTCAAGCTATGGAACATGGGCTCACCATTGTTAAACTCCGTAATTTGAGCCCAACGATCATAGAAGGTGATTCAAAATTGGCAATGCAGGCTAGCCAAAAACTACAATAGGGTTTGGACGTAGCCAAGGTGTATGACAATTAGCAATTAAATAAAAGCCTACAAAGAATAAAAAACAATATTGAAAGCATGAATGGGCTTCACTTCTAGGATTTCAGACATGATGGGAACAGACTGGCGAACAAGTTGGCAAACAAAGGCATGATGGGAAACTACCGTTTATGGTTGAGGATCTGGAATGGCCTAAAGCATGGTGATCTCCGTCAGCAATGTGAAACCAAAAATGTAAAGGACAACATAAATAATGGACATTAATAGTTTGGAGATCTCCAATCTCATCAATGATGAAATATGCCATTCGAATGACTGTAGTACTAAGGAACACCTTCCCCATGCTATTTTCCATATGACATATGTGCCAAAGAAGCCTTACGCTGATCGATTCTCCCACGAGGCCACTATCCTTCTATCCTATCTACCCTGCTCAGTACTATCTCCACCACCCACCTCTGGTACCTCATACGATCAACCTTCATTCCCCATCCCTGACCTCACCACCCCTCGAGGCTCTCCTGCCCCTATGAATACGTCCTCTTACCTTCCCCTCCCCGTCATCTGGCCCACTCGAGTGCCTCGTTTATCCTGCTTCCTCTCTGCTGCAAACCTGTCATCTGCCCCTTCCCCTCTCATGGTGCCCAAGCACAATTCCATTCTAGCTCCCAGTTGGGGGCACGTGCGTGGTCATGAATCCTCCCGTTGGAACAACTTAGGCTCCCCTCCCATCACTTCTACAGAGTCCTTTGCAAGGTAAGCTTCTTTGAACTACTCTGTCATAGTGAATCCCAAAACGCAGGAAATAATTGTGAACTTAGAAGCACATGCTAGAGCTCTCAGAAGAGGTGTGTTTGCGGAAGAAGTCACAGCTAATTTTTCTTGGATCCTTGACCCTTTTCTCTCCATGGCCAGGGAGAATCTTTACTCATGCACCATTGATCTTTCATGGCAGATGAAAACTCTCCTCGGCCTAGAAATTGAGGAGCAAGCTGAGCTTTCAAAGGTGGTGGAGGATAAGATAGATAACCTCACTGGTAAATTCATGGTGTATGTGGAGTTTGTCCACCATTTTCTCTTTGTCACCAGAGAGTCTCCCCACTACATGGTGTTAAAGAAACAAGCCACCACAAAAATTCATTCTTCGGGCGACAACTCCCCTAGTGTCAAAAAGGAAGTTGTTGGAGCATCCTCCAACCATCCAACAACCATGGCACTACAGAAAGCCAGCACCCAGGAGCAGCTTGTTATGTTGGATGATGACTCAGAAGAAGAAAGCCCCTAATTCTCATGGTGGGATCCTTTTTTATCCTACTCACTCTTAGGTTTACGACCATCATCGAGCTCGCAGTGTCAATTATGGCACAAAAAATAAAGGCCTTGGGAATAGACGTTCTATGTTCAACTTTTCATTCTCTTTTCTTTTTGGATTCAACCTTAGTTATGTTTTTTTGTAGTTTTCTCTGTTTTGAATATTGTAAAATTCTCATAAAACAGAGCTTCCTTTTTGAAGAGCTCCATTGTAAATATGTCAACCTGGTAACCAGAATGGCCAGGGTCGTTGGCTCTTGTGCTGGAGATGTTTTCTCGCACAATCCAACTCTTGTAAATACAACTTATTTACATTAATACAATCCATATTATTTATAAAAAGATATATTAGAGTCGACAAAAAATTTATTTAATGCAATAATTGATTATGCCAATGGTATGATGGAATTGCGAACATGTGGCTAAGTAGAACGCCATCCAAGTTAATGTAAATTAATGACTATAAGGAGACTATCCCAGGATAGTATTATGTTATAGCTTTCATTTGAAATAAATGAGAGTTGTATATGTGTGTAAAGCACATGAAAGATTTCAATCAAAACATTTTCGATTTATTTTCACCAAATCCAGTAGTCATCATAGGTACTTGTAGTGCATGAAGTATACTTAGAAAATACAACAGAAGACAGGGTTGAGATATTTTGATGAATTTCCATTAATTTATAATGAAACAAGTGATCATGCAAGAGATATACTAGGCACATGTAACTCATGAAAATATGGATGTTCAATTAGACACATACAGGAGAGTGCTTGCATAGAAGCGTATATTGAAAATTGTATGGTACAAGAGTGAAGTAAAGCATTTTGTCTTTGAGTTTAAAATATGTATGGACTATGAAAAAGAGCCATTTAATTTTTATTGAAATAACTTTAAGACTTGATTATAATTTGAAAAATAACATATTTATTTCATATGGACTTCATTGCATAGATTTTTTCAAGAAAGATATGGACCCTACTCCAGTGAATATTCGTCAAGATTGCACGCCCAAGTATTTTATTATGCCCTACATTTCTAGGATGAGTTAAGGAGGAACATTGTACCAATGTGGGAAGGCGAAAAGTGACAATAATCGTAAGGGGATGACTTCAGTTGCTATAAGGGGATGAGATCCACAGTTTGTCCAAACCCCAAATGAAAGGCACTAATATCACTTTTACAACTTTTGGGGCCATGGCACAATTATCTTTCAAAGTCGAGGGCCTCACATCAACTTGACATCATTTGGGCTCTTGAATAGAGATTGGTGGCCTATGGAAAATGATCGAGGATTATCATCCAAATATTGCAAGCATGGAGGCATAGTAAGTATGGTAGAAACCAAGTCACCTATGAATTCAAGGAAACCCTTTTTTAAGTAGATGATTGCCAAAACAATATGATCATGGACACTTGACATGGGAAAAATAAGAACATAGTATAACATGATGTAAAATGTTGCTTAAACATGCATTTAAATTATGAGACTAGCATCATAATCAAGGAAACTAGAAGTGCAACCTTGAATAACCATGGTAATGATGTTGTAATAGAGCATAGTGAAAATGACCTAATAACCCAGTTAATCGGGGTCTATAGAATGAAGAATAATTCAAGACAATTGTTACCACTCGAGGCACGAATTTTTGTTACGGTTTATACTTTCTTTTATGGTGACACAAAAGGGTGTTTCACTAAGCCATTTGGAGACATGAGAGATAAGAACAAAGGATTTTGCTATCTAGAATTTTTCCTTGCATTACATAGTGATTTAAGCGAGGGAAATACTGACCCAAGTAGTATAGTGAATACTGGAAGTATATGATATAAAGAAAAGAGACATAGTTTTATAATAGGATGAGTATATGCTTTAATAACAAGCTACAGGCTTGGGGATTGGTATGATAGCCTACAAAGGTTTATTTCCTTCCTTTTGCAATTAAATTGATATATACTGACCAAGTATCAATATTTCACCATATAATTTAAACTAAAATGAGACCTGTTCAAGAGAGAAATGACCCATTTTATTTTTTCATGTCCAAAAAGGAAACAAAAAACATAGGAGGAAATCACAAGGAAAATAACATTGAAAATAGGATTAACCCACAACAAAAATGCTAAAATACAATCACACAGAAACAAAACTTTTTGAGTGGCCATGCAAGCGAAACTCACTTAAATTGAGTTGAATTTCCCCCATAACTATGACCAAGAGAGATTATATGCTACCAAGGGAGCCCTACAATAGTTAGTAATAGTTTCCTTGAGTTGCTCACAACACTAGCCTCATAAAAACTAGGGTTAGAAAAAAAATTGAGTGTTTAATTCACATGTATAGCTCCAAATACAGTAGGAATAGTATTGGTAAGTTGGCAGGCATCTAGCCAACTACCATGACATAGTTTGATATCCCAAGGTGTGCCTTGGGATTAAGCACATTAAACACACATCACATTACCCACAAATTGCCATACTCATGAACCATATATTTCTTGCAGGGTATGCAAACGGATTGGTTCACCATGGAAGCATGTGGAATTTTAGGGGCTAATATTCACAAGTGGGCTAATTTTCCATGACTTTTCCAAAAAAACATTCGTCATTTTCCATTTATTCTAAAAATTATTCGCCCAAATTTTACAGTATGAAATTACTTACCCTAAAAATCACCAAAATTATATGGACTCTACCTATAAAATAACTAGAAATTTGGATAATTTTATAAATATATCAACAAAAATAATATAGTTTTCATATTAGACATTAGTGGGATTCGCCAAGATTTATAAACTTTGAAATAAATTTCCATCCTTAACATTTTCTCTGCATGGAAGTAAATTTTGTCACATTACAAATAATATATTGTACACCATGTTATATTGAATTGAAACCTATTGAAATATGGACCATACCTTTGGTACAACATATATGAGCATTATATGGTTTCTTTCTTTTGAAAAATATAAATATATAACTTGTGTACCTTGGAACCAATTTCTAGCCATTACTTTATTCTATGGTCTTGATACTTTATGAGACTCCTTGTAATTTTTTTAGGTTCCTCCCAAT
This sequence comes from Pinus tabuliformis, assembly GCA_031772625.1. Classification (NCBI taxonomy): domain Eukaryota; kingdom Viridiplantae; phylum Streptophyta; class Pinopsida; order Pinales; family Pinaceae; genus Pinus; species Pinus tabuliformis. The sequence goes on from CM062819.1 coordinate 576,299,733, forward strand.
AAATATGAATCAAAGAAAATATGTCTAACCAGATTATTCATAAGGGGTGTGCATACATAATAAATAATTGTTTCACCTTCATATTCAACTTGTTACAAAATTAAAATGGGAAAATGGTATTGCCTTATCATGCTTACAAGAAGCAAATATATTCATGTGATCATACTGTTAGAAATGATAAATCAAAGATGTTGAGCACAAAATCAGTTTCTTAAACATTCTGACATATCCAAACATAGTTGCATACTATTATCCCACATATTGTTTCTTGTGTTAGTAGGGAGATTAAAATTATTGTGTGAAGGCATCATAACCATGAAGAAAGCCCTAAACGATGTCAATTCCTTAGTACTCTTGGTGACCCCACCTACTAAAGCTTAATATTTTTTTTAATACATTGTTATGATATCTTTAGGAGGAGGAATCAAATACAATGGTTTGAACATTTTTTGTGGGGTGGCTCATGAACTAGTCATGAGTCAACATCTGGAAACTTCACAGGGAGGGTTGTGTGAAATAGGTCAAAACTCAGAATATTTGGGACTTTAAACAAGTAAGACTTGCACTAGTGAGAGAGGGTATGGTTATTGTCATGCTGAGGAAGGAATAAAGGGATGAAAGAAGATGGTACTAGAATAGCCTATTTATTTTAAAAGCATAGGAAAATGTAAGGAAATGACTAGTACTATGGAAACATCATCTTGAAAACAAAAAAAAAAGTCACTCTGTTTTCCTGCTTTTTTACAAATTATCTTGTCAAAAGGCATTAGTACAAAATTTACAATAGTAACATCAAACTATATTATCATAAATGGTTTAGACATACAAAATATAGTTTCGTACTCCAAACATAACTACTAAGAGAAAATCATTAGAAAAGCACTTAGATAAAAGTAATGCAGAAAAGAAAAAACAGAAGGATCTTAACAATAAAAATATGTCTACATAGAAAGGTATAAAATATGAATAATTTATCCTTCATTAGCCTCAATATAAGGCTTGAGGTGTGACCTATTTGTGGTATAGGAAAATAGTCAGTAATTTTCATCATTAAGCAGGTATGAATTGCTCTCGAAAGTAGCCACAATTAGAAAGTGCCTTATCCATAATTTCTAGAAATTGGTTTGTTTTCCTTTCTCAGTGTGAGCAGATTCCCACCAAAAAACCAATTATCCAACATGAAAATTAATGTTTTGGTCTTCTTATCAAATATTTTCTTATGATTTTTGGTCTACACTTTAGGTTGCTAAGAGACTAGTTCTCTACTCTTCTAAAGCTAAGAGAGTGAGGATTCGTTGGTGGATGTTAACAAGATTCAACTCTTCAGCCTGCAATGGTAAAAGAAAAGAAGTTAGTTCAATTTTGATAGGCATAACATCCTTTCGTCCATAAAGGAGTTAAAATGGAGATAATTTGGTAATTGACTTGGCAGTAGTTTCGTTTTCCCACAGAGTGAAGTTTAAGAGCATGCCTTTCTTGGCTTGTCATTAAAGATATTATTGAGGATCTTGATCAAATTATTGTTAGTAGAATTAGCTTGGCCATTTCCCAGGGATAAAAGTTCGAGGAGGTAGAATGCTTGATTTTGTATTTGGCAAAAAACTGAGTAAATTTTGTAGATATTAAAATTGGCCCTTTATGAGGGACTATCTCGAGAGGTAGAACAAATCTAGAGAAAAAGTGATTCTCATTAAATGAAAGTACCAGTTTATCCCTAGTGCTTTCTAGGGGGAATTCTTCTATCCACTTTGTAAAATAATTGATGGAAGTATGGATGTTAATCATTGGATGAATGGGGACTCAAAAGACCAATGAATAATAAGCTCCACTTAGCAAAAAGAAAATATGGAATTATTGGTTGTAGAGGTAGGGCATGGATTTTTTCTCTTCTTAAATATTTCTACATTTATCACAACTTTGAATGAATTTATAAATCTTTTTAAACATTGATTACCAGTAAAAACCATCTCTCAAATATCTTATGTAGTGTAGATTTCGTAGCAAAGTCCACACCAATGTGCATTCAAAATTAGAAGATCAATGCAACTCATGTACTAATATGTTAGCAATTGTGTCATCAACATACTACAAGAGAAGACTATCGAAAAGCTTGTGGAAAAGAAGAGTATTAAGAATCATGTATCTAGAAGTTCAATTCAGAGTCTTCTTCTCTTAGACTTTTCTAGGTTGTTAAGAAACCTTTCATTTTGTAGATAGAAAATAATATCCTTATACCATGGGTGTCTTGCAAGGTCAACCTTTTCATAAGTAATTAAAAATAACGCTAATAAAGAATCATCTTTGTAAATATCTATAATTGGCTTGAGGTGTTAGTCCTAGTGCAAGTTTTGTTGCTGCTACAACAACACCAAAAGTTTTTGCCTAAATTTTTAGGCCCCCTTCTACTTGTTTAGGTTGCAGAGGTTATGCTTATGACTTTGAACTAGTGAAGTCTTGCATCAACAAGGTTTTTATTAAGATTTTTTCACGATTGTGCCTTTGCGATGCATATGACATTTTCTCCTAGTGTTATATCTTAGGTTTTGATCTTATTAATGCATTAGGGTTTATGATGCATTAAAAGTCTCATGTGACTTCAAATTTTTATCCTTCTATGGCATTTATTGTAATGGGGCAAAGGAATCTTGTCCAATTATTGCGGCTTAATTCTATTTGTGTTAGGGCTTCTTAAGTGCTACTTTACTCATGTACCCTTGACACCTTAATTATCATGATAAAAGCATGAGTCATCTTTATATATAACCCTTATGGTTAATTTTTATAATCATTTCATGGCACCTACATTACAAATGAACCATCATGTCAATCATCTCATGGCATGTCCGAGTCACCTACAACCAACAAGTCCATTAGAGTGTTTAATTATCAAGGTTTGTGAAGATAGGGTTTTGTTTATGTATGAAGAATAGAGTTTTTAAAGTTTCACCTTTACAAATTTTGCACGAGAAATCTATGAAAGTTATTCATATTAGCGGTATTTGTAACATTTCTTGTAGTTACAACAAACTTCTCATGAAATATTAAATAAACCATTTTACACTTTCTCATTTATTGCGCTTTCTAAGACCTTAACACTTTATTTTGTAAAAGCATGCATTGTATTACATAACCCTACTAACACATTTTATTATTGTGCATATAGGGTGAGCAATGAGGAATGTCCTGAATTACACCATGAAAGTCTCAATGTCGAAATGATACAAAGGAAATATAAATAATGCAATGGCCCTATCCATCAACACATAAAGGCTAAACTCTTGAAATACATATATCCAATGTGTTGGTGCCCAAAATCAAGGCAACCTTTGTGCATTTGGCACACTACATGATGAAAGGAGAAAATATGCCGAGAAATGACTTGAAAAGCTTGATGATGAGCATTGGTTATAGTAATGCATGAAGATGGAAGGTTACTCTAATAGCATGTATGGACTACATGACTATGCCACCACATACATTGGGAGAAATGAGGGACTATATATAAATAGCACTGTCAGAATTTGGTTGATACACTCCCTTGACACACATATAGATGTATACATGAAAATACTAAATCGAAAAGGTGAAATCATATTACAAAGGGGAGTTAAAATATGTGCTAGGACAACACTTAAAAATGTAGCATCATGCCGCAGGGATTATAAGGGATACAACAACCGCCCACGTGGAGAATAATCTATTGGATATGTGATGGGAATAAATTAAAATGTTGAGATCATTCCATGGAAGGTATGGGGGGCTAGCTATAACAGAAGGACCAATTTACTCTCTCAAAGAAACATAACCATTGTTTCATACATAGTTGACACTATGCTCAAGGTGTGGTGTTGTTAAAGAGTTAAAATTTTCGCATGCAAGCAACGAGGGATGCATTTGCTCCATTGCAAGTTAAAATAAAATAAAAATTTTATTATCATCAATACAACCATGTACAGATAAAATGTTGAATATGATACATATGGGTTGCTTTGGGGTGTTCAGTTGTTTTGGCTTCACCGTTTACTTTTGCAATGACTCTGGAGGATAAATTTGAATAGTCACACCTCCAAATGTGACTTGAACTAAGTCACACCCCAAATGCGACTTGAATAGTCACATCATCGCTCCTCTCCAAACTTGTGACTAGACCATCCTATTAACACTATAGGACACAAAATCACAATTTTGAGCCTTAGAGATACACTAGAAGGGTGTGACCTTCCTACAAAAGCAACCACCAACCCATTAGCTATCGAAATTTCATCTTTAACCTCCTATAGGCACTTTTCATGGTAGGTTCCAAGTTACACCTTGGTTTACAATGTCTTCACTAATTACCCACTACAAATGTGTTATGTGACTCAGATTTAAAATTGTGACCTCTTTGAGAACTAAACTAATGGCCTAGCTATCTTTGACGCAAGAAATAAAAAAACTGCACAAAGCCCCATTGCAACCTCTCTTAAGTTGTCATCACATTTTATTCTTATGTGGCCATTTCATCTACCCCTACATTTAAATACATATGTACGTAAGTCACATTTCCTATTCGTCTCTCACCCAACTATGAAATGGATCTTCATTACTCCTACACTCAGCGATTAGACCCTTGTCATCAATATTTTTCTAGCCCATAGATTCTTTCTCTCATATAGGAACTGACCCTTCAATTGATCACAGGATTCGACGTTGATGATATTATTGACAAGGGTCTACATGGAGTGACTTGTTTTGATTGCATTTACTTTAATTTTTGGTAAGAGTTACACATGAAAGGGATTTTCATGGAGTTACATTATCACAACCAAGGTTATTTTGAAGGATTGCTTTTAGTTTGGGGCACATATCGTATTATGTACCCATCGTAGAAGCTTTCCCAACCTTCTTTCAATCTAGGAGATCCTCAAAACTTGAAACCTTTAGATTTCATAAATCCAATTGACAATTAAAGGAATAGCCTATTTGCAAAAAGCATATTTCAAATATATGGGTGTGACATGTGCTTCAGCTCTAAAATGTTATTAGGACGAGGTCACAAATCACATCCTCAATCCTAGACATTTCCATTTAATTTTATGAATCTGGATGAAGTTAAAGGATGCAACCAACCTGATAAGATCCAGTTTATGATTCAACCATGCCATACCTTCATGAGGTCACAAGTCGTAGCGAAGGGATTCAATGACACATGTAGATTAAATGCAACCTATTCTAATAACAAATTTAGTTTCCATTTATTAATGCAACTTAGAAAAATTCATTTTTCCAATTGTGGCTTAGCCTAAGTCGCACTTCTAACTATGATTTCCCGTTGTAGCTACGTTGGTTTACCTAATTGGTATTTCAAAAGAAATACATCTAGTCAATCTTGGTGTGGAAAGTCAATCCTAACATATACCACAGTGAATAATCCCTTGATGTATGATTTCCAACTTCCAATTCATTTTCTATAATCAATTTCAACAACAACTTTTTACATCAGTCTCTATAAAGAATCAAACAGAAAGAGATGGCCAGAATATGTTTTTGGAGTTTCCCTTCTCACAAGCCATATATTGATCCAGTCCTATGTGAGTGAAGAGGCTTTTGTGCATTTGTTTTTTGCTTTCAAGATGAATATAATATGCAAGGAAATTATTTAGGAAAAGATAATAACCAATGTTATCATTGGAAGAAAATTGCTCAGAAGGCATATTGTTGCTCAAGACATGGAATTTTGGCTTTCGGATATATCAGTTGAGAATGGTAAATTCACTCCTCTTGCTTATGATGGTAGCCTAGTTTGTGAAATACACTTGGAAATTTCCATTAATAGGGAGATAGCCAAGCAAGCAGTAATAGGGTGATAGGAAGGATCCTTTAGGTGTGTGTAATAGCTCTTATGAGATCCAAAACACTGTTCCTAGGTGAACGCATTGAGTTATTTCTTTTGGAAAGTCATTTTATTTTCTATTAAATGTCATATTGGTATTTATGCACCATAGAGAACCTTAAATGATTTAGTTGCAACATAATATTGCCTTGGGTTTTTAGAAATAAATTGGCTTATCAACACACAATTAATGATATCACCACAAGAAATAGATAGCGTGGCAATAAAATATCCTCCTTGACAGTGTGATAGTTAACATATTTTCCATCCTTGTGGAGCGAGATGGTCTTATCGGGCATGTTTGATTTATAACTACTTGATTTAAAATAAGTAGTATTTATACAAAGAGAGCATTGGCAAGTTCTATTGTGGAATTCCTTTCCAATTAAGGAAGCTACCAGATTCAATAAGGTAGGTGTGATGGGATTATATTCCTTTTAAGATCTAGGTTTTGAAAACACGGGAAGGAATAAAATTTTGAGGAGATGGAAAGCAATGTCAATCATCTTGAGATAAAGGAAACTGGTAAAAAATTCATGAAAACTAATAGTGAATGGTGATCACCTTCTCGATGAGAATTATTGTTACCCAAAAGTAGATTCAAAGAAGTGGGACATCTTGCATAAAGAATTGTAAGTCCCAAAACCACTAAAACTACATGCTTTTTGGCACTACAAGGTAATGAAGTTGAATTTAACATCTGCTTTACTACCTTTCATGAAAAAGAATGAGGAACATTTGTGGTCGGTGGAACAACAAAATATTTAAAATGTTTCCCAATGAGGGAATGTTCAGGAGGCTCTATTCATAAGTATATGGATGATGGAAAAGCCTCAGACCTATTATGTAAAATTCTAGTTGATGGAGTACCTCTTGGATCATGCCTTGGACCCTGCATGGGCTATGCATACCCTAAGGATATTTCATTACAAAAAGGACTATAAGAGGTCCCAAATTGATGTTTTATTTTCATGAATTTATCACATTTGTAGTTTTTTTCTTTAAACACAAACACACGTAACGATTGTAATTTTATTGAGTTGAAGGTTGTGCAACTGTGGTTTCAACAAACATAAAAATTGGCTCCATGTAGTTTCCTAAGGCAATGTGTCAACATCTAACATGAAAAATGAACATCACCACCTTGTTCATCAGCTTGTGCAAGTCTCCATATCATTGCAACATATGGGAAAAAAACATTTTATGGTTTCCAAGGACCCTCTACATTCTCCTCATAACTTCTCTTTTTCCATAATGTCAATATTTATGATCATAATGCTACCATATATCTTGAGATTGATTTGAGCATGTAATAGTCATTAGACATGAGAGAGTCGTGAGGAAGTTCAAGAGTCATGAGGGTAGGTGAAAGGTCACAGTAGGTGAACAGTCACCTCATTTCTATAAATATGTCCTCATGCCTCATTTGCGGACGACTTTAGCACTTGAGCTAGGAGTTGCATTAGATAGTTGATATATGCTTGAAGAGATAGAGGCACTTATCTCCTGGCAGCTAATAGGGTGAGTTATGTCGAGGCCACAATTTTTCTTTGGATGATGGTATATGCAGCCCATGTTCCACTATTAGGCTTCATGGTTTACAATAATTGTACTTTTATTTTCAGCAACATTAATAAGAATTTTTTTCTCTTTTGCCATGGATTCCCATGCATCTTTATGATGGTTGTATTGGATTTCCTATGTTTCCATCATGTTTGAATGTGTTCTTTCATGCGAGAATATGTTAATGAACTCATTTTTAGCTTATGGATTTCATGTCTTCTTTGAATATTTTCTTCCTTATTCCACGCCATGCCGGTAACTTATTGTGAACTAATTTGCAATTAACATCTAACATGTTCTTGATAATGTATGTCTGGGATGGTTTTAGCTTACTAATACTTCTTATGGCATGCTTCTCCTGGTTTCTTTGCTGTTATATCCTTTTACCTAATTTTGTATGTTATTAATCATGCATTTTCCTCATTCCCTTGTCTTCTTGTTTCTTTCTTTCTCTTGCTCTAGCACCTTTACATTTGATAACTAGGAGAAAAACAACAAGATGGTTGTCGAACCTACATACCTGATGGAGTTCATATCCCAAATGGTGTGAGGTCTAATTAGGACTTCACACCAAGGAGACTCCCTAGATGTTGGTGGTACATTCTAGCTCATCAACAACAATGTAAGGTCACATCCCTTTATTAATTGGGTATTAACCATTTTTATGTCACGTTCCTGGGTTTTTGCAAGAAAATGAGCTACTTTCCTAGACAATAGAGTTTGAGATATCATAAATTTCATAGCATGTGAAGGGACTCTTACCTCTATGTGATTGCGTAGAATATAGTGCTAAAATTTCTCTATAGATACGACTACAGCATAATTATGGTTTTCAATAAGAGAATACTTAAATTCATCATCATATTGGCTTTTACTCATAAAGGTTATAGGATTTTCTTTGTCTTGATCATCTTTCTAAATAAGGATGCCTAAAAAGGATTCCTCTGTAAAATTGATGTATATAATAAAATCTTTAACAAAATATGGTTTTCTAAGATAGGAGCCTTCTAAACTGATTGCTTGAAGCTGCCCTACATTTCATCACATCTATAAATACTATTGTCATGCATTCTGTCACATCTGATATCTCTTCTGTAGATTCATCTAGTTACCATGTATAAGTGAGTTGTTCTACTACAACTGGGTTGCCATCAAGTAAAACACATTCATGATAATGCCAACAATCTCCCCCTTTGGACTTGATGGAAACAACAACACCAAGTCACTCTCCCCCTTTGACATCAAGGGCAAAGGGCAGACCAAGATATTCTCCCCCTAAGAGTAGAAGACTTTCATATCTTAATAGCTAAATATTAATCATGCTCCCACTAGGCACATGTTGAAATCATTGATTGAACTCTGCCTTTGTTCATGTTGAGATGTAATGTATCATCCATACTCCCCCTAAGCACATGCTGAGTCTGCAAATATTTCCAAGAAAATAACATGACTCTATAACTCAACTATGTGAGTTTGACCTTCCTATCACCAATGACTCATACATACATTCATTCTCCCAACCAAGTGGAGATAAACTTGACTCATCCACCCAACCAAGTGGGGATATACTAGATACCAATTGTTTTATACATGACTGAAATATTACATCATCCTTCCCATGCATAGTGGGGGTACGGATTACATCATATGACAAAAAGGGATTCATCAAGCGAATACAATAGACAGAGACAAACTATTACATCATGGGTCTTGATATGACCTTTACATTGAATGATATACATGACATTTATAACAGAGACCAAATATCTAAATAAGACCATGATAGTCATCAACAACTATCATACAGAGTGTATGATCTGCTCCATAAGCATCAGTCAATAGCATCCAGACCAGCAAGCTGTATATGTCCATTAGTGTAGATAACATCAACCTGTGACAAGGTATGTCTACATATAGATATCAATACATCCTCTTGATCTTGAGAATTATCATAACCTTCCATCAATCAATTATGCATATGTCATACAAAATCATTCACATTATATCATATGTGAAAAACACCATAGTCATCACATCATCATCAAGATCTGCATGATATTTTATACCATCCATGTATCATCACTCAGGAACATCCTGTTAGCACCTAAATTTGCCCTAGGCTGAAGGAAGGAAAAATTCAGGGTAACCACAAACCACGCTCAGTCTGGTAGATAGCCCTACTAGAACAGGAGAGGGCTCTCTCCGAGTCACGCTCAGTGAATAGATAAGAAAAAAAAGGTCTGAGATGACTTACAGTGAAGTATTGATCTTAGGCTAGTAAGTGAATAGGTATACAAGAAACAATTTCTATGAATGACTGAGCTTCCGGGGTGGTATGGGACCAACGGTCAGCAAAGAACATAGAATTTAATACAAAGGCACAGATTACTTCGTGAGGCAAGGCAGGCGGAAAGTGTAGCAATTTAGTTTGGAATAACGCAGAACGGAGAGATTGCTGAGGAGTGTGAAAAGGGCATAGGAACATGAACCCTTTTCAACAGAAGAAGAACACTGAACATGAAATTTTCCCACAGGCAGAGCAATAAAATTGAATTCTACCTAATCTCACTCAGAAAATTTCACTAGAAATGAACATGAATTGAATTATGAAACATAACGAAACACATATGAAAACATAAGAGACACATTTACTACAATCACAACCACAAGAATCTCATGAAACAGAGCCACTGCCTTTCATTAATTCTCTGTAAAAAATATATAGTGAAGAAACAGAGTTTCTTTCCCACAGTCTCCCATAAGTTACAAGCCAACCAACCCTTTGCAAATAGCTTGCATACAATACATAGAATGTGCAAGGAAGAGATAGAATGCCCAAGGGTTGTGGAGTTACTCGAATCATTACAAAATGGAGATGGAGAGCCAACCATCAGCTATAGGTGCAGCGCTACAAACATGACATTTGGCTTGGATGACCGTTTGCCTTCCTTCGCCACTTGGACGGAAGCCAATCTGGAGAAACAACACTTTAAATGCTGCATTTGGTGCCAAAAAACCAAAGTGTAGATGAGGAGGCCCACTTGGAGAAGTCGCGAACCGAAATTTCGCGAAACGGAAGCAAATTGGGCAATTTTTCCTCTGTGCGCCACGCCATTTTCTCTGTGTGCCGCGCTATTTTGGGGCCTGTTTTGGGGCACTTTCAGGTGTCCAAAATGTGCCCAATACGGCTTGATGGAAAGCCTGTCGTGTCTACTTTCTAACCCCACTAGAAGTTTTGAATTTGGTGCTCATTTGCCCCTCCAAATCTTCATTCTCCCAAGACTGCTTTCTGTGTGTCAAAAAAGTGGCAGAGAGGCCATTTTTGGGTGTTTTTTGACCTTTTGGAGACTCATCTCTTGCCAAAATTTCTTGTCCGGGCACCAGTAGTCATGATTTTCCATGCTAAATCCAAAAATGCAAACCATTCCTCATTTGGAGCTCTAGAATTTTAGCGCCGCGCCACGTGCGCGGCGCACAGGGAGAAAAACCCTGTTTTTTGCACAAAAAATTTCAAAATTTCAAAATGTGCTCCAAATTTCTTGAAATTTGGTCTAGAGCTTCTTCATTAAGTGTTATGGTGGGCCAAGGATTGCCTCGGCCAATATCCAGAGTCGATCATGCTCTTTTTGCCTCTTTTTCCTTTTTGATGCCTTCTTTAGGTTTGCCTTCAAATTCCTTATTCGTGCCTTGCAAACCTTGTTCCGTGCCCAATAGTGGTTTTTCATGTTCCTGAGCATGTCCCTATCCTTGTTTGCTTTCGCCAATAGCTTCTCTAAGTGGATGTGGATCCTCTCAAGCCAAATCTCTCAATCAACCTCTATCTCATGCTGAATAGGTGTCTTCTCATTGAGGCTTCTTTGGGCAGCCTGCTGGTATTCACGGATGTTTTGCAGCTCCATGATCTCATGTGGTCCTCAAGCTACTTGTTTCTCTACTCCCAATACTTGATGATCCATTTGGCCCTCTCCACATTGAGTGACAAGTCTTGGATCTCCGTGTTCTGCTCCTGAATAGTCATCCTAAGTCGGGTGCTCTCCACATCTGCATTATCATCCTGAATGAGGATGAAATCGGCCTCCTGTTCACCTGATGGCCTTTCATCATGCATGGGTTTCTTGTCCTTGTCCTTTGCCTGTGTTTTTGATGCAGGGAGCGAGGCCCCTTCCACCCCGGGTGGAGATAACACTCGCTTTGCTGCTGCAAACAAATGCCTACTGCCTCTCTGATAGGTGATGAATTCTGGCACACTAGCAGTCTCATGGTGCTCATAACCTCATAGTCTGATGAATGCTCAGACTATGGTGAAGCTGGGTGTTGTTTTTGTGATATCTGCCACCAAGGGGAACAATGGAAAAAATGGAGTATTAGGAGGGGAGTAATGTGATGGGAGTAGGGAAGTTTGTTTAGGGATATGTAGGGGGTTTTGGGTATTTGATAGGGTATGGTTTTTGGAGTTTTGACAAGGTAGGGTTTGGGGTTTTAATAAGGTAGGTTTTTGGGGTTTGTATTGACCAATAGGGGGAGGGGAAAGGGAATAGGTTTTGCTAGTGTTTTAGCGTAGTGATAATAGGAAAAATGTCATGGGGGATAAGGAAAAATGGTAAGGAAGGGAAAATAGACCCTTGGCATCAACATCATGATTATACAACCCTAGCAACAATGGTTTTTTTGGTGTCTTCTTGTGGTTGACTTTATGAAATTTGTTGCATTCAATCATAGGCATATAACCACCATATCACTCATAAAATTTGATGAACAAGTGATGTTATAGAGCCTACCTTGCAATTTGATGGGCTTCATAGGCAACTTGAGGCAATTTGTCACAATTTCAGGCCTTTTAGCCTTGTGCGCCGCGCTCTCTGTGTGCGTCGCACCAGTGTAAATTTACACTGGAAATTTTCTCCCAGTGCGTCGCGCTCCCTCTGTGCGCCGCGCCCTTTTCCAGGCGAGTTTTGGAGGCCTTCCTGGTGTCCAAATTGGGTACAGGATAGATTGTTGGAAAGGTAATTGAGTATAATTTCCAACCAAACTAGAATTTTTCAATTTGGAGTTCATTTACCCTATCAAAAATCAAAACTCCCAAGACTGGTCAAAGTGTGCCAAATGAGGCTGCCTCAAGGCAGAGTGCTGTTGCAGTCAACTTTTGAATGCCTTCCTCAACTACAAATTGAGATCATGATAGCTCATTGGAAATATATTTGTGTCTAGTTATCATTTTATGCATCAATAAAGTCATTTGGCCAACCAAGCTAGGAGAAATCTTGATTTTCCCAAGGTCACTTCAGAGGTGCATCAATTCTCCCGAGGCAATTGTATTTTTGACATTTCTCTAAAACCATGACACCTGTGTAACAAGTGAAGGAGGTTTTTCGTCCTTGGCCTGTTGTGGACAAAAACCTCTCTCAATTTCTCCAAATTCATCTTTTCGTGCTCAGAAACATCATTTGAGTGAAACCTACCCCGATGTGTGGAACAAGAGATTTGTCGAAATGAAGCAAAATGAACGGGATAGGGAGCTTCTAAATTCTTGAGGAAATTTTGGGAAGTAGGGAGGGATGTTAGGAAGTAGGAGAAAGTGGAATCTCAGAAATTGAGTGAGGGGAAGGGGTCCAAAAAGGCAAAACACAGGTCCAACCTAGAAAATTGCCAAGTTGTAGCAATAAACTAGGGTTTGTGCGAAAATGATGAATTTGGGGGATCTCAGTGATGGGAAGTGTTTGATAAGGTAATTTAAGGATAGGGGAAGGTGTATGAATATCAGGATACAAGTTTTTCCAATGATTTGACCGTCCAAGGGTAATTGCCTTCAAAACCCTAGGAGAGGGAAATGACCTTACCTAGGCGCAACTGAAGCATGAACAAGGTGTAAAATGACCCAGTGGAACTTGACATGATAATGAAAACATTCTGAATGATGGTACACTCAGCTGAATAGTGACATAGACCGACATTTGGGTGACTTTGGAAGGAGTGAAAGCAAACCCTAGACCTAATGCCTAGTGATCAAATTTTACTTGAAGACTCACTGAAATGACAAAATTTGACCTTGACACCTTCAAATCACTTTTTAAGAGCATGTTTGATCATTGGAGGAAGGCTGGAAAGACTGAAACTAACACATCCCACATCTGATAAGCATCAATCAACATATGTGAGTATCAACCTATCATTATATAGGTAAGAACTCATCATCATCATGTCTTCAAATAGTTATGTCTTCATGTGACCTACAATAACTCCATTATCTTGGCCAACCAACAATGCAACTTTGAGTAATCATCCATGTATCCAACATACTGTATATATCACTATGTATCTAGCAAACCTTGAGCTCAAGATCTTTTGTCAAGACTTCTTGATATCATCAACAACAACAATCCTCAACCATGTGAGAGCCAAGAACTATAGGAATCCTACATCATAATTGTATTATATGATCTTTATGCATATGACGATAATAGCATATGAGTGTTTCATCATCAAGTAATGAAGTTGTGTATTCAAGCTTTGTATTTCTCCTTATCCTTATGAAGATCACCGTGTAAGCAACATATATGCATCATCAGAGAATCATCCACAAATCTAATCTGAACACCAACTATGTAACCCCATATGAGATTTTGTCATGGGCAACTCATAACCATATCATAGCAAGATGTATCATTTAGCCATATAAGCATCATCATCATTGATTAGGATCTAAAGACTTCTAAACATAATGCCAACAATGCTTTATTAGAAGCATAGCATGTTCTCCCCCTGAACCTGTTCCATTTGTTCACTATCAAATATGATCATGCATATATTAGCAAGAAGTATCAAGGCATCATCATCAATCAGATATACATCAAGCTAACTTGTGAGGATCAAAAACAACATCTTATGAAATTTCCACACATTAACAGCAGATTGTAACCATCATCAAAAATAGTAAATAATTAACTGAACCATATCAGACCCTTTTCCTTGAGTCTGTCCCATTGCTTTTCCTCAAACTAACATATACGCGACTATGCAATGTTTAACTCACGTATATACGTGATTTCTCTTCATGAAACTTGCGTATGAGATTTAGAACACTGAAGTTTCACACTTTCAGCTCCCTTTGAGTCTGTCATGTCTGTAATTGTGCTGTGCCACATCTTTTTTACTGTACTTCCTTCTTCTTCCATATCTTCAAGTGTGATGATGTTTTCTCCTTTTGGTATGGTTCCCATACTTTGTTCTTGCATTCCTTTGCTATATGTCCAAGCTTGTTACATGCATAACATCTCATATGTTTCATATTCCTTCTATAGCAGTTAATGGCTTTATGACCAAACATATTGCAAGAAAAACAATATCCCTTAAAGTACCTGGAACGTGATGATATTTTTGTATGATGGTCTTGAACCATTCTTCTTTTGCATCTAGTTGCAACATGTCCAAAATTATTACATACATAACATTCAACATTATTCAATTAAGGAAATGACTAACCATCACTCCCATAGTTAGGAGTAAAAGAATTTCTTTGAAGAATTTCTTTCCTTGGTTGTTGATGGGATTGACCTATCATCTCCTTGTTGAGCATTTCAGATTTTGCATTAGAGTCCCTTATGTGAACTAGATTCACCATCAACAAATTCATGAAAACCAAGACCAGTTTTGATAGTAGGAGACCTTTGATTACTAAGAATATCATCCAAGGTCTTAGTACTATCTTGAAATCGTAAGAGCTTATCATTTTCTTCTAATTTATCAATTACAATATTTACCTCAACCTGATGTTGCTCTTCCTTTTCAAGATACTACTTCTTCATGATTCCTTCAACTTTTCTTCCTTCTTCCAACTGATGTCTTAATTCAAGAACTTCATTTTCTTGTTTTTCAAGAGCTTGGAGTAGTTCTTTATTCTCCTTATTTGATTCTTCAAGATCTTCTTTCAGCGAGAGGATCTTAGCTTCAAGACTTTCATAGTAACTGGATCTATCGATGAATTTCTTGACTATTGTGCTCCTTTCATTTACTTAATTTCTTAATGATGTCACTTCATCATGTAGCTTTTGACATTGATCTTCCTTTTCCTTGAGTTTCTTCCTTACCTTGTTTCCTTCCTCTAGTTGAGCTTTTAGTCTGGTAGCTTCTTCTTTGGAGGCACATTCCCTTTTGTCCAATAGATTTTGTTGATCTCTAATTTTGTTCGTAAGCTTTTAAAATTCTGCCTCTATTTGATATCCTTCATCCTTACCCATAAGAGCAAGTTCAGTTGTTTCTCTATCACTTTCATCATCTTCAAATGGATGGAGAAATGTATCACCAGAGGATAACAAACTCATACCTGATAGTTCTTTTTCTTGTTCATCTTCATTCTGAGGTGATTCTAAATCTGAAGTGTTGCTTCCACATATTCCCCAATCGGTTCTATCACTGTCATAGTTCCTTTGAGATGTCTTCTTCTTCTGAGGCACTTTCTTCTTTAGCTTCTTTCCCATTGTTTTACAAATCTACTTCAAGCAATCAAGCTTCTACCAACGAACCTGCTCTGATACCAATTGTTGGAAATAGTACTGGGGGGGGGGGTGAATCGATATTAGCAAATCAATAACTTTTTCATTTCCATACTTAGATTCATATACGCTACTTCAGTTCAGGGAACCCGTGTGTACACACAACTGTGTCTAATGCAACTAGCGTATATCCAGTAAACTTATGATTCAGTGAATCCATTAAATGTTGATATTTAATTAGTGCATCAGAACTTCATTAACCCTATGAACAGTGAAAAGGTGTAGTAAACAGAACATATCATCACACAAAAGAAGCACACATGAACACCGTGATGTAAGGTGGAAACCCAATGTGGGTGAAAACCACCTGCTGCAATTCGTCTCTATCTTCTTTTAATAAGAAACTTCTTTTTACAATATTTTTGTACTGGTGTAGTCTTATACCAGTACGCAGGTTTCTACCTGCAGAAGGCTACAACCTTCTCTCGTTCTCCATCTTCTCCTGGAAGGGAGCTACAACCCCCTTAGCTCTTGTACTAGCTGATGTACTAGTACGTAGGTGCTGGCCTATAGAAGACTACAACCTTCTTTCTTCCTGAAGGTACCACATTTCATAAATTTTCAGACTGGATACTCTTGGAACACAACATCATAATCTGAAGGCCATGTTTCATCCAATTTTCATATTGGACCTATCAATAACATTAAAGCACAAAAGAAATCACCACTTGCATCATCAATCTCTGAATCACCCAACACTAAATCACTTGAACCCTGTCAACAAAGACACAGTCACTAGAACACAGAGCAGATCACAGAACTCTGCAACAATATTCAGAGATAACTATATCATCAAAAATCATGCATCAGAGTGCATACGCTACTTGGAAGAGCCAAACTAGCATGTATACGTAACTTCACCAAAGCGAACCAGCGTATATGTCATCAAATACTTACATATAACTTTGTTGCACTTCCCGACTTCAGACATACGTAGATCGTTACATACAAAAGGATAATACGTGTGTTAGCAACCAGATCTAGTATATTAGATCACATAAAGATAAGTCATTATGATCCTGATCCATTATTAGATCTCATCCATCAATACTGAAGCTAATCACAATCAACCAATCTGAATATGCAGAATACTAACACCAGTAAACAGTCACCATAACTCAAAACTTTGCATCAACAACTAGAACCACCTGTAACTTCAAACACCATAGTTCATATGGTATACGCTACTTAGATGTATCTAACTAGCGTATATACACGCTTTTATCAATGTAAACTAGCATATACATCTGTAAATATTCATTCATAATTTGCAGCTATTCCAGACTTGAGCTATACCCAGATCATAATATTTACAGAACATTACATGCGTCAGTATACAAATCAAGAATAAGCATCATCAAACCATATAGAGATGATTCATTCCAAGCCCTAAGATCCTGATCCATCATTAGACCTTGTCCTCCATCAACTTTTGAGATTCCTCCTTGGCTCAGATCAAGCAAAGCATCATAAACCCACAACCTGCATACTGGATCTCACACTTCATCAGATATTCAAGACTTTTTGAGTGCCTTTGCCTAGTGATCTTCTCCTCGTTTTATATTCATATGCCTTACTCAATACCATGGTCTAGAACCACATAGGACCAATACCTTGGACCAAATACCATGGACCAATACCAAAATACCATGGTCCAAATACCACGGACCAAAACTTAGTTTTTCGACATGTACGTGCCTTTACTTTTGTGAAAGTGTGTGTATACGATATACGCGCCTTTGTATATAGTGAACCTATGTGTATACACCAATGTTGCATTAATTTTTATCGGGGTAATATCGGCATGAGAAAAAAATCAGAAAAAATCGTAATTATCAAGAAAAAATCGAAAATAATCAGGAAAAAATCATTTGGTACAAAAATATTCATTTTTTTTCTTTTCTTTTCAATTTTTTTAATATCTAAACCATCTACAACATAAAATAAATACATTGACACATAAATATGATAAAAGAACTTATATATAAGATGTTTAATATCATTTCTAGTGCTAAAATCGCACATAATAGTGAATCATGTACTGACTCTTGAGTCCCAACTCAGCCTCAAAATATCAACAAAAAATATAATAATGTACCTCATGAGTCATAATGTCATACACAATAAAATGAAGAAAATAACTAAAGTCTAATACTATCGATTTCCTTTGCCCCTCTTGCAGGAAAATGCCACAGCTTTCCCTTTCCCTCTAGATGTAGATGTTGATGCTGGTGGAGTTGGAACTGGAGTTTGCTGTGTTCTAGAATCTGAAGAACTAGAAGTAGGAGCTATAGGAGGTAGACCATGTCCTCTACTGGTGGCAGGGGTAGCCCGGGCAGGTGGTGTCACCTCCTCCTCCTCCTCCTCCCCATCCACTACATCCTACACTAACCAATCATCAACAGACTCCATGAGAGGCCTCTCGGCCTCAACCCTCCATGCAGTAGTGGTGTCAATTCCATCCAATGAAATGGCCTCCATATCAGGGGTCCTCTCAAGTTGTCTCACCCATAATTGAAGATTGTAGTAGACGTAGACCATGTCATTAATTCGTTGGGACTCCAACCTGTATAAAGATCATGAAATAATAATTAATAATTATAAATAAATATTGTTTAATCAATTCAAAAATTTATTTGTAAATTTGCAATATTTTAAATGTTTAAGTGTTTAAGTGTTAACCTGTTGTGCTTATTGTTGTGTATTTTTTCAAATACACTCCAGTTGTGCTCACATCCTGCGGAGCTACATGTTTGGCTGAGGATGTGAATGGAAAGCTTTTGTAGAAGGGGTACCCTGCCACCATACATTCTTCAACATGCATCTACAACAAAATTACAAATAGAATTTTAAATAAACATAAGAAAAAATGAAATTTGAAGAGACAATGAAATTTGAAACAAAGTTACAAACTAAAAAATACCTGCCATTTTAATCATCCTATCAGTGATAGCCATCTCAAAGCCAAATGTGCCACCTGTCATCCTATATATCTCAATTTCTTTAGAGATCTCTATACATTTTTCTAGAGATTGCACCATCTTCTGGACACAGGATAAGAATCCATCCATGATCTCAACATCAAATACAAACCCACATGCGTAAGAAAATGCAGGGTTCAGGAAAAGCCCAACAGCATGAATGGGACAATGGAGTGTGTTGTTCCATCACTCATCAATCACTCCCCATAGGAGGAGTTGTCTCTGAAACCCATCATCTCCCTTATCATCATAGTAGGCTTGAATGGCTTCTTTGTCCCTGTCCATGGCCTCATACAAATAGCCCATTGCGGGCTTCTCACCATCAACTAACCGAAGAACCTTTACCAAAGGTTCAGTAACGGCGCACACCTCCTACACTTCCACCTAGAAGTCTTCCTGGTATGAAACTAGTCTACATGCAGCCTCTCCCTCTGGTTTGCAGCTCATTGGCAAAGCATGCCACTCCTCTGAAAGAAACATTCTCTTCCCATCCCACATAGAATTCAAGAGGGATTGAAGAGATATGAAACTGATGGAAAACTATGTAATGGCGGGGCATACTAACTCTTTGTTGTTGGTGAATCTTCTCATCAAGCTAATCATAGATGTATGGTTATATATAAATTTTGTAATGCTTTTGGATGATTCAACAATATCTTTGACAAAGGGAATTTTCCCTATGTCCTCCAACATCAAATCAATACAGTGTGCAGCACAAGGTGTCCAAAATAAAGTAGGATGCCTGTCCATAAGCATCCTGCCAGCAGCAACATAATTTGCAGCATTGTCCGTTATGACTTGGACAACATTTTCTACACCCACCTACAAAATAAATACATCTAGCAAATCACATAAAGTTCTTGCATCTTTGATTTGTGTAGATGCATCATCCGATTTGATAAACATAGTCCCCTTGGGACAACTAACCAAGAAGTTTATAAGGGTTCTCCCCTTTTGGTCAGTCCAACCATCTGACATAACAGTGCATCCTGTTTGTGCCTATGATGCCCTAAAATCCTCCAATCTTTGGGTGCAGTCAAGCTTTTCATTTTGAAGAATCTGGCCTTTGAAATCATGATAAGAAGGGATTTTGTACCCTGGGCCAACAATTGCAATAGCATCAATAGCAGGTTGGAAAAACGGATTATTCCTTACAATGCTAAAAGGAACATCACTCCAAAGGAGAAATTTTTCCAGCAACTTGTCAGCGTGTTCTTTCTCAGTTATTTTTAGCATTGAACTGATAGATGGCTATGAACCAGGTGTGGTTCAAGGAACAAAAAATGATGTGGCAGCTGCTGGATTGGTTGATGCTGCAGTAGAACTAGTGCCACTTGCTTTAGCTGACCTTTTTAGTTGCCTCTTCATTTCTTCTTTCGCCTCTCTATTCTGGTCTAAAACTTCCAATGCTTTCATGGCTCTTCGGATGAGTTTAGGATTTGTTTTGAGCAAGGCCCTAGATCAAATCCAGGGATTTGTGCAAGGTGATACTTCAATCTATACAACCCCCTAGACATATGGAACCCACACAACTTGCAAGTCAAGTTTAGTCTATCATTCGGAGCATCAGGTTCACCAAATTCCCAGAAAGGATCCAATTTCCTTGGCATGTTTGTTTTTGAACTTTGAAGTTGAAAACTTGAATGGTGTTTCGATGAAGTTGTGAACCTATGGGAAAATAAGGACTACAATTTAGTATTTACAAGTTACAAAATTACACTTTAGTATTTTAATTTTTACATTGTAGAAAAACTAAAAAAAATTACATACAATTTAAGAAACCCCATTCCAAACCCAACCAAAAAAACTAAAAAAACAATACATTGGGAAAATGTCAAAAACCCCATTCCAAACCCAACCAAAAAGATTGAAAAAAACAAAAACAAAGTTTCAAAACAATGAAAACAAAAAAAAAATGGTGCCCATACCATTTTTATGGAGATAATTGGTCTCCTCCTTAGCACACTCTTTGATTTTCTCCTCCACACAGTTGATTTATCTCCAAGCCTCTCCAACACTCCACTGCCCTCTGTGCACTCTGCTATGCAAATGAAATGAAAGAAAATCGTTTTTTTGCTTATAAAATTGCATTGCCCTGACCCTCCACGCTAAATTTCGAAAAAATTGCATATAAAAAAAAAGCGCGAGTAGTACTTGTGATGTTCTCATTTTCATGAATTAATCACGCTAAACCGATAATATCGCGATATTATTGTGATTTTAACAACACTGGTATACACTACTTGGTATATAGTGAACCTGCGTATATACGCGAGTTGGTATATAGTGAACCTGCGTGTGTACATGACTTGGTATATAGTGAACCTGTGTATACACGCGACTTGGTATATCGTGAACCTGCGTATACCTTTCTTTATTCATTTTGTGAGTCTAAACTATGATATTTCATTTGAGAGAGTTGCCTTCTAAATTGATTGCTTGAAGTTGCCCTGCATTTCATCACATCTATAAATACTACTATCATGCATTCTGTCACATCTGATATCTCTTCCGTAGATTCATCTAGTTACCATGTATAAGTGAGTTGTTCTACTACAACTGGGTTGCCATCAATTACAACACATTCATCATAATGCCAACAATCTCCCCCTTTGGACTTGATGGCAACAACAACACCAAGTCACTCTCCCCCTTTGACATCAAGGGCAAAGGCCGGACCAAGATCTTCTCCCCCTAAGAGCAGAAGAATTTCATATCTTAATAGCTAAATATTAATCATGCTCCCACTAGGCACATGCTGAGTCTACAAATATTTCCAAGAAAATAACATGAATCTATAACTCAACTATGTGAGTTTGACCTTCCTATCACCAATGACTCATACATATGTTCATTCTCCTAACCAAGTGGAGATAAACTTGACTCATCCACCCAACCAAGTGGGGATATACTAGATACCAATTGTTTTATACATGATTGAAATATTACATCATCCTTCCCGTGCATAGTGGGGGTACGAATTACATCATATGACCAAAAGGGATTCATCAAGTGACTACAATAGATAGAGACAAACTATTACTTCATGGGTCTTGATATGACCTTTACATTGAATGATATACATGACATTTATAAAAGAGACCAAATATCTAAATAAGACCATGATAGTCATCAGCAACTATCATACAGAGTGTATGATCTGCTCCATAAGCATCTGTCAATAGCATCTAAACCAGCAACATGTATATGTCCATTAGTGTAGATAACATCAACCTGTGACAAGGTATGTCTGCATATAGATATCAATTCATCCTTTTGATCTTGAGCATTATCATAACCTTCCATGAATCAATTCTGCATATGTCATACAAAATCATTCACATTATATCATATGTGAAAAACACCATATTCATCACATCATCATCAATATTTGCATGATATTTTATACCATCCATGTATCATCACTCGGGAACATCCCACATCTGATAAGCATCAAACAACATATGTGACTATCAACCTATCATTATATAGCTAAGAACTCATCATCATCATGTCCTCAAATAGTTATGTCTTCATGTGACCTGCAATAACTCCATTATCTTGGCCAACCAACAATGCAACTTTGAGTAATGATCCATTTATCCAACATACTATATATATCACTATTTATCTAGCAAACCTTGAGCTCAAGATCTTTTGTCAAGACTTCTTGATATCAACAACAACAACAATCCTCAACCATGTGAGAGCCAAGAACTATAGGAATCCTGCATCATAACTGTATTACAAGATCTTTATGCATATGACGACAACAGCGTATGAGTGAATGATCATCAAGTAATGAAGTTTTGTATTCAAGCTTTGTACTTCTCCTTATCCTTATGATGATCATGGTGTAAGCAACATATATGCATCATCAGAGAATCATCCACAAATCTAATATGAACACCAACTATGTAATCCCATATGATATTTTGTCATGGGCAACTCATAACCATATCATAGAAAGATGTATCATTTAGCCATATAAGCATCATCATCATTGATTAGGATCTAAAGACTTCTAAACATAATGCCAACAATGCTTTATTAGAATCATAGCATGTTCTCCCCCTGAACCTGTTCAATCTGTTCACTATCAAATCTGATCATGCATGTATCAGCAAGAAGTATCAAGGCATCATCATCAATCAGATATACATCAAGTTAACTTGTGAGGATCAAAAACAACATCTTATGAGTATCGATACATTTCCACACATTAACAGTAGATTGTAACCATCATCAAATAGAGTAAATAATTGACTAAACCATATCAGACCCTTTTTCCTGAGTCTGTCCCATTGCTTTTCCTCAAACTAACATATACGCGACTGTGCAGTGTTTAACTCACGTATATACGCGATTTCTCTTCATGAAACTTGCGTATGAGATTTAGAACACTGAAGTTTCACACTTTCAGCTCCCTCTGAGTCTGTCATGTCTGTACATTGTGCTATGCCACATCTTTCTGACTGTACTTCCTTCTTCTTCCATATCTTCAAGTGTGATGATGTTTTCTCCTTTTGGTATGGTGCCCATACTTTGTTCCTGCATTCCTTTGCTATATTTCCAAGATTGTTACATGCATAACATCTCATATGTTTCATATTCCTTCTATAGCAGTCAATGGCTTTGTGACCAAACATATTGCAAGAAAAACAATATCCCTTAAAGTACCTAGAACGTGATGATATTTTTGTGTGATGGTCTTGAACCATTCTTCTTCTGCATCTGGCTGCAACATGTCCAAAATTATGACATACATAACATTCAACATTATTCAACTGAGGAAATGACCGACTATCACTTCCATAGTTAGGAGTAAAAAAAATTCTTAGGAGAATTTCTTTCCTTGGTTGTTGATGGGATTGACCTCTCATCTCCTTGTTGAGCATTTCAGATTCTGCATTGGAGTCCCTTATCTTACTTTGTGAACTAGATTCACCTTCAACAGATTCATGAAAACCAATACCAGTTTTGATAGTAGGATACCTTTAATTAATAAAAATATCATCCAAGATCTTAGTACTATCTTGAAATCGTAAGAGCTTATCCTTTTCCTCTAATTTATCAATTAGAATATTTACCTCAACCTAATGTTGCTCTTCCTTCTCAAGATACTACTTCTTCATGATTCCTTCAGTTTTTCTTCCTTCTTCCAACTGATGTCTTAATTCAAGAACTTCATTTTCTTGTTTTTCAAGAGCTTGGAGTAGTTCTTTATTTTGCTTATTTGATTCTTCAAGATCTTCTTTTAGCGAGAGGATATTAGCTTCAAGACTTTCATAGTAACTGGATCTATCTTTGAGTTTCTTGAATGTTGTGCTCCTTTCATTTACTTCATTTCTTAATGATGTCACTTCATCCTGTAGCTTTTGACATTGATCTTCCTTTTCCTTGAGTTTCTTCATTACCTTGTTTCCTTCCTCTAGTTGAGCTTTTAGTTTGGTAGCTTCTACTTTGGAGGCACATTCCCTTTTGTCCAATAGATTTTGTTGATCTCTAATTTTGTCCATAAGCTTTTTAAATTTTGCCTCTATTTGATATCTTTCATCCTCACCCATAAGAGCAAGTTCAGTGTTTTCGCTATCACTTTCATCATCTTCAAATGGATGGAGAAATGTATCACCAGAGGATAACAAACTCATAACTGATAGTTCTTTTGCTTGTTCATCTTCATTCTGAGGTGATTCTAAATCTGAATTGTTGCTTCCACATATTCCCCAATTGATTATCCCACTGTCATAGTTCATTTGAGATGTCTTCTTCTTCTGAGGCACTTTCTTTTTTAGCTTATTTCCCATTGTTCTATGGATCTCCTTCAAGCAATCAAGCTTCTACCAAAGGACCTGGTCTGATACCAATTGTTGGAAATAATATTGAGAGGGGGGGTGAATCAGTATTAGCAAATCAATAACTTTTTCATTTCCATACTTAGATTCATATACACTACTTTAGTTAAGGGATCCCGCGTGTACACGCAACTGTGTCTAATGAAACTAGCGTATATCCAGTAAACTTATGATTCAGTTAGTCCATTAAATGTTGATCTTTAATCAGTGCATCAAAACTTCGTTAACCATATGAACAGTAAACAGGTGCAGTAAAACAGAATAGATCATCACACATAAGAAGCACACATGAACACCATGATGTAAGGTGGAAACCCAATGTGGGTGAAAATCACCTGCTGCAATTCGTATGTATCTTCTTTTAATAAGAAACTTCTTTTTACAATATTTCTGTACTAGTGCAGTCTTATACCGGTACGCAAGCTTCTACCTGCAGAAGACTACAATCTTCTTTCGTTCTCTAGCTTCTCCTGGAAGGGAGCTACAATTGCCTTAGCTCTTGTACTAGCTGATGTACTAGTACGTAGGCATTGGTCTACAAAAGGATACAACCTTCTTTCTTCCTCCAGGTACCACGTTTCATAGATTTTCAGATTGGATACTCTTGGAACTCAACATCATAATCTGAAGGCTACGTTTCATCCAATTTTCATATTGGACCCATCAATAACATTGAAGCACAAAATCAATCATGACTTGCATCATCAATCTCTGAATCACCCAACAATGAATCACTGAAACCCTGTCAACAAAAACACAGTCACCAAAACACAGAGCAGATCATAGAACTCTGCAACAATATTCAAAGCCAACTGTATCATCAAAAATCATGCATCAGAGTGCATATGCTACTTGGAAGAGCCAAACCAGCGTGTATACACAACTTCACCAAAGCGAACCAGCGTATATGTCATCAAATACTTATAACTTTGCTACACTTCCTGACTTCAGACATACCTAGATCATTACATACAAAAGGATAATACGTGTGTTAACAACTAGATCTAGTCTATTAAATCATTATGATCCTGATCCATTATTAGATCTCATCCATCAATACTGAAGCTAATCGCAATCAACCAATCTGAATATCCAAAATATTGACACCTGTAAACAGTCACCAGAACTCAGAACTTTGCATCAACAACCAGAACCACCTGTAACTTCAAACATCATAGTTCATATGGTATATGCTACTTAGATGTATCTAACCTGCGTATATACGCGCTTTTATCAAAGTCAACCAACGTATACATCTGTAAATATTCATTCATAATTTGCAGCTATTCCAGACTTGAGTTATACCCAGATCATAATGTTTACAGAACATTACATGCGTCAATATACAGATCAAGAATAAGCACGATCAAACCATATAGAGATGATTCATTCCAAGCCCTAAGATCCTGATCCATCATTAGGCCTTGTCCTCCATCAGCCGCTGAGATTCCTCCTTAGCTCAGATCAAGCAAAGCATCATAAACCCATAACCTACATACTGGATCTCACACTTCATCAGATATTTGAGACTTTATGAGTGACTTTGCCTAATGATCTTCTCCTCCTTTTATAGTCTTAGGCCTTACTCAATACCATGGTCCAAAACCACGTAGGACCAATACCTTGGACCCAATACCTGGGATCAATACCTCAGACCAAATACCATGGACCAATAGCAAAATACCATGGTCCAAATACCACAGACCAAAACTTAGTTTTCCAACATGTACGTGCTTTTACTTCTGTGAAAGTGTGTGTATACGATATATGCGCCTTTGTATATAGTGAACCTGCGTGTATACACTACTTGGTATATAGTGAACTTATGTATATATGCAAGTTGGTATATAGTGAACCTGCGTGTGTACACGACTTGGTATATAGTTAACCTGTGTATATACGTTACTTGGTATATAGTGAACCTGCGTATACCTTTCTTTCTTCATTTTGTGAGTCTAAACTGTGATCTTTCAATTGAGAGAGTTGCCTTCTAAACTGATTCCTTGAAGCTGCCCTACATTTCATCACATCTATAAATACTACTGTCATGCATTCTGTCACATCTGATATCTGTTTTGTAGATTCATCTCGTTACCATGTATAAGTGAGTTGTTCTGCTACAACTGGGTTGCCATCAAGTACAACACATTCATCATAATGCCAACACAAACTAACTACACGGAACTAGGATCGGTTACACACTACTGTAGATGAAAGGACCCCGTAGAGGCTCATAGAATTGTGCCTGTCAGAGGCCAACAAAGATGATGAGTGATGGCACAATCGGTTGAGGGACGTGATGACGCTAAATTGTAATATGATGACCAAATCCCTACATTGCGTAACCACCCAGGCATGGGATCTACCAACCTATGATGGACTAACAGCGGTGGATGAATTCTTGCACCAGTATGAGAGTGCAGTACTGGAAAACCAGAGGTTTGATGCATTAAAATGGGTGTTGTGCGCGACTCTGGCGCGGTGGTGGGGAACACATGAAGGGAATTTTGAAAGCTAGAAGGACTGCAAAAGGATGATGTAGCTAAGATTTGGAAAGCTGGAACTATGAATATCTGAGAAATACAATGGACGAGATGACCCGTGCAGGCACCTTGCAAAATGGACAAAAGCCTATGGAGAGGAGCCCTAGCCTAAATGGGTACATTTGTTTTATCATATCCTTGATGTCATCCCCAAAAATTGTTATACTGAGACAAAGCTCTGTCATGATACGAGTGAATGGGATATCTTGCACAAAGGGTTTTTATTAACATTCTTATTTGAGGACTAATGGATGGATACTGTTGACGATGTGTTGCAATTTGTAAAAGCTGCTATCTTCAAATTACAACAGGAACCAGAGGAAATTTTTCAACTGGAATGGACACATCAGTTAAGCCATGCCCTAGAATGTTACAACCTACAAGCGGAGTATGATGATGATGATCCTTGAAACATTAACATTCCATAAATAGAAGGGAGCCACGAAGTTTGAGGACCGACAATCAAGGATCCTGACATCACATGCCACTAAAAACGAAATAGGTACAGAAGAGGAGTCGAAGTACGTGACTCTGGGGGATTATTGGGATGATGCCACGGTGGATAAAGTCGTCGAGTTACTGCACGAATATCAAGACTTATTCCCGACAAAACTGACAGAGTTGAAGGGGATTCTCGGCAACCTGGGGGTGATGAAGATAACTCTAAATCCATATGCAAAGCCGATTAAGCAGCATCCCTACCATTTAAATCAAAAGTATAAGGAAAAAGTCCGCAAAGAATTGGACAAGATGCTGGTAGCAGGAATTATTGAACCTGTCGAAGAATCTCACTGGGTGAGTCTATGATAGTATAAGAGAAGAAATAGAAGGGTGAAATTCGAATTTGTGTGGATCTCCAAAAATTAAATGATGCCTGCATTCATGACCCGTTCCCAACCTCATTTACAGATGAAGTCCTGGAGAATGTTGGTGGACAAGAAGCATACTCATTCACGGACAGGTTCTTAGGATATCACCATATCAAGATCACAGCAGAAGATAGAAGCAAGACCACCTTGGCAACTGAATGGGGATGCTTTCACTAGTCTGTGATGCCCTTCCGGTTGAAGAATGCACCAATGATATTTTCACGCGTAGTAGTGGCTGCATTCAATGAATTCATTCATCAGCTCCTGGAAGTTTATTTTGATGATTGGACTATATTTGGGCTAGTCAAGAAACATGTGGCAAGCTTACGATTGATGTTGGATATGTGTCGATGACACAAAATTGCGCTAAATCTTAAGAAGTGTACCTTCCTTGTTCCCTTCGGAAACTTGCTCGGCCATGTGGTCTGCAGACAGGGCTTGATGGTGGACCCTACGAAAATTGTTGTCATACTCAATCTGCAAGCACCGCGCAGTGTCAAACAACTCCGTACCACATTGGGACACACTGGGTACTACCGGAAGTTTATTAAGGGCTACGCACAAATCACGGCACTAATGGAACAGTTGTTAAAGAAGGACGCTACATATTTTTGGAATGAGGATTGTAGAACAGTTTGGAGATTTTAAAGGAAAAAATGGCCTCCACCCCCATTTTGGTTTTCCCGAAATGGGACATTGAATTTCATGTACATGTGGATGCATCGTGTATGGCACTGGGCGCTGTACTCATGCAGGAAGGAGCGGAAGGCATTGATCACCTGATCGTGTTTGCGAGCCGGTGACTGTCTAAAGCAGAAAATAATTACTCCACCATTGAGCGCGAGGGATTGGCGATGGTATATGCGCTGCAAAAATACCACCACTATCTACTTGGTGGGCATTTTAAAATGTATATCGATCACTCCGCATTAAATTACCTGGTGAACAAGCCTGTGTTGGGGGGGCGCATTTGTATATGGTTGTTACTGTTCTAAGAGTATGACTTCGAGGTCGTCATAAGGCCAGGACACCTAAACACAGGCCCAGATCACCTGTCAAGAATTAAGAATGGTGAGGAGCCAACAAATTTAGAAGAAGGACTACCTGATGCACAGCTCTATGCAGTACATGTCACGGATGGTCACTTTGAAGACATAATCCACTTCTTAACCATAGGGACCATGCCACAAGGGTATTCAATTGAGCAGAAGAAGGAATTGGTGATACGTGCGGTGGATTTCACTGTTATCATGGGACACCTCTACAAAATGGGAAATGAAGAAATATTACGAAGATATGTACCTAAATTTGAATGGGGACATATCCTAGCAGAAGCACATGGAGGGGTTGCAGGAGGGCATTATGCGGGATGGGTGACAGCGCAGAAGATTCTTCGTGCCGGACTATGGTGGCCAACTCTACATCAAGATTCAAAAGTGTATTGTCAGGCCTGTGACGTATGTCAACGGACTGGGAAACCATCGTGCAGGGACGAAATGCCACTCAATCCACAGGTGACGCTGCAACCGTTCAAGAAATGGGTGATTGACTTTGTGGGGCCCATCACACCTCAGGGAAAGATGAGTGCGCGTTATATCATCACCATGATAGAGTACTTGACTCGATGGGCGGAAGCACAACTGGTTAAGGACTACGCAGCCACTACAGCTGCGAAATTCTTGTTTGAGAATGTGTTGACATGGTTTGGATGCCCGAAAATTCTAATGAGTGACCGCGGAACACACTTCCTAAATGAAACTATCAGCACACTTACTGAGGAATTCTAGGTATATCATCAAAAAAGTACACCATATCATCCACAAACGAATGGGACAGTGGAAGCTTTCAACAAGATTTTAGATACTGCGTTGACCAAGATCTACAACACGAAGCGCAATGATTGGGATTTTCACGTACCTGCCATGCCATGGGCATAACGAACCACTTGCAAGAAATTGATGGGTCAGACACCTTCCGGTTAGTCTACGGCACGGAGGTCGTCATGCCAATGGAATACATTGTACCTAATTTGCGAATCAGAACAATAACAGGCATGGCAGACTGTGGAGCATTGGAAGAAAGGCTCCCGCAACTGGAAGAACTAGAGGAAGAATAGTTTTTGGCGGGATTCCATTAGCAAGTACAAAAGTAGCGTGAGAAGGCTTGGCACAATCACCATATCAAGTTGTGCACATTCAAATAAAACAATTTAGTATTACTATATGATAGCAAGTTCGAGAAATTCCCTGGAAAGCTCCGGATGCATTAGTTAGGACCATATGTCATCAAAGAAGTCACAGATGGAGGCACGGTCTAGATCAGCAAGCTTACTAGGGAGCCCTTCCTTGGAAGAGTGAATGGCAGTCACTTGAAGCTCTATACGGGTGGGCCGATGCCTGACTAATCGACTGAAGTATATTCTCACTGCTCCGAACAGTTGAAACAGAGCACAAGACGATAAAGCAGTTTGTGAGGGAGCTACGTGACAACAAGGGTGTGCGTAGAATCGATATGTCACAAGGGTCGTGGTTGTGCAGAAAGGGGTGCGCTGCTGCGTGGACAAGCAAGGAAGTGACCGTTGCCGTCATTGTTCATGATAAGATGTCCAAGTTACAGCAAAAAAGAGAGGGCAGTGGGCCATTAAGTTACGAAGTACGAGCAATCTACGGTCAATCTAGCATTAATGGGCCAGAAAAGGAGGGAATGGCTAAATTTGAATTTCGACAAGCCTATAAATCACAGTGGGGCACCTACCACACAAATTATAGTATCTGGAGGCTAGATATGGAACCCATGAACCTTGACAGTGGAAGACTGAGCCGGGCATTTCCAAAAGAGATGCAGGACTTTCTAAACAGTGCAAGGTCGAAAGCTGGGGGTGCCATGCTGCGCTCAACACCAACGGTGGGAGATGTACCAGAAATTTTCAGACAAGTAGTAGGACTAGTCCAGATGTCACTCCATAAACCACAGATTGGTAAGAAATCTATGAAAGCTACGGGAAAGATGATGGATTCTGAGACAAATGATGAAATTCTACTTACAAGTTCATCTCTAACAAGCCTTGAAGATTGGGATCTCGCAGACAGCAACTTCTTTCTTACCAAATTGCAACACAAGGTGTAGTAGATATTGAGTATACAGGACCAGAAAGTGCAAACTTGTTGTATTTGCATGAAGAGTTTATGGCTCTAGAATCTCAACTAGAGCTAAAACCCTAGGAGGATTCGCTTTTTGTTAACTGAGCAGAGTAGAATGAGCATCATCAGTTCAACGAACTAGTAGGAGTAATGGAGTAGGAGCTTGAAGAAGCGTGCAAGAAGCAAGGATGGAACGACGAGGTGAACTATGTCACTCACAGGGATGGTGAACCATGAAGCCTTGGCCGTGCATCTAGCCACACCGACGAGTGACTCGGGACGAATCACGATGATTGTGTTGGGGGCCTTTTGGGTAGCAGACCCCCCGCGTAATAGTTTTGGGGCTCAAAGCCCGCAGTTTTGGGTAAAGTATGGTAAAGGTTCCGTGAAGTGCGTGGACCGCGAATTGTAATGGGGTAAAGTCGAAGGGTAGTTCACCCTATAATATTATAGGTTAATCTAGAATGTGTCGGCCTACCCATGGTTCGCGGACCATGGAAATGTATAAATATAGCAAGGCTCTAGGTTTAGAAGACAGTTTTTGGATAATAACTTTGATGTATGGGTTTGTGAAAGTGAGAGCGCTCTGAGTCTGTAAGTCTGAGTCGTGGGTAGAGGTTAGAGTAGGCTCTAGAGCTATGTGCACAGAGGCCTGGTAGAGTCTACAGTTGTGTGCAAAAACCCCTATAGTTGTGTGCGTAGGGTGGATTTGGATTGTACTAAACGAAAGATTAATAGAGACAAGTGTTTCTGAATTATTGTGTATCTGATCGCAAATCTGAATGCTTATGCTTATGTTATGATTTTATGAAGTATAATTAAGAATTATGGTTGTGCGCACTGGGTTTAACTATTAAATGTTTGCTTAAAGACCTTAAAGAATGATTCAGATCTATAATAACTGCAATAAGACTAAGGATGTAAGAAATGGCCCCTCACGGATCTTCGTGAAGACGAGACTGCTGCACGGAACATCATATGTGTATAGATTGGGTTGTGAATCCTCCAGACCTCATCAAGACATCCCTAGGGTGCAGAAACCTGGTTCCAGCACCCTCCCACACTACCTCGGATGAGACTTCAGTTCACGCTCCATGGATTGTTGCCAAAAGGGCCAGTAGTACATGATTTGTTTGGCTAAAAACTCTTCTGAACCTAGGTCAGGGCCCAATAAGCCAACGCTTAACATATAGGAATTCACATGGAGGCTCAAGATCAGAGCGGCATGGTTATGTAAAGGGGACCATAACACTAAATTTTCCCACCAATATGCAAATCACAGGAAACAAATTAATGCTATCTAGAAAATAGAATCTTCTGATGGGCATAAAAAATATACTACCCCTGAAATACAAGATGAAACTATAAAAAAATTTGAACACTTTTATAAGGCCAGGGAGGATGTGGATTACAAGGACTAGAAGTGGGCTTTGGAACTATATCCAATCATGTTTGAAGATATAATACAAATGAGGACCTCTACCTACCTATTAATTTGGAGGAAATTTTATTCGTACTTAAATCTTTTGCTAGAGAGAAGTGCCAGAGACTGGATGGATGCACTGTAGAGTTTTTTCTACATTTTTTTGAGCTGATGGGACATATTTTATTGGATATAGTGGAAGAGTCTAGGACTCAAGGAATGATCACTAGTGCTATAAATTCTACTTTTTTAGCACTCATTCTGAAATCCTCTTCCCCACTAAATTTTAGGATTTTAGACCTATATCCCTATGAATCATTCTCTACAAGCTAATATCAAAGGTGATCATGAGGTGCATCAATAAGGTACTATATTTACATATCTCCCTTGAACAATATCGATTTTTAAACAGTCGATAGATACATGATGCAACCATAATGAGACAAGAATGTATCCATACTATACATACCAAAACGAAGGATGCAGTGGTGATGAAAATCGACCTACATAAGGCCTATGTCTGTGTGGATTGGTCATAAATTAGGCTCATTCTCTTCAAGATTGGCCTGTGATCACATAATGTGGAGTGGATAATGGCTTGTGTCACATTTATTTATTTTGTTGTCCGGATCAATGGTCTCCCCGCCACCTCTTTTCGTACAGGAAGAGGACTCAGACATGGATACTCTCTTTCCCCTTCAATTTTTATTCATGTTATGGATGGTCTTAATATGCAAATCATAGAGGCGCAATCACGTGGACTCTTTCAAGGCTTATATATTACAAGACATTTTAAAATCACTCACTTTTTTTTTGATGATATTCTAACCTTTGGCATCATATCTAGATCTTAGTGGTCTGAATTACACTACATTTTTCTTAGATATGGCGCGACTTTTGGGCTTCTTACAAATAGTAAGAAATTTATTTCCTACTACTCTTCTGGCAATAGGTTGGATATAGACTTCATTGCTAGCATATTCGAAGTTCAGACTACCCCCCTTGAGGTTGAATTCACCTACATGGGTTTCAGACTCAAGACCAATAGATATAAGATCAAAGATTGGCTTTGGATGGTGGATAAATACAAGAGGAAATTGAACACATGATCAAACAAATTCCTCACTTTGGGTGGCAGATATATACTAATTCAAGTTTTTCTCCAACAAATAACTGTATATTGGGCACATCTATATATGATTCCTTCAATTATTAGCGCTAAGATTAAATCTATCATATCTCAATTTCTCTGGTTTGAGACAGAAACGACAACTAATTCCATCTTTACAAGTGGGACGCCATGACTATCACAAAGGAATTCAGTTGATGTGATTTGTTAGATCACAGAATATTTGGATTCTCCTTGTTGATTAAATCTTTCTGGAGGGCCTTGAATAGTTGAGGGGTCTCATAGGATGTCATACAGGACAAGTATATGAGAGATTATGATATTGAGACTATATACAAAGACATCATACCCACCAAAACAAAAGGATCTCTGATTTCGAGGAGTTTTATTAAAATTATCAAATTGTGGCGTATGAGGATGGCATGGAATTTTGGAAATGCCCATAAAATTATGATTGGAACAAACATCATAAAGGGCCCAAATAGTGACAAGCATATTTAGGGACATACAATTGATATTATTCATTCAAAATGATATTTTCTTTTATACCAAGCAATCAACCACTGGCAGGTGAGATGCTGCATTTGGAAAGAGGCTAAAGATATGGGTTTGGAAGGACAAAGCTCAGTGGAATGGTAGGGTTATGTTACAAATCTCTGTCTGGCAGGCCTTTGTTACAACGCACTTGGAGACACTATTACTTGGGACGACATATTACATAAGCAATCACTTATCGTGGCTGAGACATATCAATTTTTCATAAGGCAGAGTTTCGACTTGCACCACCCTTCTTGGTTCTACAAAATATGGAAGTGGCATATCCATATTAAAATTATTCTTTTCTCTTGGCTCGTGTGGAGGAACAAAATACTTACATGGGGAAACCTATTGAAGAGGGGTTTCTTGGGTTGTGGATATTGCATTTTCTGCAAGGCGTCAACATAATTTGTTAATCATATTTTCTTCTTTTGTCCCATTACATGTATGGTTTGGAATCATATTTCACATTTTCTCAAGATATCGTACAATTGGGCATCTAAATTTGAACAATGCATCATAAATTGGAATGATGGAAAGGGAAAATAGAAGGAGACGCCTATTTTCATTATATGGGAAATATGGAACGCATGCACTCACCATTTTGTTTGATGGGTAGTCGTTCAATATTAGTTGGATATGCCACAATATATTAACGTGGATTCCATCTCTCTCACCTGCGACTATCTCACCCACAGACTCATCCCATAGACTAGTTCCTTCATCCTTTTTCCTTCCTGCAGGATGTTTTGATGGAGCAACACAACTTGGCATGTGTGGTTGTGGAGCAGTTCTCAAGATAAACAAAAGATCACAATATAATCTTTCTTAGAATGGAGGACCAGGCACAAACACTAGAGTTGAAATAATTGCTTTATGGGGTCTACTTTGGTTTGCGCAAGAGAAGCAGATACATAGTCTTCATATTTGTGGTGATTCTAGATATCTTATTGATGAAATACAAGGGCATATAGATTTTGGTCATCCCACCCTATGTGGTTGGATAAACAGGTCAAACACATTTTGGACTCTCTCACAACCTATATTATTAACCACATATACAGGGAAGCCAACATGGAGGCAGACAAGCTGTCCAAGGAAGGTCTCAACGGGGATTATGGAGTCATGAAGTGCATATACACAGAAGACAATACGATCAGGTAAGAGGGCCTGATAACCATTATGTAACATCCCAAACTCTTTTTCTTTATATTGTGATATTTTGTATGTTGTTTTCATATACATATGTTGACCAGATGATCGACAAATCCCTTTCTCTCTATGCTTTACATAACTTTCAGTTTATATTGGGAAGAACATTCAGTACTTGGTGTATAAAGCAATTTCTTTTTTTGGTATGTAGACATTTATTTGTTATATATCCTCACAAGCATGGAAGAACATATATCAAGACAAATGTACTGGACTTTATCTAATAATAAAAATCCAATGTTTTTTTCCTCTTTTATTTGATCATGCAAATTAAAATAATTATTTATATATATATACACGATATTTCAAAATTTGGTGTTTCAATTTGATTACTAAATATATAAAATTTCAATTTTTAAATATTTTTTTCTAATTTATTATTTATCTATATAAAATTAATGCAATAAAATTAAATTATAAAAAAGAAAAAAAAAATCCTATAATTATATATGTTATCAAAATTTTAATAAAAACTATATAAAAATACAAAACTTATATAAATATATATAATATTATTAAAAACTAGTATAAATTCATTTTAAATTCAATATACTAAATAACAGAAAGAATCAAATTTTAATATACAATTTTTCTTTTTATATACTTGAAAAAAATTACAAATTTTCTAAATTCACAAGTTGAAATAAATCTATGTTAATATTAAAAAATATTTATTCCTTAATATTTTATTTTATATCATATTAAACCAACTGTATTAAAAATTTCATAACAAATATTCCATTAAGAACGTGTAGTTACAGATATCGAAATATTCATCATTAACTCAAATACATTTAAAATGGCTCTATCACACCTCCAATTTGATATCTCTTTTCGGTTCATCGTATACCTCATATGTGAACATATATCTTTCAACATTATTGTGGTCGGAGAAACAAACCAAAAACAGAAGTTACATATCTTTTTCAGCATCAACGTGGTCCCAGAAAGAGAACGAAAGAGTTACAGATCTCTGTCCACATTACCTTAGTCGGAGAAAAAAACTGAAAAAAATTGTACCATAACCTCAATGAGGTAACTTGATGTAAAAATTTGCACATTAGCTTAGTCAACGTGGTGTCCTCCTGAATCATGTTGTTCAAAATAAAAATATCAATTTTTGGGTACCATAATTTATTTTTGCGTATTGATTTTGATTGAGGTCTTTATTGTGTTATTGGAAAGGTATTTGAGTGTAGAAAAATTTTAGGGGGTCTATGCCTAGATAAAATTTTTAAACCAAAAAAAAGCTTCATTAAATATCTCAAACTACCTCTAAAAGATTTTAAACCTTAATTTTTGAAATTGGAACCTATTGGTAAACATGGTCTTGTGAATTGATTCCTACACTTTTTCCAATCTAAAAGTGGTCAAGATGGATAAGAAATAATATAATAATCCAATTATGATCAATTTGAGACAAATTTCAATATTAGTAGCAAATTCTAATT
Source organism: Pinus tabuliformis (assembly GCA_031772625.1). Lineage (NCBI taxonomy): Eukaryota > Viridiplantae > Streptophyta > Pinopsida > Pinales > Pinaceae > Pinus > Pinus tabuliformis. The sequence continues at coordinate 576,336,857 of CM062819.1, forward strand.
TCACTATATTAAACCTCTGCCAAAAAAGTTATAACAAGCATTATAAGATGGCTTGGTTGAAGTGGCAAAACCCTAGGATCACAATTATGATAAATTAAAGGTATGAACCAAGCACCTTAAAAATGATAAAAAATCATGTATTCAATCTACGTCGAAATGAAAACCTCCTATTACAATGAATTAAATACAAAATAAAACATGAGATGATCCTAATATCTTTTTTAATCTATATATAAGATACAAAGGGCACAATTATAATGAAAATGTAAAATGAAAGGTTCTTATAGACTTACTAATATAGAAATAGAAGTGTAATAACATCATATCTAGGGTTTAATAAGAGGTTTTATGTTTAACATTACTATATGGATATAGGTGGTGTATTGAGAGCTTAAGCAAATGGAGTATGGGAGAGCTTGGGAGATATCCATATATACACAAATATGAACGTATGAATTATATCTACCCTATTTAGTAACTTCTAAAATTCTAATAAATGATCAAAATACATTCCCAATTCCTTCCAATATTTCAATGTCCTAGAACTCATGTAATTTGCACATATGGAATATATCTAACCTAATTAATAACTTCTAAAATTCTAATAACTAATCCAAAGGAACTACCAATTCCTTCCAAGTTTACAATGTTGTACAAATCATGCAACAAGTAGTAGATGTGGGTTGAAACGGGTCGAACTATGAAGTCCACCTTATCAGGGATAAAATTTCTATCTAGAACCAAAGGTAGAGGCACATTGAGTTGAAGAAATATGGACCATTTTCAAAGACCCAATTTGTTTCCTTACATATTGGTGAATATAGTTGTAAAATATCCTTTTAATCCCAACTTTAATTATGCATGGCCTTTCAACCTCCATATGGTGTTGATTTACTAGATCAAAGCCTTCTAAATGAGTTAAACACCTATGAAATTCTTGATCATGGTGTTGTCTTGCATGTACTGAATATAATAAGATACTTTGTGGGAAGAGATTTCATATGTTAGGTTTTGGACCTCTTTTAGGATATATAATATCAATTCTCTAGGGGATTGCTTGTTTGAAAGAGTGTTTTCGTAATTCTCCATTCCTAAGGTGATGACACCAAAGGTCTTTGTTGCATACTTTCCAAAGGGCTTGAATGATATTTTTCCATGGTCTAATTTCATCAAGAATTTCCTACAAGGATGATCTTATTCCCCTACTACGACATTATGGTAAGAGGGGGCTACTCTCCTCCCCTTATAATTGTGACAGGGGTTTGAAACAAATCGTTGTTGTTGAATTGTTGCAAATACTAGCTCAAACACCCATTTCTTCTCCATAAGGGCTACATTATTTTTATATTGTGTAAATGATTTATTATCAAATAAAAAATGGTATGGGAGTGGGAATTAATCTATTAATGTTCAAAGTTAAAGGACATGGGAGTGGGATTTGATCCACTTATGTGTGCATGAGTAATGAGACCATTTAATATAATATCTCTATGTGCACCACATGTTTGACCTCTAAATAAACATAATCGTATGGATTTATATTAGACCCTTATGTGACTTGAACCTTGCCATTTTTTTGTAACTACGGTGAGCCTAGGCAGGGACCAACTTGCTTATTGGTTGGAAGAAGATTGATCCACCCATGATGGGATGCTTATCACTGAGATTGTATGAGACTTAGTCAAGCTTGGATTCCCCTTAAGAATTTTAATACCCCCAAATTGGCTTCCACTCCTGAAACCCTACCCATGAGGGTTGAACTTGTGACCTAATAGGAGCTAGAACCCACATAAACCAATTGGTCTTCACCTCATGGGTATCCTTGCAAAATATTAAAAATATACTCACTTTCCACCATAGGATCCAACCCCTTTGGGAATTTTCAAAAATAGTTGTTATAATTAGAATAAATTAATTTGATTCAAAATGGACTCTTTTTCAGCTATAACTCTAATAATGGAGCAGAGTTTTATCATGATCTATGACAAATGTAGAATAATGTCTTGAGGTTTTTCTCAATATTGAGTTGATTGAAATCATAAAAAAATTGATCAAATTAGGAGATTGATGAAAAATTTAAATTTCTATTTTGCCAAAGATATTTTAGTGATTGTAAATGAGGGTAGACATGTAAATGAAGTAATAAAAAAAGAAAAAGAAAATAATAAATCTATTTAATTCAATTTATTATATTGTAATTTTGTTTTCATTAATTAAATCATAAATATTTTTTTCGAGGAAAAAAATATAATATGGATATCATATTAAAACAAATTAAATAATAATGACTAATTTTGGTAATCATGATATTTCAAAACATATAATCAATAAAAATATAAAAACTTAATAATTTTAATTAATAACATCCAATTAAAAGAAAAAATATTTCTAAATATAAAAGTGCTATATATATGTATATCCATTTGATCATGGGTATACGGTCTGGGGCATGGCTTCTCTCCCATCCGGGGAGGATGAGTCTTACATTGTATTGGTCCAGATTTTCCTAATTCTTTCTTTATCCACTATCAGGATGGTGTCGCTTGCTCTCCTATGATTACTCCTCTCGTATTTTCACGTGAGAACATGTTCGTCTGCCCCTATCGCCCGAATTCTTCCTCTCCTAGGGAATCTGTGTCTACGACTCCCCCACTTGTTCCTCACATTACTTTCGACTCTTCTTTGGATTCTCAGGGCTTGTTGTGACCTTTTTATTTCGATTGTGTGGGGTGTTGTGATTTCTCTTAGTGTCATATGATACAAACTACTTGGTGTTACGGTGGTGGTAGCCTAAGGTGGCCCTGCAACTTTTGTTGGTGGCAATGTAGTTTATGTTGGTTTATGGTCTGCAGTCTATGCGCATATTGTTCTTGAAGCTATTGTGCTGCCGATTATGCATATTTTTGGTTTTGGCATGCATTGTTGTCCCCATTTCAGAGATTGTGTTTTTCGAATGAGCACATACACGATGGACCTTATTATATTTGGTGTAAAGATGGATTTCAGTTATTCTTTGGTTTCCTCTCAGTTTGATGGCGTTTATGTTGATTTTGGAAGGCTGTGTTGTCCATATTTCCTGAGACTATGGTGATGGGATGGAAATTGCTCATGGTTTCTAGCTTTTTATGGTGATGATGTAGTTTTCCCATTTTTGTATCTGCAATAATACCCTTGATCGAATAGATGTTTTGATCGTGGTACCTCTCGGACTTCCTGCTACAATTCTCTCTTGTAGTTCTGGATACAAGGTGGTGACTCTTTCCAACTCCCCTATACCCTCATTCTGGTCTTTGGGGATCTTTTTCTGGCAAACCCCTTTAATCTTTCCCCACTATCGAGGAGTCTTTTTTAGATTGCCTGGCTCTTTCTAGACCTTTCTATATTAGGATTACATTCCTTTCTCCTACCCTTTTTCTGGAGTGACATTGAAAATAAAGGTTTTTGTCAGATACTAAATTCTCACATCTTGTTAGATCTCTGGATTAGATTATCTGGTGGGTGTGATATGTTGTGTTGGTGGGTGGATGTTTTTCACGGAGCAGATTTATTGATATCTCGTGTTGTCATTCTGTCTAGCCTTCCCTCTCTCTTTAAATTTTTCTTGCGGGAGTGGGGGGTTATTGGGTGGGGATCCCATTTTATACTTTCCCAAGAAATTCCCTCATTCTAGTGGGATTTTCTTGGCTGATATTCCCTTTGGAGTGCTTATCCTACATTTATTTGTTCCTCGGGGTGGCGTCTGGTGTTTGGTGGGGTGTTTCCAATTGCATTACTATGTTTATTGTCATTTCCTTTCCACATGGACTGTCGTTTGGATTTCCTCTACTCTAACATGGTGGTGCACAAGGATTTCATACAAACCATGGTGGAGGTTGAGAAATCACTGACAAATATCTCTTCATATAAGGACCCATCAAATGTGCCATTCCTGCATGGAAATATGGTTGTGCAGAACATTACTTCGGTGACACATAACAATACTAATAACTTTGGTTCTAATACTTCTTGTTATTGGTATAGAAGGGTTCAAATGAAGGAGGGTAAAGCTATCATACCAAATTCTGAGACCAAACTACTTAGTTTTAGCTACGATGTCATGTGGGATAGGGTCACTAGCTTGCAGAAGCACGCTCTTATGGGCTGATGGATTTTCTCTGAGCTTTGTAAGATGGACATGAAAATTTGGGTGAAGAAGTCCTGGGCTCTGTTATTGGGTTATACTCCTAAGGTCAACATCTTGATGAATACCTGGTTCAGTTTTCACTTCCTACATTTGGATGGCACAGAGAGGATTTTGAAGGCCCCATGGGTGAGAGGAAGGAGTTTCCTGCAATTAAGCAAGTGGTATATTGGTTTGAATCCATTACATAACATGCCTAACAATGACATCGTGTTTGTAAAGTTGTCAGGGTTGCCTTTGGAATTCTAGACTAGGTGTGCTTTGACAGAGATTGGAAATTCCATTGGACGTTTCATATATCTGGATCTGAGGGTTATGGGTGCTCAAGATAAGCGGGTGGCCTATATATTGGTTGAGGCTCATTTCTCTGGGGGGTCTCCCAAAAAATTTAAACCTGGCATGGGGTCTACTTCAGATTTGATCGAGCCTGGACTATTAGGGCATCCCTTTCAGATGCATATATTGTCACCGCACTAGCCATCTGTTGAATCATTGTCCAGGAAGGAGAAGATATTACATAATACTCCACAGAGTAAGTTTGGTCATTCAAATAATGTTGGGAAAAATATTGCGGGGGCTGAATCAGTATTTAAACTTTAATAATAATTTTTCCTTTTCAAACTGTATATGTTATTTTACAGAAACCAAATAACATATGTCCATGACTATAATGAATGAAACCAGCATATATATAATAATCTTGTAAAATAGATAATTCATTATCTATTGAACTTAAATCAGAGTGTGATGCATTTACTAAGAAATAAACAGACGTAGTAAAAACAGAATAAATCAACACACATAAGAAGCACACATGAACACTAGGATTTTTCAGGTGGAAACCCAATGTGGGAAAAAACCATTGTTGCTGTCGTCTTAATCTTCGATCTTCTTATTATAAAAAGTGTTTACAAGTTTTGTACTGGTGCATACTTTTTCCAGTACGCAGACATTTACCTACTGAAGGCTACAACCTTCACTCGCTTTCCTACTTCTAATGGAAGGGAGCTCCAACCCCCTAGCTCTTGTATCGGCTAATATGTTTACCAGTACGTAGGCGTTGGCCTACAGAAAGCCACCACCTTCACTCTTTCTCCAGGGACCACGTTTCATAAATTTTCAGACTGGATACTCCTGGTACACATCAACACAATATGTAGGCCATGTTTCATCAAATTTTCATACTGGACCCATCAGTAACATTGAAGCTCAAAATCAATCACCACAACTGTAATACAACTGTTAAATACAACTACATCAACCAATCACTGAAACTCATCAACTCTGAAGAAAAACACAATAGATCATTGTCACTAGAACACAAAGCTGAACCTAGAACACTGCATCAACAACGAGGACCAACTACAACCTCAAAAATCATATGTCAGAATGTATATGCTACTTCAATGAGGATAACCTGCATGTATACACTACTTTTTGTAACCCAGCCTACGTATACTTCTAAAGATACTGAATCATAAAACTTTTGAACCAAAAACTGTACTAACTAGAGACATTCTAAATATCTACTATCATATTACAAAGTTCTAAATAGATAACAACAAATACCACCCTTCTTACTCAATCAATCAGTCAACCAGACTCAATCTCCTTATACAATCAATTTCACATCAGATCTAATGAAGACATCATTGAAAAATAATAGTAAAACAACAACATTGATTCGATAGATCAATCATTTCTGAACCACAAGCCCTTCCTCTGAATATGCTACTTGGAAGTGCTGAATCCGTGTGCATACGCGCCTTCACTGAGGCGAACCTATGTATAGATTTGCAAATAATGACTTATAACTTCACAGCTTTTCAAGACTTCATATATACCCAGATCATAGCATATAATGGATAAAACATGCATTAGCAATCATATCTAGACTATCCATTATTAGATCATACAATGATAATTCATTTCAGGTCTCATGATCTGATCCAACATTGTATCCAAGGGTACACAAGATATTTCAGATCTATATCATAATCATAATCATAGCCCTTACAACACAAAATATACTTCAAATAGAAGTATTCATGAAAAACCCTTTCACTTGTACACTTAGCCCTTTGATCTTCTCCTCCTTATATACTTAGAGCCTCTGTTAATACCATGCACCAAAACAACACTTAGAACTTATGGTATTCTTACACAGGATCAATTAACCGTTATTTCGCTCAATATTGTGGGCTCATACCATGGTATGGACCCTTGGTATTATTTAACCTTATTTTCCATCCTGTGCACGCTTTTCCTTCTATGAAACTGTGTGCATATGTATACACTCCTATTATTCTATGTACCTGCGTGTATACGCGAATTGGACTAGGTTAACCAGTGTATACAACTTAATACAACTTAAAACATTATTTTTCTTCAATTTCTTGACTCTGATATGTAATCCTTTGCTCTATCATCTTGTTCTTCTGTGATATTCCTCTGTTACCTCTGAATAGACCTGTTACAATGTGAGTTGCCATCATGCATCACTTTATCATTTATGATGTGACCTATATGTGGGTTGCATCAAAGGACAACACATGTATCATAATGCCAACATATAAGTCACAACAACATGATGCTCGCAATTTTGGCACATCTCATAGAGGTACTTCTTGTTCTCATCTTGATTCTTCTCAATTTTACGTTTCCACCTCATCTCCTCACACTTCTTCCCCATCTTCCCCCCCTGTGGGCTTAGCTAGTGCTCACACCCTAGAGATTCCCCCTCACCCTTCCAATATTGCCAAGTTATCTTTTAGGCCTTTGGCCTCGCGATGAAATCCTCCCATCCAAGAATAATTTCCCTTCTCACTAATTGGTCCCTCTCCAAACACCTCTAATATTTTTTTCGAACCTTTACATACCCCTAATCTAGAGATCTCACCCTTTATGCCCCGTTTGGAATCGACTCTTTCCCTGCCCTCTCACCTCCCTGATGATCCCAAGTTTGTATCTTCCCCCATAATTAAGTCGGAAGCAACATATATTTCCTCTTACTCAATCCTACCATGAACCTAAAGGCTTTGACCATCCACAAGGGCAGTGCCCCCACCTCGTTCCATCATATTAGCCCGGGTTCTCCTATTAATATAACAGTCTAGAAGACTGGGAAAAAGGGAAGTTGACATTTTTTGTGGCCAACTTGCTTATCAATATACTCTTTTTGATGACTGGGTTGGTATGGTATATGTTCCTGTTATTACTTCTTCTTACTTCGGGCCCTTAGAGCACTAAAGCTCGCTCAGGGGGCTCCATGATGAAAATATTATCTCTAAATTTAAGGGGTTTGGGTGACCACTCTAAACAATTGAGCCTCCATCATATGATGTCGCACATTTGACCCTTTATTATTCTCTTACAAGAAATTCTTTTTGATTTGTCTCGGGCTATCTCATATTTCCACGAGATTTGTACATCGTGGCACATTGTTGGGGTTAACTCTATTGGTTCTTCAAGTGGTATTATAGCCATGTGGGATCCTCGGTGGGTGTATTTCCATGCTTTTAGTCTTTTTGAGGGAATCCTTTTGTTTGGGCATATCAAGGGTCTCCTTTTCATATCCATTTTCTCAATATATGTGTGCCTTGTATAAATTGCCCTCTTTTATGGGACATGATACATCAAAGAAATCTTCTCAAGATTGGTGGACTTATCATGGCCGGTGATATCAATGCCACTCTTTTTGCATAGGAGTCTTGCGGTTTTCACAGTAGATGAAATTTGCTTGCTAATAAACTATATAATCTCTTTTCAGATCATAACTTGGTGGACGTTTTCCCTTGTGCCCTTTACCATACCTAGAATAATCATATATCGGGCGAAGATCATATGATGAAATGACTAGACTATTTCCTGGTACAAGAAAATCTAGTTGAGGTTCTCGACAATTTGAAGTCTTGTGTTCATATGACATATACATCTGATCATCTTCCCATTATACTCTAATGGAGGATGGTGAATATTCGTCGGGGTATACTCTTCAAACTCAAAAGGGTATGGCTTGAAGACAAATATTATAATGGGCTGGTAAATTCCATATGGATTGAGACCCACAGACAGCTAGATGACTTTGTGATGCAAGCCCTAATAAATAAGCTCAATATCATCAAAATTAGGTGTAGGACATGGAAGAGATCGAAAAAGCAACAACTAATATCAGAATTGCACAAGATCACTTGTGAAATATCTATTTTCGGTAGAGCCATGGAACAGAAGGATTCAACACATGTAGATTGGGAACATCTTAGATCGTTAGAAGATAGGAAGAATGAAATTCTTAACATACAAGAATTCACATGGAGGATCAAGAGTAGAGCGACATGGTTACGTGAGGGAGATTATAAAAATAACCTTTCCCTCCGATGCATAAATCACAGGAAACAAATTAATGATATCTGACAAATAGAATCTTCTGATGGGGATACCAAATATACTACTCCTGAAATACAAGATGAGACTGTAAATTTTTTTGAACATTTTAAAAGGCCAGGGAGGATGTGTATTATAAGGACCAGATATGGCCCTTGGAACTATATCCAATGATGTTTGAATATAATACAAATGAGGACCTCTACCTCCCTATTAATTTGGAGGAAATTTTACTTATACATAAATATTTTTCTAGAGACAAGTGCCCGAGGCCAGATGGATCCACTGTGAAGTTTTGTCTACATTTTTTTGAGTTGATGGGACATATTTTATTGGATATAGTGGAAGAGTCTAGGACTCAAGGAATGATCAATGGTGCTAGAAATTCTACCTTTTTAGCTCTCATTCGGAAATCCCCTTCCTCACTAAATTTCAGGATTTCAGACCTATACCCATATGAAACATTCTCTACAAGGTAATATCAAAGGTGATCACGAGGCACATCAGTAAGGTACTATCTTTACATATCTCTTGTTAACAATTTAGGTTTCTAAACAATCGACAGATACATGATGCAATGACAATGACACAAGAATGTATCCATACTATACATACCGAAAAGGAGGAGGCAATGGTGATGAAAATTGACCTACATAAGGCCCATGTCTGTGTGGACTAGTCATACATTAGGCTTACTCTCTACAAGATTGGCATGTGATCTCATAATGTGGAGTGGATAATGGCTTGTATCACATCTATTTGTTTTGTTGTCTTGATCAATGGTCTCCCCGCCACATTTTTCATGCAGGAAGAGGACTTAGACAAGGATCCTCTCTTTCACCTTTAATTTTTATTCTTGTTATGGATGGTCTTAGTATGAGAATCATAGAGGCACATTCACATGGACTCTTTTAGGGGTTATATATTACTAGACACGTGAACATAACTCACTTGTTTTTTGTTGATGATATTATAACCTTTGACATCATATCCAGATCCTAGTGGTCTGTGTTACACAACATTTTTCTTAGATATGGTGTGACTTCTGGGCTTCTTACAAATGGTAACAAACCTATTCTCTACTACTCTTCTCGCGATAGGTTGGATATAGAGTTCATTGTTGGCATATTCAGAGTTCAGACTACCCCCGTTGAGGCTGGATTCACCTACTTGGGTTTCAGACTCAAGCTTAGTATATACAGAATCAAAGAATGGCTTTGGATGGTGGATAAATACAAGAGGAAATTGAACACATGATCACAAATATTGCTCACTTTCGGTGGCAGATATATACTAATTCAGGTTGTTCTATAACAGATAACTCTATATTGGGCACATCTATATATGATTCCTTCAACTATCGCCTCTAAGATTAAATTTATGATATCTCAATTTCTCTGGTTTGGGACTGAAATGAAAACTAAATTCCATCTTTGCAAGTGGGACACACTGACTATCCCAAAGGAATTTAGTTGATGGGGTTTGTTAGATCAAAGAATCTTTGGATTCTCCTTGCTAATTAAATCTTTCTAGAGGGCCTTGAATGATCAAGGGGTTTGGTAGGACATCATAAAGGACAAGTATATGAGAGATTCTAATATTGAGACTATATACAAAGACGTCATACCCACCAGAACAAAAGGATCTCTAATTTGGAGGAGTTTTATTAAAATTATCATGTTGTGGCATATGAGGATGACATGGAACTTTGGCAATGGCCATAAAATTCTGATTAGGACAAACATCATTAAGGGCACAAACAATGACTTGCATATTCAGGGACATACAATTGATATTATTCATCAAAGAGAATATTTTCTTTTATACCAAGCAATCAACCACTAGCAAGAAGGATGCCCAATTTGGAAAGAGGTTGAAGATATGGGTTTGGAAGGACAAAGAACAGTGGAATGGCAGGGCTATGTTACAAATATCTTTCTGGAAGGCCTTTGTTACAATGCACTTGGAGACAATATTACTTGGGACAAGAGATTACATAAGAAATCACCTATCGCAACTGAGACATATGAATTTTTCATAACGCAGAGTTTTGACTTGCACAACCCTTCTTTGCTCTGCAAAATCTGGAAGTGGCATATCCATATTAAAATTATTCTTTTTTCCTGGCTCGTGTGGTGGAACAAAATACTTACATGTGACAACCTATTGAAGAGGGGTTTCTCGGGTTCCGGATATTTCATTTTCTGCGGGGCGTCAACGAAATTTGTTAATCATATTTTCTTCTTTTGTCCCATTACATGCATGGTTTGGAATCATATTTCACATTTTCTCAAGATATCGTAGAGTTGGACATCCAACTTTGAACAATGCATCATAAATTGGAATTTTGGAAATGGAAAATACAAGGAGACACCTCTTTTCATTATATGGGAAATATGGAACACAAGCAATTACCATTTGTTTGATTGGTAGTTGTCAGACCAGGAGTAACTCCATACTTGGCAGAAAAACTGATTCATTTATTTCATTAGGTAGCTATTGTTGTATACATGAATGTGACTGATCAGTTCATCTTCTTGATGACTGTTCACATTCCACATTCACCCAATCGTAGAGGATTAGGTGTCAACATTCCCCCCCTTAATCTGAAGGGATGTTGGTGAGTCCAAGCATCGTTCTGAATCTTTCAAGCTTTTCTCTTCCAAGCGCTTTGGTGAAGATGTCTGCAATTTGTTCATTTGTGGAACAATGACGAAGATGGATTGTTTTGGCCTCAACATGATGTCGGATCAGATGATATTTAGTATTGATGTGCTTTGTACGATCATGGAACTTTGGGTTCTTGGCCAACTTTATTGCAGAGGTGTTGTCAATCATGAGTGGAGTTGATTGCACTTGTTTTACCTGCAAATCTTCAAGAATTTTCTTGAGCTACACAATTTCTTTCGTTGCTTCAGCTGCTGCCACGTATTTTGCTTCAGTTGTGGAATCTGCTGGAACTGATTGTTTGCGTGATCTCCAGGAGACAACTCCTAATCCAAGAATCATAGCATATCCTGAAGTAGATACCCCAGTTTCTTTGTCTCCATCAAAGTCTGAATCAGAGTATCCAATCAAGCTGAAGTCGTCCACCTGTGTATACTTGATTCCAAGGTCTTGAGTTCCCTTCAAGTACCTTAGAACTCTTTTTGCAGCAGACCAATGTCCCTCACAAGGCTTTTGCATGAACCTGGAGAGGATTCCAACAGTAAACGAAATGTCTGGTCTGGTAGTAGTGAGGTAGATGAGACTTCCTACAAGCTGTCTATACTTTGTTGCATCCTCAAATTGCTTTCCTTCAATAAATGTGAGCTTTAAGTTTTGTTCCATTGGAGTAGAAAGAGGATTGCACTCTGTCATGCCAAATCTGTTTAACAAATCTCCAATGTATTGAAGTCGTCCACCTGTGTATACTTGATTCCAAGGTCTTGAGTTCCCTTCAAGTACCTTAGAACTCTTTTTGCAGCAGACCAATGTCCCTCACAAGGCTTTTGCATGAACCTGGAGAGGATTCCAACAGTAAACGAAATGTCTGGTCTGGTAGTAGTGAGGTAGATGAGACTTCCTACAAGCTGTCTATACTTTGTTGCATCCTCAAATTGCTTTCCTTCAATAAATGTGAGCTTTAAGTTTTGTTCCATTGGAGTAGAAAGAGGATTGCACTCTGTCATGCCAAATCTGTTTAACAAATCTCCAATGTATTTCTTTTTAGAAAGAAATATGGATTTTGGATGTTGGGTTACTTCAATGCCAAGATAGTAATGAACATTGCCCAAATCAGTCATTTCAAAACTTTTTCCTAATTCTTTCTTTATGGATGCAATATAGCTTTCATTGTTCCCTGTCATTAAAAGATCATCTACATATACCACAAGATATACAACTTTTTTACCAACTTTCTTGACAAATAAAGTTGCATCATCAAGATCAAAATGATTGAAGTTGAGTTTCAGAAGATGCTCAGTTAGTTTTTCATACCAGGCTCGTGGTGCTTGTTTGAGGCCATACAAGGACTTCACAAGTTTCCATACTTTATGTTCATGTCCTTTCATAGAAAATCCTTTAGGCTGGGACATAAAAACATTCTCTTTTAGATCTCCATTCAAGAATGCAGTTTTTACATCCATTTGATGGACTTTCCAACCGTTTTGAGCAGCTAGTGCAAAGAGTGTCCGGATGGTGGCCCATTTTGCTGTGGGGGCAAAAGTTTCATCATAATCGACCCCTTCCTTCTGTGCAAAGCCTAGCTTTTTGCTTGTCAAGTGAGCCATCAGCTTTGTACTTGTTCTTGTAGACCCACTTGCAGCCAATTGGTTTGGTTCCAAATGGAGGATCAACCAGCTTCCAAGTGCCATTCTTTATGAGGGCATCATACTCCTTTTTCATCGCTTCTTTCCATTCATCATGAGAAGCAGCTTCTTTGAAGGAAGTTGGTTCAAAATCTATAGACAAGTTCAATTCACAATCATAAGTAACATCCATATCAACAGGTGAATTAGAGTCATCTACATCACCTCCATTTTGTCGGTTTGAATTTCTGGTTCCTGTTTTTCCAATTTCATCAGGATGAACACTTTCAAGTGTCTTTGTCAGCCACTTTGGGGGACCTTTCTGAGATGGTCCAGGCTGCTCTGTTGATTGAGTTGGGACTGAATCAAGATTGAGTCTCCCAATTCTATCAATTACATCACTTAAAGCATCATCCGTTGTTGGAGTTTCATGCAGGGGAGATTGTTCTTCAGAAGAAGATTCCCCTTGTTGATCTAGTATAGGAATCCCCCCTTCAAGATGTGGAATCTGATTATCAAATTCTTGAAATGATTTTGTTTTTGCGAATCTATCCAAGCGATCAAGTTGCCGCTCAACAACATTGTCAGATTTGGATGATTCCAGAAAAATGACATCTCTAGATACAACAAAATTTTTATTTACTTCATCATAGAGGTGGTATGCTTTAGAGGTGTTTGAATACCCCAGGAAGATACACTTACGACTTCTAGCACCAAGTTTGTTTCTATGTACCTTTGGTATCAAAGCATAACAGGTGGAACCAAAGATCCTGAGATGTTTTACCGAAGGAACATGTCCATACCACAATTCATAAGGAGTCTTGTTTCTTATAGCATTAGATGGACATCTATTCTTTATATATGCAGCACATAGAACAGCATCAGCCCAAAACATTATCTTTACATTTTTGAAAAAGAGCATGGATCGTACCATATTCAAGATTGTTCTATTCATTCTTTCAGCTACACCATTGTGTTGGGGATTATAAGGCACAGTTGTTTGATGTTTAATCCCATGTTGGCGAAGATAGTGTTCAAATTCATTTGATGTATATTATTTTCCATTATTAGTGCGAATAGACCCAATATGAGATTGTGCATCATTTTCAATCCATTTATGAAAATTCTTGAATGTTTGAAAAGCATCAGATTTGTTCTTCAATAAATAAACCCAACACATTCTGGTGTAATCATCAATAAATGTTATGATATATTTATTTCCATTTGCAGAAGGAACAGGTATTGTACCACATAAATCTGAATGAATGAGTTCAAGCTTCCTATGTGCTCTTGAATGTGAATCATGAAAAGACTGTTTGCTGTGCTTTCCTAGAATGCAAGCATCACATTGCTTATGTTTCCTAGGAATTGTAGGCAAACCAACAACACCATTTTTCTTCAATAAGCGGAGACTGTCATAGTTTAAATGTCCAAATCTAGCATGCCATAATAAACTTGATGGAAGTGTACCTTCTTCATGATGAGAAATATATGAGAAATGATGTGCATGAGCAAAGGTTCCTTGCAGTTTGAGAAGCCTTCCTTCTTCTATTCCCCTCATGACAAGTGAGTGGTCAGATGCTTTTCTTACCTCAAGCTTGCCATCAAACATATGAATGGAGTGACCTTGCTGGCGGATGTGGACCAAGGACAACAAGTTTCTCTTGAGCTGTGGGAGATATAGAACATGATCCAGAAGAAAGTCTGGAAGACCAGGCAGTTTAAGCCTGATTATGCCAAGCCCTGATGGCTTGATTTTTGACTGATCTGCAAAGTATACTGTTCCATCAACATTGTCAATGAAATCTTCAAAAAAATCTTTCCTATGAGTCATATGACAGGTTGCTCCTGAATCAAGAAACCAATCATTTTTCGAAGAAGCAAGTGAAGCATTAAACAAATCTTCATTTAATCCAATGTTACATTGTGCCTCAATATAGTGAGCGGATTCAGGTGCTTTACCTTTGTCTGTATCATCAGTTTTACCTTTCTGCTGGTTTCTTTTCTGCTCAATTTTGTCCCATGGTAGCTTGCATGTAGAAGCATCATGTGATCCATTTCGTTTACAGCGAATGCAATGCAGATCTGCTTTTTCTCCTTGAGAATGTCTGCCCCCCCTGCCTCTGAAGTATCTTCCTCTTCCTCTTCGTCCACCTCTTCCTCTTGTAGAATCTTGAGCAGGATGCTTTTCTTTATGAGCAAGGCAAACAGTCTCTTCAGAAGATTCAGGGACTGTCTTCTTTCCAAAGGCTTTCTCTCTTTCAGCAAACTTTTTCACAAGAGAGTCAAAGGTTATATCTTTAAGATTTCCATTTGCTTGTAAAGACTCAAGATAATTGGAGTAAGTAGGATAGAGTGCCTTGAGAAAAGCAATAAGAGGGATATCCAGCTCAACCTTAGTGGATTTGATATCATGCATTATGGATTTTACTTCAAATGCAAGAGCAAGAGGATCATTATTTTTCAGTTCAATAGTGAAGAGTTTAATCATGAGCTGAACAACTTCAAGTGCATAATGTGAGTCATAGAGTTCTTTGAGCTTTTGTAAAGCTTCAAAGGCAGTTGAATATGATGAAATATGGCGACTTACTTCTTCATTTACAGATGCTGCGATTAATGCATATGCTTTGTTGTTCTTGTTATCCCAAATGACATGCTCTTTGTCTGATGTAGGCTGTACTGGGTCATTGTCTCCTTCTCCGACACACACTCCCTTCCACAACTCATTGAAGATGAGGGTGTGTTTTATCATCCGGGACCATTCAGGATAGTTCTCCTTGCCAGTGAGAACTATCCCTACCATAGAGATGATTGAATGCATTCTGTAAAAAATACTTCTGCTGGAAAAAAAATCCTTACGTTACAGCCTTATGCACTTTATTTTCCTCTAATGTTTGATAGAAGCATCAACATTTCATTGTACATATCACTTCAATATATCAATATATCATGCAATACTACTATGTTTTGAAAAAACGCGCAAGGGATCACTTCAATATATCAATATATCATGCAATACTCAAACTGTGTGAACGTGTTTAGAATTATAAAATCTTTCTTCGTCTCATTTTACATTGAGTACGGCTATTAGGATATTAATATTATGTTTGAAACTAGTGCATAAAACTGATCCCATTTGTTCCTCGATTCTGGAAGGTCGTAGAACTGATCTCTGTAACGCAAACGCAAATATCACCTTTGTCCTCAATTATCATCCTCCCAACGCGGTCATTCGAGGATCTACGTCTCTATACTTGTATCCAACCACGTGGAAACATATTCTCACTCAAGGAGAGAACTCGATACCACAGCAGATTGAGTCTCCCATGCGCAGAGACAGTGTACTCTGCTCCACCGTCAGTCAATTCATAAAATTGTTGTAGCGGCTGCTGCTACCATCCGGAAGCGAAAGAAGAAAATAACAGCGTTCAAAGACGCCTCCTCCAACACCAAGGAATCACCATAATGAAGGAGCAACAAAGACGCAGTGATGAACGTTATAAAACCTTACAAAAAAAATTTCATACCAAAACATGGAAAGCGGCTTTCGTTGCAGAGCCTTATTGGATTCGAACTCTGAACTCCTGTGAAGAAAGTATATTTATATACACAGAGGAGAGAACCAGAAACGCTAACTAAAAGGCAATGTCAGGCTTTGTGTGTTGCTTGCGGTCGGTAGCAGAGTCAGCCAAACCGAACACATTCAAACAAAACCCCTTATTGAGCTATGAAAAATAAAGATCCTCTCTTCTCCTCACAGAAGCGGTGATTCAGTGTGCGGGCACGCAGGTATCATGAGCCAGGGATTGTGGGCTCTATCTTGCATAGCTGAGCCGAGCATCTTGTGTGGAGAGGCAGCGAATTTGGGTTGCGATGGAATCTAGTCAAGGTATTCATGCGCAGAGAGGCAGCGAAAAAAGGGCTATAACCGATGCAATCCAGTCAAGGTATTCATGCGCAGAGAATCAACATTGTTGAGACGCAGGACAGAGGCAGCACTCAGGACAGAGTAATCAGATGAATGCAATGCAATGGAGGCAGAGCATTTCAGGACAGAGGCAGTGGCAGAGATAAGGGAGTTACAATTATTTTTAGAACTGGCTCTGATACCATGTCAGACCAGGAGTAACTCCAGACTTGGCAGAAAAACTGATTCGTTTATTTCATTAGGTAGCTATTGTTATATACATGAATGTGACTGATCAGTTCATCTTCTTGATGACTGTTCACATTCCACATTCACCCAATCGCAGAGGATTAGGTGTCAACGGTAGTCATTCAATATTAGTTGGATATGCCATAGGATATTAACGTGGATGCCATCTCCCTCACTTGCGATTGTCTCACCCATAAACTCATGCCATAGACTAGTTCCTTCATCCTTTTGCCTTCCCATGGGATGTTTTGATGCAGCAACACAACTTGGCATGTGTGGTTATGGAGAAGTTCTCAAGGTAAGTAAAAGATCATAGTATAATCTTTCTTGGAATAGAGGACCAAGCACAAACAATAGAGCTGAAATAATTGCTTTATGGGGCCTACTTTGGTTTGTGCAAGAGAAGTAGATGCACAGTCTTCATATTTATGGTGATTCTAGATATCTTATTGATTGAATACAAGTGCATATATATTTTGATCCTCCCACCCTTTGTGGCTAGATAAACGAGTCAAACACATTTGGGACTCTCTCACAACCTATACTATTAATCACATATACATGGAAGCCAACATGGATGTGGACAAGCTGTCAAATGAAGGTTTGGGTAGGGATTATGGAGTCATGAAGTACATATACAGAGAAGACAATGCGACTAGGGGAGAGGGCCTGATCAACATTCTGTAACATCCCAAGCTCTTTTTCTTTATATTGTGATATTTTGTATGTTGTTTTCATATACATATGTTGACTAGATGAATGAAAAATCTCTCTCTCTATGATTTACATAACTTTAAGTTTATATTGGGAAGAATATTGGGTACTTGGCGGATAAAGCAAATTTTTTTTTTTAATATGTAGACATTTATTCGTTATATATCCTCAAAAGCATGCAATAACATATATCAAGACAAAAGACAAATGTACTCGGCTTTATCTATTAATATAATCCAACGTTCCTCTTTTATTTGATAACACAAATTAAAATAATTATGTGTATGTGTATCCATGATATTTCAAAATTTGATGTTTCAATTTGATTAATAAATATATAAAATTTCAATATTTAAATAATTTTTTTTATAATTTATTATTTATCTATATAAAATCAATGTAATAAAATTAAATTATAAAAATGAAAAAAATATGAAAATATTAATAAATTAAAAAAAATTCAGACGCAAAACTTATATAAATATAAATAATATTATTAAATACTAGTATAAATTTATTTTAATTTGAGATATACTAAATAGAGATATACATTTTATTTTTATATACTTATAAAATGATTTACTTATTAAAAAATTTAATCATTCTTGAAATTTTCTAAATTGAAAATAAAAATAAATTTAGGTTAATTTTAAAAAATCAACCCGAATAATTTATTTTATATTATATTAAACCCACCTTATTAAAAATTTCATAACAAATATTCTATTAAGAACTTGAAGTTACATATATCCAAATTTACTAATATTATCACATTTAAGCAGAAAGTTTAGAGCTTACTCAACATAAAATTTGGGAAATTAGTTACTTTCAAATCCGAAGACCGTCAAACATTTATGGATTTCAAGACTCTTAAAACACGTTACTCTCAACGTAAAAATTGTACTTGGGTTGAAAATAAATGGTTAAGAGACTTACAAATCTGAAATAAGAATTATGAATATAAATTTATATTCATCATTAAGTCAAATACATTTAAAATGGCTCTGTCACACCTCCAATTTGATATATCTTTTCGATTCATCGTACGCCAGATATTTTAACATATCTCTGTCAACATTATCGTAGTCGGAGAAACAAACCAAAAACAGAAGTTACATATCTTTTTCACCATTAACGTGGTCCGAGAAAGAGAACGAAAGACTTACAGATCTCTGTCAACATTAGCTTAGTGGAGAAACAAACTGAAAAATTAATAGCTAGCATGGATGCCTTGTGCACTTTTATCTTCTCTTCTGACAATTTTGCAAAGTAATTTGCTGGTCTTCTTTAGTTGGTTTTCTTTTTATTGGTTCGGCAGGCTTCACTGATATTGTGATCTTTTTTCAGTTCTGATATTAATTTGTTGGAAAGGTAAAGGACGATAGACACAAAATAACACAAATAATTCACACAAAATAAATACAAGATGCAGTTCTTCTATTAATCACATAAATTTGATTATTCTATTGATCACATAAATTTGATTATTACAATGAACTCTGGGAAGGGTATTTAAACCTTTTTGAATTAGAAGCTCACCTAAAATAACTTCATGTGCACACACACTCTAAATTCAACTATTCCCAAACTATAACTTAACTCAAACTCAGTAGACTTGACTTTGTTAACTGATTCTCCAAATTTAACGAACTCTTACATACAAGAGTAATTACAATTTCCAACTTTCATAAAAATAAATTTGCAATCTCAAAAATCATAGATTGTGCTGTGAAATTACTTCCCATTCTCTGAATATATATTCAAATACTCAAAACCATAATCATGATTACCCTATTTCAACAATTTTTACTGTACAAACCGTATTTTATCAAATTTTCCTTTGTAGATACAGGGAAGGGAAATTTAAGACTTAAGTACTTGTATTAAACTCCGGCTTATGCACCATTGGAAGCCCCATGAGACCTGTCCGGAACATTACACTGAACCACTGAAATTCGGTAGAGAAAACTTGTCACTTTGGGTAAGACTTCCTGAGATGTATAAAACTCGTCAAGAACCAAAATACCAGAGAAATTGCTTTGGATTCCACTGTGTCAGGGAGGGTAGAGGGGACAGAATAGTTATCACGTTAATTACAAATATTAATGGTATCTGGAAATCAACAACATTGAGAGGCCGCTAAGACGATGCACAATGAAAACAGCAGGCCTGATGAATGAGATTATCTGTTGATTTCTTTGGCCTGCCGCCGCAATATTGCTGTTGTATATCACTAGGGTATCCTTCACCTCCGAACCTCTGGAATTCGATGGACTTTCTCTTCTTGTCGTTGGCCATTAATTTAATTCTGTGCCTCCTCTTCTTGGGATCCACACGCCCTCTAACTATTACCTTCTTCTGCGTCATGTCCACCACATAGTCGAGCAAATCTACCCATTAACACAACAAACATATTTAGAAAATGATAAAAAAAAACGAAGACAAAAGAATCTGCATATTTTATAGGAAAGGAGAGGTTGATACAGAATGACATTATATCACAAATTGTTGGGCTTAGGAGTATAATTTTAATCAGTTCAAAAGCATTTTGAAAGTGGATTGTTTGAACAAGTTGTTTGAGGAAGCAAGGCTTATCAAAACTAATTGTGAATTTCTGGATAAGATTGTAAATTTCTTGATTAAAGGCTTATCAAAATTAATTGGGAATTTCTGGATAAAATTGTAAATTGCTGAATCAAGATTGCAAATTTTTTAATCAAATTCATGACTATAAAATTCATGACAAGAGAGTAAACTTAGAGAAAAATATAAACTTGTGATGAGCTAAAAGTCTTACATCCCCTTAAACAACTTGGTCTTATGGCATTAAAATCCCTTCATTCATTCACAATGGAGCGCTAAAACATTCTTTCGCTATAGTTTCACTGCAAATATTAATGTCACTGTGGAGAATGTGATGAAAAATTAACATACTGTCCATTTTGGAGAGCACTGTGGAGACCTTGTCGCGGCAGTCTAGGCAGCACATATTAGCATTCAAAATAATCACCTGAACCTGTGAAACAAAGTAATTTGTTTGTGGGAACATCAGTAAGACCAGAGTTTAGCGTAAACCAGATAGCTGAATTGATATGTGGTATCAAAGGGGGTTGACCGAATGCAATAAATTAGAGGGTAATTGCAGAAATGGGCTTACTCCCGGCATTGTTAAGGCTTCGGCGGACTGCAGCAGCTGAGCCGTTGGAGCCATTTCTGAACGTTGATGAGCGAACAAGAACATTGTGCAGTGTCTGTAAATGGGCACGTTGGAATTGAAGGATGGGAGTGGGAGAGGAATGGGAGTTTTATTGGCGGTGTGAAAGATTCGCTTCCCTCGTGACAGAAGGGCAATCATATCATAGCATTTGTGAGGATGTTGATAAGCAATTTTATATTAATTGAAGTACGAGAAAGTTCACAGCACTGAGAATTATTGCATATATAATTAAAAATAATTGTCGAAATAGGATTTTCACAACAATTTTTGAGTTTTTAGAATAATCAGCGACTATTAATGTTTTATGGTTAATGAAGGGGATTTGATTTTATAATTATGTACTTTACAAAGATTTCATATTAGGGCCATTTTTAATGGTACAATTCCTAATTGTATTAGGATTACTATTTATTTGAGATATTGTGAATTAATTATCAATAATTATTATTGAGATATGAAGATTTAAATTTTATAAAATATTTTTAATTATATGAGATTTATTTTCAAAGTAGTTATGTTTTTTTTTCTCTTTTAATTAAATTTTATTAACTAAAAACTTCTCATATTAATAAGTGCCATATAAAATGAGTTATGTTACTTTATAATAATAATAATAATATTCATTTTTAAGGTCATACAGCCAAGCGAGACACCAAATTGGTGTATGAGGCCCCCTTGTTTGTGGGACAAGGGACCCACCTCCGGGCAAATTGGTGTATGAGACCCCCTTGTTTGTGGGACAAGGGACCCACCTCACGGAGCAAATTGGTGTATGAGACCCCCTTGTTTGTGGGACAAGGGACCCACCTCCGGGCAGCGATTTAACTACTAAGTTTAGCAAGACATACATACTCTACCCCCACTTTACCCCCCTCTGGTTTTGAACTTGTAACCTCTTAGGAGAAAACACATGCTCTTAACCATTAGGCCCACTGAAGCTGTATATAAGTGGTCTTAATTAGCTATAATATTTCTTATGATATTGTAACAAAATCTATTTACAAATTAAAAATCTCTATAATAATATGAGATAAATCTCCATAACTAAAAATCTTATTACACTTCTTTTTTTAATATATATATATATATATATCTAAATTTCAACCTGATATATATTTAGAAAACAAAAGAGGCAGTTTCCCGAACTTATCACATAATATTCTAGCAGCAAAGTCATATACTTTTCTGAAACAACCTACCTTAATCTCGTATAAAAAAATAGGAACGTGGTGTACTGTTTTGGAATATTTGCACGCGTTGCCGCCTGCTTTTGTGATTAATTAATCAACCAGTTGATGTGGATAAGTGGCGAGCGCGGTTTCCAAATGAAGTTTGATGGTTGCTTTTCTTGGGGAACTCGCTGACAGCCCGGTAAATAAGTAGGATAGGGTGGTGGTGGCTGCCCCCTCCCGCTGAACTCGCTGCCTTGAAGTCAAACAAATATTGAATAAGCATATGTGATGGGATGCATAAAGGCCGCTGGGTAGGGTTAAGTATAGGTACGCAAGATCTTTCCAGGCAGTACAATTTCCTGAAAGGAGGACCATGGGGAGCTTGTGAGTATATCCAGAGAATATTGGGGTAGTGTACTTAATATTTACATACGGAGTAAAATATTTTATTTGGTTGTAGTTGAATGAGCTAGAGGAATTGTGGGAAAAGTTATAGAAATTTTAGTCATATTTAAAGAAAATTCAGTGAGGATTTTTTTGAATCTAAGTTATAGTTGTTAAACTTCAAAATTTTACGTGTCCTAGAATTTTTTGATGGTGCTGAATCTATTTCCACCATCAAAAACATGATTCAGACACTGCCTCTACAAGATTTTTTGCAATTTTTTTGTTCGAATTATAGCCACTTTTGGCCGTCTGGGCAATGCCTCTACAAGATTTTTTAAATTTTTTTTGCTCGAATTCCGGCCACTTTTGGCCGTTCGGGCAATTCCTTTGCCTTGGTAGACTACTCCTTTTATTTTAGAATGTGAGGTTTTTAAAGATAGTAGAGAAAGTTATTCTAGTTAGTTTTTGGAATAATTTATTTAACAAGAGTTTGTTGAGACATTGGGAGCGTTTATTACGAGGTTTCACAAAAAAACATTGAATACAAGAATCAGATAGAAAAACAATTTGCAGTTGTCTATAACGCGACTTTTTGAAAGCCTTTCCGGCGGGTTTTTCTATAATTTATGCTATAAATTATATTTAATCTCATTAACATAAAATAATTATTTTCTTTCTTTCTTCTTTCTACATGATTATGGCATACTCTTCCAATTTTTGATAGAGCCACTTTTAAATCTCATGGATGACATTTCTTAGCACATAGAAAAATGAGAGCCAAACTCTAGAAGAGTTAAATGAATATACGTTGTTATTTTCATGGAATAACAATGCTCTTAATTTTATTATTATTGTTATGGAATAACCATGGAAAATTGTAGGGGTTAATATTCGCGAGAGGGCTAATTTTCAATGGTTTTTCAAAAATAAGATTCGTAAATTTCCATTTTCTTCTAAAAATTATTTTCCCAAATTTATAGTATAAATTTCATTTACTTTAAAATTTCCAAAATTATATGAAGATTATATATAAAACTATTAAAAATTTGCATCCTTGAAATTTTGCATCCTTAAAATTTTTCCAAGAATAATAATTCACTTAATTTTAAATCCAAAACTAAAAAATGAAAGATGTATATAGTTCAATCAATGTCAAATTCAACATGACATATTTCTCTTCTGGTGGAAAGGTGATAAAAGTGGCAATGTTTGTATTAAAATAAAACCCATTGGTCAACTCTATGAAAGAGAGTCTGAACCAAGAGAGTTTGGTTTTGCATAACGCTCTACATTGTTCATCAACATTACACATTAAATAGAATACATGGTTTTAGGGAAGTTAGAACAACATCCTAAGAAATAGAAACTAATTCATACACGGAGGTTAAGTGAACCAACTCTACCTATTCTAGGATATTCTCCATTATCTTTAACACTCCCCCTTAATGGAGAATGGGTTCACATATATGCCTAACATCTCCCTAAACATTTGAAACTTAACTTTTCCAAGAGGCTTAGCGAAAATGTCTGGAACATTATCACATGTATTACAATATTCCAGATGAATTTCTTTAGATTGCACTTTCTCCCTTACAAAATGAAATTAAGTATCAATATGTTTAGTGTTTTTTGTGAAACACCGGATTGTTGGCCATCTTGATTGAGCTTTGATTGTTGCATCTAATTATTGTTGCGATTGTTTGTTCTTCCCCAACATCTTGGAGAAGTCTCTGCAACCAAACCGCCTCATTGGTGGTTGTGCACATGGCTTGATACTCTGCTTCTGCTGAAGACAAGGAGATAGTGTTCTGCTTCTTGCTGCTCCATGTGATCACCCCGGATCCAAGACTGAATTCATAACCTGTTATAGATCTGCGATCATCTACATTTCCTACCCAATCTGAATCTGCAAATCCTGCCAATCCAACATCAAAAGAGTTAGTGTAAATAATACCGTAACCTACAGTACCTTGTAGATACCTCAAAACACTCTTCGCTGCATTCCAATGGCTTTCAAGTGGCTTAGACATAAATTGACTTAGCATGTTGACTACATAAGCCAAATCATGTCTAGTGGTGGTTAGGTAGATCAGACTCCCAACCAGTTGTCTGCAAAGTGTTGCATCCATTGCTTTTGAGCCATCTTCACACTGCAATTTGATGTTCTACTGCAATGGTACCGGTGTAGGCTTACACTGATCAATTCTAAACTTTTCTAACAGGCCTTTGACATACTTTTCTTGAGACAGAAATGTTTGACCTAAATCTCTCCAGATCTTGAGACCTAAACAGTGTCTATGTTCACCAAGATGCTTCATCTCAAACATCTGTGACATCTGCTGCTTGATTTCATCAATCAGATATATAACATCACCTGTAATTATCAAATCATCTACATATAATGAAATTCGCACTACACACCCTTGTTCATCTTTCATGGTGTAAAGATTAGGGTCATTCTTGCTTCTATTATAGTCAGCTTCTCGAAAAAAATAATCAATTTTCTCATACCATGACCTGGGAGCTTGTTTTAGTCCATAGAGTGCTTTCTTCAACCTACAAAATAAATGTTCTTTTCCCTTTTGGACAAACCCTTCCGGTTGCTCTAAATAAACCTCTTCTTTCAGTTCTCCATTCAAAAATGCAGACTCTACATCTAGTTGGTGCATCATCCAATGTTTCTTAGTAGCTAAAGCAATTAACATTCTGATGGTGTTCAATTTAGCTACAGGGTTGAAGGTTTCTTCATAATCTATCCCTTCTTTTTGTGCGTACCCATTTGCAACCAACCTAGCTTTCAATTTTTCTATAGTTCCATTTGCATTAATTTTCGGTTTATATAGGCATTTGCAACCTATGACATGTTTTCCTCTAGGGATTTCTACCAATTCCCAAGTGTTGTTTCTGATTATTGAATCATATTCTTGTTCCATGGCTATTTTCCATTCATTACTTTCATTTGCTTCTTTATAACTAGATGGTTCAACAACATTCATCATATTAGTTATAAAAGCATTTTCCCTATATCTTGCAGGCATTTGAGCTTTCCTACCTGATCTCCTTAGTGGTGGGGTGGTGGTTTCAAACCTTACTTGACCATCATTTACTTTTGCTTCCTGTTGCTGCTACTATTGTTGTTGTTGTTGTTGTTGTTGTTGTTGCTATTGTTGTTGCTACTGTTGTTGCTACTGTTGTTGTTGTTGTTGTTGTTGTTCATTCTCTGCCTTTGTTTGCTGGTGAACCTGATTGTTCTCTGCTTCTTCTTCCTCAAAGTACAGAATGTCCCATCCATCATAGTGCTCATTAGGTTCTTGATGATCCTGCTCATGGAATTTAACATCTCTACTAACAAACATCTTATGAGTAGAGGGATTAAATAATCTGTATGGTTTATGTGATGAACAATACCCTATAAAAGTGCATTTGATGGCTTTTGAGTCTAATTTCTTTCTATCTTCCTTTGGTATGTTGGAAAATGCTTTACATCCAAATATTATTAAGTGTTTTACTGCAAGCTTATATCCATATAATGCTTCAAAAGGAATTTTAGACTCAAGACTTATTGTAGGACTCCTATTTTTCAAATAAACCGCAGTATTCACTGCTTCAGCCCAAAAACCATTCAAAAGATTCTTACCTTTCAACATACTTCTAGCACATTCCACCAAAGTTCTATTCTTCCTTTTTGTTACTCAATTCTGTTGTGGAGTATGGGGTACTGTGAACTGTTGCAAAATTCCATGATCTTTACAATATCTGATAAGCTCATATTTCATATATTCTCCTCCTTGATCAGAACAAAGAATTTTTATCTGTTTCCCTATTTGTCTTTCAATCATATTTTTGAACTGCTTAAAGTATTTGAATGTATGACTCTTCTTACTTAAGAAATACACCCAAGAAAAATTCGTACAGTCATCAATAAACAATAGGAAATATAGTGCACCTCCTAATGATTTTGTCTGCATGGGACCACAAAGGTCTGTGTGCACTAACTCCAGTATATCCCTCTGTTTCTTTTCTACTCTAACAGGGAATTCTTCTCTATGCATTTTTCCTAAAGTACATGCATCACAATCATTATGTACTTGCTTTAGCATAGGAAGATCTCTTACCATTTCTTTCCTCTGTAGTAACAGCAAATCATTGTAATTGATGTGGCCGAATCTCTGGTGCCAAAGCTCTTTTGTAGTCAGGCTCGCTGCTATCAATGCTCGAATCGGTGCAGGTCTCACATCCAACTTGTATAGTCCTCCTGTTCGTATTCCTATTGCAATTGTCTTCATGCTATCTAGCAGATCTTTAATGTAGCAATTAGATTTTAAAAAATCAACTTTCAAATCTTGATTTGTAATCATTGATACAAAAATCAAGTTCTTTGTTATGCCAGGCACATACATTACATTATAAATTTGTTTAATTTTACCATCAAGTAGAATAATAGAAAAGTTTCCACATCCTTTGATTTGATGACTTCTGTCATCACCTAGGTAAATCTGTGCACCTTTGTTGATCTCTCTAAAATCCTCCAGCTAGTGCTTGTTCCCTATCATGTGCGTTGATGCTCTTGAATCTACATACCAGATGTTTGCATCAACATTTTCATCACGATCTGCCATGAACAATCTCAAATTCTGCACTTGATGACCATTTGCGAGATGACCTACATGTCTCTTTGGCTTCTGCTGTTATTCATGATACTTCTTTTTCCTACATTCCCTAGCAATATGACCCAATTTTCCGCAATAAAAACATTTAGTTTCAGAGTAGTTTTTATTTGGGGTGCATACCTTGGGTCAGATTTGGCCATTTCTGTGAACTTGCTCCGTTTTGCTGTTGTGGACCTCCTTTCCCTTTGTAGAAGTTTTTCCTCACCGCCAATGCAAGATCGGCACTCTGGGGCTTCAGAGTCGATCTCCTCTCTTCTTCTTTCATCAATATAACTATCAGCTCTTCAAAATGTGGGATCTTTTCTCTAGCATTTATCCCAGTGATGAGCATTTGATAATAATCAGTGACACCATTCATTGTAATGGTCACAATATCTGTATCGTCCATTGTATGACCAATATCTAATAATTTGGTTTTCAGATCCTTGACCCTTGCTATGAATGAAGAAATTGCTTCATTCTCCTCCATCTTCATGGATAGGATCTGTAGAAATTTCACCTGTAGATCAAACTGATATATGCAATTTCCTAAAGCATAATACTTGATCTACTTCTACAAAACATTAAGCGGAAGCAAAATCGATTTCATGAGCAACATCAAGCATAAACACATATAACTGATCAAGAGAAATAATCACACATAACACAAGATATATCACTGGGGAAAGCACCAGCATAAAACCCCAACACTGTATTATCAATCAAGTGGAAATCCTCTTCTGTTTACAAAAAATATCAGCTCAAGAGCTATCTTGTACTCTCTGCAATCAAAAGATGAAGATCATAGACTCACTAGGCCTCAATGTATAGGCCACAAGTCCTCCAATCCCCTATTTCCTTGCACAATTTTGATTCGGGTCCAATTACAAACCTATGCGAATTGGCCTCGGATCATACCTGTTGTCAACCTCAGGTCCTACTATGCAATCCTTGAGGACTCTAGTTCCTCTTGCATGCAAGGAATATTCCATGGGAAGATCCAAGCATCTGATAGTACACTGTCCCTCATCTGATCTCAACTGGGTCTCTGTCTGAACTGCCATGCATCAGTTATCCATGAGAAAATACTCAGTTATCTAAAATAATAATTTTCACATGCATGCAAGCATTAACAAACTATATTTTATTATTTTAACAACTTGTTAAAATAATCTAACTAGACTTGACTAGTTAGAACTAAGTCAACTGATTCTCTCATTATAGAACTCATACTTAATTCCTCAATCAGTGGAGAGAATAAAGGATAAATTTCTCAATCAGTGGGACAACTAATTACATTTCCTCACAAAGACTTCAAGTTTAATTTTTACAACTAATTAACTCATGGAGATTAATCAGTTAATTTTTTAAATTGCTGTTAAGACCAAATTCGATTTTACTTCCTATAGATAGACTAGGGATTGCTATAAATAGGAAGGGACCCAGAAATGCTATTTTTAGAACTTTCCATCTTTAGCAATTTCACCTCTCAATAAAGGTGGCCAATGACCTCAATGGCCAAATTGCTACTTTTAGACATACTATTTTTAGGAGTTCTAGTTTTAGCACATTCTAAATTTAGCATTTCTTATTGCACACTTTTCAACACTCCCTCTCAACAAGAAAGGGATTATCAGCAACCCCGGTACTGTCTCTGTGGAACTCAAACTTGCATTTTGACAATGCCTTTGTCAAAATATCTGCATCCTGTTCCTCGGTCGAAATGTACTACAACATCATGATCCTCTTGACCACACAATCCCGTAGATGATGATAGCGGATATCTATATGCTTGGACCTGTCATGAAACACTGGATTCTTAGAGAGTTTAATGCAACTCTGATTATCACAATATATCACTGTAGGATCCATCATCTGACCAAACAATCCCACTAGAATCTTCCGCATCCAGATGGCCTCACATGCAGCCTGACTAGCTGCCATGTACTTTGCCTCCGCTGTGCTAAGTGCAGCTGATCTCTGTTTCCTGCTATACCAAGAAACCGCAACTGACCCAAGGTTGTAGATTCCTCCAGAAGTGCTCTTCATGTCTGATGGACTACCTGCAGAATCTGCATCCGTGAAGCCTTGGCGCTTCACTCCCTCTGTCTGCCTGTACCATAATCCATACTGTGTAGTGCCTCTGAGATATCTCAGCACATGCTTTGCCACCTTAAAAAATAACTTGGTTGGCTGAACCATAGCTTGACTCAGCTGGTTCACCGCAAAGCACAAATCCAGTCATGTGTTCACCAAATACATGAGTCAACCCACAAGTTGCCTATAAACAGTAGCAACTACTACCTCACCTGAAGTAGCATCCTCCTTCCTCCAGTTACCTGCTAGAGGAATCTCCATGGGCTTGCACATCTCCATGTGGAAGTGCCTGAGTATCTCATTGGCATACTTGCGTTGAGACACAAATACTTCCCCATCTCTCTGCCACACCTCCATGCCTAGAAAGTAGTGCATGAGACCCATGTCCTTCATCTCAAACTCTCTTGCAAGGTCCTCCTTGCAAGACTTGATCAACTGATCATCACCTGTCAAAATCAGATCATCGACATAAAGTACAATAATCAATAGCTTACCATCTACAACGATGTGGTAGAGGTTCGCATCCGCTTCACTCTTGGTGAAGCCCAACCCAGTGAAATAGTTGTCGTTCCTAGTATACCAATCACGGGGTGCTTGCTTCAGCTTATACAATGCTCGCTTGAGCTGACACACATGTGACTCACGATCAAAGGTCTAAAATTCCTCTGGCTGCTCTATGTATACCTCTTCCTCATTCTCCCCATTTAGGAATGTTGTTTTCACATCCATCTGATGGATCTGCCAACTCATCTGTGTTGATAGTGCTAGAATCAATCTAATCGATGAGTACCTTGCAACAGGAGCAAAGGTTTCATCATATTTAATCCCCTCAACCTATGAAAAACCACGGGCAACAAACCTTGCCTTGTGTTTCTCAATACTACCATAAGTTGCCTGCTTTACCTTATAAAGCCATCGGGAGGTAACCACTAACTTGCCCCCCGGTCTAGGGACAACAACCCACACACTGTTCCGCATGATAGAATCATACTCATCTACCATCGCATCAACCCAAACTGGCTACTACATTGCCTCCTCAAAAGAAGAAGGCTCGATCACTACACACTCCCCAACCAAGGCCATGAAGCTAGTGTATCTATCGGGAGATCTCCTCTATCTGCTCTGAGAGGATGGCTGCCCCAAATTCTCTCTCACATCCTGCATCAATCTGTCAGCTTCCCGTGAGCATTTCCACCCATCTCTGGAAGACTCTCCAGCAGTGGTGATCTCCACTACTAGAATATCTGCATGTGGCTGATCCGCATCATCAGGAGGCTCCTCCTCCTTAGGAACTAATAGTTCCTCATCATCACCATGCAACTTGAGCTCCCTCTCAAGTGATACTCGCATGGCTCGCTTCTCATCGAACTTCAGAGCCTTGCACACTACGGTCCTTTGAATGGCAGGCAGAAACACACGATAGTTGTGAGGTGTATCCGTGTACCCCACAAGTATTCTCAACTCAGCTGTTGGGTCTAGCTTCTTTTGAGCATCTTTGGTCACATGAAAGAAGACTGGTGATCCAAAGATGCGAAAGTGACTCACATCTGGTCTCTTCCTGGAAAAAGCCTCCATAGGTGTCTTCCTCCCCAAAATACGATGAGGACTTATGTTCTAAAGATATACTGTTGTATTGCATGCCTTAGCCCACAGATGAAGTGGTAGGGCCTTGGTCATGCAACATCGATCAAGCTGTGCCCATAATAGATCTGTTCTTCCTTTCGGCCACCCCATTCCGTTGTGGATTATGATGTGCCGTGAGTTCCCGTTTAATTCCTTCTGAAGCACATAAGTCCTTAAATTGCTAGGAAAAATACTCTCCATCGTTATCACTTTGGAAGGCCTTTACTTTCATCCCTGATTCTTTCTCTGCCAAAGCTTTGAACTCACAAAACTTCAAGAAGGTTTGATCCTTCTTTTCCATGAAGTAGATCCAACATCTACGAGAAAAATCATCAACAAAAATAACATAATACCTTTGCTTTGTGATGGAGGCTGTAGAGAAGGGCCTGCATACATCTGAATGAACTCGCTCCAGAACTGCTCCTGCTCTACCATCTTGATCATGGAAGGAGGATTTTTCATACTTACCCAAATTGAAACCTTTGCATGTGCTCATTTGCTCCAGCTTGCACTTGGGTAATCTGGTAGAAATTTGCTGCATGATCTTTAAGGCCCCATGATGCAAGTGGCCCAGTCTCCTATGCCATAACTCACCAATATCTTGGCCATGCATCACTTCTGCTTTGGAACTCAAAGCAGCACAGTCTTCTACTTGTAACTTATAGAGATTCTTAACTTGAATCCCTATTTGTTTGGTCTGTCTAGTGCCAATATGCCTTAGGAAAACCTTTCCCAAACTAAAGACTACATCATAGCCTTTATCCTCAAGCATAGCAATAGACACAAGATTCTTTTTTAGCCCTGGTACATACATAACATTAGAAAGAGAGAAGGGAGAACCATGCTTCCTCTGAAACACAACCGTACCTTCACCTAAGACACGGTACTTTCTGTCATCACCCATCTCCATCCGTATCTAGAGATCCTTCTCCTCCAAGGTGCTGAAAATAGTCTGGTCACCTAACATGTGGAAAGAGGCTCCATTGTCCAAGTACCAAACACATCCCATGCTAGATGAAACCATGCATGCAATAAGTGAGAAATCCATCTCAAATTGTGAAGCTAGAGCATCACCATCAGATTCCTTGGAGGAACCTTTCTTGGACTTCTTCCTTGGGCAACTAGTAGCATAGTGACCCAACTCATGACAATGAAAGCATCTCACCTTCGACTTGTCAAACCTATTCCCTCCTTGAGAAGACTTGGATTGGGATGCCTTCCCTTTCCCTTTCTTAGCTTTAGATGCTAAAGCCAAGTTATCTTCATCATCATGTTTTGATGAAGAAGCTCCATCTCTGGTGTTCCGTCTGATCTCCTCCTGCATCAAATCTGACGATAGTCGTTCCTAATCTGACTATTTGTCCCTTCCATTCACTGAGTCCTGGTAGCTATGCCAGCTCTTAGGAAGGCAAAGGAGTGCTACACTCACCATATCATCATCAGCGGTAGTGATCCCTATGCTTGCAAGCTCATCTCTGCAGTTGGTGAGCTTGTTCAAGAATGTAGTGATCGTGTCACCCTTTTCACACTTGATCTTTCGAAGCTTGTCCTTCAGTGCCAGCTTCCTCTGCTCACAGCTATTCTGATATAAATCTTTCAATGTTTTCCACATTACAAACAGAGTCTTCTTCCCATGGAGGCTTGAGACTATGTGATCTCGAACTCCCTTTAGGATGATTCTCCTAGCTCTAGCCACATTCTTCTTCCAGTCTACAACCTGAGTAGCATCTGTAGGCTTAGGGACATCTTGATCAATGAATTCCTTAATGCCATTATCTTCCAATACTGCCTCCATGCGATCCTTCCAAGCTATGTAGTTTGAGTTGCCATCAAGGGCATACTCAAGCCTCAAACCAGTGAAGGCCATCTGGATGAAATCTGAACTATGATGAGAACTAGATATCTATATCCTGAATAATAAACTTCGAATTTCTTTTTTTTGCTTGTATACTGTTCCTTGCTTGATTATCTGTGCTCTGATACCATGTAGAAATTTCACTTGTAGATCAAACTGATATATGCATTTTCATCAAGCATAATACTTGATCTACTTCTACGAAACATTAAGCAGAAGTAAAATCAATTTCATGAGTAACATCAAGCATAAACACATATAACTGATCAAGAGAAATAATCACACATAACACAAGATATATCACTGGGGAAAGCACCACCATAAAACCCAAACATTGTATTATCAATCAAGTGGAAATCCTCTTCTGTTTACAAAAAATATCAGCTCAAGAGCTATCCTGTACTCTCTGCAATCAAAAGATGAAGATCATAGACTCACTAGGCCTTAATGTATATGCCACAAGTCCTCAAATCCCCTATTTCCTTACGCAATTTTGATTGGGGTCCAATTACAAACATATGTGAATTGGCCCCTAATCATACCTATTGTCAACCTCAGGTCCTACTACGCAATCCTTGAGGACTCTAGTTCCTCATACATGCAAGGAATATTCCATGGGAAGATCCAAGCATCTGATAGTACACTGTCCCTCATCTGATCTTAACTGGGTCTTTGTCTGAACTGCCATGCATCAGTTATCCATGAGAAAATACTCAGTTATCTATAATAATAGTTGTCACATGCATGAAAGCATTAACAAACTATATTTTATTATTTTAACAACTTGTTAAAATAATTTAACTAGACTTGACTAGTTAGAATTAAGTCAACTAATTCTCTCATTATAGAACTCATATTTAATTCCTCAATCAATGGAGAGAATAAATGATAAATTCCTCAATTAGTGGGACAACTAATTGCATGTTCTCACAAAGACTTCAAGTTTAATTTTTACAACTAATTAACTCATGGAGATTAATCAGTTAATATTTTAAACTTCTGTTAAGACCAAATTCAATTTTACTTCCTATAGATAGACTAGGGACTGCTATAAATAGGAAGGGACCTAGAAATGCTATTTTTAGAACTTTCTATTTTTAGCAGTTTCACCTCTCACCCAAGGTGGCCAATGACCTCACTGGCCAAACTGCTATTTTTAGACATGCTATTTTTAGGAGTTCTATTTTTAGCACATTCTAAATTTAGCATTTCTTGTTGCACACTTTTCAACAGGATCTTACTCTTGAGGAACAAAAGACAATTTGAATTCCTGATCTCGTACAATTCCTTCAGAATTTCCTAGATCTCATTAGCTGACTTACCTTCTCTGATGTGTGGTATAATGCAGTCTTTCACTGACATCTTTAACATTTTCCTTGCTCTACTTTCTCATTTCTCCCAATCTGGGACCGATGCTGATCCAGTAGTGGGCCTTGGCTCATCCCCATTCACAATCGTCCAAGCACTCTCCACTTCTAGCAGAGTTTGCATCTTAAACTTGCAATTTGCATAATTGGAACCATCGAGCTTGTTATGCTCGTTCAAGCATGCTTCAAATATATTGTTATTCATCTTGGCGATTTAGAAAAAAAAAAATCGATAGGTAAAAGATGTTAAATTTACCCCATATCTTTGACAGAGACAGATCACTGTTGTTTGATCTCACAGCACACGCGTAGATCACTGTGGCTTCCTTCTCAGTCTCCAAACAACCTTCTATTGTCAGCTTTAGCCTTGTTATTAGCTTCCCCTCGCAGCTTATCTCATAGCTACAGCCTTGTTCTTTGCTTCCTTATGCAACCACAGCCTTGTTAGTGGCTTTTCTTTATCATTGCAGAAGTCCCTGTCTATTCTGCGACGCCGTCGCAGAGTTACACGTCTTTCCAGCAACGATTTCGGAATCATCACAGTTGTCCGCCTTACAACTGCGGTGATCTTGGTTCAGCAAACCACCCACTAGCCAGCGTACAGGTTCCTCAGCCCTGACGCTCTGATACCATGATAAAAATGGCAATGTTTGTATTAAAATAAAACCCACTGGTTAGCTCTATGAAAGAGAGTCTGAACCAGGAGAGTCTGGCTCTCCAGAACGCTCCACATTGTTCATGAACATTACACATTAAATAGAATACATGGTTTTAGGGAAGTTAGAACAACATCCTAAGAAATAGAAACTAATTCCTATCCTAAGGTTACATGAACCAACTCTACCTATTCTAGGATATTCTCCATTTTCTTCAACAAAAGGTTTGCGCTGTTTTTAATTTGGTAGCAAGAAAACAAAATTTGTATATTTTAATTTTAATTAAAAAATAAAGCATTAAAATTAGTAATTACTAAAAATAAGATGTTTTTTCTATGTTTTGTTAAGTTAAAAGTCGTTGTTATAGCAATACTAGCTGAGCTTTTCATTATGCTGAATTATATTCATTTATTTGGTCTAATATTTAAATAAAATGAAAAGCCTAACAACCTACACACAACATCATGCTGTTAAGATAGGTAGTTGAATATATCTTTGTTACTAAAATAAAGTTGAGCAACAACTATGAACTAAAGCAGCCCAAATGTGGATGAATCGAAAACAAGAAGAAGATAGATAGAAAGAAAGGAAGTTTAAATGTACATGAATATGTTTTTTATACAATGGTACACAAGGATGTTAAAATAGGTCAACATAAATAGCCTCCATAAAAGAAAAAGAAGAGAAAGAGATAACGAAGATATTTTATATTAAGATTTAATTCAAGAAGAAAAAGGTAGATGCTCTAATCGGTTATGGTGGTTCAGTGATTCAAAGTGCATGATCGCCATCATCCATACTTCTTGGGTTGGTTGAATAAGAAGTTAGAGTTAAAAAATATGTAGGGTAGGTTTATATTTTTTATCAACATAAAGTTTATTGATGAAATAGAAGTTGATGTTTTATCTTTTTATGTACGTATAGACTTTATAGTTATATGAGAAATCTTATCTCCATGAGAAAGGCCAACTATTTCCTTGGTAAATATTTTTCACCCATTTCCCTTATCATGGATGGTAAATAAAGATTCATGTGCACTCACTAAAGAGACCTTAGAATTTCCATCGTATACATCGATTCTCTTAATAATCAAGTATGTACTTTTGTTTGTATGATATAATTGAAAATACACCCATCTTATAATTGTGAAGGGGTCCTTTAAAAATATAAGTGCTAATTAGAAGAACATTTGTAAGCAAATATTATATAATTTTTCCAAAATCTAAAGGAAGAGTACAAGATATAGTTATTTATAGACTCCCCTTTACTAAATATACACTTATATAGAAAATCCATATTAAAGTCAAATGAAGTGAAGACATAGTTAATGGAATTATTGGAGCATTCATAATATTGAATAGTCACCCTGAGGTTTGTTGAACATTTTCGTTCAAAAGTAGGGAAAGTTTTGGAGAATATGCATTAACTAGAAGTCTAAAATAAGATCATATTGTTGGGTGTAGGAATTACGGTTAGGCGGACTCCTTCAACACTTAATTGTCAATGCAGGGGTTTCGTAAACTTAGAGACGAAGCACAAGAAATTCCATAAATGATATGAACTTTTCTTAAATCTATTCCTACTTCCTTAATTACAATCTTGCAGACTCAAAAAGAAAAGATCACCCGGCAATTTACACCAAAGAAATTCTAGTGCTAGAATGTGAAAGAAAGTACTTTTGCAGAGAAATAAATGAAGGGAACTTTCAAACTCTTGTAAGTAACCCTGAATAATTGAAATGGAAATATATGTCTATCTTCAGTATAGTTGTATGTTAGATTAATAATTGAACCCTTGAAGATGTCTGACTTTTCTATAGATCTTTCTCCCTGCACTAAGTTGTTATTCCAGTACTCCTGCAATATTCTTGCACTATTACCAGAACAACGTTTATATGTTGGAAGTATATTTTACACCTGCACTGAAGATTTATGTCCTCATGCAGGGGATCCAAGCTTCAGGACTAAAGAACTCTGTTCCTGTATCAGGATATTGGTTCCTGTACCGGAAAAAAGATTCTTGCACCAAGTTTTCAAATTTCTTTTATAAAAGAATAAAGAGTGTGTTAACTTAAGGAAAGAATTTGCAAAGGTGAACAGAACTTCGAAATAACTTCCACAAGAAGAAATATGCTTCAACCCAACATGAATTCAAAATAAGAATTAATTTCTAAAGTCAAAGAACAATTTTCTTCAGTTAAGGAACTCCTTCATGCAGCTAAAGAAATCATCTAATTCTGACAACAGGCTTTATCCCTGTAATAGTTATTCACACAAATCTTATCTGCCTTTGTAACCTTCTTTATTCAGAAAGGTTCACTTTGAAATAATTAAATATCAAGTTCAATCCTTCCCTGAAAAGTATAAAGTGAAGATACAAATTAATGCATTATAACAACATTCATTCTTTAATTACCAAAGCATATTAATTCAGGATATCACGAATACTTATGAATGATGAACACTCACTTGCAAAAATGCATGAAGACTCTTATGACAAAAAAGAACGAAATGCTTTTGTTGTAATGAACCAAATAAATCGATTTGCAGAATTGTAAATGCACTAGTGTAGGAATAACGTGCTTGCACGATCCAGGCAGAAATAATACTAAGCTTTGAAGAGAAGAAATTACAAAAGGGTAAAATCAAACTTAGTTAAGCATGCACTCCACATATTCGTCACACAATGCTTATGAATGAAATTGAACCTGAACTTTGTGGAAGAATGAAAACATCTATTTAATTCACACCTTTAACGAGAAAGAAGAATGTGAGGGAGAATGAGGTGGGTTGGTTGGGCCCTAGCCAACCAACTAGTTTCCCTGTTTAGGAAACTTGGAAACTCAGCTCTCAATGATGCATCAACACTGAATTAAAACATGATTGAAATAACATGGCGCAGTCCCTTTATATTAAAAATCATAAAATGTAAATGGTGAAATCAAATCCAGCCCAGAACGAGGGTGATACCAACAAAATTACAAAAGACCACAGTTACAGTACCATTGCTATAGCTATCGCTCGCTACCATTTTCTATAAAAATCCTGCATTACATACATCCCTTCAAGCCTACGGCCATAACCAAATTACATTAAGTGTTACAATCTAAGCCTTTTGGTTGTAACAAGATAACAACAATAGTACATGCCAAGCCTTTTGGCTGTAACAAAACACTAAACTTGAGCATTCGGCTGACGCCCTAATCTTCATCATAACCCTGATTCTGAACAAGATATCCGTGTTAGGTAGCGAGCTATCACAGAAGTTTAGGATTGGCCAGTGGTGCAAGAATTCTACCTGCACTCGACCATGCTAAAGACTCAGCTATGGACTCTACTAGGCCTCTATGCACTCAACTGTAGAGCGTCTTCCTACTGCTATGACCCAATACTCTTCAGATCCACTTCTATCCTCTAACCATGCCTTCGCATCTATCACCTACTACTTACTTCCCCCAAAAACTATATTTACATTTAGAGCCTCGCTCTATTTATATAATCCCATGGTCCGCGGACCATGGGTAGGCTGACACAACATTACATTATTTTACAATTCTTAGGGTGGACAACCCTATGACTAATCCTAAACTTTCACGCTCTGTGTCTGTACTTCACGGAGTCTTTACATTACATTTACCAAACTAGGGCTTTAAGCCCCAAAAACATGCTGTGGGGGGATCCGCTGCCCAACATGTTAGTTATATAAACACATCAACTAATACTTTGTCACGCTAATACCAAGCATGTTTCCCTGTAACTGTTCACATATGTCAATCATATAATCCAAAGATCAACACTTCATGTCTATTAACTGAAATCAACCTTTCCCAAGACTAATAACCATGTCATAATCAACAATCGACTCACATTCATTGTTCATAATACATAATGCTATGTCTATCACATACTTACACTCAAGTACATATCAATTGTCTCAACACATATGTGTTAGTACAACCATATTAGACAAGATCATTTCTCCATGCAATCTTACAGATACATACTCGTATCATGTAATTAATAAAACATCCGAACAATAGATAGATGCCATAATAGACATTGAACACTCAAACACCAAATAGACAATATAATCAACATTTAAGAACCAAGTATACAACATAATAAAACTCATACCTTAATGTATCTCAGGGGAGGCTATCTTGTCTACACAATCAATCTAGATGAGCACGATATAAATTCACAACATATCAACTCAAACATAAATAAGGTCCTGATATCCATAACAATAACTAGCTAACTTGTTCACATCATAAACTCATAAACAATTGTCATTCATGCATAACAATCACATATGCACAGTTAGTCTAGATTAGTAAAAAACAATATCAAAAATAGGCCAATGCATACCTAAATTTCATAACCCCCATATGCATAGGGCAATCCAAATTAGCATGATACATATAACATCAAGATCCTAAGTGCAATGACCATAATAATCAACTGTATGACCACAATGCATAAAAAAACAAGTTACTATCATTCATGACTATTTGACACATATGCATATTACAACAATGATTAAATAGCATCTATCATGAATGTAACCAAAAAATATTAGAATTAAAAACATGTATATAACCCTAATGGATATAACAATCCATTAACTAACATATCTGCATGCCAAACATACAATACCTATATGACAATATGCTCTTACCCGAAGTCTAGTGTTGCAACTTCACTCTGGTGGTCTGAATCTCCTGCTCTATCTCATCCCACACATTAGAATCATAAAAACCAACAACATCATGATGACAAAAACTACATGCAATGACCTCATAATGCATGTCTAACCCACTATACACACATTACTATAACCATGACAATGCGTGCATAACAACATAGAGACACTGACATGCATAACAACATAGAGACACTAACATGCATAACGAATGCATATACAACTGACATGGATTCATGAAAAACACATCCCAACAACAAGATCATCGACTCCTACATGGCATCAAAATCACAAGAATGATCACCAACATGCATACACAACAAGAACATAGTCGTCAAACATAAAGAACACATATGCATCTGACATGTATGTGTGACCAACACACTTCCCATCTAGTCCAAGGGGTGAACTTGGCTCTGATACCACTCTGTAACCATCCTCATCCCACATTTACTCAAGTTAACTAGTCCGCTAGGGTAAACATATGATTAGAGGCTACTATGATCTAATTCAGCTCCCCATGAATAGTTAAGGAAGCAGTACCGACAAGGCACATCTAATCATACCTTCTACACATGTTACAAAACCTTTAGGAGCCAACCAACCCTTCTAGGTGACTAACCCATGAGATAACTTGAAATTTTACTGACGTAGAGCCTCAATCACTCCCAAGACATGGGTATTCATGTGACTGGGACCCTCCAGTCACTCCTACAAAAGGGCATGCCGACGACTAGGGAATTTTTGAGCTAGTTCTGAGACATCGACCCTGAATTT
Organism: Pinus tabuliformis; assembly: GCA_031772625.1. Lineage (NCBI taxonomy): Eukaryota > Viridiplantae > Streptophyta > Pinopsida > Pinales > Pinaceae > Pinus > Pinus tabuliformis. Next base: position 576,377,080 of record CM062819.1, read on the forward strand.
TGTGCCACTTTTTCAAGGATAGGTCTCAAGCCACTACCCAAAACTTCATGAAACTTCATAATATGAAAATAACATCAAAATAGTTATACTAATGAAAATACTTGAACAAATACTTGATATGACACCTACTAGCCATGACAGGAATTTCATCAAACATGTCACAAATATGCATCCTACTGGTCATAACAACCAATCTGAGCATAGGGGTCTCGTATTCATCTGAGAATCATAAGAAAGAATTGATGCCTTATCACAATAGCTTCATTATCATATATTAGGTCATATATTAATTGTTCACTCATTTTCAAATCAAAATATGATGGTGTTGTAGTGGCTGCAACACCCTCCAAAATTTAGGTCTGCATCCAAATTTAAGAGCCTTCTTTTGTTTTTCCCCTTGATGGTCGCAAACACTCAGGCTCATCACATGAGCTCTTGTCGAGTTTTCACACCCTCTTCTCTTGATCTATCATTGGTCGTCTTTTGGCATGTTGATCGCTATGTCATGCTTACAAGTTTGTTCTGGAATTTTTGAAGGTTTGTCTTTGTGTGTATGAGTTGTCTTTTCTCTGTCAACATCAGTCACACTCACACACAAAGTTGTAAACACTATCATGCAAGTGTCATCGCAGTCTTTCAGAGACATATTTCAACATTCACACTTGTCACTCTCAACCTTCAAGTCAGTCTCACTAAGAACATGTTGTCTTGTTGGTTTGAGCTATCTTGTCATCGAGTTGTGCTATGTGTGTGATCACATTTTCATGTATGCACAAGTACACTTACTTTCACACTTAGTCAATTTTCCTAAAAATCTGTCAACTGGATAATCCTCCGTCAACCGGAATTGATCTTAGTGACCTTGCACTGCTGCCCAGAACTGCACAAAACTTGAGGCTATTTTTCGAGCAACCTGCTCTACTCAATTATGGAAATGAGCCAGCTGATTGACTCTCAGAACTGCGCAGAAGTTTCTCCAAAAACAGATCTAGTCTGCATTTCCTGCAAGACCTCCCATCAAGCCTCCCACTAGTAAACCATAAGAAATGACTTGAGTTGTGAGCTAGGGTTGTACTAATCTCCAAAATTGTGCAGAGCTTTCCTACCTTGCCCTTATTCATCTCTTTGCAACCAGGCCAGGAAATGCGCAGAGCTATCCTACCCAACCCTTCTTCCCCGCTCTGCAACCAGCCTAGGAATTGCGCAGAGCTATCCTGCCCTAACCTTCTTCCCCGCTCTGTAAACAACCCAAGAAATGCATAGAGCTTTCCTACCCAACCCTTCTTCCTTGCTTTGCAACCAACTCATAAATTGCGTAGAACTTTCAGGGCCTGGAATGTCTCCTAGGACTGTGCAAATTGACCAGCAACTCCTGCAGCCCAATCTTGCTCTCCTCTAGAAATCCGTGCATATTTTTCTACTAGTTCCTCATGATGCTCGCACTGTATTCCCCAGAGAAATTGTGGAGATCCCAGCTAGATGACTTGTTCAATGTTCCCCTTGAAAATTATGCAGATTGGCCCAACAGCTCCCCGAAACCCCACCTAGCCTTCCTCTCTGAAACTACACAATTCTTACTCCTAGTTGGGTCTTGACCCATAGATGTCACTGTTATCTCAAATTTTCAAAATATATCTTCCATTGGCATCTGCATAGTTTTCCCATCAGTGCTCTAGAGACTCACATCTCGGCCTATGTTGTGCTCTCTGTAGTCTCAGTGCCTTGTCCCTCTCTTGGTCACTTGCACTGAAATGGAAAAAAATGCATCATGAGAGACTAGGATATTTTTGGATTTGATGTCGTCTCGTCATGAGTGATTGTAGGAATATGTACATCGATGAAACATGGCACAACGAAGAACGTGATGGAGAAGAGGTGCATGCTAGAAGACTCTCTCATTGTCGAACAAATACATGAAGTACATCGAGCAAGTGAGTGAAAGAGACACATTCACATGCACCATCAAACAAATACCAAGACCATCGAACACCTTGCACACTTTTCCATGCGAAGGTGAAGACATTTTACACCGAGACCATATCATCACTCCACAACACAATAAATCAACACAGACACCACAGTTAGCCAGTACATGTCAACAGTATCATGTCGAGTTGTGTCATGAATTGTCTCGGCCACATCACTAATATAGGCCATATATGTTGTAATCAATGTAATGTAAAGTGGAAGTTCAGGAGACCCACGTATGAATTTGATGAGCCATGTAAAGTTGAAAAGTCATAGGAATTCAAACAGTCAGGAGGGAAGTCGAGGAGTCTCAAGGGTCAGTTATACCCCCTTGGCTATATATAACCCATCATTGTATGAGCAAAAGAATTTTCACCTTGGCTCCTCCCACATAGTTGTGAGAGTTTATAGTCTGTTCTTTGAGGAGCGAGGAGTGGCTCCAATGTCCCACTACTAGGACTAGTGATGTATGGTGTACAAATGTGTAGTGGATATTTTGCTTAATTCAGAAGCCTGCCTCAAGCCAACATGTTTTCATGCATGCTTTGTATCCGTTTGTAAAACTATTCTTTAAACGTTTGTAATGCATGTTTTCTTAACCTGTACTAAGATAGTTGAACTACTTCGGTTATTTTAGAACTCATATTATTGAAGATGTATTGTATTATTTATCATTGTTGTCCCATTCGTGTGGACTACTCCGTCAGACATTAGACGTACCATCTTTGTGTTTTCTTGGTTTTAACAACCGTCAACCCCCTGTGGACTATTCTGCTGGACGGTGTATGTGTTTTCCCTTGAAATTTAGTTTTCACGACTGCCGCATCCGCTGCGGACTATTCCGTTAGATGCTGGACATACCCTTGTTGTTCGCGTGTGTTTCTTCCTGGGTTGGGACTATCCCCTCTTATCAAGAGGCTCACTTTACCTCCCCCTTTTAATAGTAAGAGAACCCAAACACATAATTACATTAAGAACTCACTAGGCACACTCACATCACTTTCTTGAAGTTACAATCATAACACTCTCATGTGCTAAAAAACAAGAGATAAGGCAAATCTCTAAGATAACAGAAACCGAGCCATAATACTGGATGGAACTCCTACACCAAATGGTGTGAGGTCTAGTTGGAACTTCATACCAAGGAGATCCCATGAATGTTGGCGGGTCCAACACCGTCAACATTTCTGGCACTAGAAGGAGGGCCGCTAGTTGTTTATGGTTGAATTTCCTCTCAACTTCATGTATCCATCATTTGGTCAAGGCAGTAACATGAAATCCCTCTGTCCCACGCACAACTCTAAAGTTAGTTACTCCTCACCTCCCAGACTTGAACAATAAATTTCATATCATCACCTTCATGCAGTCTCTCCCATCACCTGTCGATTTGCCAAAGCTCTTGGACTGATCCCAAGAGTACACAATCTTCCCTCTTCGCATAGGAAGAAAAAGACTACACCCACAGAAGTGGTAGTCTCATCTGTTGAAGAAGTAATCCTCACCACTCTTGAAGAGATGGGCGAAGATGTGGAGAACGAAGAGGAACCTCCTGTTTTCCTACAAGGAGAAGAATTTAACAACATATCCTTGGGCTCAGGTTCTGGTGGAGGCAGTCGAGCGGAAGGTAGCGAAGGAGGTAGAGGTAGATATAAACCAACAGATTCAGAGGTTGAACCGTTTGATTTAGAAGAAGAGGAGGAGTACGAAGAAGAAAAAGACATGGCTGATCAAAATTTGGAATGGATTACACCGGGCCCATTGGTACTCCACGGTGTCTTGCATAAGATTCCAAGACACGCAAAGAAGTTGTTAATGAAATATGACCCTCACAGAGCAGTGAAGGTAGAAGACCATCTAGACATGTTCTACCTACATTTGCATACACTCTAGGTACGTTACAATGAAGTTGCATGTAGATTGTTTCCATGTACCTTGGATGGCAGAGAAACTGTATGGTACCACAACCTTCTTGTCAACTCCATTCAGAACTGGGGGATGTTCAAGACAATTTTCCTTGAGAAATTTGCTGACGACAAAACCCTCGCCATGTTGTTGAAAGAATTAGGTAGTCTTAATATGGACCCGAAAGAGAAAGTGAAAGACTTTAACCAAAGGTTTAATCATATCCTGAACAAGTTCACTGCAAACACTAAACCTCATGAATCCATTATAGTCGACTACTACACATCTGCACTCTCGACCAACATTGTGCAATTCATCAAGAAAGATGCGAAACCAACACTATCCAAAAATTGCCAAGAAGAAATTGATGTGGAGAAAAATTATGCACGATTAGAGTCGTTGTAGATGATGAACTAGCGAAGGACTCCAAAGACATGGGTAAGAGGTCCCAGGCTGCTGTGAGTAAGGTGAAGGAAAAAGAAACAAGTGAAATTGAGACCCATACTCATCTCCTTAACTCCTTGACAACTGAAGTCGCAGAACTCAAGAAACGTACAAGCAAGACCACAACGAGCAACAGACCTTCTGGTTTTGTGCATATGAAGAATACGACATCACGTAGCACCAGTAATCACCCAATTAAATCTGCGTAGAGTTCAAATGTTGTGTTCCAAACAGAGGTGCTTGGTAAGGATAACTTCTATGATATCCACAAAGCATGACACTTAGAGAAGACTTGTGCAGATTGGAACCGATTCATGGACTCCGTGCTTCAAGGATGAAAGATCATTTTAATGCTAGTGAGCAAGTTCAGTCGGAAGATGAAGATGATGAAGAACAAATCATTGGATTTCATAGGACTTTTATTCAGAAAATAATTTCTAGAAATGCAGCTGGGGTGCTATCTTTCACAACCGAGCCCCAACCCACCATATACAATGTTGGGTCTCCTCCCTTGCCCAACCGGTGAAAATGAAACTTGTACAATACTTTGTAACCATAGTAGTAGTAGTGTTAGTAGTACGAACGTGGCAAGCAGTCCTTATACAGATGACTTGTGGACCTTGTATTTCGATGGATCCAAAACACAGGATGGGTCTGGAGCCGGTTATGTTTTGATTGACCCAAGGAAAAGAAAGCATTTAGTCCCAATCCTCCTGGAGTTCGAGTGCACAAACAACACTACTGAATATGAAGCACTCATCTTGGGTTTGCACAAAGCCCTCAGGATCAATGCTACTATGATAAAAGTGGTAGGTGATTTAGAGATTGTGGTATGACAGGTACGTAACACCATACATTGTGTCTCACCTCATCTTAAAGGTTACCAAAAAGAGGTATGGCGACTTATTTATAATTTGGAAGCTTTTGATATCATATCTATACCAAGAATGCGAAATGCAGCCATAAACACTTTGGAAAATGCAGCTGCTAGGATGATACCGCTTAGGGATAGATTTACTATTGAAATTTTGTATAAGCCATCTATCCTTGACAACATAACTAATTTGCATGTTTTTTATGATGATGAACATATATTGCATTTTATGGGCAATGCTGACGTTTTCAAACATGCAACCATAGATGAAGACGTGCATGAGCAGTCTCTGCAAGACACTCTTGATGATATAAAAGGAAACCCCATCCCCAAGGGCGTGGTTTCACTTGAGAAACTCTATGACTTGCAGAACCACTTCAAAGGGCCCAGGAACACCAAAACCCACAGCTCCATACTGACGCATGAACATATCAACTTGGGAACAAAAAAATATCCGATGTTTATAAATCTCGGTACATGTTGCACACTAGAGGAGTGGAAAGCCTTTGTCTTCCTATTCATATAGTACCATGATGTATTGACGTGGACATACAATGATTTAAAGAGATATGACACATGGATAATCCAACACATCATTCCAATCAAGTTAGGGGTCAAGCTGTTTCAACAGAAACTTAGAAAAGTCCATTTGTCACTTGCATCCCTCATACATAAATAATTGACTAAGTTGTTGGATGCTCAGATCATATACAAGGTTCATCATTCTACTTGGGTTTCGAATTTAGTTCCTGTAAAGAAGAAGTCCTGGGAGATCTATCTATGCGTAGATTTATAAAATATTAATAGGGCCTCAGACAGAAACAACTACCCCATGCCATCTATGGAGCATATCTTGGAGGTAATATCTGAAGCTGAAATGTTCTCTCTTCTTGATGGATTTTCTGGATATAACCAGGTTCTAGTAGCAAAACTTGATAGACTTAAAACTACTTTTCGTACAAGTGGGGTACCTTCGCTTACAAAAGAATTCCATTTGGGCTTGTAAACTCAGGCACAACCTTTCAATGCGTTATGGAAATTTCCTTTCGTGGGCTCATCGGATAAAGCATGGTGGTCTACCTTGATGATGTGACAGTATTTTCAAGAAAGTGATCAACCCACCTACACCATCTTAAGAAGATCTTTAAGCGATGTTGAAAGTACAAAATATCCTTGAATTCCAAGAAGAACGTATTTGTAGTTTTTGAGGGGAACCTCCTTGGGAATATCATTGCCAAAAGTGGGATAAAGTTTGATCTGGACCGAGTTCATATTATCACACAGATTCCTCACCCAGTCAATAAGAAAGCTATGCAGGCCTTCTTGGGAAAGATAAACTTCCTCAATAAGTTCATCTTATATTATGCGTAGATTGTCAAACCTATCCAAGATATGATAAAAAAGGATGCAATCTATAGCTTGGGGAAGAAGGAAAAGGACGTGTTCACCCGTATGAAGCAGGAAATAGTATATGCACCTGCACTGTACAACCAAAATTTTAGCAAATATTTCTTTCTATATACATTCGCTTCCGACAACTCACTCACTGCAGTGCTCACACAGAAGGATGAGTTGAAAAAACGAATGCCCCGTCTCCTTCATGAGCATGAGAATGCAGGGACCTTAGCTCAACTATCCTGCTATGGATAAATAGGCATATTCTATATACAGGGTGGTGAAACATTTTAGACCCTACCTACTAAAAAACCACGACATAGTGTGTGTGCCACAACCAGCAGTGAGAGCGTTGCTTGTTCAACAAATACTAGGTGAAAGACATGCAAACTGGATGACAAGAATTCAAGAGTATGATCTCGATATTAAGCCAGTTCAAATTGTCAAGGGTCACGGTCTCTGGAGACTTGCTGCAGAAGCAGTACACACTCAAGAGGAAGAAGAAGAGCTCGCTAGTTGGGAGCAAGAAATCGATATGTACAATATAGAGCGAGAACCAACCACTTCGCACAACAACTCTTAGTATGAATAAGTGTGCCACTACCTTAAGCACAACACCATTCCCTCTTAATTTTCCATGTGACAGAAGAGGGCACTTCGCCTAAGAGCCTTATCTTACCAGTTGGTGCACGAAGTGCTTTACATAAAGCACAACATTGGAATTTTTCTCAGGTACCTAGAGGCACAAGATTCAGAGATAGTGTTACATGACATGCATGATGAACCAGTTGGAGGTCACTTAGAGGGTAACAAAATTGTGCATAAATTCATGAGAGCCAGTTTCTACTAGCCCACATTGTTTAAGGATGCACATGCTGATGCCCCCAAGTGCCTGGTCTGTCAGCGATGTGCTGACAAAACTCGAAGGTCAGTAGCCCCACTACAACTTGTTGCAGTAGACGAACCATTCCAACAGTGGGGCTTGGAAATCATTGGAGAAATATTCCCCCATTCATCAAGGAAACATTGCTACATTATGACTGCTACAGGCTACTTCACACGGTGGATAGAAGAAGTTCCGCTCAAACAAGTGAACAACTAGGAAGTCATCAGCTTCCTTCAACAGAACATCATCTGAAGGTTCGATGTTCTTGTATCACTTGTTTTTGACAATGCAACTTACTTCTGTTCATTGAAATTGTAAGATTTTGCATTGCAATATGGTATTGTGCTTAAACATTCATCTAACTACTACCCACAAGGAAATGGTGTTGTTGAATCAACAAACAAGAATCTTATTCACATCATCAAAAAGACCATTTACTCTAAGCAGAAAAATTGGCATTCCATATTAGTGAATACACTTTGGGCTGAATGAGTTACACACAAACCCTCTCTAAACACATCTCCATACTTCCTTGTATACGGTAAAGAAGCCATCCTTCCACCCAATATCTACTTACCTTCTCTCTAGTTATCCCAAGAATCTCATGGAAAGCCGTGTATATTGATTCAGCATAGAATGGACACATTACACAAGTTACAGGAAGAACAAATGAAGGAAAAAGAAGAATTTACTCTCCACCAGAACAATATCAAGAGATGGTTCGATCGTATGTCTACAGGGAATGTTATCTTCACTGTGGGTGACTTAGTCTTGAAATGGGATAAACCCCATGAAGACAAAAGCAAGCACACAAAGTTCTAGTTTCTATGGATTGGTATGTACAAATTTCACAAAAAGCATGGCCAACACACGTATCACTTTCAATCACTTGATGGGAGGATTAGAAACCTTCCTGTCAATGGACAAGATTTAAAATGTTATTTTCAATGATATGGGGCCACGCCCCACCCATGTACATATCACGATTAATGTTGTTATGTTACTTTCCTGTTTTTTGCTTTGTTTTTCTTCACTTTGTTTGGTTGTCTTGTAAATAAGTGATGTTCTATACTATGTTCTAGCTTTTGAATAAGTATGTGGTTAAGTTTAAAGAGTCGTGTGACACTACAAAACTTGGTTAGTACTATGTCCATCTTCTCTATCCTTGGTTGTAAATTTTGGGCAATGAAGCCTCGATGGAAAATAAGAAACTTCTGTAAGGGAATATCTAGTCAAACAATGAACCTGTATCCAAACTGAGAAACCCCATGTCTGTAATCAGTCTTCTGCACTATGTGTTCAAGCTTAATCTAACTAGTAGAAATGAAGAAGGGGAAAAATCTAAATGAGCAAACCTAAATCAGAGGTCTTACATGCTTCTCTGAAGGAACAACCTCGTCTGCTCTCAATAATTCAAGATCCCTATTCTGCCTCAAAAATAAATAAGTGTCTATGCACAATCATCTTCTCAAAAAATACAAAGGCGAAAGAAGAGAAAGGCTTTCTGCATAAAGACTTGAAGCATGCAAATCCACCAGGATACTGACCAGGCTCACTGGTAGTGGAGAAATTCTTGTGTTCCTACATGACTTCGCTAGGGTACTGTCTAGGCCTGCTTACAATGGAGAAACACCAGCGATGGAAACTTATACTTTGCAAATCTTAAGCTCGCGAACCAAACTACCCTTCCCATTTTTGGAACACTATGATCTAGCTGAAAATTTTGCTGTGTTTGACTGAGTTGATACAAGGTGAACCATGTCTGCCGATGGGGTAAGTTGGGAATCCAAAATAACCTACACAACGAATAAATACTTCCTAAAAGGCTAAGGCCCTGTGCTACAAATGAACCGACACAAAGAAGCTAGTATTCAACTAGTGTCTTGCCAAGTGTTGTAGCGGTTACAACACCCTCCCAAATTTTGGACTACAACCAAATTTCAGTGCCTTCCTTGGTTTTTCCCCTTGATGGTTGAAAACACTTAGGCTCATCCCATGAGCTCTTGTCAAGTTTTCAAACCCTCTTAGCTTGATCGATCACCAATAATATTTTGACATGTTGATCACTATGTCATGCTTGTGAGTTTGTTCTCACAATTATGAAGGTTTGTCTTTGTGTATATGAGTTGTTTTCACTCTGTCTACATCGGTCACACTCACACACAAAGTTGTAAGCATTGTCGTGAAAGTTTCCTCATGGTCGTTCGAAGACATATTTCAACTGTCACACTTGTCGCTCTCAACCTTCAAGTTAGTCTCACTGAGGACATGTTGGCTTGCTGGTTTGAGGTGTCTTGTTGTCGAGTCCTACTAAGTGTGTGATCACATTATCATGTATGCATGAGTACACTTTCTTTCACACTCAGTTAATTTTACTGAAAATCTGTTGCCCGGACAACCCTCCATCAACTAGACCCGATCTCAGTGACCTTGCACTATTGCCCAGAACTGCAGAGCTTGAGGTTATCCTCTAGGCAACCTGCTCTATGTAATTCTGGAAATGAGCCTGCTAGCTGACTCCCAGGACTATGTGGAAGTTGCCCTAGAAACTGATCCAGTCTATGCTTCCCACAAGACCTCCCATTAAGCTTCTAGCTGGTCAACCGGAAGAAATGACTTGAGATGTGACCCAGGGCTATACTGACCTCCAAAATTACGTGGAGCTATCCTGCCCTACCCTTCTTCCCCGCTCAGGAACCAGGCGAGGAATTGCACAGAGTTGTCTTTCATAACCCTTCTTCCCCACTCTGCAACCAACCTAGGAATTACGTAGAGCTCTCCTGTCCTGCCGTTCTTTCATGCTCTACAAACAGGCCAGGAATTACACAGAGTTATCCTACCCAAACCTTCTACCTCGGTCTACAACCAACTCAAAAATTGCACATAACTATCTGGGTTCAGACTATCTCCCAGGACTGCGCAAGTTTGACCAGTAGCTCTTGCAACCCAATCTTGTTCTCCTTCAAAAAATTGTGTATATTTTTCTGCTAGTGCCTCCTGCTGCCCATAAAGTCTTCCTAGAGAAAGAACGTAGTTCCCAACTAGATGACTTTCCCAGTGTTCCACTTGAAAATTGCACTGATTGGCCCAACAGCTCCCTGAAGCCCTGCCTGGCCTTCCTCCCAAAAACTGCGCAATTCTGCCTCCCATCTGGGTTTTGCCCACAAATGTGTCTGCTATCTTGGATTGTGAAAATATGTATCTCAGTGACATCTACCTAATGTTTCTCGACAATGCTCCGGAGCCTCGTATCTTGGCCTATGTTGTGCTCTTTGTAGTTCAAGTGCCTTGTCCCTCTAATAATCACCTGCACCAAAATGGAAAAAAATGCATCATGATAGGCTAGGAGATTTTTGGATATGATTTCGTCTCGTTTAGAGTGATTGCAGGAATAGGTTGATTGATGAAACATGGCACGACAACAAATGGGATGGAGAAGAGGCGCATGCTAGAAGACTTGCTCACAGTCGAATGAACACGTGAAGCACATCGAGCAAGCGAGCAAAAGAGATAACTTCAAATGCACCATTAAGCAAATACCAAGACCATCAAAGACCCCACACACTTTTCCATGCAAAGGTGAAGACACATTACACTGAGAGCATATCATCACTCAACAACACAATAGCTCAAAACGGACACCACAATCAGCCAGTACATGTCAGCATTGTCATGTCGAGTTGTGTCATGTGTTGTCTCAGCCACATCACTACTATGGGTCATACTTGTTGTAATCAATGTAATGTAATATGGAAGTCCAAGAGACCCACATATGAAGTCGAATAGTCATGTAAAGTCAAAAAGTCATAGGAATTCAAACAATCATGAGGGAAGTTGAAGAGACACAAGGGTCAGTTATACCCCCTTGGATATACATACCCCTCATTGTATGAAAAAAATAATTTTCACCTTGGCTCCTCCCACATAGCTTTGAAAGTCTGTAGTCTGTTCTTTGTGGAGTGAGGAGTGGCTCCAATGTCCAACTACTAGGAGTAGTGATGTATGGTGTAAAAATGTGTCTTGGATCTTTTTCTTAATTCAGAAACCTGCCTTAGGCCAACATGTTTTCACACATATTTTGTATTTGTTTGTAAGACTATTCTTTAAAAATTTGTAATTGATGTTGGCTTAACCTGTACTAAGATAGTTGAAATACTTCGGTTATTTTAGTACTCATATTGTTGATGATGTGTTGTATTTTTTTATCTCTATTGTCCCATCCATGTGTTCTACTACGTCAGAAATTAGACATACCATATTTGTGTTTTCTTGGTTTTAATGACCATCACCACTGTGTGGAATATTCCGCTGGACTGTGTACGTGTTTTTGCTTGAACTTTGGTTTTCACGACTTCTGCATCTGCTATGGACTATTCCTTTGGATGCTGGACAAAACCTTGTTGTTGTTCACATGTGTTTCTTCTTGGACTGGGACTATTCCCTCTCATTAAGAGGCTCTCTTTACCTCCCCCTTTTGACAGTAAAAGAACACAGACATAGAGTTACATTAAGCACTCACGAGGCACACTTACCTCGCTTTCTTGAATTTACAAGCATAACGCTCTCATGTGTTGAATAATAAGAGCTAAGGAAAATCTCTAAGATAATGGAAATTGGGCCATCGTACCGGATGGGACTCCTACTCCAAAAGGTGTGAGGTCTAGCTGGGACTTCATACCGGGGAGATCCCTTGAATGTTGGCAGTCCAACACTGTCAAAATATGGGAGCCATACATCAAGTATGTCACAAAACATGCTCATAACCAACATATAACCAATAGAAATAACAAGAATATAACAACCATAAAAACTACATATAAACAAGTATACTTACTCATCAAATACAAGAGGAAAGAAAATCTTATTAACATATAGAAAATGCAACCAGGTATGAGACTTCCATGTACCACCCAACCATAGATTGGTTGAACCAAATCTTTCTCTTAGCCAATCACCTGTGTGCCATATTCCAAGCATGAATATGGGATGTCATGAAACACATAAACTAGAACCGAACCAGGGCTTTTAGAGGTCAAACCACTTCAACCCTCAACCATTGATTCCACTTCGTGGCCAGACATCATTAACCATCACTAGATTGGTCTCTACCCAAGCTATCCAAGGCTCTAGAGCATTTGTTCCAACTAAGGTTTCTAGGACTAGTAACTCAACCCACAACTAATGTGAGGCCTCCAGAGTGTTTGTCCAACTTGGGCATCTAGGACTAGTAACTCAACCCACCAAGGGCTTCCAAAGCGTTTTTTCCAACCAAGGCTTCCAGGACTAGTAACTCAACCCGAGCTGTTATAGGGATTCACGAGCGCTTGTCCAACCAAGGCTTCCAAGAACTAATAACTCAACCCACAACCATAAGGAACGTGAGAACCAACCAGAAAATAGAAGGAAAGACACCCACAACACCATAGTTATCTAGGAAATGGAAAGATTAGTAAAATCCATCGTAAATCCAGGAAATCCTCCATGCCAATGATAGGTCATAATCAAGAAATCGCATACATGTTCCATGCATGCCAAAACTAGCAAGGAAATCATACATGAAACTCGGTACCTGCAAGAAAAACTTGTTGTAGATGTTGATTCTAGTGTTGTCTTGCACTTTTATACTCTTGCTTTTCCTTCTTGCTCCAAAAACTCCAAGTATGCCACACCCCTCCAAGAGTTCTCCAAGAAAACTCTGAGGGTCTAAGATTATGAGAAGAAAGAGTGGAATAGAGAGCTTCAAAACTGAACAGACAAAAGTCTAAACTAACAAAATATAACATTGACCAAAAGCCATGAAATGATCCTGAGAAGCATTTTATTATTGAGGCCTTATTTTCTTCAATTTCCATTTTTTTCGTTCATTTTCCTCTTCACTTGCAACTTGTGACCTTTCACCTTTCCTTTTTTCTCGTAATTTCCATTATTTTCATAAATGAAATGGAAATTAAATTTCACTTTCACCTTCCAAATCATTTTCCATTGCCTTTGCCAATTTCCTTTAGCGATAATAAACCGAAAGAACACCCACAAGGATGTTTTCCCCAACACTCAGCTTGGAATACATGCTCGATGAGCTTGGTATTATATTTTTTTATGTGATTTTTCAATTAGGTCTATTACAAAAGCGTGGACAGAAGTATCCTCCAAAGAATCCATCCTCCTAGCCTTAGAACAACAAGTTCAAAGGGGAAGGAAGAGACAAGAAGACAATGACAGTAAATAAAGAAGAAGGGAAGCCATCTTGTACTCATTGCAACAAAGAAGGCTACAATGAGGAGCATTATTGGAAGCTACATACAAAATTAAAACCCCATAAGTATGGAAAAGGGAAGGAGAAGACAGTTTCTATAGTGAAACTATACCTTGGGTATGATTGTTGTGATAAGATGAAGATTACAGTTGTTGGTATACAAGATACAAGTTCCCTTCATTCTAATTCAAGTTCTAAAAATCATGCTAGTTCAAGTTTTAAAAATGAATCTAATGTTGATGAATGAAAAACAAGAGAATTTTTTCATAGAAGATTTGTATCTAAGAATATGAAAATAGATACCATGTTTGATCTAGGTTCTCAAGTTAATTTGATCTCAGAATCAATTGTTAAGAAGTTGAGTCTGAAAACAAAACCTCATCCAAAACCCTATCCTCTCTCTTGGGTGTGTGAGAATGTAAAACTTGATTTCACCAAGCAATGTAGGGTTAGGTTTTCCACTGCTTCAAAGATTATAGATGAGGTTGATCTAGATGTTGTCCCACTTAAAATTTGTGGCATAGTTTTGGGAATCCCATACTTGTATGATAGGAAGGAAATATTTTTCAAGCATGACAACACGTACAATCTCACCAAATATGGGGTGGAATATATTCTCAGAGTTCACTGCACTAAGATCAATTCAACTCTTGTCAGTGTACGATAAATGAAAATACTCATTAACTCAACCAAGAAATGTATGCTCATGGTTGTGAGGGAAAAATATGTTGAAGCATCTCATTCTTTCAAAGGTTGTAGCCCCTGTCACAGGAAATAAATGTTTGATATTTTATCTAACTATCATGGGATTTTTGATGATCCAAGTTGATTACTTCCTAAAATGGAAATTCAAATCGAAATTCTTCTTCAACAAGTTTCCCCTTTACCAAATGTGGAAATGAATAGGATGTCAACTATGGAAATGGAAGAAATCAAGCAGTAGAAGGCTTTCGACAATTTAAATGAAAATATCAACAAATTGTCAATACTAGCCTTCCAAACCTTCAACATCCATTCAAGATTGAG